>CAKXYN010000013.1:33000000-34429624 GCA_935064755.1 Tragelaphus eurycerus
ATAGTTGAACTATATAAAACTCGATTTGTATAACATAATATCAGTTAATATATTGACCTTATTATCTCATTTAAGGAACGACCCCTAGACTGTATGAGATGCTCCATTTTACAGACAAAAACTTAAAAATCATCCATATACATGCTCTAATCTACAGGGATATTTTCTTTATATACATAGTCCTTATCATTAAAGTAGTTTTAAGAACAGCATGTAAGCAAAAATAGCCTGAGAAACATAGCCTAAGTGTTTGTCCCCAGTCTGCTAAGAAGCAGGCAACTCAGGTTATTGAATTGACTGGGAATGTCTTCAGGAATAGGAAATTTTGACCTCTAAACTGAAAAGACCTGAAAGATAAACAAAGGAAGCAAACAAGCACACAGACATTTGTAGTTCAGGAATCATTTTACTCCAGAGAGGAAGTTAATTAAAAATATAAGTTAAAACTATAAAGATATACCATTACACATGCACCAGATTGGCATGAACAGAAAAAAGGTTGGTCAACACATGGAACAACAGGAACTCTCCTATCCTACTGCTGGCCATGTAAATGAGCCCATTCATTATAGAATAGTTTGGCTTAACCTCCAAAAGAAGAAGAAGCTCATATACCTCTTGACCCAGCAAAGCCATCTGTAGGTATATCTACTACAGATGCCTGTGAACACATATACCAGGACGGCCATACACATACATTCACAGCAGCTTTGTTCTTACCATCACCTAGATGGAGATAATCCAGATGAAGATTGGATTGTAAAGTTGGTATATAATTTGTGGTAAATT
The DNA here is from genome assembly GCA_935064755.1 of Tragelaphus eurycerus. Taxonomy (NCBI): domain Eukaryota; kingdom Metazoa; phylum Chordata; class Mammalia; order Artiodactyla; family Bovidae; genus Tragelaphus; species Tragelaphus eurycerus. The sequence continues at coordinate 33,000,790 of CAKXYN010000013.1, forward strand.
TACATAATGAAATACTATATGGAAAAAGAAACAGTGGATTAGAGAGAATGATTTATGTATGGCAAGTATAAATCTTGCAATGATAGCACTAAATAAAAAAAATCTTGTTTGGCTTTTTGTTTGTAAAAGTATGATAAATACACCTTTAAATAGTGACTGGAAAGTCTGTCTTATGTTATTTTTACTATTATTATTACCTTTATGGCAACAATCACAATCATTTTTTGTTTTTACCTCTAACAATGTGCAAGACAGAATATAGACTAAGACACAAAAGGGAAAGATATTCCAGCAAATCTGTTTTTTAAGTTTTTGACTCATAAAATACAAAATGATACTGGTCAAGCAAAAACTCATGGGTAAAAATATAAAAATATAGTGGATGTATGATGTAGCAATCCTACTCCTGAGCATATATCCAGATGAAACTATAATTTGAAAAGATACATGCATCCCTAAATTCATAGCAGCACCACTTATAATAGCCAAGACATGGAGAAAAATTAAATATCTACTGACAGATGAATGGATAAAAAAGATGGGTACATATATACAATGGAATATTATTTAGTCATCAGAATAGTGAAAATAGACATCCAAAGAGTGAAATATTTGCAGTAACAAATACAAATAGTAATATTATATCTACCAATAAATATTTGCAGTAACATGGATGTACTTGCTATACATGGAGATTATCATATCAATATATTTAAACCTATTTATATTTATACATATTGATGACACCACCCAATGGCAGAAAGCGAAGAGGAACTAACAGCCTCTTGATGAAAGTGAAAGTGGAGAGTGAAAAAGCTGGCTTAAACTTCAATATTAAAAAAACTAAGATAATGGCATCTGGTCCCATCATTTCATGGCAAATAGATGGGGAAAAGAATGGAAATAGTGGCAGATTTTATTTTCTTAGGCTACAAATTCACTGTGGACAGTGACTGCAGTCATGAAATTAAGACACTTTCTCCTTGGAAGAAAAGCTATGACAAGCCTAGACAGCATATCTAAAAGCAGAGACATCATTTTGCTGACAAAGGTCTGTATAGTCAAACCTATGGTTTTTCCAGTACATCATGCACAGATGTGAGAGTTGAACCATAAAGAGGGTTGAGCGCCAAAGAATTGATGCTTTTGAACCGTGATGTTGGAAAAGACTCTTGAGTGTGCCTTGGACAAAAAAGAGATCAAACCAGTCAATCCTCAAGGAAATCAATCCTGAATATTCATTGGAAGGACTGATGCTGAAGCTGAAGCTCCAATACCTAGGCTACCTGATTGTGAAGAATGGACTCATTGGAAAAATCCCTGATGCTGGGAAAGATTGAGAGCAAGAAAAGAAGGAGACAACAGAGGATGAAATGGTTTGATGGCATCACTAACTCAATGGACATGAATTTGAGCAAACTCAAGGAAATAGTGAAGGACAGGGGACCCTGCCATGCTGCAGTTCATGGGGAGAGTCAGACATGACTTAGCAACTGAACAATAATACATGCGCATGCACACAAAACACACACACACACACACACACGACCTCCCATTATGACTTCATGTACACATGTTAAACTGGAAAACTTACATTGTTCAGGAATATAAAAATAGGAAGCAAATTTTTTTTTTTAAAAGCAAGGAAAGGATTATCCCAGAAGTCAGACGAGTAATTGCCTTCAGTGGGGAGAAAGGAAGCTGTGATGAGAGACAAGCTCAAGGTGGGGGGCAGAGGGTGGTACTCTGCACTCTTCCTGATATTTCATTGGCTGATCTAACAGCAGTTACTTAACTGTTTGCATTATAATTTCTCGCTGTAAATATGTATTTTATGGCTTATTTGTAAACACATTTCACATACACATACAGACAAACACACCTATAAATAAGTCGTAGAGCACGAGGCAGAGCTTGAGAACAAGGAAGTTCTAGGAGGGCCTTGGTGTGCTCTGGCAGCCAGTTCTGCTCTAACAGGGTCAGAGGGCGCAGAACAGGGGCACTGGGCAGGGAGAAAACCAGACAGGTGGAAGGAGCGAGACACTGGGGAAGAAAAATGACCAAACATGTATTTTAAGTAACTAACCCTCCAGTACCAGCAACAAAGAGAGACTGCAAGGGCAGGTGGGGAGATCAGAAAACACGTGACTGCAGCATCCTGCAAGGACCACCTACCCCTGAAATACAATGGTAGCATCGGGGAGGAGGAGGTAGACACGCGCTGAAGGGAGAATTAAGAACCGAGTCTTCCAACTCCTAACCAGAACCTGGATGGGAAGGATAGTTGGGAACCAAAGACAAAACAAAGGTTGATATTCTAGGTTTCTGAGAGGGTAGTGAGGTGTTTGACAAAAAGGCAGAGCAAAGTGAGATAAACAGTGTTATGGGAGATTTTTAGGAAAAAAATCTATCGCTCTGCCATGGAACAATGTTTTCTGTTTCTACAGAGAAGACAAAATGACAACAGATGTACAACTCTTGCTCTTAAGCAACATATGTGTGCAGTCACACTGACGCCTCTCCCCTTTGTGTTGTTTACGTGCTTCCAGGAAATCCTTTTCAGCAATGCTGATGGCTCACTCTGACTCTCTCTTTCTCTTTAGGGAAGAATATTGTCTCTTTGCTTAAGAATTCACCAGGGAAATGGTATTAAGCTTTAGGAAGACTGTGATTAAATCTAATTATCAAACATAACCTCTGGTCTGTCCGCTCAGGACAACTGCCTGATAATGGGTAGAGCAGATGGGTAGCAGAGAGTCAGTGCAGGCTGCCTCGGCTGCCCGCTCTGCACTCTCAACTGTCCCCTACGTGAGTGGGCAGCAGCTCAGAATCTTCTGCCTTCCTGCAAGGATCCAGTGCCATGGGAGTAATCCAGTGTCTAAAGATAATTTAGTTTGATTATTGCCTTTAGCTGAAATTATAAGGACATGTGGGACTTCCCAGGTGGTGCTAGTAGTAAAGAACCCTCTTGCCAATGCAGAAGATGTGGGTTTGATCCCTAGGTTGGGAAGACCCCCTGGAGGAGGAAATGGCAACCCACTCCAGTATCCTGCCTGGGAAATCCTATGGACAGAGGAGCCTGGTGGGCTACAGTCCATGGCGTCACAGAGTCGGACACAACTGAAGCAACTTGGCACATGCATATGCATGAGGATGTGTGACATGTCTTGATTCATTTGCTGTCCTGAAATTTCCTCAAGAGACCAGAGTTGCCCTCAAATTTATAGCAGTTCTCAAAACCATCAGTTTTGAAAAACACTTAAGTTTTGTATATTTGACATGTGAGAGTAACAACATCTGGAAGAGATCCATCTATATGGTGGTGGTGGTGGTGGTGGTTTAGTCACTAAGTTGTGTCTGACTCTTGCGACCCCATGGACTATAGCCCTCCAGGCTCCTCGTCCATAGGATTCTCAGGGCAAGAATATTGGAGTGGGTTGCCATTTCCTGCTCCAGGGGATCTTCCTGACCCAGGGATTGAACCAGGTCTCCTGCACTGAAGGCAGATGATTTCCTGACTGAGTTATGAGGGAAGCTGCTGCTGCTGCTAAGTCGCATCAGTCGTGTCCGACTCTGTGCGACCCCATAGATGGCAGCCCACCAGGCTCTTCCATCCCTGGGATTCTCCAGGCAAGAATACTGGAGTAGGTTGCCATTTCCTTCTCCAGTGCATGAAAATGAAAAGTGTAAGTGAAGTCACTCAGTCGTGTCCAACTCAGTGACCCCATGGACTGCATGCAGCCTACCAGGCTCCTCCGTCCATGGGATTTTCCAGGCAAGAGTACTGGAGTGGGTCACCAGTGTCTTCTCCAATGAGAGAAGCTAGATGTTGGTAATTGTGTCTAATTTAAGACAAAAGCCAGGGCTAGAGTCATTGGCATAGCTGTGACAGAGCTAAGCAAGGAAGCTCTAGAAAATGATGATGACGACGACAATGGGAGCTACTGAGTGTGGACATATGTGCCAGGCTCTGTGCTCAGCGCTCAGTATGCTTTACTTCATGGAATTCTCATGACAACACTATAGAGAGGCTGTTCTGTCCATTTTCCATATGAGTAACCTGAGGCTCAGAGAGATTGAGTGGCTTTCTTCAGGTCACACAGACCCAACTGAATCCAAGCACTCTAAACCATTACAGCAAACTTCATAGCATCCTGAATTTCTAGTTGTCTTTGATTTAATAAATGTATGCTAAACTGAATCCTCTTCCAGAAATGACATCCCTTGTTTGCAAGTCCAGGAGCTAAAAGGGGGTGGGTAATCTGCTTCCCTTTAGAGAACCAGTAAGCAGTGGAATTTACTTTGAAAGTCGTGAGGAGAGAGGAGAACTAACACACTGACACATCACCCTCATGCTTCTCATTCTTGATTTGAAAATTTCCTGGGTTACCTCATGTGGGTGAGTGGATGGGCGCTGGCAGATATTTTTAAGCAGCTGGGACATTTGCGGTGATAAGGGATGAGGCAGCTGAAATGTAATTCCTTATTGAGGGCTGGATAAAAGAAGAGTAAACACCTCAGCTTACAGCTCAGCTCAGGGGCAATAATAGACATGTTTGGGAAGTGAGCAGCCACCAATTATATTAAAAGACTTTTCTGTTTGAATTACACATCGTTTTACCAAGATAATATTGGATCAGTGTGTACATTATGTACTTATCCGGTGACGCTACTAAGAAGGTGATATTATACCAGATGATATCTCAGAGAGACATTTTAAGGATGAGTATAGTATAATATCATGAAACCTGGATTTTTAGTTTTAGTTTGCTGATTTTAAAAAGATTTTCAGCAGAATAATATGGCAGAGATCACAGCCAGGAATGCATGGTTTCAAGTTCTGGCATTTACTTACTGTGACCCTGATCAAGTTGCTTAACGTCTCATGGCTTTACTTTTTGTTCCCTCATCCTTTTACTGGATCATGTCATCTCAAAAGTCTTTTCCAGATGTAAGTCCCAAATTTCTTTGCATTTATATAATAATTATCCAAGTATAAATAATCATAAAATCCTAAATTCTAAAGAGATGATGAAGTGCATCATACTTTAACTTCTGTCATAGTTCAACCATCTCTTTTATAAAATACTGAACATACATACATGGTTCTCCCTCCTCCCTCCTTTGACTCTATGAGACAGTCAGCCAACTTCCACCAGAAATCACAGAGCTTAACTGGTCTCATGTCTCTAAACCAGACTTTGATACAATCTGTTGAGCAGACAGAAATGTAACCAAACCAAGTCTCATTAAGACAAACATGGATAAAATGTCAAACTGTACACAGCAAAGCTTATTTCTATGTCTCAACGATGGTTAGGAAAACAATATCTCGTTGATCTGTTAAAACAAATTAGATACAAAAAATCTTCTATATAATGAGTATGTGTGCAGTTTATCTGTGTTATTTTATCAATGTGTATGTGTGTGTATGTACCCAAAACATAAGCTGGTTCTTGTGGGAACAGGAACCATTCAAGTGTAGCAAGAGGAAGGTCTAGGAAGAGTTCTATAAATAGAATCCTATTTCATGTCAAAGGAAATCACCAGGTGATATATGAAGGGCCTGCCACATGTTCCTAGAATTGTCTAGAAATGAGCAGGTTACAACTGTTCTAAATGTTAATACCTGTTCCAATTCTACTATTTCCACTTGCTATCATGCCAGTAAGCTCCAGGAGCACTTTCTGTACAACTGTGTAGTATTTTCTGTTTCTCAGGTTATACTGATCAGACTTGTGACACAATAAAAATAATGCCTGTGATCTCTAATACTATTGATTTTGCCCTTGGAACAATTGGCAGAAAACAAAACCAAAAAGATTAAAGCTGAAATAACAACAACAACAAAAATCCCACAAACAACACACACACAGATCCCTATACCTACATACAAACTAGGGTTTCTCCACCTTAGCACTAGGGACATTCTGGGTTAGATAATTTTTGGTTTGGAGGGACTGTCATCTCCACCCACTATATACCAACAGCATCCTCTTCATTCAGTTTGACACCAAAGTTGAAACTTTGCCAAAAGTCTTCTGCGAGAGATGCACACACATGTACTCACACACACATGCATATGTATCTTTCTATATGTATATATGTATGTGCTGTGTGCTGTGTGCTCCAACGCTCAGTCAATTCTTTGGTGACTCCATGGGCTGTAGCCCGTCAGGCTCCTCTGGGTAATTTTCCAAGCAGGAATACTGGAGTGGGTTGTCATTTCCTATCACAGGGATCCTTGACCCAGGGATCCAACCCACGTCTCTCACGTTTCCTGCGCTGGCAGGTGGATTCTTTAGAATCAACCACCATGCCACCTGGGAAGCATATATGTATGTATATATGCTCATATTTTCATGCATATATGTCAATAACATCAGATATATACTTGCTCGGGACTTTCAACTTCATGAATAAATGTTGTGAACTTTTAGAGTTAGAACAGACTGGGAGCTTTAGACTAAGCACATAATTTTATAGATAAAGCAAACTGCATCCCAGAGATGTAAACAATGACTATCCACCCAGTCACTGTAATTCATCTTCTGGTATTATTCACAACAATACCAGAGCTTAAAGAGATCTCAACTTCATTAAATCCAGTCTCTGTACAAGAAAATCTGATCTCTGCTCTTTGTTTTTCTGCTCTTCTACCCATTCCACTGATCATTTGGATCATTTGCACTCATAGATTATTGGGTATTAAATAAATCTTATCCTTCAAGGTGGCATAGAATTTGTGCCCAATTAACCTGTGAAGAGACAGCTTCACAAAGCATGTTCCCTTTGATCAAGTAAGCAACAGCAGGGGGAGACAGGTCCAGGCTTGGGTCTCACACCTGCTGAGTTCTACTTAGGACTCATGGCAGCGAGAGAACAATTATCTAGTCAATTGCTTTGGAGGGAACATCATCTCAAAAACATGACCAAGTTCACACTATTGTAATTAATCAGACAACTGTTCTAGTGTGATGGCAGTTAGCACTTCACAGATTTGGAACTGTCTTTTTAGGCCCATAATACACTGTTACATTAAGGCTGTGTTCTATTTACATAAATCAAGTCCACATTTGGATGCTAATTAGCAAACTAATACCCACATTGCAATCCACATCTATGTTTCACCTTTGGATGGATATACATTAAATAAACAACATATTAAGTGAAACAGGATTGTGTCAATATAACATTTTTGTAATAGGAAAAAAACTACTTAAAGTCCCTTTTGAAAAAAACAGACTTCACATTTTTAAAGCTGTCCTAGAATTACTGTCTTTTAAAAATGTAGCTTTTGGGGACTATCAAGACAGAGCTATATAAAGAACTACTTTAAAAGAGCAAAGAGCAGAGCTGCTCTGTGCATTAATTGCATGTAAATATATGTCAGGAGTTTGAAAGGGGCTGGTAGCGATTTGCAAATACAAGTAGAGGGTTTTGAGCCATAATGATGTTACATCACCTTATGTTTGAGAGCAGAGAAAAGACACTCATACTTCTAGGTGACATGCACTTTGCTTTTCAAAACCAAAGGTTCTCATTTTCTATCACCACTTGAATTATTAGTTTCATAGCATTTGAGGATTCCTGAGTTTCTGTGCATATTGATTTTTCACTTATCAACATTTGTACACCAAAGCAATTATTATTGGGTATGAGAATGATAATAAACCTGATTTTAAAGCATGAAGATAAAACCTCTATCTATCTGGAATGAAATGTTTTTAAATCTGAAAAAATCAATTACTATTCCAAGAGCAACCATGACATGGGTAAGAAATGAGTGACCCAAGAGAGGGGAAGGCGTAAAGCAGGCATTTATTGGGCACTGAGGGAAAAGTGAATGAGGGTAGATGTCCAGTTAGAACTCAACTAGAAACTCAAATCTCTGCTAGGTATCATGATAAAGGTCAAGGGGAACAGAGTTATGACAGTGAACTTTAAAAATACTGACAGGAAACAGGAATACTCGTTTCCATGTATGTTGCCTTGCTATTCACATAAAACCATTAGTCCCTTCACAGAAAGGTTTATTGATTTACACAGACCCTCATTTGTCACATCCTGGAGAGTACATTAAAAGCTGCCTGGGTATTTCAAATATACTCTGCAAATTTGCTTTGTCACTTGTGTGTAGTCTGGGATCTTGGCTATATTTTCAACATGAAGGACTTGATTCAAGAGAAAGTCAGCAACTTAAGCTTTGAGACGTCTCCCTGATGACTTACTGAGAAGTTGTTCTTGTGGTTCATGGGCACTGATGTGGAATTCATAATGTAAGAGGATGGCAATCATTGGATGCAGACTGGATCCACCAAGTTGGGATAAGACATGGCCATTGTCAGGCTCATCTCCATGAAATTCCCTGACTTCCCTTGTAGTTTGCCACTTTTTCCTGCATATGACTGCCTGGTTCAAGGCCCAGTATTATGTATGGGAGGCAGTATGGGGTCATGAATTGGGGGGTAGGGAAGAGGCTAGCTCTGGCATCCTCCCATGTGGGTGTTCCATAAGTTATTAGCATTCTCACTCTGGACAACTGACTTACCCTCTTTATCAGTCAGGTTACTTATCTATAAAATGGGGGTACAAATAATACCTGGACCACAGGTGGTCACGGGGTTCCAATGAGATAATATATGGAAAGCATTGATGCCTGAATCATAGTCATGCTACATTGTAGAGCAATAGCCACTTGTCACCTGTGGCTACTTAAATGTAATTTAAATTAATTAAAATGAAGAATTCAGGTACTCAGTCACACTGGCCAGATTTCAAACGTGCAATAGCCATGACTGGCTACCATGTCAGCACAGATAAAGAACCTTTCCAACATTATAGAAAGTTCTATTGGATAGCAGTATTCTAGAGGTTGACATATATTTTTATGTCTATTAACTAATATTAAACTTGAGGCAGAGGCCCATACCTAATTGTCACTGAAAATTACGAAATGTGTTGACTTGAGAAATATATGTTGATAGACCTCAACTCATTATATTTTCTTACATTTTTTCTTCTACATCATGTTTTAATATTTATCTCAATTTATTCTTATAATATACTTGTGAGGTAACATATGTTAGACATTCATCATTTTCATATCACAAGAGAAACAGATACAGGGAGAGCAACTATGTTCGTATGAGCAAACAATATCTGTTCCTTGGAGAGTTTTGAGAATATGAAACAAATAAAGTAAGGGATATTATTCAGGAAGAATGGAGATTTACTTTTCCTTGTTCACAATTAACAAGAGTGTATTGGAAAAAAACATGAAAAATGCACCAACATGTGAAGAAAACAAAAGTTGCTCAAAATTATACAGCCCACGGATAGTCATCACTGATGCTATGTTGTCACTTTCTAGAAATATAAAATACATATTGTACATTACAGTTCATTTATTAGGTGACAAATTTGATTTCACTTAGAATGAATCTTTTCTCACTCCATTAAAAATTATTGGGCAACATATTTAATGAATACACAAGAATTTCTTATGGGGCTATACTAGATTATTTAACCATTTCCCACATTTGATGTTGAAAATAATGCCTCAAACCTGCACTTAAACGCAAGTTTCATTTTAAATCATGAATTGTTTATTCGGGATGGAGCCCTGGCAGTAGAATTACTGGGTGAAAGCCCTAGACCGTTGCCAGAGATTGCTGATTCGTCATCACCACTTAGCCTTTGGGAAAGCCTTTATCGATGTTCACTTCCCCAGGAGCACATGTGTCACTAGTCTTTCTCTAACACTGATTAGCACCTTCTAAACATTTTGCCAATTCCTCAGGCAAATCCCCCTTTTGTTATTTCATGTATTATGTCATTCATTACACATAAGGCTAATTTTTTTCCCCTGTGTTTCTAGCTAAAGGTATTTTTTATCCTGTGAATTGTCTGCTCATATACTTTGCCCAGAATCTTGTTACAATGTTTTCATTATGAATTTATATTAAATTCTCATATATTAAAGATAGCAGAAATTGTTTTAGTTCTGAAATATTTTTTCTTTTCCTGTCTTTTTATTTGTGATATTTTCATCTTCATAAATTTTAAATGTTTATGAAGTCCAATAAATCTTCTATTTCCTTTGTGATTTCCTTCACTGATTTTAAATTAGAAAGTCCTTTCCCCACTGGACAGCAATTAAATAGTCACTTTTGTTTTCCTCAAGTTTAATAATATTTCAATGTGTTTTTTTGGTGCATTTACCTCTGTGATCCATATGGAATTTATATTATGCTTCATTGTCAGATAAGCATCTTATTTTCTTTCCAAATAGTAATAAAATGACTTCAGAACATTTACGGGATCAGTCTTTATTTTCTGGTTGATATGTGATATCCCTTTTATAAGTATTAAACATTTAAAATGATAAAGGCTACTAGCCAGATAACTCATACTATTTTATCTGTCTACCTGATCTAGAGTAATAACCATACTGCTTTAAATGACATAAGTCCATATCATTCTAATATTAGAGTGAGCCATCATTTGCTATTCCTTTTATTTTCAAAAATTTCTCATTTTTTCCCTACATGATATACAGAACCATTTTAAACTTTTATTAAGTACTCCCTATTCCCCTCCTACAGTCCAATTTATTTTTATTTCTTTTAGAATTTAATTTGACCTTAAATTCTTTGGGGCAGAAATATCAGCTTTGTAATATTTAGTCTTTCTATCCAGGAACATGGTTTGTCTCTTTATTAAATTCTTTATTTATCTTACTAAGTTCAGTATTTCTCTTTAGATTGGTTCTGCCCTTTCCTTCAAATAGTATTTTATGACCTACATTACAAGTGTACACCAACTTCCCCTAATTATTTTTTGAACCATATTCCTCATTAACATAAAAGTACTGACTTTTGTAATACTTATAGCCAACTTATTGCACTCTTTTATTAATTCTAGGTTTCTCCACCTGATTTTCTAATTTCTAATATAGATAATGTCACTTGCCAAGAACGATTTTTACTTCTTTTCAATAACCAGTTTTATTTCTAATTCACATACAGGTTGTCCCTAGATTCTGAAATCTCACTTTACGCCACTTTGGTTTTATGAAACACATACATTTGTACCTGCTTTCATTAATAGAAAGAAATTCAAAGAGGACTTTTGCTTTTATGAAAAGAAAAAAAGGTGAGAAATGAAAATAGCGTTTAGCATTTATTTTGCAGAAGGAAAGCCATTAGACAGGTGCCATGCACCTCAGCCGGGGGTGTTGGCCCCACCAAGTTTCTTCCCCAGACACTACACTTAGCATCTGAACATCAAGCCACCACAGGTTTGAACTATGTGAGCATCTGTGCTTTATCTGAATTTATCTTGTGCATCTATTAGCAAGATATGTCCTAAGATCTTCACTTTTCTTCACATCCTAAGATCTTCACGTTGCTTCACTTTATATCATTTCATCTTACAAAGGATTTCATAGAACACTCTATTTTCAGATAGCAGGGGACACCTATGAGGCAGAACTTCCAAAATGATGTTAACTAAGGATGCTAATTGCTGGCACTATGGTTCCTGACCATAGTCTAATATCTACAGCACATTTTCCTACTGATAGTGATACTGGATACCAGATTAAGATAGTCTTTATCCTATTAAGGAATTATACTTTTCATTTTCTAAGAGTTTAAACAGGAATTGGTTTGAAATTGACTGAAAAACTTTATAATTTTATCTATGTTGTACTTCTTTTTTCAGATTTGGATATCTTTTCCCCCATTTTAATTTATAGAATAACAGAACAAGAAAACTATCTAATACTTGAATGTGACCAAAGAGACTGAATTCCAACAGATGAGGGACAATCCATCTATTAATAAAAGTGCTAACAAATTGTAGAAGCAGGTGGTCATTTTCCAGATGAAGGATTTCGGGATAAAGAGGGAAGGGTCCTTGGAGTGGTCATCATCCTGCAGAAGCTATACGGACCCATTACCCCCAGCCAAAATTTGGTGTGGATGTTGAAGCCAATGATACCACATAAACACCAAAAGGCAGGAACAGGTCTATTTACTCAACAAGGCGGCTTTCTGGGAAGATGAAAGAAATCTTCCAAGTAGGTCTGAAAATGTGGTGGGAAAGCCAGAGTTCTCATGGTTCGAGTTTTCTAATCATGCCAAAAAAGGGAACATTGGAGCTTTCTCATCAACTGGCCCAGAGGTGGGACAGAAAGGGTAAGGAGAACAGTGGCACTGGAAGACTGTCAGCAAACATTCAAATGGAGTCCATGTGTTTCTTACAGTCCAGGCAGAGGGGGCAAGCAGAGGAACATGGGTCTGATGGTGGAGAAGAAAGGAATGAAAGTTGAGGACAGGTGACCTTAGGAGCTTGGGAGGCAGTAAAACAGCAACCCTCCTCTATATTCAAATTGCACGATGGATAAGGGATTTGGAGTACAAAAGAATTTTTGTTCCTGACAGGTGTTACTTGAATGGTTTACTATTTGGAAAATAATTTACTGAACTCATATTATGTACTAGAGTGTACAGTACTTTTGTACTGTAATCAAAATATTTGTTATTGGGATTCCAAAAGACTATTTCAAACATTCAAGAGTAGAAATAAAGAACTTAGCCACTTCTTAGCATTATAGCTCACATTTTGGTAAACAATTACCTAGAGTGGAACTGCAAAATCTAAATGAATAGGTTTTCCACAGGCAGAGGGAACTGAATCAACAGTGACTAACACAGTATATTAATAAATCATCAACAATTAAATGTACTATATAATGTACTATATACCATATACTTTGTATGCATTAGCTCATGTAATCTTCAAAGCAACCTTATTTGTTGGTATTATTATGACCCCCCCAACACACACACACACACACACACACACACACACACACACACACACTCTACAGAGGAGGCAAGTGACTAAGATATGCTCTTAAGATCAGCTGCTGCTGCTGCTAAGTCACTTCAGTCATGTCCGACTCTGTGCGACCCCACAGATGGCAGCCCACCAGGCTCCCTCGTCCCTGGGATTCTCCAGGCAAAAACACTGGAGTGGGTTGCCATTTCCTTCTCCAATGCATGAAAGTGAAAAGTGAAAGGGAAGTCACTCAGTCGTGTCTGACTCTTCGCGATCCCATGGACTGCAGCCTACCAGGCTCCTCCATCCATGGGATTTTCCTAAGATCAGAGAATTAGTAAATAAGGCGTTACATTTTGAAGCTCGAGCCTTTGTATTCCAGTACCACTTGCTTTTACCCACTGGGCTGCACTGAATATTCTCTCTGTGTACCTACATCATTAGTGTTGTGGTTCATAGTGTGGGGGTTTGAGGTCATTTGAATCTCAGCTGCATTTGCTAGCATTTTGAGCATGTTTTTAAAATTTTGCAAGTTATTTTCCTCATCTGTAATATTGGTATAATAACAGTATCTACTTTCCAGAATCTCAAAAATATTAAATAATATAACATCTTAAAAGAACTCAGTATACTACATAGGACACACCATAAAATTAAACTAGCACAAACATTAATGTTTATTTAGGAATAGTGACAGAATATTTAGAATAATACATAAAGGAATACAAATACCTAGGAAGTGGGAAATTTTTTTTTCCCCCGTCCTCAACTCTAACCAGTTATCACTCAACAAAGTTAAGTATTTCTGAGATTGAATATAGACTTTTCCCAGTTATGATGCTTTACTTAGAAGGTAAACTATTTTTAGTATGTATCTAACTTGGGTGTTTTACAGGTTCAGATTATCGAGGCGAAAAAGCCTTCAGGTTTTCTTACCAGTAATTTAAAGAAGTCCCTTCAGCTTAGCCTAGAAGTATGATAAACCTTCACCTTAAGATGCCTAATTTACTTTCAGAAACTTGTGTTCACATTCTCTACCTTTTAAGAGGGAAGGATACTTCCTGTTCCACAAGTCTGAAGCTATCATTGGCATTAAGCACAAGGCTGAATGACTGCACCACCTTAAGTCTCTCATCCCTGCAAAACGCATTTATAGCCATTCTAATTAAACCTTCTACTTAATGTAATTATTCTTTATAAAGTCTCACACTCAACAGAAGTTTATTTGGCCAATACTTTTATATAGAAAAACTTGCTTATCCTTTACCTGGACACCTCTAATTTTTATAAATTCTTTCTTTAGATTAGATTTTCATCCCTAAAACACCTACTCATTAACTCCTTTTTGCCTTGAGAGTTATTAAAATATATGTGGTTCCAGAGAAAGTTCTTTATTTACAGATCTGAATTATTTCTTCTTGATCTTCATTTCTTTAATTAAGTAGCTGTGGCCTGAATTTATCTATATTTTTCTTACAAGATTAAAAAATTTTTAATTTCATTTTGCTTTTTATTTTTTAAAAATTTTATTGGAGTATAGTTGGTTTACAATGTTATGTTAGTTTCAGGTGTATAGTAAATGATTCAGTTATAGATACACATTTTTATATCAGAAGGTTTTGATTCCTCACTGTCCTGTTGTCTTTTTTTTTTTCTTTTTAAATGGGCACTTTGGCTTCTCAATCTCTCTCTTGAAATGGGGACTATTCAGAACCAAATCCTTTAAGATGTGGCCTGAATGGAGCAGAGTGTGGCAGGGCTAATCACAGTCCTTTTATTGAGCATCTTCTGATTGTCTTAGCTTTTAGTACACTCTTTTAATACTAATTGCTTTTAAACCTCCTGATTTAAAAAACTGATTTTAAGTCCAATATTCAGGAAATTTTATTCTCATTCAATTTTATCTTATTTATTACAGCCCACTACTCCAAGATATTAAGGTATCATAAAATATTTAGGACTCTGATAAAATCAATTATTACCCCTTGTCCTAGGTAGTATATATGTTCACGTTAAAAACATGACTTCTATTATTTTTGTCATTGGTAAAATATGATGAGCAATGTTGTTATCAAGGTAGCGTTCTGTTTATAATTCTAGAAAGGTTACTCCAGGTTAATGTCATTATTTGGCCATATTTGTGTATAGTGGAGTACTTGATTACTATATGCATCTATCCAACTGAACAATCAACCAACATACATTTCCTCATCCTCTCTGAACATTATCATTAGTCAAGAAAATAGATGTTTTGTTGAAATCCTGAATCAACCAAGTTTTGGCAGTCTCTTGACTAATGGCTATTTTTTTTTTAAAAAAATCTACTAAAAAAGAAAGTATCTTATTTTTAGTGAGCCTATGCTGTATCTAAGCGATCTTGTCTTTGTCATTTTCTCTTGTCTAGAAATATTCCAAGCACCAATTTCAAGCTTTATATACTATGGTTTTCAGGATTTTTTTCTGCTGTACAAGTGAGGACAGTATTTTTCCATTTCTGATCTTTTAGCTCATCTCCTATATGCCTTTCCATGGAGATTATCAACAGTGGTTGTAGAATAATACCCAATACATGGAATGTAATTTATTTGGGCTGGGGGAAGATGAGTCATCCATCTAGAGAAGCTAACCGCTTGTATTTCACTGAGTCCCCAATCTTGGGCATAATTCACCTCCTGGGATAATCATCCCATCCTTCTTAATGTGAGGAACACTTTATAGAAACTACAGACAGAAAACAGGAGGTGATAAGTTTTGCCATTTTCTGGTCCTGCTGTTATAAATACTGGTGTTTTCTAGGTGTTATCAAAAAGTCCAAGTGGTTGAGAAATCATAATATATTTTTCATCTTAGACAATAATAATAATAAGCTTTTATAAAGCTCTCACTCAATGTGCTAGGCCTTAACTTTTTATATGAAGTTATCTAATTTATTAGTCACAGTAAACCTATGATGGCAGTACTGATTACCCCCATTTTACAGATGAGAAAACTTACAATCAGAGCAGTTAATGAATCTGTCCTATGCACAGCTAGTAAGACATGGGATCAATATTCAATATTCAAATCAGGTGCTCCCGATACCAGCAATATTATTATACCTTAATATTAACCGTTATGCTCCACTGCAATTCATTTTAAAAATGCAAATTTGAGTGACACCCTTTTGGTAAATTTTGGTCTGTTTATTGACATTTGTATTCAGTCATGCTATTCTTTCAAATTTGTGCTCTCATATATTTTAACACTCCTTCCTTTTAGTGAATATTCACATCCTTTAAAAATCTGATTCTAAAACCAGGCCTCCCTGGTGTCTCAGTGGTAAAGAATCCACCTGCCAGTGTAGGAGATGCAGGTTCAATCCCTGGTCTGGGAAGGTTCCACGTGCTGTGGAGTGTATAAGCCTGTGGGCCACGACTGAGCCTGTGCTCTAGATTCCTGGGAACCACAACTAATGAGCCCCCAGGGCGCAACTACTTAGGCCCATGTGCCCTAGAGCCTGTCTAGGCTCTAAGGAATGAGAAGGGCACGGGGAAGGCTCCACAGGAAGGGAAGCCACCACAATGAGAAGCCCACGCATCTCAACAAAGAGTAGCCCCTGCCTGCTGCAACTACAGAAAAGCCCATGCAGCAACCAAGACCCAGCACAGCCATAAATAAATAAATAAAATGTTTTGAAAATATTTGATTTTATCATCGAACTCCCTGGAGGATAATATTATACTTAAATATCTCACTGTGACCTTACCATTTGCCCTACTGAGGTGGAAGAAGCTTGTTAAGCGAGTGTGTGTGCACAGGCACACACACGTAAAGGCTGTCACCGTCTTCTAAACACCGCCAATGTGATCATACTGCCTGTTACTCTGCTAAGTGGACTCCACAAGATGAGAAAGTCTCTGCCTCCCATTTCTAAGTGGTAATGGAGAAGTGTCTCCACAGCACAAAAAGTAGAAAGATTTACTAGTCCCTTTTACACATGTCTGTTCTGCTCCTTGCTGACTCCTGTCAACTCTGGGGCTACTGAGTAGCACCCCTCCCAGCCTCTCCAACCTGTCCTGAGACATTCAGCCAATTTTTGCTTCTTGCCTATGGCTGGGGGCATGACTTGGCTGAGCTGGTGAGCTGGGGCTGCTGCAGAAACTACCAACCTGAGCCACACAAGGTAACTGGAGAAACAGCCAGGTTAGGAAAGAGTGCACACAGTCACCTCAGCAGAGGCCTAGATGGATAAATCCTGTCTAAGGTCAGGTGCTGGTCTGAGGTGACCAAACGGTAGTGATAGAAACAGGCCGGCCTGGGGACCTCCTGCAGGACTCTACAGGGGATGCTCTGCCTGCCATCAGCCAAGCTCTCTCTCTGTGACAAGATGCCCTTTGTAAAAGGTCACTGTGTCTGAACTCAAGATGTAACATGTGTTTTCCAATCATGACAGAGTCCAAAGTTCAGGTACACTAAAATTCTTAGTAAAAAAAACCCCTTTAAGCATGTTTTACCTCCTGGATATGCTTTCAGAGAGAATCAAATCTGTGACTTTCAAGCAACATGGGGACTAGAGTGAATTTTTTTTGCCTCTGATTCCTGGCCTACTACATAACTACCTTGCAGTTAAGCACAAGTTGGAGAGTAACACAATGTGTTCAAATAAAAAATTCTTCTTTAAAAAATGATAAAAGTGAACTTATTTACAAATCAGACTCACAGACTTAGGAAACAAAGTTATGGTTATCAAAGAGGAAAGGCGTGGCGGGAGGGATAAATTTGGAGTTTGGGATTAACAAATACACACTACTATATATAAAACAGATAATCCTATTGTATAGCACAATGAACTCTACTCAATATTCTATAATGACCTATATGGAAACTGAATCTGAAAAAGAATGGATATATATATATGTATAATGGAATCACTTTGCTGTATACCTTAAACTAACATAACATTGTAAATCAACCATACTCTAGTATAAAAACAAAAATTAAATTAAAAAAGGCTTGAGATGGAGTACTCAGTTTTTCAGACCAACATTCCTTTTTCTCTTTTCTTTTTGTTGGTGCAACATGTGGCACAGAGAATCTTAGTTCTCCCCTGGGATCAAACCCATGTCCTCTGCAGTGGAAGTGCAGACTCCTAACCTCTGAACTGACAGGGAAGTCCCCAATATTTCTCTTTTAGAACCTTCAATCCTTTGTGAACTGTGTTAATCTTCAGAGGGTGTCCATGATTTCATCACTACTTTTTCAGTACACATGTTGATACATTTCTTAAAGACCAGGTAAAGTGAAAATATCTAACCACTGCCTTGTTTCCAATTTTTCTTCAATGATGAGTTTTCCTTTACCTCCAAACTAGAAATCAGATCCTTCCAGATGCTCAGAATTAAGTGCACAGCAATTGACCCTCTCACTGTTCCCTCTGCTTTCAGAGAGGGGAAACTATTTCCAGGACAAGCCAAGAATTTATCAGATGCACTGCTTTCAACAATCTGAAACTTCCAGGGGTGTTCAGATAACTGAGATCGCATTTCACTGCCTCTATTGATGGTTCCTTTCAATGCAGAGGAGATTAATTATCTTCCACCTGCATACTCTGGCTTTAATCTTATCTCTTAATCTTCCTGATATGTGCTGTACAACTAACTGTATGCAGCCGAGGTCTGCATGCAACTTCACAAAATTCTTGTTAACTTTCAAACTTGACTCTTCTCCCTAAGGAATATTACAAAATACTCAGTTTTAGCTACCTGATAATTGACCCCACTGGCCTTATGTAAACTCCTGTGGTTCCTTCTCTAGACTTAACACTTGGAGTTGGGCTATACCCTGGAGATGATATAGCTGATCACTGATGAGGATGAAGCATGTATCAAGCGTCTACAGTCTGCACATAAATGTCATGTGGTAATTATGCAGACCTAGCTTACAAATTAAAAAAAAAATAGAGGTCTTAACAAATAAAATTATATAAACACAAAGCTGACTACAAGTAGTCTACACAATGGCTCACAGTGTAGATGGCCTGGTCCTGACATTATTTATTAGCTGTGTGATCCTGGGGAGTCATTTAACCTCTCTCTGTCTTGGTATAAAGTGGGAGCCATAAGAGAAGCTAATAAGTTTTGTGAAGAGTGAAAGAGATGAAAAATACTTAGAATATGTCTGCTACATAGTTATCTCTCAATAAATGTTAGCTGTCCTTCAGATTTGCATTATCATTATTGTGCTTTTCGACAAAGCTGGTTAAGTACTATAGATGTGAATGACTGCTTTTGGGGTAAAGGCTTACTGAGGCTCTTGACTGAGTCCTGTGGCTTTGTATCCTATCAAAAATGCCTTAGACGGTGCCTTGTATATCATGAGCTTATAAAAAACATTTGTTGAACAAATGTTTGAATAAATAACCTTCAGATTTTAATATATCCATGTTTGAAAATAACTAAAAAAAAAAAGCAAAAAACACAAACAGAGGTGGTACAGACTGTGTAGAGAAGATTCTTGTCATAATTTTTCATTTCTTTATCCTCTATTAGCATATTTATCTTCTTCTTCAATCTGTAAGTAAATCTGAAAAATAATGGAATTCAGATTCATTTATGGAAATGAATCTCCTTCTTAGTTTAGCCCAATGGGCCCAGTTGGTAATATTTCCCATGGGGTCCTTTTAAGATTCTTAAAGTAAACATATAGTTAAAATTTGAACCAGTTTAATACACCTTGAAGAATAAGCATAAGAGTCTTAATTGCCTTTTTCTAGACATACATCAATTTCTACACATAAAAATGCTGCACTGAATAACAGCAGTAAGCCAAATTCCTTTCAAATAGTACATCTGTGTGAATACTAGCTGTCCATTATGTTTCTTAAAATCTATGAGGCTGAATCTTATTTGTGAAAAAAAACTTTTTAATAACATTTAAAAAGCCTAATTCTCATGCATGGGAAAAAAAAAATAAGAGAAATAGTTCTCTTTTAATTAATACAAAACCTTCCCACAGGCTTCAAAACAGTAATAATTTTATTTTAATATAACTCATTACATCAGATCAGATCAGATCAGTCGCTCAGTCGTGTCCGACTCTTTGCGACCCCATGAACTGCAGCATGCCAGGCCTCCCTGTCCATCACCAGCTCCCGGAGGTCACTCAGACTTGCATCCATCGAGTCAGTGATGCCATCCAGCCATCTCATCCTCTGTCGTCCCCTTCTCCTCCTGCCCTCAATCCCTCCCAGCATCAGAGTCTTCTCCAACGAGTCAACTCTTCGCATGAGGTGGCCAAAATACTGGAGCTTCAGCTTTAGCATCATTCCTTCCAAAGA
This sequence comes from Tragelaphus eurycerus, assembly GCA_935064755.1. Classification (NCBI taxonomy): domain Eukaryota; kingdom Metazoa; phylum Chordata; class Mammalia; order Artiodactyla; family Bovidae; genus Tragelaphus; species Tragelaphus eurycerus. Next base: position 33,020,954 of record CAKXYN010000013.1, read on the forward strand.
AATTCCAGGATTGATCTCCTTCAGAATGGACCGGTTGGATCTTCTTGCAGTCCAAGGGACTCTCAAGAGTCTTCTCCAACACCACAGTTCAAAAGCATCAATTCTTCGGCGCTCAGCCTTCTTCACAGTCCAGCTCTCACATCCATACATGACCACAGGAAAGATCATAGCCTTGACTAGGCGAACCTTTGTTGGTAAAGTAATGTCTCTGCTTTTGAATATGCTATCTAGGTTGGTCATAACTTTCCTTCCAAGGAGCAAGCGTCTTTTAATTTCATGGCTGCAGTCACCATCTGCAGTGATTTTGGAGCCCAGAAAAACAAAGTCTGACACTGTTTCCACTGTTTCCCCATCTACTTCCCATGCAGTGATGGGACCAGATGCCATGATCTTCGTTTTCTGAATGTTGAGCTTTAAGCCAACCTTTTCACTCTCTACTTTCACTTTCATCAAGAGGCTTTTTAGCCCCTCTTCACTTTCTGCCATAAGAGTCGTGTCATCTGCATATCTGAGGTTATTGATAGCAAATACCCTCTTCCAACAACACAAGAGAAGACTCTATACATGGACATCACCAGATGGTCAACACCGAAATCAGATCGATTATATTCTTTGCAGCCAAAGATGGAGAAGCTCTATCCAATCAGCAAAAACAAGACCAGGAGCTGACTGTGGCTCGGACCATGAACTCCTTATTGCCAAATTCAGACTGAAATTGAAGAAAGTAGAGAAAACTACTAGACCATTCAGGTATGACCTAAATCAAATCCCTTATGATTATACAGTGGAAGTGAGAAATAGATTTAAGGGCCTAGATCTGATAGATAGAGTGCCTGATGAACTATGGAATGAGGTTCGTGACATTGTACAGGAGACAGGGATCAAGACCATCCCCATGGAAAAGAAATGCAAAAAAGCAAAATGGCTGTCTGGGGAGGCCTTACAAATAGCTGTGAAAAGAAGAGAAGCGAAAAGCAAAGGAGAAAAGGAAAGATATAAACATCTAAATGCAGAGTTCCAAAGAATAGCAAGAAGAGATAAGAAAGCCTTCTTCAGTGATCAATGCAAAGAAATAGAGGAAAACAACAGAATGGGAAAGACTAGGGATCTCTTCAAGAAAATCAGAGATACCAAAGGAACATTTCATGCAAAGATGGGCACGATAAAGGACAGAGATGGTGTGGACCTAACAGAAGCAGAAGATATTAAGAAGAGGTGGCAAGAATACACAGAAGAACTGTATAAAAAAGAGCTTCAAGACCTAGATAATCATGATGTTGTGATCACTGACCTAGAGCCAGACATCTTGGAATGTGAAGTCAAATGGGCCTTAGAAAGCATCACTACGAACAAAGCTAGTGGAGGTGATGGAATTCCAGTGGAGCTATTCCAAGTCCTGAATGATGATGCTGTGAAAGTGCTACACTCAATATGCCAGCAAATTTGGAAGACTCAGCAGTGGCCACAAGATTGGAAAAGGTCAGTTTTTATCCCAATCCCAAAGAAAGGCAATGCCAAGGAGTGCTCAAACTACCGAACAATTGCACTCATCTCACACGCTAGTAAAGTAACGCTCAAAATTCTCCAAGCCAGGCTTCAGCAATATGTGAACCGTGAACTTCCTGATGTTCAAGCTGGTTTTAGAAAAGGCAGAGGAACCAGAGATCAAATTGCCAACATCCGCTGGATCATGGAAAAAGCAAGAGAGTTCCAGAAAAACATCTATTTCTGCTTTATTGACTATGCCAAAGCCTTTGACTGTGTGGATCACAATAAACTATGGAAAATTCTGAAAGAGATGGGAATACCAGACCACCTGATCTGCCTCTTAAGAAATCTGTATGCAGGTCAGGAAGCAACAGTTAGAACTGGTCATGGAACAACAGACTGGTTCCAAATAGGAAAAGGAGTACGTCAAGGCTGCATATTGTCACCATGTTTATTTAACTTATATGCAGAGTACATCATGAGACATGCTGGACTGGAAGAAACACAAGTTGGAATCAAGATTGCCGGGAGAAATATCAATAACTCATTACATAGTCTTTTGTTATAGTTTAGAAAAAACATTGAAGTATAAAATATAAGAAAAATGAGATAGGAAATTTGGGGAACTGTAAACTTCTACCTGAAAAAGGAGATGGATTCTAAGTCCTGACATTGTTCTGCTTTCCCTGTGGCTCACTCTCACAAATATTCTCATGGAACAACATTACCTTTAAAAAGTAAACCCAAAGCACCATCCACCATATCTTACCTAAAGTAGATTTCAGAGGTCGAGCTCTATAATGATCATGATGACGACTATAACTTATAAAACGAAAATGAAGTCATGCTAGTGTTATTATGCATATCAGCAGCTCTTCTCAGGCAGTGTCCCTACATTTTATGCTGGAAATGCTCATTGAAAATTCAACTAAGTATATTTCCCTCATTGGTTTCTAGGTAAGCTATAAAAATGTCCTCACTGGTGGTCAGGAGAACTGAGTCCTAGAGCTGATTTCACTAATAAACAGAAGTAACCTTGTCTGTATCTCGTCTCTATTGATGCTAATCAACTGATGCTAATTCTAATGAAGACTGATATTTTTTATAAATAAGGCTATAATATACAGCCTTGACGTTTTCTAATTTGGAACCAGTCTGTTGTTCCATGTCTGGTTCTAACTGTTAATTCTTGACCTGCATACAGGTTTCTTAGAAGACAGGTAAGGTGGTCTGGTATTCCCATCTCTTTAAGAACTTTCCAATTTGTTGTGATCCACACAGTCAACAGTTTTAATCTGGTCAATGAAACAGAAGTAGATGTTTTTATGGAATTCCCTTGCTTTTACTATGATCCAACAGATGTTGGCAATTTGATCTCTGGTTCCTCTGCCTTTTCTAAATCCAGCTTGTACATCTGAAGTTCTTGGTTCACATACTACTGAAGTATAGCTTGAAGGATTTTGAGCATTGCTTTGCTTGCAGGTGAAATGAGCACAACTGTATGGTAGTTGGGGGCTTCCCTGGTGGCTCAGTTGGTAAAGACTCTGCTTGCAATGTTGGAGAACTGGATTTGATCCCTAGGTCAGGAAGACCCCCTGGAGAACGGAATGGCAACCCACCCCAGTATTCTTGCCTGGAGAATTCTGTGGATAAAGTAGCCTGGAGGGCTACTATCCACGGTGTTGCAAAGAGTTGGACACAACTGAGCGACTAACACTTTCACTTTTCGAGCATTCTTTGGCATTGCCCTTCTTTGGGATTGGAATGAAAACTGACCTTTTCCAGTCCTGTGGCCACTGTTGGGTTTTCCAAACATACGGACATACTGAGTGCAGCACTTCAACAGCATCATCTTTTAGAGTTTTAAATAACTAAGCTGGAATTCCATCATCTCCTTTAGCCTTGTTCATAGTAACGCTTCTTAAGGTCCACTTGACTTCATAGTCTAAGATGTCTGGCTCTAGGTGAGTGATCATACCATCGTGGTTATCTGGGTCATGAAGATCTTTTTTGTATACTTCTTCTGTGTATTCCTGCCACCTGTCCTTGCCTTTCCTGTCCTTTATTGTGGTTATTGCAGGGAATGGTTAAAAAAAAAAAATCTAATTCAGGATGAAGTGTACATTCCTGGGTATATGTACCCTGTGGCTTCACTATCAAAGCAATATTCTTGCTATGACCTCCATAAAAATCATCAATTCTTGAGTGTCCCCAGTGGTGAAATAAGATGCTGCCAAAACTCAGCCAGGCATTAAGTAAAGCTATAGCCCCCAAATGCCTGTGGCATACCTTCCATTTCAGCAATTAGGTTTCTAAGAATTTATCTAAGGGCACAATTTAATGATAAGTGGTGATGTACACAGATGTACACAAAGATTTAGGTAGAAGGGGGCTTGTTGTTGAGCTGTCCGTGTGATGAGCCTGGGTCAGGACGGGTAATCTGATGCTTTTGCTGGACATAAGGGCCAGGGCTGCCCCAGTATCTTTTTGCTTGAATTTATATTCCTGGGAAAAGAAGTGTGAAAGGTGAAATGTGGATTACTGCATAGTGTTATAAGAGAAATGAGAGGCAGGGCGTGTGCATTATAGTCTGATCAGGTGTGATTCCTACAGAGGAGGCAGAAGGCTGAAGTAGATAGTAATCCCAAACAGGATTTGGGAATTACCACTCCAGTTACCAGAATACCACTTTGGGGGCCATGTGGGAAAGCAATATTCTACCATTTTTTCCCTATGGGAACCAGTGTGAATGTGAAACAGCAGAAAAATATTTACAACAAGGCAGAGTAGAACTTTAACTATGAGAAGCTGTGAAATACTGGAACACAGGACAGCCTATGGGACCAATATTAGTGGTCTTTAATATTTTAGCAAACAGCTCAGGGTCCCTGTGTGGGTTCCTAAGCAGAGGTAGCAGAGGGGTCTTTCTTAAGCTGCCTTCAATCCAGGGGTGTGTATGTTGGAAGGTCAATCAGATGACCGGAGAACATGTTTTCATAAACATACATATGAGCCTTCCTGGGGATTTCTAAAATAACTGAGAAGCAGTTTCTTGCAGGGAAGAGTGAGCTGAGCTTTTCTTTCAGCTGGAGGTAGGAAAAGATGGAAGAGAGCCAGCAACATCTGGGTTTTTAGTGTGACCTCATGTGCACCCACAGGCAGATGAGTTATGGAGATTTGTGGCTATATTTATACTCCAGTAAATCTGGAGACAAGTAAAACATCCAACAAGAGGGGATTATCACATATCCCTACAGTAGGCAGGGTTATGACTCCAAGAATGAATGTGGGTATTTTCTGTGTATTCCACAGTCCCACTACATTCATTCTCCCTGCTATCCTAAGAGCATCCCTAGACCTCACCAAGCAAAGGCAAAGCTCAGAGAAGTTGATTGACAAAGTGATGACAGAAACACTGATGCAGACAGTTGAAGAGCCCACTCCCTTTTTTAAACAGACACCAGAGAGGAGTCATTCTGTGGCTGAAAAAAAAATGGGGCAATCAGGGAAACCTGGTACATCTTACCTGGGATTAAGAAGTTCCCTACGTATAGAGTGGCCATAGGCTTTACAATCAAAGTTGATCACTTTAGACAGTGAAAGAGGACGCTACCTGGATAAATAACTAGACCTTAACTACAATATTTATACATGGAGCTGGCGGACCCACTGCCATTGTTATTAATGGATCACAAGACAACCGTTAAAGTGATATCATCAAACACACATTATAACATGAAAAAGTCCCACTGTCACATTATAAAAATGTTACAAAATAGTAAAAATGTATGATCCAGTTAATATGGGGGGAGCACATAGTAAAGTATGACTGGAAATCTAGATGCTGTTAGGAATGATTATTTCTGGGTAATTGTAAAAATGAATACTAAAATTATATGATTTTCAATTTTCCTATTAATAGACATTTTGTTACTTGTAAAATTAAAGTTTATGTAAAAATGCAAAAAAAGAGTTAATTTGAGGACCAAAAGCACAGTTTATATGTGGCCCTGGTTACTTAATTTTGAAATTCAACTCTGGATCACATTTGGAAGTGTCATATTAAATCATTTAATTTAAGTTCATTAGACTTAAATTATAATTTTATCAAAAGTATGATCTTGATCTTATTTCATCTTTTACTTCTTTAGAGGGATTGGAATAACATCAGTTTGTAGTCTGGATATAGTAGTATATGGCCTCCTTTCTGGAGTAATCATATTGAAATATTTCATTTTAGGTCTTGATTCTCTAATGCAAGCTTGACGTAATGGTAAGACTGAAGGAGACTCAATAATAATGACAGTTAATGTTTATGGAGTGATTTCCATATATCTCCATGTCAGGTACTGTTCTAAGGTCTTTACTTGTATTATTTAATCCTCACAATAATTTAATCCTCACAGTGAGCTAGAAACTCCCCAATCATCCCTGTTCTATAGCTAAGAAAGCTGAGCGAGAAAGATCATCAGTGACTTGCAGGCTTCACATGCATAATCTATCCTCTATCTGTAGTGGTCTGTATGAGAACAGTAAGCTACTCTTAAATCTAGGAATCTAGGAGGAAAAAAAAACTATTAGTGGTCTTTAATATTTTAGCAAACAGCTCTTTTGTCTTAACTTTAATACATACCTTTTGATAGCTTACATATAAGATATGTATTACATATATTATGTTGCTCATTATAAATAACCCATGTTGCTAGTATATCCCATTGTTATACAAAAAGAAGCATTGAAAAGAGAGTGCTGAGTCTCAGGCAATGGGGCCCTTTTACTTTTGGCTTGTCCTTTAATATATTGGGATAGTTTGCTCATTTGTTATAATTTCTTATAAATACTTGATGAAGCTTTAAGTAAAGACATCTTTTCTGCTAGAACATTCATAATCTACGATTATTTTAATTTGCTAATCAACATGAAGAACAGACATAAATGAAGTCAATACTGGGCAGAATATGAATAAACACTCTGACTTGATTGGCTTCAGACAAAGAAAAACAGTCCTACTGGAGCCCCTGTGTTCACTTGCATACGTGGGGCTTAAATAGCCAGCCCCTGGATTCTTTACTGAAGGCATCTGAGACATAAGCCTCTGATTCTCATTCTTTTTAACACGTTTTTCAGCTTTGGAAACCATAAGACTTCCCCCCAATCACTCTGTTACTTCACTCTAAATTCAACTTACATCATTTCATAAATCTAGTTTCTCTGAGGATCTTCTTCCCCATCTGCAGGACAACCAATTTAAATCATCCTTAAATCATCACATTAAATACTAGCTACCATTGGCTGCAAGGGGAGCCAAGAAGTGTATTATACCAAGTCTTAAAATGCTATCCATGCCTTTTTAATTTTACCATAAAATCAGAGATAGCTATTTTATCATGAAGGATTTAATAAGTTTACCTTTTAAACTAATGGACTATAATGGGTTCTTTAAATTTTGCATGTAAAAACCCCTGGGATGGGAAACTTTCAATTTCTCCTTAATAACTCATCACTATAAATCAGATTCCTTTAATATACTACTATATGCTGATGTTGTAAGACACTTAGAAAGAACCTGTACTATTTTCCTTCGGATGTTTCAGCCGTAAGGAGAGGCTAGTTTATTTCTGAAAAGTAGTACTCAAAGCAATTTCATTTTATTTCCTTCCACAGAAGACACCAGATATTTAAGCACTCCCATAAAAGATTTACCCTTAGATATTTCAGAATGACCTGATTCTCAAGATTTCATTGGTTTCTCTCTTGCCAGAGGGTTGAGGGGAGGGGGATTTTTTTTTTCTAAATAGGTTTTAAGTCTGTCATGGTACATTCAGTGTGTATTTTGTAATAATACTGTTTTTTTCATAGTCACTAGTTAAATATTAATAGTATAACACATTTATTGGATCATTTCCCCTCCAATTAAAATGTAACACGAATAATTATCATGGTGATGACACTATAATATCAATAATGATAATAGCAATGTTATTATAAAACATTAACACTGACTTATTTTTGGTCCCTCTTCAAAGCTTTGTACTTAAACAGATTTCTAAAACAAGAAAGAAAAGGATGATAAAATACAAGTTGATTAAAAGGTCAGTACAATGTAAATAACAATGCTTTCTGAAGATCCCAAGTTTAGAAAAAATTCATGAAAAGAAATTGCTTCTTGAATATTGCACAGTTAATCACAATCTGGTGCCTGAAGGTCTCCTATAGTGAAATGCCAGCTATCAGGATAAAAACTCAAAGATGTTTTCAAAAATTCTTTTTTCAAACATCTGATTTCAAACATGACACAGATATTCCCCAATCATTTTGAGAGTAGGCATCATGTTAAATCATGAATGGTCTGAATTAATGTCTTCTTTAACGATGAAAGGACCTATTGCTCATTTCTGGGTCTATCACCTAAAGTCAAAGAGGTAAATGGAAATTGTTAAGCTTCTTTTATTTCAACTCAGCCAATATGACCATATGACAAAGCAGATTTGCAGTGACAAGAGAAGAAACGATTTCCATGCATGGCTGGACTGTTGATACAGCACTTTGGACTGGGAAGTGGAGAAAGGAAGGACAAGAGCACTTACAGGTAGAGCGCTCCAAGACCATGTTTATTTCAGCTACAATTCATCAATTACCATGCCACTGGGAATTCCAGGATTATAACACATTACACAGTGGAAAGATATCAAGGGGCAGAGTCCTTGGTAGAAAATGTTTCAGGCTATTCATTTTGAGTATGTGCTTTGCACAGCATCATACAGAGCCTGCCAGAGCCTGGGCACCTGGAAAGAGGTGTAGGTGGAAACAGCTGCCGGTGGGGAATCATTCACTGAACACATGTCACACAAATTAGCTAAATGCTACCAAGCCAAGAAATTAATGTAAACAACAATCATAGGATTAACTACACAACATTTGATGCAAAATCAACAGGAAGATGATGGTATGGCTTCCCAAAGTAGGTATGCTGCTGCTGCTGCTGCTGCTGCTAAGTCGCTCCAGTCGTGTCCGACTCTGTGTGACCCCATAGACGGAAGCCCACCAGGCTTCCCCGTCCCTGGGATTCTCCAGGCAAGAACACTGGAGTGGGTTGCCATTTCTTTCTCCAATGCATGAAAGTGAAAACTGAAAGTGAAGTCGCTCAGTCGTGTCTGACTCGTAGCGACCCCATGGACTACAGCCTACCAGGCTCCTCCATCCATGGGATTTTCCAGGCAAGAGTACTGGAGTGGAGTGCCATTGCCTTCTCTGGAAAGTAGGTATACTTGCCCTTAAAGAAATCAGATTGAACAGGAAGAAAAGGCAAGATCAAGAGAAGAAGACAGGAAAGACAAGGAAAGAGAAAGACAACAAAGATGACAAAGGAACAAAATAAATGGAGGAAATTTAAAAAAAAAAAAGTGATCTTTAGCAGATGTACTGTATACCTCTTATCTGTGAAGCTTTTGATTTCTCCTTCATATTTGAATGAGATCCTTGCTGGATACAATAATCTGGGCTGTAAGTTATTTTTTTTTCATCACTTTAATTATGTCTTGCCATTCCCTCCTGGCTTGGAGAGTTTCTATTGAAAGATCAGCTGTTATCCTTAAGGGAATTCCCTTCTGAGTTATTTGATGTTTTTCCCTTGCTGCTTTTAATATTTGTTCTTTATATTTAATCTTTGTAAATTTGATTAATATGTGTCTTGGGATGTTTCGCCTTGGGTTTATCCTGTTAGGGACTCTCAGGATTTCTTGAACTTGAGTGGTTATTTCCTTCTACATTTTAGGAAAGTTTTCAACTATTATCTCCTCAAGTATTTCCTCATGGTCTTTCTTTTTATCTTCTTCTTCTGGAACTCCTATGATTCGAATGTTGTAGCGTTTAATGTTATCCTGGAGGTCTCTGAGATTGTCCTCATTTCTTTTGATTCGTTTTTCTTTTTTCTCCTCTGATTCATTTATTTCTAGGATTCTGTCTTCTAATTCACTAATCCTATCTTCTGCCTCTGTTATTCTACTATTTGTTGCCTCCAGGGTGTTTTGGATCTCATTTATTGCATTATTCATTATGTGTTGACTCTTTTTTATTTCTTCTAGGTCCTTGTTAAACCTTTCTTGCATCTTCTCAATCCTTGTCTCCAGACTATTTGACTGTGATTCCATTTTGATTTCAAGATTTTGGATTAATTTCACTATCATTATTTGGAATTCTTTATCAGGTAGATTCCCTATATCTTCCTCTTTGGTTTGGTTTGGTGGGCATTTATTCTGTTCCTTTAGCTGCTGGGTATTCCTCTGTCTCCTCATCTTGTTAAAATTGCCAGGTTTAGAGTGTCGTTACTATATTCTGGTAGTTTGTTGAATTCTCTTTATTGAGGCAGTTTAGTGATCTTTTCAATATCTGATCTCTGCCCTGTTACAGAGGGGGTGGAGATGAACACCCAAATCTAAGCCGGCCAGGTTCAGGCACTTGGATAGTCCTCAGAAGCACAGACTCGGTTGAGTCTGCGTTTTGTGCCCTTCCCAGGTCCGAGCAGCACAGGTGATGAAGTGTTTAGCGAGCACAGCTGCTGCGATTTATTGCCTGCCCGCCGCTCAGTTTTCTGGGTATACAACCGGCACACTTTCTCAGGCAGATGTTGACCGTCCAGAGCCCCAAGAAGCATTAGTTAACACAGAAACCTGCAGACAGTTTTGTAGATAATGTGTCTCTAGGGCTGTGATTGCCCGCTTCGGCTCTGGCTGCCTGTCACCAGAGTGGGACCGTCTGCAGCCGGCTATCTCCGTGCAGTCCTTTGTTCCGTACGTAGTCCTGGTGGTGTCTTAGGTTAGGGCTGGCTTTTGATGTAGTAGATATCCGACAGTCTGGTTATTTTGCTTAGGCAGCACTCGGGATCAGATCAGATCAGATTAGTCGCTCAGTTGTGTCCGACTCTTTGCGACCCCATGAATTGCAGCACGCCAGGCCTCCCTGTCCATCACCAACTCCCGGAGGTCACTCAGACTCACATCCATCGAGTCAGTGATGCCATCCAGCCATCTCATCCTCTGTCGTCCCCTTCTCCTCCTGCCCCCAATCCCTCCCAGCATCAGAGTCTTCTCCAATGAGTCAACTCTTCACATGAGGTGGCCAAAATACTGGAGTTTCAGCTTTAGCATCATTCCTTCCAAAGAAATCTCAGGGCTGACCTCCTTCAGAATGGACCGGTTGGATCTCCTTGCAGTCCAAGGGACTCGCAAGAGTCTGCTCCAACACCACAGTTCAAAAGCATCAATTCTTTGGCACTCAGCCTTCTTCACAGTCTAGCTCTCACATCCATACATGACCACAGGAAAGACCATAGCCTTGACTAGACGAATCTTTGCTGGCAAAGTAATGTCTCTGCTTTTGAATATGCTATCTGCTGCTGCTGCTGCTAAGTCGCTTCAGTCGTGTCCGACTCTGTGCGACCCCATAGACGGAAGCTCACCAGGCTGCCCCGTCTCTGGGATTCTCCAGACAAGAACACTGGAGTGGGTTGCCATTTCCTTCTCCAATGCATGAAAGTGAAAAGTGAAAGTGAAGTCGCTCAGTCGTGTCCAACTCTCAGCGACCCCATGGACTGGAGCCTACCAGGATCCTCCGTCCATGGGATTTTCCAGGCAAAAGTACTGGGGTGGGGTGCCATTGCCTTCCCCAGAATATGCTATCTAGGTTGGTCATAACTTTCCTGCCAAGGAGCAAGCGTCTTTTAATTTCATGGCTGCAGTCACCATCTGCAGTGATTTTGGAGCCCAGAAAAAGAAAGTCTGACACTGTTTCCACTGTTTCTCCATCTATTTCCCATGTAGTGATGGGACCGGATGCCATGATCTTCGTTTTCTGAATGTTGAGCTTTAAGCCAACCTTTTCATTCTCCACTTTTACTTTCATCAAGAGGCTTTTTAGCCCCTCTTCACTTTCTGCCATAAGGGTGGTGTCATCTGCATATCTGAGGTTATTGATATTTCTCCCAGCAATCTTGATTCCAACTTGTGTTTCTTCCAGTCCAGCATTTCTCATGATGTACTCTGCATATAAGTTAAATAAACATGGTGACAATATACAGCCTTGACGTACTCCTTTTCCTATTTGGAACCAGTCTGTTGTTCCATGACCAGTTCTAACTGTTGCTTCCTGTCCTGCATACAGATTTCTCAAGAGGCAGATCAGGTGGTCTGGTATTCCCATCTCTTTCAGAACTTTCCACAGTTTATTGTGATCTACACAGTCAAAGGCTTTGGCATAGTCAATAAAGCTGAAATAGATAGCCAGGCCAAATCCTTATTCAAAGCAATACAGGCCACGCCGCTCCTCCTAGCCCAGCCCCCGCTTGCTAATAGCAAATGCTGGTGTCCGCTCCGCTTCTCCGCAAAAGGAGTTACCGCAGGGCTCATAATCTCCTTTGGAAGACAATGAATTGTCTTTCTAAGCACCTGATGTCCTCTGCCGGCATTCAGAAGTTGTTCTGTAGAATTTACACAGTGCTCAAATGTTCTTTTAACGAATTTGTGGAGGAGAAAGTATTCTCCCCGTCCTACTCGTCTGCCATCTTAGTTCCTTCCCTACTGTGTACCTCTTACAATATCATGCATTGGTATCTAGGGAAATTCAGGGTTTATGTGAAATATTGAAATTTGCCTCAAAGTCTGAAGATGCTGAGTCTAAATCATCTCCCATGCAGCTCCCTTATGGGCAGAAGGCCCCAGAAAAGTTATGAAGAGAGGCCAAGCCTGGCTTGTCTCTCTCTCTCCCTTGGGTGTGAATGGACAGGAAAAGTGTCCTTGTGGCCAGTGGGTCACTGTTGGTTATAGTGCAAGCTGTTGGAATGAATCAATTTAAAATCCAAGAATCAAGTGTCTTGTTTGCTGGCTATTATATACCTAGTCATGCCAACTGAGTGCCTTTCCAGGTCCATCATGGCCCTCATCTTCCCCTTATCATGACAGGGCTTCTTCAGTTCAGTTCAGTTGCTCAGTCGTGTCGGACTTTTTGCGACCCCATGAATTGCTAACTTTTTAAACAATTAAATGCCTGATGCTAAATCATGGAATGGAGTCTCATGTGGTTCTAATCACAGGAGGCTCTATATGGATGTCAATTTTAACATCAAACAGTTCACAATCCAGTTTCACCACTTATTAGCTCAATTAACCAGGCCGGGTTGCCTGCCCTTTCTGAGGTTTGTTTTTTTCTCCTGTAGGAATACCAACATGAATCTCAGAGGTGCCCTTGTGGCTCTCATATGCTACAACCATCTTCAATCATTCTCCTTCCTTACTACGGATGGAATACTCTTAATTGGTAAGAGACATAGGTTTGATGCCTGGGTCAGGAAGATCCCCTGGAATAGAAAATGGTAACCCATTTCAGTATTCTTGCCTGGAGAAGCCCATGGACAGAAGAGCCTGGCAGGCTACAGTCCATAGGGTTGCACTGAGTTGTACATGACTGAAGCAGCTCTGCACCTAGAAAAGGGCCTCCTTTTGTTTACAGGTCCTCACAAAAATTGGGGGAAGGGCCAGATTCAGAGCCAGGAATTAAGAAAGGCCTTAAAAAATAAATCATTGGAGAAATGTTTGCTAATCATATATCTGTAAGGCATTAACTTCCAGGATAAAGAACTCATAACTCAACACATAAAACCAAATAGATTTAAATATAGGCAAAAAATTTGAATAAACGTTTCTCCAAGAATTATACGCAAATCTCTAACAAGCATATGAAGAGATATTCAATGTCACTAATCACTAGGGAAATGCAAACCAAACTACAATTTGATCTCACCTTATATCCATTTGAATGAACGTTATTTTTTAAAAAACAAATAGAAAAATAATAAGTGTTGGTAACAATGTGGAAAGATAAATGGAAGAAACATTGATTCTTATGACACTGTCTGGGCCTGCGAATATAGCTATGTAGGTAGTTGCTACTATTGCTGCTCAGTGCATCCAACTCTTTGCAACCCTATGGACTGTAAGAAGAGCCAGGCTCCTCTGTCCATGGGATTTCCCAGGCAAGAATACAGGAGTGGGTTGCCATTTCCTTTTCCTGAAGATCTTCCTGACCCAGGGATCAAACCCACATCTCCTGAGTCTCCTGCACTGCAAGGGGATTCTTTACTGCTGAGCCACCAGGAAAGCCCATACAGGTAGTTACTTCTGAACAAAGTAACTATTGTTCGATTGCCTAATGGCTCAAGGAATTTGAGCTGGATTTTCTGCCATTTGAGAGTTTTTACCAATAATTCAGTTAAGAGAGAAAGCATTTTCTAAGAAGAAAGAATTGTGTATGCAAAAGCTCAGAGGCCAGAAAACCAAGGTTGATCCTGTATACACAGATCTGTGAGACCGGAGTAGGTGTAAGGAATGATTTGAAGAAGAAGCTAAAAAGGTTAAGAGCCAGTGATTTCTAACCCAGCATTGCTCTGCCAGAACTACTGTAGTAAAATGCAAATTTGACATCAGAATTCCTGGCCCTTGATTAAAATATTTTAACATCATCCCAAAGGTTTTAGCATGAAGTTCAAATGCATTAGCTTGCCACCCAAGGCTCCTGATGAACTGCTTGCTCTCCTCTCTTTTGTTTCATCTCCCACATCTCTCCCACAGGCACCCTGTGCTCCAAGTAAATAAAACTACTTATAGTTTTCCAAACTTGCATGCTGTTTCATTCCTTTGTGACTTCATATTATATGTATTGTACCATTTAATCCTTGCGAGAGCTCTAGGAAGAGGACATTCTTGTTATGACTTTCCAGATGGGGGAAAATAAGGAGTATAAAGAATTTGATACTTTGGCACTGTATAAAGATCCAATACCTTGGCAACCTGATGCAAAGAACTGACTCATTGGAAAAGACCCTGATGCTGGGAAAGATGGAAGGCAGGAGGAGAAGGGGATGACAGAGGATGAGATAGTTGGATGGTACCACCAACTTGATGGACATGAGTTTGAGCAGGCTCCGGGAGTTGGTGATGGACAGGGAACCATGGTGTGCTGCATTCCTTGGGGTCACAAAGAGATGGACTGGACACAACTGAGCAACTGGACTGAACTGAACTCAAAGAGTCTGAGGGAAGTCAAAAGCCATACAGTTGGTAGGAGGGAAAGCTGGGATTAGAACACATCTGTCTGACACTCTTAAAAGTTCTCACTCTTCTCTATCATTACTCATCCCAATTCTTTTGACTTCTGGTCCATGGATCTGTATATTTCCCAGCTTTGTCTTTCAATGGAATAAATTCAATTTCAGAATATCAGGGGTGGGGACTGGAGAGATGCTTATTAATCCGGTCAAACTATATTTCGCCACTAAAATCAACATACTTTGTATTTTCTTCATCTAGTCTAGAAATACTTCTGAGCATCTCCTTCATGCTAGGGCCTGAGCCAGGGAAGAACAAAGCCAGCCACAGTCCCTGGATTCAGAGTGATTAGAGTAATCTATTTCTTTAACCAGGTTCTAATTTTGAAGGTTTCCTTCCTGGCTTCATGTGAGAATAAATGCCTCTTGCATATACACACATGGAACTTCATTACTGCTGCTGCTAAGGAAATATCACATGCATTATTTTCAACCACTACTGCTCATGAGTTATAGCAGAGATTAATTGATCAGTTAAATGGGATAAGGTGGAGAATAGACTGGGAATAAATCAATGAAGGAAACTGTGCCATGTCTCATATAGTTGGGATCAATTGTGTTACAGCTCACTCAGCCAGGCTCCAGATTGCAAAGCAGCCTGCTTGGAAGGGGTCATGAACAGGGCAAATCACTGATTTAATCACATATGAAATTTTCATTGCCTTATTTTTATTCTATATCTCACCAAAGTGAACAACATTTCTAAATGCATCAATTCTATAGGATCACAAACTAGAAATGCCTTCCTTTCTTCTGACTGGTACAAAACTGACCATCACTTAACAGGCTCTTTGTATGAAATATGCAAAAACTAATAGAGAAAGAACATATTTTAAAAGCGAAAAGGAAAGAAAGAACATACACCACAAAGTGGGTGCCAAGAATCCAACGAAAATAGAAGAGCAGTTTTATTTTAAGGTCAAATCTTTAATGGTATTGCGTGTCTAACCCTTTGTGACTCTATGGACTACAGTCCACCGGGCTCCTCTGTCCATGGGATTCTCTAGGCAAGAATACTGAAATGGGTTGCCATGCCCTCCTCCAGGGGATCTTCTAGACCTAGGGATTGAACCTGCATCTCTAATGTCTCCTGCATTGCCAGGAAGGTTCTTTACCACTAGCACCACCTGGGAAGCCCAATAATTATTTAATAAATCTTACTTGGTTTTTTAAAAAAAGGCTACTGGAGTTACAGCAACTAAAACATTGTAATAAGAAAATAAGAAAAGGTTGTTGAAAAATGAAAAATTAAAAGGGCAATTTCCAATATCAAAAAGTCCCATCTTTTGTAAATGTGTAAAAGTGGATCAGTCCTTTTACCCCCCAAAAGAGTTAAATTGGGTTCAAGAGGTTGAAAGCCGGCCATGAGCCCAGTTCATCTGAGTGCAGAGGGATCAGAGAGTCATGGGAGGGAAACCGAGCAACTGCCCCATAACCCATGGATAAATGATGCTTGCTGTCCCTTGGGGTCTGCAGAAGTGAGTGGATGTGGTGTCCAGAACAGATCCCTTGGGCAGGTGACCCACACACACTTCAGCTGCTACTCATGGGCAGGGGCTTTTTCTGCCATGAAAATGTCAGGCTAGGCAGTAGACATTCTGTGAGCAGGAAAAAGCCATTACTCCACCTAGGAAAACAATTTTTTCCCCTAACTTCAGTGGCTATCAAAAAAATCAACCTGTTTTTCTTGTGCTACACCCTGGACCCATAAAATAGTTACAGGATCTCAAAAAGACTGTATTGCAGGCGGAAGTTTTGTTACAACCAACTGGCTAGAAGTGAGAATGACTTTAAAGATTAATATTTTTAAAGGCTCTCAAGGCCAAAGATTAAGAAAATATAAAATGTTACTGAGAGGTATCTCCTTCTGTGTTGTATGTGTTAATCATGTTTATTCAGTAAGTCACACTTTAAATGCAGGACGCCAAAACTTGAAATATTATTCTTAATTCCTTTAAAATTACATGAAATTTCCTCTTATTGGCACAGACAAGTAAAACAGAAATAGGCATAATTGATGGAAGACAACCCTTAACATCCAGGTTAATCCCTTGGCATGGATTAGATTATTAAAGGCTCAAATGACAACTAATCTCAAAGCTTTACATACATATTAGAGATTTAATTTGACTAAGCTTAACGATTACTTGAGGGTTAACCAGAGCGACTTAAGAGGCAAGGAAACTCATGCAAAATCCCGTTTAAGAACACAGTCTAACCTGCAATGGAGAATTAACTAAAACACAAAACAACAAAGACAATCTTATAGTGAACATGAAATATGTTAATTATAGATTTAAAATGTGTGATAGATCAAGACAGTTTTTTTTTTTTAAGCTATGGGGGAAAATAAATATTTAACACAAAAATAGTTAGGGATAAGATGGCACCTTGAGAACTAGAATTGTATGACTGGCATCCCACATTCCCTCTGATACTGGCTGTGTTTTAGTCATGAGAGCTGTTTGCTACTTTTGGAGGGGTAGTTAATTCCAGTCTAAAGCTCCTCTGTTACATTTGATAGAGTGATTCTGCTGATATTGACACAGCAAGGTAGGGGATAAAAAGTCATGAAGTTGCGATTTCCTGACTACCAGGTGTTATGCTCTTTTCATGATAGTAACTACTATACTTTAAACAAAGAACTGGGTTTCATCCCTAAGAAGTAAGCCATGGGGTTCCACCAAGACAAGTTCATCTATGATATTTCCTTTGCTCTTTTTCATGGGGAAGAGACAAAAGGCAAAGCCCTGCATGGTGATTCATAATTATTTTCCAGTTTCACAAGTATAGGATACATTTGTCTCTTCAAGCAGAAGTAGAATTCCTATTCTTCCCTTGAAGTGGAGTGAAGTGAAGTCGCTCAGTTGTGTCCGACTCTTTGCGACTCCATGGACTGTAGCCCACCAGGCTCCTCCATCCATGAGATTCTCCAGGCAAGAATACTGAGTGGGTTGCCATTTCCTTCTCCAGGGGATCTTTCCAACCCAGGGATCGAACCTGGGTCTCCCGCATTGGGGGCAGATGCTTTAACCTCTGAGCCACCAGGGAAGCCCTTACTTGTCTTCAAAAGCCATCATAATGCAGTTTTTGAAGACAGTGGGAAGCAGCATAGGGTACTGGTTAAGAGGTCAGACTGCCTGGAGATCTAATTTCAGCTTCATCATCTACTAACCAACTGACTTTGAGTAAGTTACTCAAGCTCTCTGTGCCTCAGTAGGTCCAAATTTAAAACAGCTAAAATACTACTATCTCATCAGGTTATTATGAAGTTGAGATGAACTATTCATGAACCTCTTAGAACAATACCTGGCACATGGTAAGCACTGCTGCTGCTGTTGCTAAGTCGCTTCAGTTATGTCCGACTATCTGTGAGCCCATAGATGGCAGCCTACCAGGTTTCCCTGTCCCTGGGATTCTCCAGGCAAGAACACTGGAGTGGGTTGCCATTTCCTTCTCCAATGTGTGAAAGTGAAAAGTGAAAGTGAAGTCACTCAGTCGTGTCCGACTCTTAGCGACCCCATGGACTGGAGCCACCAGGCTCCTCCGTCCATGGGATTTTCCAGGCAAGAGTACTGGAGTGGGGTGCCACTGCCTTCATTATATATGTGCTAAGTTAAAATAAAATGTTTATTGAATGACCAAATATTTCTTTGCACTTATACTAATTAATATTATTCAGCAATTGATAAGGTTTCCCTAACCAATACATGGTTTGGGAGTTTGCTAAACCTTGAACAACTCCATCTCTTATTATTTGAGATAAGCCAATTGATAAATAACAGCTATGACACACATACTTATAAGGGCCTCCACAATCATTTATTACTTGCTGAAAAACTCAAGTCAGCAAAGAGAGAAACAAAAGTCATGTTAACATCTAAACCTCATTAAAGTTTCATCTTCTTTTAAAGTCCAGGAAGACAAACAAGTTACCAGAGGAATTTCCTTTCCCCTGTAAGGCTTATTCCTATATTTGAACAAAACTGCTAAAGTGAATTAAATGGGATTTCTTAAATGGTCAAAGGCACAGTGGTGGGGTTGAGGGGATAAAGTCAAGTTATCAGCATTGATATGAATTTCAATGCCTGAGATGAAGCTGGTATACTCTAACAATTAGACTCTTATCATACAGTATCTTACAATGTTTTTGCATCAACATTGAAAAATAAAAGTGATTATTGATTTATTAAAAATACAAGTGAGAAGACAAATAAAGTTGGAGAAAGTTATCCTCTTAAAAACATACCAATGATTATCTGGCATGGAAGGTGAAATAAATGACCCAAAATGGTCACACTTTCCCATCTCTGTATGTATATCCTTTATGATGTGATATTGCCATGCTGCCCATCAAGATGTGAGGTCTATTTCCAACCCCATAAATCTGGGGAATACCAGACCACCTGACCTGCCTCCCGAGAAATCTATATGCAGGTCAAGGAGCAACAGTTAGAATTGGACATGGAACAACAGACTGATTCAAAATAGGGAAAGGAGTACGTCAAAGCTGTATGTTGTCACCCTGCTTATTTAACTTAATATGCAGAGTACATCATGTGAAATGCCAGGCTGGATGAAGCACAAGCTGGAATCAAGATTGCCAGGAGAAATATCAACCTCAGATATGCAGATGACACCACCCTCTTGAGAGAAAGCAAAGAGGAACTAAAGAATCTCTTGATGAGAGTAAAAAGTTGGCTTAAAATTCAGCATTCAGAAAACTAAGATCATGGCATCCAGTCCCATTATTTCATGGCAAATAGATGGGGGAAATTATGGAAAAAGTGAGAGACTTTATTTTGGGGGACTCCAAAATCACTTCAGATGGTGACTGCAGCCATAAAATTAAAAGATGCTTGCTCCTTGAAAGAAAAACTATGACCCACCTAGACAGCAATATTAAAGAGCAGAGGCATTACTTTGCCAACAAAGGTCTGTGTAGTCAAAGATATGGTTTTTTTCAGTAGTCATGAATGGATGTGAGAATTGGACTATAAAAAAAGCTGAGTGCCAAAGAATTGATGCTTTTGAACTGTGGTGTTGGATAAGACTCTTGAGAGTCCTTTGGACTGCAAGAAGATCCAACCAGTCCATCCTAAATGAAATCAGTCCTGAATACTCATTGGAAGGACTGATGCTGGAGCTGAAGCTCCAATACTTTGGCCACCTGATGCAAAGAACTTACTCACTGGAAAAGACCCTGATGCTGAGAAAGATTGAAGGCGGGAGGAGAAGGGGACGTCAGAGGATGAGATGTTTGTATGGCATCATCCGGCCGAGAGGAGCTACCCCACGACCGAGGAAGGACGGCGGTGAGGGCCAGCGTACTAAGCGCGGCCGAGAAGAGCTACCCCACGACCGAGGTCAGGAAGGGCGGTGGTGAGGAGAGACCCCTCGTCCAAGGTAAGGTGCGATGGCTGTGCTTCGCTGGCCGGGAGCAGCCGGGAGCAGCCGGGATGAGATACCCCACGCCCAAGGTAAGAGAAACCCAAGTAAGACAGTAGGTCTTGAAAGAGGGCATCAGAGGGCAAATACACTAAAACCATTCTCACAGAAAACTAGTCAATCTAATCACACAAGGACCACACCCTTGTCTAACACAATGAAATTAAGCCATGCCCGAGGGGCAACCTGGGATGGGCAGGTCATGGGGAGAGAGATGACAGGGTGTGGTCCGCTGGAGAAGGGAATGGCAAACCACTTACAGTATTCTTGCCTTGAGAACCCCATGAACAGTATGAAAAGACAAAATGATAGGATATTGAAAGAGAAACTCCCCAGGTCAGTAGAGGCCCAATATGCTACTGGAGATCAGTGGAGAAATAACTCCAGAAAGAATGAAGGGATGGAGCCAAAACAAAAAGAATACCCAGCTGTGGATGTGTCTGGTGATAGAAGCAAAGTCCGATGCTGTAAAGAGCAATATTACATAGGAACCTGGAATGTCAGGTCCATGAATCAAGGCAAATTGGAAGTGGTCAAACAAGAGATGGCAAGAGTGAATGTTGACATTCTAGGAATTAGCGAACTCAAATGGACTGGAATGGGTGAATTTAACTCAGATGACCATTATATCTAATACTGTGGGCAGGAATCCCTCAGAAGAAATGGAGTGGCCATCATGGTCAACAAAAGAGTCCGAAATGCAGTACTTGGATGCAGTCTCAAAAATGACAGAATGATCTCTGTTCGTTTCCAAGGCAAACCATTCAATGTCACAGTAATCCAAATCTATGCCCCAACCAGTAACGCCGAAGAAGCTGAAGTTGAACGGTTCTATGAAGACCTACAAGACCTTTTAGAACTAACACCCAAAAAAGATGTCCTTTTCATTATAGGGGACTGGAATGCAAAAGTAGGAAGTCAAGAGACACCTGGAGTAATAGGCAAATTTGGCCTTGGAATACGGAATGAAGCAGGGCAAAGACTAATATAGTTTTGCCAAGAAAATGCACTGGTCATAGCAAATACCCTCTTCCAACAACACAAGAGAAGACTCTATACATGGACATCACCAGATGGTCAACACCGAAATCAGATCGATTATATTCTTTGCAGCCAAAGATGGAGAAGCTCTATACAATCAGCAAAAACAAGACCAGGAGCTGACTGTGGCTCAGACCATGAACTCCTTATTGCCAAATTCAGACTGAAATTGAAGAAAGTAAGGAAAACTACTAGACCATTCAGGTATGACCTAAATCAAATCCCTTATGATTATACATTCAAACATATGAGAACATTATTTAGTCATGAGAAGGAGGGAAGTCTTGCCATTGCTAAAACATGAGTGGAATTTGAGGGCATTATACCAAGTGATTGGAAAAATCCTATACCACAGGATTGGAAAAGGTCAGTTTTCATCCCAGTCCCAAAGAAAGGCAATGCCAAAGAATGCTCAAAGTACCGAACAATTGCACTCATCTCACACACTAGTAAAGTAATGCTCAAAATTCTCCAAGCCAGGCTTCAGCAATATGTGAACCGTGAACTTCCTGATGTTCAAGCTGGTTTTAGAAAAGGCAGAGGAACCAGAGATCAAATTGCCAACATCCGCTGGATCATGGAAAAAGCAAGAGAGTTCCAGAAAAACATCTATTTCTGCTTTATTGACTATGCCAAAGCCTTTGACTGTGTAGATCACAATAAACTATGGAAAATTCTGAAAGAGATGGGAATACCAGACCACCTGATCTGTCTCTTAAGAAATTTATATGCAGGTCAGGAAGCAACAGTTAGAATTGGTCATGGAACAACAGACTGGTTCCAAATAGGAAAAGGAGTACGTCAAGGCTGCATATTGTCACCATGTTTATTTAACTTATATGCAGAGTACATCATGAGAAATGCTGGACTGGAAGAAACACAAGTTGGAATCAAGATTGCTGGGAGAAATATGAATAACCTCAGATATGCAGATGACACGACTCTTATGGCAGAAAGTGAAGAGGGGCTAAAAAGCCTCTTGATGAAAGTGAAAGTGGAGAGTGAAAAGGTTGGATTAAAGCTCAACATTCAGAAAACGAAGATCATGGCATCTGGTCCCATCACTGCATGGGAAATAGATGGGGAAACAGTGGAAACAGTGTCAGACTTTGTTTTTCTGGGCTCCAAAATCACTGCAGATGATGACTGCAGTCATGAAATTAAAAGACGCTTACTCCTTGGAAGGAAAGTTACGACCAACCTAGATAGCATATTCAAAAGCAGAGACATTACTTTACCAACAAAGGTTCGCCTAGTCAAGGCTATGGTCTTTCCTGTGGTCATGTATGGATGTGAGAGTTGGACTGTGAAGAAGGCTGAGCGCCGAAGAATTGATGCTTTTGAACTGTGGTGTTGGAGAAGACTCTTGAGAGTCCCTTGGACTGCAAGAAGATCCAACCAGTCCATTCTGAAGGAGATCAATCCTGGAATTTCTTTGGAAGGAATGATGCTAAAGCTGAAACTCCAGTACTTTGGCCACCTCATGCGAAGAGTTGACTCATTGGAGAAGACTCTGATGCTGGGAGGGATTGAGGGCAGGAGGAGAAGGGGACGACAGAGGATGAGATGGCTGGATGGCATCACTGACTCGATGGGTATGAGTCTGGGTGACCTCGGGGAGCTGGTGATGGACAGGGAGGCCTGGCGTGCTGCGGTTCATAGTGTTGCAAAGAGTCGGACACGACTGAGCGACTGATCTGAACTGATCTGATCTGATCTGATCGACTCGACGGACATGAGTTTGAGTAAGCTCTGGGAGTTGATGATGGACAGGGAAGCCTGGGGTGCTGCAGTCCGTGGGGTCACAGAGTCGAACACAGCTGAGTGACTGAACTGAACTGAATCTAGGCTGGTCTTGTGACCTTCTTTGACTCATAAAATGCAGAAGAAATAAAGTCATGGGGGTTCTAAGTCTTGGAGTAGCTAAGTCTTATAGCTTCAGTTCTCACTTTCTTGCATCACCATGGGAAGAAGCCTGGTCTAGCTCACTGAAGGATCAAAGGTCACTTGGAGCAGACATGATTCATCTCACCAGAAGCCCTCTGAACTAGACAGCTGACCACTAACACCAACCACCTGTAGTATGACTGAACCACCTTAGACAGCGTTAAGACAACTGTAGCCACACACATGACCCTTAACAAGAACAGCATGAGAAACATCCAGGCCAAATCATTGGTCCACAGAATTATGAGCATACAAAATGTCTGTCATTTGAAGTCATTGAAAGTCTGGCAGAGTTTGTTACACTGCAATAGATAACTGATAGAGATGGTTTTCAAAGTCCTTAACAGGAAGTTAAACTAAGGAACTATAGAGATTCAAAACAAGGCAAAGAAGGAAAAGCATACAAAACACTTCTATTGTTTCTAACCTATGGATGTTTGATACAGAATATTTTCAAAATTTAAAATTAAATTTGAGGATGCCTGGCTCTCCATGTGGATGTGATTGGTTTTGTGTGATTTGTGTTACCTGAGATAATAAAGTAAAAGATCAAATAAAATATCTGGCTCATATTCCAAAATCTAGAAGGTATTTTGGGAGTATATTTTAAGAAAATTAAATATTTATTATGCTTTATGAGAATAGTTGTAAGTCATATTTAGGAAGAGGGATCTACTAAGGAACAAACCACAGGTCCCTGCTTTACTTAGCATAGCTCTTGAGGAATTGGGGCAGATACATGCAGAGATCTGTAGAACTTTGTCACAAAATAATCCTCAACACACATTTCCTTCAAAATAGAAACAAATCAAGCTCAATGTATATCTCATTTCCTCTTGATTTCCCTCCTTTTTCTCCTCTCTTCTGCCAACTTCTTCTTTCTACTATTGGTAACTCTGCTGGCTCTGTGATATACCTACCTGGCGAGGCCAAACTATATTTACCAGAACTCTTTTTGGTGCACATTTCAGAGTCACAAGTGAGACCCTTGGGGGCTTTAGAGGGTAGAAATGAAGCAGCAGTAATTTGTAGCCCACACATGTTGTTGATCTGCTGATTCAATTTGTCATGAAGCAGCAGCTGGCCTGCAACTGCTCTATCTTCCTCTGGATTCTTCTTCACTTCTTCTGACTCTTGACTCCTATTTAGGTCTATGACAAATGGTCATGCAGGATATTCTTGAAACCAAGGTCAGACACAAGAATACTAGGTTTAGTTCATTGTTATGGCATTCCAGCTCACAGATAAGGGCATCAGCTTACTTCTGATCTTCCCTCTTTGACTGCCTGCCCTGTAAACTTAAAGCTCCAGCCTCAGGTGCAGAGACAACACCCTTACACAGGCTTCAGTTCAGTTCAGTCACTCAGTCGTGTCTGACTCTTTGCAACCCCATGAATCACAGCACACCAGGCCTCCCTTTCCATCATCAACTCCGAGAGTTCACACAGACTCACGTCCATCGAGTCAGTGATGCCATCCGGCCATCTCATCCTCTGTTGTCCCCTTCTCCTCCTGCCCCCAATCCCTCCCAGCATCAGAGTCTTTTCCAATGAGTCAACTCTTCGCATGAGGTGGCCAAAATACTGGAGTTTCAGCTTTAGCATCATTCCTTCCAAAGAAATCCCAGGGCTGATCTCCTTCAGAATGGACTGGTTGGATCTCCTTGCAGTCCAAGGGACTCTCAAGAGTCTTCTCCAATACCACAGTTCAAAAGCATCAATTCTTCGGCGACTGCTTAACCAGTCCCTACAACTGTGTAAGCTGAGTTCCTACAACAAATCCACTGGTTCTGCCTCTCTGATTGAACTATGACTGGTATGGTCATTTATTTTGACCATAATGATGCTGACAAGGTTATATTCAGTCATCTCAATGATAAGTCGTCCACATCTGTGGAGAAAGGTAAAGAGCCTCTAAGAGGTTATAGATATGGCTTAGGAATTTAGAAGTGACAGATAATAAGGATAACGATGGATCGATCACACACACACACACACACACACACACACACACACACACGGCACTTACAATGTATATGGTCCCAATACTAAGGATTAATTTCATTCAACCAAAAAACTTATACAATAATTTCTATTATTTTGTCTTCCTCTGCATATTCAGGCACAGAAAGATTAAATAACTTGATAGTAAATGAAAGATCAAGGGTTAAAATTGGGCATTCCTGCTCCAGAATCTATGTACTGTGTACTCTTATGTACTATTTGATGGCTTCAAGTCAACCTGCATCTAAGAGTTTTCATCTTCTGGGTACCCTGGGTTTTAGAAACGTTTCATAATGGAAAGCCGCTGCTGCTGCTGCTAAGTCGCTTCAGTCGTGTCCGACTCTCTGTGACCCCATAGACGGCAGCCCATCAGGCTCCTCTGTTCCTGGGATTCTCCAGTGCAAGAACACTGGAGTGGGTGCCATTTCCTTCTCCAATGCATGAAAGTGAAAAGCGAAAGTGAAGTTGCTTAGTCATGTCCTACTCTTTGCGACACCATGGACTGCAGCCCACCAGGCTTATCTGTCCATGGGATTTTTCAGGCAAGAGTACTGGAGTGGGGTGCCATGGCCTTCTCCGAATACAAAGCTAGCTTATGACAATTCATCAGGAAACTTCAGTTCTGGTCTTAAACTCAACACTAACTAGCTGTGTAGTCTTGAACAGGTCATGCTAATTCCCTTATTGCTAAAATAATCTCAATGTTTTCCTGCTCTAAAGGTTCACAACTCTAGAGTGTTAAAACTCTGAGGATGATATTAGAAGACCTTTGAAGGAAAGCTGCTAGATACAATAAAATCAGTAATAAAACCTGCCACTGTGTATTTGATTTCCTCCTAATAGCTTTCCACCATTTCCTGTGTCAAAAATTCCTCTATAGCTCCCTACATCATTATAAAAGTAATTTTTATCCTTAGTATGTGTGAGAGCCCTTGGCGTTTTCTCTTCACCCACCTTGGGTCCTCAGTGCCCACACTAGACAGTCATGTTTTGGTGAGTTCCTCACTGTTATTCATCTACTTTAATTTTCTTCAACTTACCTTACAAATATAACTATTCCCATGAAATAGATATAAAAAATCAAAAGGATGACAGCTTTTGTGCCACAGTTTTATTCTGTTTAGATTTACTATTTTTATTATTGTTTGTTTTGTTGTTTTTTAAACTTTATATTGGTGAATATTATAAAAGGTCTAATCAGGAATGCCACTTTTTAGCAAAAAGTTTTCCCAAGAGTTAAAAAACCAAGAGGCAGGCATCAAGTTAGTGACAGGAAAATAATACAGAGTGTAAAAGCAATTTAAAAAATTGAACAATCGATCCAAGAATAGATGCAATTATCTTTACAGTCCAGAGTCCAAATCATCGACCTTCAGAATTTGGTCAAGCCTGTACTGTGCCAATGGATATAAAATAAGACGGTACCATTGGCACTCAGCAGAAAGGTTAAGGTGACACTGCCCTTGGAAATGTGGCAACAGCTAAAAACAGAAGTGACCATCATACGGACGCCAGCCGTGCTGGTTACTTTTCTTGGGCCTGAGCCTGTGTCGGCAATGGTCCTACTTTTCTAAGAAGGGGAGAGGTATGCTCGCATGCACGCATAATGATACTCCTGGGTATGCTAGAACTCACTGCCTAACAGGAACACGGTGAAAAAGCAGCTCAGGAAACCCATCCCAGGGAAGTCACCATAATTCACTCTTAGCTGTCTTCTCTAGGCAACCATGATGGGGTATTGCAAGGGACTAAGAGGATTAAACACGAACAGGCATAGTTCAATACCACCCATTCAGGCAAATCTTTCCTTATTATCCTTTCATTCTACCCCTCAGCCTTCGACTGAATAACCCTCACTTCTATATTTTTCAATACTTTTGCTATTATACGCATCCCCGTATCATACTAGAAATGTACTGTACATCTCTCTCTCCCATTAGACTGTGATTGACAGAAAGAAATGTCTCTCATTCATGGATCTGTTCTTAGTATCTAGCATGGAGCCTGACATATAAGAAGTACTCAGTAAATGGGCAATGGAATTAAATGAATCCTATCATTTTTCTCTTGATATCCAAATTCAATATAGGAATCCAAGTGGAAATTTTTCCAAGTATTGTAATAGTTATCAAACATTGTGTTTCTATGGAATTGATGATAACTGTCTTTAACTGCATCTAAAAAAAGGTAATATCTATTCTTTTAAAATATCACAAAAGGCAGTGGCAAAAGTCCCAAAATGATTGTGATCCCAATTAAAATTCTTCAACCCCAATGAAACAACTCTGATCTGATAAAAATGTATGAGTTGCTTTTTTTGTCACCATAATTTAAAGACAGAAAAATGGTTTTTAAGATTTACATAAACATGTGGAAGTCCAACCTCATTATGATGATTGTACCTAGAAGCCAGAGAGTTGTGAATGTTAAATATATTTTCAGAAAAAATGTATTTTCAGAGAAAGAAAAAAAAATGAGCTACAACAATAGCTCTAATTTAACTGGAGACATTCACTGCACAATCTCCAAAGAAGAAGATGCACTGTTGAGAACATCAGCAGACTGTCTATTCATTTGGCATATTAAAATGAAAGAGGGCTCTCTGCCCAGTGGAGCCTGGCCTCTTCACTACAGGATCTTGCTTTTGAGATCTTTGAAATTGCTATTTCAAATACAATACAACAAGATTTGCTTCTATTTAATCATGGGAGTTGAAAAACTCACATAACTCTAAGTATACTTGTTGATCTGTCCAGCCAAATCATGAATCTTGACCTTGGGACCAACATCTACATTATAACAGAAAATAGACATATGTACAACCAATTACTAGTTTCCTCTGGTAATGGCATGCAAAAAGTATGTAAAATCATGGATAACTGAATATGACAACAATCACTGTATGAAGAAAAGATGTTATTAAAAAGTTAACAATGACTCCAAATGAAAAATTAACTTTGAAAATCAAAGTTAAAAAATTATTTAAATCACTTTATTTTACTTCAACTCATTAAAGCATATAAATTCATTGCATATTTACTAAAGACCTACTTTGTGTCAGACAAGGGTGACCATTTCTAAGAACTACAACCAAGAAATCACACGATACATATAATATGCCATGTCATCTCTAAGTGTCACTGTGATCTATTCTAGTATAGAAGACTCTGTGGCCATCTATATAACACTGATTTAATCTTTCAGATATTAATATGTGGAAGTCACTGGATTGCTCAGTATTGATCCATTTTTCAGGGACAGCAATCCTAATCTGTCTTATCTATTGAAGGCTATATCAACTCCCTTGTCCTAGTGATTGCTCAACCTATCCCAAGAATAAACCTACTTAGTACATGACTTTCCTGTGGCCAAGGGACTGATTTAGGAAAGAGTATATAATCAAAGGTAGGTTCAGAAAGGGGAGGTTCCATAGGGACTTTTATGAAAGATGGTTCAGTATTTTCAGGGACTCCTCTGAGAAATATGTTGGGTGATGTAGTAAGTGAATGTGAAGCTCAGATTTGCTATAACCATTTATCTACCCTGAGGGAAGCCATTTTAGAGCAATAATAGCACATGAAAAAGGGCAAAGGCAATAAAATTATTAAAAAATGGAACCTGAAACTTAATCAAATTATGGGCAGAAGTCCAGCCAATTTCTGGAATCCTTTGAAACTTATGATAGCTAGAGCTGAATTTTCTCTTACTTGCAGCCAAGTGTATCCTAATTATTATAACTATGATAGGAAAAAGCTGATTGCAGATGGCCATTTCAGTAATCTGGATGAGAGATAATCAAAACACTCACTTGCACATTGGCAGGGAAAACAGAGAACAGAGGATGAGTTCAGAGGTACTTCAATAATAGAATACATGAGTGTGACACTCCATGGGAGGAAAAGAGAGAGTAAAAAATGGACTGTAAGTTTTTACTCTTAAGATATTTAGTAATAGCTAATGCCTTGCTGTTAATCAGGAATAAGAATTCAGGCATAAGAGTTGCAGTTATGCATACTTGGTTGTGTCTTGATTCTTTGCGACCACATGGACTGTAGCTTGGCAGGCTCCTCTGCCCTGCCCTCCTTATATCTATATATATTAAAAGCAGCCAAAGAAACAAACTAAATCCAAAATAACAGGAATGTAAATAAATTATGGTATATTCACTAATGAGTAAAATACTATACAGTGAGTTATTAACATTTCTCTGTTGGTGACTCACTTGATTGATATTTCCCCCATAAAAAAGGTCTCCAACTCTGTATTTGCAGCAGGGCTATATGTTACATAGTTCATCAGGCACTCTATCAGATCTAGGCCCTTAAATCTATTTCTCACTTCCACTGTATAATCATAAGGGATTTGATTTAGGTCATACCTTAATGGTCTAGTGGTTTTCCCTATTTTCTTCAATTTAAGTCTGAATTTGGCAATAAGGAGTTCATGGTCCGAGCCACAGTCAGCTCCTGGTCTTGTTTTTGCTGATTGTATAGAGCTTCTCCATCTTTGGCTGTAAAGAATATAATCGATCTGATTTCGGTGTTGACCATCTGGTGATGTCCATGTATAGAGTCTTCTCTTGTGTTGTTGGAAGAGGGTATTTGCTATGACCAGTGCATTTTCTTGGTACAGGAGACAGGGATCAAGATCATCCCCATGGAAAAGAAATGGAAAAAAGCAAAATGGCTGTCTGGGGAGGCCTTGCAAATAGCTGTGAAAAGAAGAGAAGCGAAAAGCAAAGGAGAAAAGGAAAGATATAAACATCGGAATGCAGAGTTCCAAAGAATAGCAAGAAGAGATAAGAAAGCCTTCTTCAGTGATCAATGCAAAGAAATAGAGGAAAACAACAGAATGGGAAAGACTAGGATCTATTCAAGAAAATCAGAGATACCAAAGGAACATTTCATGCAAAAATGGTATCACTGACCTAGAGCCAGACATCCTGGAATGTGAAGTCAAGTGGGCCTTAGAAAGCATCACTACGAAGAAAGCTAGTGGAGGTGATGGAATTCCAGTGGAGCTATTCCAAATCCTGAAAGATGATGCTGTGAAAGTGCTGCACTCAGTATGCCAGCAAATTTGGAAAACTCAGCAGTGGCCACAAGATTGGAAAAGTTTTCATCCCAGTTTTCATCCCAATACCAAAGAAAGGCAATGCCAAAGAGTGCTCAAACTACTGCACAATTGCACTCATCTCACACGCTAGTAAAGTAATGCTCAAAATTCTCCAAGCCAGGCTTCAGCAATATGTGAACCATGAACTTCCTGATGTTCAAGCTGGTTTTAAAAAAGGCAGAGGAACCAGAGATCAAATTGCCAACATCCGCTGGATCATCGAAAAAGCAAGAGAGTTCCAGAAAAACATCTATTTCTGCTTTATTGACTATGCCAAAGCCTTTGACTGTGTAGATCACAATAAACTGTGGAAAGTTCTGAAAGAGATGGGAATACCAGACCACCTGATCTGCCTCTTGAGAAATCTGTATGCAGGTCAGGAAGCAACAGTTAGAACTGGTCATGGAACAACAGACTGGTTCCAAATAGGAAAAGGAGTACGTCAAGGCTGTATATTGTCACCATGTTTATTTAACTTATATGCAGAGTACCTCATGAGAAATGCTGGACTGGAAGAAACACAAGCTGGAATCAAGATTGCCGGGACAAATATCAATAACCTCAGATATGCAGATGATACTACCCTTATGGCAGAAAGTGAAGAGGAACTAAAAAGCCTCTTGATGAAAGTGAAAGTGGAGAGTGAAAAGGTTGGCTTAAAGCTCAACATTCAGAAAACGAAGATCATGGCATCTGGTCCCATCACTACATGGGAAATAGATGGAGAAACAGTGGAAACAGTGTCAGACTTTCTTTTTCTGGGCTCCAAAATCACTGCAGATGGTGACTGCAGCCATTATGACCAACCTAGATAGCATATTCAAAAGCAGAGACATCACTTTGCCAACAAAGGTTCGCCTAGTCAAGGCTATGGTCTTTCCTGTGGTCATGTATGGATGTGAGAGCTGGACTGTGAAGAAGGCTGAGCGCCGAAGAATTGATGCTTTTGAACTGTGGTGTTGGAGAAGACTCTTGAGAGTCCCTTGGACTGCAAGGAGATCCAACCAGTCCATTCTGAAGGAGATCAGCCCTGAGATTTCTTTGGAAAGAATGATGCTAAAGCTGAAACTCCAGTATTTTGGCCACCTCATGCGAAGAGTTGACTCATTGGAGAAGACTCTGATGCTGGGAGGGATTGGGGGCAGGAGGAGAAGGGGACAACAGAGGATGAGATGGCTGGATGGCATCACTGACTCGATGGATGTGAGTCTGAGTGACCTCCGGGAGTTGGTGATGGACAGGGAGGCCTGGCGTGCTGCAGTTCATGGGGTCGCAAAGAGTCGGACACAACTGAGTGACTGATCTGATCTGATCTGATACGTTGCATGTTCATTTCAACATCATCTCTTTCTCAGTCACTAATAGATCCCTTGGCATGCTATAGTTTAGAATCATTATATAAGAGAATGTCACAAAACCCACTTCAACTTGGGAGAAAGAAAAGAAGAAACACTGTTCTGATATGATCCTAGTTTTGAAAATTAAGAAAAATGCAAACACACAGGAAAAAAAAAAAGATACATACCAATATGCTTATAGTCATTAACTCTGAGTGATAGGATCTGGAGTATTTTTTATTTGACTTCTTTACAGTTTTTATTTTCTTTTCCTAAAATACACATGCATCAATCTTTATAATTTTAAAGGACACTCACTGTCTATGTTGAGTTTCCCGGAAGGAGATAATGAGACGAGGATGTGTATGGAGATGATTAGAAAGTATTCTACGGAGAATCCAGTAGGTGAGTAGGAAGGTGGGAATAATCAAGGAAGGAGGCAAAGCAAGGGTGTAATACTAGACAAAGTCTCACTGGAGAGAATCTGAGGTCAACCCATCAAGGTCAAGTCAGCTAGAGACGTGATTACTGGTCCTCAAGTCTTTCATTGATTAAGGGCTGCCCCTGGGAAGATGCAAATATTTCTCCTTACAGGGAGGAAAACTTGATGGCAGTCTGCCAACCAAGAGACACAGGTACTAGCTATTATGAGCATGCATGAAAATAGCAAAGGGATTTGAGGGAATATGCATGGAAGACTGATGGCATCTGCTAGAGATATTCATGATATGAAGTCTTTATTGTTTTATTTACAAAACTATGAACAGCTTCATTGCATGACTATGTCTATTCCTATTAAAAATGTTTACTTTGGGTAAAAAAAACAGGACTGAATAATACTGTATTATTGGCTAGCACTGCTTAGTGGAAAGGAAACTTTAAAAGTCTTACATTCTAAAATGAGTATGTTAGAAACTAGGACCACTGGATATAAAAGCTTGATGATATCTGGGGACACTAAATATGGATTACTACTTCTTGTTACAATGACAAGACTTCTGAAGATTGGGGAGAGGAATCTCTCTTCCTGACAGAAACACGCCAGATTGGTAAGAACCTTTGCATAAACCAATGGTGGCCTGAATTATTCAATTGGTATAAAGCAGGTTAGAGAAGAATGTACATTATCTGGCTTCAACCAATAAATTTGGGTCTGGCATCCATTATGAGTCCCCAAAGAAAATAATACCTAGGGAGACAGAATATCAGATTTGAGAGAATTATCCAACCAAGATGATCCTAGCACAAACTCCAAGGCTTCATTGTATTTGCTAATATAAAGGGCAGACCCACTGTGGGTCTGGATAAGACCCACATCTTACCATATGTTGGTAAAATCCTGGCTTCCTATTGTGGTTCATTATGGACTGGACTAGTCTATCTCATCCATTGAGCTTTGAGTCAGTAAGTGGATTATATACTATTATCTCCTTCTCCCAAACCAGAAAGCCCAATCACACATCTATGTAGATAGCTGTCAAGATAGCATAATTTAAAGTGTACTGGGAAAGTCTTGTTTATCCTGAAATAGCTTCCTTCCATTGACCTCTCAGCCATAGAAAGTCAATCAAGATGGCATTTCAGAAATTGAGCAAAAATGCACGGGAGTATTCAGGGATTCTTATCTCAGGGGTATGGGACTTATGAATAAACTTTGGGAGTTCTGGGATCCCATAAAATTATTTGAGAAATGTTGTACAGATACATAATGAGTGCATTTTCAAGTAAGAGAATTTAGAGCTTTCATTATATTTTCAAAGTAATCCATGACCCAAGAAAGTTTAAGGTACTCAGGGATAAGTCAGGATGGTTCTATGCCTGACAGGCCACTAACTAAACAGGTGTTCTCATACTGAAACTTTTCTCTCCATCAGTTTAAGATTCATACACATCTGACAGCCCTGCCTGGTTAAAGTTTCAGCATTCCAGTAGGGGCAAATGGCTTCCTTTCAAGGATTGCTAAGGAAAATGTCCAAATGCTTCTTTTGTATCTGCTTCTTATGCATCTCTCCTATAGCTAAGAGAATATTGATAAACTGAAACAACATTCCTGGAGACAAAAGGAAGGGCAAAAAGAGATGGGAGAAAAAGAGCAAAGAAAGGAGGAAGGGAAATGAGAAGGAAAGAGATGGGAAGGGGAGGAGAGATCAAGTATTTTCATATGATAAAGTTGTCTCTATGGAGCAAACTTGAACAGAATTGACAGAAAATGGTTGTAGGAGACTTCCTTTCACTTCCTTCCAGTAGAGTTACAACATTCAAGTTTTTGAAAGTTCGTTTTTCATCAATTAACTACGGCAGGGAGCAGGGGCATTACATACATGTGTATATTCTCTTTAATATTTATGTTTCAAATTATCAAGTCATCATATTCCCCTAATGAATGATAAAATGCAATAAGGGAAGAATTTTTATAAGCTTCCTCACATGTTTAATAATGATATGTGGGGAAAAAAATGAACCTTTTAAAAAACACTTAACCATTTAACTTTTGATCCCAAATCTTTTCCCCGTGGCTTAGTGTATTAAAACTAAACACATCTTGACATTATAAATTAGGAAAGATGAGAATGCAGTCCACTATAATTAGAAGTCTTAGCTAGGCATTCTAAGGATAGATAACTACAACTATTATAATGCAGTTCATTGAAAATTTTACTGAGTTTCATTCATGTACAAGTAACAGAACTGCCATTCATTAATTAGGCTTGAATTAGGAAAGTCAAAATTCCAACAACTTTAGGAATCTCCGTAGACTGAAATCAGTCTTCTTTTGAAAACTCATAGCTGTTCTTCTTACATTAAAGAAGGGGAAGACAATACAATGAACTCGGTAAGAGAGGCAGCGAAAATCTGTTAAGTTCTTCTTTGGAAAGTTAGGACACCTAACGTCACACTCATCACCACTACTGACCATCAACATGAAAGAGATTCTGTTGGTACCAGTGCTTTCAGGGCCCATTTTCACTTACTATAAATCTAATGTGCCAGACATAATCGCATAGGATTACTTCTAGGAAAAGATCAAACTGGAACCACCAAAGACGGAGCCCATCCCTTCCCACTCAGAAAAGACCACACCATGGATGCACTCCTAGACTTTCAGGAGATGTTTACACTTAGAATATGTCAAATAGAAAGACATGGATTTACCATCTGTAAGTGCCAGCTACATCTCTTATTGTAGGACATGAAATGACAATGAAACTAAGTTAACTGAAAAATTACCACACTCTAAATGTTCATCAAAAGAGTCATACAATGACATACCATTGACAGGATATTATACAGTCATTAAAATGACAGTTATGAAAAGAATGTACTGTTGTGGTAGATTCTTATGATGAAATGTTACATTTTAAAGAGTAACATGATTTTATACATATTATTTTTCAAAGATATGGATGTGTAATCATGTCAAATTATTATAATTAAGGAAAATATACAAGAAAAAAGTACTATAAGAAAACAAACCAAAATGCTAACATATAATGAAGAACATGTATAAGTATTTTTAACTCTTCTTTTTCATTTATTTTATAATTATATATTATAATACATTTAAATTACTTGTATACTGCTAAATACATTAATGATGTAAACAGACATAACTTCTATATCACTTATAATCATATATGAATTAAAAATTTAAAATACTATCTCCTTCTCTATCTCAATTCTTCAACTGCTATATTAAATTCAAAGCAAAAATGTTAGAAACCAAGTTGTTAAATCTGCAAACAAGACAATGGGTGAAGGTTGGCAAAGTCCAGACCCTGGTTAGGACAGAGCACATCCTCAAAAACAAAACTGCTAATACCCATCTAGCACTTCTTACCCCCAAATCAGACAGCTATTTCTGGTATAAAAGTAAGCCCACCTTCTAGATAATGCACTTGGGGGTAAATCTTTCTATTATTGCCTTTTAGTACAATGTCTCTGTATTTTATTTTTTTAAAATTTGCCTAGGCAAGCTTCCTACCATTCTCTGGCATCTTGTCTTGATTTTCCTTTGGTAAACCACTCTTTTTTATTCATGATCCATAGTTTTAGGTAAGGCTGCCAACTTGTTAGAAAATATCCTGATGCTGGGAAAGACTGAAGGCAAGAGAAGGGGATGATGGAGGATGAGATGGTTGGATGGCATCACTGACTCAATGGCCATGAGTTTGAGCAAGCTCTGGGAGATGGTGAAAAACAGGGAAGCCTGCATCCATGGGGTCACAGAGTCAGACATGACTGAGTGACTGAACAGCAACAAGCCTATAAAAATAGCACTGCAGATAACCCTATTTACTACCATTTCTATAATCTCGCCTAAGAATAAAATAACCCAAAGAGAAGCATAGCTGAGAATACAGCGAGATGATTCCTGGTGATATTATCTGAAGCCTGGATATGAGGCTTAATACCCATCATCGGACTTTTCATTTACATGAGTCAATAAATTCTGTTATCTCTTTGCACTAATTTGAACTTTGATGCTGTTGTTACAAAAGACCCCTGACTCATGTTTCTGCAGTTACCCAGCAAAGTGTACATAAATATACTTTCTGGTTAAACAAATGATTATTGATTAATATAGAACCACTATGGTTCTTTATGAGGTCATCAAAACTGTCTCTGATCATTCACCACTATTGTGATCCATTACAAACTTCTTTCTTTAGTAAATTTATGATCATCTTCTAAGATGCTAAATTCAGGGGAAAATACTGAATTACACAGTTATGCTACTTCATTTATCACAAATGTGTGTTATAGTTCCTCACTAACTTTGCAAGGCAACAAATTACTTCAGATATGCTCATTTATATTTGGCAATTTGAAATATAAATGGTATTTAAAAATAAGTTTTCATAAGAAAATCTTAGTTGATAAAACAGAAAAGGAAGGTGTTTAATTAGTCATCCTTATTTAATCTGGGTTTAGATTTTTCAATATACATAAACCTGAAGATATTTTTTATTAATGGTAATTAAATATACCATAAATGGTAATTAAATAATTCAGATCTACGATTCTCAAACTTTAGCTTGTGTGAGAATAATCTGGAGGAGCTGCTTAAAAAAAAAAAAAAAAAAAATTGCTGGCCACACTACATTGCTTCTGAATCAGCACTTCTGGGCCTGTGACTCTGCAGTGTGAACAAGTTCCCAGGTGATGCTGATACTAATTCCATTGGTCCAAGAATCACGGTTTAAGAAATTTTGATTTAGAAAAAAAAAAAAAAAAAAATTCTACATCTTGGTATGCTGCTGCTGCCAAGTTGCTTCAGTCGTGTCCGACTCTATGCGACCCCACAGATGGCAGCCCACCAGGCTCCACCGACCATGGGACTCTCCGGGCAAGAACACTGGAGTGGGCATAACTGCTGGTATTTATTGAATATCTCTTAAAAAAACAGGGCCCATTTTTTTTAGATGCAGGCATAATTTAGATCTGAAAATTGTGGACGTAAGGATGATGGCACCCCACCCCAGTACTTTTGCCTGGAAAATCCCATGGATGGAGGAGCCTGGTAGGCTCCAGTCCGTGGGGTCGCTAAGAGTCGGACACGACTGAGCGACTTCACTTTCACTTTTCACTTTCATGCATTGGAGAAGGAAATGGCAACCCACTCCAGTGTTCTTGTCTGGAGAGTCCCAGGGACAGGGGAGCCTGGTGAGCTTCCGTCTATGGGGTCGCACAGAGTCGGACACGACTGAAGCGACTTAGCAGCAGCAGCAGCAAGGATGATGGGTTTTAAAGATGAATGGGATAAAACAGAGTTTAAAGTAATCTGGGAAAAAGCTTAATTAAAATATTTCATTATGGAAACCAATCAACCT
Source organism: Tragelaphus eurycerus (assembly GCA_935064755.1). Lineage (NCBI taxonomy): Eukaryota > Metazoa > Chordata > Mammalia > Artiodactyla > Bovidae > Tragelaphus > Tragelaphus eurycerus. Next base: position 33,058,320 of record CAKXYN010000013.1, read on the forward strand.
TCATTTCCAATAGATGACATGACCAGTCAGGCATTCTGCTACATCAAGGAAAAGGAAGGCTTAAATGTTGCGCTGCTGCATTTATTAGCAAAGTTCACCAGGTCAAAGTAATCAAGCACATGACAAATTCCTAGGTGCCTTTCTACCTTTGCCTAACAGAACTATGTGGTTTCTCTCTGCCAGTTGGATTGGAAGCTCTTAGGAAAAACAAGTAAACATTTTAGCAAAACCTGGTTAATCTGAATTAAGTCATTAAAATAAGAATATAATCCAAACTGATAATGTTCAATCTATTTAATTCAAGTAAGAGGTTCTCAGACTTACAAATAGAAAAACATAGAAAAAAATATATATATATATTATTCAGCCACAAGAAAGGAGGAATCCTGGCATTTTTGACAACATGGATGGACTTTGAGGGCATTATGCTAAATGAAATAAGTAACAGAAAAAAACACATCTATATGGTCTCACTTATATGTAGAATTTGGAACTAAACAAAACCTACACAGAAAAAAAAGAGGTCAAATTTGTGATTACCATTGTGGGGTCAGAGGGAATTGGATGAAGGTGGTCAAAGTTACAAACTTCCAGTTTTAAGATACATAAATCCTGGAAATGTAATGTACAGCATGAAGACTATAGTTAACATGATATGGTATACACGAAAGTTAAGAGAATAGATTGTTCCTAAGAGTTCTCATCCAAGGAAAAAAATACACGTTTGTTTTTATTTATATGACATATGAGATAAGGCTTCCCAGGTGGTGCCAGTAGTAAAGAATCCTGCTGCCAATGCAGGAGATGTGGGTTAGATCCCTTGGTCAGGAAGATACCCTAGAGTAGGAAATGGCAACCTACTCCACTATTCCTGCTTAGAAAATCCCATGGACAGAGAAGCCTAGTGAGCTGCAGTCTATGGGGTCATAAAGAGTCAGACATGACTATGCATGCGTGCATGCACACATGAGATGATGGACATTAACTTACTGTAACCACTCCATGATATACGTAAGTCAAATAATTTTGCTATACACCATTAAGCTTAAGCAGTGTTATGGTAACTATATAAAACTGGAAAAAATAAAATAGGTAAGAATAGTTTTATAGTACCAAAGCATAATATTCAACTGACTTTTTCTAGAATCACCCAAATTAGTTTTATTTTCCACTGATAAACCATCACATTTACCCCATTTTCCCATTTAAGGTATAACCACTCACATATATACAAGTGGAATATTACTCAGCGATAAAAAGGAACATTTGAGTCAGTCCTAATGAGGTGGATGAACTTAGAGCCTATACAGAGTGAAGTATGTTAGAAAGAGAAAAACAATTATTGTATACTAATTCATATATATGGGATCTAGAAAGTGGATACTGATGAACCTATTTGCAGAGCAGCAGTGGACACACAGATATTGAGAACCAACTTATGGACATGGCTGTGGGAAGTGGGAGAAGGAGAGGGTGGGAGGTATGGAGAGAAAAACATGGAAACTTATGTTACCATATGTAAAATAGACAGCCAATGAGAATTTGCTGAATTACTCAGGGAACTCAAACAGGAGCTCTGTATCAACCTAGAGGGGTGAGATGGGGAGGGAGATTGGAAGGAGGTTCAAATGGGAGTGGACATGACTGATTCATGTTGATGTTTGGTAGAAACCAATGCAATACTGTAAAGCAATTATCATTTAATTAAAAACAAGTTTAAAAAATGGTGTAAACACTGATGAAATAAGACTCTTTTATATTTTAACAACTAAGATTAGATTATGACAGAAACTTCACTATACATTACAGGTAAAATATATTCTCTGACTGGAAATCAACATGAACACAGCCCATTTTCACATACTGCATCAAAAATATATATACTTTTTAAAATGTGCCAACACTAGCTTTAAGGGTGATAAATCATGACTGGCAATAAGGATATTTATTTCTGTACAATGGAGATAACATGAATGCATAGAGCTGGAGGAAGTCTTATAGACCATCTGTTCAAATCCCTCTTTATACAAATAGGGAAACAAGCTCCCAAAAGGGTAATTTCTTTTCAGAAGAGTTCATTTAGCTGTAAAAACTGTGTTGCTGATCAGAATGTTTCTCATTTTCCCAATGGAAAACAGTCCCTTTTCAACATATCTGCATATGATACAGAGCAGGGCATAGAGCACGTATATTGGACAACAGACTCCAGGACTCAGAAAGACCCTGAGAGTCTGAAGCAATAGATTATGATGGAATGTATTCAACCAGTAAAACTCAGCTGGAGTCAACACACTGCCCAGCACTCTGGTCAAAACAACTGTGCAAGAACAAGGTGGGGAAAAGGCATGGTACCAGCGCACAGCAAAGAGGATTCAGGGAGTGTGGAATGAGCAGGCAGACTCAACAGGAGTTAAGTGTGACCCACACACCTGGTCTGCTATAAGAACTGTGCAGCACGCACAGAGGGGACAGAGGGACAAGATTTTACTCTGCCCATCCCTACTCAGAGGGGACCTTGAGCTATGTTGGTCGGATTCCACACTCACAAGATACATGCATAAAAGATCAATCAGAGAGAAGGATCAAATGGTGAAGGGATTTGAACCATAGGAGGTCCTCCCCAGTGGCTAGTGGTAAAGAATCTGCCTGCAATGTGGCAGGAACCCTGAGTTTGATCCCTGCATCAGGAAGATCTCCTGGAGAAGGAAATGGCAGCCTATTCCAGTGTTCTTGCATGGAAAATTCCATGGACAGAGAAGCCTGGTGTGCTACAGTCCATGGTATCACAAAAGCCTTTTCACGACTAAGTGACTAAGCAACAACAAACCTAACTGTAATCATGTAAAGCAACAGCAGAATAAACTATGCCTATTGAGTCCAAAGGAGAAAAGTCCTGGAGGGGATGTGAGGGCTGTCCCTGGATAAGACAGATTGTTAGGGAAGAGGAATTAAATTGTTCTCTGAGGAGAGAACTAGCACGAGTAGGTAAACCTCCTGGGAGAACAACTTCAGAGAGGTCATTCTAAAAGATGAAAGCTGTTTAAAGATCACTCAATTCAGTCACTCAATCGTGTCTGACTCTCTGCGACCCTATGGGATGAGACCTTGAAGAGGGCTGCAAGTGGACGTGACAATGAGCTGGCCGGTTACCCCAGACACTTGGCAGGGGAAAGGCTGTGATGTTGCTCCTCAAGGGACAGGAGAAGGAAACTCTTGGATGATACACTCCCTGTAGCCACATCCCTGAGGAAATCAGGGCCCTAGGAAAAGGTCTAACTGAACAGTCTCCCGCCAGTTCCACTTGAAACATGGAACGCTGAGGGGATGATTTGTTCCTCCTGTGGGGGAGGAGGAGGGAAAGGTGACCAGAAGCACTGTCAGGGGTTTCTCTGGCTCCTTAACTTGGAGAGAAGACAGGGCAGTTGAAGAAGTAGAGCAAGGGAACTTGGGAATCAGTGGCAGCAATAAAATTGCCCAAGAAGCATATAGAAGGACCTCTCAGCACTTAGGAATAACTGTGAGATTATTTGCTGCTATTTACCTGGGGCCAAACTATGGTGGAGGTAATGAAGATAATGGTGACCTCCTTCAAAAGATCCTATGCATGTACTGCTACACTCAGTGCCCCCAACCCTGCAGCAGGCCACCACTGATCCACGCCTCCACTGGAGACTCCTGGACACTCATAGGCAAGTCTGGGTCAGTCTCATGTTGGGTCACTGCTCCTTTCTCCTGGGTCCTGGTGCACAAGGTTCTGTCTGCCTCAGTCTCACTTAAAAAGAATAACTCTAAAGATTCTGCTATTCAGTTTAGGAAGAAAGAAACCAGGGAGTCTTATTGTACCATATCCAACCCTAGCATTTAAAAATACTACTTTTACATTTAATCCATTTGCATATGTATTACTATTCCCATGGTATACATGCAGAACTGAATCTCTAAAGTGTTAGAGAACTGCCCCAGAGTTAGTGACAGGAGAAGGATTTGAACCCAGGAATAGAGAGTTCAGTTTCTGCTTATTTCTATAATGCTGCTTCAGCATTAGGAACATTTCAAAGTTCAGAAAATTACAGAACCCAAAACCAAAAGCTCTCTTTACTTCCCTGGCTAACATGTATTAAAGAGGAGAAAACAGGCCCAAAATGGAGTCACTGGGCTTAGCAGAAATTGAGACTCAATACTTAACCTAACTGCAGTTTCAGCCTTTCTCAGGAATGTAATCTTTAATCAGTCAACTTGGAATTACCTGTTCAGCACTAGTGAGATAATCTGCCCAAGAGACCCACAGACTCCTTCCAGTCCCCTTAGGAAGGCAACCTTGCCTGAAACAATGCATTTTTTTGTTGCGAATAGTTTCCCCTTACAGCTCCCTTTCCACCTCTAAAACCCCTTCCTCTTTTCCACAGCTCAGCAGAGCTCCTTTCTGTTGCTGGATGGGATGCTGACCAATTCATGAATCACCAAAGTCAATTTGATCTTTAAATCTATTCAACTGAATTTTTGTTTTTCTTAACATAGGTAAAGGCATGTCCTACTTGCTTCTATCAGAAAATCCATTGTCATGTAATAGTTATCTTAAGAGATTTGAATTTTAATATTAGACTCTTAGAGTTGGCAAGGGGTGGGGAGCTAAAATACAGGAAATTAGTGAAATGGGCGAGTTACTGAAGAAGTTGGAGTTGGAAGGGAAAGGAGGGGAGGCTGACCCTGGGATCTCTCCTCAGACTGCTTGGTAATCAATTTCCAAGTTTGCTTCTGTGATAGGAGCTGGGGGTGAGGTGCTCAGCAAGATATTCTCTAAGAAACGGCCTGTCCTCTGGCAGGTAAGTGACCTCCTAAGGCATCCAGAGGAAATGGGGCAATAGATACCATTTCCAGAGTTGTTTTCGGGGTGAACACCCAGGTTTTAATTCAGCAATAATGAGTAATGATGATGTTTTGCTGGTCTTTGGAATTTATAATGACCCTGCAGAGGAGAGCTGCCCTTAAAATACCATCAATCTTTCTGTGGGTACTGGCTAAGCTCTCACTGCCTCCCACCTCCTCAAAACATCTCTAATTTCTTTGGGTCAAAAGCAACAAGGAAATGAAAGCTGTAAAAAGTGAGTCAGTAGTTTCAATTCATGAATGCTTTATCACCTTCAGAAGTTCATATATGAGGCCAAATTATCACATGATTCATTTTCGAAAAGTGGTAGTTAAAAAGGATTGATCAAAATAGACAAAGTAAATTCAATGGTGTTTTCCACACATACAATAAAAATTCAGTTTCACAGGGGGCATGTTGGTTACCTCTACTCATAGGATCAGAGTAGGGTTTTTATTTGTCATATGCTTAAGGGGAATTCAAATAGAGGTGGCAATCCATAAAGTAAAAGAAAATTAAATATTCTGTGACATAAAAATCAAAATGGGAGAACTATAAGAATTACACTTTCAAGTTGTTAACACTGAGATTTTTTTTGGAAAAGCTCTTCTCTCAAGTATTAAAAAACTAAATTAAAAAAAAAAAAGATGACCTATAGATTAATCAACTCTGCCTAAAAGTCATTAAAGACATTGCATAGCAGTGCTGATTTTAAAATAAGATATGCTTATTTATATACTGAGAGTAGAATAAATGAAAACTAGAAATGATGCAAAATAGGTGAGTCTCCTGGGCTTTGTTCTGTCTTAGTTTATCAGTATTAATAATAAAGTGTAATTTTAAAATGAAATGATTCCCTCAGCAGATAGTACACAATTCCTTGCAGCCAAAGGATGAAAAACAGATTAGTTCTGTGACTATTATCTTGGTATACCATGCCTTTAGCAAGGCCCCTCTTCTTGTTATAAACCTTTGTATTCATATGCAGAGTGTACTGCCTGGGTGATTTAAGCAAATGCTACAATTCAACACAGTGAGTTCTGTTCAATAGGAATTCGAGGTGAAACTGTACTTCCTTGTCTTACCCTCTGGGAACCCACACTTTAGAGAGGGATGACAGGACACTAGTTTTTGTTGTTTTTTTTTTTTTTTTTATAGGGGGAAGGGAACTTAAATCCCAAATACAAGAAATGCAAATTTACAGAATCACATTATGGGGGCTATATAAAGTGCATTTTTCATCAGTTTCAACTGCTACCTATCCTGGATTGCCAATGCACTGTCTTGTGAGAATATCTTCTTATTCTTCAGGAAGGATTACTATGATACTAGCGTCAGTGTTGAAATATATATAAACTTGCTACTGAAACTGAAATCACCCTGACCTGGGATACATAGGATCTTCCAAAATCTTTCTCCAATACATTGGCATCCTTATGGCATCCTCAATGAATGCCCACGGGATACAGGGAAGGGAGGGGAACAGTGACAAGTGCCTGTGGGCAGACTTGGATAATGGTAGAACCACCATAGTAATGATTTAGTTATTTTTATACCAAAACAGCTCCCACTTTATTTTTTATATCCTATAGACCCTTTCTCTATATTTTTTCTGATGCAACCATGCATGTGAGGCTTCCAAAAATAAGTGGGTCCTCTTTATGAATGGCTGGTTTAGAAGGTTAGTTTGGTTTTCTGTAGGTTTGTAGCTCATTGCAACAAGATTCGTCTCAGCTGGTTCTGGGCAGAGAGCAGCTGGCAGCAGGTAACCAAATAACTGCAGAGAGAAGTTAAAAGGGACGGTTGCCTGCTGAAACAGCAGAAGAATTGCTTTAAGGACTCCCTAAAGCACAGCCTCCAGTAGCAAAGGGGCATCAGCAGCGAGGCGGAGAAACGACGCAACTGACAGCCCTGCTGACGAGCAACTGGAGAAAATGTAAACTGGCTCTTTAGAGTAAAGGTTTGGGGACCAAATTTGAGCCTAGGAGATGGGAGTCAAAAATAGTGATGGACTCTCTGGACAGCTTCAAAGGACAGGCTGTGTGGCAAGAAGAGACCCATCCTCCAGATGCTCCACGAAAATTCCAAGATTAAAGGCATCAACACAGAGGTGTATCTTGATATCCTGACCAGTCGGAATTTGGTCTTTTAGAAGCTGTGGCTTTCGAAATGACTGCAGACCCAGGTTCAACATTTTGGCTCTCCCACCTCTTCCCCATACCTCTACCTTGGCAGGTGGATAGTAATCCCTGGGCACAAATAAATCAAGTTTAGAGCCACTGTCTGATTCATTATAACCAATTCATTATGTGTAAGGAAAAGAAAATTCCAATGGATGAGGAAAGAGCTGTGTCACACTGAATCTTTGGTGTCCTAATTCAGAAAAACGAGAAATCAGAATAAAGAAACATGGAAAAACATGAAGATTCCCTAAAAAAAAAAAAAAAAAAACTAAAAATTGAGTTGCCATATTATCCAGCAATCTCACTCATGGGCAAATATCTGGAAAAATATGAAAACTCTAATTTGAAAAGATACATGCATTCCAGTGCTCATAGCAGCACTATTTAAAATATCCAAGACATGGAAGTAACCTAAATGTCCATCAACAGATAAATAGATGAAGAAGGTGTGGTTATATCCCACAATGGAATATTACTCAGCCATAAAAAAGAATGAAATTATGCCATTTGCAGCAAAATGGATGGGCCTAGAGATTATCATACTAAATAAAATAAGTCAGACAGAGAAATATAAGTATCATGATATCTGGTATATGTGGAATATAAAAAATGATACAAATGAACTTATTTACAAAATGGAAACAGAGTCACAGACATAGAAAACAATCTTATGGTTGTCAAAGGGGAAGGGTGGGAAGGAATAAATTAAGTTTGGGATTAATATATACACACTGCTATATATAAAATGAATAAGAGTCCTACTGTATAGCACATACACACTACTTTATATAAATAACCAGGTCCTACTGTATAGTGCAGGGAACCATACTGAATATATTATAATAATCTATAATGGAAAAGAATCTGAAATATATATATATATATATACACATATATACACACATATATGATTGAATCAATTTGCTGAAACTAACAACATTGTAAATCAACTATACTTCAATGAAAAGTAAAGTAAAAAAACAAAACAAAATATGGTGAGAAGGAAAGACAAAAGATTCCCTCCCCCTTTGAATCACTCCGGGGAGAGAAGATACAAAGAAACTGGTGAGGAAGTGAAATATGAGAATCAGTGATAAGGGAAACAGCCCAGAAGTCTGGAAGCACAACATCTCAGGGCCCTCAGGTCACCTGTGTGACTCACTAAAACAGTGTCCACTCTCAGACGCCCCTGCAGCCTAGGGTAGAGAGAGGCTGGTATGTACAACACAGACCACCTATGTGTGTGTCTGGGTATTTACCCACTTGTCCGCAAATCAGTGAAGAATATAAGGGTACCAGGGTGATGGTAGAGGAGGAAGAACAAAGAATTCTTTTCTAGCTCTTTGAAAACTGTCGTAACAGGTAAAAGAAATTCATATTTTTTAACAAACCAAACTTGAATCTGTTCATTAAATACATACTCCTAGAGTGCACCTTACTAGAAATACTTCTGAAAAATTCTTTTTGAAAATTGTGAGCTGAGCTATTAATAATTTAAGATCCTATATAAGATTATCAGATATGTCTCTAATATTTTCCCTCTAAAATGTATTACCAGTGAATTTACCAAATTTAGATCTGGCTGGCAACAAGAGGTTGTAATATTATATCATTTTTATAATTAAAATATCATTATTTTAGTGAATATATACTTATTAAATATGTTATAATAATTATGTGATTATTATAATAATAATTACTTGATAATGAGCATGGTTTAGATTTTTTTTGATGATCCATAAAGGGCTTATGCCCTTGCCGTGAAACCCTTGGGATCAGGTCTTGGGCACTGAGAACTGGGAAAGACCATAAATGGGGTCTGCACTCAAGAATTTACATTCATCTCAGGAAACAGGCAGACACTGCTTTGGGAGGAGAAAAACCTGTTTGTTTGCTTATTTGTCTCTCTCATAAAACAAGACTGCAGGGAGATTTTTGGTTACTTGGATTTCTGAGGAAAGCATTTTATCATATGGACTTCGAAACAGTGGCACATCGTACGGTTTGCCTGTGGTTGCGTCTCATTTTAAGCTCGAATTACTTAGAGTTCCTTCTTCCAAGTTACTATGCTATAAGGGAGGCAGTCACCTCTAAACGAATTCACAATCATCTTGGTATTTTATGAGATTACCAAAGCCAATTTGACTTTGGCTCTAGGCATATAAAATGGAAAAAAAAAAATTATGTCACAGAAAAAGATGCTTTTCCTGTTTCTAAGAAAGCCCCCATGGATATGACTACCAATGAGATACAAGTAAAGGAAGACTCTGCCTTGAGAAAAAAAAGATGCAAAATTTCCAAACAGGTTATGTACCCTCCTGTAATTTTAAAAGCATTTTCTTTTTCTTTGCTATGTTGAGATCTTGTCTGTCCAAAACAACAGGCACATTTTACAAGCTGTATCTTTAAGAGCACATCAGAAAGTTAACTTTCTAGAAAAGCCCAGTCCCCTATATTAGTTGAATACTTGGCAACATTGAACACTGAAGAGGTCAAGCCTACCCTGGGTGACTGTAACTAATGGGCTCCAATTAGAAAACCAGGGATGCAATTAAGCATCATGCTGAGGACAGTTATATTTAGAAAGTTAAATTCACAAATAAAAACAAAGATATTTTTAGATAGTTCTGAAATAGGACTAATTACCCAAGTCAATACTGTAGAGAGATTTTTTTTACATCCAGGACAGTTTGTATTGATAATCTCTCCTCCCATGTTCAAATTTTAAATTCCCGGATCTGCTCATAGAGTACTTGGTCACAATGCTTTGGTTATAGACTAAAACTGTATATTTCCCACTCCCAAAGTAGAGAGCCCCTAGGGTTGGGGCTGATTTGAATGCTAATGAATTAGGTCACCCTCAAAAGACTGTCAGCAGAAATCAGAGTAAGTGGATTTCTTACAACACTATTGCAATCATGAAATTAAAAGACGCTTACTCCTTGGAAGGAAAGTTATGACCAACCTAGATAGCATATTCAAAAGCAGAGACATTACTTTGCCAATAAAGGTCCGTCTAGTCAAGACTATGGTTTTTCCTGTGGTCATGTATGGATGTGAGAGTTGGACTGTGAAGAAAGCTGAGTGTCAAAGAGTTGATGCTTTTGAACTGTGGTGTTGGAGAAGACTCTTGAGAGTCCCTTGGACTGTAAGGAGATCCAACCAGTCCAACCTAAAGGAGATCAGTCCTGGGTGTTCATTGGAAGGACTGATGTTAAGCTGAAGCTCCAGTACTTTGGCCACCTCATGCAAGGAGTTGACTCATTTGAAAACACCCTGATGCTGGAAAAGATTGAGGGCTGGAGGAGAAGGGGACGACAGAGGATGAGATGGCTGGATAGCATCACCGACTCGATGGACATGAGTCTGAGTGAACTCCGGGAGTTGGTGATGGACAGGGAGGCCTGGCATGCTGCAATTTATGGGGTCGCAAAGAGTCAGACACGACTGAGCGAATGAACTGAACTGACTGATATTACTGACTCAGCACATAAAGGCAATACCTATATAACAAGGGCATTTTTCTGGACCTCATTCTGGAACCACAGCTTTTCTTTTCCCCCAAGGCTGTGTAACATTTTCCCCTGGCAAACTATTAGAGTTTATAGAATTCTGTGAGTCTGTAACTGGGAACTGGTTCTGTTCATCAATCATACAATTTTTTCAATCACAGATTGTAATTTTTATTCATGACATTTAAGTAAGTTATTGAAAAGCACTACATCTAGAATAACTCAGAAAGCCACAATGAAAAAAGAACCAAGATTTGGGGTTTTGTTTTCCAATTATACTCGTGACATACCAGGCTTAATCATACTTTGCATAGATAGTGAGGATTAAAATGCCTAATTGGCTATGACTAAGCAAACTGAGGCCTTTTGATTAATCAAGCCACCCAGCTTTCAGTTTCTGACATCAAAATTTATACCCCTCATGAAAAAAAACAAGGCCACGGCTACATAATATTAAACCAACACACAATTAACAACACTTTGTTCTAATTACCTCTGGGCACAATTAATGTTGGCCCAATGGTTCATTTTTCTTCTTTGAGAGCTCTTAGAATATTTATGGAGATTAGGCTTTGATGCATTGTCTTTCTCTAAGATTTGGAGTTTTCTTACTGGCTCCTAAATCTGAGCAGGGCAAAGTACCATATTTATGGAGATTAATTCCTGACATATTGGCTTTTTCTAACATCTGAGGCACTTCTAACACATTTCCACTCAATTCAGGCCCTGGCCAGGCAATGAAGTCACAGGTCCCCTTAACACTGTAGCTTACTAACTCACACTGAGGATTTTTTTTTTTTTTTATTTCCCCTCAGTAGTTAGTCATAACTGATGAAAGGTTATATCTTGATTGAACAAGCTTCCAGGAGTTGGAAGGACAAAAGGGCTGCTGTAAAACAGTGATGTAGATGCTGCTGCTGCTGCTAAGTCACTTCAGTTGTGTCCAACTCTGTGTGACCCCATAGACGTCAGCCCACCAGGCTCTCCTGCCCCTGGGATTCTCCAGGCAAGAAAACTGGAGTGGGTTGCCATTTCCTTCTCCAATGCATGAAAGTGAAAAAGTGAAAGTGAAGTTGCTCAGTCGTGTCCGACTCTTAGCGACCCCATGGACTGCAGCCCACCAGGCTCCTCCATCCATGGGATTTTCCAGGCAAGAGTACTGGAGTGGGGTGCCATTGCCTTCTCCGGATGTAGATGCTAACAGAACCCAAAGTAAGAGGACAGCCCTGCTGCCTATTATCCGGAAGCTAAAACTACAGACAAGTTCATTTCCTCCACATCTGTAATGAAGAGACAGCAGCAAGACAACGCACACAGATCAAAGGCTTTGGTGACTGGTACCACTTTAATTTATGGAAGGCACATCTTTTTTCCACACTCTAAAAGAGTCGGTGGGGATGTAAACTTTAAAGTCATAAATATTCTCTCTATTACCCAGGTCTGTTTCACACCCTCACTTGGTGTGTTTCTTTGGCTGTTTCATTTTATGATCTAAAGATGGGCTGAGCCACCCGAGGAGCTGTAGCTCACTAGGGAAATTCAATGGGCTGTTTATCTCTAAACAGATTAGAGGTTTGATTAGACGCTCCATGAATTTTTTAAATAAACACTGTTAGCTTTAATACACATGTGTGGAATAGATGAGTGGCGCCATGCACTGGCAATGCCAGGACAGGCCCAGCTTTCCATTTAATTTCTGGAAGAATGTACCCAGGCTCTAGGCAGGCCCATATCCTGACGGCTGCTTGGTGCTGTTTCAGACTTTGCTTTTGTCCAGTCAACTCCCTCTGATGTAGGACATAGATGGGTTCCGGGTTAGACATTTACAACTGGCCTCCTGTTTACATGTCACGGAGCACAAAGAAGTGGGCTTCAGGTTGGATACTTAGAACTGTAAGCATTTTCTGAGATAGGAGATAGGTGAGCTCCAGTGAAGGCATTTACAACCAGCTTTCTATTTGCCATCCAAGACGGAAGTAACAACAGAAGCAGGGTAAATACCCAGTCTCTGATAAACACCTCGAGGGAAGAGTCATGGCAGTAGGCAAGGCAACTAGTCAAGGTAAGGACAAAGAAGGGCAAAATCCTGTTTGAGTAAAGGATTAAGGGATCTCCCTCTGCCCTCTTTTGGGACAAGGGAGATATTATACCAGCCAGAAAGGCTCCTTGTGGGTCAAAAGTCAGGGGATAACACCAGACCATGCTGAATCTTGCTCCTCCCAGAAGCCTTCACTTAGAGATCCCTTTTGGCTGAGGGGTGCGTGCACACCCCAGGGGAGGGTTCTAGGGTAGGTTAGGTATGAGAAAAGAAACCAGATGATTGGCCTGAAAGAAGACAGAAGACTTGGAAGAACTGGCCTATATAAATGAGTTAACCCCCTCTTTGCCGTGCTCCTCCTCACTAGGTGGGATGCCCACAGCCTTCCTCTCCAGGTGAGCTTTTCCGCCCGCTTCTGTCTTAACTAAACAAAGCATTTCTCTGTGTGCTCACCCACTTGCTGTTGTGCTATGTCTCTAATAATGAACTTTGTGCCTGTATTTATAGTTTCTTCTTCTGTGATAAACACATTTTTCACTGGGGGCAAAGGTCCAAGGAAAATAGCTTTCTAGCCTCTAGCCCTTGCTGGTCTGGTGGCTAGGATTTCTCATTCTCATGCAGGCTACCCAGGTTCAATTCCTGGGCAGGGAATTAAGATCTCACTTCACACCACTGCTCACTGGTGACTTGCCAAGATCACCTCTGCCTTTCCTTGAACTGTTTGCCTAGAAAATGTATACAATGCCTCAAAGATTCAGTTCAAATGGCACTTTATCTGCTGGTTTTCTCGCAAAAGAATCCAATTACATCCTTCTATTTTGGTGTTCTATTGACCCTTGGACATACTTAAAAAAATTTTTTTTTAATGTTAATGTTTATTTTTTTGTTATTTAAATTTGCATATTTGTGTCTTCCTTCCAACAATGTGTCTCCAGGGCAGAGAAAATGCTGCATGATCTTTGTAACTCCAGTAGCAAGTAACAGTCCAGGCCTAGAGATGTCAAAGAAGGGAGAGAAGGAGAAGTAGAGAAAAGAGAGAGAGTGAAACAGATATAGAGAGGGGGAGAGAGATAAGAGAAAAAGAAAGAAGACACCATAGAAGACAAAGAAAAGATAATACCCAAGTAGGAACCTACCTTCCTCAGTGGTGGTATTCAAGCAATTCTGACATTTAAATAACTAAACCCCAAGAACTTTCCCAAATCTTAGACATAATGGGACTGTCAGTTGTGATGTTCCCCCCTCCAATTTTCAGTATGTGAATACATGTCAATGACATCCTCTTCTGGAGTCTGAGAGCTTGGATGGAATTACCAGGAAAGAGAAACAACCTTTCAGCAGTTTGCTGATGCAGTGAGAGACAAGCCTGGAAGCTTCCAATTGCCCTCTTTGCCAGTGAATGGAGAGAGCCTGCCTAAGAATGAAACCAACTCATAGGAGAGTGGGGCTGAGAGATGGAAAAAGATCCCTGACATGGTCTGAACCCCTGCACTAATCCATGCCTTCATCCACTGTTACCCCTCAGTTTCTAGCTACAGTCTCTCTGTGAAGTCCGTTTGAGCAGGGCCACTATGACTTACAACTGTAAGAGTAATCACAGAGTGCCTTGAAAGAATATCAGGACTGCCTGCCTGCATTGTAGTTTTCCCGAGAATTGAGATCTCTGAAACTGTCCCAGCTGTGTCACTGTGTCCAATGCTGAGCAACATGGTGGCTCCTAGAGGGTGGGTTGGGTGCTTGTCCATAGCTGCTGCCCCATCAGAGCCATTTCTGGGGTTCTTAACTTTGGGGAGCCACTGCTTCATTTAAACAGATATGAAGAAATCTAGTTGCATAACTTTTTGAAAAGAATGGTCATGCGGTAAGTATCCTATTAAAATGTGTGTGTAAAAAGGCTTGTTGCACCAGGACACCCATCATCTCATTATAATAAAGAAAAAGTATCAACAGCCTAAGTAGCCAATGAAAGTCATTAAATAAATGGTACTCAGCATCCATTCGATACATTTCTGCTAGCCATCAAGACATATTTTAAGGAACGTTGGATCACATGGGGGATATTTTTGATATATTATAGAAAGAGCAATCTACTATCTGTATAAAGTGACATTTATGATTTTTAAACTTGATTGGCACCATTGACTCAATGGACATGAATTTGAGAAAACTCTACAAGATAGTGAAGGACAGGGAAGCCTGGCATACTGAAGTCCATGGGTTCACAAAGAGCCGGACACGACTGAGTGAGTGAACAACAACTTGATTAAGTACAACAGATGAAAAAAATGACTGATATATACATGCCAAAATGTCAACAGCATATATTTCTGATGCGTGTAATTATAATTTACCTATTTCCTTATCACGGTGGCTTGGATGGTAAAGAATCTGCCTGCAATGTGGGGGACTTGGGTTCAATCCCTGGGTCTGGAAGATTCCCTGGAGAAGGGAATAGCGACCCACTCCAGTATTCTTGCCTGGAGAATTCTATGGACAGAAGAGCCTGTAGGGGCTACAGTCCGAGTGGTCTCAAAGAGTCAGACACAACAGAAGCGACTAACACTTTCACTTTTCATTATTTCCTTTTATTTTCCTAATTTTCTATAATGTGACTACTGACTAGTTTTATAATCAGAAATCTGTTAGTACAAAGTTACATACTGACATAGGAAGGAATTTTTTTTAAACTTCAAGCCCCTTTACCAAAGAGGAGTTTTTATCTCTAATCCTGGTTCATTGATTGTTGCTAAATGACCAACAGTTGTATAGGAATTAATCAGGAGAAAGATATACACCATGTACCTTAAGACAGGTATGTCTGGAGCTACCTGTCACCAGGCTGTCATAGAAACTAAAGATTAAAAGGAAACAGTTAAGGATTTCTGCTCAGACAACCACCAGTATGTTGCTTTATAACTTGTAAAATTTCTTTTTATATTGTCTTAGGATAAGAGAAGACGGACTTCTCAGGTGGCGCTGTGGTAAAGAACCTGCCTGTCCATGCAGGAGACATAAGAGATGCAAGTTTGATCCCTGGGTCAGGAAGATCCCCTGGAGAAGGAAACGGCAACCCACCCCAGTATTCTTGCCTAGAGAATCCCATGGACAGAGGAGCCTGGAGGGCTATAGTCCATAGGGACACAGAGTCGGACACGTCTGAAGTGACTTAGCATGCGTGAAGGAGAGGACAAAAATGAGGAGAATAAGAAGGTAAGAACTTGAAGTCAATCAGGAATGCCATGCAGAAGACTGTTTCTCATGAGCAAAGAGCCAAAGTCAGACCTAGGTGTTTCAAACCCACAGCCATGGCAGGGGAGCCATCAAAGGCCACTGCGGAGCACCTTGATTATAAACTTTCCTCAGGTTCAAAAGCTCTCTGGCAATGGGCACACATGGGAAGGGCTTCTGCATTTGAGTCTGAAGATTTAGGAAAAGTACTACTCAAGACAGGGTACTGAGTAGTACTGGGAGCAAAGAAAGGTTAGATTGAAAAGTGGTTGAAACCAATGAGTTTGGTACTGAACTGGACCTAAGATGTTTCAAGAGCTTTCAGTGTTATTCTAAAAGTTGTATTGGTGATTCTCAATTCTGGTTGTGCATCTGAAACACCCTCAGGGTTCTATAAAACCCCAGATACTTAGCCTCCATCAATGGCACCCCACTCCAGTACTCTTGCCTGGAAAATCCCATGGATGGAGAAGCCTGGTGGGCTGCAGTCCATGGGGTCATGAAGAGTCGGACATGACTGAGCGACTTCACTTTCACTTCACTTAGACTTAAAGACTTGGAATTTCCTGGGTTGTCTCATAGGTGTCTGGTTTTTCAGAAGCTCCATTCCTGCATGCAATTCATCCCTCTTATGCTTGCAGATGTCATTGCTGCATTTATATAGGAGTGAGTTATACCTCTCACTCCTAAATCATGGATTTTTGTCCTTTCTACTGGATGGTTCTCAATGGCACATCAGCATGCCCTAACATCCCTTGTCTTTTTAAAAGAGTTCCTCTTATACAATGTCTCTTTCCAGCTATGACTCTCACCCATATTGGCTCGACTTCACCAGAAACCTTAGAAGAGCTATCTATCTCCATGATGTATCCATGTCTTTACCAGCCTACTGACTCAATTAGAAACTGGTGTTACCAGCTTTTAGCTAACCCATCCCTTGCCAGAGCCAGTGAGGATTTCTGTGTTTCCTCTCTCTTATTCTTCCCTCAGCATTCGACGAGGTTGTCCTTGAAACATGTTCTTCCTCAGGCATCTATGACACCTCATCGTTCTGATTTTTCTCCCAGCTCACTAGCTAGTGTTTCCTGGTCTCATTTGCTGGCTCTTCCTCCTCTGCTGGACTGCCAATAGAGAGGTGCCCCAGGGCTCTGTCCTCTGCCTCCTCAAGGTCCACCTTCATGGCCTTATTAAGTTCCACAACGTAGAATGTCGTCTATATTCTGATGACACTCAAATCTATATATCTAGCCCTGACCTTGGCCTTGGATAGCCAATTGCCTATCGAACATCATCACCTGAATGTTTAATAGGCATCTCAATTCAACATGGACACAGTAAATTGATGATGGTACATTTCTTTCCCCGAGTCACCTCTTCCCCAAGCCTTGCCTCTCAGAAATCTGGAACACCCCACGTTCAGTTACTAAGATCAAAAGCCTAAAAATCATCCTTGTGTCTCATTTTCTCTATATTCCACATCCAATACTTCAGTAATTCCAGTAGGCTTTATTTTTAAAATATTTTCTTACTTGACTATTTCTTGCCAGCATAGCATAGAGAAAATACACAACTAGAAATCAAATTCTCACACTTAACCTGATCTTGGGTAAGTTACCCAGCTTGCCTGGAACTCCAGTTTCATTATCTGTAAAATGGGGATACTAATCATATACGTCTCACTCCACAGGGTTGGTATGAAGATTACAATAGTGTATATGTGTGCATGTGTACGTGTGTGAAAATCATTGCAAATCCCCACTAGTCCACTGATATTACTGTATAGTTTTATTGTTTTTGCTCCCTGTTAGTTGTAAGTTGCCCAACTAGACCAGTCTAATAATATGTTTTGTTTGGAATCTGAAACAACCTCCTACCTGATCTTCTCTACCTCTGTCCTACTGCTGCTGCTAAGTCTGACTTTAGTCACGTCTGACTCTGCGACCCTATGGACCGTAGCCTGCCGGTATCCTCTGTCCATGGGATTCTCAGCCCACAAACCAGCAAGAATTGTCTTTCTAAAGCACACATCAGATCATGCTACTTCCCTAGTTAAAAATCTCCGCTGGCTTTCCTTTCCATGTATCATTATGTTAGAAGTCTTTACTGACCTAGAAGGCTTTAAAGGGTATAGCCTCTGTCTACTTCACTGAACTCAATTTCATTCCAGTTTTCAAATCTTATATCTTATTTCCCTAGGACAAAGTTCTTACTTCTGTTCTCTAAATTGCCAAGTTTTCTACCGTCTCTGGGCTTTCACACTTAAAATTTCTTCTTGTTCATCTTCCAGACACTTACACAGCCATCTCCTTTTTCTTAGTGATATTATCTCCACATGACCCAATATGAGAAGCCATTGGTGATAAATACCTCTCCCATTTCCATCCCCAGAGTCTCTACTACTGTATCACCTCATTTTTTATTATTCAGAAGGTCTTATTTATATATTCCTTGTTTGCTTATTTATTATTTTATTTAAGTTTGTACAGTTTGTCTGCATTCCTTGGGGTCGACTGGGGTTGAGGACCATGAAACTTTATCAAATCCCAGTGTCTAGAATAGTGTTTGGCCCATAGAAGGCATTCAGTTAAGATCTATTGACTAAAAAATCAACATATAATTGTGATGTATGGCCAGATTTAAGAATTGCTATTCTAGACTACCTCATTTTAAACAGGAGTTACGATTAACAAGAATGCTTAGCACTTTAATTGTCCTACTTTCATGGAAAGTTTAACTGAGCCAAGAAAGCTATTCACTTTAACACATTTAATTGCCATATTTTTTCTGCACAGAGTAAATCTTTCCTATAAGAAGCTAAGTTCTTCTGACTTCAGGTTGTAGCTAGCTTAGGCTTCAGCATGAACCTGGAGGCTCAAAACTCCCAGATGGTCTCAGATCAGTCCTCCTTTTGGCTAGAGTCTGAGAATGAGAGATGCAATGGGACTTGAAAGTGAGTATAGGGATGTCCAGCTTGACTTTTGGTCAAGTACGAAGTTGGTTAATGCATGGGGAGAAAGGGCTGTTTGGTCCACAGGGAGAGGGTTTGGAGACAAGGAATTGTGCATTTCAAGGAATATGCCAAGAGCAAACCTGGGGCCTGAGGCCAAAGCCCAGGATTAGAGAATAAGGAAGATACAAGGTCAAATCAATGGACTGTGAAGGTCAAGTCTGGGAAGAATCTTTAAGTCAATGGTCTGGGATGGGGTAGGAGAAAGGAATGGCAGGGGCCTGTGACATGGTGGTGCCGTGTCAATGAAAATGGTGAGCTCTATTCTGAGAAAGCAGTCTCTGATAGCAGCCATGGAAATCTAAACTTTTCTTAAAAACAGAAAATACCATACTTAGCACTTAAGAGTTATAGAAAATGTCCAAGCAGCATCCAGATTGCCTATGTGGTCCTTGTGGCATAGACACAAAATATATCAAATGGTTTCTCCAGCAGACATCAGGACCTCAAATGAAAATTATCATTTAGACCAAGGGGAAGCAGTTGCTGGGCGGTGATGTTAAGTGCCCTGCTCTTCTGCATCGACACTTGACAAATGCCAAAACCAAGGCACTGAGTGGAGAAAACAACTGCTGAGAAGAAAAAAAAAAGTGTGACAGGCATGTGTATATGAAATTATTATTTTGGCTGCTGGACAAGGAGTTCTTTTGGGAAGGTTAATAAATGTCTTATTTAGCAAAATACCTTGATGAGCCAGGGAACAGTGTGGAATGAGACCATGAATGAGGGGCAGAGACCAACAGAGCTTTATGTGATAACATGATGGGGAGTATGGCAAGGGGAGAAGGAACACGTGAGAAAAAGCTGGTCTCTGCCAGGAGGCTTGGAACTGAGAAGTGGCCAGAGAGGAGTGCCCAGCAGCTGAGGGACCTGGGGCAAGCACTCTCTAAAGGGTAAGTGCGAAGCCCTTAGCCTTGGGGACACTCTGCATGACCACATTCTTTGTCGGATTGGATTTTGGGAAAAGTGAGTAAAGAGGATTCTGCTTCACCTGAGATTGATTCTGAAACAAGAGGGATTGACAGTTGAATGGTACAGAAACACAGCCCCTGGAATGACCACAAGAGAGAATGACTCAGGTAGGCGTGGGAGCAGAGCACTAGACTTTCTTCAGGCCGGGGGATCTGGTGCTTGGACAACATATACTTAATTCTCAAAAGTCTGGGATGACTCGGCTATAATCTAGGCTGTTCTTTAAATAATTCATTTTATTCAAGTACAGTTGATTTACAATATTGTGTTAATTTCTATACAGCAAAGTGATTCAGTTATATGCATTCTGAATCAGTTATATGCATTCTCTTTCATATTCTTTTCCACTATGGTCTATCACAGGGAACGGAATATAGTTCTCTGTGCTCTACAGTTGGACCTCGTTGTTTATCCATTCTGTGTATAATAGTTTGTATTTGCAATTTCCAAACTCTCAGTCTATCCCTGAATCAGTTCAGGCTGGCTTTGAATAATACTGTGATATGCATCAAGAACATAATATTAGAAGTCAAGTTTGTGTCTCTTCTTTTCTGCACCTGTTCGTGGAGTAGGAATGAATGAAATCAGCTTTCCATCACTCTGACAATCATAACTCTCTGCTTCCTACCACACCAGGGGCCAACAGATTAAGGTACAAAAATATGGTTGTTTCAAAAATATGCTGATGGAAAAGAAAATATTTTTGTCTTTCTAAAATCTTGCTCCACGACATCAAAATTCACCAAAGTAATTTTGAAGCATTATGGTTAATTCACCGGCAATCTTCCAAAAGAGCATTTTGTTAAAGTGTAGAAATCTACGTGGGGGTCTATGACCAGCTCTGATTACAGTCTATCAAAATCAGTCTTTCATCATCTCACAGTAATTGTTAACTTATACAAAGGGTTCTATACAGAGAACACAAATACTAAATCTTAAAAAATAAAGTAACACAAAATTCTTGAAACAATCAGAGGATGTATAACTATGTGTGTGTATGTGATATGATTTCTTTTTATTATCTGTTTAGCTAGATAATAGTGACTACTATTAGCAGCAAGGAGAGAGTTCATTTACTATTCAGTAAATGATTTTAGGAAACAAATCATGACATTGTGACTAGAGAACATTAATTTAGGAAATAAAGTATTTTTTTAATTAAAATTGCAGGGCTTAATGGCACTTAGAGATATCATCTATTGCATCCAACTGATCCTGGAGGCAAGAGTTGGTGCCTGAAGTGTAAAGATCCCTATGAAAGAAAAAAGAAAACAAAAAACTGTTCTCTCTTACTCCGTGAGGGTTTAAAAAACATTTGCTGCCAAAGGTATTTTTTAGAAACCTCTTAGCTTGATTAAATAAAATGTCCTTTAAAAGTTGTCTCAGTGACAATTAGATGAACTAAAAGCAATTCTGACTGTGATCATCAATAAGACTAACAATTTAAGTATGTGGTTCTAGGTAAATTATAATATCAATTCATTTCTATAATTAAATCCAGTTAATTCAACATCAAGACAAATCTGAGTTCTCAAAACTCTCAGATAACAGCCTCAGTTTCCCTTGAGAAGGCCTTTCTACCTTTCACAGCGATTATCTTGAAAATGACAAATGAGAACCTTTGGGGAAACAGGTGAATATTGGCCCTTTGCTCAAAAGGAACTTCCAGAGGCTCCCTAAGTTGACCTCTCTTCTGCCCCACATGTGACATCACACACTAAACCTTCAGTCACTCTGGCGTGGAACAGCTGAAGTTTTTCATTCATAGTTCTTGTATTAATGATTGTACTCAGATAAAGAGGAGAAAAATCATAAAAGGAAAGGCAGGAGTCTTGGAGTAGGAGGATAGAAAAGACCATAGGCCAGGCCCTGTTGTACAAATATTAACTCACTCAGCCCTCATTACTTCCCTGTAAGGTAAGGTACTATTATCCCCAGTTTTGCAGTTGAGGCAACAGAGGCATAGAGTCTAACTGATTTGTCTAAGGATTCAAAACTAGAAAATAATAAAACTGAGATTTAAACCAATCTGTGGGAATCTGTCTCCAAAGTTCATAATCTTATTCCTTTGGCTTTACTATTACTGAGGAAATTAAAGTAAAAATGGCATGCATCTAGAGACAACATGGTAAGTTAGGATTAGGGACAGAACTGCAGAAGTCAGTAAAAGAAAAGAAGATCTTCCAAGGTCATGTTTCTTTACATTACCGCAGGAAGTTTCAGGATTCTGTAGACCCTGTGGTGCTAGTGAAAGTTGCTCAGCCGTGTCCAGCTCTTTGAGACCCCATGGACTGTAACCCACCAGGCTTCTCTGTCCATAGAATTCTCCAGGCAAGAACACTGGAGCTACATTTTTAGATATTGGCTGAGGCCCCATTGTGCCTAGTTTAAGAAGAGGTGGCCTTACCATAGTCCTTGCTTAAAAATACTTATGTTCCAGTATTATATGCAAATAAAACATTTATTGAAAGGAGGTAAGTCAACTCACAGAACAAGGCATCTTTGCTGGATCTTTCAGCATGTGAACTAATAACTAAAATGCTCTTTGAGGGCTGCTATAAACATTCAGGAATTAATAGTTGAAATGATGTCAAATGCCACTAAGTAACAGACCAGAGGTGTCCAACTGTTTTGAAGGACTACAGTGGTCAAAAACCCTCCTTAAAGCATCCTTAGTGCAACTTCACCTCTATTTATATATGTTTTATATGTTGAACTTCAGCATAAGCTTTTTCTGTTTTTTGAAGAAATAGCTCTACTGCTTAACATTATTTTTCTTATAATTGTCCTTACATAGTATTCCATAGTTGGTTTATTCATTCATTTATTCAATCGTTAGGTATTGGGAAAATAAAGCAAGAATATCACTCAGCCTTCCTTCAAGGAACTTGCAATTTTAGGGAAACTGATCTAGTTTGAGGGCCAAACTGAATTTAAGATGAATTATTGTCTTACGTACTCTTTTCAAGGCAAGACAGTCATAGTTACTAGGTTAGGACTCATTAAGTGAAACAAATTTTAATGTTATACTCATCATTGACAAAGGCATCTCAATGGCAGCTACTAGATCCTATTAGTCTGAGAGAACTAAGAAAGGGAGATTTATCCTTTCTCAAAAGCAGTGCCAATAAAAGAAGTAGAACACGGTTATTTTTCTTTAAACGTGTAGAAAATGGTTCCATTTCTTACCTCTAGAGCTTTCAGTCTTTCTAACAGCCATTTGGTCTTGCCTTTCCCCTCATCTGTACTGCTCCCTTCACTCCTCGAGTCCTCATCTAGCGCCATGTGACGGCCTTCCAAAGCCGCCTTGTGTTTTCGCTCTTCTTCTGACAGTTTTTCCTGAAGCAAGAAAGAGTTGTTGTTTTTAGTAATCTTCACTGAAAAATAAGAAAGAGTTTAAGGCTGAAAAGTCTGGAACCTTCCTACTCTTTTTGCTTTCTTTCTAGGGCTGAGGTAGAGAAAATTTTGCTAAACAAATTCTGAGTGGTGCTTGTATTAGTGGTGCTTAATACTATAAACACAAGAGATAAGTTTAATGAAGTTTGGCAGGTCAAGTCATTGGGTTACCACCACTGAATGCACATGTCCTCTGCCCTGCTGGAGAAGTGACTGAGCCCACAAAGTTGTAGGTGAAGTCATGGGGTTAATTCATTTAGATCTGCACAGTGAAATTCAGCTCTGCTCTAAACTGTGGTAAAGTCAGTCAGTCTTGATACCTTGATTTGTGAATAGCTTAGTTCCTCAAAATAAGATCATCAAAGTCACTGGACGTGCAACCACTATAAGGTAAAAGAAAATATGACAAAATATTTAAATGGTAAAGATCTCAGAATTATATGCTGAAACCACTTAGTTCCTTCTGCTCAATAATGACATGGCTCTTAAGGACCCTATAGCCCCCTTTCTAGAAAATACTTTGGGATCTTTAGTATAGCCTTGAGGCAGACATAAAATGTTATCTTGCCTGGCCTCCCTGTTTGTTGGTGGCTCCTTACTCAACCCTGTCACTTGCAGCTTTTTGGAAGTTGGGAAGTGTTAATTTGAGCCTCATGACTGGCTCTTGCTTTCAAGGTAAAAGAAATGTCAAGAGCATAGCATATGAATAAAAGATATTTCATCCACTTTTATACATACATCAAGACACTGTGCTACAGAATCAGGTGTCATCATTCCATCACACTTTTTAACCAGAATGCTGTAGAAATCTTTGTATTGATACAGCTGGTTGCCAAACATGTGGGCTAAACTGGATTTCAGTGGTGAGAGGTTTCTTTATATTCAGCACTAGACTGATATAATTTGCAAATACAAAAGTATTAAGAGATAGGATTCTTAAAGAACCCATTGGGAAAAGAACAGCATAAGCAGGAAAAAAAACAAACAAACAGGTTTTTAAACTGTGTTAATAAAAGTGTTTTGCATGTTCTGAAATTATTTAACTTCTTTTTTGAAAATAAAATATGAAGGAAAAATTCAATGTATATGTACACATGTATAAGTATACATACATGTATAAATACATAAAACATTGGAGACTATATAGAAACTTAACCCATGTAAATCTGTTTCCTAACAGATTTCAAGATATAATTTCCATTTCTTTATATAAATGTGCAATTGACTAAGCAAGTGATAGCTCTTTATAAAATCCAGCCTGAGTGTATCTACATACAATGTACAGGTGTGTCCACTTTTGTAACTGGAGTTAGTTCGGTTCAGATACAAGCTTAGCAAGTTTAAAGTGCAGATCCCCAAGCCAAGACAAACATCTAGGACTGTATTTTTATACCTTTGATTCTTTAAGGTTTGTTCACTCATCAGACCTTCATTTCCATGATAAGGACTTGAAATTTGTAGTTACAACTCAATTTAGAAATACAATATTGTAAAGTAAAAAAAAAAAAAAAAAAAAATTAAAAAAAAAAGAAATAAAGAGGTCCTTCTATTTCTCTTTTAAGATTAGAGAGCATTATACTTAAACACTAAATTGGGATTACAAAGCAAGCTTTAAAAAAATATATCATCTACCACTATTTCTGTGTGTATGTATACACACAGTAATACATGTAATGTAATGTAGAAGTAATTAGGATTCTACTTAATTAAATAGATTTATTCTATCTAATTAAAACAAACAAAGAAAAGTCATTGGTATAAACTGAAAGCCAAAAGACTTTGGGATATGGCAGCCAAATTCCACATCTACCATTTATCAGCTTTGCAAATAATATTGGGCAAACTACTTAATTTCAATAACTCTTGGTGTCTTTGTCTCCTAAATGATTAAATGAGGTTAACAGCCTCACACATAACATGCACACATCTACAGTCAATTCTCATTATTCATGATAGTTGTGTTCACTGAATTAACAAATACTGAATCATTGCTCCTAGGGGAGATATAGGGTTAGGTTTCTGGAGGCCTTTGGTTGCAACAGTTTCATCACTAATCAATATGTAATCTTGTTTTATGAGTGTTTCTATTTAAAGACATCTTGTTTAATATATATTGTTGATTAATTAGCACTGAACTAACCACAAAAGGCACTATAACTCATGCTTAAACAAAGCTTATCTAATACCCATTTTCTCCATGAGGCACATCACAGCCTTCTTACACTTTGGAAAATTAGATAGCAGTTCACACCATGCTTGGGGACTATTTTCAACAGTGAGAGCACTCACAAAAAAATATAAAAAAGTGGCACTAAACAGAGTGTTAAAGGACACATTTCCAGTGGGAGAGCTGAAAAAAAAGAAGGCAGGACATTGCTTTGGTTGACCTAAGCTAGGATAATACAGGTATTGAATAACTTAAAGCTTTCACTCCTCTGCAAATGTCCATGAATAACTATGAAAGCACAGCAGGCTTTCATTTTGGGGTTGCAAATAAATTTTCGGTAGTAAGTGAATTCAGAAAGTCCAAAAATAATGAGGACTGGCTATACATATGCATACACTCACATTAAAGTGTCTAGGCACAGTGCCTAAATATTATTATATGAATGAACTGGACACAATTCAGGATAGTATAGATTATATATGAGTATTTAGGTTACATAAAATTCAAGGGTCACTTTACATAATTGAAGAAAGGGTGATCAATGATGACTGGGAGGAGTGATTTTGTAGAAATGGAAATGACTTATGCTTTTGTGGAGTGATACCACTTGAATAGGTAGAGAGGCATAGGATGGAAGTTCTGGTTAAAGAGAAAATTGGAACAAAGGCCCCCAGTCAGGAATGCATTTTGTCCTTATTTGTTCAAGAGGAAACCGGTTTGATTATCTTGCAAGAAAAACTGAGAGGCAGGTAATAGAACTGGAGAGTAAAAGAAAGGCTTACTGGAAATGAGAAAGAAAAATTCAGAGATGCTTCATTAATTCATTTATTCATCCTGTAAATGTTTCTTAAACACAAAGTATTGGGCATTTGATAGTCTAGTACTAGAGGTATGGCAAACAAGATAAAGTTTCTATACTCTATGAATTTGTATCCTAAGTGTGGTAAACACAATCAACTCCAAGTCAAATCAGTAAGTTCTATAACTGCAGCCAGTGGTATGTTTAGGGACAATATGAGATATGGTGTCATCAGTGTAAGGCATGTCTGAGGAGGTAGTCATTTAAGCTGAGACCAAATGATGGGAAGGAAGCAGCTGGACAATGGTCTGGGAGAAAAACATTTCAAGTAGAAGAAACAGCAAAGCAAGTACCCAGTGGCAGGGCTAAGCTTGTCTTGCTGGCCAGTTGAGGGAGAGTCTGTGTGATGGAGCATAGGAACTCTTAAGAGTAAAGAACAGCACAGAATGAGATTAGAGACAGTTGGACCATGGCAGTCTTTCAAGGCATGGAAAGGGGGTTTGTTTCTATTTTAAGTGCAGTAAAGAGGAACTGGAGGCTAAGTAGGGGAGTGATAGTTCTGGTTTACATTTTAGAAATTGCATCCTAACTGCTACAATGGACAATAGGCTGTGGAAGAAAGGAGCCAGGAGACCAGCTGGGAGGGTTTTCTACAAGAAGGAATAAAAATTAGGAATGCTCTGAAAGTATTGGATGGGAACTCACCAAAACCAGTTCTCATACTGGATGGTAGGCCAGACGCCCTGGATTTAAAATCCTGGTTTTACAAATGTGTCCCTTGCTGGGCAAAACATTCAATCTTTTCAGTTCCTCAGTTTCCTCTAGATACAAAGTGAAGTGGATGGACTAAATGTCCCTTGCAATATAAAGGTTCTAAGAATTCAATTATTCAAGACACAACTTTCAGGGAAGAAAAGTTATTAATATGCTCAGTGGTAACAGAAATGACAAGAATGACAAGAGGACACAAAAAGGACCTCTATGTTTTGTAATAAGAAGGCTGTTAGTGGGAACTTGAGAGCTATTTGACTCAAGTGTGATGATGGTAACCAAATTGTCAGTGGTTATGCAAAAAGTGAAAAGAGAAAATAGCAGCAATTTTCTCAGATGCTTATTTGAAAGAGTGGCAGGGAAGGAAAGGAAATATAAAGAACTACAGCCAAAGAGCATGGAAGAGACAAGTGGAAACCTTGATTTCAAGATGCAGAAAATTGAGTTGTTTGAAGAAATAAAGAGAACAGGTGGAACTAAAGAGATGCTAGCAAAGGTGGTATGAAGATAGGAAGAGATCTCCCAAGCAGAGAAGGCAGAGCATTTTGAAGGGCTTTGAAGGAAAAGTCAATTTTTTTTTTTAATGTGGTTCCCTGCAAATTATCATGTCACAGCGTAATATCCCAGTTAGTACTGCCAAGTCCTTAGTTAGTGTCTAGCCTGGGTTCTTTAACAACAAGGATTTAAGTGTACATAGTCCATTTGAAACACGCAAAAAAACACCAGTTTGGAAGTGACTCAAGCAAGGAAGCCACTGGAGGGCATATTACTAACCAACTGAAGTTAAATCCATAGGAAAACTCAGGGAAATGGAACAAAGTACAGAGCTCAGAATCATCCCACCCTAGGGCCAAGGGTGTATGTGTGTGTGTGCTCTGTCACATCCGACTCTTGTGACTCCAGAGAGTCACCTGCCGGGCTCCTCTGTCCATAGGATTCTCTAGGCAATAATACTAGAGTGGGTTGCCATTTCCTTCTCCAGGGGATCTTCCCAACCTAGGAATCAAACCCAGGTCTCCTGCATTATAGGAAGACTCTTTACCAACTGCAAGGGAGTTGGGACATTCATGCACCAACCTCCAAAGAATCAGTAATTGGGGGGCGGCTCCTGGGGTGTCTCCAGGCTGCCACAGGCAGTAAGGTTTTTAAAAATATTTCTCACATAAAAGCGCTCTTTAACACAGACACTGATAGCTAGAGATCTTGGGAGCACTCTGCATGACTTTGGGGTATGGGCAGAGCATCATCAATGTCCTCTACAAGTGGAGATGAAGTTTGTGACTGCTTTATATGACCCCACCAGGAAGGAAAGCCACATTTGAACACTTCTCAGGCTTAAATGCACATTTTATTGTGCTTCAATTCTATTAATAAAATGCCCTAAAATCAATCCAGTAAGTGCTATAGAGTTATCCATCCTATCCTTTTCTTTACTCTTGTCTCTTTGAGCACGTATCAATGAGAGTGTTGGAGTGTAATGTAATATTGAGGAGGAAGACAAATGGAAAGGACATATTAAGTAAACAGACGAGCAAAAGAGGAAAATAGGTGGAGAGAAACAAGGAGAAGGGAGAGCTGTGGGAGAGTTGGATGGCTAAACCCCATTGACAGATGACTACTGTTGATTTCAGACAGGACAACTGTTGGATTTATACTATGCTTAAAAAGCATGACCATATTTTAAAAAATTAAGTATACAAATTCTATACACACATAAATAACCCATTTCAACCAGAAATATTAGTCCCTTTTCTATTAATAATTAATCTCCTGTGATTTACCTGGTAAAAAGAGAGTAGGAAAGAGGTCAGAAACATATTTTAAATAAAATGTATTCTTCATATAAACCTCTAACAGGGAAACAAGACAAATGAGCCAAGTCCACTCCTGAGAATGGCGAACTGTGAAGAGAATAAGTTGATTCCAGAGGTGACCTGTTTTCATCTTTCAGTCCTTTATGGACTTTAATCAGCAGTGAATTCTATAAAAGTGAGGCCATCACAAAACACTTTCACTCCCCACATATTTCATATATGGTTGAGACCATAAGCTTGTTGCTCTTAACAAATACCAGCGGGTATGCAGGAAGTTAAAAATTTAGAAGTTCAGTTAGTATCCAAGGGTTTAAATCAAACTCTGCCTTGAAGGTACATAAAGCAATCCTTGGAGCTATAAGTTTCTTTAAGCGGTTACCAGGGCAATGATTCACCTGTAGGGGAGCCCTTATCTTTTGTTCTCATGTAGTCAGCATCATCAGACCTATGTAAAATAATATTCATCAACACAAAGCTCTCAGGCGCATCAGCTCAGCTCAGATAGATGACAGTCCAGGGGGCTCAGTTAATCCAAAGAGCAGGCAGGACAGCCCCTTACGGATGGCCAGCTACTATTCAAAAACACCATTGAGGAAAGGAGCATAAGGATCCTTATGATCATAAGGATCATAAGACCCTGCTTCCAAATTATGTCCTATTCATCTTTTGGACACCAGCTTCCCCTAGCCCAGTACAATGGGATTCAGGCAAGGTTTCATGAGGTCATCTTACTTTATAACTAATTAATTAATCCATCCATCCAATACATATGTACTGAGTAGCTTTTGTATGCCAGGCACTGTGGAAGATGCCAGAGGTAGAAAGGTGAATAAAAACACATGTGGAGCCTGCTTTCATGAAGCTTAGAGTCTTGTGGAAGGAGACAGTAATCAAAATGTCACCAGCAAATATAAAATAACACTGTGATGTGTGCTGAGAAGAAGAGATTCCAGGAGCTATGAAAAATCATTACTAGAGGGATGCCAGAGAGGTTAGGAAAGCCAATGCTCTTGTTTACCACCATGGCAGTTAACCAGGAAATGCCCATGACGTTGGGGAGGGAGAGAGCAATTTTTAAAAAGTCTGAAAGGAGGTATGTGTAGCTGGGGAGGAAAGTGAAGCTCAGTGGACTAATGAGACCATGCCACAGGCCAAGGAATGTTGCCTTTACCCCAAGGGCAATAAGAAGCCATGGGCTGTTTTCATGCACGTGTGTGTGTGTGTGTACACATGCACACACGTGATACAGGGTGGGGGAAGTTGACGAGGCAGGATCTGTTTTCTAAAATAGATCCCTGGTTAAAGAGTGGAGGATGGATTGGAGTGAGGTTAACATAGACGTGGGAAAATAAGATGCTACTGCAATAGTCTAAACAGGAGTAGACTGACCCATGATTAAAGTGACAATTTCACAAAATGAGACCTCATAGTCTATAATTATCTTATGATTTTGGTTCTTAATATGCAGTTACTCCAAGAATGACAAATCCTAAAATTCCCTTAGGTCACTGTTGTTGGCTGGCATCAGTCAGTCATTGGTCAATGGGTGTGGGGAGCGAAGTGTGGCTTCTTTAAAATGCAGATACCTTGGCCAACTTTGGCCCCAGTGGATTACAATATCTAGGAGTGAGGCCAGGGATCTGTAATTTTAGAAAACACCTCAAGTAATACTAATTTATGTCCAAATTTAAGAGCCTCTGGACAAAGACGCTTCAATATATAAGATAAATCATTTTTACTTTAGATAAGCTTTTGAGGTTGTCCCTTTGATTTAATTCTTATAATTATTCTACAGAATAATTATAAGAATGTTGCAGAATTGCCTGGTGTACAAGCTTGGCCTTAACATGGTGGCACTGTTGTCTTCCAGCCCATCAACTGGGGGAATGACATTAGGTCTGAGCCCAGGACTGTGAGGATCATTAAAGAACATACACTTGGGCAAAGGGGAAAGGCAGTGTATGCCACATGTGGACATAACTTGGTATTTCATTTGATAGGATAAAGGGAGGATCAGCCTCATCTGTTTCTTGAGGGCCATCAAATTCCATCTCACTGTGACCTATTCTAATCCAGAGTGGGAAGAGACCCATTTTAGTTTTAGAACAAATAGAAATAAAAAATTTACATTCCAGTCCTAACTCTGCCACTAACCAGCTGTGTGATTTTAGTCAAGTCACATAACTTCTCTGTCCCTTAATTTCCTCATCTGTGAATAGAATGTATAGAAATAGACTATCTCAAAGGTCCCTCTTAGCTTTAAATGTCTACAATTTTGATCATCTGTAAAAACTCAATTTAGAAGAATAAGTATTTAACCACTGAAGTTCAGGAATGTTAATACAGAATGCCATTAAGGTTGGATCTGCCTAGGTAATAAAATCCGTTTGCTTCTTTCCAGAGTGTCTGTCTTCCTTGGGTAAAAACCTCCCCTACACCTTTTTTTTTTTTTTTTTTTGCTGTGTACTTCTCTTGGGCCCTAGGATAGACAGCACATAATCTAATTTTTGCATTTTTTTTTTTCATTTAGCATGTTTCTTTCTCTGTCTGTAAGAAAGGAAAGACCTGGTAAGCAATATTAAGGGAGAATTTAGTGAAAGATACTTGTAACACTCATAGGAAATCATGCCCAAAGTGAGACCTCTATGTGAAAAGAGCCTTTGCTTAGAGGAGGAATAATTTCAAGTATCTTATGGTTGCAAGTATTTTTTTTTAATCACCCATCTCTCTATTTTTATTATTTTTAATTCTGATGGCCAACACAAAGCCAATATACAGAAACTCTGCATATGTGGTAATAATAGTTATACTGTATTCTAGGTCATTCATTTTTTTTCTAAAGGAGATTGCCCTTAGCTCCTACCATTAAAAGGAAGGAAGAAAGAAGGGAGGGAGAGAGTGAAGAGAGGAAGAGGAAGGGAAGGGAAGGGAAGGTAGAGACCCACCTCAAGTACACACAGTGTTCTAACTTGAAGATGGCAAAATGAAACCATGGGGATATGAAGAGATAACTATCTAACTCTGGAAAGACAGTCAGTCAAGGAAGCTGGAACATGTTTTTCATTTTGGATATCCAGCCGTGTGTTAAATATCTGCCTACTAATTCATAGTAAAAATATAAAAATACATAATTTAAGACTGATCACACAAGGAAGAGACTTGGGTGGTATCAGCATAAAACGTTAAGGTCTTTCCAGAACACAAAAGACATCAGATAAGATCAGATCAGATCAGTCCCTCAGTCATGTCCAACTCTTTGAAACCCCATGAATTGCAGCACGCCAGGCCTCCCTGTCCATCACCAACTCCCGGAGGTCACTCAGACTCACATCCATCGAGTCAGTGATGCCATCCAGCCATCTCATCCTCTGTCGTCCCCTTCTCCTCCTGCCCCCAATCCGTCCCAGCATCAGACTCTTCTCCAATGAGTCAACTCCTCGCATGAGGTGGCCAAAATACTGGAGTTTCAGCTTTAGCATCATTCCTTCCAAAGAACACCCAGGGCTGATCTCCTTCAGAATGGACTGGTTGGATCTCCTTGCAATCCAAGGGACTCTCAAGAGGCTTCTCCAACACCACAGTTCAAAAGCATCAATTCTTCAGCGCTCAGCCTTCTTCACAGTCCAGCTCTCACATCCATACATGACCACAGGAAAGACCATAGCCTTGACTAGGTGAACCTTTGTTGGCAAAGTAATGTCTCTGCTTTTGAATATGCTATCTAGGTTGGTCATAACTTTCCTTCCAAGGAGTAAGTGTCTTTTAATTTCATGGCTGCAGTCACCATCTGCACTGATTTTGGAGCCCAGAAAAATAAAGTCTGACACTGTTTCCACTGTTTCCCCATCTATTTCCCATGAAGTGATGGGAACAGATGCCATGATCTTCGTTTTCTGAATGTTGAGCTTTAAGCCAACCTTTTCACTCTCTGCTTTCACTTCCATCAAGAGGCTTTTGAGTTCTTCTTCACTTTTTGCCATAAGGGTGGTGTCATCTGCATATCTGAGGTTATTGATATTTCTCCCAGCAATCTTGATTCCAACTTGTGTTTCTTCCAGTCCAGTGTTTCTCATGATATATGCTGCATATAAGTTAAATAAACAGGGTGACAATATACAGCCTTGACGTACTCCTTTTCCTATTTGGAACCAGTCTGTTGTTCCATGTCCAGTTCTAACTGTTGCTTCCTGACCTGCATACAAATTTCTCAAGAGGCAGATCAGGTGGTCTGATATTCCCAACTCTTTCAGAATTTTCCACAGTTTATTGTGATCTACACAGTCAAAGGCTTTGGCATAGTCAATAAAGCAGAAATAGATGTTTTTCTGGAACTCTCTTGCTTTTTCAATGATCCAGTGGATGTTGGCAATTTGATCTCTGGTTCCTCTGCCTTTTCTAAAACCAGCTTGAACATCAGGAAGTTCACGTTCACATATTGCTGAAGCCTGGTGTGGAGAATTTTGAGCATTACTTTACTAGCGTGTGAGATGAGTGCAATTGTGTGGTAGTTTGAGCATTCTTTGGCATTGCCTTTCTTTGGGATTGGAATGAAAACTGACCTTTTCCAGTCCTGTGGCCACTGCTGAGTTTTCCAAATTTGCTGGCATATTGAGTGCAGCACTTTCACGGCATCATCTTTCAGGATTTGGAATAACTCATAAATAGCATCTAATATTTGTAGAACACTTCAGAGTTAAGTCAAATCACCTCATGCATATCATTTTAACATACTCACTGCCATGAGGACATAAGACAAATAGCCTGGGATCCCTTTATAGACAACAAAACAGGTTCCAATAGGTTACAAAAGTATAACTGTTAGTAGCTCAGTTGTGTCCAACTCTTTGTGACCCCATGGACTGTAGCCCCAAGGCTCCTCTATCTCTCTAGGTAAGAATACTGGAGTGGCTTGCCATGCCCCTCTCCAGGGGATCTTCCCAATTCAGGAACTGAACTCAGTTCTCCTGCATTATAGGTAGATTTGTTACCATCTGAGCTGCTAGGGAAGGCCAATAGGTTACAAAGAGTCCTCTTAATATTTAGTGGCAGAGCCAGAATTTAATTCCAGAGCAATTTCAAGTGTCATGCTCTTTCTACAGGTCCAGTTACTTCTTTTGGACTTTCCCATATACCTATAGATCTGTCCCTACTGGTAATTCTATCTGAGAATCTGTGATCATTATCCAACCATGGGCCATGCTGTGAGACCACGTCTTTCCAAGGTTCCCTGGTCATTTATCCAGGGAGCAGGTGATTTTATCAGAGATGTTGGATCTGGCCTCAGATGACTATCAGCACAGTAGATTTAACAAAGCACAACCATTTCCATAGCTAATAATGATTCAATTACTTCAAAACAGAAACACATACCTACTATAAGAAAAATGAAAATGTAGAGGTCAGTCGACTAGCTGACAGCTGCCCCATTGAGCCCCGGTGGCTTCAGCCTCTGATTTACTCACTCATTTGTTGTCTGGTTGTGGGGAGGGTGCACAGAATATATCGCCACTTTAGCTAGCACTTCGGCAAACACCATAACAACATTTCCAGGGATTGCTAGCAGCTTTTGTTCAGGACTAGCATACTAAATTTTACGGGGGAAACATAACGTCAGATAAATCACAGGGTTTTAAAAGAACATCCAATTTGTTCACAGTTTAACATTAGTACTGTCAGGCAAAACATATAAAACTCTTCTTTTTCATCCCTGGATTTGACTTACAAAGTGAACTCAGCACACAGTAAAATCCCCAAGATTAAATGTGCATGATGGATACGAGAACACAGTATTTTCTTTATGTCTCTAATATGAACCACGACCACTGGCATATCAATTCACATCTACGCCACATTATTCTTCACTCAAAACACTCCTCAATACTGCCAACTGTCTTCCATATTGAACAACTCTGTGAAGGTACATTAATAAATTTTCAGATGATGCTTTTATTGCCTGTTCCATCTATCAGCAACATTTATTTCCTTTAAAAAAAAAAGTTCAATTCCAAAAACACTTTAAAGGAAAACTCTACTGTGGAATAGGATGATGTGAAAAAGTGAGCTGTAATTTTCATTATAGGCATGCTTCAGGTGGTAAGAAATCTAAAAAAAAAAACCAACAGAAATGATGTCCTTGTAGCCCATAAATAGTTGTCTGAGTGTAACTCAAGAAGAAGGAAACCAAAAATGCTAAGAATGTATGCAGGTGGAGAATTTCAGTAGTCAGTGGCTATACTTAAATGCTTGGACATCACTAAATATAATTCATAAGTTAACATCAAAATTTGCATTCAAAATCTATCTCTTTTTCCTCTTCTGCTCCCTTTCTCCCATCTTCCTAGCTTTCAGAGAAAATTCATGGAACAGGAAAGCCAGATAGTCTCCAGAGGAAAGAGCTGGGGCTCAGCAAAGGTCATCCCAAAACGAACAAATTATTAAGTCCTTAACTAGTCCTGGTGGGCTCCAGTCCATGGGGTCGCTAAGAGTCGGACACGACTCAACTGAGCGACTTCACTTTCACTTTTCACTTTCATGCATTGGAGAAGGAAATGGCAACCCACTCCAGTATTCTTGCCTGGAGAATCCCAGGGACGGGGGAGCCTGGTGAGCTTCCGTCTATGGGATTGCACAGAGTCGGATATGACTGAAGCGACTTAGCAGTAACTAATTAGTGGTGGGTGGGTGCCTATATTATTGATGTCTTTATATACATCTCAACAGTCATATGTTTGCAATTTCTGGACAGAATTTTAAAGAAAATTTAAGCAATTAAAAATATTTCTATCTAACTGTTGTCATAAATATATAGTGTCAGATAACCAACGTATCCAAATTTTGTTTCAGAAAATATGATCAATACTATATATATTCTTATTTTGACAATTATTGCCAGGTCCATATTTATATATCATCTGAGTTTGTTAAACTGAACTGAACTGACAAGTCTCTCCTAAGAAACAATTAAGTGTTCAAATACAATACTATTATTATTATTATAAATGATAGTTCAAAGCAGAGACATCACTTTGCTGACAAAGGGGCACATAGTCAAAGCTATAGTTTTTCCAGCAGTCATGTACAAATGTGAGAGATGGACCATAAAGAAGGCTGAGCACCAAAGAATCAATGCTTTCAAAATGTAGTGCTGGACTGTTTACAATAGCCAGGACATGGAAGCAACCTAGATGTCCATCGGCAGACGAATGGATAAGAAAGCTGTGGTACATATACACAATGGAATATTACTCAGCTATTAAAAAAGAATTCATCTGAATCAGTTCTAATGAGGTGGATGAAACTGGAGCCTATTATACAGAGTGAAAAACATCAATACAGTATATTAATGACTGAGCGACTTCACTTTCACTTTTCACTTTCATGCATTGGAGAAGGAAATGGCAACCCACTCCAGTGTTCTTGCCTGGAGAATCCCAGGGACAGGGAAGCCTGGTGAGCTTCCGTCTGTGGGGTCGCACAGAGTCGGACACGACTGAAGCAACTTAGCAGCAGCAGCAGCAACA
Source organism: Tragelaphus eurycerus (assembly GCA_935064755.1). Lineage (NCBI taxonomy): Eukaryota > Metazoa > Chordata > Mammalia > Artiodactyla > Bovidae > Tragelaphus > Tragelaphus eurycerus. The sequence continues at coordinate 33,094,594 of CAKXYN010000013.1, forward strand.
CATATATATGGAATTTAGAAAGATGGTAACGATGACCCTATATGCGAGACAGCAAAAGAGACACAGATATAAAGAACAGACTTTTAGACTCTGTGGGAGAAGGTGAGGGTGGGATGATTTGAGAGAATAGCATTGAATCATGTATATGAAATAGATCACCAGTCCAGGTTCGATGCATGAGACAGGGTGCTCAGGGCTGGTGCCTGAGGGATGACCCTGAGGGGTGGGATGGGGAGGGAGGTGGGAAGGGGGTTCAGGATGGGGAACACATGTACACCCATGACTGATTCATGTCAATGTATGGCAAAACCCACTACAATACTGTAAAGTAATTAGCCTCCAATTAAAATAAATAAATTTAAAAAATTTGGAATTCACATATGACAACCTGAAAAAAAAAATAAATGTAGTGCTGGAGAAACGTCTTGACAGTCCCTTGGACAGCAAGGAGATCAAAGCAGTCAATCCTAAAGGAAATCAACCCTGAATATTTATTGGAAGGACTGATGGTGAAGCTGGAGCTCAGCATCCAGCTGATACTTAGGCCGCCTGATGCAAAGAGCCGACTCATTGGAAAAGACTCTGATGCTAGGAAAGATTGAGGGCAAGAGGAAAAGGGGACCTCAGAGGATGAGACTGTTGGATGGCATCATCAACTCAATGGACATGAGTTTGAGCAAACTCCAGAAGATAATGAAGGACAGGAGAGCCTGGGGTACTGTAGCCCATTGGGTTGCAGAGTCAGACATGACTTAGCAACTGAACAACATGGAGAAGAAAACTTACCATTTCAAATTCAATAAATAGATGTTATATGCAGTTTACTAGGTCCCAGTTATAACGTAAGACTCTCAGGGGTTGGAATGTTTTATAAACCACATCCCCATCATCACACAAAAGGCATTCAATAAATGTCCAATGTTGTTGGTGTGATGATGCTGAATAAGGAATGCTGCTGCTGCTGCGTCTAAGTCGCTTCAGTCATGTCCGACTCTGCGACCCCATAGATGGCAGCCCACCAGGCTCCCTTGTCCCTGGGATTCTCCAGGCAAGAACACTGGAGTGGGTTGCCATTTCCTTCTCCAATGCATGAAAGTGAAAAGTGAAAGTGAAGTTGCTCAGTCGTGTCCAATTCTTAGCAACCCCATGGACTGCAGCCTACCAGGCTCCTCCGTCCATAGGATTTTCCAGGCAAGAGTACTGAGTGGGTGAATAAGGAATGACATCACCCCAATTTACTTCTGACGACACTGTGCTCAAGCTTAATGTGGAACTACCTAAATATTCTTAAGTACTTTCAACAGAAAACTATTTTAAGCCAGTATTTTGCTAATAGAAACAAGAAGCAATGGACTGATGGAATATTTGCATAATAGGTAAAGCACCACTATATTGATTTCCACTCCAAGAAAATAAGATTTTGCTTGTTTATCCTTTAAGGGACAGCACACCACAAGGATCTCACCCAGAAGCCCATATTTTATGCCATGTAACTATCTATCCTAAAGTGCCCTGGGAGTTTCTGGAGACTCACGCACTCCTAATCAAGATACTCGGTTCCTCCTTGCTTCCTCTTTCCTGGAGTTACCTAAAAGAAAAGCTCTAATGAGGTGCATTAGTTGTACTTTTGAAAGTCAGAGATGAATTATCTAGTTAATTCTCTTGGGGGCTCATGTCAGAACAGAGAGTAGCTTCACTTATTTGCACCTAAATGGAACTTTAAGATAAAGCAAGAATATTACATTTTTTTCTAATAAAATTTACATAATACCTGCTCTCTGTAGTCAGGCAAAACCCAAGGCACAGCATAGGGCCCAATTGTTTGAGGATTTTACGGAAGAAATTTTGCTAGCAATATTGTCCTGGTATGCTTTTTGACATTAAAACTCTTATTTTTATCCCTAACCCCTGAAAGCAGCAGAAAGCTATCACTTGAGGTGCTTCTTTGTCACTGAGTGGGATGTACATCCTGACAAGCTGCTCACAGCCACAGTGGGTGTACACAGACAAAGAGCTACTTGGTGAAGACACCTGTAACCCTGCCAGATGATTCATCTTGGTAAGAGAGGGAAGGCAATTCAGATAAATTGCAAGAAATAAGCATGATTCTACGAGACAATCAGAAAAGTCAGAATACACACACTCACACAAGAAATAAGCATGATTCCAAGAGACAATCAGAAAAGTCAGAATACACACATACACACAAAAAGTAATATAAATGTGAATCAAAAACTTAAGAGTAAGCATTTTCTTCATGCAAAACCTGTACATTTAAAAAGTAATGAACCAGACATGTTTTGGTGCCTGAGATAAAGGCCAGAGGTCTCCCAACTTACTCCTACATGCCAGAGATGGTCACGTCAGTACTAAGCCATTTCATATTGCCACAGGGAGGGAGGAAACACAACTAGCAACTGAGCTGATTTCTCATTCCAGGTGTGCCACTCATGGGCAGTGGTGCCTTAGTAAAGCCCCTGGTTATCAGTGACATTGTTTCCTCATGTGCAAAATGATGTGGCTGGATATTGGAGGTAACTTTCCTCTTTCCAAGGACCTTAGACTTGCTAAATATCCTGATCATCTCTATACACTGACTGACTTTCATGTGTCACACACCACAACTGATTCCTTAGAAAATCATGAATAACAAAGGCTGGCTACCCTATACACAGCAACATCACAATGAACAGTTGGTAAAAAATTTGCGTATATTCTTGGCTGCCCAAGATGATCCAACCCCTTCCAAGCAGCCCTGGGTTTCCAAGATACCAAGTTACCCCTTTACTGACTTTTCCCATCACTAAAGACACTTGCCCAGAAGCACTGTGGCTGTAGCTCTTGCTACTTGGTAAAGCTGCCCAGTTTTCACAGCCTCTCAGCCCATCAAACTCAGCTGGCTTTGTGTGTCCACAATGATCTCAGATACCGATAAAAGAGTCAGAAGCAATTATAGTTCAGCTCACTCAGGAAAATCAGCTCCAAGTGGAAGGTTTTGAACTTGTTAGGCTGAGAGAAGTTTGAGGAACTCATTTTGAGGATCAGCCTCTAGGGCCCAGCTGACCACATTCTTACTGACAAGTTTATACTGTCCCTTCCAGGGCCTGCCTTGCATTATGCCAAGGACAAAGTCTTAGTTTGGTAATTCTCTAAAACTACCAAATCGTTAGAATTTTTGGAAAGGAAAATAAGCCTCAAGCTCAGTTAACATGCAACACTAATTAGGATGAATTTAGAATCTTCTCTTTTTTTCTTTGTGCTCATGGGTCCCTCCTATTTATGCAAATGAAATAATTTTCCATTTCCAGCAAGGCCTTCCTACCAGCAGAGTTTTCCTCAACACTTCTGTTTCCTTAGCATGTCCACTAATTCTCACTCCATCTAGTTGGGGGTCTCTGAACTGGGCCCAACTGCCCCTACCATTTTCCTGAGTGACTCACTGACCTACCTACCTGTTCTGTGTCCTCATGGTCTCCCAATTCTCGGCCATCTTTCTGACCCCTCACTGCCTCCTCACCAATGAGCTCACTACCAATCCTTGGACTGAATATGACTAAGAGTAAGGTCCTCAAGATCCCAAGGGGTTAAGTAAATTTTCAAATATTACATAGCTTGTAAGTGGCTCAGTCAGGATGTGACTACAATATTGGCCTCCAAAGGCTTTAAGCTTACCCATAATACCGATTTCTCTCACCAGAGTACCCATGATCCTCTGCTCTACTTCACTGGAATCCTCTTAATCCTCTGCTATACTTCAGTGGAATACTCACAGAATACCCACTCTGCTGTACCTCACCAGAATACCCATAATCCTTTGCTGTCTCTCATCAGAGTATACATAGAATAAAAGGACCTTTCCATTTATCTGAATTTTAATGTCTTTTAAGGGCCAATTCAGGGCATCCCAGGCGGTGTAGTGGTAAAGGATCTGTGTGCGAATGCAGGAGACATGGGTTCAGTCCCTAGGTTGGGAAGATTCCCTGGAGTAGGAAACAGCAACCCACTCCACTATTCTTGCCTGGAAAATTCCATGGGCAGAGGTGCCTGGTGGGCTACAGTCCATGGGGTCACAAAGAGTTGGACATGACTGAGCACACACGCCTGCCCACATGCGACTAACTCAACTCTTACCTTCCTGAGAAGCTCAATATGCTTCCTAAACATGAGCCAGTAGGCTGGCTACTTTGAGGAAAATGCTGGTGATGGGTTAATGAAAACAAGACACTGGTTGGAAGAATCTTTACCATGATAAACAAGAAAGAAAAAATATACAGCTGAATATAATGAATTGGAGCACAGTGGTTCTCAACCCAGATTAATTCTAACAGTTAGAATTGGTCTGTGAAGATTTAAAAAAATCCTCATGCCACACCCTTGATCAATGAAATCAGAATTGCTGGGATGGAACCAGGACATCACAAATTTTATAAACTCTTCAGATAATTACAAGGGAAAGCAAACATGAGAACCACTAGTAGAGAATGTAATTAATGCTACCTGCAAGACTATAGGACTTGGAATAAAAAGACCAAATGCACCGTGGCCTGACACTGTATGACACCTGGAAGTCAACCACCTCTGTAGAATTCAGTTTCTTCATCTGTAAAGTGCACTTGAACTTTTTGACCTTCCTATTCTGAAAGGTTAATATGAATATCAAATGAGATGATGTTGTGAAAGTGTAAACTGTATATATTAATTATTGCTGTGGCAATTTTGACTACTGATCCTCTAGTGTTGATGTTTAAATGCCCTGGAGAGAAGAGGTAATAAAAATTTATAGAGAAGAAAAAATCCAATAATAGTTGGATTAGAAAAAATTAGACATAATTACTCAAGATGTTCAAGCTGATTTTAGAAAAGGCAGAGGAACCAGAGATCAAATGCCAATATCTGCTGGATCGTTGAAAAAGCAAGAGAGTTCCAGAAAAACATCTATTTCTGCTTTATTGACTATGCCAAAGCCTTTGACTGTGTGGATCACAATAAACTGTGGAAAATTCTAAAAGAGATAGGAATACCAGACCGCCTGATCTTCCTCTTGAGAAACTTGTATGCAGATCAGGAAGCAACAGTTAGAATTGGACGTGGAACAACAGATTGGTTCCAAATAGGAAAAGGAGTATGTCAAGGCTGTATATGGTCACCCTGCTTATTTAACTTATATGCAGAGCACATCATGAGAAACGCTGGGCTGGAAGAAGCACAAACTGGAATCAAGATTGCAGGGAGAAATATCAATCAATAATATCTGGTGTCCTCAGATATGCAGAGGACACCACCCTTATGGCGGAAAGTGAAGGGGAACTAAAAAGCCTCTTGATGAAAGTGAAAGAGGATAGTGACAAAGTTGGCTTAAAGCTCAACATTCACAAAACGAAGATCATGGCATCCAGTTCCATCATTTCATGGCAAATAGATGGGGAAACAGTGGACACAGTGGCTGACTTTATTATTCTGGGCTCCAAAATCACTGCAGATGGTGATTGCAGCCATGAAATTAAAAGATGCTTACTCCTTGGAAGGAAAGTTATGACCAACCTAGACAGCATGTTAAAAAGCAGAGACATTATTTTGCCAACAAATGTCCGTCTAGTCAAGGCAAGGCTATGGTTTTTTCAGTGGTCATGTATGGATGTGAGAGTTGGACTGTGAAGAAAGCTGAGTGCCAAAGAATTGATGCTTTTGAACTGTGGTGCTGGAGAAGATCTCGACAGTCCCTTGGACTGCAAGGAGATCCAACCAGTCCATCCTAAAGGAGATCAGTCCTGGGTGTTCACTGGAAGGACTGATGTTGAAGCTGAAACTCCGAATACATTGGCCACCTGATGCGAAAAGCTGACTCATTTGAAAAGACCGTGATGCTAGGAAAGATTGAGGGCAGGAGGAGAAGGGGATGATAGAGGATGAGATGGACAGCATCACCAACTCAATGGACATGGATTTGGGTGGACTCTAGGAGTTGGTGATGGACAGGGAGGCCTGGCATGCTGTGGTTCATGAGGCCGCAAAGAGTAGGACATGACTGAGCAACTGAACTGAACTGAAGTGACTCAAGAGAAATATGGCCTAATTCATATCTTAAGGATTATATTTACAGTTATTTTGTAAATGAAATAAAAAATGTTTGTTGGAGAACACTTGCAATGGCATTGTTTCCAGATCATCACTTACAATAGAAGCTTACTAATTCAGACTAAGGTACAGACTTGGCTTTAATGGGGAGAAATGAATTTATTCTGCTACTTCATTAATTTAGCATAGATACAGAAATTATCAGGGTGTGGGGGTAAACCTACCAAACAAAATGCATTTGAAAAAACATATATTTTGATCAGTTTACAAAACAATGTAATCATCATGAATTGTTTACAGATATTTGCCTATTTATTTAAACAGGTAAGAGAAGAATATAAGCCATTGTAAGACCCTGACTTAATATGCTTGCTCCAAAATTTCCTTTGAACTTCTCAGTTTGATACCTGGTGCATTTCACAGAAGGTATGCAGTAATGACACGAGGGCAGTAAACCAGACCCACCGCATGACAGCATCAGCCTGATATCTGGGTTCTGAGAGTATCATGGCAGGAAGACAAAGAGGTTTCACTCTCCTTTGTATGTATACAGCACTTAGCAAAGGAGACATCAGTTCAATTCCTGGGTCAGGAAGATCCCCTGGAGAAGGGATAGGCTACCTACTCCAGTATTCTTGGGCTTCCCTGGTGGCTGAGACAGTGAAGAATCTGCCTGCAATGTGGGAGACGTGGTTCAATCCCTGGGTTGGGAAGATCCCCTGGAGGAGAGCATGGCCACCCACTCTAGTACTCTTGCCTGGAGAATCCCAATGGACAGAGGAGCCTGGTGGGTCTCAACAGTTGGATATGACTGAGCGACTAAGAACAGCACAGCACAGCATTTAGGAAACCATAGAAATGACAGTTGAAATTTGCAAATTGATTTTGCTGGCTTTCTTTTCCCTTCTGTACCCCTATGCTGCTTCCTAACACTTCTCTCTTGGCACTTCTCTCGATGGTGTAGCCTCAGCCAAACTTAACAAACACAGAGGATTATAAGCTCCTAAATTACTCTAGGAAAATTATTTTCCTGTCTCCTTTCATCTCTCAAGCTTCAAGTTCCAGTTTTCTGAGATGAGTTGACAAGAGCAAAGCCCACAGATTTAACTGGTTCCCGCTACCATCTGAAGGACCGTCCCTTAAATATTTATCTTCTTGACTCTTTATTTCTTATATAGAATGATATTTTAATGGATATAATTTCAGAGAAACATATCTGAGTGAGAAAATATTGGTAGATAGGGTACTGCTACTGCTAAGTCACCTCAGTCGTGTCCGACTCTGTGTGACCCCATAGATGGCAGCCCACCAGGCTGCCCCATCCCTGGGATTCTCCAGGCAAGAACACTGGAGTGGGTTGCCATTTCCTTCTCCAGATAGCGTACAGGGATGACAAAATTGCAGAATGGGAGAAGATATCATTAAAAAGGCCAATCATGTCAGGCAACCTGACCCTGGGTTTGGCTCCCCTGAAATGTCCAGACTGCTTCAATGCAGACTGCAGACCCCTGGCCAGACCATCTTCCTCTCACCCCACATTCAGTGATTCTTCTTCATTGCCATGCTGTGTTGGCTTGTGCAGGCAAGATCAATAAGGACAATATAGCTGAAAGGTTACAGTATAAGAGAGATTTCAGCAATAAAAGTTTTTTTCCCCTAGCAAGCACTTTCCACTTCTTTCTTTACTATTTTCTAATTCCAACATTGTCCATTTTACCCTACACATAATTTTATCTCCATTTCATAAAGCATTGTTAAGCCAAACCCTAAAAAACAAGAAAATTTTTGTTTTGTAGCTTCAGGTGAGTTAAGAAAATAGGATCAAAGTTCAAGGATTGGTATCATCATGATTTTGCTTTGTTCAAATTCATCTATTTCCTAAGAGGAAGAAATAACTGATACGACTAGTTGATGATCTGATGTGCTCAAAGTATTAGACAACCCACATACTTACAAAAGGGCAACATCTTTTGATTTCTACCCACACAACCTCCCAACCTGAGACACCACTTGGGGTTTCCAAAACAAAGTCCGACCCTCTGCTAAGATCAGCTGAGGAAAGCGGCTCACCTATAGGAAGAGAAGGTGATTTTTCAGGGCACCGTCTTATTCATAGGTTATATTTGTTTTAACAGAGAGTCCGTATTCCGCTTTTACTTGATAAGAGTTCAACTCTGGGTCAAAATATCCAATGGGGAACATATTCATGTCTGCACATAGAATGTAGGCAGAAATTGAGAATGAGCAAGAAGAGTCACAACCTATTAAACCACGAATTTAAAATTCCCAAGAAGAGAAGTAACTACTCAAATTCTGAGTGATATTTGAAACCCCTCTACTTCTTTCAAAGTATTTCATAGACTTTGAAATTACACAGGTGAACCCTCTCCTTAGTCAGTGTGCTAACAAAGATTGTTTTCAAAACTTCTGGAATTCTGGAAAGTATTTCTGTAGGGTGTAAAATCATACATTCATCATATAGAATACTTTCAAAGAGAAAAGAGATATTTTATGAAGGACAATGACTTTGACTATACTGATGACACTTTGCCTTTTAGAAATTCTCCTTCCTTTATCTAAACTTAATATATGAGTAGAGCGTGTTCCTTAAAATAAAAGTAAAAGAGGAAGGAAGAAAACCACTTCCTCAAGGAACATTTTCAGCCCTTTAAAACTTAACACACAATAAAAATACTCCCTTTATTACCATTACCCACTTCAGCAGCAATTCAAAGTTCACAGCAATTCAGAGAAAAGGCCAAAATTTCTTCAAACAGAATCAAACTCACTTGAGACTTCCTGAGTTTACAGGCCATACACATAAACAAAAGCACTCAATAAAAATATTTCCCATTCCACTGTGTGTCAGAATTTTATAAATACCTGTGTAAAGACTTAACCAGTCTCTCAACAGCCACTCAGTAGAATTTCAGATCATTTCCCCCCACTGGGGAGGAAATGAAATAAAAATTATTTTCCCCAGGGGGTAGAATATACTCACAGAATGTACTCACTGGTGACTTATGGATTTGCATTTGTTTACCACATTTTGTTAAGGCAAAAAAAAAAAAAAAAAGAAACAGAAACACTTCTGAATAACCAGTATGAATACAGTCAAGCTCTCTGTAGAGTTCTAAAGAGTCCAGATCTCTTAGCTAATTAACTGCCAGAGCACTTACTGAAGTAAGTACAGTGAATGAAAGAATCAGTAGAACAGATGCAGTACAAGTGCACATAACACACTTGGAACTTCATCTCCATTTTCTCCTTTGCAAAATGAGGAAATAGGGGTGGTAGTTTGGGTGGGTTTTGAGATATCTCACTGGTCTCCAACACATCTGTGGACCAGAGAAATCAAAATTACCCATCAGACTCATATATAACCAAAAAAAGACAGATCGTTCTAAGTCTGAAGATATAAGAAGTTGCCTGCATAGCTGAATCTACGGTTTCCTAAGGTGATCCATATACTCAGTCAGGAAACAGAGACTAGAACTTTGCTGCTCCCAAGAACCACAAACAGAAGTTTTGTTTTGCATTTACATATGTTCACAAAAACAAAATGAGACTATGTTAGAAGCTTGGAAATACACACTTTACATATAGTAGGAATATTCTTGCTTTGAAAAGCTTTCTTAGAAAGGAATCTTTTGTGATTATTTAATTTTTCAGCCCTAACTTTTCTTGAGTGCACTCAAATATTTTTATTTGCCTAAAGTACATTTAAGTAATTATATGGAAAGAAGGTAAAGTTTAAAGCAAACAAAACAAAACAAAAATCCTATCCCTGATAAGAATAATCATTTACAAACATTTCTCCAAAGAAGAGATCCAGATGGCTAAAAAACACATGAAAAGATGCTCAATGTCACTAATTATTAGAGAAATGCAAAGTAAAATTACAGTGAGATATCACCTCACACTGGTTAGAACACACATCATCAAAAAAATCTATAAACTGTAAATGCTGGAGAGGGTGTGGAGAAAAAGGGCCTTCCTACACTGTTGGTGGGAATGTAAACTGGTGAAGTCACTATGGAGAGCAGTATGGAGGTTCCTTAAAAAAGCTAAAAGTAGAGTTACCATATGATCCATTAATCCCACTCCCGGACATACACCTTGAGAAAACCATAATTTGAAAAGATTCATGCACCTCAATGTTCATAGAAGCACTATTCACAATAGCCAAGACATGAAAGCAACCTAAATGTCCATCAAAGATGAACGAGTAAAGAAGATGTGGTATGTATATACAATGACTTATTACTCAACCATAAAAAGAAAACCATTTGCAGCAACAAGGAGGGACCTACCCTAGGGTTCCAATACTAAGTGAAGTATGTCAAAGAAAGACAAATATCACTTATATCTGGAGTCTAAAAAAAATTGGTACAAATGAACTTATATACAAAACAGAAATAGATCCAAAGACATAGAAAAAAAATTATGGTTACCAAAAAGAGGAGGGGAGAGATAAATTAGGAGTGTGGGATTAACATATACACATTACTATATATAAAATAGACAATCAATAATAGCTTACTGTATAGCACAGAGAACTATACTCATTATTTTGTAATAATCTATAAGGAAAAATGATCTGAAAAAAGCATATGTGTGTATACACACACACACATAAAACCTACTCACTTTGCTATACACGTAAAACTAACACAACATTGTAAATCAACTACACTTCAATTAAAAAATTCTAAATTATGAACTAATGTTAACATCTCTGCTAGGCAGGACTTGGGCTTCAATGAGAAAGACCCCAGCCTGTGTCACGTGCTTTCTGCATACATAAAAGAATCTGGATATGTATTTGATGTTTGACAGATTTTAGAATGACTAGAAAGATTTCCTTTCCCCAAGCATCAGCTGCTTAATTACATCAAATACTACTTTTTAAGGAACTATTTAAGGAAAAGTTCATTTTGATTTTCAATTAAATCATTGAGAATGGAAATAACTGAGTTATCAGACAGTAACGCTTTAAACACAGGCGAAAGTTTCCAGAAAAACATCTATTTCTTCTTTATTGACTATGCCAAAGCCTTTGACTGTGTGGATCACAATAACTGTGGAAAATTCTGAAAGATATAGGAATACCAGACCACCTGACCTGCCTCCAGAGAAACTCGTATGCAGGTCAGGAAGCAACAGTTAAAACTGGACATGGAACAACAGACTAGTTCCAAAGAGGAAAAGGAGTACATCAAGGCTGTATATTGTCACCCTGCTTATTTAACTTATATGCAGAGGACATCATGAGAAACACTGAGCTGGAAGAAGCACAAGCTGGAATCAAGATTGCCAGGAGAAATATCAATAACCTCAGATATGCAGATGACACCACCCTTATGGCAGAAAGTAAAGCGGAACTAAAAAGCCAATTTCACAATTTGTATGGAAATACAAAAAATCTCGAATAGCCAAAGCAATCTTGAGAAAGAAGAATGGAACAGGAGGAATCAACCTGCCTGACTTCAGGCTCTACTACAAAGCCACAGTCATCAAGACAGTATGGTACTGGCACAAAGACAGACCAATGAAACAAAATAGAAAGCCCAGAGATAAATCCACACATATATGGACACCTTATCTTTGACAAAGGAAGCAAAAATATACAATGGAAAAAAGACAATCTCTTTAACAAGTGGTGCTGGGAAAACTGGTCAACCACTTGTAAAAGAATAAAACTAGAACACTTTCTAACACCATACACAAAAATAAACTCAAAATGGATTAAAGATCTAAATGTAAGACCAGAAACTATAAAACTCCTAAAGGAGAACATAGGCAAAACACTCTCCAACATAAATCACAACCAGATCCTCTATGACCCATGTCCCAGAATATTGGAAATAAAAGCAAAAATAAACCAATGGGACCTAATTAAACTTAAAAGCTTCTGCACAACAAAGGAAACTATAAGCAAGGTGAAAAGACAGCCTTCAGAATGGGAGAAAATAATAGCAAATGAGGCAACAGACAAAGAATTAATCTCAAAAATATTCAAGCAACTCCTGCAGCTCAATTCCAGAAAAATAAACGACCCAATCAAAAAATGGGCCAAAGAACTAAACAGACATTTCTCCAAAGAAGACATATAGATGGCTAACAAACACATGAAAAGATGCTCAACATCACTCATTATCAGAGAAATGCAAATCAAAACCACAATGAGGTACTATTTCATGCCAGTTAGAATGGCTGATATCCAAAAGTCTACAAGCAATAAATGCTGGAGAGGGTGTAGAGAAAAGGGAACCCTCTTACACTGTTGGTGGGAATGCAAACTAGTACAGCCACTATGGAGAACAGTGTGGAGATTCCTTAAAAAACTGGAAATAGAACTGCCATATGATCCAGCAATCCCACTGCTGGGCATACACACAGAGGAAAGCAGAATTGAAAGAGACACGTGTATCCCAAAGTTCATAACAGCATTGTTTATAATAACCAGGACATGGAAGCAACCTAGATGTCCATCAGCAGACAAATGGATAAGAAAGCTGTGGTACATATACACAATTCCTCAGCCATTAAAAAGAATACATTTGAATCAGTTCTAATGAGGTGGATGAAACTGGAGCCTATTATACGGAGTGAAGTAAGCCAGAAAGAAAAACACCAATACAATATACTAACACATATATATGGAAATTAGAAAGATGGTAACAATAACCCTGTATGTGAGACAGCAAAGGAGACACAGATGTATAGAACAGTCTTTTGGACTCTGTGGGAGAGGAAGAGGGTGGGATGATTTGGGAGAATGGCATTGAAACATGTATAATATCGTATATGAAACAAATCGCCAGTCCAGGTTCAATGCCTGATACAGGATGCTTGGGGCTGGTGCATTGGGAAGACCCAGAGGGATGGTACAGGGAAGGAGGATGGAGGAGGGTTCAGGATGGGGAATACATGTATACCCGTGGCAGATTCATGTTGATGTATGGCAAAACCAATACAATATTGTAAAGTAATTAACCTCCAATTAAAATAAATAAATTTAAACAACAACAACAAAAAGAAAATGAAAGAGGAGAGTGAAAAAGTTGGCTTAAAGCTCAACATTCAGAAAACGAAGATCATGGCACTGGTCCCATCATCTCATGGGAAACAGATGAGGAAACAGTGGAAATAGTGTCAGACTTTATTTTGGGGGGCTCCAAAATCACTGCAGATGGTGACTGCAGCCATGAAATTAAAAGACGCTTATTCCTTAGAAGGAAAGTTATGACCAACCTAGATAGCATATTCAAAAGCAGAGACATTACTTTCCCAACAAAGGTCTGTCTAGTCAAGGCTATGGTTTTTCCTGTGGTCATGTATGGATGTGAGAGTTGGACTATAAAGAAAGCTGAGCACCAAAGAATTGATGCTTTTGAAGTGTGGTGTTGGAGAAGACTCTTGAGTGTCCCTTGGACTGCAAGGAGATCCAACCAGTCCATTCTGAAGGAGATCAGCCCTGGGTGTTCTTTGGAAGGAATGATGCTAAAGCTGAAACTCCACTACTTTGGCCACCTCATGCGAAGAGTTGACTCATTGGAGAAGACTCTGATGCTGGGAGGGATTGGGGGCAGGAGGAGAAGCGGATGACAGAGGATGAGATGGCTGGATGGCATCACCAACTCGATAGACATGAGTTTGAATGAACTTCGGGAGTTGGTGTTGGACAGGGGCGCCTGGCGTGCTGCAATTCATGGGGTTGCCAAGAGTCGGACACGACTGAGCGACTGAACTGTACTGAACTGAAAGGATCAATAACTGAGCTTAGACCATCAGTGCAAGAGATGGAGCTGGGCTCAGATGCCACATAGCCCAGGGCTCTCCACAAAGATGTGCAGAGTAAAGGGGTTAAGAAAACTCTTACTGTGGACCATTACAACACTGCTGTGCTCTGCTGGGACAATGGCACCTCCTGACAAAGCTCCCACACTCCATCTTTGTGGCGACCTGCTCTGCCTGCCAAGAGGGTGCCAGGTCATTCAATGGACATAACCCTGGTGATGCGTAACTTTGGGCAGACGGTCTAACTGCTCTATGCCTCAGTTTCCACTTTTGTAAAATGGAGACATTTCAAATGGTTCCTGTGAAAATTCAGTGAGCTCACACTTGTGAAATGACTGGACTGTGACCAGTCCATAGCTGCTCAGCACGTGTTAGAAGCAGGGGTCGTGGTGCTGTAGGTGTGTGCTTCATGCTGCACTTTGTGTAGACCAGGTCTCACAGGACTGCACAGAAGCATCAAAATCTCAGAGTTCTAAGAGCAAGAAAAAACACACAAAATCATTTTTCTGTGCTGGGGGTTGTTGCCCTGAGTCTAGCACAGGGCTAGAAGATTTTACTTAATTACTTAAGAAGTAATTTTACTTAATCTTCTTTAAATATGTATATATATATATATATATATATATATATATATATATATATATGCCACTATTTACGGATTAAGAAACTGCTCATAAAAACTTGAACTTTAATCTTATTCTGAAACATCTGTTCATATTGTATACCTTCTGAGTCATCTGCATCTGCTGCAGTGAGACTGTGACTGCTGCCTTTAGACCAGACAGACTCTTTGGTCAGTTTGCCACCGTGTCCATCACTACTGCCCTTCGACAATAAACCAGGTGTACGATGCTACTGTGGTTTTTAAAAACAAGGCTTTTTTGCCTTTGAATAACAAACAAACGCCACATCTTTCTGTACCTATTTCCTTACCCAAAGTGGGAAAATAGCCTGTAACCCCCCAGAGGACACACAGTTGTTCTTGTACCTAGCCCATTTTAAACATTTGTATTATTTGGCAACTGTAGGTTTTTGGGTTTGCGATTATTAATCTAGTCCCAAACCTTTTCATTCACACACACACACACAATCTGAGGTCAAAAGTCCTGTTAGTGGCAGAAGCTGTACCCACATGCAGGTCTCTTTCCACCCCTCATTTCTGTTTGCGCTTACCTGTCCACATTTTCTTTCTAAATAAATGAGCTAACATGGGTTCAAATTCATGTGCCATAGACAGAAGCAGAGACAAGAAGAAATCTACTAGCTACAACAAAGCAACACAAAAGGACTACAGACACAAGAGGACTCTGATGGGTAATGTATCATCAGGATTAAAATTCTCTGTATCTTAGGTTGTCTAGGTTGAAATATTTTGACAGATGAAGCTGAAGGAGTAATGTCCTCTCGACGAACTGCTCCATTTCATTTATGCTTAATTGCCCTTGCTCATATTGAATCATGAATGTTTTATCTAATATGCTTCCTAACTACTCAACTAAATGAATGGTTACAGAGGTTTTAGGAATACACTATATAACACAGAAGAAACCCCCAAATGCCTAGGAAAAAAAGAGTTGGAGAAAGAAACAGAAGAAGAGAGAAACAGAAAATGTTTCTCCTTTTCAGCCTCCTTTACAGAAAATCCTTTGAAGTCTTTGATTTTCCTGTAATGAAAGGAATCTGTCCAAGGTGCAAGGTATGTCACGTTCCGTCCGTATATTGATAATATTTCTCTCATTCATGCGCTTGTCTCTCCTACAAAAGAAACGTCAGGTGCAAATATTATATGGCTTATTAATTAATTTTACTTTCCTTTCACCGATTTTTTTGTATTTTGAGACAAGGATTTTGTGAGCAGGGAAGTCTATGTCTGTTCCCTCCTGCACCATCTGATTATCTCACTGGTAACTTCTCAGTTTCATTCTATGTATCTCACTTAGGAAAGCCTGAGATTTCTTTCTAGTTCTACCACTTAGCATTTACTGGAGTTCAATCAGGCTTCTTTGAGACTCATCCTTTAAAATGAGCAGGATAATATCTATTTTAGAGACTGCTAAAATGAACAAATGAGACCTATTCTGTGTAAGCACTTTGACAACTGTAAAAGCACCAAACGCATGTGTCCTGACAGTCACAGTTGTATTAAAATACCAGAGATATAAGATGCTCTGTGAAAGGCAGGCTGTGGTGCACATGACTCTTGAGTCCATGACATCAGAGGCTAAAGGGAAAGGGAAATCGATTATTGAAAAGAAGTCCTAGGCAGGAGCAGAGTCTCCAGGGAGAGCAGAGCCGTAGGTGTGGTGGCATCTTCCTTTGTGTTCCCAGAATTCAAGCAGGGTACTCTCTGGGCTCCCATCAGAGTGGCATATATTCAATTATCTGCCTTTCCTCCCTAGTTTCCAGCATCCTGTAAGCTGAGCTTTCCAAGAGAAGGCATCTTTATACCTCCAGCACTTAGCTTGGTGTCAGCCAGGTACCTCCAGCCTGCTAGATTAACGTGCTATTTAGTGTAGTAGACAGAATAATGTTCTCTCACTTAAATGTTTACATTCTACCAAGCCTCAAAACCTGTAAATGTGCTTCCATTACCTTCTATGGTAAAGGAGACTTTGCAGATGTGATTAAATTAAATATCTTGAGATGGGGGATTAGCCTGCACTATGGGGATGGGCCAGAAAAAGGAGACATGACAAAGGAACCAGAGGTTGCAGTGCTGTACTCTGAAGATGGAGGGAAAGGCCGAAAGCCAACGAATGCTGGAACCTGGAGAAAACAAGTAAATAATTCTGTCCTGAAACCTCCAGAAAGAATGTAGCCCTGCTGCTATTGTGATTTTAGACTCTGACCTGTAGAATTACAAGACAATAAATATGTGCAGTTTTAAGCCACTAAGTTTGCTATAACAGCTGCTGCTAAGTCACTTCAGTCGTGTCCAACTCTGTGTGACCCCAGAGACGGCAGCCCACCAGGCTCCCCATCCCTGGGATTCTCCAGGCAAGAACACTGGAGTGGGTTGCCATTTCCTTCTCCAAGGAAGAATGGCTACAACAGCAACAGGAAACAATATACATAGTTGCAAAAGTAAATAACTATATGAATGAAGGAGCAAGTAAATGAATGAATGGAAAGAGCTCTAGGTGGACAGCGGAAAGGCCCAAGTTCAAGTCCCATTTAGCAGAGTAACTCGGGCTTCGTGACTTCATCCCTCCGGAATTTATCTGCGTAAGGAGTTAAGGCCAAGGAGTCAGACCACCTAGGGTTCAAATCCCTTCTAAGCTATTTCCAGCTGCATTCTGGGGCAAGAGCTCACCTCTGGGAGTCTGTGTCCTCGTCTGTAAGGTGGGGATAGTGACAGTTCTTCCTGCATGGTTGTAGTGGGGACTAAGCTACAATCCAGTCCACAGTCAAAGGGACCCTGAACTAGGTATATTTTAAACTGTGATCACATAAAAATGCTATTTATGTCACTTAATGTCCAAACCTTGAAATTATGCAAATTCTCCAAATTAAAAAAAAAAAGTCAGGAAGTGCACAGTGACAAAGCTGGTGAAACCACTGATAGCCACAGGCAGGATTGTCTTAGCTGCTGAACAAAAACAACTACTGACTTTCCAGCAGGTCTAGGTGAAATTATACAAGCTCTAAATGATACAAGTAACCAACTCTGAGAAGTCGTCAGGAATATGTCCCTTGAATGAACTAGGACTACCATTCAATGCATGCCAGCAGTTAGCAGGGGTCTGGAACCTAGAAAGCTATTACGCTGCTGTTACTATATTAACTCAAAGACAAAAGCCTCAAGACAAACACTTCCACAATGGAAAATAAAACCCACTTCAGCCTTCCTATGGACCTCAGTTCTGCATGGGCCTCTGGTTCATGTCAGAGAAATCTTACTGTTGGAAAATTTGAGTCAGGTGTGCCAATAACCCTTCATATTATGAAACAATAAATTTCCCAACTCTTACCCCAAAGAATATGACCTCAGATAGTGTTAACTATGCAGTCCACTGGTTTCCTCACACACAACTTGCACAGCTGGTTTCACTACTATTCTCATAGTAGAACATTGTGATGACGGAGGTGACAGGGATCTCCCTGGGACTCAGGGCCACCCTTCTCTCTGTTCTCATGTCCTGAATCCGCAGAGGGCAAAGTTGTGCCTAATCCACAATAAAAACTCAATAAATAACTGTTCAATCTATAAATGACCTTTATGGTTCATGTAACCCAAATTCCTCTTCCATTTTCCTGATAATGAACCTAAGGCCAATGAGAGCAATAGCTGAAAAATCCCTTCCGTGGAGCATGAATTCATGTTAGTAACTGTCTCCTCTCTAGAGAGGAATTGATTTCCCAAATCTAAGACTGGACTATTAAGAGGAAAGAGGTTTTTTGGTTGTTGTTTTTTGTTTTTTTTTTTTGAGTTTGGAGTAGAGAAATGTTTATTGTAGGCCAATGCAAGGAGATGGGTGCTCCGTCATGTCTGACACTTTCACCCCAGGGACTGTGACCCACCAGGCTCCTCTGTCCATGATGATTCTCCAGGTAAGAATACTGGAGTGGGTTGCCATGCCCTCCTCCAGGGGATCATCTCAATCCAGGGATTGAACCCAGGTCTCCCGCATTGCAGGCAAATTCTTTACCAGCTGAGCTACCTGCCTTAAAAATCCCAAATTCCCGCAAAGCTTTCAGCAAAGCCCTTTTCTAGGAAAGGTGAGGGAGGGGCGTGGTTAGTTGTTTCATACTGCTTGGTGTTAGAACCTTTGTTCTTGAGGTCAGGTCATGGTTAGGTAATGATGTTCTGTAAACCTTCACCAAATAAAATTATTCCTTGTTCTGACAAGAACAGGCAAGGACCTAAGGCACAACTTTCACCCTCCAAGGTCCAGGTTCTGGCTGAGAGGAGGCGGATCTCAGCTGGCAGTTCCCTAGGGCCACACACCCAGACCCTGACCAGCTGTTGTTGCTGAGGGAGCCAGGCGTTCAGGACCCAACTGGTCCTCAGGCTCCTCAGATGGCACAGGCCAGGTACCAAAGACCGAGACCCATACAGACTCCCATTGCTATTAGGTCACAGAGGTGGGGATGGCAGAGAGATTCACCAGCAACTCAAGGGCCGGGCAACCTTGGCCAGAGCTCTGGGGCCCGGCAGGACACAACCCCCAGCCTGTTTCCTGTGCCTCGCCTCCTCCCCAGCTCACCTACCGGCCTGAGGCCTCTTACTTCACTCTCCTCCTAAGGACACCCCCTCCATCGACTATTGGCTGAACAAGCCTGGGTATTCTTAAAATTAAGAAGCATCAACGAAAAGGGGGAATTGTAACAGCGGGACAGTGCACAGCCCTTAGCAGGCAGCCATTGTCGAGTGCCATTACCACACAACACATTACCAGGCAATGGTTACCAGTTACCACCACTAATGCCTGAAGGTTACAGCAAGGTTAGAGGGCCCGGTCAACCATTCATCAGAGCCACAGTGGGCCCCTCCTCCAAGCAGCAACTCTCAAAGACGAAATAGCTTTTAAAACACATTTTTAGAAGTCTCTGTTTTTCTAAGAAGCTTCTGGTTTCATAAAATGAATTCTGATGATAAGTGTCTATACCAAAGATTTAGCTAATAAGTGGTAAAGAGATAAGCAAAGAATGATTAAGAGAAAATAAGAACCTGGATGAAACAGAGCCACAATGAGGACACGGGAAAAAGCACAAAAAGAATGCTGAGATACTCAGTTCTAATTGAAGCCAGGTGTTACCACAGGGCAGAGAATATGATTCTTTAAGGTTAAACAGAACCATTTAATGCAAAGTCAATATGGTTGTTTTTTTTTTACTTCAATTTTCTGCCAAAGAAGATATTACTACCTAGGAAAGATTCAGACCTAGAATCACTTAAAACCTTATCCTAACTGCAAGCGACCACACACCAGGAAAAGCTGGGCATGCCTTCCCCACGTGAAGACAACCTCAAGAAGAATCTAAACCTTTTTCCTAGAAATTGATTTTAGCGGTTTTTCTACGGTCTTTATGGAGCAAACTTTAATCTCCTCTGAGTAAAGTCAACACCTGGCATTGTTTTCACTGGAGATGGAGAACAGTTGTCTCCGGTGTCAAACTGTAGACCTGTGTCTCAAGAGTCAATGATTTAGGACGCAGACTTAGGGGCTTCCCCAGGAGCTCAGCTGTAAAGAAACAGCCTGTAAGTGGCAAAGAAATGGTAGGTTTGATCCCTGAGTCGGAAAGGTGCCCTGGAGAAGGAAACAGCAAACCCACTCCAGTATTCTTGCCTGGAAAATACCATGCACAGAGGGCCGGTGCGCTGCCGTCCATCGGGTCAGAGTCAGACATTACTTAGAGGCTAAACACACACATAGACTTCTGAAGGCTAACTCTACCTAGATTTCTTAACTTTATATGACACTGTCACTTTTATTATCAAGTTCCTCTCAATATTGTCATTATAAGTTGGGTTGCAGAGCCCAGAACCTGTGAATTTAGGGAAGCAAGTGTGAAATGACCATTTTCCAGCTGGGTTCCTTTCTTTGCCTCTCCAAACCCACTTGCTTTCTTAGCTAGCCAAAACCTGGGGACACCCAGTGATCATCTTAAACTTTGACCCATTCCCTTGACTTTTTTAGCTTTTAAAAGCTCTCTATGCATAGTTGTGCAATGGATATTGAGTGTTTATTTGTGATTTTAAGGGCTTTTCAATAAAAGTCTTCCATTGATCTAGATAGAATGCCTGGGCCTCTTTCTGCTGTCAGAGTCTTCTCATCTGTGCGGCTGACTTGGGTCATGCTCAGGTTAGATGCCCAGCTTCCTGGCCTGGTCACCTTGCTAGTGTTTTTTGTTTTATTTTAAAGATTTATTTGTTTTTGGCTATGCTGGGTCTTCATTGCTGTGCATTGGCTTTCTCTAATTGTGGAGAGCAGGGCCTACTCTCTAGTTGCAAAGCAAGGGCTTCTCATTGAGGTGGTTTCTCTTGTAGAGCACAGGCTTTAGGCACTCAAGTTTCAGTAGCTGTGGCTCGTGGGCTCAGTAGCTATAGCTCGTAGGCTCTAGAGCTCTAGATTCAGTAGATGGGGCTCAAGGACATGGTTGCCATGCAGCATGTGAGATTTTCCAGAAACAGGGGTCAAATCCATGTCTCCTACATTGGTAGGTGGCTTCTTAACCAATGGACCACCAGGAAAGCCCCTCATTTTACTAGTGCTAAAGCACCAGGGGATAAGGGTTATCAAAAGGTGACAACGTGTTGGTCTACTGACCACTGGCTCTCTTTGGATGTCTATAGACTTCATGTGGCCTGAGGCGCAAGGCCACACACATGAGTGGAGCAGACAGGCATAACCTCAAGCAGATCTTCAGCATCCTGGGATCGTCTTCCTCTCCAGGAGCCTGTCATGCACACTCACACCCCTGCCCCTTTACGTTGGCTTCCCTCTGCCTGGAATGTTCTTTCTCTTGTTTCTCTATTCCTCAGGCCCACTTTATATGTGAGAGCACTGAGAAGTATTCCTTACCTCCCTGAACAGGAAGAATTACTCCCTCCCTTTTGTTCCCAGATACCTCTTTTCCAGCCCTGGTTAGAATTCTGTAGTACTTCTTTAGGTCTCTCTGCATCACTATAAACTTACTTTTTGCACTCTCATACAACTAAATCTATGATTCTTTTTCATGAAGTACAAGAAATGAATGAATGAGGTAAACGTGTACAGGATTCCTCAAACAGAGGTAACTGGGGTGGCTCTCAGCCCTGGGGTCGGACCGTCCTTTCTTAATCTCCAGGTAAGAATGGACCGAAATAGAGAAATCTGAGCAAAACAAGCTGACCAGTAGCCAGCCAAGAGTAAGACATGTGTTATACCTGATAGACCATTATATTAACAGTTTCTTCTTTTTTCTGTTCTGGAGGTCCTTGACTCTGTAGTAGATTTCGTACTGTTTCTTCCATCCTGAAAAGTGAACAAACAAAAATAAATAGATAGATGGACGAATAAATAATTTAAGAAATGTTTCCTATTAACATGGGTCTTCTTCAGTTAGTAGAAATCATTCTTTAGCAAATGATTCCCTAAGCTTAAAGCCTAGAAATCTCTTTTCTCTCCTCTCGCCTTCATCCCCTGTATTAAGAATCTGTCGTAAGTCCTCTACGATCCTTTTGCAGAATGGCCCTGGCTTCTCTCTCTTTCTATTTACCATTCAGGTCTCTATCCTTGGGCTCTCATGTCTGTACTATTGCAAACATCTTCCAACATCCCTCTTCATTTTAAATTTGACACAATGTCACTCCAGTAATCCTTCTGAAATACTCTCTTGATTTTTTAAAAATCAATTTTCAAAGTTGACAAATCCTACATGAATGCATTTTCACCATCAATATACTGTTACATCTTCCCATGGTGATCTTTCTATGTCAGCACACAAAGATCTACTTTATTCTTTTCAACTACTTCCTAATATTCCATAACGTGAATGTACCATAAAATTTTTAAACATTCCTCTGCTGATGGAATTTAAATTGCTTCAAAATTTTTGCTATTTCAATTAATAAATATCTTTACAAATACATCTTAATGCACATTTAAGAATATTTCTATAGGTCACATTATACCATATATTGTATGCCATAATCTTATTAAGTACCCACGTCAATGTACCCCTTCCCAATACCTCCCCTCTCAAGCCCAAAAGAGAATAGTAAAACACACACACTCATTTCCATTTCCAGACACTGTCTCAAGCTGTTACTACTTTCTGGAATGCCAACAGCCTTTCATCTTCTCAAGGGCCATCCATCTTTCAAAATTCACCTCAAGTTTCACTTCCTAAGAGACTTCTTATTAGTACCCTACTTCTATGAATTTTTACAACCCTATACTTATTCTTTCATTTTAAAATTCTCCATTCTAATCCTCAAAGATTTCATGTATGCATGCTTTGTCCCCTGAAGTATATTACAATATTTTGTATAGAACCACGTCATATATTCTTAATTTATCCTTCAATTCTGGATAAAGTAAACACTCAGAAGACATTATTATGTGAATCTCTGGTTGATTCATTTTTTTTTTTTTAATATTGAATGCTTACTCTGTAACAAGCAATGAAAATGTATATTCAAACTGTATTCAAATGGCCTTGTCCTTGGGACTTATCCATGAGGATTGATGGACCAGAATTCTGAGAGCGGGCCGCCTGAATGAAACACATTGAACACAGTGCTCTTGTGCCCAGAGCCTGAGTCGGCTGTCTCTTCCAGTCCCATGCTGAAGCATGTATTCTAGTAACTCAATATGATCCTAGTTCAGAAGAGTTGTAGGGAGAAGTAGACTAAGCCCATTCTCTCACTCGGACATCTAGCAAGACAAATTAGGGGCTGTAGGGGTCTATGCATTCCTGGAAGTGGCAAGACCTTTACAGTAACCAAGGTAGTGTGGTTCAGAAAGCCAGCTTCTCATATGGTGCATCATTACTTAGCAGCAGAGAAAAGACACTGCAGATGAACTAGGCTAATCCAAACTTGGGTTATAATTGGGGAAATTCTGCCTTCTCAGAGAGTGGAACCATTATCCTTTCAGAATTTGGAGAAGATGGTGGACACTGATTATCATTGTGCAGAGATTGATTTTTTGCACATTTACAGAAGCCACCTCTTCATGAATCCATCCAGGAAAACAAAATATGTTCCTAATAGTTGCACATATCTCATTTTATTAATGGTGATTAAGTAGTACTTGAAACTTGTCAAAGAACTCTCTCATCTATTAATCATTATAATGCACTTTTGGCTCAGTAGGTAGAGTCTGCCTGCAATGCAGGAGACGCAAGTTTGATCCCTGGGCTGGAAAGATCCCCTGAGGGAAGATATAGCAACCCACTCCAGTATTCTTGCCTGGAGAATCTCATGGACAGGGAAGCCTTACAGGCTACAGTACATGGGGTCACAAAGAGTCAGATATGAATGAGCATATGGCAGTAGCAATGCACTTTTTAAAATATCATTATATCTCTGTGGTAGATGATAAAGCTGAGGCCCAGAAAGGTTAAGTGGCTTACCTACACGATAATGGTTAGTTGGATAGGGAGTTAGGATTAAACTATTTTCATGACTGTAAAAACAGCATCCTTTTTCCACCAGGCTTTATTTACATTCAAGGAAATGATTTTAAATGGAGTCTTAACTCCTATTAGGAGTTATATTTGTGAACACCTATTAGCTGCTAAACCCAAGAAAGCAAAAATATTATTTCTGACCTGAGGAGAGGTTAGAAAGACTTGGTAGAAAAGACAAAGTAAGTTTATGAGAAAAGAATAGGTGTGAAGAAGTTACAAATTGTGAAATAATAAGTGATTTTAATACTTACTAATTTAATTTTATAGAAACATAAACAACCTCCTTAATGGTAGCAGATTTTCCATGATATTTGCTAAACCTATCATATTCTCGGCGGCTGCGACTGGCACACTGGGCGCCTCGGCGGCTGTGACCGACCGGCGCACTGGGCGCCGCCAAGGGGAGCTACCCCACGACCGAGGTCAGGAAGGGTGGTGGTGAGGAGATACCCCTCCTCCAAGGTCAGGAAGGGCGGCGGTGAGGACCTGCACACTAAGCGCAGGGGAGAAGAGCTACCCCATGACCCAGGTCAGGAAGAGGGGCAGTGAGGAGAGACCCCCTCGTCCAAGGTAAGGTGCGATTGGCTGTGCTTTGCTGGAGCAGCCTGGAAGAGATACCCCACGTCCAAGGTAAGAGAAACCCAAGTAAGACAGTAGGTGTTGCAAGAGGGCATCAGAGGGCAAAAACACTGAAACCATACTCATAGAAAACTAGTCAATCTAATCACACCAGGACCACAGCCTTGTCTAACTCAATGAAATTAAGCCATGCCCGTGGGGCAACCCAGGATGGGCGGGTCATGGTGGAGAGATCTGACAGGGTGTGGTCCACTGGAGAAGGGAATGGCAAACCACTTCAGTATTCTTGCCTTGAGAACCCCATGAACAGTATGAAAAGGCAAAATGATAGGATACTGAAAGAGAAACTCCCCAGGTCAGTAGGGGCCCAATATGCTACTGGAGATCAGTGGAGAAATAACTCCAGAAAGAATGAAGGGATGGAGCCAAAGCAAAAAGAATACCCAGCTGTGGATGTGTCTGGTGATAGAAGCAAACTCTGATGCTGTAAAGAGCAATATTTCATAGGAACCTGGAATGTCAGGTCCATGAATCAAGGCAAATTGGAAGTGGTCAAACAAGAGATGGCAAGAGTGAATGTCGACATTCTAGGAATCAGCGAACTAAAATGGACTGGAATGGGTGAATTTAACTCAGAGGACCATTATATCTACTACTGCGGGCAGGAATCCCTCAGAAGAAATGGAGTGGCCATCACGGTCGACAAAAGAGTGTGAAATGCAGTACTTGGATGCAATCTCAAAAATGACAGAATGATCTCTGTTCGTTTCCAAGGCAAACCATTCAATGTCACAGTAATCCAAGTCTATGCCCCAACCAGTAACGCTGAAGAAGCTGAAGTTGAACGGTTCTATAAAGACCTACAAGACCTTTTAGAACTAACACCCAAAAAAGATGTCCTTTTCATTATAGGGAACTGGAATGCAAAAGTAGGAAGTCAAGAAACACCTGGAGTAACAGGCAAATTTGGCCTTGGAATATGGAATGAAGCAGGGAAGATTAATAGAGTTTTGCCAAGAAAATGCACCGGTCATAACAAATACCCTCTTACAACAACACAAGAGAAGAATCTATACATGGACATCACCAGATGGTCAACACTGAAATCAGATCGATTATATTCTTTGCAGCCAAAGATGGAGAAGCTCTATACAATCAGCAAAAACAAGACCAGGAGCTGACTGTGGCTCAGACCATGAACTCCTTATTGCCAAATTCAGACTGAAACTGAAGAAAGTAGGGAAAACCACTAGACCATTCAGGAATGACCTAAATCAAATCCCTTATGATTATACAGTGGAAGTGAGAAATAGATTTAAGGGCCTAGATCTGATAGATAGAGTGCCTGATGAACTGTGGAATGAGGTTCGTGACATTGTACAGGAGACAGGGATCAAGACCATCCCCATGGAAAAGAAATGCAAAAAAGCAAAATGGCTGTCTGAGGAGGCCTTACAAATAGCTGTGAAAAGAAGAGAAGTGAAAAGCAAAGGAGAAAAGGAAAGATATAACATCTGAATGCAGAGTTCCAGAGAACAGCAAGAAGAGATAAGAAAGCCTTCTTCAGCGATCAATGCAAAGAAGTAGAGGAAAACAACAGAATGGGAAAGACTAGGGATCTATTCAAGAAAATGAGAGATAGAGATACCAAAGGAACATTTCATGCAAAGATGGGCTCGATAAAGGACAGAAATGGTATGGACCTAACAGAAGCAGAAGATATTAAGAAGAGGTGGCAAGAATACACAGAAGAACTGTACAAAAAAGATCTTCATGACCCAGATAATCATGATGGTGTGATCACTGACCTAGAGCCAGAGATCCTGGAATGTGAAGTCAAGTGGGCCTTAGAAAGCATCACTATGAACAAAGCTAGTGGAGGTGATGGAATTCCAGTGGAGCTATTCTAAATCCTGAAAGATGATGCTGTGAAAGTGCTGCACTCAATATGCCAGCAAATTTGGAAAACTCAGCAGTGGCCACAAGATTGGAAAAGGTCAGTTTTCATCGTGTCCGACTCTGTGCAACCCCATAGACGGCAGCCCACCAGGCTCCCCCGTCCCTTGGATTCTCCAGGCAAGAACACTGGAGTGGGTTGCCATTTCCTTGTCCAATGTGTGAAAGTGAAAAATAAAAGTGAAGCCGCTCAGTCATGTCCGACTCTAGCGACCCCATTGACTGCAGCCTACCAGGCTCCTCCGTCCGTGGGATTTTCTAGGCAAAAGTACTGGAGTGGGGTGCCATTGCCTTCTCCGAATCCCAAAGAAAGGCAATGCCAAAGAATGCTCAAACTACCGCACAATTGCACTCATCTCACACGCTAGTAAAGTAATGCTCAAAATTCTCCAAGCCAGGCTTCAGCAATATGTGAACCGTGAACTTCCTGATGTTCAAGCTGGTTTTAGAAAAGGCAGAGGAACCAGAGATCAAATTGCCAACGTCCGCTGGATCATGGAAAAAGCAAGAGAGTTCCAGAAAAGCATCTATTTCTGCTTTATTGACTATGCCAAAGCCTTTGACTGTGTAGATCACAATAAACTGTGGAAAATTCTGAAAGAGATGGGAATACCAGACCACCTGATCTGCCTCTTGAGAAATTTGTATGCAGGTCAGGAAGCAACAGTTAGAACTGGACATGGAACAACAGACTGGTTCCAAATAGGAAAAGGAGTACGTCAAGGCTGTATATTGTCACCATGTTTATTTAACTTCTACGCAGAGTACATCATGAGAAACGCTGGACTGGAAGAAACACAAGTTGGAATCGAGATTGCTGGGAGAAATATCAATAACCTCAGATATGCAGAGAACAACACCCTTATGGCAGAAAGTGAAGAGGAACTCAAAAGCCTCTTGATGAAAGTGAAAGTGGAGAGTGAAAAGGTTGGCTTAAAGCTCAACATTCAGAAAACGAAGATCATGGCATCTGTTCCCATCACTTCATGGGAAATAGATGGGGAAACAGTGGAAACAGTGTCAGACTTTATTTTTCTGGGCTCCAAAATCACTGCAGATGGTGACTGCAGCCATGAAATTAAAAGGTGCTTACTCCTTGGCAGGAAAGTTATGACCAACCTAGATAGCATATTTAAAAGCAGAGACATTAGTTTGCCAACAAAGGTTCGCCTAGTCAAGGCTATGGTCTTTCCTGTGGTCATGTATGGATGTGAGAGCTGGACTGTGAAGAGGGCTGAGCACTAAAGAATTTATGCTTTTGAACTGTGGTGTTGGAGAAGACTCCTGAGAGTCCCTTGGACTGCAAGGAGATCCAACCAGTCCATTCTGAAGGAGATCAGCCCTGGGATTTCTTTGGGAGGAATGATGCTAAAGCTGAAACTCCAGTATTTTGGCCACCTCATGCGAAGAGCTGACTCATTGGAGAAGACTCTGATGCTGGGAGGGATTGAGGACAGGAGGAGAAGGGGACGACAGAGGATGAGATGGCTGGATGGCATCACTGACTCGATGGATGTGAGTCTCAGTGACCTCCAGAAGTTGGTGATGGACAGGGAGGCCTGGCGTGTTGCGATTCATGGGGTCGCAAAGAGTCAGACACGACTGAGCAACTGATCTGATCTGATCTTATCATAAACAAGAAAAGTAGGGATTCATTGGTGGTTCAGCGGCTAAGAGTGAGTTCCCAAATCAGGGAGCCTGGGTTTAATCCCTGGTCAGGGAACTAGATCCCATATGCTGCAACTGGAAGAATCTGCATGCTGCAAGGAAGACTGAAGATCCTACATGCTGCAACTAAGACACAGCATAGCAAAATAAATAAATACAAACATTTTAAATAGGAAAAAAGAGAAGGGTAATAATAATGTTAATAACTTGCCCAAGATCATTCAGCAGAGACTAGACTCTCATCTCCTAAATATTAATCTACTCTTTTCCTACCTTGGCAAAGAGCCTGAAAGTCTTTCTCATGTCAATCCTTATTTTAATCATTTATATAAAAATTTGGCTTAATTATGGCCCAATAGGTAAAGCTCAGTTAAAATAAAATCTTGTCTTTGTCATCAATAAATTAGAACAGAATTCTGTTTCAGTGCATATCTTGCTGAATTATCTCTTCTATATATTTAAAAGTTCTATGCACGAGTTGCTGGATTAAAAAGAAAAGCATTTATTCACCTTCTCCCCTTTCTTCTTGACTTCACAGTTTAAAAAATAAGAAAGAAAAAAGAGGGCGTGGACAGAAAATTGTTAAAAGAGAATCTCAACCAGCCTAGACCCACAGTAATACTCTGAACACTTTTCTCGCACAAATTCATGATTAATTAAAACTAGTTATATATCCAAGTTTTCGGAGAAGGCATTGGCACCCCATTCCAGTACTCTTACCTGGAAAATCCCATGGACGGAGGAGCCTGTTAGGCTGCAGTCCATGGGGTCTCTAGAAGTAGGACACGACTGAGCGACTTCCTTTTCATTTTTCACTTTCCACTTTCACGCATTGGAGAAGGAAATGGCAACCCACTCCAGTGTTCTTGCCTGGAGAATCCCAGGGACGGGGGAGCCTGGCGGACTTCTGTCTATGGGGTCGCACAGAGTCAGACATGACTGAAGTGACTTAGCACATATATCCAAGCTATAGCTTGGAACAGAGTTGTAGGGACTCAGCTTAACTCTTGATAAAAAAAAATTAAGTTGTCTCATCTTTTCACAACCCTTATGAATCTGGTGACAGAGAAATATTTTGAATCTTATAAGAATATACCATTATTTATTCCCTAATGACATTTTTAAAAAAGATTATCATTTAGTAAACTCCCTTATTTTAAAAATCAAAGACTATGAAGCACCATCCACTGTAGTACAATGTCCAGCGACACTTTATTTTGTTTTATTATTTTGATAGCTGGTGTATGAGTCTAGTCTGCACACAGAACAATTACACCATCTGCTTTCCAAATGTGAACTAAAAATAATCAATTCCTTTCTCCAGGTCAGGCACGGGTAGAGTTTTCTTGCTTGTAAGTTGCTGATTTGCTGAATATATCATTAACCACTAACCTTAATTAATATCTTCTAGTTCTGTTTTTTTCCCCACTTTTGTCTAACCTGAGATTAAATCCTTTCATCCTCTAAGTATGGGTCAAGTAACTATCATAACTAAAAATGGTCTAGGCTAAAAT
Organism: Tragelaphus eurycerus; assembly: GCA_935064755.1. Classification (NCBI taxonomy): domain Eukaryota; kingdom Metazoa; phylum Chordata; class Mammalia; order Artiodactyla; family Bovidae; genus Tragelaphus; species Tragelaphus eurycerus. The sequence goes on from CAKXYN010000013.1 coordinate 33,124,308, forward strand.
TACACTTGGTGAAATGTAATAAATTTTAATATATATTAAGTGAACTATTTCTTAAAAGTTAAGTCCTATACACATCAGACAAATAAACTAAACTCATATGCAAACAGTATATTTTAGATAACATAGATAAAAATGTAAGAACTGTATTTAGTTAAAAACTGATTCCATGTTTTATGGTATATATCACTTAATTACCACCACCACTATAGTATTTTCTCTAGGTGAAGAAAAAAAAGGTTTTGCTTAAAAGGGGCACAAACTTAAAGTTAGAAAAAAAGGACATTAAAAAAGAATTCATGAGAATAACAGTTCAAAACCACCTAAGAGCTGGATCAGTGAGAATTTGAAACAAAATCTCCCTGTGCCCAGAGATCCACCTTGGTCACAGACCCCCTTTTAAAGAGCACACGACTAGAGAATGTCATTGGATCTGCACCCACGTCTTATAGAGACAGTCTCCCTGCACAACAAAGGGCGATTCTTCTGGAAGTAAATGTTCAAAGATAATGGTTTCCTGAATCTCTTCAAGGCAGGAAACAACCTAATAATGTCACAATCAGAGAATATGATTTGAGTCCTAAAGAACTTCATTCATTCAATAATGAAAGGATTATCAGAAAACAGGATCCCAGGGCACTCTGGGAGCAACTTATTGTAACAGCAGGTAAAGGAAAGTGAACTCATCCACACTCTTTTCTTCCTCCCCAAATCCTGCCCTCTCTTTTGCCTAATGAGACTCTGGGAACTGATCAGACCATTAGACTGAAGTGTTCTTTTGTGACTCTTGTGATCAAATATTCAGTTTAGTATGTCATTTTTGACAGAAATGGAACTAAATGAACACAAAAACAAGAAGTCACTTTCCTCAAATCAAATTAGTAACTCATAAGGCTCTTTGAACCAAAAGCTGATCATGCTTTTTGTTTTTAAGAAATATACTTTAACTTGTATATTTGCTGATGAGTCACATAAAAGTAAATCACTAATGTAATTTTTCAATAGTCCCTCATATTTTCTTATGTGAGGGGCTTCAAGATCATAACCCACCCACTTCTGCTAAAATGCATGCCATATTCTCTTCACCTACACTGTGCAGTTTGTTGAGAGCTGCTGCTGTGACTTGCAAATTGCTTCTCTTTGTATTTTACTTTATTTGACTCCCAATCCTCTCATTTTGAGAAACTGTATCAGTTTAAGCAAGGATACCTCCAAGACTGAATTTCACTTTAAGACAAGAAGAAAGGGACTGTGGTTCAAACAGAAAGAAGGCTGAAGGACCTGGGGCAGGGCAAGCTGGAATCAAGATTGCCAGGAGAAATATCAATAACCTCAGATATGCAGATGACACCACCCTTATGGCAGAAAGTGAAGAGGAACTAAAAAGCCTCTTGATGAGAGTGAAAGAGGAGAGTGAAAAAGTTGGCTTAAAGCTCAACACTCAGAAAACGAAGATCATGGCATCTGGTCCCATCACTTCATGGGAAATAGATGGGGAAACAGTATCAGACTTTATTTTGGGGGGGCTCCAAAATCACTGCAGATGGTGACTTCAGTCATGAAATTAAAAGACGCTTATTCCTTGGAAGAAAAGTTATGACCAACCTAGATAGCATATTCAAAAGCAGAGATATTACTTTGCCAACAAAGGTCTGTCTAGTCAAGGCTATGGTTTTTCCTGTGGTCAGTAAGGCTACGGTTTTTCCTGTGGTCATGTATGGATGTGAGAGCTGGACTGTGAAGAAAGCTGAGTACCAAAGAATTGATGCTTTTGAGCTGTGGTGTTGGAGAAGACTCTTGAGAGTCTCTTGGACTGCAAGGAGATCCACCCAGTCCATTCTAAAGGAGATCAGCCTTGGGTGTTCTTTAGAAGGAATGATGCTAAAGCTGAAACTCCAGCACTTTGGCCACCTCATGCGAAGAGTTGACTTATTGGAAAAGACTCTGATGCTGGGAGGGATTGGGGGCAGTAGGAAAAGGGGACGACAGAGGATGAGATGGCTGGATGGCATCACCAACTCAATGGACGTGAGTTTGAGTGAACTCCGGGAGATGGTGATGGACAGCAATGCCTGGCATGCTGCGATTCATGGGGTCACAAAGAGTCAGACACGACTGAGCGACTGATCTGATCTGATACAAGAGAGTGAAGCACAATAAAACAAAGTCTGCTTGTATATATTTCCTGTATTGGAAGACTATTCAGCAATCAAAGGGAGTAAGCTGATACATGCAGTATGGAAGACTCTCAAAAACATTGGGTGAGGGAAAGAAGGCACACACAAAAGACTAAATACTACATGATTTCATTTATATGTAACTTTAGTACAGGGAAAATTAATTCATGATGTAAAATTTAACAACAGTGATTGTCAAGAGAGGGCAGGGCAGGGGCAAGGACTGACTGGTAAGGAACACAAGGAATTTCCTGGGATGATGCTAATGTTCTATTTCTCTCTAGGGGTTTCGATGGATTGAACAAATATAAGCATTTGTTGGAATTCATCCAATGCTACATTTAAGATTTGTGTATATCATTATACATAAATTTTACCCTGAAACAAAAAATATGGAGTAAACAAATATGGAACTCTAATTAGCAATATACATGCCCATATCTACATAATTTGGGCCAAAATATATCAATGCCTAAAATTTACTATGAAATGCTTTAATGATCAGATGGTGGATGGAGAGAGAGATGGATACATGGCTAGATATGTAGTAGAGCAAGTACAGTCAAAGTGAATGGCGGAATCTAGTTGGTGGGTTTACAGTGTTTGCTATAACATGCATTCAACTTTTTCTGTATTTAAATTTTTTTCATAATAAATTATTGACAAAGTTTTATTTGTTTTTAAATGTAGACCATTTATCTCTTGGATAGAAATGTAGAAGAGAAGCAATTGCTTTTCTTCCACAAATGGTTGCTAGGTGTATGCAGGTCTGGCTGTGTGGATCTCAATCTCTACAGAGAAAGGAGATTTGGGTGTGGTGTCTCCTTACACCTGGAGAGAAGTCACTTGTCTTCAGATTTGTTGCTGGCCCTTCTGCTTCTATGTGTGAAGGTCCTGAGGCTATTCCCAGTCTGTCTGTTCTGTTTGATTAGAGCCTGGAGGTCTCTATGGCAATCTGACCTTCACTTAGCTTCTGCCTGCTACACTATTCTGAATCTTGGCCACTTTTAGTGAGCGTGCTGACCTGGTGGTTTGTCTCCAGACACTGCTGTAGGAGTGCCCTTGACCTGCCGCAGTAGGCCCTGTGGGTCTCCAGGCAGCCTCGAAACCACACAGAATCTGAAGAAAGCCTGGAAAGGTAAAGCCCAGGATCTCCTTTGTACCTGAGCCTAGTGGACCACCAAGTGGATAGTCTTCTTTCCATAAGGAGAAGCCTTACCTTTGTGCTTTCTTCACACTCTGAGCTCCTCTCCATCATAACCTCATAGCATCTTATTAATGAGCTCTGAGTTCCTTAAGTTCAGTGACTGTCTTATTTATCTCTGACAACTAAGCATAGCTAGTGTTACTGAGTCAGTGTTCAATAAGTTCTTTTTTAAGTTAATGCACAAATGAATGTAATAGTTCTTTTACTCATTCATTCCCTGGCTCCTTAGATTGTCATTGCCCTACAGACCTATATGTAGATCTAACTGGTCAGAGAGAAGTTGTAACAAGTGAGAGGTACCAACAAGACTAAATGGGCTGTGACTCATGGGGCTAAGATGCAGGGCTCCTGGTCACTGGTAAAACAAACCAAACATCTCCCAGAAATAACTCCCCACTCTTCCTGTCAAATTTAATATGCAGTCCACAGTTCATATGCTTCATCTGCAACTAATTAGCTTAGATAGTTAGAATAATATCCTAATGAGGCCAGGGTTTGCGATTCAGTCCCTAGCCTGGACACCCTACCACCTGGCTGACTAATCTCTGCTAAGAACGCACAGTGTCCCACTGCTAAAGGAGAAAGGATTGGAGAATTATATGAATGAAGAACATATTTTGTATGGTCTCCCAAATTGTTTGCAAATCATTTGCTTTTAAATTTCTTTTTCCCATCCTACTTCCATTGCTTTCCTCAACAACCCACCCTACCTCTCCATTTTAATTGCAGTGAAAAGCTTTCTTCAAGCTCAGGAGTGAGAGGAAAAGCTGACTAATTTTCAGTTTCAAGATGAAACTGTTCATGTGGAAACTTTGCTGGTTTAGAACTGGGTTCTGCCCAAGTGCACCAACTTGTTTCCTTACCGAATAAGCTTCCTCACTTAGAAGCTAGCACATCTAAGCATGTAAGCAGGGACAATCCCTAGGTCGGCTGTAACTCTGATGTTCTTAACCCAGTCTTTCCTTATCCTGGTTTTAATAGTTAGGAAGACTAAATCTATGTCGACAATAACTAAAAACAGCAAGGAAACTGAAATTTACTCTGGCTAAATGTGGGAGAGATAGGATTTCTTCTTTCTTTCCTAGATGATATATATTTTTAATTCAGCACAAATTTTTCCAGAATAATACTGTTGCCCAGAAACCACAGTGCTCTTAATTCACTCATGGGGACGCAGCACCATTTATAAACAGATCGAAAGGTGCTAGTCTAATTTGAATTACTGCATCATATTCACTCCAGGGCCATCTGTGTGTGAGCAGAAAGCAACATAAATTTCCTCGTGGGCAGGCTTATCCTGATCCTGCATGGGGAGCTCACTGTGTGGAGAGAGGCAGATTTTAAGAAGGCAAGGAAGCAAGGATATGCATTCAGGGGAAAAACCCTCATTTTTCACATTGAGCTGAAGGGAATCCCCTGAATGTTAACAAGCAAATCTCAAGTGTCTGCACAACAGAGGCAGAACACAAAACTGCATTTATGGACTCCTGTGTTTGTAGAGTTTGCACTAATCCAGAGATAGAGAATCCTGTGTGTGCTGGTGAATGCCAGAAAGAAGTGTATCTCACTAGTTTTCACTGTCCTGAAGGCAGGGTTGGTGATGTTTCCTAAGAATCCACAAGAGGTCTACAAAATGGGTTACTTCTCTCAGTGGGGCCTGGATTTTTTAAATTAATACAGTAGTTATTAATATGATTAGCTTCATTAATACAAAATAATTAACAGTTAATACAGTTTCCCATGTCCAATCTCAAAAGCCTGTCTCCTTTTTAAAAAAACTTTTTATTTTGTATTGAGGTATAGCCGATTAACAATGCTGTGAAAGTTTCAGGTGGACAGCAGAGGGACTCAGGGACACATACATATGAATCTATACTCCCCCAAACTCTCCTCCCATCCCGGCTACCACATAACATCAAGTGGAGTTTCCTGTACTATACAACAGGACCTTGTTGGTTATCCATTTTAAGTATAGCTATGTGTACATGTTCATTCCAAACTCCTTAACTATCCCTTCCCCCATCCTTTCTTCCCCAGTAACCATAAATCCATTCTCTAAGTCTATGAGTCTCTTTCTGTTTGTAAGTTAGTTTTGTCTCTTTAACTTCTAAATCTACCCTTATGATGTATCCTAATAGAATTCCTCAAAATAGTGAATTTCCACAAATACACTCAGATTTACTTGGTTTTTCTAAGATTTTGTTTTCTTGAGTAGTCTGAAGAATGAACATTCTTTGAGTTTGACACTGCCCCCAAAGAACTTTGAATTAACAAGACAACTCCTTTTAATATAAATGGATTATTTAGCACTAGTGGTACAGAACCTACCTGGCCAATGCAAGAGATTTAAGAGACACAAGTTTGATCCCTGGGTTGGGAAGATCCCCTGAAGGAGGGCAAGGGAATCCAGTCCAGTATTCTAGCCTGGAGAAGACCATGGACAGAGGAGCCTGACAGACCACAGTCCACAGGGTTGCAAAGAGTCAGACATGACTGAAGTGACTTTGCACAGCACGGCAACACATATTATCTAGGGTACAGATCTTTATAGCTCAGTAGCCAAAGGTCGGGGAAACTTTGAAGATAACAGACATTTCTATTTGTAATTAAACCTCACTGTTTATTCTTATTGGCTGCTGATAATAGGAATAAAAATAGTTTAATGTGTCATGAGGATACATATTAAATTTTAAGTAGAGGCTATTCTCTTTTAGAATATTATATAACTAGTTGGAACATCACTTTCCCCATTTCTTAAAATGAGAATTTTATCATTTTACCTTGGTCAAGAAAACAATAAAATGTGGACTGAGTCATCAAGATTTCTTTCTTGATTTGCACCATGCTTTTGAAAGCTGAAATCTAGTAATGTAAGGATGTCAGGTACTCAAAATGAGGCCCACCATATGTTTATAATTTTTTCCACAGTTGTGACTGGCTCCTCATAAGATAGTTAAGACCTCCAAGAATTCACCACACACTCTGTTTTATCATGCTTCAAAATCTATTTGGGATTTGACCTAGAAAAAAATGAAGACTTGAATGACATGATTAGACTTGTTTCTCATTGGGAAATTAATCATGAATTTGATTCTCACTTTCCATATCTTAAAGATTCTTTTTCAGGGGGCCTTGACAAGTTGCCAGTCCAGATTCAATGCACGATACTAGATGCTTGGGGCTGGTGCACTGGGATGACCCAGAGGGATGGTATGGGGAGGGAGGAGGGAGGAGGGTTCAGGATGGGGAACACATGTATACCTATGGCAGATTCATTTTGATATATGGCAAAACCAATAAAATATTGTAAAGTTAAATAAAATTAAATTAAAAAAATAAAATAAAAGTTAATCCCATATAAAAAAAAATAAAAAGAACAAGAGGCAATGTTAAAGAGTCAAACCAACTCTACACTGGATCTGAATAATGTCCAAGGCAGCATTGTAAGTTAGTATTTTTTGTTGTTATTGTTGGGACTATTAGAGAAGGACAGGAAAATCTAATTGACCATATTTGGGATCCAGTGATAGTATTAAGTTTTGGGGCAAGAAAGTGCAATAGTAGCAAAGAGATGTTTTAAGAATCCATAAAACTGGCTTCTGGAGTCTCCTGGATGCCACAGGGCATTCTTCAATGGGCCTGCTCTTTAATTCATATGCTTCTTTTAACATTTGATTCATAATATTTTAGGGTGGCTTCTCTTAATTGAGAAGACAGTACTGCAAACCACAGCACAGCCAGAAAATTGATGCTATCAGATCCTCTCCCAGCCTCAACTCCTGTGGCCACAGTATAGTAAGTAAATGTATGAGAGTCCTATACTTCCTAAAATGACGTAAGTGGGTCTGTGGAAACATTTCTACCAGCTGAGCAACTTTGGACAAATCACTTACCTTTCTAGAACCTTAGTTTCCTTCTCTTTGAAATGGATATATCACGTCAGTCCTACTTACCCCAGAAGGATGTTGCGAGGATGCAACGAGACAAAATGTGAAATGTTATATAAGTTGGTATTTGTTTCTCTTATGTCTTTAACTAACTTTCAGAAGTAAAGGCTCTGTGAATCTCCTAGAGATGATGTGAGAAAGATAGAAAAATAGTCTCTTTGGGAATATAAACCAATAAAGTCAACACTTGATGGAGGCACCTACTGTCTTTTCCTTTTTTCAGAAAGTATAGAAAAGCTACTGCACCTCTCTCTAATTTCCAGCAACAACTGGTCTGAAGAATAGGAAAGGAAAGGAAAGTCGCTCAGTCGTGTTTGACTTTTTGCAACCCCATGGACTGTAGCCTACCAGGCTCCTCTGTCCATGGGATTTTCCAGGCAATAGTACTGGAGTGGATTGCCATTTCCTTCTCCAGGGGATCTTTCCGACCCAGGGATCGAACCCAGGTCTCCTGCATTGTAGACAGACGCTTTACCGTCTGAGCCACCAGGGAAGTCCTAAGAATAACCTACCTTCTGAAGAATAACCTACCTTCTAAGTCCAGAAAGGACAGGTTACACTAGTGTCACAAAGAACCCCAACATCCCAGTGGCTTAAAAATGACTGAATTGTATGTTGACACACGGTCTGGGTACCTTGGCAGTCAACTGTCCTCCAGGAGTAGGGAGTTTCTATGTCCTGGTTTCCCAGGACAGTCCAGTTTATGTCTATCATCCTGGCACAATTATTAATAGCATCCTTTTCACTCCAACATTTTCTGGTTGGATGATAAAATATTATGATCTTCCTGTAAATGGAATAACTCAAATATTCAAGCTGTCTTAGCCTCTCAGCATGAGGCCTTCAGTGCTACTGGGAAAAGAGACATTGGTGAACACTGTAGGAATTTTTACTGTCTCATTCCAGAAATCACTTCAGTTTAAAAGCCTTTGGCCAGAACTAATCATAGGGCCTGACTAAATGCTATGGTAGCTGGTAAATTTTGTCTTCTGAGCACCCAGCAAGGAGAAGAGAACCAGATATTGGTGCTAATAAAAAGTCTTCCATATCTGCATTGTCAGAATTGAACACTTACACGGAACTACTTCTCAGTGAGTGTCTGCTCAGCTTGTCTGACTGTAACAGTCATCTCCAGGTGGCTGACTGCCAAAACTCAAGACAGGCAAATGGGTGTTAGTTGTGTTGGTCTTTTCCCACTGGGTATTACTTCTCTCCCTCTGGTGACCTAGCTGTCACTATTGAGACTCTTTTCTCCCTTCCCAACTAGATATCCATTGTCACCCTTCTTTCACCCATGCTAAATTGATCACCACCCTATACAGTTAGTCCTTTTGAGCTTCCTGAACTGTCTACAAATATGTTCCTTCTAATGGGAAATTTTCAAATCAACACCTTCAAAGTCTGTTTTGGTTTGAAGAACACAGTATAAGCTTTCAGCGTGACAGTTAATATACATATGTTTCTGGTGTAGCCTATTTTATAGCAACTATCTATAAACATGGAAAAGCAGCCTGTACTTCCATAGAACTTTTGTGATCATCCAAGTCACCTCAGAGAGGAATATGGAAGAGGTGGTTGCTCAGTGGTGTTAGCAGAAGGAGACATTTAATGTTCCACTTATTTTTTACCCAACAGTCCTTGTTTAAAATGTCATCACAACTCAAGATATGGCAATAACTGGCATGCTTGATCCTTAGAAATTTTGAAGTGTAGAAATGTGTCAAGTTTTAACAGGTAAAAGTGAAAACTGGGGAAAAAGAAGTCAATTTAAAACCTGCTTCTGTGGTAGATTAAAAACAAAAAAGGAAACATCAGAGTAATACTTACTCTGCAATGTCATGAAAGTGTATTTTGTCAATCATCATAATCATCTGGTATTTGGAGAGAGATGTTCCTGCCAATTACCATAAGAAAAAGGAGATTCCTTCCTTTCCCTCCTTGCCTATCCAAATATCATGCATCCATCAAGCTCCAGACTAAGTGCCATCCCCTGTTTCCCTGATAGCTCTGGTCCACTGGAGTCTCTCCTTCATCCAGTGAAAAGTGTTTTCTCAAGAACAATTGCAGGAAATCATCAAGGTGGGGTGGGGGAAAACTCATTAAAATTCAGATTTACAGGTCCACCAGAGGCTTAGTGATCCAGAATCTCTGAGAATGAATCTGTATTTTTTATAAAGAAATTCTTGCACATTAACTTTTAGGGATCTCTGTTATAATCTCATGTCTTCCCCAAACACTTATATACTAGTTGGCATGGTTAAATATTATAGAAACAATTTAATGTGCAGGATTCTTATTTCAACAACTATCTGTGAGTTAGTTAGAGGGCCCCAGTATGTATCTCAAGTCTTCTTCTATTATCCCCATCACAGAATCAGTATCAATTTACCCTGAGTGTATGGAATATCTCTTGAGTTGTGGAGTTATATACTAATTAGCTTCATCTGGAACATAGTTAATGGTGAAAAGTAGATGGAAAGTATGGTTAGATGAACTTAGGTTTCATTCCAATGCTGGAAAACTTAAAGACAATTCCTTCTATAATATGAGTAATCATTCTCTCATTTACTCATTCATTCTTTCATCATCCCCTCATGCATTTATCTATTTCCTTATTTGCTAATCATCCATTGAACCCATCTATGCACTTTGTACTATAACCAGCCACTCAAATAAAGAAAATCAGCTAAGTAAAGGAAACAGGCAAGCCAGTAATTACATTATATGTAATAAGTTCCAAAAGAAGATGCCATGAGGTGAAAAAAATCTAAGACGCTAAGAGAGTTCCTTTGGAGGTGTTGACATGTGCTGAATTTTTGGAAATGAGTAGGATTTAATTTTACAGAAAAGAGATTTTCAAACAAATGATTTTGTTTACAATTTTTACATTGCTTGCCATGAGATTTTGCAATGAGAAACATGCTTTAAGTGTGTACATCACAGTCCGTACGCCTACTGCATGTATGAGCATTCCATTTTAGAACTGTATAGGTTGTATAGACATTTTAGTATTGTTTAGTATTGACTGAGCAACTTCCCTTTCACTTTTCACTTTTATGCATTGGAGAAGGAAATGGCAACCCACTCCAGTGTTCTTGCCTAGAGAATCCCAGAGACTGGGGAGCCTGGTGGGCTACTGTCTATGGGGTCACACAGAGTCGGACACTACTGAAGTGACTTAGCAGCAGTAGCAGCAGTATTGTATAGACATTTTAATCAAATGCAAAGCATTTGTCTATCATTGTTAGGCTAAACTAGTTAAGACTCTTCCAACTAAATTACATACATTTAAAGTTATATTCACAGTTTAACGGAAATTTATGACTACGTTTCAAACAGTGTCAAACAGAGCCTCTAGTTACTGCTCCCCAACTGATACATATTCCTAAGTGGAGCACTGGTCTCATTACATTCCATGCACATATGTATTTATTCCCCTCAACTTGGGATGTTCAGCTTTCCTCCACTATTTAGATTCTGTTCTTCTTGACTTTGAATGTCTATGAGAAAATAAAGAATAACCACATCAGAATATCTGTTGCTAAGAAATAGTATGATAAAACTAGTACCAATAACTGCAAAATTTCCCAACCAGAATGTTAAGATAAAATAACAGTGGATTGTTTTCAATTATTTCTTATTGTGGAATACAAGCTTTTATATAGCACTTTTATTGCACATTTCTTCCCAGTGAAATAGAGGCTGGAAATAGGGTTACTTTTGGTGAAAAGAGTGCCCATTTATCCTTGAATTTTCAATGCTTCAGAAAGAAGGAAGCAAGGATAGTTGGGGGAAAGGGCAGAGAACCTCTGCACTAACTTAAAAAAAAAAAAAAAAATTTGATATGTAAAAGCACCAGAGAAACCAGTTTTCAGACTTATCACAAAAGAAAAAAAAATAAGACACTAAGTACTGATAAACACCAAAATCTGCCAAGGGCCAGGATTTTTAAAATGTAAATGATGAGTGAGAATATGCTATGCTGATTGAATTGCTAGAAATTATCATGGCAGCATGCATAGATACATACAATATTAACAGCTTTTAATGTCAAAGCTATGCTATTTTAGGACTTCCAGATCCATGGTCAGAAGTCCTTTTCTCCCTCCCTCTCCCTGTGAACATGAGAAACTAGGCAGACCTCTGTCGTCTGTCCATTCATGTGGGATTATTGCAATATTGGTAAATTCTACACACCTACAGTATACAAAGGGCTTCCCAGGTGGCACTAGTGGTGCCATTTCTTACATCTCTTACATCTCCTGCCCTCCCATGCAGGAGATGTAAGAGATGTGGATTCAATCCCTGAGTTGGAAAGATCCCTTGGAGGAGGGCATGGCAACCCACTTCAGTATTGCTGCCTGGATCACAGATTGTGCCATGGGGTCACAAAGAGTAAGACATGACTGAAGTGACAGCTGAAGTGACCTGTGCATGCATAGGTACAAATACCCAAAACCAAGTAATAAACAGAATGTTCAACTTTCTTCCAGTCATTCTTACCTTCCTCCAAATGAAGAAGAACACATTTAATCATAAAGTACAGAGACTTCTTCTAGATTGGAAAGGGGAGGGAGAGGGTCACTTCACAATAACCTATTAGAACACAGATCCCCTAGGACCTAATTATCTACCTCTTGTTAGGCTATAAGGGACTCTAAAATGATATTGCAGTTTTTCTACAGCCAAGAAATTGACTGATGAAGCTGAGTAAATCTAGTGCCAATGTACTTCTTATGGGTGAGTATTGGCAGTAAGCACAGCCTGTAACAAGGAGCTGTCATTGCCACTCAGCAGTCAACAAGTATACAGAAGAGGGCATTTGTATCCACACTGACTGATGGTCATTTCCAGATTTTTCTGCTTGGATATATTGGATAATTTTCACTCTGCAAGACATGTTCCTGTGGTCCTTGCTTTGACACCCTACTCTCTGGGAGGAAATCCAATACATTCGTATCATCTCAGTGACAACGCCAGTTAGAAAACTAACAGTTTTCCCTGAGCCCATCTGTCATGGCTACTACTGGACCCCTGGATTCTATCCTCTTCCATCTCTTCTGGACCTTTGCTCTCATACCTGCCCCTTTGCTGGTCTCTCTCTCTCCATAAGCTTTTTAAAAAAATTTTAAATCAGATGTCAAACAAGCTAACATCAAGTTTACCCTAATGGAATCTTCCTTTGCCCCACTCTCCCTTTGCAATGTATTCCTCTTTTCTCTCCTCTCCCCACGATCTATATTAAAGAATAGTTTATATGTTCTGTTTTTACATTTTTCCCCACCAAATTAATTTCAACAACTACCTTTCACCCAACTTCTGCCCTGATGCTTATGCTGAGACTAGTTTCTTATCATTAGTAGACCTAAAATCACCACACTCACTACTTTGTCCTAAGTCTTTTGACTTAAAGCATCTGCCTACCTTGGTCACCCCTCCCTTTTTGAAGTTTTCCTCTCTCTTGCCTTCATGGATACATTCTCCACATATTCCTCCTTCCTATCTAAACATGTCTCTATTTCCTACTGAGCTCTCCTTCTCCCATCACCCAAAGATGAACACACCTCATGGCCAAGGTCTCAGTCTTCTGTTCTCCCTTTCTGTTAGCTCTATCTCTACCTGTCTTTTTCTCCAATCTCATTTATTACCTCTTGTGCTCTGTATTTCCAAAGCTCAATCTCCAAGTCCAGATCTGGCTTTCCAGTGACTTACTCAGTGCTCAACTTGATGCCATGCCAGAACTTCATACTCAGCATATATACACACTCACCAGCAACATCTTCCCCAGATAATCTGCCTTCTTTTCCCTGTTGGCTCTGGTACTGTTTAATTGCCCTTGGCAGACTCCCTGCCACTCCCATACTTTCCCTGATGGGTCAGGAGCAGAAAGCCTGGGAATTGTACTTCCTCAGACACCATTCCCTGGTTTCAGGTTCCTGCAATGAGGTGCACAAACAATATTTTGAAGGTTGAAAAGAAGCATATGCTTTTCTCCTCTTCCAGTAGTGGTGGCATCACTGACTCAATAGACATGAGTTTGAGCAAACTCTGGGAGTTGGTGATGGATAGAGAGGCCTGGCATGCTGTAATTCATGGAGTTGCAAAAAGTCAGACAAGACTGAGCGACTGAACTGAACTGAACTGAATAGTGGTGGAGATCACGTGGGCTTCCAGAATGTCAATTTTTGCCACAGTTGGCTGGACTTGCACTTCCCTGCCTGTTAGCAGTCTTGGGACTGCAGGGCTGCTGTGACTACTGTTCTCACAGTTTCTGCATCTTTGGAAGTGGCAACAAACCCTATAACTTTGGACCACAGCTCAGCTTGAACTTGACAGCAGCAGTCCCCTTAAGTATGCTCCTTGAACCTTTCCTTTTGTTGTTGGGGGCATGTGCTCCCCTGGATGGAATCCCTCTATGCTGCAACTATTCTTTTCCTGACCGGTCCCAAGACCACTCCTTTCCGAGTCACTCAGGATGAAAGGTCTGCAGCATCTTTTTGAACTGCACCCTCTTTGCCACCCAAGTCCGACCACTTTCCAAGCACTGCCAACTCTTCCCTTTCCGTGTCCTCCTCTTTCCTTGATCAGTGTCTCTACTTTGATGAGGCTCTCTATGTCTTGCCACTGAACAACACTAAAAGTTTCTAGCTAGTTCCCATAACTATTAAGTCTCTTCATCATCCTCAATCACCATCAGGTCACTCTCCTTCAAACAATAATGGTCATGCTTTCAAGAATCTGGTTACAAACATTACATGAGCCCATATTCCCTGCCCACAGGACAAAGAGTGAACCACATAGCAGGGTATGTGCAATATTTCCTTTCTTCCTATGGCCTTATTATATCCCACTCCTTCCCTCCTCCCATAGCATATGTCCAGTCAATCATAGCCAGTTGGAATTCACTCTTACAACAGAACACTTGCTTTCTGGACCCCACACCTACTTCTCATCATTTTCCCATTTACGATGTGATTTTCCTCCACCCCCCATGGAGGTCTCAAATCCTTTAAGAATCAACTCCATTGTCACTGGGACTCCCCATATCTAGCTAAATTCCTGCAGCATTCTGAACCTGACCTTTATGCGCTTCAGTTCAGTTCAGTTCAGTTGCTCAGTCGTGTCCGACTCTTTGCGACCTCATGAATCGCAGCACTCCAGGCCTCCCTGTGCATCACCAACTCCTGGTTCACTCAGACTCACGTCCATCAAGTTGCTTCCTACATCTCAATAGCTGTGCTGACCCTGTGACCCAACATGGGAGCCACATAACTTTTACTTAAACTGTATTCTTTATGTGGGCTTCCCAGATAGCTCACTGGTAAAGAACCCACCTGCCAATACAGGAGACGTGGGTTTGATCTCTGAGTTGGGAAAATGCCCTGGAGAAGGAAATGACAACCCACTCCAGTATTCTTGTCTGGAAATCTCATGGACAGAGGAGCCTGGGGGGCTACAATCCATGCGTTTGTAAAAGAGTCGGACATGACTTAGCAACTAAACAACAATAGCAAATTCTCTATGCTTGGCTTCAGTCTTTGGTAAATTGTGAAAACCAGGAAACATAGTATTAAGTTCACTTGCCATGTCTGCAATCCAAGCTAGACCCTAACCTGACTGAGATCTGAGCACTAAGGGTTCACCTATTCAGTAGTTCGGAGAAGGCAATGGCACCCCACTCTAGTACTCTTGCCTGGAAAATCCCATGAATGGAGGAGCCTGTTAGGCCGCAGTCCATGGGGTCGCTAGGAGTCAGACATGACTGAGCGACTTCACTTTCACTTTTCACTTTCATGCACTGGAGAAGGAAATGGCAACCCACTCCAGTGTTCTTGCCTAGAGAATCCCAGGGACGGGGGAGCCTGTTGGGCTGCCATCTATGGAGTCGCACAGAGTCGGACACGACTGAAGTGACTTAGCATTAGCATTCAATAGTTAGTGAGTTATTTCAGCTAACTTCCCAATCTCTGCCAAGCCATAGTTTTATAGAGACTATTGCTTAAATTTAGTGAATCATGAGATCTCAAAGTTTCTCATATATAATTTTTTATTTTAAGATTTTCTTTGTCATAGGTAAAATCTAGGACTCTAAATGGGTAAACACATATACATTAAGTTGAATCATGTGGAATTGTTGATATTTGACCATTTTTGATCGATAAAATGATAGTTCTACATGGTTCAGCCTAATAAATACATGGAAAGAGATTCTCATTGCAGTTATTTTTCACAATAAGGTTTGCTATATGTAAAAGGTATAATTAACAAATGCACTGAAGAGCAGATATACCTCATGGTAAAGGGCTTTAATGATGACAACAGTAATGGTGATACTTATTGCATACTTACTATTATACCAGCTATCATGGTGAGAATGTTACACAGATAATCTCTTACATAGATTATATCTTTTCTTTCCTCTTAAAAACTTAAGTTTTAATCACTATTGGATAAATGGAGAAACTGCTGGTTGAAATGGTTAAGGAATTTTCCCAAAATCATTGAGCTAGTAAGCAATGGAAGAATCTGAAGGAAGACTTATTCTGCAGTTGCTACATTTGGCCACATAAAAGAAAATTAACTACCTCTTTCTCCTGGAGTCTTTCAGAGCCTTTGGTTCCTCCAGGCAATGCCAGGAAGAAGAATGAAGAGAAACAGAATTTAAGGAAGAGCCTACATGCCACCTCATCCTCAAAGCCTCCCTTGGCTGGTCTATGTGCTCTATTACTACACAGTCCTTTCTCTCTCCTTCCCCTTTGGTTGGACTTAGCATATGTTGCCTCTTTTCATAGCTCTGTATGTGTTGAAATTTCTCAATTAAGTTGTAAAACTTCCGTAAGACATTAATATAAGCATGTGCAACGTGTTTCATTTCCAAGACCAAGGAACAAATAGTTTATTTTCACCTAAACACAATCCATCCATCCATCCATCCATCCAACAATTACTGGATGTTAACATTGCTGGCTGCAAAGAACACTAAAATAAAAGACCTAGTCTCTACTCAAAAGGAACTTACTACTGGTTAATGGGGCACAGAAAAAGTGTGACAGCACAAACAACAGTCCACATTACGTACGATGAGAGGTAAGCCTGAATGTGCGGAGAGCAGAAAAGTGGGGCACCCAGCAGTGGTTTTTAAAAGCCTGATATTATTGAGGTGAAGCTAGAAAGGTGAGTCAATTAGCCATCTAAAAAACCTGAGAAAAGGATACTCAGATATAAAAAACAGCTTGTGCAAAGACATAAAAGAGCCTGAGATACTCAAATCATTGTGAGTGTTTGATTTGGTTTGGGATAGAAATAAACAAGCAAGTAGAGGAGAGAAATAGGAAAGGGAAAGAAAAAATGAAAGAAAAAGGAAAACAGTTTTTTTTTTTTTTTTTAAAAGGAAACTAGTGAAATTTGCCTTTGATTTTGGGAAAGTTTCAACAAAGATAAAGCAGCTGCCCCATATCAACCAACACAACCAGATGAATTCAGAGCTACTGCTCAGTGGCCAGACTAATGGCAATGACCCTAATGCCCAGAATCACCCACAAAAGAGAGCCTGGCATGTAAGAAGAAAAAGAGTCACCATCTCACAAAGTCTGTTGATTTATAATGAATTTTGGAAAGTTGAAAATTTGGAAAGTCTCATGGGTACAAAAGGCTGATGAAAATAAAGAAGGTTCTGTTTCTACCTGCTTTGGTAATTGTAGCTCTTTAGCTGAACAGATGTGCATTTCACCAAAATCTGATGGAAACAAATCTTCACAGGCCTTCTGTATTAAGAAATAATTTAGCTGCCTTCCCCAGAGCTGGTATGCTCTTTGTCTAAATACAAAATAAGACAAGGAAACTGGTCTTTTGGAATACTTAATTAAGCAGTATTAATACTAGAGAAGAAAACAGGGCCTGTTTCCAAAATAAATCATAATAAAACAAGAGGAGGTTTTCTAAGTCTGGATACATTGTTAAAGACATTCAGTGTAAGGGAGGATTTAAGTATATTTCTTAAAAGTTGGTGTCTGAAAGGTTCAGGAAGAGCTAAGTGTGTCTGGCTAACAGAACAGAGTTAATGGCTATCTCCAAAGTGATCAGCCTTACGGAGAAGACATCTGCTTACCTAACTAGAAAATGTAATTTTGACAGAAAACCAGGAGATATATGGCAATGCAATATTTATGGACTGCAACTCAAATGAAACCACCTTTTAA
The DNA here is from genome assembly GCA_935064755.1 of Tragelaphus eurycerus. Taxonomy (NCBI): domain Eukaryota; kingdom Metazoa; phylum Chordata; class Mammalia; order Artiodactyla; family Bovidae; genus Tragelaphus; species Tragelaphus eurycerus. The sequence continues at coordinate 33,141,835 of CAKXYN010000013.1, forward strand.
TATGTAATTGAATGACACAACAAATTTATAACACGCTTTCTACATTTCCTAAATTTGCATTGAATAATGGCAAAGGGCAAGGAAACTACCCTGTTGTTAACTGATTGAGATGCAGCGTGAAAGGTGTTCAAATTTATATTCTTTCCATACCAATCTTCTATTTTTATTTATATGATCATTTCCTGACAAACATAATAAGAACAATGTCTGCAGGATTTTTATTAGCAAAGTGCTAAGACAATACTGTTGTGCCTACCTAAAACCATCTGCTAATGACTCATGCCAAAATCTATTTGTATTATTTTATTTTCTTCCTTCCTATGAGTTCTGAAGGTTATCATTTCCCATTAAATTGATCCTGGCCACCTTCGAGGCACTTAAGTATTCTTTTGGCATTTCACATTCTTTGGGAAGCCCCTGAGTATTCAGATTCATTACAGAAATTCCTAAAAACAAAGCCAGGTTAGAGTTTAGAATCGTAATATACCTTTCTTTTCCTAATGGACCAGAGGGCTACTTGTCACTAGTGACAACCTTCTACAGAGATATGTACTGGACCGCATGCACACCATAGCCAAAATCACATGTATATTGGCATCTGCCCTACCTCACCATAGCAGTTCCTCAGAGCTAAGAGAGGGGCTGTCTCCTGGGCTAGAGCCCTCAGTATGGTCTCCAAATAATATTGAAACTCACAACTCTTATGTTGTGTGTTTCACGGAGTTATGCCCCCAGGAGAAACTACATTATTTGCATGAAGATCACAACAAAAAGGAAGGGGGCAAAATGATTAGGACTATGAGTTTTGGTTCCAGAAAGCTTGAGTTCTATTTCTTCTAGATTTAATATCTCTGGGCCACAGTGTCCTTACCCCTAAAACAGGGATAAGCACATTTATCACATCTTACAGAAGGTATGATGGTCACATAAGTTTAAAAGATTTAAAGCACTTAGAATTATACACAAGTGTTTTTGTTGCTCCCATGCCCAATAAATGTATAGTCGTCATTTGCTCAGGAGTACAAAATAATTAACAAAATCCCTTGCAAGACAGGCTCCCAAGGAGTTTTTCCATTTTCCTTTTTGTGGGTACTCAGAGACAGGAGGAGTACAAATTTTCAGCTACGCTAATTCAAGAAAAATTCTGTCTTAAAAATAAACAAGTTCATGGTTGGAATTATACAAAGTCATAGAGCAAGCCTACAAGGTATGATGAGTGGAGAATGCCTAAAGGACTTCCAACCCTCTAGCCTTGTTGGTATTTGAAAGTTAATCAGTAAAAGTTAATTTCTTTAGTTTAAACTATTCCCTACTAATTATTAGGGATATGCAAATCACAGTGAGATACCATGTCACAACTGTCAGAATGTCTATCATCAAAAAGGCAAGAAATAACAAGGATTGGTAAATTGGAAGTGGTCAAACAGGAGATGGCAAGAGTGAACATCAGCATTTTAGCAATCAATGAACTAAAATGGACTGGAATGGGTGAATTTAACTTAGATGACCATTACTTCTACTACTGTGGGCAAGAATCCTTTAGAAGAAATGAAGTAGCCATCATAGTCAACAAAAGAGTCTGAAATGCAGTAATTGGGTGCAGTCTCAAAAATGACAGGATGATCTCTGTTCATTTCCAAGGCAAACCATTCTATATCACAGTAATCCAAGTCTATGCTCCAACTAGTAATCTTGAAGAAGCTGAATGGTTCTATGAAGACCTACAGGACCTTCTAAAACTAACACCCCCAAAAAGATGTTCTTTTTTATTATAGGGGACTGGAATGCAAAAGGAGGAAATCAAGAGATATCTGGAGTAACAGGCAAGTTTGGCCTTGGAATACAAAATGAAGCAGTTCAAAGGCTAACAGAGTTTTGCCAACAGAACACACTGGTCATAGCAAACACCCTCTTCCAGCAACACAAGAGATGACTCTACACATGGACGTCACCAGATGGTCAATACCGAAATCAAACTGATTATATTTTTTGCAGTCAAAGATGGAGAAGCTCTATACAGTCAGCAAAAACAAGACTGAAAACTGACTGTGGCTTAGAATATGAACTCCTTATTGCAAAATACTGACTTAAATTGAAGAAAGTAAGGAAAAACCACTAGACCATTCAGGTATGACCTATCAAATCCCTTATGATTATACAGTGGAAGTGAGAAATAGATTCAAGGGATTAGATCTGATAGACAGTGCCTGAAGAACTATGGACGGAGGTTCATAACATTGTACAGGAGATGGTGATCAAACCATCCCCAAGAAAAAGAAACGCAGAAAGGCAAAATGGTTGTCTGAGGAAGCCTTACAAATAGCTGAGAAAAAAAGAGAAGCAAAAGGCAAAGGAGACAAGGAGATATATTCATCTGAATGCAGAGTTCCAAAGAATAGCAAGGAGAGATAAGAAAGTCTTCCTCAGTGACCAATGCAAAGAAATAGAGGAAAACAAAAGAATGAGAAAGACTAGAGATCTCTTCAAGAAAATTAGAGATACCAAGGGAACATTTTATGCAAAGATGGGCACAATAAAGAACAGAAATTGTATGGAATTTCAGAAGCAGAAGCAGAAGATATTAAGAAGAGGTGGCAAGAATACACAGAAGAACTGTACAAAAAAAGATCTTCATGACCCAGATAATCATGATGGTGTGATCACTCACCTAGAGCCAGACATCCTGGATTGAGAAGTCAAGTGGGCCTTAGGCAGCATCACTATGAACAAAGCTAGTGGAGGTGATGGAATTCCCATTGAGCTATTTCAAATCCTAAAAGATGATGCTGTGAAGGTGCTGCATTCAATATGCCAGCAAATTTGGAAAACTCAGCAGTGGCCACAGGACTGGAAAAGGTCAGTTTTCATCCCAATCCCAAAGAAAGGCAATGCCAAAGAATGCTCAAGGTGAAATCACTCAGTCATGTCCAACTCTTTGCGACCCCATGGACTGTAGCCTGCCAGGCTCCTCTGTCCATGGTATTTTCCAGGCAAGAGTCCTGGAGTGGGTTGCCATTTCCTTCTCCAGGGGAAGAATGCTCAAACTACCGCACAATTGCACTCATCTTACATGCTAGCAAAGTAATGCTCAAAATTCTCCAAGCCAGGCTTCAACAGTACATGAATCGTGAACCAGATGTTCAAGCTGGATTTAGAGAAGACAGAGGAACCAGAGATCAAACTGCCAACATCTGCTGGATCATCGAAAAAGCAAGAGAGTTCCAGTAAAACATCTACTTCTGCTTTATTGGCTACGCCAAAGCCTTTGACTGTGTGGATCACAGCAGACAGTGGAAAATTCTTAAAGAGAAAGGAACACCAGACCATCTTACCTGCCTCCTGAGAAATCTGTGTGCAGGTCAGGAAGGAACAGTTAGAACTGGACGTGGAACAACAGACTAGTTCCAAATCAAGAAAGGAATACGTTAAGGTTGCATATTGTCACCTTGCTTATTTAACTTACATGCAGAGTACATCATGTGAAATGTTGAGTTGGGTGAAGCACAAGCAAGAATCAAGATTGCCGGGAGGTATGTCAGTAACCTCAGATATGCTGATGACACCACCCTTATGGCAGAAAGCAAAGAAGAACTAAAGAGCTTCTTGATGAAAAGTGAAAGATGAGAGTGAAAAAGCTGGCCTAAAACTCAACATTTATAAAACTAAGATCATGGCATCTCATGGAAAATTCTCATAAAATTAAGAATAGAACTACAGTATTATTCAGCTATCCTAATTCTTGGTATTCATAAAAAGAATATAAAAACACTAATTTAAAAAGATAACTGCACCCCCAGGTTCATAGTGGCATTAATATTTCAATAAACCAAGACATGGAAACCACCTGAGTAGTCATCAATTTATGAATGGACAAAGAAGATGTGGCATTTACATACAGTGGAGTAACTCAGCCAGAAAAAAGATGAAAGCCTACTATTAGGTGACAACAAGGATGGACCTTGAGGGAATTATGTTAAGTGACATAAGTTAGATGGAGAAAGACAAGTTCCATATTATTTTACTCATAGGTGGCACATAAAAAAAAAAAAAACTAATAAGGTACAAATGAACAAATACAAAACAAGTGAACATAGGAATCTAAATAAAAACAAATATATAGACAAAAGAACAAATTAGCAGTTTCCAGAGAGGAAGGGATCGGGGGAGGGTGAAATGGTTAAAGGGGATCAACTGTATGGTGATAGAAAAAACAATTTCGGTGTTACAGTTTTTATGATAATAAATAAATAAAAAGCTCTTGGAGGGAAAACATTAATGAAGGAAATAGGCCTGGCCGTAGATTGAATGGAATCTTATTTGTTAACATTTTTGATTGTACAGTATCATACTGAGAAATTTACTCCCCTTTCAGCAACTAAAAACCAGGGATACCTTACCGAGCTGTTACTTGGAGAGGAGACAATAGAATACAAGGAAACCACATAGTAGAGTGCCTGGTGCTTAGGAGGCACTTGATATGTTGCAGTTTCCTCTTCATTTTTTATCATTTTAAATCACTGAGAAGAGTTTATCAGATTTTTCTGAAGCAAAAGTTCATGGACAGTGAAGGTAGCAGAATACACTACCCCAAAATATGACTGTAGGAGTTCAGGACACATCATCCCAAAATATACTGCTTTGACACTGTGATTATTTTGAGCTGCAGGCACTTGAAAAAAGCAGCAAGTGTAGGGAAAACTTTTCCCTTAACGCCCCTCTTCTGCCTAAAGACAGATCCTCCAAAAGAAACTCCATTGTCATCCATCCCCTTCCCGGGAATGTCATCAACCAGGAAAAATTGACTTGTCACAGGAAAGAAGACTAGACCTTGGCACCACACCCAGACAAACTTTGCCACAAATGATCACATCTTTCATCTGTTCTCTAAGGACCCATTTATCTTTCCAAATAATCATTTACTCTCCTCTAAGAGGCCTTCACCCTCCCCCGCTTTCCCTATGAAGATGAGCTCTAATCCTAAATCCTAAAGCCATCTTTTGAGTAATTTGTTTTTCCTAGGCATCTCCCATGTAGGCAAGAGGCGTACATGTTAACAAATTTCCATTCTTTTTTTTTTCTTGGTGACCTGTCTTTTATTACTGGGGTCTTAAATAAGAATTCAAACAGGCAGAGGAAAATTATTTTTGCTCCCCTACAACAAGTCATTTTGATGGAGGATACAGAAGCAAGGAGGGGGTCATTACCAGTGCTTGGAAGAACCACAGAGGCAGGAGGTGGTAAAAGCAGAGGACAACTAAACCTAAAGCATGCTTCACCTGCTCAGAATCCTGGGGCCTGACCCGTGTATGACTTTGTCTCTTCCTTCACACCGTTTTACACCTAATTAAAATTCCTTAATTAAGTTCTGTGCTAGAGTCCTTCAAAAACTTCACTGTGAACTCTGATTATTCCTTGACCTTGCATCCCTGGAAAAACATGATAAAGTCACACAAGGCTGAGCAGGAGGCATTTCGCTTGTCCCTCATGTTCAACAGGAACACTAGACTCACTGCACATGCCTAAGCACACTTGAAAAGTCAGGAAAGCTGCCCAGACTAACAAAACTCCCAAAACAGAAGTTTATTACTTGAAAATACAGCTAATTGTAAATAAACACACAATGGAATAAGGACAAAAATGTAATCATCTCTGAAATGTGTGATAATCACTCTCAAAAACAGATCCTCCGTTTACGTCTCCTATTTACGCTTTTTCCGTGTGCAATTCAGAAATGCAGGCGTGGGTCAAAACCCTGCAAACCGCCAAAGAGGTGGAGCTGGTAGTGGCTATCTGCTTTCTTGTTGTGCCCTGTCAGTGACAAGCTGTGTGACCTTGAGCCAATTATTATCTCCCTATATCTCAGTTTACTTAGGAGTAAAACTTGCCTGTCATATAAGAATGGCTCCGTAAATGACACACATAGCAAATTAAAACTAAAGTTACTGATTTATTTGGTATCTACCACGTATTTAGCACTGCCCTAGACATTGAAGCAATCAAAGAAGACTCTGAGTGAATCCACCTTGGTTCAACTGAAGGTGAAATGTATTATAAAAAAGATATGTGTGCATGTGTGTGTGCTCAGTTGCTTCAGTCATGCCCAATTTTTGCGATCCCATGGACTACAGCCCATCAGTCTTCTGTGTCCATGGGATTGCCATTTCCTCCTCCAGGGGATATTCCTGACCCAGGAATCGAACCCATGTCTCCTGTGTCTCCTGCAATGCAGATGGATTCTTTACCCGCTGAGCCACCTGAGAAGCCCTGATAAAAGAGATATCAGGCCCCAAATGGAGTCACTTGTAAACCCACTTAACCAAATTGGTAAGTCTCTTGATGAGCCCACTTAACCAGTCTGAGACATCATACCTAACTGCAGTTTCAGCCTCTCCAAGGAATGCAATCTTTACCAGTCAGTCTAAAATTACCTGGTCAGCACTAGAAATGTAATCTACCTGAGAGACCCCTACTGTCCCCCAAAGGCAGGTGACCTTGCCTGAAACAATTCATTTTTTTCTAGTGACATCCTTGTCCTGACTCTTTCCGCCTATAAGAGCCTTCCCTATTGCACAGCTTGGTGGAGCTCCTTTCTATTTGCTAGATGGAATTGCTGAATAAAGCTAGTAAGATCTATAAAATTTACTCAGTTGAATTTTATTTTTTAAAAGATCCCATGGCAGCTAAGGGGTCGAAGGAGACTTCTTGTGGTTTCAGGGACAATGAGAAATACTTATCCGGGGACTTCCCTTATGGTTCAGTGGCTAAGACTCCATGCTCTCAATTCAGGGGTCACAGGTTTAATCCCTGGTTAGGGAACTAGATCCCACATAACACAACTAAGAGTTCATATACTCCAAGTAAAGATCCCACATACTGCATGGAGATTGAAGGTCCTTTGTGCCACAACTAAGACCTGATGCAGTCAAATAAATATATTTATATTTTAAAAATAAGAAATGCATGTCCTGGTACCCACAAACCCTTTGAATTCCCTTTCTCACCATTTCTAAGCATGGTGATAAGTTCCTTCCTCTTAGTTCTGAGCTCTGTTCTCTTTGTTCCTGATCTAACTAGCTTCCTAGTCCAGGGAAAGTTAGCTTAAGCTGGCAGACAGTTTTACCCAGAACCCAAGCCCCTCGCCCTTGATTCAGTATCCAGTTACCCATTTGATTGGAATTCCAGTCCATAGTCCCCTTGTGCTAAATTCTGTTGGTTCAACCCTTTCCCCCTTTCCTAGTTTCACGCTGTGAACTACTGGAGGTGTGCCCAAGGCCTTCTTGTGTCCAGTCCACAGTAACATCTCTTTGGTTACTGTTGGTGTGTGAAGGCCCACATGAGGTAATGCTCTGCTATGCTAAGTCACTTCAGTCGTGTCCGACTCTGTGTGACCCCATAGACGGCAGCCCACCAGGCTTCCCCGTCCCTGGGATTCTCCAGGCAAGAACACTGAGTGGGTTGCCATTTCTTTCTCCAATGCATGAAAGGGAAAAGAGAAAGTGAGGTCGCTCAGTCATGTCTGACTCTTAGCGACCCCATGGACTGCAGCCTACCAGGCTCCTCTGTCCGTGGGATTTTCCAGGCAAGAGTACTGGAGTGGGGTGCCATTGCCTTCTCCAACATGAGGTAAAAGCTGTTGCTAATGGGAATCTCAGAAGCCGAAAGTCACAAAATTTGTGGGCACAGACTGAGCACTGAAAGGTTTTTAGAATGCTCACCATCTATCTCTAAGAATCCCATGTTAGCATAAATTGGTTACAGAATGGGTTAGATTAATACTTGGTCACCTGCCAAACTCAGGAAAATTTCCATGCAATGAGGTACACTGTAGAACAACACACAACCCTCAACCCAGTGGTACAGCCCCCTTCAGTGTTAGTTTGACTCCGAAAAAACAAAAATCATAGTTAAAGAAATGGGAACTTTAACTTTCAAAGAGTTCAGCATATGACCTCCTGGTACCTGCTAATTTTATGACTAAGAACTATGGTCCCAGAAGCTATAAATATCTACAAAAATGGCAAAATCTTATTAAAGAAACCCTAGCATTAAGATGGCCATTTGGGGAACATTCCGATTAGACAACATAGTTTATTTTAAAAGTGCACTTGAAAGCAAGTGTTTCCAAGCCAAATTAATAGAATAGGATACCTATTTTAATTGGTAGGCACACACTTTCAAGAGGCTTCAAGACTCTCATGTAACTTCATTGAAAAATTCATTGCAAGAGGCTAACTAAACCTTAAAGATACGAGACACCTAAAACAAAAGGCTGTAACACAGATGTAACTCTTCTGCTCCCCCTCTATCCTCCTTTATTTGCATAGTCATTTTAGAAATCCTATGTCTGAATTGTATTTGCATTCTGAAGACACTCAAAGAGTCTAAAGGAATTACCTTTTAAAAAGATGACCCGAGGCTAAGGCAACCTTGGGTATCTTTCCATTCCTTGGTCAAAAGATTATCTAAGTTCAGTTCAGTTCAGTTCAGTCACTCAGTAATGACCTATTCTTTGGGAGCCCATGAACCACAGCTTGCCAGGCCACCCTGTCCATCACCAACTCCCAAAGTTTACCCAAACTCATGTCCATTGAGTCAGTGATGCCATCCAACCATTTCATCCTCTGTCATCCCCTTTTCCTGCCCTCAATCTTTCCCAGGATCAGGGTCTTTTCAAATGAGTCAACTCTTTGCATCAGGTGGCCAAAGTATTAGAGTTTTAGTTTTAACATCAGTCTTTCCAATGAACACCCAGAAACACAAATAAAACACCCAGAACACAAAGAAAATTAAGTACTAATATAAATTATTACTACAACTCTCAGAAATATAATAGAAATGAACCCAAATATTTTTCAAGTCAAGTGATATCAGATAATCTTTAAATGTCAGATAAAGCTTTTTTATTTTTAAAAACTCATATTAACTTATTTTCATTTAATAAAAACAGGCATGTTTTTAGAGTTTTCAGCATTAAATATAACATTTTTTATTTTACCTAGATTTGCTGAAAACCAAATAAGTTCATATTACTCTTACAAAATTTATTAGCAGGAAAAATAGATTGAACTAACAGCTAATTTTGTCTAATTCTCATGAAATTTTCATGAGTAATTTAAACATAATTGTTAAAGATAAGGAAATTAAAAAATGTAAGTGGGATAAAAGTTTTCTAGGTAAACTCTTCAATAATAATTATGTTTTATGGTATGCCTACTTTACAGAAAGTAATTTCTAAAATATTTTTGGTTACTTGAAACTTTAAAGTTTTATAAAGTTTAATTAAATAATGAGTTAAGTTGATTTCATTGATTACCTAGATCATTTACAAATAAGATAAAAGAGTGAAACATTAATTATTGAACAAAGGTTTATCCAGTTTTGGCTTCCTTTTACAGAGAAATTAAATGATATTTGAGTCTATGGAAAACACATTTTATGTCACACTGAAAAATTTACTATGAGAAAGTACATGTTTCTAAAAAATATAAAATGTATTTATAAATTTACCAAATCATAGAATGCTAATGTCAAAGACAGCCAACTATCACTTACTTCTTTATTATCACTAAAGATTGAGGCTTTTAAGGGTTAAAAATTCTAACGTGTAATTAAAGCTACTAAAAATAATAAGAAAACAGAATATGTGGTTTTTTTTTTTTTTTTTTTTTTTTTTGGTAAGAGATTGTATCAAGATTGGAAACATATTTTGTTGAGGTGAAAAAGAAGTACTTTCATCCTAAAGTGAGATGTTAGGTTATTTCAGAATGAGAAAGAGAAAACACACAGGACAAAATCTGGATGGAAAAATAAAGCTGTGGGAGGTTTCTGGAAAAGAAATCTTGAGGAAAGAATTTTCCCCATGGTCAAGATTAAAATGAATTTGTTTGGGTGAAAAAAATGAGTTTCATTAAAAAAATAATAGGTTTATTTATTAAATGTTTATTTAATAAACATTTATTCATTTTTACTTATTAAAAATAATAAGTTTAATTAAAAAATAAACTGGTACAATAACAAAACTTGATTTACTCTCTGTTAAAAGGACAAAGTTTAACTGAGCTATTGAATAATTCTTGGTAAGAGTTTAGTATAAAAGTTTTATCTTTACCAGTTAAGTAGTCTGCCTAGAGAGCAATGATTCTGTGTCATATCAAAGTAATTTCCAGTGTTTCATGTTGTGTTTATCAGATATTTGATAACTTAAGTGGATAGTAAGACCTGAAACCATAAAACTTCTAGAAGAAAACACAGGTAGTATACTCTTTGACATTAGTCTTAGCAATAATTTTTTGACTATGTCTTCTCAGGCAAGGGAAACAAAAGCAAAAATCAACAAATGTGACTACATCAAACCAAAAAGCTTTTGCACAGGGAACGGAACTATTAATAACAACACAATGAAAAGGCCACCTACTGGATGTGGGGGTGATATTTACAAATTATATATATGATAAGGTATTGATATACAAAATACATAAAGAACTCATAAATTTAACATCAAAAATATAAAACAACGCAATAAAAAAATGGACAGAAGCTCTGAATAGACATTTTTCTGAAGAAGACATACAGACAGATAACAGACACCTGAAAGATGCTCAATATCACTAATTATCAAGGAAATTCAAATAAAACCACAATTAGATACCATCTCGTATCTGTCAGGATGGGTATTATCAAAAAGACAACAAGTAACAAATGTTGGCAAGGATGTGTACAAAAGCAAACCTTTGTGCACTGCTGGATGGAATGTTAACTGGTGTCACCAGTGTAGAAAAACACTATGAAGATTTCTGAAAAATTAAAAACAGATTTACTATACAATACAGGAAGTATTTGTATTTGAACAAAAACTGGGTATTTGTCCAAAGAAAAAGAAAGCATTAATTCAAAAACATAAATGAACTCCTATGTTAATTGCAGAATTATTTACAAGAGTCAAGATACAGAAGCAACTTAATTGTCCACCTTAATTGTCCAACAAAAGATGAACAGAAGCTATGGAACACACACACACACACACACACACACACAGAAATAGCTGACATCAGGGGTAGACTGTTTCCACCCAAGATGCCAAATCAAGACTTCATACTTCAAACATGAAATCTTTTCTTCTTCTCTGTCTTTCCTTTGGGCTTCCCAGGTGGAGCTAGTGGTAAAGAATCCACCTCCCAATGCTGGAGATGCAAGAGACTACAGTTAGATCTGATCCCTTTATCTGAGTTGGGAAGATACCCTGGAGGAAGAAATGGCATCCCATTCCAGTATTCTTGCTGGGAGAATCCATGGACAGAGGAATCTTGTGGGCTACTAGAAAGATAACAACATCATTATATCTCCCAGGGCCATTGCCAATGGAGGTTATCTTTCATGGTGCTGGGTTTGTCATCAAAAATTCCAATCTGTTCACAATATTGGTGATTCCTAGTCCTACCCATTTTTCTTCTATTCCCAATGTCACTATAAATTAAAATCAACTCCCCTTAGAAGTCACTGGCAGAGTCCAACTTTTATGGCCAGAGCATCCAATGCTTTGTCTTTACCTTTCTCAGAGTATAACTGTATTTTCCCTATTTGACATAAATATTTATAAATCGGTGAACTATTTGCATCTCCACATTCTTATGATTATCTAAATAAGATGTGCTTCTCACAAAAAGATCTCACCAGCAGTATTCATCTTTGCAAAGCCAAAGTTGTTTTTGATAAGAGGACAGCCCTTGATTATCTTTTAGCTAAAGAAGGAAGTGTCTGTGCTATGGCCAACACCATTTGCTGTACCTAGATTAATGTTTCTCGAGAAGGTGGAACTTAGCTACATAAGATCACTGAGCAAAGCCACTTGGCTTAAGAAAGTGACTCCTTCGAAGGGGTCTTTCTTTGACTTACTTGATTTAGATTCACTCAGATCACTCAGATTTAGATTCACTCAGATCAAGGACCATTGCCCTGAAGTGTACTCTAGACAGTGGAAATCATCCTGCTTATAACAATCATAATATTCTCCCTGGTACACTGTATTCTCTCAGGAGCTTTAAATGAATGTTCACAGCCACTAACCATCAAGCAAATTCTTTTCCTAAGACTGGAACATCAAAGAAGGAACATAGACAATAAATGAGTAAAATAATGTGAACCTGAAGTTATGATCTGTGAATACCACAGAGATTCAGCATATAATGTCATGATCTGTGAACACCATGTTGAGAATTAGCAAAACTTGTGACAATTTCAGAGCAGTAGCTGGGAGTGGTGTTAATACCTTGAATTTTGATCACATCTCTCAGTTGATCAAAAGGGAAGAATTGTTTAAAAAAAAAAAAAAAAAGAGTCAACAGACCTAAAATGGAGTCACTTGTGCTAAGCTCCAGGTCAGAAAAGTAAGACTTAATACTTATCCTAATAGCAGTTTCAGCCTCTCCCAGGAATGTAATCTTAACCAGTCACTCTAAAATTACCTGGTCAGCACTAGTGATATAATCCACCTGATAAGACACCTGCCATCCCCACAAAGGAAGGTGGCCTTGCCTGAAATAATTCATTTTTTGCTAGTGACTTCTTGCCCTGCCTCTTTCTGCCACTAAGTCTTCCATTTTCTACAGCTTTTTGGAGCTCCTATTTGCTAGATGGGATGCAGCCTGACTCATGATACATTTTTGTTGTTGTTGTTAAGTCATGTCCAACTTTGAGACCCATGGACAGCAGCACACCAGGCTTTCCTGCCCTTGCTATCTCCTGGAGTTTGTTCAGATTCACGTCCATTGATTCAGTGATGCTATTTAAGCATCTCATTCTCTGTCATCCCCTTCTCCTCTTGCCTTCAATCTTTCCCAGCATCAGAGTCTTTTCCAATGAGTCAGCTCTTTGCATCAGGTGGTCAAAGTACTGGAGCTTCAGCTTCAGCATCAGTCCTTCCAGTGAATATTCAGTGTTGATATCCTTTAGGATTGACTAGTTTGATCTCCTTGCAGTTCAAGGGACTCTCAAGAGTCTTCTCCAGCACCACAATTTGAAAGCATCAATTTTTTGGTGCTCAGTTTTCTTTTTGGTCCCAACTCTCACAAACATACATGACTACTGGAAAAACCATGATATACTGAATGAAAACAATTGGATATTTATAATTTACTCAGTTTTTTTTAAACAGTAAGTTGCTAAGAAATACAGCATAAAGAACATTAAATAATAAGCAATGAAGTTGGAACTTGATCCTAGCATTAGATGAGAAACACTGAGAGCTTTACACAAGTAAACTACCTAACAAAAGCACGTTTGTAGGGGCTGAGTCCTGCAGTCAGCTTTAAGCAGGAGCCACTCAATTCAGATGAGGATGAGTTAGTTGGAGACATGGTAGAAATGGGAGATGGGAAATGAAGAGATATGTCAGAGACATTTTCAAGAGTTGTCAGGACACAGAGACAACCACAGGAACGAGTGAAGGTGAAGGGAAGCCAGAGGGACTGGATGATGCTGAGTGAGGTTCCATAGTTGGACCTGCAGAGGATGTTAAGAATGGAAGCTGGCTGGAGGCTAAGACAGTGTGGTTTTGTTTTCCAATTTCATTTCATTCTATTAAAGCATTCTGATCTTTAGGGTCTAAAAGTCCAGAAGAGTAGCACTTATTCAAAATAAATACAATGTGGTAAGTTACATTCAAGTCAAGATAAGGCTTAGGTAGAAGACAGGTGGTGTGAATAATTCTGCCCTAAAGGGGCCAGGGACCTCAGCAGAAGATATAATCCCAGTGAGGTCAAGGTGGAGAGGATGCAAAGAGTCAACAGGAGGAAGACTACATCAGGGAGAGAGAGCAGCACATGCAAAGACAAAGTGTAGAAAATGGTAGAGCCACTGAAGAACATTAGAAAACCATCTCTACTGTGCCAGGACAGGCCACGTCAACAGCTACTCCCTCGTGATAATGACACAAATGCCAAAATAACTTCCCATCCACCTGAGAGCACACACTAAGAAAAAAACACCTTTTAAGAAAGTCTTGGTGAAATGAACAGTTTAGACCAGCCTTCTGCTACTTGTGAGAGGAACAGATTGGCCAGCTGTGCTAGGAACAAATATTTTTGATGAATTATACATTTTAACATTTTGGAAAATACTGTCCTTAGAGGAAAAACTGGTCATAGGATGCGGAGATCTTATTATAAAGAAGCATGGACATATTTGGTGCCTAGAAATCCAGGTTCTCTAGCAGGGAGTGAGTCTGAGGATTAGCAGGCAGAAATCTGATGTCATGGGGCTAGAGGCAAGGGAAACTCAAAAATGAACAAAGGGGTCCCTAGAAGGGGAAGTGGGAAAGGAAGAAAGATATTCTTTTCATCTACTTTAGATTTTTCCTGGGGTCAAATATATGTTAGAATGTTTTTATTTAAAACCTTGATGAAAAAGTCTTCCAGTATATTTTATTTATGAATGTATTTGTGCGTATATTCATCTATACACATTTGTGTGTATGCATATGTACATGCACACATGTACACAATACTTAATTTATGGGCTATGTTTGCAGCTGAGCAAGGTAAAGGACAACGGTATGCATACTTCTGAGTTGACTCCCAGTAATACCTGTCTCCTGCTATATCATACTCCTGAGAATTATGAGGTGTGTTTTGCAAGAGGACAGACAGGACATAGTGACTTCTTTCTAACCAACAACATACAGCCAATTTGATGGGATGTCACTTTGGTGATTGCAAGTCTGTGACTTCTATCTCACTACCAAACTCTGCACTGCCTTCTCTGCTTGCATGCCTTGATGAAGCAAGCTTCCATGTGGGAAAAGCCTATGTGGTCAGGAACTGATGAACTGCCAATGACCAGCCTCCATCAAGGAAGTGAATCCAGGCAACAGCAAGAAGCTTGAAAGCTAGTCCTTCCCCAAGGGTGGAGGTGTCAGCAGACACATTCAATGTAGCTGTTAAGAGACTGCAGCGAAGAATATAGCCAAGTCAGGCCCAGATTCCAGGCTCTCAAAAATAATGAGGCAACGAAACAGGTATTTTGTTTCATTGTTTTAAGGTACAGTTTTGGGGTAGTCTCTTACAGGACAATAGATAACTAACATAAAAGCCAAACATTAAAACATATCCTCTCCATTCAAACAAGGAAAATTGTAAGGTTTCTCCCAAGTTAACTACGGCCAGCACCTTTTCATATTGTCTTCTAGACCTTATTTTTTTTTTTTAACATATATTCTATTGTAATTTATTTATATTTCTTCATCCTGTTCATTCAATGCACATGAACTTGGGCACACTTTGGGAGATAGTGAAGGACAGGGAAGCCTGGCATGCTGTAGTCCATGGGGTCACAAAGAGTTGAACACGACTGGGCGACTGAACAACATCCAGTTCCAGCCTTTCTTTGCTTCTTCCTTAAGAATGGCTTGGCTGCAAACCTACCACCTTCTTTATAATCAATGAGGAACTTCTTTCTGATAAAGAATTTGTGTCAAGAACTAGCTTCCTTGATATATTCAATGTACAGTCTTTATACTTGACACAGACATGCATGCATTAATTGCTTCTTGCTGATATAACTGTAAACTATGTAAGAGCATGAAGGATATCTAATCACAGACTCTGAAGATCTGTGACCCACAAAGAACTGCTTGTATTTCACAGGCCTTCAGTGTAGATGTGGGATTAATTTTGCAAATACAGTACAAGCTCTTTCATAGAGCATTCAAAGAACTTTTAGAAATAACTCAAAATACAGAAATTAATATCTTCACTTCCAACATAAATTTAAAATCAGTGAGTCATATAAAGACAAACTACATATGTTTGAGTAGAATATAAGCTAAGGATGTTGGCCTTGAGAACTTCACAAGGTATCAAAATGGAATAATGCCAAGGGAAGTTATACACATACCTCAAAGAAATATCTAAAATATACTGCTCATTATGCAAGAAAATAATAGGCCTTTAATAAGCAAATGTAGACTATGGTACTTTATTTAATTCTGAAAATTTATAGTTAACTTCTCTTGCACTAACAAAACATTTTAAAAAGACATTGAAAACCTCATTTACTTGAATTTAGTACACTAAATGTGGGAGAAAGTTATGCACTTATTTTAAACAATTATAATTTCCGCATGTTGAAAACAACAGCTGTGGAAGAAAGTAATTAACATGATTTACTATATAATCATTCTATCATTAGATGCTATTTGGAAATACAGAAGCAAAACTGAGTGGCTTTCTTGCTTGCACTCTTAAAGAAACCTGTTTTCTCAATCTTCTCCTCTTATGTATTAACTGTACATGAATAAGAGCTTGGTTCATTTATGGGATAACATTTTATGACAAATCTCTTGGATTTTGGAACTCATTCCCCACTGCCTAGTGCAGATGCTTACTGTGTATGCCTAGCCATACCTACCATGTTACAAAGAGATCCAGCTTATCTTCCTGGAGTGATAATGCATTTGACGACATGCCATAGAAAATATGATGATGGGTCTGAAAAGATAACGAAGTCTTATCCTTGCTTGGTATTTCTGACTATGCTTTTAGGTATTTTGCAAAGAATGATAATACTAGGTGAATTAGTCCAATTACCACCCTGGAGAAACAGACAAAGAAATGAGTTTTCTCCCTTCACTTTACCATCCTTATTAGCATCCAATTTTCTCCAATGTATTCCTCCCACTGACTTCCGCAGTTCAAATACGGTGTTGCAAGAAAGTTTTAAAACAGGCAAATATCCAAAACATTTTCTTACATTAGGAAAAACAGTTCCCAGTGCCTGTATTTCTGAAGATTACTAAATGTTGGCTGGTATCTATAGAATGAATCAGCTAGCATATGATATATCTGATCTATGATTTGCCTTTTATTTTGCCTCTCAAGATAATGATTTTTGAGAAAGCAAGGGGTTCTATTTTGCATGCTTCTAGAAAACTAAGATCATGCCATTTGATGATACCTAACTCTAAGAAGAAACAATATGTGTAGGGTGGTGAACAAAGTATTATTTCTAATTTCTGAGTTCTTCAGTGTCTGTGAGAGATGTGATATCTATTCAGCAGACACCCCTGGGTGCCGTGGGTAGAGGTGAGTTCTAAAGGAAAACCTGACACTGTACTAATTATGGCAACAACACCCCACTAAACGTCAGCAAGGAGCAAAGATAAGACCAAGAGGAGTGGATGGAGAACTTCCTGAGCAACTATGCTGCTACTGCTGCTAAGTCACTTCAGTCATGTCCGACTCTGCGCGACCCCATAGACGTCAGCCCACCAGGCTCTCCTGCTGGGATTCTCCAGGCAAGAAAACTGGAGTGGGTTGCCATTTCCTTCTCCAATGCATGAAAGCAAAAAAGTGAAAGTGAAGTCGCTCAGTCGTGTCCGACTCTTAGCGACCCCATGGACTGCAGCCCACCAGGCTCCTCCATCCATGGGATTTTCCAGGCAAGAGTACTGGAGTGGGGTGCCACTGCCTTAGCCCTGGATTAATGCGAACAAAGGATTTCCTAGCACAGTCTATTAGAAATATTTCCACTGGAGCTACAAAGGACCCAAGTTCATTCTTGAGCTCCAGGGATGGTGATCACTGTGGGTCTGTTCAATGATGATAGCACATTTTCTTTTCCTGGCGATCAAAAGTCATAGCAAACTACATTCTCATTTTTTTTAAAGAACACATTTGTAGGGAATCATTGTGGACTTACTTTTCAGAAACTTCTCTGACTTGAGAAAGAGAAAAGGGATTCCAGCAAAAATAATAGTGAAAAAGTTAAAAAAAATCAGAAAACTCCCTTTGTACCTAAAGGATGGTTTATTGCTATGCTGAGAAAAAAATCTATGAAGACTTCTTGGAAGAAAAAGATGTAGCTTTTTTAAAAGGCATTTTTTGGAGGGCTTCCCAGGTGGCATAGTGAGAAAGACTCCTCCTGCCAATGCAGGAGAAGCAGGAGATGCAAAAGACGGGGGATCGATCCCTGGGTCAGGAAAGATCTTCTGGAGTATGAAATGGCAATCCACTCTAGTATTCTTGCCTGAAATATTCCAGGGACAGAGGAGTCTGGTGGGCTACAGTCCATGGACAGTCCATGGAAGAGCTGGACTCAACTGAATAACTCAGCACACACATAAACTTGATTCACTGGATTTCACTTTTATGACTTCAGGCATTTTAAATCAAAGGAGCTGCTACTGCTGCTAATTCACTTCAGTCATGTCCGACTCTGCGACCCCAGAGACAGCAGCCCACCAGGCTCCCCCATCCCTGGGATTCTCCAGGCAAGAACACTGGAGTGGGTTGCCATTTCCATCTCCAATGCACGAAAGTGAAGTTGCTCAGCCGTGTCTGACTTCTAGCGACCCCATGGACTGCAGCCTACCAGGCTCCTCCATCCATGGAATTTTCCAGGCAAGAGTGCTGGAGTGGGGTGCCATTGCCTTCTCCGAAATCAAAGGGGAGCTCATCTTAAAGGCTGAACTGACTCTGAGGAGGCCAGTGCTGCAGAAGGCTCCCAGGGAACCATCCATGGTGCTGAATTCACATTCCTCTGCCACTCTCTCGCCTGTTAGATTCCCAACTTTCCACAGACAAAAATCCTTATCACTACAGTCCATTGTGCTTATTAGTGATACTGCCCCTTTAACAAATATTTTTAGCTACATCCAAGTCAGCGATCTAGCCATATCTGTTAGCATCATATCTGACTCAATCCTGTCTCCTCGGCCCTGTCCTATTCCTTCTGATCTCACCCAGGCTACCTTCCAGGACAGTTCATTCCCCTATATCCTAACTGGTAGCAGTGACTCATGCTGGTGAGTAGGGGTAAGAGACATATTTCCCTGGAACTAAATGCATTTGGGAAGGCAAGACATTCAGGGACAGGCCAGCATGACTCTTCTTTCCAATAATAATGGTGCCTCCCTATATCTACTTCTCCCTTGAGCTACTTGTTGTAGTTCAATAGCTCAATTATGTCTGACTCTTTGTGATCCCAGCAGCAGGGACTGGACTTCAGCAGGCCAGGCTTCCCTGTCTTTCACTATCTCCCAGTTTCCTCAAACTCCCATCTATTGAGTCGGTGATGCCATTCAACCATCTCATCCTCTGTTGCCTCTTTCTCCTCCTGCCCTCAATCTTTCCGTGTGTGTGTGTGTATGTGTGTTTGTGTGTCAGTTGCTTAGTCGTGTCCAACTCTTTGCAACCCTATAGACCACAGCCCACCAGGCCCCTCTGTCCACGAGATTCTCTAGGCAAGAACACTGGAGTGGGTTGCCATTTCCTTCTCCAAAAGGAATTATAGAAAGAAAGAAAGTGAAGTTGCTCAGTTGTGTCCGACTCTGTGACCCCATGGACTGTAGCCAACCAGGCTCCTCCATCCATGGACTTTTCCAGGCAAGAGTACTGGAGTGGGTTGTCATTTCCTTCTCCAATCTTTCCCAGTACCAGGATATTATAGCCAGGAAAATGACTTGGGACATCAAAACTATCACAAAATTTAAGATCTAACAGTTCTACTCAGACAAGTTCATACACATCACCTTGCAGGTAGCGTCTATGAATTACATGGCAAACACACTTGAGTTTTTTTTTTACTTATTTTTTAATTGGAGTATAATTGTTCCAATTAAATGTCGTATTAGTTTACTATGTAACATGGTGTAAGTTTCTGCTGTACAACAAAGTGAATGCACTATATGCATACATATATCTCTTCTCTGTTGAACCTCTCTCCCACCCTCCTCCATCGCACCCCTCCAGGTCATCACAGAGCACGGAGCTGAGCCCCTGTGTCATACGGCAGCTTCCCACTAGCTTCCTGTTTTGCACATGGTGGAGCATATTATGTCATTGCTGCTCTCTCAATTTTTCCCACCCTCTGCTTCCCTGCCTGTGTCCACAAGTCCATTCTCCACATCTGTGTCTCTATTCCTGTCCTGCATTATAGGTTCAGTACCATTTTTTTCTAGATTATTTTTCATTTGGTGCAACTCATAACTTAAAGGATGGTAGATTTTAAGTCACTAAACACAACAACTTACTGTCACTTATACTCTACACCCTGTTCTAAGTGCTTTGCATGTTTTAAACCATATAATGTTCAAGATAATAGTCTCTATGAGCAGCTATTACTACTATATCTCATCCCCTGTAATTAGATGAAGGAAGTGAGACAGACAAGTGATGAACTCAAGGTCACATCGGCCAGTTAGTGGTAAAGTGGGAAATGCATTCAGGGAATCTGGCTCTAATATTCAGTATTCAAATTGCTTCACATATCTGCATCTGTCATATAAGGAACTTGTACTGGTGACACCTGTGTTGAAAGGGACATTGGACTAAAAATCTTTAATTCCTTGCAGTTTGAAATTCTTGTGTTTCTAAGAAATCTAAGAGTTTTAGGGATGGTTTGTTTGTTCTTTTTTTACATAAACAATGATATTCAAAAATGCACATTATATGCTAAAGTAAATTTAATATATAATAATTAAAAATTATTCCATTATTTAATTTTTACTCAAGGTCTTAGTTATTCAATGTTTGTGGTTCTATATGCTTTTACAAAATATTATATGCATAGCATTATACTGAATCTCTACTGGTGCATTAAATTTTATGATCTTGGAATAAAATTCCTAAAGAGAATCATTTAATGTACCTCAAAATATATTTTCTCATGACCCAGGCAATTTAATAATATAAATTACTATTATTCCCCATATTTTTATTCTCAGAGGAATAAAAACAAAATATTATAAACAAATGAATTTTTCAGATAACTATTAATTATTATTCAATTTAAAAAATCTTTTGGTAATCATTTTCCTAAAATGGATCACATACTTTTAAGTTTTATGGGCATGATCTGAACATAATTTAACTTTTCCAGGACCGTTTAGAATAGTCACTGTACCTATCAATTTTTGAGCATATATAATTTTCCTGTTCCTTTCTCAATTTGTCATTTCTCTGACACTGTTATTATGATACTTGCCTCTAACAATTACTTATATCCATATCATATTTTCCCCACTGATTGCTATGAACTTAAGAAACTATATAACCAAATTGATTAACAATGTGCCTGAAACAGAAATAAACCAATTATGAGTGAGAAGCATAGCACTCTCCCAATGAATAGAGTGCAATTCAGTATACAGAGCCTGAGGTACTTGTTTTCACTACCACACACACAGATTTTTTTTTTTTTCATTCCTTTTATACTCTCAGCTGTGCTCTAGGAAGTTGAACTCATCATGTAAATAAACTTTATACACATTTTACAGCCATATCAACAGCTGTAGTGAGAGGCAGGAAGGCCAGGGGACTCCAAACAGAGGAAACAGTCTGCAAGCATGAGACATTTTCCTCTCTCTCTTAAGGGGCTGCTGCTGCTAAGTCACTTCAGGCGTGTCCGACTCTGTGCGACCCCATAGACGGCAGCCCACCAGGCTCCGCCGTCCCTGGGATTCTCCAGGCAAGAACACTGGAGTGGGCTGCCATTTCCTTCTCCAATGCATGAAAGTGAAAGGTGAATGTGAAGTCGCTCAGTCGTGTCCGACCCTCGGCGACCCCATGGACTGTAGCCTTCCAAGCTCCTCCATCCATGGGATTTTCCAGGCAGAAAGGAAGAAACAAACAAGTGTTAGATTTTTTCCCCTTCTCTGTATAAATTTAAAAGAAGTTTCTCTTAAAATTCTGTGCTGCCATGACGACACCCGGCTCCACCTGAACTTTTCTCAAACTTGAGCTAACCAATGCGTTTTTCTTAAGGAAATGTTTGTCTTCAGTCTGTTCAATTCAGTTGCTCACTCATGTTCGACTCTGCGACCGCATGGACTGCAGGACGCCAGGCCTCCCTGTCTATCACCAAATCCCGGGAGTTTACTCAAACTCATGTCCATTGAGTCCGTGGTGCCATCCAACTATCTCATTCTCTGTCATTCCCTTCTCCTCCAGCCTTCAATCTTTCCTAGCATCAGGATCTTTTCAAAATGTTTGTCTTAAGCTATGTTAATTAACTATGTATTTATCCTATACTCTGTCTTTCTTCAAGTTGGTTCTGCCTAAGACTCAGAACCCGCTGCACAAACCAGTATGTTTTACTCATGCAAACATTCTGTTAAACTATGTTAATGAGACTTGTATTTGCTTGGAAATCTGCCTTTCTTCAAGATTCATGTCAATCATTTTATGGCCCAGGATGACTCACCTGGTGCCAATGTTATCTCAAAATGCATGTTGTGGGTGAGGGGCCTGGTGCCACTCTGAGTTTTGAGACATCTCCTTTCTATAATTAACAGCTTGCTAGTGGCTATATAACATCTGGCTAAAGACTAGCAGAGGGGCACTCTTTTCACCCCCTTCTGATGTCAATATCAGAAGCTTTCTCCATCTCTTTTATACTTTAATAAAACTTGATTACACAACAGCTCTGAACGATCAAGCCTCATCACTGGCCTCGGATTGAATTCTCCTCGGGTGGCCAAGAATCCCAGCATCTTTCGTGGTTCAGCAACAACCTTCCTCTCGGGGGCTCGTCCGGGATCCTTAAGGACAAGGTAAGGATGCTTGGAGCTCTAGTTCTTTGTTTTCCTAGCAAACACGTTTTCTGCTCTACTTTACTAACTCTATCCTGTGGTCATGTATGGATGTGAGAGCTGGACTGTGAAGAAGGCTGAGCGCCGAAGAATTGATGCTTTTGAACTGTGGTGTTGGAGAAGACTCTTGAGAGTCCCTTGGACTGCAAGGAGATCCAACCAGTCCATTCTGAAGGAGATCAATCCTGGAATTTCTTTAGAAGGAATGATGCTAAAGCTGAAACTCCAGTATTTTGGCCACCTCATGCGAAGAGTTGACTCATTGGAGAAGACTCTGATGCTGGGAGGAATTGAGGGCAGGAGGAGAAGGGGACGACAGAGGATGAGATGGCTGGATGGCATCACTGACTCGATGGATGCGAGTCTGAGTGACCTCCGGGAGCTGGTGATGGACAGGGAGGCCTGGCGTGCTGCGGTTCATGGGGTCGCAAAGAGTCGGACACGACTGAGCGACTGATCTGATCTGATCTGATGGTGTGTTTGTGTGAATGAATGACATGCCCTGCGTGAAGCAAATGAGGAGCCCTGCTCTGAGGTTCTGGGGTGACCTCATAAGGCTTATGGCAGAAACCCTGTTGGGGGATTATGCCAACCTGCTAATGTCAAGAGGCAACCAATGTCACCCTCAGGGAATGGCCAGAGATGGTTCCTTCAGGGAACGGCCAGAGTGTGTGGACCGAACTCTCCTTTCTCAGTCAAACTTTCCAATCTCTTTGATCATTTCATAACTTCTTGGGAATTAGAACTACTGACCTAATCTGTTGGATCATAGAGTTTGAAGGGACTTGTGATCTATGCTGTTACTGTGTACTGTTACTTAGGTCTCAAACATGGATTGGTAGTCAGAAAGTGCCAAGCCTCCCTAGGAGTCGAAAGTTCGGAAGCTAGATGGAGCTCTAGCTTCAAGAGCATCTCTCAGATTAAAGGTGACTCAGATAGGAAGGACAGCAGGCTTCTTACTTTGGTAAAGCTAGCTCCTAGTGGACTAGCGGAGGCTCTCCAGTAACTTTTGTCCCAACTCCTCATATATTCTTTCTTTGGAATCTGTGGGAATGAACTGAAGAACTGGCCACAACAACTTGAGGACAAAAACCACTTTTTCCTCACTGGCCAGCCCTTCACCATCTCTTTTGTTATCGCTTATACTGGTGTGGTGATGCTCGGAAGGAATATTTCAGTTTTATGTTTGTACCAGTCTCATTATGGTCAGGGATATACTCAGGGTCGTGCACAGGCACTCAGATGACGAATGTTTCCCCCAGCGGTCTTAGCTTGGGAGGCATTCTGGAAGGTTACTCTGATTGCACCCTGGGTGGCATCAGAGGCAAGCAAGGTTTTAATGCTGAGGTACTGGACACTAGTCTGGGATGCCATCAGGTCTACCCTGGTGCATCTCCTCCCCGCCTTGGTGGTAGAACCAGAAGGGACGAGTACGGCACCTGCATTGGTAAGGGACACACTAAGTCCGACCAGGGAAGGAAAGCTTCGGTGTAAAGTCTGTCAACTCCCCCATTTAGAGCAAGGAGAGACACCTCCGGTAGAAAGATGGCTCTGTCACTTTTTTCTCTCTTACAGATGGGAGCTATAAATTCCAGCCTCACTCCTTTGAACTGTATCCTGAAAAACTGGGATAGATTTGATCCCTAGAGCTTAAAGAAGACATGCCTGATCTTCCTATGTGATACTGCACAGCCACGGTATCCACTGGAGGACAGTAAACGATGGCCGGTTGGAGGGTCTCTTAATTATAATACTGTTTTACAATTAGACCGGTTCTGTAGAAGACAAGGGGAATGGGTAGAAGTAGCATATGTGTTGCCCTTATTCTCTCTGAGAGGCATGTCAGACTTATGTCCTAACTTATGTCCTATAGATTTGGGTACGAAACCTTCAGCTCCCTCCTGTCCTCCTACTTTGCCCCCGTACTCGGGGCTCCAAACTGAGCAAACTGAAAGTCAGAGAACCCCCTTAGGAAGGGTTGTCTTGGTCTCGGTAAAAACCCAAACTGAGGTTCAAACTGCCCAAGCAGAAGTCCAAACAACTCCTGTCTCAGTACGACCTCAGACTACTCTGGTTTCAATAGAAACTCAGACAACTGAAGTAAGAGAAGCTCAGACAGCAAAAACTAAGGGTGAAATACAAGATGAGATCGAGGACAGGAAACAAAGAGATAAAAATGTCTGACTCTTGCAGCCTATTTCCTCCGTTTGGAGAACCCTGGCCTTCCTGCCTGTTACCCTCTCAGTAGCATTAACTATTAATGATGCCGAAGGGTATTTAATGCCATATACTGTATGGTACATGTATCAGGACATTTCGCAGACTATTATGTAAAGCTCACTGAGTAGTCACTTGCCCCAGACCATTTAAAATGTACTAGAGCATGAATTCAAACCCAGAATAACAATAACCATTACCTGAATTGTGTGTGGAGATGGGAGAGATTTAGGGAAGAAAAAGTTATCACTGGATAACAACATAACTATAGATCAAATTCATCTTTTCTAGGCTGTTGTAGTCAGCTAGGCTAAAACAAAAACTATAGACTGAAAGCCAGTTCTGGAAACTGGCAAGTCCCAGAACAAGGCACCAAGAGACTTGGAATCTAGTGAGGATTGGCTTCCTGGTTCATAGATATCCATCTTTTCATGGTGTCCTATGTAGCAGAAGGAGGCCTTTTTATAGGAACATATTCCCATTTATGAGGGCTATACCCTCAGGACCTAATCACCGCTGAAAAGCCCCACTGCCAAACACCATTACACTGGGAATTAGGCTTCAGCATTGAATTCTGGGATAACACAAACTCTCAATCTATAGAACAGGCTTTTCAAAAAATGGTTTGTATCTAAAGGTAGAACGGTACCCAATGTAGTATGGTCTTACACTGATAAGACTGAACCAGTCAACATTTACTGAGTATCTACCATATGGATTTCAATAATAAATAGCATCTCAGGGCCTTGAAATGAGTAGTACTTGTCCCATCTAATGGTACAGACTAACAGGTGCCCCCAGGGTACACCGCTCAAAGGGAAGCAGAAGCAGACAGGAAAGTGGGGAAGTATATACACTGTCAGAAAAACACTCACCAGTTGTCCACTCCTATTTGTTTTCCTGCTTCAAATAAGCCATAATCGACTTTGGAAACCCATTAGACAAAAAGAAATGTTTGACAAGGATTTTTCTGGATATATACCTAAACCCGTTAGAAATGAAAATATCCCTCAGGTCCCAGTGAGACTGGCTGCCCAAATCATGAAATGCCTATTAGTTATGCACACAGCTGTCAATGCAAACAGGTACCAGCAGAAGCTGTTAGCCAAATCCCTCTCCTGCACAAAACAGAATGTTTCAGAGACGTGTTTCCAGGTATACACATGCAGACGTGTTCTTTTGTACAGATTAGGTTTCAAGGAAGAACGTGTGAAGTTTGATCACTGAGAGATGTTTTTGCATTAAACCACAATGTCAAAGAATTGATTTTGGGAAGGGAATAGTCTTGAGGTTACAGAGGGATGGTTAATGATAGAGCGTAAGGGTGTGGGTTATTCTCAGGGTGATGAGGGAGCATGTAGACACTGGATTTCCAGACCAGGGTCTCACGCTCAGTGTCTGCGAGGGTCCAGCAGGCACGGCAAGTTGAGGGAGCGGCCAGGGAGCAGTCCGGCTGCACTGCCCCATGATCATGCCTGCTGTGGGGAGGTCATTCTGTGTCAAAACACATCCAATTCTCCAGGGAAGACATACAACTAGATTTGTATTTTACTTGTTTTAAAATAATTTTTACTTATTTGTATTTCTGACTGCATTGGGTCTTCCTTACTCTTCAGTTGCAGCGAGCAGGGGCTACTTTTCATGGTGGTGCCCGGGTTTCTCATTGAGGTGGTTTTTCTTGTGGAGCACAGGCTCCATAGCATGGGCTCAGAAATTGTGCCACACAGGCTTAACTGCTCCATAGCATGGGGTCTTCCCAGACCAGGGATAGAACTCATGTTACTTGCATTGGGAGGTAGATTCTCAACCACTGACCCACCAGGGAAGTCTCAGTATCTTTATATTTTAAAATGAGGATGGAGTCTATGGGCTGCCGAAGCCCTCCAGAATGCTTCCAGCTTCATCTCTGACCCAGAAGACAAGCAGGTGACTCAATATCAGTACAGAATATTCTGCTTAGTCATTTGGATGAAGCCAGGCTGCGGTGGAAATCCTGATGAGACGTAAAAACTTAAGCTATTGAGCATTCGTTATTGCTTACCATAAATTCATTAGTACAGTAGACACTCAGACACTGGGTGAGCCTTGAGGATAGAAAAGGAGTCAAGGATAGAAGTCACATGTGTTTTGTGCTAACTCTCACCCTAAAACACCAAACTCTGCTTTTACATTTGATGTGGCCATTTGGATGGCACAGGATAATGAGCACTTTTCAAATGCTTCTTCTCTCAGTAAGACTACCACACTGAACGCCCCAGGGCTATGCGCGGCATGTCTCCACAGCCAGTGGCTGGGCCAAGTCCAGTTCAGTGGATGGCTGTTTTCAGAGCATGGCAGAAGGCATCAGTCAATGTCTCGGCCAGTGGGAGAGTGGGCAAAACAGGCAATGTATTAGTTTACAATGGTCATTTTGGACCACAGAGACACTAAGCAACATAAATTTAACTGCTCACAGTTCTGCAGGCCAGAAGCCCAAAATAAGGTGTCAGCAGGGCCACAGTCTCTCAGCTCTAACTAAAAATCTGCTCCTCACCTCCTCCAGCTTCCGAAAACTACTGGCATCCTTGTCTACAGCCACATGGTTCTCTGCTCTGTCTTCCTACTGACTTCTTGCCTATTTCTCTTCTGAGCATCTCTCTGATAGGGATAACTGTGACTCCATTCAAGGCCCACCTAGATAACTCAGAATAAGTGCTTTCTCTCAAGATGATCAACATATCACATCTTCCATATACAGCAATATTCACACTTTTGCCATATAAGATGTGAGATAACAGAACATATATATTTGTCTCTGCCTCCTGTTCCTGACACAGACCTTCTAAAACCTTTATAAATTCCTAAGCAACTAGAATACTAGGATCATCTCTTATTCTATTATTTGCCTTTCACCTCATCTCTGCTGCAGGGCTCCTAAAACCCTTGTAAATTCTTAAGTGATAAGAGCTCTAGGAACATCTTTTGTTGTAATGAGGTGTCTCTGGATAGCTCCTAGATGGGGCTGGTCACCAGAAAGACCAAGCCATGATGACAAACTTGGACCTTTCAGCCCCACATTGCATCCTCCAGAGAAGGGCTAGACATAGAGTTAATAATTCATCATGCCTATATGAGGAGGTCTCCATAAAAATCCCAATAAGCATAGGTTTCAGACAGCTTCCATGTTAGCAAAACACATCCATACCAGGAAGGTGGGTGATGCACCCAAACTTCAGGGCACCAGAAGCTCCTGTGCTCAGGACTCTCCCAGACTTGGTCTTATATACCTCTTCATCTGGCTGTTCATCTATATCCTTTACCACACCCTTTAATAAACTGATAAATGCAAGTGTTTTCCTGAGTTCTGTGAGCTGGTGAAGCAAATCAATCAAACCTAAGGTGAAAGCCGCTCAGTCATGTCTGACTCTTTGCTCTTTGAGACCCTGTGGATCATAGCCCATCAGGCTCCTCTGTCCATGGAATTCTTCGGGTCAGAAAATTGGAGCAGGTAACCTTTCCCTTCTCCAGGGGATCTTCCCAACCCAGGGATTGAAGCCAGGTCTTCCATATCTCAGGCAGATTACCATCTGAGTCACTAGGGAAGCCCAAGAATCCTCGAGTGGGTAGCCTATCCCTTATCCAGGGGATCTTTCCTGACCCAGGAATCAAACTGGGGTCTCCTGCATTGCAGGTGGATTCTTTTATCAGCTGAGATACCAGGGAAGCCCCAATCAAACCTAAGGAGAGGTTATGGGAATCTTAGATTTGCAGCCAAATAAGACAAAAGTTGTGGGTAACATGGGAACCTAGTATTTGTGACTGGCTTCTGAAGTAGGAGGGAAGCAGTCTTATGGGACTCGGTTCTTAGCTCATGGACTCTGACACTCTCTCCAGAAAGATGGTGCTAGACTTGAGTTGGACTGTAGGACACCCAGCTGGTATCACAGAGAATTGCTTGGTATGGAAAAACTCTCTCACACATTTGGTAACCAGCAGTGTGAGACACAAAGGGAAGAAATACATGGTAGGGAAGAACTGGGTTTTTCTCTAGGTAGGAGTGAAGAAACTAAGTTTTTCCTTTACATAAGGTGATATTCACAAGTTCCAGATATAGGGCATGGGAATGTCTTCTGGGGTATCACAATTCAACTCACTACGAGCAGGGAATTGGGGCAGGTAGCAGAGACTGCAAAAGGTCTGAAAGAGAGGGTGGGATAAACTGAGTGAGTAGCAGTGAAACACATATATTACCATATGTAAAATAGATGGTGGGAAGTTGCTGTTTAACACAAAGAGCTCGACCAAGTGCTCTGTAATAACTTAGAGGGGTGGGGTAGATTGGAGGGTCAGAGGAAGGTTCAAGAGGGAGGGCACACATGTATACTTATGGCTGACTCATGTTGTTGTATGGCAGAAACCAACATAATATTGTAAAGCAATTATCCTCCAATTAAATTTTTTTAAAAAACAAAACAGACAAAAAAGTTCTACCAGAAACCTAGAGTGCATCGCAGGATCAGTTCTGGGAAACCTCAAGAATCTTACAAGATTTCAATCCATGAATTTAAGTAGACCAAGCCAGGATGTGGTCACTGAAATGAGGGAACCCAAGTGACAGCTACTGGAGGAGAGGATATGGGTAAATTTATGAGACGTGTTCACAAGGGTCAGAGAAGTCCCTGGCCATGCATTTGTAGAAGAGCAGCAGGTTTCAGATCAGCTTACCTGCCAGGTGGTAAATGGACAAATGCAGGTGACACTGATAACTGCTGGAGAAGGCAATGGCAACCCACTCCAGTATTCTCGCCTGGAAAATCCTATGGACGGAGGGATCTGGTTAGGCTACAGTCCATGGGGTCGCAAAGAGTCGGACACAACTGAGCAACTTCACTCACTTCACTCACTCAATATAAACCTCAGCAATTTCCCCATGCCAGGCACTACTTTGGATGCTGAAATTCTGTAGAGCAAATCAAGACAAGAGGTTCTGGCTTACTTTATCAGTTAACTTTTAAAATGCAGATGGACAACAGCCAATGAAAAGATGTTCAACATAGCTAATCATTGCTGCTGCTGCTAAGTCACTTCAGTCATGTCTGACTCTGTGCGACCCCATAGACGGCAGCCCACCAGGCTCCGCCATCTCTGGGATTTTCCAGGAAAGAACATTGGAGTGGGTTGCCATTTCCTTCTCCAATGCATGAAAGTGAAAAGTGAAAGTAAAGTCGCTCAGTCGTGTTCGACTCTTAGTGATCCCATTGCTACTGCTAAGTCACTTCAGTTGTGTCTGACTCTGTGCGACCCCATAGACGGCAGCCCATCAGGCTCCACCATCTCTGGGATTCTCCAGGCAAGAATAGTGGAGTGGGTTGCCATTTCCTTCTCCAATGCATGTAAGTGAAAAGTGAAAGTAAAGTCGCTCAGTCGTGTTCGACTCTTAGTGACCCCATTGCTACTGCTAAGTCACTTCATTTGTGTCCGACTCTGTGCGACCCCATAGATGTAAGCCCACCAGGCTCTCCCATCCCTGGGATTCTCCAGGCAAGAATAGTGGAGTGGGTTGCCATTTCCTTCTCCAATGCAGGAAAGTGAAAAGTGAAAGTGAAGTCGCTCAGCCGTGTCTGACTCTTAGCGACCCCATGGACTGCAGCCTACCAGGTTCCTCCATCCATGGGATTTTCCAGGCAAGAGAAATGGAGTGGGGGTGCCATTGCCTTCTCCTGGTGAGTGACCCCATTAGGGAAGTGTAAATCAAAACCACAGTGTCTGACATTCTTCACAGAACTCGAACAAACAATTTTAAAATTTGTATGGAAACACAAAAGACACCTATCAGAATGGCCACCATCAAAAACAACACAAATAACAAACTGGAGAAAAAGAAACTGTTGGTGGGAATGTAAATTAGTGGCAGCCACTATGGAAAACAATATGGAGGAGTCTTATAAAACTAAAAAAAGAACTACCATATGGCCCAGCAACTCCACTCCTTGGTATATATCCAAAAAAACAAAAACACGAATTTGAAAAGATACATCCACCCCAATGTCACTGCAGCACTATTCACAATAGGGAATATATGGAAATAACCTAAATGTCCATCAACAAATGAATAAAGAGGATGTGGTGTCTGTGTTTGTATACACCCATTATATACATACACACACGTGTGTGTGTATAGCACTTATACATGGAACTAAAAAATACAACAAATTAGTGAAATATAACCAAAAAACAAGACTCACAGATATAGTGAACAAACTAGTGGTTACCAGTGGCAGTGGGAGGAACATTATAGGGGTTGGGGAGTGGGAGGTACAAACTGTTTGGTGTAAAGCAGGCTACACAAATGTACTGCATATCATGGGGAATACAGCCAATATTCTGTAATAACTGTAAAGGGAGTGTAACTTTTAAAACTGGTACTAAAATTATAGATGGGGGAAAACAAGTATATAAAAATTTTTTATAACAAAAAAGAAAAGTAAATGGATATTTAAGTCATTTGCAAACAATCTTCAATACATCCACATGGCTCTATTTTTCATTTAGGATCAAGCCCCTAATCTTGAACCCCAGACAACAGTCTCACTGCTTCAAGATGATTCACAACTAAATTCTAATACAATTCTGCAGACATAATTGCATGGCAAGGTTTAGCCCTGACTAAGGAGTTCAGATGCTAAGAGATCAGGAACACACCATTCCATTACCTGTATGTAACACACAATACTTTTATATTTGAGATTATAACCCAGTGGGAATAGAAGAGCCACCCCTCTAGGGCCAGCTCTGGAACAAGGAGTGCGGAGTCCAGAGCCAGGCAGTTATCAGAAAGACTGATTTTGGCATGGGCCCTGGTAACTGGAAGCCACCAGCTAGCTCTGAACACTAGCACCACAAGTCACAAAGTCTGCAAGACCAGAAGAACGTACAATGCCACACTCTTCAGAAAGAGTGGTCAAGATGGAAAGCTGTCCCATGGATAGCTTTGTTTTGATTTGTTTTTTTTTTTTTTTTTACAATTTTTAAAAAGTATTTAATGATATCTAGACAATGTATTCAACATTTAATAAACATATATTAAGAGAAAAATAGAACATGCCAATAAAATTCCAAATGGAAATAATGGAGAAGTATGTGAAACTGTTTCTTAAGGGAGATATGAAAACAAATACAATTCTATTCCTTTTCTGAACACTTTATATAATCTGAGACCATGGTATTGAACTCTGGCAGACATAAAGTCTATCTAGAGTAGGACCCTGTTAAAATAAAGACACCAGGGCTCAAGCTCCAGAGCTTATTTATTCTGATTCAATAAGCGCCTGCCAAATAATTCTGCTCTAGGTGGTCTAGGAACCACATTTGGTAAGTGGAAGGGAAACTGCTCATAGACAAGTGCAAATAAGAATTATTTAGAGGAAAAAAACATACTGAGAATGGGACATATTACATATTAATGTACAATAAACTGAGGTTGTTGATCATATGCATTAGCTCAGGGATTTTAACCATGTTTTTAATTTATTTAAAACTTATTCTTAATTTGGAGGATCCTTCATTTAATTTTACTTCTTTCAAACACTGCTTTTAAATCCCAGATGCCCTTTACTTAGAATTAGGGCTTCCCAGGTGGCACTAGTGGTAAAGAATCTGCCTGCCAATGCAGGACATGCAGGAGACACAGATTTAATCCCCAGGTAAGGAAGATTCCCTGGAGAAAGATAAGGCAACCCACTCCAGTATTATTGCCTGGAAAATCCCATGGACCGAGGAGCCTGGCGGGTTAGACTATGGGGTTGCAAAGAGTTGGTCACAACTGGACACGCACACATTCCTAATACACTAAACATTTATGGAAGAAAACTAAACTTCTGTATTCATTCAGAAGCATATCCAGAACTGAGAATTAATGGAAGTGTGCTATATATTCTGCAATATTTGATTTCCGTCTACCAAAGAATGTATATGATAAGGCACATACTACAGGCTTTTCCTGACCCTCTAGCTAGTTCTTATGTGTTTATACTTCTCCTCTCATATCTCTTACATCCTACATGATGATGGATTTATTTGTGAAGGCCACTGGACAACATCTTTTGGTTTCAGGACCATGGTATTTTCCATCCTTGTGTATGCCCATAGAAAGCAGCTGTGAACAAAACTGGTAAAAATAAAAGTTTATTGAGCTAAGTTAAATGGAAAGCATGTATGGTCTTCTTAATTATTTCAAAGTTCATTATATGATTGTAATTCCATACTTCATTATATGGTTATACAAGTATATTTTTAAAAATCTTTTTAAGTCTATCAATTTGGTTCTTGAAGTAAACTGTTTTTTAAAGAAGCAAGGGAAAAAAAAAATATATATCTATATATACACACACACACAATGTTCTAGTTATACCCAGATACCTGAGATGGGATGGCTTTCTTTATTCAGTTCAGTTCAGTTCAGTCACTCAGTCATGTCCGACTCTTTGCGACCCCATGAACTGCAGCACGCCAGGCCTCCCTGTCCATCCTCAGGGAGCTGGTGATGGACAGGGAGGCCTGGTGTGCTGCAGTTCATGAGGTCACAGAGTTGGAGACGACTGAGTGACTGAACTGAACTGAACTGAATAAAGAAAGCCATCCCATCTGAGGTATCTGGGTGTAACCAGACAGCATGAGTTCCTTTACAAAAGGGAACTGGTTTGGATACATCTGCGAAGAGCTGGGCTGGGCTATATTTCAGACTCATACTACATGGGTGACTCTACTGGTTACATGCAATTTTTCTATTTCTCCAGGGCACACAAAAATTAATTAAAAGGTATTGAATTTTCTCCTGGATTATTTCTAGGCTATGCACTCAAATTTGGAGTAGATAAGAGGTTTGGAATGACTCAAGTTCAATGACAAATGTTAACTTATGCAAAAGTAACAGCTTAAGAAATAGTGATGATTTTGTAAAATACCCCAAAGGAGTTTTGCATATTTCAGACACTGTGGTGGACTACAAATGCACATTCCACTCATAGCAACTGTGAAATTTTGCAAAGGAGATGCTCTTTACCTCTCTCTGAGCTGCTCTGGAACTAAAGCTGGATAAAAGCAAACTGCGTAAGGAGTGCTGAGGGCACAGCATGATAACTTTTACACAACTTGACCTGGAACTGGAAAAATTGAGAATTCTCCATCTAAAAAATCATAGCAGCAGAAACCACAAAACCAGCTACTATTATGGGAATGATCATCCATTTTGATGATAAGAACTGACAATGATTACTTCAGTTAAAATTCTGATGATGAAAATGTTAAAAGCTGGAATTTCACAAGTAGTTTTCATTTATTGCATGCAGCTTAAGTATATTCATGTGAGGAATTTTTTCCTATCACCCACACCTGTTCAGCAGACAGATACTTTAAATGATTTACTTATGCAAGATAGATTATATATATATATATTTATATGGCATTGAAGTGGCCATTATTCTGAGGTGTACAAACTGGAACTGTCTTATTGAAGTTAAGGTTTAACTCAGTTCCATTTGAAAACAGGCTGTCTTGCTTCATCTGCTAAATAAACTTCAATAAAAATACACGAGGCGAGATACATGACCAAAGTATTCAGCAGTGAACTTATATAAGTCCTTTGCTCTGTACTGATTAAAACTGCAAACATTGACTCTTCCTAATAGTACATTTTCAGCCTTAACAAGAGAGAAACAAATGATGCTCTTATGCATATTCTTTGCAAAATAAAATAAGAAATTAGGTTTTATTAGAAAACTTTTTTCTAACAAAAATTCTCATTTAACACTATTCTCAGTGCAGTTTATATTTTATGAATGACAAACACACTAAATACCATTTACTTCACTGATTTGCCTCTATTTTTAGGATATGCTTGATGATTTGATCAAAAGCTTATCTGATAATTAAATGTAGTCGATTTTTATTATGCAAGGATTTGGCTTAGTTTTTTATACATACAATCAAAGTTTATAAGAAGATGTTTTCCCATTGATTTTCAAGTTTTTATATGTATTCAACAGACCTAACAACAGGATGGTAAGGTATAGAAAGCATTTAGCCCAATATCTGACAAATAGAGTGAGTTTTTAGTAATTAGCTGGTGCATCATTAAGGAGCTGCAGATGTATAATGGAAAGTAAGTGGCAGAGTGGGAAGAGGTCACACAAGCAGGTGGTAGATTTCTTTCTCAGCCCACGTATTAATTGGTTAAGATGCTCTTCCGAAAGGAAGGTGAGCTGACAGTAATATAATTTCTACATGAAACCAAAGGCTTATTTAGTGAAAAGTGAAGTAACATACTTTACTTTTTAACATACTTCCAATAGGTAATTGGATCTGACAAATTTATACTTCTTTCAGAACTGCTTGTATTTACACACTAAAATTCAGATGTATAATAGGAATAGTATAATTACTCTATTAAGCAGAGACAGTACTTGGCCAACAAAGGTCCATATAGTCAAAGCTCTGGTGTTTCCAGTAGTCATGTATGGATGTGAGAGTTGGACCATAAAAAGAAAGAAAAAGAAAGTGAAGTTGCTCAGTCATATCCAACTCTTTGAGACCCCATGGACTGTAGCCTACCCGGCTCCTCAGTCCATGGAATTTTCCAGGCAAGAGTACTGGAGTGAGTTGCCATTTCCTTCTCCAGGGGATCTTCCCAACCCAGGGATTGAACCCGGGTCTCCTGCATTGCAAGCAGACACTTTTAATGTCTGAGCCACCAAGGAAGCCCACCATAAAGAAGGCTGAGCACCAAAGGATTGATGTTTTCAAACTGTGGTGTTGGAGAAGACTCCTAAGAGACCCTTGAATGGCAAGGAGATCAAACCAGTCAATCCTAAAGGAAATCAACTCTGAATATTCATTGAAAGGACTAATGCTGAAGCTGATGCTCTGATACTTTGGCCACCTGATGTGAAGAGTCAGCTTCCTAGAAAAGATCTTGATGCTGGGAAATATTGAAGGCAGGATGAGAAGGGGATGACAGCGGACAAAACGGTTGGATGGCATGGACATGAGTTTGAGCAAACTCTGGGAGATGGTGAAGGACAGAGAAGCCTGGCATTCTGCAGTCCATGGGGTCACAAAGCGTGGGACACGACTGAGCAACTGAACAACAAAAACTACTTTGTAAACTAGTCTAGATAATTTGTGTGTAAGTATAAACGTGTTTTTCCTATCTTCCATAATTAAACCTTAATATTAATTAAAAATATGGTGAATTTTACAGATTCAATTACAATGGGATGATTTTCATTAGTATTATTTAATTTAACCACAATTAAATAAGTGAATGAAAATCAGCCTTTCATTCAGAGAGGCCTAGTCTACCTAATTCATCTCAATGTCATTGTTCTCTTTGGACCATTTCTAGATTTTATTTCAATATAAATAATTTTATAGGATCATTAAATATGTCAAAAAATTCTGAAGAATTGTATTTGATTTCTGACAGGTTCCAGGTTAGTATTTCTGAAAAAATAAAAATAACAGTATATTAATATAAAATAAGATTATGGCCATTTGTATTAAATGTCTTTTTTTCTTATATTTTGTATTGCTGGTGTTCAGGTACCTGAGTCCTTACTGACCTAGAAGAGACTTTCCCTCTCCAGGTATCTAAGGCCCCTTTGGAGTGTGCCTTTCATATGCAAGCCAACCAATCCACACCCCATACTCCAAACCACCTCCTCTTTTCTGGTTCCTGTACTCCAGGAGGTAATGGTTCTCTGCCCTAATCACCCAGGGCCAGGTACCAGACAGCTAGAGACAGCCCCTACAGAACAGCTCATTGAAATGATCAAAAGAAGTCATTTTTAAACATGCTTCCTCTGTCCTGCCTTTCCTGCTTGCTTGCTCGCTCAGTTGTGTCCAACCCTTTGCGATCCCATGGACTGCAGCCTGCCAGGCTTCTTTTCCATGGGATTTCCCAGGTAAGACTACTGGAGTGAGCTGCACCTCCTTCTCCAGGGGATCTTCCTGACCCAGGGGTCCAGTCGGTATCTCTTGGGTCTCCTGCATTGCAGGTGGATTACTTTACTACTGAGCCACCTGGGAAGCTGCTGCAGATATCACAATGAAGCCCCTACCCATGCTTTTCCCTCACTCTCCTTTTGCCTCTTAATGAAGCCCAGTGCTTCCTCACAGGGTCCTGCATGGCACCTATTTCTAGAGAATCCCTGGGTCAACAATGGTTTTCTTTTCATTACATTCATTTCTGTGTTTTTTCATCTTATCATATTTGATGAAAACAAATCCCACGGACAATCTAAGACACCATTTAATTGGATAATTAAACACAACATCATTTGAGGAATACGCTTAAACATGAGAGACAAGGCACTCCTACATTAAAGAAAGACCTTTAGGAATTTCAGTAGTGAGATCCAGACTTACGCTCTTGGCATCACAATGAGTGGTGAGAGAATCTGAAACTGACTTCTACAGCCACTATACGGAAAGGCTGGCCTTCCGGTGGGCAGGGCTTCCCACATGAGTTCCATCTGGATTGGATGGAGAATCCCAGTGAACCACGATAAGGTTTTTCTTTGGAGGTTTACTCTTTTGTGTCACATATTAGTTTGTGAAGAAGAGTTAGGAATGTTTGCCAAGGAACTAATTTAACTTTTGACAAACAGACTAGAGGAGATTTAAACAAAAGACCCAGTTTTAATCAGTGCTAGGTACTTATCCTCCTATTAATCCATCACATAATCATGTTTGCTTCTTTATGAATAAATAAACTACACATCAAAAACGTCCTGGAATGTTTCTAACATTTACAAACCAAAAAGTACAATTTAACACAAAGTTTGTCTGGATGTACTACCTAACTGTTGCGAAAGAAATAACACTGCATACCAAGAAAGACTGTTAAACTACCCAGAGCCTCTCACACCACACTCAGCTCAGAGTAGACACACCAAAAATGCTTGTCTCTTCCTTTTCCTATTTGTCTTTGAAGGCAAAGACATTATCTCATATTTTATTCCCTTATGTATTTTCTTGCATTCTTTCCATCTCAATGCTGAGCACATAATTGAGAATTCTGTGCTAGCTTTTTTGATTGGCTGGATGATAGGCTGATTCAATGATATCTATTAGTATGCTTAAAATAATACATAAAAATATTAAGGATTCAAAAGCTATAAATGGCAGAGCCCAGAAACAGATCCACATAAATAGGAAAATTTGGTATTGGACTAAACTGTCTCTCTAGGCAAAGAAGGCAATGGCACCTCACTCCAGTACTTTTGCCTGGAAAATCCCAGAGGTAGAGGAGCCTGTTAGGCTGCAGTCCATGGGCTCGCTAGAGTCGGACACGACTGAGTGACTTCACTTTCACTTTTTACTTTCATGCATTGGAGAAGGCAATGGCAACCCACTCCAGTGTTCTTGCCTGGAGAAGCCCAGGGACGGGGAAGCCTGGTGGGCTGCCGTCTATGGGGTCGCACTGAGGCAACTTAGCAGCAGCAGCAGTCTCTGCAGCGGTCAGGATTGTAGGGATCAGGACTCACTTTCTACCATATGGATATCTATTTGCATGCATGAGTGCTTAGTCATGTCCGACTCTTTGTGACCCCATGGACTGTAGCCCACCAGGCTCCTCTGTTCGTGGGATTTTCCTAGCAAGAATACTGGAACGGGTTGCCATTTCCTTCTCCAGGGAATCTCCACTGCAGACTAACATGGAAAAAAAATTGGTTATTCAATTAATGGTACTGGGAAACTTTTTATCCATAATTAGACATTTACCTAATACCATATCTAAAGATCAATATTTAAAGTATAATATTTTATGAATCTGATGTAGGAAACATTCCTTAAGCAGGAACCTAGAAATGCAAACAATGAATAAAAATGTGATAAGCAACACTGCATTGAAATAAAATATTCTGTTTATCAAAGGACATAAATAAAAAATTGAAAAGGTAAGCCACAGAGTAAAAGAAGAATTTGCTATGTATATAGCCAGAAAAGGACTGGTATTTCATACATCAAAGAGAAGAAGACAACTCAATGGAAATTTAAGCAAAGTACTGAACAGGAACTTTGCAGAAGACAAATTTTATATAAATGGCCCATAAATGTATAAAATGATGATCAGTTCCATTAGTAACAGGTAAACTGAAATTAAAGCCACAGTGGATATTATTTCACAAACATAAAATTGACTAAAAATACTGCCTGACAAAACCAAAACTTGGCAGGATGTAGGAGCTCTGGGAATGTAAAGTATCCCAGTGGGAATGTAAATTAGTGCCACAATTCTGGACAGAAATTTGGTAAGATTTAGTAAAGTTAAGAATGAGCATACCAAACAACCCAGAAATTTTACTCCTACCTATTTATATGCCCCGAGAGAAGTTCCTACACACATGCTCAAAGAAAATTCACAGCAGCACTTTTTGTATGCGCCACAAAGGAAATAAAAATAATTAGCATTCATTCACGTAATGAAATACTATACAATAGATAAAACAGGCATATTGGTGGCTCAGAGGGTAAAGAATCCACCTGCAATGCAGGAGACATGGGTTCCATCCCTGGTTGGGAAGATCCCATGGAGAAGGGAATGACTACTCACTTGAGTATTCTTGCCTGGAAAATCCCATGGACAGAGGAGACTGGTGGCTACAGTCCATGGAGTCACAAAGAGCTGGACACGACTGAGTGACTAACACTTTCACCAACATGGATACACCTCACAAATAAAATGGTGAATCAAAAAGAGAAAGTTGCAGGAAACACACAGTGTGTGCATGCTCAGTCACTTCAGTCATGTCTGACTCTTTGTGACCCCATGGGCTGTAGCCCACCAGGCTCCTCTGTCCATGGGATTCTCCAGGTAAGAATACTGGAGTGAGTTGCCATGTCCTCCTCCAAGGGATCTTCCTGACACAGGCATTGAACCTGTGTTTCCAA
This sequence comes from Tragelaphus eurycerus, assembly GCA_935064755.1. Classification (NCBI taxonomy): domain Eukaryota; kingdom Metazoa; phylum Chordata; class Mammalia; order Artiodactyla; family Bovidae; genus Tragelaphus; species Tragelaphus eurycerus. The sequence goes on from CAKXYN010000013.1 coordinate 33,181,565, forward strand.
CATTGCAGGCAGATTCTTTACCGCTGAGCCCAGCAGGGAAGCCCATATTTTATATTATACATTATATAATATAAGCCCATTATATATTATACATAATGTATATTATATTATAATAAGATTATATAGTATATTATACACTTTTTTTTTCATTTTTCAAGGCTTAGGGTCATAACACTATTGATCAGAGAGTACAGAGACTTCTCAAATAGTCCCTGTCCTTGTATAATGTTTTATAAATGGAAAACTAATAAGATCAGATGCTATGGTTGATTTTAGTAAAAAACCCATTTATCTTTGATTTTTAATATCAGCATGGGTTCATGGATATTAATTTTATTCTGAGGGCTGTAATCCAATATTGCCATTTATTTTATTGCTAAAGTTGTCCCAGATTTTGCCATTAGGAGCTCCTTCAAGTGGCTCCTGTTCCTTCAATGTGTCCCATCAGTTTTTAAGTACTGCCTTACTTTTTGGCACCACAGGACATTTCAGACTCATTTTCTATTTTCTTAGCTTCAGTTCTGGACTCAACCATTTCCCCCAAGTGCTCCTGATTCCCTTTATTATAAAATGGCATTTAGAAACCAAGACTTGGGCTATAAATTTGTTTCTTGCTTCTAGGGTGTCACTGCTTCTAGGCCTTTTTTTGCAGACAGAGCTAGAAAACATAAGTATGGATACTAACACATACATGTATATGTATCTAAATTTATTTGTCTATCCATAAGAAACCAATGGCACCCACTCCAGTACTCTCGCCTGGAAAATCCCATGGATGGAGGAGCCTGGTAGGCTGCAGTCCATGGGGTCGCTAAGAGTCAGACATGACTGAGCGACTTCATTTCACTTTTCACTTTTCACTTTCATGCATTGGAGAAGGAAATGGCAACCCACTCCAGTGTTCTTGCCTGGAGAATCCCAGGGACGGGGGAGCCTGGTGGGCTGCTGTCTATGGGGTGGCACAGAGTCGGACATGACTGAAGCAACTTAGCAGCAGCAGCAGCCCCATTAAATTTATAAACTGATTTAGGGAGAACTAAATGTTCATTGGAAGGACTGATGCTAAAGCTGAAACTCCAGTACTTTGGCCACCTCATGCGAAGAGTTGACTCATTGGAAAAGACTCTGATGCTGGGAGGGATTGGCGGCAGGAGAACAAGGGGATGACAAAAGTTGAGATGGCTGGATGGCATCACTGACTCGATGGACATGAGTTTGAGTAAACTCCGGGAGTTGGTGATGGACAGGGAGGCCTGGCGTGGTGCAATTCATGGAGTCGCAAAGAGTCGGACACGACTGAGTGATTGAATTGAACTGAACTGAAATGTTGATATCATTTCCAATAACAGGTTAATTTCTTTTCATTACTTTTGTGTATTTGATGGTGTTTGGCAATTCTCTTCATATGGAAAAAAGTAAATGAAAAGCAGTAATATATATGGACTTGGAATCCACATATATGTAATAAAAGTAAAAAGGTATGAATGGGACTAATAGGCACTGAATTTAAGGTTAGGTTAACTTTGTGATGAAAACTAGGAGAAACAAAAATGACCATGACTCTATTTGTAATATTCTACTTCTTAATCTGCTTATTGATAATATGTGTTTATTATACTATTCTCCAATTTTGAACCAAAATATTATTTAATTTAAAAAATATATAAATGAAAAAAATCGAATATATTTTCTTATATAATTTTTCTAAAGATTTTGAATTTTCATACTTCACTCAAGATATAAAAACTTACCCAGCCCTCAGAAATAGTTTAAAAACTATACAGGACAACTGAGAAGGTACTGAAAATTATTTACATCATTTCAGAAAGAGAAATACTTTCTGGAAATGGATAAATTAGCATGAGGGTCCAGAGAGTTTGTTGTTCTTTCTGTTGCAATTGGTATTGCCAAACTGCCTATTCTGTTGTTGGCTCCATCTCCACAATCCCAGTAAATTAATAGGATAGCTTATCAAAGTAACTCATGCCAAGGAAAAAAGTCTGAGTGATTTGCCCTTGTCCCCCTCTTGGGCCACAGAGACCTACTTAAAGTGTAATAGCCTGCACTTATTCTCAGCAAATTCAATTACATTTGTTTCTGGTTACTTTATCATTGGGCCACAATGATTGCAAATTGTACTGTGCCCTCATCTTCCAGGCTAATTTTCATGCCTGCAATGTGAACTTGATGGGTAGGCTTTGTTTTTTCCATCCAAAGTTCTTTATTAAGGACTAAGTTATAAGCAGCGCTGTTAAGCACTTTTCAAAAAACGTCTTTGCAGACAGGCTCGGGGAAGGCAATGGCACCCCACCCCAGTACTTTTGCCTGGAAAATCCCATGGACGGAGGATCCTGGTAGGCTCCAGTCCATGGGGTCGCTAAGAGTCGGACACGACTGAGCGACTTCACTTTCACTTTTCATTTTCATGCATTGGGGAAGGAAATGGCAACCCACTCCAGTATTCTTGCCTGGAGAATCCCAGGGACGAGGGAGCCTGGTGGGCTTCCGTCTATGGGGTCGCACAGAGTCGGACACGACTGAGGCAACTTAGCAGCAGCAGCAGACAGGCTCAGTGGGCTTCCCAGGTGACTCAGTGGTAAAGAATCCACCTGCTAATCCCTGGGTCATGAAGATCTCCTGGAGAAGGAAATCGCAACCCACTCAGTATAGAGCCCGATGGGCTACACTCCATATGGTCGAAGAGAGCTGGACGTGACAGCACATACGCTCACACCCCCATACAGTCTGAGCAGCCCCCTGCACTGTACTCCCATGAAATCTAGTACCTGCTCATGCCCAAACCATTGCTTTTAATACTTAAGGCAGCCAAGATCAATGTTGAACCCTAAAAACCTTCCTACGAAGTGAATCCAATATGCGTTATGTTTGAGAAAGACCATTTAAAAATGAGCTGGATTATGAATTCTCCAAGTATTTTTTCCATGGTTAACTGAAATGTGAAACTTTTCAAAATATCAGGTATCATTTTTCAACATACTTATTTTGACTTTAAATACGAAAGAAGCTTCTGCCCCTACCCCACCCCCTTGCAACTGCCTGGATGATAATGGTGTAATTGCAGTTATAATTACAAAGGGTGTCAATTCAATTTAATTTTAATTATTTAAAATTTGTAAACACTTCAGGAAAACCTCATTAAGCTAGATGAGCCAGCTTGTTTGCAAGAGGGACCAAGAAGTAAGCATTTACAAATGATTTACATTATAATATCCATTTACTCACACTAAGCTTTCTAAGTAACCAGTAATCATACTCTTTGCGAGTGTGCAGCATTGGCAAAGCCTGTTACAACTTTTAAAAAAGGATTTGTAAAGTTGAGGATATAAACAAACTCCCATATTCAAAAATAGCCAGAAGAACTTTGGCCTGTATGAACTTTGGAGAATAAACAAAAAGACTCTCACAAAGTGCATGCATTTAAAAGTATTGGTGATTTCACATCAAAACAGAACAGACTCACAGATTTAGAAAACTAATGTATGTTTACCAAAGGGAAAGGTTTCAGAGGGGGAATAAATGAGGAGATTGGGATTAACATATACACATTACTATATATAAAATAGATAATCAACAATACATCTATTACAGAGCACAGGAAATTCTACTTAATATTCTGCAATAGCCTAAATGGGAAAAGAATCTGAAATATATATATATAACTGCATCACTTTGCGATACACCTGAAACAAACACAACACTGTAAATAAAATATAGTACAATATAAAATAAAAATAAGTAAAAGAAAAAATATTGGTGAAACGACATCTTAGAATCCCTAGCTTTCCTGATGGCTCAGAGGGTAAATAATCCTTCTGCAGTGCAGGAGACACAGGAGATTCAGGTTTGATCACTGGGTCAGGAAGATCCCCTGGAGGAGGAAAGGGCAATCCACTCTGGTATTCTTGCCTGAAAAATCCCATGGAGAGAGGAGCCTGGCGGGCTATAGTCCACAGGATCAAAAGGAGTCAGACGCAACCGTATGATTAAACCCATTCAAGTCTCTACCAATTTGGGTTTAAGTCTCTTTTACTTTAAGATTGTGTGATTTGCCCACCTTCCTCAGTCCCACGGTCTCACCAGGATGTGAGGCTCTCAGTGCTCAAGGGATGGCAAACCTCAGCCCTTGCACAGACACATTTAGAAGGAGAGGGCAATGGCACCCCACTCCAGTACTCTTGCCTGGAAAATCCCATGGACAGAGGGGCCTGGTAGGCTGCAGTCCATGGGGTCGCCAGGAGTCGAACACAACTGAGCGACTTCGCTTTCACTTTTCACTTTCATGCATTGCAGAAGGAAATGGCAACCCACTCCGGTGTTCCTGCCTGGAGAATCCCAGGGACGGCGGAGCCTGGTGGGCTGCCGTCTATGGGGTTGCACAGAGTCGAACACGACTGAAGCGACTTAGCAGCAGCAGCAGCAGCTCTGCGGTATAGCAGTGGAAAGGGGGCCGTATTACACCTGGGGGCACCTGACCCAACTCTATCTGGGGTGTCTTGTAGCTTCTCTGAGTCTGCCTTCTTAAAATAATCCAAACATGAACAGCTACCTCACAGAGTTTTAAGAAGAATTTAATGTGCCTGACATACGGAAGGCAGACAATACGTATAGTTTGCGGTGCTAAAAATGTTGAAATTAACGGTTAACCTAGTTACCTAGTCCACAGTGACTAACATTTTGGCAATTAGTGTCTGAATATGTTTTAACTTCAAAAACTAAAGTTTTCAGATGCCATCATCATTGGTTTATTTGATAATGAGAATTATAATAATTAGTGAATGAAAGCTATGTGTATTAATTTGTAAGAATAATAAAATATCCTATATCACAATAAAACACTCTCAATGTCACATTTAACCAGATCTGTTTTCATCTATTATTGGAATTTTGGCATTTCCTGCGGATACTTGGCAAGAAACAGGATAATAACAATAATCATTATTACTACCCAGATAGAAAAAGGACTTTTAAATTTCTAAAACAATTTTAAGATTCATTGTTTTCAGCTTGTTCTCACAGTGACCCCTGTAGATTTTGACAGATTTTACACAGTGCCCCTAAGCAATCAGTGGCCATGGAGCGTAAGCTATGGAAAAGACTAATTGGTTTCACTTCCCTTTGGAATAAATGGACACAGTGCACCCTGGCCAGGATGATCCCCTCCTTGTTGGAGATTCTCATCCCCTCTCAGCTCCATCACCAAGCTTTGTGCTTTTGCTCCAGAGCTCCAGGGCTCCAGCATGATTTGGTCAGTCGACCTAAATCCCAGGTCATCTTTTAGAGTCTGACTCAAAGAAACCTCACCAATGAATCACCATCATACCCAGGACCAGTGCCAAAGACAAAAGTTGTACAGGTATAAAACTGGCCCTTCTAGCAATGGAGCCACAGACATAGAGAACTGACTTGTGGACACAGTGGGGGAAGGAAAGGGTAGGATGAACTGAGAGAGTAGCATTGAAACATATATATTATCATATGTAAAAGAGATAGCCAGTGGGAATTTGTTGTATGACACAGGGAGCTCAAATCCGGTGCTCTGTGACAACCTAGAGGGGTGGGATGGGGTCGGAGGTAAGAGGGAGATTCAAGAGGGAGGGGACATATGTATACTTACGGCTGATTCATGTTGGTGTATGGCAGAAGCCAATGCACTACTGTAAAGCAATTCTCCAATTAAAAATAAATAAATAAACTGGCCCCCCAAAGTTTCAAGAGAATGGAGGAAATATTCATCAATAGGTAACTGTCATTTCAGTCTGATATGCTAAAATCTGTTAAGAAAATACAGATAATTCATTTCATTGAATTGAGGGGATCTGGTCATTACGTGTTCTGACCACCCATGGCGCTTACTGGTAATTGACAATTTAGCACCTGCAGGGGTTTTTAGCTTCTCCAACAATTTTTTTATAGCTATTCACTGGGGTGTAAGTCACTTGAAGGAAGCAACCTGGATGTCACTATTCTAGACGCTTCCCATAGTCTTGGCATAGTCTTGGTTACAACATCAGAGTTCAGTAGAGACACATTAATTAATTGTATATAGAAGATTCAACGGGTGGAAATTATTTTTTTAAAAGCTGGGAGAAAGCAGAGCTTCTTTTCAGAAGAAGGCATAAGAGTAGTATGCTGGTGAGGGAAAAAGAGAAATGGTTTAACGTGGGGGAGGTTTTTTCTGTAGGAAATAAATAAATGAACAATCTTTGAACCATTTGAAATCTGCATTCTACTGCCTAATAGAAAGTAATCTTTCCTATTCGTAAAATGAAAACCATGCAAAGATGATAACACACTTTGTACTAAATCTATTTAAAGAAGGAACAACAAAATTTTCTCCATTAGCTAAATTCAGCCTGGAATATATAAAATGTATAAAATTATAATTCAGAGCACATTTATTTTCTGCTGCTATTTATTTTCTGAAACATTAGTCCAGTAATATTATTCTACTTTTTAATATTAAACTGTATCTCTTAAGATTCATACATACATTCTCAGGGGGACTGGGTGCCACCAGTTTTGTAAAATGTTCATTATTTGAGTGGAGAACTAAACAAAAGATTGCTATATTTTACCTTTATCACCAAACAGCCTTTGATAGTTCAAAATATTTGTTAACCTTTGTCTCAGTTTTATCACTAAAAATAAAGAGGAATAACAGTGCTGCCTTGAAATATATATGCAGCTACACACATTTGTGAAATTCTTTTAGATTCTCAGATGGAAACACTATTAGAATCATTAAATTTTAGTGAACCTTGGGAATTTGAATCCTTTAATACTGTAGAGGTAAAGTAATCAGATTAATGGATTTTTTTTTTTTTTTCTTAGTTACTGTTGTCAGGAGTCTGGGTTATTCAAGATCAGAAGTTTTCCACTTCTCTATTGAAAAAAACTGACTTAAGACTTGGTAGAGAAATAAGTCAGCTTCCTAATTATTCCCTCTGCATGTTCCTCTGAGACTACAGCTGATCTGGGGTTAAAGTTATTCTTTAACTAATTAAACTCTTTATCTTTAATTCAGATCAGATCAGATCAGTCGCTCAGTCGTGTCCGACTCTTTGCGACCCCATGAACTGCAGCACGCCAGGCCTCCCTGTCCATCACCAGATCTCATCCTCTGTCGTCCTCTTCTCCTCCTGCCCTCAATCCCTCCCAGCATCAGAGTCTTCTCCAATGAGTCAAGTCTTCGCATGAGGTGGCCAAAATACTGGAGTTTCAGCTTTAGCATCATTCCTTCCAAAGAAATTCCAGGGCTGATCTCCTTCAGAATGGACTGGTTGGATCTTCTTGCAGTCCAAGGGACTCTTTAATTAAGCAGCCCTAAAAACCTTATTTACAGACAACTGGCTTCCCTATAATTGTCTGATATATAACACAAGGTGGGTGAGTGATGACCAAAAAAAGTTTGAAGAAATTACTTTTATCAGATGAAGCCTTTTAGTTAAAGGAGAGAGGGGAAGGATAAACAAAAGTAGTTGGAACAGTTCCCAAACTGAACTGGCCAAAATTTGAACAGGTGCTGGACTCTGCAAGGCCTCAGGTCCATGGGGGGATATTTTGCTAGTACTCATACCATGCCTAACCAGATCTGAAGTAAGTCCTTACCCTGAGCAAGTCAAAGCATTAGAAGAGACCAGACACATGGATTAATCCCATGACAAAGTTGTTAATCTACTATATTATAATGCACAATGAATACAGGAAAGAATTAAGTCCTCTTTTCCCCCTGATGTAATCTGTGTTTTAAATGGGGACCTAGAAAATGATAGGCTTTCAGAGCACATTTGCAGAATGCTGCCTGGATGAGAATACATGAATGAATGGAAAAATGAAAAAACTAAAAATCATTTGCTAACCTCATTCACCATCCTCACTGTGTAGATGAGAAAGGTGAGGTCTAGAGAGTTTAAATGAAATACCTAAGTTCACATGTGTATTTTTTCAATATACCTTAACTGAAGGCCCACTATGTGTCAAGAAATCTAGGGTTATAGAGATGAACAAAACTGCTATTTTCCTGTGCAAATGAGCACATTCCCATAGAGGTTTTGCAACATTATATTTATCTTTGGTTTCCATCAGCAGTGTAAGTGAAATTTCCAGGTTCACATGTCAGAAGCTCAGAAAATCTTGCTTTTCCTTTTCAATGATTACAAAAAAACCAGATCAGTAAATCAAGTCACCCTCTTCTTTCTCTGATGATGGGCAATGGACATGGGGACAAAAGGTTGGTTTTCTACCTTTCTAGAAAAGAATGTTAAGGTGGAGACAAGGGATGGGCAAAAAGACTGGAAAATGGAGGGTTTCTGGCAAAAAGCATTAACAAGAAAATAAAATCTGTTATCTTCTTTAAATTGAGGAATGATTAATGAAAACCATTCAGTACAATTCCGTTAAGCCTCTTTGAAGGAGTGGAAGAAAAGTCACAAGAAGGTAGTGATTAAGCATCAGAGAGCAATATGATCAAAATCATAATACTACAATTGTTTTTTTGGTTTGCTTCCTGGGACAGGGAGTGAGAGACAGGGGGAGAACAAAAATGTAGAAGAAAAGAGAAAAGAAGGAGATGAAACAGTTAATCTGGAAATAAATTTTAGTTCCTAATCACCAGCGCTATAATTTTCAGAGTGATAAACTAAACTAACAACGGCCTGTTGCCTGCGCCTTCACTGGGTTAGCTGGTAAACAGCTCTTTGTCTACTTCAGTCCTAGGAGAGATTTTATTCTAAAGTGGCTAGGTGTAACAGCTCATTCCTTTTTTTTTTTTTTTTTTTTTTTTTTGAGCTGTAGTCCTAATGACAAAAATAACACTGTTCAGAAAGCAACATGTTATCTGCTTGACTTGAAATTTTTCTCCTGGCTGGAAATTTGCCATTTCTAGTCCAGTGATCTAAGATTCTCAAAAAAAAAAAAAAAAAAAAAAAGTCAGATGCTTTGATCAACTCATATTCTAGAAAGGTGCTTGCTACCTACTTGCCAACTATCTTAATCACAAGTCTACTTTCATACTCTTGACTTTACAGTCAACATTTCCTTTCTGAAACAAATCTTGGCTATAGAAATAAATTTTTAATTAGACAAATGTGCAAAGTGACCTTTAAAATTTAAAGGTTAACTTTCTTTACTTTTTAAATCCTATTGTGCCATGTGTAGCCATGTAAATCGGCACTAGTCTAATCTGTTTCCCTTATGATTTCTACACTCTTTGGCAGATTTCCATTTAATTTTTTCAAGTCTAATTTGCTTACAGGGTAAGATTTCAAAGCAAGCTCCATTTCCTGGTGTCTTCATGTAACCTTGGTTTTTGTTACTAAGGAAACACTTCTTTGCTATGCTATACTGTAAATCCTTTAATTCCTCATTCTTCTAATTCTTAAGTAATCCATTTAAACTGAAAAAGCAAATACTATGAAAGCATTTCATAAAACACATAGCTTGCAAGCCAATTTATTTTTAAAAGCCTATGTATTAATTTACCCTTGAAATTTCATATTAATTGTCATTAGAAATTCAAATTCAAGTACTTATATAGGGTAAATGGGTGAATAGAGGTAGTATACGATAGATAAGCCAGTATCTATATAAAGATCCTGTAGGCAATGGCACCCCACCCCAGTACTTTTGCCTGGAGAATCCCATGGATAGAGGATCCTGGTAGGCTCCAGTCCATGAGGTTGCTGAGAGTCAGACACGACTGAGCGACTTCACTTTCACTTTTCACTTTCATGCATTGGAGAAGGAGATGGCAACCCACTCCAGTATTCTTGCCTGGAGAATCCCAGGGACCGTGGAGCCTAGTGGGCTGCCGTCTATGGGGTTGCACAGAGTCAGACACGACTGAAGCGACTTAGCAGCAGCAGCAGCAGCAGTGTTTATCAGACAAAGGAAGACAGCAAAGGTAAGTCACAGGGTGGTACAAGATTTAAACAGTTTGCAAGGAAAGGCAGGCAGTATTTAATTATGCATTAATTCTAAAATGCTTTGTTTCAAAATGTATACTCAGAAATGCAATTATTCCCTTCAACAAACATTGACTGAGATCATACCTTGTTCAATAAAGTATTATAGTTCAATGACGTGTTACATCCCTGCCCCAGTGGTGAAAGAACATATACAGAAAAAAAAAAAAAAACAACAGTTTAGGGCTAAAGAAAGGCACGATGTGCTATGAGAGATGGACAGGAGCAGTTTATTGCTGGCTGACGTATGCAGAGAAGCCCTCACGTAAATGAAATGTTTGTGCTAGCCCTCTTACCAGTGGAACAAGCCAAGATGGTGGCTGTGAGAAGTGAACATACATTCCAAGGAACAGTTCAAGCACTGAGCGTGATGCTGAGAATTTACATGCTGTTAAGTTAACCAGTGTCCTCCTGGGGGAGGTGGATAGAGTGAATTCACAAACAGGCCAAGGAATCTGAGTTTTACACTAAATGCAATGATGATGGGCAGATTGTAGTGGGGCTGGAAATAGAAATAGTTCAGAGAGGAATTCAAGACTAAAAAAGCAAACTTCTCTTCACAAGAATGATATACTCTCACTCTTGTCAAATCTGATTTGGGATTTCCCCAGGAATTAGGTGTCTACCAGACCACCAGGATTCACCATTCAGCAAATTAAGGACTCACATAATGGCACTTGTGACCCACTACAGTATTCCTGCCTGGAGAATGGCATGGACAGAGAAGCCTGGCAGGATATGGTTCATAGGGTTGCAAAGAGACAGACACAGCTGAAGTGACTTTGTACAGTATGGCATGCAAGGCTTTGGTCTCTAACTAGAGCTTTTTTTTTTTTTTTTGGCCATGCTGCATGGGATGTGGAATCTTAGTTCCCCGACCAGGGATCAAATTTGTGACCCCTGCAGTGGAAATGTGAAGTCTTAACCACTGGACTGCCAGGGAAGTCCCTTATAATGATCATTTTCATTTCACCCCAGAAAATTAAAAACCTGATGAAAAGTCCCAATAAAACATTTCACCTAAAATCTTAAATTTACACCTTTTTGTAGGAGGCATTATAATCATCTTCACAGATGTACCTGTGAAGTCTATTTATAAAATATTGCTTTTACTGAAGTCAGCTATTATTACTTCAGAGAAGTAAGTGGAGATACAGGAATAAGGCGTGGTGTTACCACAAAAGACCAAGTTAGAGGAAGGCAGTTTCATTTTAGACTCCACAGGTGATATTAGCATCAGGGAAGACACTGATCAAGGGTGAAGGAGAATGGTAGTCCAATCAGCCAAGAAAGGAAACTGTGAATGAGTCATCCAACCAAAAGAGTGGAAAACAGACAAGAAAGAAGATTCAAAGGGCAAAAAAACAGAAAGTTGGGCCTAGTTTGAAATAACAGCAAATAATGTAGAACAGTTCACTTTTATCTTAAAATATGGAATGAAGTAGAAAGCCACATTGAAAAGGCCAAGGATAGTATATGCTACAAGATACCAGACTATTTAAAAAATAATGATGCCACTTTATATCAATCCAAACAAAAATTGTTAATGTCAAAATAAAACAACACAGATATATTGGCTGTAGTGAATTTCGCTCTGAAATGTTGTGTGCAGACAATGAAATGCTGTTGGGTGACATTTACTGCATTATTTAGTCTATCTACAAGTTACTGTCTCTGTGCTGCTGCTGCTGCTGCTAAGTCGCTTCAGTCGTGTCCGACTCTGTGCGACCCCATAGACGGAAGCTCACCAGGCTCCCCCGTCCCTGGGATTCTACAGGCAAGAACACTGGAGTGGGTTGCCATTTCCTTCTCCAATGCATGAAAGTGAAAAGTGAAAGTGAAGTCGCTCAGTCGTGTCCGACTCTCAGCGACCCCATGGACTGGAGCCTACCAGGATCCTCTGTCCATGGGATTTTCCAGGCAAAAGTACTGGGGTGGGGTGCCATTGCCTTCCCCGAAACTGTCTGAAACTGTTTCTCTAGGTTTCAGTAATTAGCCTGTTTCAGTAATTAGACTGTCTAGAGACAGTCTGAAACTGTCTCTCTAGGTTTCAGTAATTAGCCACTAACAGCACTGCAGGAGAAGGTAATGGCACCCCACCCCAGTGCTCTTGCCTGGAGAATCCCACGGGTAGAGGAGCCTGGTAGGCTGCAGTCCATGGGGTCACTAGGAGTCGGACACGACTGTGCAACTTCACGTTCACTTTTCACTTTCATGCATTGGAGAAGGAAATGGCAACCCACTCCAGTGTTCTTGCCTGGAGAATCCCAGGGACGGGGGATCCTGGTGGGGTGCCACCTACGGGGTCGCACAGAGTCGGACACGACTGAAGTGACTTAGCAGCAGCAGCAGCAGCAGCACCAGCAACAGCATTGCAAGAAAACATAACTCCCAGCAACGGCACCTATCTTTTTGGTGAGAGATTTGAAAGTACAACTATTCTTTTTGGTGATATCTCTGAATTTTCTACCTGGCCAAACTGCTTGAGCTTTGCCTGTTTCCCTTAGAGGGTATCCATTTCACCATGAGCTTTAATTATGGGGACAGAAAATGTTTTCTTCTTAAGATTACTTGCAACAGTTATTAAGAGACTCCTATATGATAGAGAGATAGGAACAAATTCCTCTACTCATTCTTCAACTGTCACTCCTTTCCTTACTTTCTTGTTTTACATATTTAAACAAGTTACTCTTGAATCCTAGTGTTAACCTGTGTTCTAGGCAGGAGAATTACACGACTGAATTCTCTATATGATGTAGATTCTTTTATTGTACCTATCTTTGATCTATATCTATGATATTATCATTTGAAATTATTTTTTTGCTTATACCAATCCAGAACCTCTGTCTCTTTGTGACTAGCTCAATTCTAGCCGCTTCATGACAACTTCCTCAAAGGCAGCATCTCCTCTCTGAATACCAGCACTCATCATCCCTAGTCTAGCAACTCTGTTCTTTATGATAACCTACCATGTATTAGTTTAAAATGGTCCCTATTATGCAGTTCCATCTTCTTCTCTAACTCTCCATTGCGCCCAGGATGGTACTATATTATGTATGGTATTATATCCGTGAACTTCCTGATGTTCAAGCTGGTTTTAGAAAAGGCAGAGGAACCAGAGATCAAATTGCCAACATCCGCTGGATCATGGAAAAAGCAAAGAGAGTTCCAGAAAAACATCTATTTCTGCTTTATTGACTATGCCAAAGCCTTTGACTGTGTGGATCACAATAAACTGTGGAAAATTCTGAGAGAGATGGGAATACCAGACCACCTGATCTGCCTCTTGAGAAATCTGTATGCAGGTCAGGAAGCAACAGTTAGAACTGGTCATGGAACAACAGACTGGTTCCAAATAGGAAAAGGAGTACGTCAAGGCTGTATATTGTCACCCTGTTTATTTAACTTATATGCAGAGTACATCATAAGAAATGCTGGACTGGAAGAAACACAAGCTGGAATCAAGATTGCTGGGAGAAATGTCAATAACCTAGAATATGCAGATGATACCACCCTTATGGCAGAAAGTGAAGAGGAACTAAAAAGCCTCTTGATGAAAGTGAAAGTGGAGAGTGAAAAGGTTGGCTTAAAGCTCAACATTCAGAAAACGAAGACCATGGCATCTGGTCCCATCACTGCATGGGAAATAGATGGAAAAACAGTGCAAACAGTGTCAGACTTTCTTTTTCTGGGCTCCAAAATCACTGCAGATCATGACTGCAGGCATGAAATTAAAAGACGCTTACTCCTTGGAAGGAAAGTTATGACCAACCTAGATAGCATATTCAAAAGCAGAGACATCACTTTGCCAACAAAGGTTCGCCTAGTCAAGGCTATGGTCGTTCCTGTGGTCATGTATGGATGTGAGAGCTGGACTGTGAAGAAGGCTGAGCGCCGAAGAATTGATGCTTTTGAACTGTGGTGTTGGAGAAGACTCTTGAGAGTCCCTTGGACTGCAAGGAGATCCAACCAGTCCATTCTGAAGGAGATCAGCCCTGGGATTTCTTTGGAAGGAACGATGCTAAAGCTGAAACTCCAGTATTTTGGCCACCTCATGCGAAGAGTTGACTCATTGGAGAAGACTCTGATGCTGGGAGGGATTGGAGGCAGGAGGAGAAGGGGACGACAGAGGATGAGATGGCTGGATGGCATCACTGACTCGATGGATGTGAGTCTGAGTGACCTCCGAGATCTGGTGATGGACAGGGAGGCCTGGTGTGCTGCAGTTCATGGAGTTGCAAAGAGTCAGACGCGACTCAGCGACTGATCTGATCTGATTTGATATACCGTCCTGGGTACAAAGGAGAGTTATCTCTAATACTTATTGATAGATAAATTAAAAAATGTCCCTTTCTTTAGAAAATTAAGGGCTTGGTAAAAAAAAATCTGATTTTCTCTTAAATGCTAAATGTCAAAGTGTTTATCCATGTTGCTTTTCATTTTCAGTGAAGGTTTGTACCAACTACATATCAAATGCTAAAAAGCTCTAGATATGATAATTGTGCTAAATATAACCAGGGTTGATAAAGACATATGGACTTCTGTTATTCTTCAAGTCAACAAGCATTTACTAAATGTGTACTATTGATGACAGCCTGGAAATCTTTTCATGTTCTTTTTTTTTTTACAGATACAAGATGATTGGGCACATTTGACAAGAGCATAACTTTTTTTAAAAGAAACATCTTTCAGGCAATTTTGTTTGAAAATCTGTGTGCTTAGAAATATGTGGCTCCAAAGATGAAGAATATAAGGTATAGCTCTTTTACTTTGATGAGATATGTATCTTCTCAAGTATAAGACAATAAGGGAGGAAGTGGATAGTCCCCTTACCAGTCCAACCAGCTGAATTAATCTGATGACTCCAGGACAACCAACAGATATTGCAGTCAGAGAACCCCACCCTCCCAGGACCCAAATTAAGTTAACCCCAAATGAAGTGAAGTAAAGTCGTTCAGTTGTGTCCGACTCTTTGCGACCCCATGGATTATAGCCTGCCAGGTTCCTCTGTCCATGGGATTTTCCAGGCAAGAATACTGGAGTGGATCCCTTCTCCATGGGATCTTCCCAGCTCAGGGATTGAACCCAGGTGTCCCGCATTGTAGGAGGATTCTTTGCAGATGGTAAAGAATCTGCCTGCAATTCCTATATAAATGCATAAAAAAGCATATTTATTTTTTCTAAGATCTCAATTAGACTAAGAAAACAAAACCATCCCAAGAGCTAAACTTTAAGTTATTTAAGTGAATTACACTTAGCAGTTTTTTAAAAATCACAGTTGTGATATGACTATATATAATATCTTACACATATAATAAGTACTTTTTTCATAACTAAAAATTTCACATAAACAAATTCTTGCAGGTGGTGGGTGTGTTCTGGGGACCAAAAATACCAAACTTTCATGGAAAGCCATTTAGGGAAGAGGTGATTTCAAAGGGAAAGGTGTTATCCTGAAAAAGTTCCCAAGAATATATCTACCGTGACAGGTTTCTACTGAGCAAAAAAACAGCCTATTAAAACTTCCAGATATCACCATGTACAAACACCACAAAGGAAAAGTGTACTGTGTCAATATATTTTATAGCTGTATGTTTATGGATATGTTTTCATGAACTAGATTAATCAAAATATAAGAGGCTGTCTTCCCTCCTATTTTCTAGCTGTCCCTGAAATTCACTTTGCTGCCAACTATAATCCTTTCCCCATTTTTATTTAAAAGCCATCAAGATGCTAAAGTAGTAAAACTGAATGGAGATGTCAAACGTGAGACAATTTTCCTTTCTTATGACCTATGAAGACAAACGTGCACACGGGAGTAAGGAATATAAGCTCTGCACATAATGCACATCAGCATAAAAAGACATCACTCTCTTTGGGAGGAATTGACAATTTATTAAGAGGCAGCATTTGAGCAGCCTTCTGAATATCTTATCATCTCTTCCATACCATTTTCTTCCCCTAGTGACTTCATCCAGGCTTCTCTCTGCTCTCCTTGCTGGATTTGGGGACTATAATAAGCCTGACGACTAACCTATCATCAGAATACTATAGAGACTTCCTGCATTCTTGTCTATAAAGCTAAAACTCAGTAAACAGAGGAACTGCATTGGCAACAGCTACTGAAAAGAGAAAAGCAAAAGTAGTTACCATGTCCACAAATGCTAGAATACTCAAGAAAACTGTTTAGTCTTTTAAAAATTTTGTTTCATTCATAGACGGTAAACAAATTGGATTTCACATTAGATTAGACTCAAATTCAATCACTGTATTTAGGCCCTATGTCAAGCACTATACTTGAATCACTCATCAATAGTTATCTCATGGAATCTTCAAAACCTTCTTAAGAGAGATTTTTCTCTCCACTTCATAATTAAAACAATGAAGTTCAGAGAAGTAACTCATCCTGCCCAAATCACAGAACCAGATGAAGAGCAGAAAGCCAGGCTCTGGACTCAGGTTTGAAGTAAGGACTGCTGCTGCTAAGTCGATTCAGTCGTGTCCGACTCTGTGCGACCCCAAAGACGGCAGCACACCAGGCTCTGCCATCCCTGGGATTCTCTAGGCAGGAACACTGGAGTGGGTTGCCATTTCCTTCACCATCAAGTAAGGACAGGGGACAGAATTACAGGAACTCATTGTCTACTGAAACTATCAAACCTCTTCTTTGAATATGTCAGGGAAAATGACAATGAAAGAGGAGAAAAAGACATATGAGTTCTCAGAGGAAGAAATAGAAATTAAAAAAAAAAGCTCATAATTGATCAAAGTCCTACTTCTCTTTTAGGACTGAGCCTTTATTTAATTAATCCTTGTCTGCTGGGTCGCTAGGGCTATTCCATCTTAAGGAAACAATGATAAGCCCCTCACCATCTAAACATCTTTCTCTGTCTTCCAAACATTCCACATTACTGAAAATCAACAGATTCTTATATCATGCTCACTGATTCTTCAGTCATTTCCTGTGGAAAAAAAAAATATATATATCTTAACTCAACGCCACTCATTCCAGTATTGCTGTACTCCTGTTTTCTTAACTTCTTCTGATAAGTACTAAAGATAAAAGGTAAACAATCTTAGAGATGGAACAACAAGTGTTATAAAAAAAACCTTAGGTACTATGTTTTGTAAGGAATTATAGTGATTGGGGAAAAATCTTTAAAATCAAATTGAATGTTCAACTTCTACATCTGTGGCCAAGACAAAAAGCCCAATTAAGTTTACATGTGGTGTTATTTTGAACTCTGGTTAAAAAAAAAAAAAAAAAGTTATGGTATCACTGTATGAGGCCTGGCCCCACACCTCCCATTAGATGAGAGAGGAGGCAATGTTCTCGCTCAATGTCTGGAGGGTTACTGAAGTGCATTACGCAGATCTGCAGCACAGATGCTGAGCAGCATTTTCAAAAGAATAAGACAATGGTTATGGCTAAGTTATCACAGAGAAAAGTACAAAAGCACAACTTGAAATATGAAAATTCAGCATTGTTGTGAAGAAATAAACACTTGTCTGTCCTTCAAATGATCCATTCAATCATCATGAAAAACAAAGCAAATCCTTCAGATAGAAATGAATGAACCATCCCCCTCCTCTTTCAAGAGGTACTTATTAGGTATGTGATCTGGTGGATGGCTGGAGATCATTTTAACAGCAGGGTTACAGATTTTAAAATATATTTAAAAGATAGTTCACATTTAATTTTATTTCTGGTGAGATTAATGTTCTATAAAGTTAGATGAACAAAAATGCTCTGTGAAATCATTTTCTTGGTGATCAATCTTTATAGTTCAATTGCTTACAAGGTTTATATAGGAACCTTTATAAAACCAAAGCAGATTCAGTAAAAGGCACCCATAAACTGACTCACATGGAGAAACAAATAACAAGATTGTATTATCAGTATATTTATGTCTAAATAACAGAATAAGGATTTGAATATGTCAGACTCACAGTAAGTGGTCCGATCTCTCCTGAGTGTGCTCCTCTCTCTAACTTCAAAGTATAAAACACTAAACAGGCAGGCAAAACCAAGCTCCTGTTGAAAGGCACTAGCCATACATATTATTCCAGATAAGCAAAGCAAGGTTAATGCAATCCCCCTGAGAGAGACATCAGAGGGACTCAGGATTAATTAATCACAGCAGGAAGAAGCTGAGTTGCCAGAGATGTTGCTAAGTCGCCCCTATAAAAAGGACCAAATCGCTCCCTTCCTTAGAAGTAAAATGGGAGATGTGATTCCGAATGTCAAATTGTAGATTTATAATCAATAATGCTATTGTCAGATCATTTACAACAAATGTGTTTATTCAGCTGGCATTGACAGGGAACTCAATTTATTATCTCTGAACTGTCTGAAGTTATATATCCACTGCCAACATGCATTTATATGTGCCGAATCCATCTGCAGTTTCTCTTTTTCTGTTCGGGAGAGTTCATAAAGCTTACCAAGGAGCCTGACCAGATCATAAATCAAGGGGAAGCAATTTCTGATAACTGAATATGAGTTTCCTCTAAAGCTTTTATGTGACCAAGATTTGAGGAGCTCTGTGACTAGCACAAAGGAAAACCTATCATGACTTTTTTTCCCCCCTCCCATCAATTGCTTGCGTCTTTGTTCTAGAATGTACAACTATAATTTCAGGTGCTTTTCAGCATTTTAATTCACATTTGTTCTTATACCCATGAAGGCCTCAGCAGCTTATCTTTCTCTCTACTCGTGGCTCCCATCGTATCCAAGAAAACCTGAGCAAAGCAAGTTGCTACCAACTTTTGACTCTCCTGCCTAAGACAGGTTTTCAATTTATTTAAAAGTAGGAAAACTGAAACCACCTAACATATATTTTGTGAGGGGAAAATGCTGACATTTGAGAATAAGAGGAGGGAAAAACCCTTTAAGATCTGCTATATGACAGATTAAAAGTAGTACTGCTGCTGCTAAGTCGCTTCAGTCGTGTCTGACTCTGTGTGACCCCATAGACGGCAGCCCACTAGGCTCCTCCATCCCTGGGATTCTCCAGGCAAAAATACTGGAGTGGGTTGTCATTTCCTTCTCCAATACATGAAAGTGAAAAGTGAAAGTGAAGTTGCTTAGTCGTGCCTGACTCTTCAGGAACTAGAAATACCCAACCAAACCTCTCCCTCCTTCTGGAACTGTCCATGGTGACCACACACCATGCAAATCTCCTTTCCTAGGCATCAGTCATCAGATCCAACTCAGCCTCAGTGACTCATGAGTCAAGATTCCTATTCCATTCCTTTCTTAATAGGGAAACCGAGGAAAGACAGGCAAAAGATGCTGAGATCAACAGACGCTACCCTATCTCACAGTCTTCATCTTAGCAGGCTTTTCTTCGCTAGCTATAAAACATCATCAGGGAACTTCACTGGTTTCAAACAAATTTGCAGTGCTTTATAAAGTTGCTTTTTGGGGAAGGCAATGGCACCCCACCCCAGTACTTTTGCCTGGAAAATCCCATGGACGGAGGATCCTGGTAGGCTCCAGTCCATGGGGTCGCTGAGAGTCGGACACGACTGAGCGACTTAACTTTCACTTTTCACTTTCATGCATTGGAGAAGTAAATGGCAACCCATTGCAGTATTCTTGCCTGGAGAATCCCAGGGACGGGGGAGCCTGGTCGGCTTCCATCTATGGGGTCCCACAGAGTCGGATACAACTGAAGCAACTTAGCAGCAGCAGCATAAAGTTGCTTTTAAAGCTTATCCCCCTTCCCAAGTAAAAGTGATCACAATGGGAAGAATACACTGCTGCGTTGTGCTGTGCTTAGTTATACCTGATTCTTTGCAACCCCACACACTGTAGCCCGCCAGGCTCCTCCATCTATCGGGATTCTCCAGGCAATAATACTGGAGTGGGTTGCCATGCCCTCCTCAAGGGGATCTTCCCAACCCAGTGATTGAATCCAGGTCTCTTGCATTGCAGACTGATTCTTTACCGTCTGAGCCACAAGAGAAGCACCCTGATATACTAAGTGTAACATTTAGTTTGAGCAAAGCTTTGCCTATGAGAAAAAGTCTTTCTAAAAGGGTCTTCTAACAACATAAAAACAACATATGTGCCAGAAAGAATGCTGAGCTGAAAACGAAAGTTACTTCTAAGCAGATAATGTCACTTTTCCACAATTACACAAATGAAAAAACAGATTAAGGAAAACTGTTAAGGAGTTTTACTTTGACTACAGCAAAACCATTTCAAGGAAGAGATAAACTCAAAGAACGATTACAAAATGTTGTAAAAACCCAAAGAAAGCTTGGCAAATAATGAAATTTTAAATTACGGCTCACATGAAAATAAATGATACTGCCTATCACTGCTCTGGGAGGGGCATGCTTTGCATGAATACTCAGATGGAAAAAGAAAATCCCAATAACTATGATGATAATCCAAACACAATATTGTTTACAAAAGAGTCTGTCTTTTATTTTTTTTTTAATCAAGAATCTCTTTTATTGATTATCAGAAACATTACAAACATCTAGTATGAACAAATTGTAACATGATAGTGTTTAGTTTGAACAATTAATACATTTCAGATATAATATTATACATATTTCAATGCTATTCTCCCCAATCATCTCACCCTCTCCTGGTCCCAGAGTCCAAAAGTCTGTCTATACATCAGTTCTCTTTTTTGTCTCGTAAATAGGGTTATTTTTTACCATCTTTCTAAATTCCTATTATGCGTTAGTATACTGTATTTGTGTTTTTTTTCTGGCTTACTTCACTCTGTATAATAGGGTCCAGTTCCATCCACCTCCTTAGAACTGATTCAAATGTATTCTTTTTAATGGCTGAGTAATCTTCCATTGTGTATATGTACCACAGCTTGCTTATCCATTCATCTGTGGATGGACATCTAGGTTGCTTCCATTTGTATTGCAAACAGTCTGCTATGAACATTGGGGTACAGGTGTCTCTTTTAATTTTTGTTTTTTTGGTTTTTTTTCCCGGCGGGGGGGTTGGGGGGTATAATGGCGGTTTTTTTGTTTTTTTTTTGTATTCTCCCTATTTTTTCCAAGTGGGGTTTTTTTTTTCCTTCCCCCCCCACGTGGGGAGGGGGTTCTCTCCCCCCCCTCCCCCCCCTTTTTTTTTTTTTTTGATAGCAGCCATACTGATTGGCGTGAAATGGTATCTCATAGTGGTTTTATTTGCATTTCTCTGATAATGAGTGATATTGAGCATCTTTTCATGTGTTTGTTAGCCATCTGTATGTCTTCTTTGGAGAAATGTCTATTGAGTTCTTTGCCCATTTTTTGATTGGGTCATTTATTTTCTGGAATTGAGCTTAGAAGTTGCTTTTTTTTTGAGATTAGTTTTTGTCAGTTGCTTCATTTCTATTATTTTCTCCCATTCTGAAGGCTGTCTTTTCACCTTGCTTATAGTTTCCTTTGTTGTGCAAAAGCTTTTTAAGTTTGATTAGGTCCCATTTGTTCATTTTTGATTTTATTTCCAATATTCTGGGAGGTGGGTCATAGAGGATCCTGCTGTGATGTAAGTCAGAGAGTGTTTTGCCTATGTTTTCCTCTAGGAGTTTTATGTTTCTGGTCTTACATTTAGCTCTTTAATCCATTTTGAGTTTATTTTTTGTATGTGTTAGAAAGTGTTCTAGTTTCATTATATGGAGGGTCTTTTTTTTATCCATTCAGCCAGTCTCTGTCTTTTGTTGGGGCATTCAACCCATTTACATTTAAGGTAATTAATGATAAATATGATCCCGTTCCATTTTTTTTTTTTTTTTTTTCCTTTTTTTTTCTTCTAGAATTTTTTTTTGAGAGTGTCGTCTCTCAGTTTTCTTCTTAAAGTTTTATTTCTCCTATATTTGAATGAGATCCTTGCTGGTAATAATCTGGCTTTTCTTTTTTCATCACTTAAGTATTTTCCATTCCCTCTGCTTGGAGAGTTCTTAGTCAGCTTTTCATGGGTTCTTTTTTTTTTTTTTTCCTTCTCTTTTTTTTTTTTTTTTTTTTTTTTTTATTTTTTTTGTTTTTTGTTATTTGGGATGTACTGAGTATTTTTCCTTCCCTTTTAGGGAAGTTTTCACTATTATCTCCTCTAGTATCTTCTCATGTCTTTCTTTTTTTTCTTCTTCTGGGACTTACGATATTGTACTTTTTTTGATATTTCCTTTTCTTTTTTCGTTTTTTTTTCTCCTCTGATTCTTTCTCCATCTTCTTCTTTCGCTTTCTTCTTCTCCTCTTTTTCTCTTTTGTTGCCTCCAGAGTTTTTGTCTTTTTTTTTTTTTTTTCTTTTTTTTCTTCTAGTCCTTTTATTTTCTTGCCTCTCAAGTCTCCAGATTTCCATGATTCATTTTGCTTCAGTTTATTTCACGATCATATGTTTCAGGTGTTCGCTTTTCTTCCTCTTTTTTTGTTTGGTGGGCTTACTTTCCTCTGTTTTTTTTATTTTTTTTAATTTGGGCTTTTTTTGCTATATGTGTGCTCGAGGTTTTTTATGGCTTCGGTTTGTGGGTGAGCTGTTGGGGTGAGTGAGTAAGTAGTATAATTATTTTGGGGTTTGTAGCTATTGAGCTCAGGTTTTTGATTTTTTTTGGATTGTGTTACTGTTAGAGTAGGTGAGGTTGAGCTCCTTTATGGAAGGAGCCCTGTTAGTTTTTACAGTAGTCTCAAAACTCTCCTATAATGCATCCACAACTGGACTGCCAGAGATGTTCACGGAATATACATAGAAGGAAAAAGGGAGGAAGGAGAAGAGGTGGTAGGAGGATAAAAGGAGGGAGGGAAGGAGAGAGAGATTAGTAGTAATCAGTAAAGAAAAGAAAAAGGAAAGGAAAAAAGCAAAGGACAAAAAGGAAAAAGGAAAAAAAAAAACAAAACAGGGTCGCAAAAGTTATATCTAAACGTGGAGATTAAAGAAGTACTAGAGGATAAAAAAATAATAATAATAAAAAAATAAAAGAAACAAAACAAACAACAACAAAAAAAAAATTAAAAGGAAAAAAAAATTTTTGTTTTCCTTTTTCCAATTAAAAAATAATAAAAATTTAAAAAATATATATATATATTAAAAAAAGAAAAGAAAAAAAAAGGAAATAATGATGGGAAAAATAGTAACAATATATATAAGAGTTTCTCTATTATTGTTGTGGGTTCAGTTCATTTTCAGCTAGTTCCTTGTTCCGGCTTAAATTTCCAAGATCTATAGGCCCCTTTCTCTGTGGTTGTTCTGTATAGTTCTTTGTTCTGTGCACGGTTCGGCGGTGTTCTGGGCCAAGGCCCGCCACTCGTGTGGTCGGCGCTGCACAATCTGGATTGCCGGCCCAAACTACTCCAGTTAGGCAGCACTCCAGACAATCAGGCGAACGAAGTCTGCGCTGAGGCCCGCAGAGGGGGAGAGGTCGGCGACGGGAATGGCGGGGGGCGGGTGGGGGAGGGGATGGGGTGGCCCTCGAGGGAGCCGCCGGCACAGCGGGCGGGGGCACGCCTGCACGGGAGTGGCCGGCGGGGGAGCGTCCAGTGGGGGAGAGTCCCGCGGGGGAGCGTCCCTCTGGGGAGCGCCGGCAGCGGAGCGTCCCGCGTGGGAACAGCCAAGGCGTCTCCCTGCCCAGCCCCGGCTCCCCAATGGCAGATGCGGGCGTTTGCAGCGGTGCTTTCCGCTGCGGAAGTTACCGCAGGGCCCGCAGTCTGTGGGTTCTAATTGCTCAACTGTTCTCCTCCCTGTTATGATAGTCTCCGTGTTTCCCAGGTTCGGCGCAGATTCCGCAGGGAGAGTGTTTCCTGGTGTTTGGAAACTTCTCTTTTAAGACTCCCTTCCCCGGACAGAGGTCCGCCCTCCCTCTTTGTCTCTCTCTGCTTCTATATTCTTTCCTACCTCCTTTAGAAGGCAGTGAGTTGCTTTTCTGGGTGTCCGACGTCCTCCACCAGCACTCGAAGCTGTTTGTGGTATTTACTCGGCGCCCAGATGTCCCATTGATGAATTTGTGGAGGAGAAAGCGTATTCCCCGTCCTAATCCTTCGCCATCTTAACCGGAAGTCCCTCAAGAGTCTTTTTTTTATTTTTTTTCCCGGGGCTTACCTTTTTTTACCCCCTTCCTCCTTTTTTTTTTTTTTTTAAATTTTCTAAAAAAAAAAAAATTTTTTTAAAAAAAAGGGGCCCCCCCTTTTGGGGAGGGGAAAACAAAAAACCCCCCCCCCCTGGTAAAAAAAATATCACCCAAGAGGTGTGGTAGAATATTTTTATTGCCCCCACCCCCAAACCCGATCAAAGTACGGGGCTCGGAACAGAGCCATTACCCTCCCCCCCCTCTTTAAAGAGTTGATTGCCTAAAAGTTATGAGAAGGAGGTTCTCTCATTTCCAGCCTCCAGAGTAAGCAAAAGCGAAACATCTCAAAAATCCACAATCTAATAACCATACTTGTAATTTTTTAAAAACTCAAGTGGTAAAAAAACAGCTGTGAAAAAAAGGCCATTTTTGTTTTTTTCTTCTTTAATAGAAATTGTTCTCTCTCCTAAGTGAGTTTATCATAAGGAGGGATATAAAAATGTAACTCACAGAGAGAATAGTACAGGCAAGAGGCTACTGGTAGAAAGTCAGTGCATCTGGTGGTCTGGTGACCTTGGCGAAGTCACGGAGTGGTCAGGAGGTCTCCTGGAGCTGCAGGAGAGGACTGGTGGGTGTTGCACTTGCATTCAGATAACCATGTGAGATACTGCATGAGATTATGAATGTTTGGTGGAAAATTGTTTATAACAATGTAACACACAATTTACATAGATACCATCATTTGATGTCTTTTTCATTCATCTTAATGTGAACTGCTACCTCTATCCGCCCTTCATGTCAAATGTTCATATAAAAGGCTAAGGAATGTGTGGCTCACGTGTGTGTGTATCTGGGTGCACATGTGCATTTGTATACATACTTAACATATGCATGTATTTCCCTCATATGCTTTATTAAGGTAATTAGAACTGAAGGAACCATAATCGATGACTAGAAAATTTAGTAGAAATAAAGCAAGAGAAATCTGGAGCTCTACTACATCAACATGATAAAAGACAAATTTAAAGCTTAATTACCAAACTGTAGAAGCTATTTAAAAATTATGATTCATGTTAGAAGAGCCCACAATTGAAACAGCCTCGTCATCATATTTCTTTTTGTTTTCAATAAGTGCTCCTCTTATTATCCAGAAAACGGTCTTCTTTTGTCTACAATGCTTCTTACAACTCCACAATTAAACTCAAATCTATCACAAAAACTATAAACTAGCTTCTCCAGATAAATTAGAATTATAGGCTAGATATTGCCAATGCAACTCATTAAAGATAATCCATCAAAGTAGGGAAATTATATGCATTTCCAAGCCATTCAGGCCTATACACTTTCTCTCTGGCTCCCTCCCTTCTTCCCTCCCTCTCTCACTCACTCACACTTTCACTTACACACACATACTCATCTATGAAAAACACTGCAAACTCTGGAATTTTGAGTGCTATATTTTACATTAAACTGAATAAGACCAAACTCATTTCCTTGCAATTAAAAGGAAATGTCTACCCTCCCACATGAAAAAACCCTGTCTTATTTATATTCTGGTCTCAGAAACATTAGCATAACAAATCTGACCAAAAAAAATTGTGCAATGGTTGTATAGAAGTGAGAAGGATGAGAGAGAAAAGGAAATACTAAAATCAGAGTCTTTAACATTAAAGACCTCTCCTTGTGACAGAGCACTCTTGTGGAATCTAGATTTGTTCAGAGAGATTACTTGAATTTAGGTGGAACAGTGGCAAGTTTTAATTTTAAACCATATCTGAATTAGCGGTTACTCCATTTAAAACTTTTCCTGAGACCCTGAGGGAACAGATAACCTAAATTAAAGCAGAATGGAGGAATTTACATACCATTTTCATGGCTACTATTCAACAGGGTTTTCAGAATGGTGACACTGGCATTTTGTTAAAAGAGTTAAGTTCTTCATCCATATTTTGGGATTTTTGTCATCTCTCATGTAAGCTCTCATTCTCTATCTTCAATAGTCTATCAGATATCCCAACTAAAATATTCTGATGTTATCTAAACCTATGCTTAAGACATAAAACACTGTTCCTTAATCTGCCTTCACGAAAATAGGCAAATAAAATTGGGATTATTTAGGAATAAAGTTTGCTGGAATCTAGATTTGAAAAGATGAAGAAAAGGAATGATGAACAACTACAAATGGGAGTGGACATACAGGTTTTAGAGCTGACCTGAGCAAGGGAGACAGAGGGCTAACTCTAGCCTGTGGTTTCAAGAGATGTTGGTGGCCTAGGGAATCCAGTATAGAGGATGGGAGGCCCCAGCACCAGGGAATACTCAGTCAGGAGGGAGGTGACATATGAATGCAAAGAAGAATGCCCCCAGCAGCTTAGAGTGTTAGGACAAGTTTCAGCCAGAGAAGAGGCTGGGTAGGGTCAGCCTGAGTGGGCCAGGCTACTTTACAGGATGAGAGGCTGGGCTCTGTTCATGGAAGAGCAGGTGCAGACTGTCTTACTGGAAAATAAGACTCTGAAACAGGTATTCAGATCAGATCAGTCGCTCAGTCGTGTCCGACTCTTTGCGACCCCATGAACCGCAGCACGCCAGGCCTTCCTGTCCATCACCAGCTCCCGGAGGTCACTCAGACTCGCATCCATCAAGTCAGTGATGCCATCCAGCCATCTCATCCTCTGTCGTCCCCTTCTCCTCCTGCCCTCAATGCCTCCCAGCATCAGAGTCTTCTCCAATGAGTCAACTCTTCACATGAGGTGGCCAAAATACTGCAGTTTCAGCTTTAGCATCATTCCTTCTAGAGAAATTCCAGGATTGATCTCCTTCAGAATGGACTGGTTGGATCTTCTTGCAGTCCAAGGGACTCTCAAGAGTCTTCTCCAACACCATAGTTCAAAAGCATCAATTCTTCGGCGCTCAGCCTTCTTCACAGTCCAGCTCTCACATCCATACATGACCACAGGAAAGACCATAGCCTTGACTAGGCGAACCTTTGTTGGTAAAGTAATGTCTCTGCTTTTGAATATGCTATCTAGGTCGGTCATAACTTTCCTTCCAAGGAGTAAGCGTCTTTTAATTTCATGGCTGCAGTCATGCAAAATCATCTGCAGTGATTTTGGAGCCCAGAAAAATAAAGTCTGACACTGTTTCCACTGTTTCCCCATCTATTTCCCATGCAGTGATGGGACCAGATGCCATGATCTTCGTTTTCTGAATGTTGAGCTTTAAGCCAACTTTTCACTCTCCACTTTCACTTTCATCAAGAGGCTTTTGAGTTCCTCTTCACTTTCTGCCATAAGGGTGGTGTCATCTGCATATCTGAGGTTATTGATATTTCTCCCGGCAATCTTGACTCCAGCTTGTGTTTCTTCCAGTCCAGCATTTCTCATGATGTACTCTGCATATAAGTTAAATAAACATGGTGACAATATGCAGCCTTGACATACTCCTTTTCCTATTTGGAACCAGTCTGTTGTTCCATGACCAGTTCTAACTGTTGCTTCCTGACCTGCATACAGATTTCTTAAGAGGCAGATCAGGTGGTCTGGTATTCCCATCTCTTTCAGAATTTTCCATAGTTTATTGTGATCTACACAGTCAAAGGCTTTGGCATAGTTAATAAAGCAGAAATAGATGTTTTTCTGGAATTCTCTTGCTTTTTCCATGATCCAGCGGATGTTGGCAATTTGATCTCTGGTTCCTCTGCCTTTTCTAAAACCAGCTTGAACATCAGGAAGTTCACGGTTCACATATTGCTGAAGCCTGGCTTGGAGAATTTTGAGCATTATTTTACTAGCGTGTGAGATGAGTGCAATTGTTCAGTAGTTTAAGCACTCCTTGGCATTGCCTTTCTTTGGGATTGGGATGAAAACTGACCTTTTCCAATCTTGTGGCCACTGCTGAGTTTTCCAAATTTGCTGGCATATTGAGTGCAGCACTTTCACTGCATCATCTTTCAGGACTTGGAATAGCTCCACTGGAATTCCATCACCTCCACTAGCTTTGTTCGTAGTGATGCTTTCTAAGGCCCATTTGACTTCACATTCCAAGATGTCTGGCTCTAGGTCAGTGATCACATCATCATGATTATCTAGGTCTTGAAGCTCTTTTTTGTACAGTTCTTCTGTGTATTCTTGCCACCTCTTCTTAATATCTTCTGCTTCTGTTAGGTCCACACCATCTCTGTCCTTTATCGTGCCCATCTTTGCATGAAATGTTCCTTTGGTATCTCTGATTTTCTTGAAGAGATCCCTAGTCTTTCCCATTCTGTTGTTTTCCTCTATTTCTTTGCATTGATCACTGAAGAAGGCTTTCTTATCTCTTCTTGCTATTCTTTGGAACTCTGCATTTAGATGTTTATATCATTCCTTTTCTCCTTTGCTTTTCGTTTCTCTTCTTTTCACAGCTATTTGTAAGGCCTCCCCAGACAGCCATTTTGCTTTTTTGCATTTCTTTTCCATGGGGATGGTCTTGATCCCTGTCTCCTGTACAATGTCATGAACCTCATTCCATAGTTCATCAGGCACTCTATCTATCAGATCTAGGCCCTTAAATCTATTTCTCACTTCCACTGTATAATCATAAGGGATTTGATTTAGGTCATACCTGAATGGTCTAGTAGTTTTCCCTACTTTCTTCAATTTCAGTATGAATTTGGCAAGAAGGAGTTCATGGTCCGAGCCACAGTCAGCTCCTGGTCTTGTTTTTGCTGATTGTATAGAGCTTCTCCATCTTTGGCTGCAAAGAATATAATCGATCTGATTTCGGTGTTGACCATCTGGTGATGTCCATGTATAGAGTCTTCTCTTGTGTTGTTGGAAGAGGGTATTTGCTATGACCAGTGCATTTTCTTGGCAAAACTCTATTAGTCTTTGCCCTGCTTCATTCCGTATTCCAAGGCCAAATTTGCCTGTTACTCCAGGTGTTTCTTGACTTCCTACTTTTGCATTCCAGTCCCCTATAATGAAAAGGACATCTTTTTTGGGTGTTTGTTCTAAAAGGTCTTGTAGGTCTTCATAGAACCGTTCAACTTCAGCTTCTTCGGTGTTACTGGTTGGGGCATAGATTTGGATTACTGTGACATTGAATGGTTTGCCTTGGAAACGAACAGAGATCATTCTGTTGTTTTTGAGATTGCATCCAAGTACTGCATTTTGGACTCTTTTGTTGACCATGATGGCCACTCCATTTCTTCTGAGGGATTCCTGCCCACAGTAGTAGATATAATGGTCATCCGAGTTAAATTCACCCATTCCAGTCCATTTTAGTTCGCTGATTCCTAGAATGTCGACATTCACTCTTGCCATCTCTTGTTTGACCACTTCCAATTTGCCTTGATTCATGGACCTGACATTCCAGGTTCCTATGCAATATTGCTCTTTACAGCATCGGACTTTGCTTCTATCACCAGACACATCCACAGCTGGGTATTCTTTTTGTTTTGGCTCAGGTATTAGCATGAACGAAATGTAAAGGGAGGATGGGGTGAAAGTCACTCTGGAGCTAGGATGGACCCAGAGAATTGCTACCAACAGGGGGAATGCACCCAGTCTGTTATGCCTTTCATGAAGTAGTCACTGATTGCAAGCGTGACTCTGAGAAGAATAAGGAACCTGGGCAAGATGTTGTTCTTTACCTGGTAGAGATATCCAGAGAGGGACTCGGCAGAGATCTATCTTCTGTCCAAACCCCTGGTTGCTGGAGGAAAGAAAAGGAAGTCCTGAGGGGGAAGGTCTGGACAGTACATCATAGATAGTCTGGAGAGCAGCATCATAGAAGCCACAGCAGGTGTGCAGCAGGCAACTTAGGATAAAGCCTAATGGCCAAGGTGAGTTTAGGAATGTCTGAATCTTTGCAGGCCTAGGGCTCACTCAGATATACAAAGTACAAGGCTTTAGTACCAGCAAGACAGATTCCCCTCAGAGCCACTCAGATACTGCTCTAATATAAATCCTCCTGGTCTTCGGATTATCAATGGTCTGATACAATCGATATTCTCCTAGTGACAGTAGTAGTAATAAGATGGCCTGAGTAGACTACTGGAGGCATGAAGAAAGGGGAGTGCATGGCAATGAACAAAGCCACTGTGCTCAATTTCAGGACACCAGGCAAACTTATCAAGGGACTCTTTCCAGACTCTATACCCGAGATAGATTCCCTGATCAAAGCTGGGACTATTAGAACAATAACTCAACTCTGGCTCTAAAGAACCAATCACAAAATTAGGAAAGAGGTAAAATCATTCCTTAAGGAATCATCTGACTCCAGCGGAGTCACTGCTGTCTGGGTCAGGCCTGAAACAGTAGGCTCCACAGAGGCATCTGAACCATAACACTAGGTCTGCTTGCTCACTGGTGATCTGTCTAGTATCCCAAGATGTCTGAAACTTACTTCACCCTTAGGTAGGGATTTCAGAATATAGATAACCAGGGAAGATTCTATCCTTAAGATTCAACTAACAAACTTGTAACTAGCAAAATGATGCATCATGTATTAACTTAAAAGCCCTTTAGGGATGAATCTAAACATAAAAACAAGAATTTCTACAATTGTTACACTGCAAGTTTGAAATGAGGAATTTTATAATTCTGCATCATCACTTTCTTTTGCTATTGGATTGGATAGAGAATGCAAACTGTGACAGGGTGGCACAAAGTTGCAGCCCAAGGAGTTAAGTGATAGAGATTTAGGGAACCAGCACTACATGGTGAGGTGCTTGTGATTCAGTGAAGAATTTGAAAATTAGATGCCTTAAGATCTTCCTACAGATCCTTTCCAGCCTAAGTATTGATAGAAAACAATCTAAAAATGGAAAGCACTTGGAAATAAAATTTTGTTATTGTTGTTGTTATTCTAACACCTTTCTAAACTCCTTTCCTATATCTTTTCCTTCTTGGGGGTATCGTGAACCCCTTTGAGACTCTGTTCCCCAGAAGCTTAGAATCACTCTGCTCTAGAATCAACCCTGTTCCCCAGTTGGCTAGAAATCACCACTAAAAGAGACAGCATGCTGATATGGGTAACATCTCAGAATTTTTCCTCTGCTGTCCAATCAAAATTATTTTCTGATTCCCCTAAGGAATTCTTCCCTAATAGGCAAATGATGAAAACATAAAAATTAAGACATTGATGGCTATTGTTACTTACTGGGTTGCCCATCCCAGCTATAGACAGATACTTCCTTTTAATTCATATTGATTCATTTCAAAGATGAAAAAAAGGACAGTATCAGAGTAAAGTCTGCTGTTTCCTCCCTGCCTCATTAGATGGTAGGCTTGGTGTGGCTAGGCAAAATGAGAATAGGACACAAGGTAGCTGTTGAAAGTGAGTGACTAAATGAAATGGCAAGGAAAAAAAGCACAGGAGGCTTATAAAAAAGTAATAGGTTAGCTGAGTAAAGTGATAAACAAACCCCGAGTACCTAATAATTATAGATATCACTCAGAAATATTTATAAATGTCATTGATTCATTCAACAGATATATACTACATTCAGAATCTACTATTTGCTTTTCAGTAAGTATCTTTAATTATGTATTCCAAAGTTATAATTTATGGCAGAAATTTCAACAGCTAAGGCAGGTATGTGGGAAAGCATATTTGGCCAGAGAAACCTTTGCAATGCATTTAATGATGATGATGATGTATCACTTCAGTCGTGTCCGACTCTGTGTGACCCCATAGACGGCAGCACACCAGGCTCCCCCGTCCCTGGGATTCTCCAGGCAAGAACACTGGAGTGGGTTGCCATTTCCTTCTCCAATGCATGAAAGTGAAAAGTGAAAGTGAAGTCGCTCAGTCGTGCATTTAATATCACCTCACATATATGACAATCATCAAAACTAGAGTTAAATTAATCTGGTAAACTCTGAGATTAATATCACATGTGGTGTTTGCTGATGAACATGAAGTGTCACTTTAGTGTCAGTTTATGATTTTCCTTTTGTAAAACATAGAGTGAGAACACTGTCTCCTTACATAATGAAAAATACAATTAGAGTTCTCAAGGCTGTGAGGAGAATTACTATGTACAGATAATGAATGGAAATTGAAGACAGACTAAATTAAGATGGGATGATATGGTTAATAAGATATGCTGTAACCACTAGACCAGCAGATTTTTTTTCATCCCAACTCCGGATCAATTTTTAGGTAGAAGTAGTCACAAGGAAGCAAGTTTGGTACCCATTTGCTATGAGAGGCACCTATACATCAATCCGTCTGTAGCCAAGAGAAAAGGACACAGAAGAATTTCCGGCATGATCTCTCCAGGTTACCTAAGGACTGATTTCTAAGTTTCAGTTTCCTAGACAGGCTAAGCCTCCCAAGGAGTTAGAAATGTTCACCACTGTACCCCTTCCTTCTAACTCCAAGTTAACTTTTGGCCAACGCTATATATATTTTTAAGTATATATATAGCTCATTTTTGCAGATACTATGGGAGTATCAAGTCAAGAAAAACCTGGAGTAACAGGCAAATTTGGCCTTGGAACACAGAATGAAGCAGGGCAAAGACTAATAAAGTTTTGCCAAGAAAATGCTCTGGTTATAGCAAACACCCTCTTCGAACAACACAAGAGAAGACTCTATACATGGACATCACCAGATGGTCAACACCACAGACTGATTATATTCTTTGCAGCGAAAGATGGAGAAGCTCTATACAGTCAGCAAAAACAAGACCAGGAGCTGACTGTGGTTCAGACCATGAACTCCTTATTGCCAAATTCAGACTGAAATTGAAGAAAGTAGGGAAAACCACTAGACCATACAGGTATGACCTAAATCAAATCCGTTATGATTATACAGTGGAAGTGAGAAATAGATTTAAGGGCCTAGATCTGATACAGTGCGTGATGAACTATGGAATGAGTTTTGTGACACTATACAGGAGACAGGGATCAAGATCATCCCCATGGAAAAGAAATGCAAAAAAGCAAAATGGCTGTCTGGGGAGGCCTTACAAATAGCTGTGGAAAGAAGAGAAGCGAAAAGCAAAGGAGAAAAGGAAAGATATAAGCATCTGAATGCAGAGTTCCAAAGAATAGCAAGAAGAGATAACAAAGCCTTCTTCAGTGATCAATGCAAAGAAAGAGAGGAAAACAACAGAATGGGAAAGACTAGAGATCTCTGCAAGAAAATCAGAGATACCAAAGGAACATTTCATGCAAAGATGGGCTCGATAAAGGACAGAAATGATAGGGACCTAACAGAAGCAGAAGATATTAAGAAGAGGTGGCAAGAATACACAGAAGAACTGTACAAAAAAGATCTTCACGACCCAGATAATCATAATGGTGTGATCACTGACCTAGAGCTAGACATCCTGGAATGTGAAGTCAAGTGGGCCTTAGAAAGCATCACTACAAACAAAGCTAGTGGAGGTGATGGAATTCCGGTGGAGCTATTCCAAATCCTGAAAGAGGATGCTGTGAAAGTGCTGCACTCAATAGGCCAGCAAATTTGGAAAACTCAGCAGTGGCCACAGGACTGGAAAAGGTCAGTTTTCATTCCAATCCCAAAGAAATGCAATGCCAAAGAATGCTCAAACTACCAAACAACTGCACTCATTTCACACGCTAGTAAGATCAGATTAGTCGCTCAGTCGTGTCCGACTCTTTGTGACCCCATGAACTGCAGCACGCCAGGCCTCCATGTCCAACACCAGCTCCCGGAGGTCACCCAGACTCACACCCATCGAGTCAGTGATGTCATCCAGCCATCTCATCCTCTGTCGTCCCCTTCTCCTCCTGCCCTCAATCCCTCCCAACATCAGAGTCTTCTCCAATGAGTCAACTCTTCGCATGAGGTGGCCAAAATACTGGAGTTTCAGCTTTAGCATCATTCCTTCTAAAGAAATTCCAGGATTGATCTCCTTCAGAATGGACTGGTTGGGTCTCCTTGCAATCCAAGGGACTCTCAAGAGTCTTCTCCAACACCACAGTTCAAAAGCATCAATTCTTCGGCGCTCAGCCTTCTTCACAGTCCAGCTCTCACATCCA
Organism: Tragelaphus eurycerus; assembly: GCA_935064755.1. NCBI lineage: Eukaryota > Metazoa > Chordata > Mammalia > Artiodactyla > Bovidae > Tragelaphus > Tragelaphus eurycerus. The sequence continues at coordinate 33,215,561 of CAKXYN010000013.1, forward strand.
TACATGACCACAGGAAAGACCATAGCCTTGACTAGGCGAATCTTTGTTGGTAAAGTAATGTCTCTGCTTTTGAATATGCTATCTAGGTTGGTCATAACTTTCCTTCCAAGGAGTAAGCGTCTTTTAATTTCATGGCTGCAGTCACCATCTGCAGTGATTTTGGAGCCCAGAAAAACAAAGTCTGACACTGTTTCCACTGTTTCCCCATCTATTTCCCATGCAGTGATGGGACCAGATGCCATGATCCTCGTTTTCGGAATGTTGAGCTTTAAGCCAACCTTTTCACTCTCTACTTTCACTTTCATCAAGAGGTTTTTTAGCCCCTCTTCACTTTCTGCCATAAGAGTGGTGTCATCTGCATATCTGAGGTTATTGATATTTCTCCCAGAAATCTTGATTCCAGCTTGTGTTTCCTCCAGTCCAGCATTTCTCATGATGTACTCTGCATATAAGTTAAATAAACATGGTGACAATATGCAGCCTTGATGTACTCCTTTTCCTATTTGGAACCAGTCTGTTATTCCATGACCAGTTCTAACTGTTGCTTCCTGACCTGAATACAGATTTCTTAAGAGGCAGATCAGGTGGTCTGGTATTCCCATCTCTCTCAGAATTTTCCATAGCTTATTGTGATCCACACAGTCAAAGGCTTTGGCATAGTCAATAAAGCAGAAATAGATGTTTTTCTGGAACTCTCTTGCTTTTTCCATGATCCAGCGGATGTTGGCAATTTGATCTCTGGTTCCTCTGCCTTTTCTAAAACCAGCTTGAACATCAGGAAGTTCACGGTTCACATATTGCTGGCTGGCTTGGAGAATTTTGAGCATTACTTTACTCAGGTCAGGAAGCAACAGTTAGAACTGGTCATGGAACAACAGACTGGTTCCAAATAGGAAAAGGAATAAGTCAAGGCTGTATATTGTCACCATGTTTATTTAACTTATATGCAGAGTACATCATAAGAAACGTTGGACTGGAAGAAACACAAGCTGGAATCAAGATTGCCTGGAGAAATATCAATAACCTGAGATATACAGATGACACCACCCTCATGGCAGAAAGTGAAGAGGAACTAAAAAGCCTCTTTATGCAAGTGGAAATGGAGAGTGAAAAAGTTGGCTTAAAGCTCAACATTCAGAAAACGAAGATCATGGCATGCAGTCCCAACAGTTCATGGGAAATAGATGGGGAAACCGTGGAAACAGTGTCAGACTTTATTTTTGGGGGCTCCAAAATCACTGCAGATGGTGACTGCAGCCATGAAATTAAAAGATGCTTACTCCTTGGAAGGAAAGTTATGACCAACCTAGATAGCATAGTCAAAAGCAGAGACATCACTTTGCCAACAAAGGTTCACCTAGTCAAGGCTATGGTCTTTCCTGTGGTCATGTATGGATATGAGAGCTGGACTGTGAAGAAGGCTGAGCACTGAAGAATTGATGCTTTTGAACTGTGGTGTTGGAGAAGACTCTTGAGAGTCTCTTGGACTGCAAGGAGACCCAACCAGTCCATTCTGAAGGAGATCAGCCTTGGGATTTCTTTGGAAGGAATGATGCTAAAGCTGAAACTCCAGTATTTTGGCCACCTCATGCGAAGAGTTGACTCATTGGAGAAGACTCTGATGCTGGGAGGGATTGAGGGCAGGAGGAGAAGGGGGACGACAGAGGATGAGATGGCTGGATGGCATCACTGACTCGATGGATGTGAGTCTGAGTGACCTCTGGGAGTTGGTGATGGACAGGGAGGCCTGGCATGCTGCAGTTCATGGGGTCGCAAAGAGTCAGACACGACTGAGCGACTGATCTGACTGATCTGATCTGAATACTCCATTGTGTATATGTACCACAGCTTTCTTATCCATTCATATGCTGATGGACATCTAGGTTGCCTCCATGTCCTGGCTATTATAAACAGTTCAAAGGCATCAATTACTTTAGTGAAAATTAATGAAATATCTTTTAGCATAAGGGAGACAAAAGATGGCACTAGAGAAGCAAAGGAACATAACTATTCATTTTCCGAAAGTTTTAACTGTAGACCAATCATTGGCAGGGAGCATTGAATAAAATATCTGAATATGAGAAAAAGAAGGCACTCTTAAGGTAAAATAGGAACAGGAAAAGCAACAGCAAACAAGACCTACAGTAAAATTACAGTGGTCCCTTGTATCAGGATTGGTGGAATGTCCATATAGGAGAAACTTTCAGTCTTTGTACTATCCTTCCCAATCAAATGCCACTTAATAGAAACCAGATAAAGTTAATTAAGCTGGGCAGTACTCTGCTTTACTGAGAATGTTCAAACACAGAACCACGGGAAGGGTCTTATTCTTTTGGAGACTTTAAGCAGAAAATAGAATAGTATTTTAAGCAGAAAATAAAATTCAATCTTCTTGCCAATGATGTTAAAGATATACTTGCTGAGTTTTGAAATTCAGAAAAAAGTATCAATGCCTTCAGGATACCATATGCTTTGAATGGGAGAGGGAAGCAGAGAATTAACATTTCCTGAGAGCTTCCTATATAAAGAGAATAGCACAGTGGGTAAAAGCAGATAGATGCTTAGAGCCAGACTGCCGATTTCAGAGCTCACCTCTGCCATTCACAGGCTGTATCATAGGGTGTTGTATTTATTATATGAATTAATATTACTGCAGAGCATAGTAAGTGCTCATTAAAAGTTAGCTATTGTTTTTGGTACTCTGTGCAAGGCCCTTTCTGACATGTTTCATGGTCTCCCTTGTTTCAGTTAGTTGCCATGCTCTTTTGTTTATGTAGACTCATCTCATCCCCCTACCCTTTTCCCTCCTGCCTTCCCTTACTGTTTCTCCTCAACATCTCACCTTTTTTACAAAACATTGCCTGACCTCTCCAGACTAGAACAGCAGCCCCCACTCCTATTTCACCATGTCCTGCTACCGTTTGCCTCACTGGAAGCAACTTGAGAGCACCCATTCCACCCCCAGGGTCTAGTCCAGTCGTAGATATTTACAAGGATTCTACACTTACTAGATTAGTATGCCCCTTTACGGAATCCATATGAAAACCTAAAAAATGGGAACACTGTTACTCCTATTTTGTACTAGATATACATGAATAACACAATATTGAGTGAGGTGAAGATTCAAAGAACACAAAATTAGTAAAAGCAGGATCCTAGATTTGAACCAAAATCTGTCTGAATCCACAGTTCGCAATTTTTTCCTGAGCTTACGTTCCATATGGATGTGTCTTACGGATTTAATGAGAGACTCATTTACAAAAGTGTATCTAGGTCTTGAATGACAAGTGAATCATCAAACAAGCTTGGTGTCAATTATTAGCCTACTTTACATGTGCCAACTAAATATCATCTTTGGAACAGTCATTCTCAAAGTGCAGCTCCTGGAGCAGCAGCAGCAGCAGGATGTGGCAATCTGTTACAAATACAAATTACTTATCACCACCCCAGAACTACTGATTCAGAAACTCTGGGATAGAGCAACCTGTTTAGCAGGTGCTCCAGGTAATTCTGATGCAGGTTCAATTTGAAAACCACTTTCTTCTTGGTGTGCTTATTTACTGATAGATGCTCCCCTTGCCAAGACGCACAACTAGTGGAAGAGATTGGATGTTTGCTTAAGTCCCTCCCAGCTATTATAGGTCTGTGATTTTTCCACTTGGTCACAAGTCAATAACCTAGCCAAGCTTTTACTTGAAGTCTTAAGTTCAAGGAAGTATATTGAATACTGAGCAATCAGTAATATTTTTTTTTCTTGAAAATATGATGTCATTATTATAAATGGACACCTTAAAAACAGTTTTGCTTTTCACAAATCACAATCATTCAAAATTATTAGGTTTTTAATTGTTGTTTAGTTGCTAAGTCATGTTCAGATCTTTTGAGACCCCATGGACTGTAGCCCAGGAGGCTCGTCTGTCTATGGGACTTCCCAGGCAAAAATACTAGAGAGGGTTGCCATTTCCATCTCCAGGAGATCTTCCCAACACAGGGATCAAACCTGCATCTCCTGCATTGGCAGGCAGATTCTTTATCACTGAGCCACTAGGGAGACCCAAGTTTTCAATTATGGCATGCTAAATGCCATTTTCAATTCACTTGCAAATATTTATCGAGCAATTGTGTACCAGGACTGTTCTAGGAGATGGGATATAATGTCAAACAATGTCCTTGATTACGAGCAGCTTATGATTAAAAATATTCCAACAGCAAACTAATATAGCAATCAATGGTGTTTCAAATGTATTACTTTTTGCTTGTGAAAAAAACTAAACTATCAAGTCATGTTCAAAACCCATTATGTCTATGGTATTTTAAGAATCATCGTAAAAACTAGATCATCATAAGAAACATCAAAAAAGAATATAGAAATGAATCTCATCATATTTACCAAAAAACCCAATAGGGCTTCTAATTCTAAGATGCAAGAAGCACATTCTATCTATTCTGCTGATTACAATGAAAAACATCTGAACAAAAGATATATCTCAACTATTTGAGAACTCTGAAAATTTAAAAAGTAGCACATAGTTTAAGAAGAGTGAGAACTCAAAGAATGACTCATAAGGCCGTGAATTTGTTTCTTTGTTCCTCCCTCTCTTAGATTTGAGGATAGACCAGATTTTCAAACTGTAGAGCAGGTATGAATCAGGAAATATCCAAAGAAGACATTAATTTTAGGCCATAGGACAAGGAAGGGAGACTCTGTGGGTTAGTGAGGAGTATGTATGGAAATTTCCCTCCCCTCCCCTCTCTTTTTTTTTCTTTTCCTTTCCTTGCCTTGTCCTGAATAGTAAGGAGGATATACTCCTGTTGGGGGCAACAACATTCTGATACCTAGAACTCTAAGAGAAAATCTTTCTTTTTGACCAGAGGAATTGGAAAAGGAGCTCTCTATAGTCATAAGAGTATGGAAAGAATTCTTATTATTTTTTTCCCCTTTTCTCTTTCCATTTTATGACAAAGGTAGACCCATTTGTGGAAAGCAGAAATAGTGTAGATAGCTTAAAATCCAGTTTTGTAGCCCGAACCAGGAAAATGGACTCCCAGAAACCTGGAAAGTGTTGGGTAAATTACAGAGAAAAAGAAGCTGCAAGGCTGGAGTCCCTAGTCCTGTGTATAAAGTGCTTGACTTACTCCCAAGATACACATTTTTGGAATTATCCTGAAACAGCACATCAAGAGCTTTGAGTATTAATCTAGAATGTAGATTACTGCCCCAGAGCTTTGAGAATTAAACTAGAATGTAGATTACTACCCAAGTGCTTTGAGAATTAAACTACAATATAGATTACTACTCAAGTCCCAGATGAGTGCCAGCTTGGCACAATGCTGGACAGGTCTGAATAGTAAAAAAGAAACATAGTGTAAACACTAATCAAAAGAAACATGGACAGAGTTTAATATGACAATCTAGATTTATGACCAAGAAAAACTACCAGAGATAAAGAGAAATATTACATAATGATTACAGTACCAATTCATAAGAAGATATAACTATTCTAAATGCACTCATCTCTCACATGCTAGTAAAGTAATGCTCAAAATTCTCCAAGCCAGGCTTCAGCAATATGTGAACTGTGAACTTCCTGATGTTCAAGCTGGTTTTAGAAAAGGCAGAGGAACCAGAGATCAAATTGCCTACATCCGCTGGATCATGGAAAAAGCAAGAGAGTTCCAGAAAAACATCTATTTCTGCTTTATTGACTATGCCAAAGCTTTTGACTGTGTGGATCACAATAAACTGGAAAATTCTGAAAGAGATGGGAATACCAGACCACCTGACCTGCCTCTTGATAAATCTGTATGAAGGTCAGGAAGCAACAGTTAGAACTGGACATGGAACAACAGACTGGTTCCAAATAGGAAAAGGAATACGTCAAGGCGGTATATTGTCACCCTGTTTATTTAACTTATATGCAGAGTACATCATGAGAAACGCTGGACTGAAAGAAACACAAGCTGGAGTCAAGATTGCCTGGAGAAATATCAAACACCTGAGATATGCAGATGACACCACCCTTATGGCAGAAAGTGAAGAGGAACTACAAAGCCTGTTGATGCAAGTGAAAGTGGAGAGTGAAAAAGTTGGCTTAAAGCTCAACATTCAGAAAACGAAGATCATGGCATCCAGTCCCATCACTTCATGGGAAATAGATGGGGAAACAGTGGAAACAGTGTCAGACTTTATTTTTTGGGGCTCCAAAACCACTGCAGATGGTGACTGCAGCCATGAAATTAAAAGACGCTTACTCCTTGGAAGGAAAGTTATGACCAGCCTAGATAACACATTCAAAAGCAGAGACATTACTTTGCCAACAAAGGTCCATCTAGTCAAGGCTATGGTCTTTCCTGTGGTCATGTATGGATGTGAGAGCTGGACTATGAAGAAGGCTGAGCGCCAAAGAATTGATGCTTTTGAACTGTGGTGTTGGAGAAGACTCTTGAGAGTCCCTTGGACTGCAAGGAGATCCAACCAGTCCATTCTGAAGGAGATCAGTCCTGGGATTTCTTTGGAGGAAATGATGCTAAAGCTGAAACTCCAGTACTTTGGCCACCTCATGTGAAGAGTTGACTCATTAGAAAAGGCTCTGATGCTGGGAGGGATTGAGGGCAGGAGGAGAAGGGGACGACAGAGGATGAGATGGCTGGATGGCCATCACTGACTCGATGGACTTGAGTCTCAGTGAACTCTGGGAGTTGGTGATGGACAGGGAGGCCTGGCGTGCTGCGATTCATGGGGTCGCAAGGAGTTGGACACGACTCAGTGACTGAACTGAACTGAAATGCACATGTACCTAACAACAAAACTTTAAAATACATGAAGCAAGAATTGATAGAACAGAAAGGAGAAATAGATAAATTCATAATTATAGTTGGAAACTGCAACATCTCTAATTGATAAACAGAAAATCCTTGAGATATAGAAGATCTGAACTTCACTATCAATCAGTTGGCATTTATAGACCACTGTAACCAACAAAGGTAAAATGTATACTTGTCTCAAGTATACATGGAACAATCACTAAGATGACACATACCTTGGCTGTAAAATAATCTTTAATTACTTTAAAAAGCTAAAATCCTAACAAGTATGTTTTCTGATGATAACAAAAACTAAAGTAGAAACTAGTTACAAAAATATAACTGGAAAATGTCCAAACACTTAAAAAATGAACAACACATTTCTAAATAACCCATGGGTCAAAGAGGGTGTCCTGTCAATGAACATTAGAAAATCTTTGATACGGAATAAAAATGAAAATACAACATATCAAAATTTGTGAGATGGAGTTATAAAAAGGATGCTAGGCAGGAACTATAGCATCAAACACTTACATTACTACAAAAGAAAGTCCCAAAAGTAGTCATCTAAGTTCCTATCACAAGAAAGTTGAAAAGGAAAAACAAACTGAACCTGAAGCAAACTGAAAGAAATAATCAAAATTAGAGAAGAAACCAATAAAATTGAAAAAGAAAAACGTAGGAAACCTGAAAATGTTTCTCAGAAAGCATCAATAAAATTGATTAAGCCTCTTGGTCTTTACTAACCAAGGAAAGAAAAAAAAAAAAAAAGAAAGATGATGCAATTTAATAATATCAGGAGCAAAAGAGGGAGCATCTCTGCAGACTTATTAAAAGAATTCTAAAAGAATACTATAAACAAATCTTTTTAAATAAATTCATCAACTTTGATGAAATAAACCAATTTCTTGAATGACACAAACTACCAAAATTCATTCAAGGAGAAATAAACAATCTGAATAGTCATATATATTTAAAGAATTGAATTTGTAGTTAAAAACCTTCCAACAAAGAATACTCTTGACTAACATGGTTTCACTGGTGAATTATACCAAACAGTAAAGGAAGAATTAATATTAATTCTCATATAATCTCTCCCAAAAATATAAAAGAGCTAGCATTTTTCATCTAATTTTATGAGGCTAGCATCATACCTGATGTTCAAATCAGACAAGAGAAACTATACAACTACAGAATAATATAAAACTCAAAAACAAATGTAAAAATTCTTACCAAAATATTAGCAAATGTATTCTAGAATATATTTTACATATATATTATATATTCTAGAAATATATAAAAAGGATAATATATTCTAGTCAAATGAAATTCATCACAAAAATGAAAGACTGATCCAACATTCAACACTCAAAGTAATTTACCATAGTATCCACCTGAAAGATAAAAACATATGATCATATTTTATAAAAAGACATTTGAAAAAATTAATATTTATTAATGATAAAAATTCTCAGTAAATTAAGAATACACGGGAACGTCTACAAAAATCTACAGGTCGCATCATTCATAGTGATGTAAAACTGTATGTTTTCTTCCTAAGACTGGGAACCAGGAAGCATGACTGTTCTCATCACCCCTGTTAAATATCATACTAAACTCGCAAAGAAATAAGGTGAGGCCTTATTGGCCAGATTGGAAAGAATCCAGACTGGAAAAAATAAAACCATCTTTGTTCAGACAACCTGACTGTTTATGTAGACAATCCCAAAGGATCTACCAGAAAAAATTCCTTAAAATTAATAAGCACAAAATTGTAGAAATAAGACTCATATATAAAAATTAGTTGTGCTTCTATGTATTAGCAATGAACAATTGGAAACTGACATTTAAAAAACAGTATAATTTACAGTGACTCTAAAAAATGGAATAGGTATCAATAAGGTGATTCTAAAATTTATATAGAGAGGGAAAAATATTTGAACAGCTGAATTTTTTTGAAATTGGCAATAATGGATAATGCATCCTGCCTAATTTTAAGAGTTTCTATAAAGAGTTACTTGTAATTTTAACAGCTACAATAAGCAAGTACAACAATGGCAATGAGATAGACTTATAGATCAACAAAAGAGAATACAGTCTGAAAAATAAAACCATACAAACAAATGACCACAAAAGTATAGCATAAAAGAACTTGTCTGAAGTGCAGAACTCTCCTATGTCTCAACTGTGGTGATGTTGGCATAATTTTATGTATTTGTCATAAAAACAAAGTTGTACATTAAAAAGTAGATTTATGCATGCAAATTTTAAAAATTATCCCCTCCTTAGAATTCAGTGTTCTTACTTTACTTCTATGTACTTTACGGGCTTCCCTGATGGCTCAGTGGTAAAAGATCTGCCAGCAGTGCAGGAGCTATAGGAGTCACGGTTTGATCTCTGGGTTGGGAAGGTTTCCTGGAGCAGGAAATGGCAACCACTCTGGTATTCTTGCCTGGAGAATCCCAGGACAGAGGAGTCTGGTGGGCTACAGTCCACAGGGTCCCCAAAAGTTGGATACAACTGAGTGACTTAGCACACACACATGCATGTACTTTATACACTTTATAATCCAAAACATGAACTTTCTAGATGACATATTTTATAACCACATGATGATCAGCCCTACATAGTGGGAAAGAAAAAAGCTGACTGTAAATTATAAGTTTAATATCACAACTCTATCTGAATGATTATTGTCTTAATTAGGAAGAGTGTTCAGCTGCTTTAACAGAGAGCCAAATTAATGGTTTATATAAATTATGAGATTATTTTGCATTTACCTAAAAGGTAGGCAGTCCAATATTATTTGAACTACCTGGATGATAGTGGGTATACAATATCATCAATGTTTCCGGCTTTTTTCTTTACTGGTCTGTTTTGTAATTCTTAGAATATAATCACTTCTACCCTCAAGGTTCCTGATAGCTCAGTTGGTCAAGAATCCACCTGCAATGCAGGAGACCCCAGTTTGATTCCTGGATCAGGAAGATCTGCTGGAGAACAGATAGGCTACCCACTCCAGTATTCTTGGGTTTCCCCAGTGGCTCAGCTGTAAAGAATCCGCCTGCAATGCAGGAGAGCTGGGTTCGATCTCTGGGTTGGAAAGATCACCTGGAGAAAGCTACCCATTCCAGTATTCTGGCCTGGAGAATTCCATGGATAGTATACTCCATGGGGTTGCAAAGAGTGGTATACAACTGAGTGATTTTCACTTCACCTTCAAGGTCAGCCATGGTCACAGGATAGCTACACAGGATGAGTTAAAAACATCAGGTCCACATAAAAGGGAGTAGGAGGAGCAAGGGAAATGACAAAACCAAAAGGGTATGTGTCAGCTAAGAAAGTTCCTTTAAAAAGCCTTCTTGGAAGTTTCAGTAATAAATTTCACCCTATATCCCAATGACTATCTCTTTCAGCACAGGAGGCTGGGAAATGTAGTTTTTACAAGTTGCACTTATAGTCATCCTCAACAATACAGAGGTCCTACAAGGAGAAGAAGGAGAAGGCAATGGAATTCCACTCCAGTACTCTTGCCTGGAAAATCCCATGGACAGAGGAGCCTGGTAGGCTGCAGTCCATGGGGTCGATAAGAGTCAGACACGACTGAGCAACTTCCACTTTTAACTTTTCACTTTCATGCACTGGAGAAGGAAATGGCAACCCACTCCAGTGTTCTTGCCTGGAGAATACCAGGGACAGGGGAGCCTGGTGGGCTGCCATCTATGGGGTCGCACAGAGTCAGACACGACTGAAGCAACTTAGCAGCAGCAGTAGCAGCAGCAAGGAGAAGAAAGAGAAGAATGACTACTGGTAGGCAAAAACCAGTCTAGCTATTTAGACAATAATTCACAAATTTGTGTTAGCTGTTTGCAGAGTCTTATTTTAGAAAAGCAATTCAAGTCAATGGAATTGAACAAGGAAAAAAGAATGGAGAACAAAGAACTCCATTCACATATTTATAAAACTAGAGCTATATCTGTAATATCTCTGAAAGGCAGAATGATATAGCAATTATTACAAACACAGTTGTTTGAATATATACTGACAGACATTCCACTCCTCAAAATTAAAGAATCATTTTATCTTCAGGGTTTCAATTTTAATTTGAGCTAAATCCAAATGGAACTAACCATGGATGTTTATTCCCCTTCTTTTTGGACCAGAAAACAAGAAACAAAAATATGTGTTTTTAGACTGATCCTCACTTCTCCACATGAGGATTCTGCTTGCAGACCCTGTTGCAGAAGCTTGGATACACATGGTGATGAAAGGTCATTTTACAACTTCACACATTCCAGATGGAGACTCTTGAGAAAGAATCTCTTTTCTGGTAAAAGCCAGAAAAAGAAACTTCACACCATTTAACTGCTGTTAGTATTTTATTTCCTGCCAACACAAAAACAGGATGGGACAGAATGTTTTCTCTTAATGTAATTATGTCCTTTGAAATGCAGTGGTGTAGAAAACACAAGTGGAGGTTGGGGAGGGGTGGAGGTGGGGGTGGGGGGTGGGGGTGGGGGGGCGGTGGGGCAGAGATGCTCAAGGGCTGAAAGCTCTATTGGAGGCTGAGCTTTCCCCCAACCAGCTATTAAACCTTGTCCAAGTTGTTTCCTCTTAGTTTCTGCTACTCTGGACCAGCTTTTGCACACTGTAGAATCTTTGCCGTCTATGGGGTCACACAAAGTCGGACACAACTGCAGTGACTTAGCAGCACCAGAAGAATCTTTAATTTCTTCATCTATAGAATGAAAACTAGAATACAGTGACTTGTGTAAGAGGCAGAAGCAGAGCATGAACCCGGGTCTCCTGACTCCCTGGACAGTACATTCCCAATAACCGTGCGATGCTTTTATATTTGAGAAACCAGCCTTCACCAAAGTCTCTTAAGATGCTTGTGCAGGAGAGAGGAGACTGAAAAATGAGATAAGAAACCAATGTGCTGGTACCAACTCTGTCACCAGCTAACTATGACATCTGGGTTCAGGTTTCTTAGCTATAAAATGAAAGAGTTGTTTTAGACTAGAGAGAGCACTTATTGACCCAAACATATATTTGACCCTGAACTTTATCAGATATTTTATCTTACAGCAAGAAACGTTCCTGGATCATCTTTAGGGAAACATGATCAGCGTGTTCCAACCTTTCAAGTTGTGATACATATAGTACACAAAGATATCTGTGGAAAATGGGCTCTAAGACTCCTTTGAATAGAATATGCAGACACAAAGTACCAACGGTATCAGTATTCTACTCTGGCATATATGGAAGAGGCTTCCTGGGGTCCTGAGGGCTTAGGGGAATCAGGGTCTCAGCACATGTGTAATTCCGGGTTGTACAAAGAAATTTGGGAAGCTAATGCCTAAATGTAACCCTCATGGTCCAGTAGTTAAGATGCTATACCTCCAATGCAGAGGAGGCAGGTTTGATCCCTGGGCAGGTAACTAAGGTCCTACATGCCACATGGTGTGGCCATAAAAATTGGGGGACTTCCCTTGTGGCTCAGAGGGTAAAGAATCTGCCAGCAATGCAGGAGACCTGGGTTCCATTCCTGGGTCAGGAAGATCCCCTGGAGAAGGAAATGGCAACCCACTCCAGTATTCTTGCCTGGGAAATCTCATGGACAGAGGAGCCTGGCAGGCTACAGTCCATGGGGATGCAAAAGAGTCAGACACCACTTAGCAACTAAACAACAGCAAATCTTTAAAATCTTATTTTAAGATTTTCTTATTTACAGGTAAGATCTAGGACTGTAAATGGGTCTCCCACATTGCCGGTAGAGGCTTTATCATCTGAGCCACTAGGGAATCCCCTGTAAATGGGTAAATACATATATATTAAGTTGAACCATTCGAAATTGTTGATATTTGACCATTTTTGATCTGTAAATTGATAGTTCTACATGGTTCAACCTGATACATGGAAAGAGATTTTCACTGCACAGTTATTTTTCACAATAAGGTTTGCTATATTTAAAAGGTATAATTATTCTCTATAATTAACAAATGCACTGAAGAATAGATATGCCTCATGGTAAAGGGCTTTAATGATAACAACAACAGTAATGGTAATAATTATTACATACTTACTATTATACCAGCTATCATGGTGAGAATTATCTCTTACATGGATTATCTTTTTTCTTTCCTCATAAAAACTCAGTTTTATCACTATTGTATAAATGGAGAAGTTCCTGTTTGAGATGTTTAAGGAATTCGTTCGTCTTTGTCAGAGTCAGCCCTGGTTGGGACCATTCCCTCAGGGCCTCTGCTGACCGATGGTGAGTTGGGGAGGAGGAGGTTGAGAAATGTGGTCATCCTAAGAGCTGAAGAGATTCAAACCAATGTGAGCCAGACAGAAAGACCAGTGACTCTCAGGAAGACAAAGGGGATGAGATGGGCCTCTCAAGAGTTCACTCTCCCACTCATAACTCATCATTCTAATACCAAAACCAGATGGAGACAGAAAAGAACCCTAGAGAACAATATCCCTTGAACACAGATGTAGATCACTTAAAGCCCTTTACAACGTCCCTTCCCTCTAAACAGCCTTTGCTGTTTGTTCACTTCAACCCGATTTCAACTGTGTAAGGATTTTGGCTGATGAAAAAAACACTGTGAGAGGTTTTGGGCCCCCTGACCCCAAGACACAGTTCTGGTTTGCTCCAGTCAAGGTTAGATAAACACTCAGTACTCATGGAGAGAGACAGATGACAGGGTAGAAAGAACAGGCATTTCCTATTTTATATGGAAAAAAGGAGATGAAAGGCATGGAATAATAATCTGGGGTAAGCAGGCTCTTAATATCTAGAAAGTTCAAATCGCTGGATTCTTTCTTTTGTCTTTTCTTGAACTAAAGCTTTTAGAAGAAAAAGACACACAACAAAAACTCACTGACACTGGGGATTTATTCAGCAAAGCAATTTCCAGAGGCTATCCTAGAATCATTTCACATTCAGCTCAATATTCTGTATCTTCCACATCTATATCTTTTGTCCTATACAATGATAACTGATGGTCAGCATCACAGCCCTCAGGTCCTGCAACACACTGAATCATCAAAGGGAGATTCAATTATATTCATAAGACTGGATGGGCCCCAGCAGCAAAGGGGACTTGGAGATCAAGAAAGGTTGCAACAAAGGATTTTCTGGTTAACTCTTAGTAAGTCAAAAGAAAAAAAGAAAAAGACCCAATTCTACATAATATGTTGGTGGATGGAAAAAGATTCAAATATTTGAATTGATTAAAAGATTCAAATATTTGCATAAAGATGAACATGTATAATCTCATAGACAACTCAGCAACAATTTAACTAGAAGGAGATTTTCTATTCTTACCCAGCAGAAAATCTCCCTAAACTTCATTTTGTGGATACCATGCTTATTGTTAGCCATTCTGTACAATTAAAAACATCTTTTAGATTTCTTTTGGCTTTCTGGTAAATGATACATGTTTAAAAAAAACTATGAAATATGAAACAAAAGTATGAGAAAGATCTCTGGGAACTTGGCTATCAAGAGAAAGTCATTGTTAATATTTGGTGACTATCATTATCATGATTTTTTCACCTAAGCCTACTTATATATTTTAAAATTTTTAAAAAGATTTCTATAAATACATTTTAACCTCTTTTACACTTCTTATGAGTATTTGAATCTTTCCATGCAATTAAAATTCTTCTATAATATGATCTATAATGTTTGCAGAATAGTCCATCATAGTGTATAGCAGAGCTTACCCCTCCCGATTGTTGGATATAAGACTTGGTACTGATTTTTCTTTCTGGAAAACAATCTTGTAATTAACAACTGATAGCTCAATTCTGGTTCACTTCCACAATGATGCAATACCTAGCAAAGTACCTGCCACATTGTAAGGTGTTCCGTAAATATAAAAATATGTGTATTAAAAAGCAGAGAAATTACTTTGCAAACAAAGGTCCATATAGTCAAAGCTATGGTTTGAAAGTTGGACCATAGAGAAGGCTGAGTGCTGAAGAATTGATGCTTTTGAACTGTAGTGTTGGAGAAGACTCTTGAGAGTCCCTTGGACTGCAAGGAGATTAAACCAGTCAATCCTAAAGGAAATCAACCCTGAATATTCATTGGAAGGACTGATGCTGAAGCTTCCAATACTTTGGCCTCCTGATGTGAACAGCAGACTCATTAGAAAAGACCCTGATTTTGGGAAAGATTGAAGGCAGGAGGAGAAGGGGATGACAGAGAGGTTAAGTGGCATTACTGATTCAATGGACATGAGTTTGAGCAAGCTCAGGTAGCTGGTGAAGGATAGGGAAGCCTGGCATGCTGCAATCCTTGGGATCATAAAGAGACAGACATAACTGAGTGATTGAACAACAACAACAAATAAAGACTGAGAGAATTAATGATTTCTTCAGCATAGTTTCCAGAAGAGAATTAGCAGATACAAGACTATGAATATATTTGTGATATAAAATATCAAAGTGCTTCTGGAAATGCTAGACCAATTTATACTGTTGACAGCTGTGTGAGTGTGCCCAGAATAAATATTAATTTAAAAAAACAAACAAAAGTCATCAGTTGATTTTCACATTCTGAGTAACCAACAAAACATTACTGGGGGTTTTGGAACATTTCAGAGAAACTGACAAGATATTCTTTCCTGGAACTCTGAATGTGAAAGATGTCCTATATGATTTATAGTGTCTGAGCCTGGTAGGTTGCAGTCCATGGGGTCGCCAAGAGTCGGACACAGCTGAGCGGCTTCACTTTCACTTTTCACTTTCATGCATTGGAGAAGGAAATGGCAACCGACTCTAGTGTTCTTGCCTGGAGAATCTCAGGAACGGGGGAGCCTGGTGGGCTGCTGTCTATGGGGTTGCACAGAGTCGAACACGACTGACGTGACTTAGCAGCTACATTGCTGCTGCTGCTGCTGCTGCTAAGTCGCTTCAGTCGTGTCCGACTCTGTGCGACCCCATAGACGGAAGCTCACCAGGCTCCCCTGCCCCTGGGATTCTCCAGGCAAGAACACTGGAGTGGGTTGCCATTTCCTTCTCCAATGCAGGAAAGTGAAAAGTGAAAGTGAAGTCGCTCAGTCGTGTAGGACTCTTAGCGACCCCATGGACTGGAGCCTACCAGGCTCCTCCGTCCATGGGATTTTCCAGGCAAAAGTACTGGGGTGAGGTGCCATTGCCTTCCCCGAGCAGCTACATTAGTTACCCTAAAATCAAAAGGAGTATTCTATAAGAGAGGTGTTTCTTTGCCTTAAATCAGGGCCTGCCAAACTCCCACCTGCTGCCTGTCTTGTAAATAAAATCTGATTGGAGCACAGCCACACCCACAGGCTTACATATTACCTACAACTGCTTTTGTGCTACCATTGCAAAGCTCAGTAGTTGCAACAGATTAGTAAAGTCTGCAAAGCCTAAAATAGTTACTAGTTGACCCTCTTATAGAAGTGGTCCCCAACACAATTTTTCCATGGGCTGGGGGTTGGGAGGAGATGGTTTGGCAATGATTCAAACACATTACATTTATTGTGCAGTTTATTTCTAATCTAATGACTGCTGATCTAATAGCAAGTACCAGTCTGAATCCCAGTGGTTGAGGACCTCTGCTTTATAGGAAATGTGTGTGCTAATTCACTTCAGTCCTATTTGACTCTTGCAACCCTATGGACTCAAGTCCGCAGGTTTCTCTGTCCATGGGATTCTCCAGGCAAAAATAATGGAGTCGGTTGCTATTTCTGCCTCCAGGGGATCTTCCTGACCCAGGGACTGAACCCAGGTCTCTTATCTCTCCTGCACTGGCAGATAGGTTCTTTACCATTAATGTCATATGGGAAGCCTACAGGAAATGTTAAACCCTTGAATAAATTTCTAACTGAGCATTTGATGTTTTGTGTTTTGTTGTTGTTTTTAACTTTTTATTTTTATACAATTTTAAGAGATTATTTTACAATTATTACAACATATTAGCTATATTCCCCATGTTGTACAATACATCCTTGAGCCTATCTTAGACCCAATAATTCATACCTCCTACTTCCCACCCCTATATTGCCCCTCGCTGGCCCACCCCACTGTCAACCACTAGTTTATATCTGTGAGTCTCCTTCTCCATTGTTACATTCAGTACTTTGTTTATTTTTTAGATTCCATATATAAGTGATATCATACAGTAGCTGTCTTTCTCTGTCTGACTTATTTCACTTAGCATAATGCCCTCCAAGTCTACCAATATTGCTGCCTGTGGCAAAGTTTTGTTTTTTGTGTGGCTGAATAATATTCCATGATAGAAACTAATGGTACACCCATGACAAAAAAAAGTTCAGTTCAGTTCAGTTCAGTTCAGTATCTCAGTCATGTCCAACTCTTTGCGACCCCATGAATCAACGCACGCCAGGCCTCCCTGTCCATCACCAACTCCTGGAGTTCACCCAGACTTGCGTCCACTGAGTCAGTGAGGCCATTCAGCCATCTCATCCTCTGTTGTCCCCTTCTCCTCCTGCCCCCAATCCCTCCCAGCATCAGTCTTCTCCAATGAGTCAACTCTTTATATCAGGTGGCCAAAGTCCTGGAGATTCAGCTTTAGCATCATTCCTTCCAAAGAAATCCCAGGGCTGACCTCCTTCAGAATGGACTGGTTGGATCTCCTTGCAGGCCAAGGGACTCTCAAGAGTCTTCTCCAACACCACAGTTCAAAAGCATCAATTCTTCAGCGCTCAGCCATCTTCAAAGTCCAACTCTCACATCCATACATGACCACTGGAAAAACCATAGCCTTGACAAGACGGACCTTTGTTGGCAAAGTAATGTCTCTGCTTTTGAATATGCTATCTAGGTTGGTCATAACTTTCCTTCCAAGGAGTAAGCGTCTTTTAATTTCATGGCTGCAGTCACCATCTGCAGTGATTTTGGAGCCCCAAAAAATAAAATCTGACACTATTTCCCCATCTATTTCCCATGAAGTGATGGGACCAGATGACATGATCTTCGTTTTCTGAATGTTGAGCTTTAAGCCAACTTTTTCACTCTCAACTGTCACTTGCATCAACAGGCTTTGTAGTTCATCTTCACTTTCTGCCATAAGGGTAGTGTCATCTGCATATCTGAGGTTATTGATATTTCTCCCAGCAATCTTGATTCCAACTTGTGTTTCTTTCAGTCCAGCATTTCTCATGATGTACTCTGCATATAAGTTAAATAAACAGGGTGACAATATACAGCCTTGACGTCCTCCTTTTCCTATTTGGAACCAGTCTGTTGTTCCATGACCAGTTCTAACTGTTGCTTCCTGACCTGCATACTGATTTATCAGGAGGCAGATCAGGTGATCTGGTATTCCCATCGCTTTCAGAATTTTCCACAGTTTATTGTGATCCACACAGTCAAAGGCTTTGGCATAGTCAATAAAGCAGAAATAGATGCTTTTCTGGAACTCTCTTGCTTTTTCCATGATCCAGCGGATGTTGGCAATTTGATCTCTGGTTCCTCTGCCTTTTCTAAAACCAGCTTGAACATCTGGAAGTTCACTGTTCACATATTGCTGAAGCGTGGCTTGAAAAATTTTGAGCATTACTTTAGTAGCGTGTGAGATGAGTGCAATTGTGCGGTAGTATGAGCATTCTTTGGCATTGCCTTTCTTTGGGATTGGAATGAAAACTGACCTTTTCCAATCTTGTGGCCACTCCTGAGTTTTCCAAATTTGCTGGCATATTGAGTGCAAATCAGTTAGCAAGCATTTACTGAACACTGTGGGACATGCTATCTAGTCTCAAGGAACTTAAAATATACTTATGGACACAAAAAGATATGTAAAAATTAGAATTAAAGAAAAAACATTTCCACATTTGGAGACAGTATTGGAAGAAAGATAAAAGTACTAAAGGATTTCAGAAGAGGGAGAGAAGAGCTGGGTTTGGAGAAAACAAAGGCAAAATATCACTTAGAGGCAGAACTTGAGTTTGATGGTGAATGAAGAAGATATTGGGGCAGGAAAGCAGAAGAGAAGAATGTTTTGGAATCAGGAGCATCCAAAAAAAAAAAGCAAAGAAGTGGGATGCACAGCAGGGAGCCATGAGGAGGGACTCTGTCCAGAATGCAGGTGGAGAGTATATTAGAAAACCTATTCTACTGTAGGGTCTGAAAGTAAAACCTATTTTATCCACATTATATTTCAAAGGCATACATTTTCTGTTAAAGGAACCCAGAATATACCTTTTACTTAAGCAAAGAATACTTTTATGAAGTAAATTTTTATTATACAGTCCCTCTCTATAGTTTATGATGTCCAATTTTCATCCCCTTTTCCAAATCTAACAGACAGTTTATTTCTCCAGTAATCTGAATACCAATGCAAAACTGCACTGAAACATTAGAAAGATGAGAAATATAGGATCTGAATACAATACACAAAAATACAAAAGAACAGGCAAACTGATCTCATCACTTACCATTTGTCAAAGCTCCCTGTTTAACACTGCATTTTTTGAATATGCCAAAAATAGAGTATCTGCTTATCTTCTATTCCCTTTGATCCAAGCTAACACAAATTTCATTGTAAAAGTAAGTCCTCTATTTTTGTTGTTTATAAATTTTGAGACTCCAAATGTCTTTTAAAATTTGCAAAGAAAGATATATTTACAGTATGGTCATAATTAATCAAGAAATCTTCACTGCAGAGCACACTCTTATATGGTATGGGTAAGCAGAGATGAATATAACACTAAATCTATTTTCTTTATCAATGCTTTGTATGTGAAAGCACAGGGGTAAGGTGATGACCTTTCAGGAGAAATTTTTTAGAGAAAAGGTTTCATAGCAGTTTTAAATGAAGGATGGGTTATTGAATGAATGCATCGAATTTTTGATTCCCAATATAAAATGGTGTAGGTGTTATTCTCAGCACACACTGTTCAGATGTTCAAAGACAACTGACCTATTATTGTTGTTTAGTCGCAAATCGTGTCTGACTCTTCTGTGACCCAATAGACTGTAGCCCTCCAGAATCCTCTGTCCATAGGATTTCACAGGCAAGAATACTGGAGTGGATTGCCATTTTTTTCTCCAGGCATCTTCCTGACTCAGGGATCAAACCTGCGTCCCCTACTTCGCAGGCGATTCTTTACCACTGAGCCACCAGGAAAGCCCATATCTGACCTATGTGATGTGTTAAAATAAGACACCCTGATGCAGATTTGAATCACAGAAGCCACAAGCAGAAGACTGAAGACTTTTAATGGAAAGTATCATAGCATACCAAGTGTG
The DNA here is from genome assembly GCA_935064755.1 of Tragelaphus eurycerus. Classification (NCBI taxonomy): domain Eukaryota; kingdom Metazoa; phylum Chordata; class Mammalia; order Artiodactyla; family Bovidae; genus Tragelaphus; species Tragelaphus eurycerus. The sequence goes on from CAKXYN010000013.1 coordinate 33,235,616, forward strand.
CCAAAGCAGGACATCTCTGGAGCTTTTTCATGGAAAGAACATTCTCTGGTAGGGATGATGGGGATGGAGAAAAGGTGCCTAGTTCACTCTCTCCATCTCCTCCCACTCCTGGTCTGGTGCTGGGGCTTCCATCTTTCCTATTCCCTTCTGCCATGTTCAAGTTCAGTTCAGAGTTCTACTCCTGAGAGTAGGGCTCTCCTGCTCTGGGCACCTGGGTGAACAGACCCACCATCCCCCAGCCAAGAACTCTCCATGGTGCTGGTTGTCAAGTTGAAACATTTTGAGCTAATGGCCCTGTGAGCTGCAATGGCCTACTGTTTAATTGTATAATTATAGACAGTTAAAAATGCATGATATGTGGTGGAGAGAAAATAGTTGGTGCTATGGGAGCCATTACACATTATAGTTTATGAAAATTTAAAACGCTGCAATATTTATGTGAGCTTGGGTGCACCAAGTTATCCTGTGTATGCTATATCCTGCTCTGGGGCCACTGGTTCCTCACCAGAAACCAAGAAAGGCAGATGGGGATCAGCAGAGTTGCCGCAGAGGTTGTAGAGCTGAGCAAAGAGAGCATCTTGAGGGCTGTTTCAGAACACTTCCAGGTTTTGTGTCTCAGTGATCCTGTGTTAAGAAAGCCCAGTCATCAATGTTTAAAAAACTACTTGATAATTGCTCAGATTCTCTTACAAGAGGATGACAGGACTTTCTTTTTATGATCACTAGCATATAAGACAGGGAAAAAAAATTCACACTGTTATTTTCCTGGAGTCATGGAAAACATAACCAAAAGGAAATCAACCATGAATATTGACTAGAAAGGCTGAAGCTGAAGCTCCAATACTCTGGCCACCTGATGGGAAGAGCTGACTCACTGGCAAAGACCCTGATGCTGGGAAAAATTGACGGCAGGAAGAGAAGGGGACAACAGAGGATAAGATGGTTGGATGGCATCATTAACTCAATGGACATGAGTTTGAGCAAACTCTAGGAGATGGTGAAGAACAGAGAAGTCTGGCATGCTGGAGTCCATGGGGTTGTAAAGAGTCAGACACCACTAAGTGACTGAACAAAAACAACAACAACAATATATATTACAGGAGATTAATTACAGAAATCAGCTCATATGGTTTCAGAGGTCAATAAGGCCCACCATTTGCCATCTGCAAGCTGAACAACCAGGAAAGCCAGTGTTACAATTCAGTCTGAGTCTGAGTATGAAGGCCTAAGGAGCTGGTAGGGGGTGCTTCTGGTGTAAGTCTAAGAGATTAAAGGTCAGAAACAAGGAGCTCCTATGTCCAAGAGTATAACAACATGGACATCCCAGGTCAGGAAGAGAGCGAATTCATCCTTCCTCCATTTTTTGTTCTTTTGGGCCCTCAATAGATTGGATGATTTACACATACACTGGTGAGGGCAGATGGATATTCTTTATTAAAAGTCTACTGATTCAAATGTTGTTGCTGTTCAGTCACTCAGTTGTGTCCAACTCTTTTCAACCCCATGGACTGTATATGTATGTATATTTGTGTGTGTGTATATATATATATATATATATATGAACAATTTCTATGAGTTTAGAGAATTTTGTGTAACTGTCTGAAGGAGTCAGACATATTGCTTAAGTGGAGGTGACATTTGCTATGATATTTGAAGGATGAATAGGAGTTCCTGAGCCAAGAGACTGGAAACGGCCTCCGTGGCAGAGGGAGCCACATTTAATAATACATGGAAGCCTGCAGAACATAGCACGTTTGGGAAATTGCATGTGACCCCGGGTCACTGCATAAAAAAAAAAAAAGTGCGGAGACTGAAGTGGTAAGGGAAGTAGCACATTCCAGGGAATGACCTTGAATGTCATATTAACAGAGAAATGGAGGTGGAAGGATAAACCAGGAGTTTGGGATTAACATATACACACTGCTATATATAAAATAAATAATCAACAAGGGCCTAGTGTAGTTAATATTTTGTAATGATCTATAAGAGAAAAGAATTTGAGAATATATATATATATATATATATATATATATATATATATATATATATGAAGGATGGAGGAGCCTGGTGTGCTACAGTCCATGGGGTCACAAAGAGTTAGATATGACTGAGTGACTTGAACAACAACCAACCCATCCTTGAACAGCTGTAGTCCTCCCCTATAGGGGCAGGACCCCTAGTTCATCTTAGACGGAGGACTAAACAAACCCCAAATGAGAACCAAGCAGACATCGCCCCCTTTGTTTCCTTTGGAGAGGAAGGTGAGGGAGGGCAGAAGAACCCAGGAGTGGTACTCCATCAGTAATGAGTGTTCCCAACATACATGACAGATAACAATCAACCAGGAAACACACAAACTCCCAAGTGACTAAACAAGCAACATCTGCTACCAGAGCCGTTTTTCCATTTCTAGTTAGAGAACTGTCACTTCTGTGTAACTTTAGATCAATGACTTCATAGCCCTGATTCAGGGTCTTTATCTGCAGTTGCAGGATCTATAGTAGAAGGTCTCCTAAAGTCAATTGGACCTGTCTTTGTCCCTTCCTGACCCCCCTAACATGCTAGGTGATGCCCACTCATTGGGTATACAGTGTCAAGAGAAACTCTTAGTACTTGAAATACTTCTAGTGAAGACAGTATTTGAATAAACAAACTCTTTTTATTTGATGCCCAGATCTATTCTATTTTTTCTTTTGAAGTCAAGTGAAATATTACATTGAAATAATTTGAAATCCATTCTTTACCTTGTTTTTCTTAAGTTTTTCTCAAAAATAACAAAGAGAGCACATTTTTTCATAATGTAAGAATACATTATGGAAAAAATCTGATAATAATAATCAACTTATAATAATAAGTTGATTATTTAAAGTAATAATAACTTTAAATAATAATCAACTTACTATGTATATGTCAGCCTGGGCAGTGATTTCTAAAAAGGAAACTGGGTTTGTGGAAGAGTTGGGAGCATGAGGAGCGGACTTTATTTTTTTCGGCTCCAAAATCACTGCAGATGGTGACTGCAGCCATGAAATTAAAAGGCACTTACTCCTTGGAAGAAAAGTTATGTCCAACCTAGATAGCATATTCAAAAGCAGAGACATTACTTTGCCAACAAAGGTCCGTCTAGTCAAGGCTATGGTTTTTCCTGTGGTCATGTATAGATGTGAGAGTTGCACTGTGAAGAAAGCTGAGCGCCAAAGAATTGATGCTTTTGAACTTTTGAATTGATGCTTTTTTTTTTTTTCAACTATGTATTTTAATCAGTATGAATGGTTCCAAGCATTAAATAACACTGAAAAGACAAGCTCTCTAGTTTGAACTTAAGTTAATATTTTGATTTTGAGCCAGGTACTCACTGAAGCCAAGGAAGTTTTCTTGATTTTTCTTCTGTTTCCTGTCTTCACTGTTCCTAAATCCCAAAAACAAGTCACCAGCAATTGAGTCCCAGTGACCTGATATTGTTTTCCCACCCTTGAAATAACCCTTGCACACAGCAATGGGAAATTAGCTCCAACCAGTGGAACCTTCTCAGGAAGCTCTTCTGCCACTCTTGTTTCATTGATTTAACTGTTTACTTTCAATGTCAGGAAATCAAACTACTTAAGTCCTGAAAAGGGGGAAAGCAAAAATGAGAACATCTGCAAAGGCAACTGGGACAACTTACAAATAAATGAAGAATAATCAATACGGTTAAGACATTCAATTAGCCAAACTCGCCCATTGTCATTTAAGCAAATTAAGCCCATAATATAAATCTAAAATTTACAATTTTACAAGACAGTTAGAGAAAACGATGTTAATACAAATACGACTGTTTTTGTTTTAAAATACCTGCCATAACAGACTGAAAGTTTTCTCTTGAAATCCTCGTCTTTTTCGGAGTCCTCAATGTTCCACTCTAGCTTTAGACCCTCAACATTCTTCTTCAAGTTCAGCAGCCTTTTCCTGCCTTCTTCTCATTTGAAGGCTAATTTGTTGCTTTCTTCTCCACTCTCCGTTCCTTGCGCCTCTTTGATAGCTTGCTTTCTGTCTTTGTCCTCTGCTTTCACTTTAGAACGTGTTGGGTTGACATCTTAGGGAGACCTTATCATCTGCATTCGTTCAACTTGTTTGCTGTGAGTCCTTTCGGTAAGACATTGGAGGAAGATATGATTTGTTGGGTTTGGTTGATTTTGATAAGTTGTGGATGTTATAATTGAGTATTACTACAAATAGATTCACATCCCTTTTCTTGCCTCAAGAACTACAGTCATCTCTCCTCTTCGACCCACAGCCTCACTGAGCTTGATCCGAGGTCAGAGTATCAGTTTCACAATTCTCTGCCTTCTCTTTATAGTAGTCATTCAAAACTTGAATGGAGAAGACTCTTGAGAGTCCCTTGGACTGCAAGGAGATCCAACCAGTCCATTCTGAAGGAGATCAGCCCTGGGATTTCTTTGGAAGGAATGATGCTAAAGCTGAAACTCCAGTACTTTGGCCACCTGATGTAAAGAGTTGACTCATTGGAAAAGGCTCTGATGCTGGGAGGGATTGGGGGTAAGAGGAGAAGGGGACGACAGAGGATGAGATGACTGGATGGCATCACTGACTCAATGGACGCGAGTCTGGGTGAATTCCAGGAGTTGGTGATGGACAGGGAGGCCTGGCGTGCATCGATTCATGGGGTCGCAAAGAGTTGGACTTGACTGAGCGACTGAACTGAACTGAACTGGGAGCATGAGGAGAAAGAAAGAGCTCTGACATGATTCTAGAGGTGAATGTTTTGTGTTTCCAAGCATATCTGTGATATAGGAATTTATTTATGAATTAAGAGTATTATCATGTCAATCGGTTACATTAGGACAAAAAAAACCAAACAAACAAATAGAAAGTGACTTTTCAAGAACAGAGAGCATGAAAGGTAGAACCAAGGAGAATTCTCAGCTGCATAATTTGTTAAAACAGCTCATTCTGAGATCTATTAATCTCTGAGTTTAATTAAAAGTCTGAATGAACAAACGGCTGTTTTATCTGATGCCCAGTTTCTTCTGACTTTTCTTCTGATACCAAGAGAGATTGCTGGAACTTTCTTAACTATTTACTTTCATTTACTCTTATAAATGAGTTCAGATCTAATGTGTGGCCTCGTGGGGCATTCTATAACTAAACTCAGTTACTAGTGAAATTTACAAAACCAGTGACAAAGAAATTCAAGGACCAAAAATAACAGTCTTTAAAAAAAAATTGCTATTTCTCTTTTCAATCAATTCTCAGGATTAAAGGCGGAATTTATTGATAAAGACAGAAGTAACACTCTGATGGAGTGAGATGGTATATCAGTGTTCTACAAGCTCATTCAATTAATAGACTTCACTGTATGCAAACACTGGTAAGTGGATGAAATGTGTTGCTTCTTAATTATCTAATCTGTATTCTTAGAGGATGGAAAGCTCTGCTACACAAACATTTTCTTGGCTATTTCCCCTAAACATTGATGTTTGGTAACGGGCTAGCTATTTATTTTGACACTGGAACTTGACGCACATCTTGGCTGTTAATAGCTCTGCCAACATTATACAATGGAAATACCGCACGACTAGAACTAATCTCATTATTTTCCACATTAATAATTCTTCAGCAACAGAAGATCATTAAAATACAGAATGGTACTACACAGATGTTTAATGTAGATGTTCAAGAACTCCTAGCCAAATCATTCCTTCATTCTTTCTGCCAACAAATATTAATTGAGCAACTACTCTGTTTTGGGCACTGTGGGGTTTGTACATATTTTTAATGAAACAGACATGGTCCTTTTTTCGTGGAATTGCCATTGTGAGACAGAGACCATTGAACTTAACAAACAGATAAATGTATGTTCAGAAATAGGGACAGATATGACAAGGGCTTTTTCTTCACCATAATCTCCCTTAAGCACACCCACCCTTCATTCCCATTTCACTGTCAAAAGCCCAGTTCTATTCATTTGTTTGAGTGAAAGTCTTGCTTCTTTATTTTTCTTCCCCAAGACAAAGGTTAACAATAGATCCTTTATCTTGATCTGCTATGGAAACATTAAGTCCTTGATTTCTAGAATTCCATATATGCAGCCTGAAATGAAGATAATTATAATTCATGCTTATAGCACAGAACCTAAACACAGCCTGTTGCTAGATTCTATACTACCTTCTTGGTAACTCTATCAAAGTGATGTCAACTCTGACTCATGGAGACATGAACACAATGTAATCTGCCTATAAATCACACCACTCACAATTCTGCAAAAATCTTATGGGCATTTAGTCCTCATTCTTCTGTCTTCCAGCCTTGCCTCATCTGCCCCTCAAACATGGAGCAGAAGTGCTCTTTTCTACTCAAGACCGTCTTGTCTTTTCAAAAGAAGCTTGAGGTCTCTCTCCCCCAGAAAGCCAGTCTACACATACTCCCCACATCCATCACCTTCTCTTGATTTTCTTCTCTCCTTCCTGACCCCTCCACCTCCTTTCACCACCCCAGAGAGACCACTGCTTCTGCTTTTTGCTTAATACACATATTATTTACACTAATGGTTTTCAACCCTATCAGATGCAATGTTCCATTTTATAACAAATGTTATGCATTGCTCCCTTTACTATCCTGAAATAAAATTAACAGATAATATAACTTTCCTACAACATTATTTTAAGAAAAATAAAATCAATATGATGCCCTAACAAAGAAATAAAAGGGAAGTTGTTCAGAATAAAATAATACGTACTGAGAAAGGGTATCTTAGAATACATATTGAATTAAGCAGAAACTTGCACCTACCTATAAAGAAACAGAAGTTGGAATCAAGATTGCCGGGAGAAATATCAATAACCTCAGATATGCAGATGACACCACCCTTATGGCAGAAAGTGAAGAGGGGCTAAAAAGCCTCTTGATGAAAGTGAAAGTGGAGAGTGAAAAGGTTGGCTTAAAGCTCAACATTCAGAAAACGAACATCATGGCATCTGGTCCCATCACTGCATGGGAAATAGATGGGGAAACAGTGGAAACAGTGTCAGACTTTGTTTTTCTGGGCTCCAAAATCACTGCAGATGGTGACTGCAGCCATGAAATTAAAAGACGCTTACTCCTTGGAAGGAAAGTTATGACCAACCTAGATAGCATATTCAAAAGCAGAGACCTTACTTTACCAACAAAGGTTCGCCTAGTCAAGGCTATGGTCTTTCCTGTGGTCATGTATGGATGTGAGAGCTGGACTGTGAGGAAGGCTGAGCGCCGAAGAATTGATGCTTTTGAACTGTGGTGTTGGAGAAGACTCTTGAGAGTCCCTTGGACTGCAAGAAGATCCAACCGGTCCATTCTGAAGGAGATCTTTAGAAGGAATGATGCTAAAGCTGAAACTCCAGTATTTTGGCCACCTCATGTGAAGAGTTGACTCATTGGAGAAGACTCTGATGCTGGGAGGGATTGAGGGCAGGAGGAGAAGGGGACGACAGAGGATGAGATGGCTGGATGGCATCACTGACTCGATGGATGTGAGTCTGAGTGACCTCCGGGAGCTGGTGATGGACAGGGAGGCCTGGCGTGCTGCAGTTCATGGGGTCGCAAAGAGTCGGACACGACTGAGCGACTGATCTGATCTCTGATAATTATAATGAATAATTTTGGATTTAAAAGAAACAAACAAAAATATTAAGTTACATAGAAGAAGTACAAGAATGTTGAAGAACAGAAGTTGGTGCTAAAATAAAAACTAAAGTTTGCTTAAATAATAACAGATCAGACTTATTTATACATGATAAATAGAAGGAAACAGCTTTAATTAGAGATAACCTGCAGAGACAAATTACGGACTGCCACAATGGAGACATGTATGATGGAGAAGTCTGATATTCTCACAAATGACCTGAGCCTTATTTACAAGTGAAGTGTCAACACTTTCCTTCGAGTAATGACATGCAACACGATTGATAAATATCATGGAAAATGTCTCTTATCCTAAAATTCCACCACCTGCTGAAGCATGCATTTCATCTTTAGCTTAAAATACTTCGGACCACACACTCTTCCACAGGTCATGAAAAATAAAGGATGAATGTGAAAGGGAAAGAATAATTCCAGAGGCTGAAAAACAACTGTGTGTTGACCTCTTAAGATAGAATCAGAATAAGATGAAAAATGCAGGAAAGTCAATATTTTTAATACGTAAGTTTTATAACCTACAGGTTTCTTAACATGGGGCTACCAAATTATTCATATACTCACATGTACACACATACACACACAATGCATTTATATATAAATGATTTTTTTGTGAGTGTGCGCATAAAGGCAGAAATATTTTAAATTAAGCATTAATAATAAAATTCAGTGAGGTCTATTGAGTTTCACTTCTCCACTAATTTTATAATGTTTGATTTTAAGGATCTTAATCAGAGTCACTCATCTTCGCTATTACATATTTGTATATGGCAACTATAAATGTAGATTGATGGTTAAAAGCAGAGTGTTTACTTATTAACTCAATGGTATGAATGATGATCCTGTGTGTGACAGCTTACCAAAGTGGTGAAAAACTTAAGTTTTAAATAAAATAAAGTACCCTTATTTTACAAAACAGATGCACTTTGGGAAAGCAGGCAAAAGCATATTCTGTGTATACATAAAAGATGGAGTCTGGTTCCAGGCTTTTATCTCTATTGTCTGTATAACCACGAATGTCCGGCAGAACCAGGGGCATTTCTTTGTTAGGAATCTTGATTGCAGGTTAAAGGACACTGAGCTTCCCTGACTCCGACATGTTAAAAGCCAATAGCACTACAAAGGTCTGCATCGTCAAAGCTATGGTTTTTCCAGTAGTCATGTACGGATGTGAGAGCTGGACAATAAAAAAAGGCTGAGTGCCAAAAAATTGATGCCTTCTAACTGTGGTGCTGGAGAAAATTCTTGAGAGTCCCTTGGACAGCAAGGACATCAAACCAGTCAATCCTAAAGGAAATCAACCCAGAATATTCATTGGAAGGACTGACGCTGAAGCTGAAGCTCCAATACTTTGCCACCTGATGCGAAGAGCTGACTAATTGAAAAAGACTCTGAGGCTGGAAAAGATTGAGGGCAAGAGGAGAAGGGGGTGACAGGAGATGAGATGATTGGATGGCATCACTGACTCAATGCACATGAGTTTGAAGAAGCTCAGGGAGACAGTCAAGGACAGGGAAGCCTGGCACGCTGTAGTCCATTGGGTCGCAAGGAGTTGGACACAACTGAGCAACTGAACACCACCACCTATGATAACAGGGATAAAAACACCACTTCCACAAAAGGTCACTTAATGGGCACTACTTTTCTAATCAAAATCATGGCTTTTTAGGATGCTTTTTTTTTTTCTATCTTCTAGTTCTCCCCTAGTGCTTTGAATCTTCCAAGTTGTGTTTTAACATGCTTGCTATCAGTGACCCCAGGAATGGTAGAGTGGAAAAAGATACCTAAATCAAATCTCTAGAACCCTGTGGATGTCAGCTTATTTTGGGGGAGAAAAAAAGCAAAACAAAACAGGTTTTGTGGCCATGATGAGGTTAAAGATACTGATATAGATCATCCTAGCTTATCCAGGTGGGCCCTAAATCCAATAACAAGTGTGCTTATAAGAGAAAGACTGGTTTGATACCAAGAAGAGAAAACACAAAGAAAAGGACGAGGCAATGTGACAATGGAGGCTGAGGTTGAAAGGATGTGGCCATGAGCCAGAGATTGTTGGCAGCCAGAAGCTGGAAGGGGCAAACAGCAGATTTTCCCCTATGGAGCACAAGGGAGGACAGCCCTGTGCATCCCTTGATTTTGACTTTCTGACCTACACAACTGTATAAACTTCTGTTGTTTTAAGACACCAAGTCTGTGTTAATTTGTTACAGTAACCAAAGGAAATTAATATACCAGGCGAGTCAGTCACCAGCCAGGGCAGAAGTTTAATACACAATTACTTTGTCTGTGTGTTTATTTTTCTCTAAGGCTTTTGTATTCCCCAGACAAGGCTGGACACTAGGCAGAAACAACAAAATGAATTTCTCTCTTTTGAACACACCACTCAGCACCCTCCCACCGCCATTCCCTTTAGGTGATGAATCTCAGTGCAAGACTTTCTTCCCACTGGAAACATTTACATTCTTTAAATAAGTTGGCATAGAACTGTTTTCCATTCTGCAGAGCATCCACCTTCTTTTCAAGCTAAACATTCACGCCTATGATTCTCTGGCAAATACTGGTTTCCTCACAAGAGCACAAGTTCTCTGAGAGAAGAACTTTTGGGTATACTTCATCACCACTGTTTTTTTTTCTACAGCCTGGCATGATGTCCAGCATAGAGAAATGTATATATAAGTATCTTATGAGTGAATATTCGTATACAACTATTTACAGATGTTCTGATTAAAATTTGAAAAAGCCCTTGTCATTAGGGTTCACAACAGCAACAACATGTGTTTTTCCAGAATAAAGAAATATTTTAAGGAATAGATTCTTCTACATACTGTATTTATTTTTATTTTTTTAATTTTCTTTTTATTATATTTAACTTTACAATATTGTATTGGTTTTGCCATATATCAAAATGAATCTGCCACAGGTATACATGCGTTCCCCATCCTGAACCCTCCTCCCTCCTCCCTCCCCATACCATCCCTCTGGGTAGTCCCAGTGCACCAGCCCCAAGCATCCAGTATCAGGCATTGAACCTGGACTGGCAATTCGCTTCATATATGATATTATAATTATTTCAATGCCATTCTCCCAAATCATCCCACCCTCTTCCTCTCCCACAGAGTCCAAAAGACTATTCTATACATCAGTGTCTCTTTTGCTGTCTTGTATACAGGGTTATTGTTACCTTCTTTCTAAATTCCATATATATGTGTTAGCATACTGTATTTGTGTTTTTCTTTCTGGCTTACTTCACTCTGTATAATAGGCTCCAGTTTCATCCACCTCATTAGAACTGATTCAAAAGTATTCTTTTTAATGGCTGAGGAATACTCCATTGTGTATATGTACCACAGCTTTCTTATCCATTCATCTGCTGATGGACATCTAGGTTGCTTCCATGTCCTGGCTATTGTAAACAGTGCTGCGATGAACATTGGGGTACATGTGTCTCTTTCAATTCTAGTTTTCACATTGTGTATGCCCAGCAGTGGGATTGCTGGATCATAAGGCAGTTCTATTCTCAGTTTTTTGAGGAATCTCCACACTGTTCTCCATGGTGGCTGCACTAGTTTGCATTTCCACCAACAGTGTAAGAGAGTTCCCTTTTCTCCACACCCTCTCCAGCATGTATTGCTTGTAGACTGTACTGTATTTAAAATGTCTTATTTCAGGGGTCTAATCATCCCAATCTCTGATTCAATGTTTGAATACAATTAGCTCATGGCCAGTTTTGTAGGCTGAATTGTGTGCCCATAAAAATTCACACCCACTCAGAATAGATGAACGTGACCTTATTTGGGAAGAAGATCTTCATAGCTGTAGTCATATTAAAATTAGGTCACATTGAATATGGGTGGGCCTGAAATCCAGTGATTGGTGTCCTTATAATAAGGGAGATAAACAATGAGGTCCCACTATATAGCACAAGGAACTATTAATACATTCAATAGCCTATAATAAACCAGAATAGAAAAGACTATGAAAAAGACTATACGTATATATGTGTGTGTGTTTTATCTTAATCATTTTACTGTACACTAGAAACTAACATAACACTATAAATCAACTATACTTCAATAAAAAATGAAAAAGAGCGGGAGATGTGAACACATGGGTACCCAGACGACTCAGAGGAGATACACATAGAAAAGACAGCCACAGAGGCAGACATTGGAAAGATGCATCTATGGGTCAAGAAGTGCCAAGGACTGCTAGCAATCCCCAGAAGGTAGGAAAAAAACGAGGAAGGATTCTTCCTTGCAGCCTTTTGAAGAAACACAACCCTGCTGCTGCTGCAGCTGCTGCTGCAGCTGCTGCTGCTGCTAAGTCGCTTCAGTTGTGTTCGACTCTGTGTGACCCCATAAATGGCAGCCCACCAGGCTCCTCTGTCCTCTCTCTCCAGGCAAGAATACTGGAGTGGGTTGCCATTTCCTGCTCCAATGCATGGAAGAGAAAAGTGAAAGTGAAGTCATTCAGTCGTGTCCAACTCTTTGCAACCTGTAGCCTATCAGGCCCCTCTGTCCATGGGATTTTCCAGGCAAGCGTACTGGAGTGGGTTGCCATGTCCTTCTCCAACACAACCCAGCTGATACCTAAATTTCAGACATTTACCTTCTTAAACTGTGAGAGAATAAATTTTGCTTGTAGTCTGTAGTAACTTGTTTGTTTGTTTGTTTGTTTGTTTTTGGCAGGGTTGGAAAACTAGTAGAGCCAGTAACCACTGGTATATTTTATAGTTTTGCCCATATTTTTAAGAATCACCTCACTGGGTATTGTCATAGTATTAATAACTCCATTACTAGCAACTGCTTCCAGACATTGGATCAGATCAGATGAGTCGCTCAGTCGTGTCCGACTCTTTGCGACTCCATGAACCGCAGCACGCCAGGCCTCTCTGTCCATCACCAATTCCCGGAGGTCACTCAGACTCACATCCATTGAGTCAGTGATGCCATCCAGCCATCTCATCCTCTATCGTCCCCTTCTCCTCTTGCTCCCAATCCCTCCCAGCATCAGAGTCTTCTCCAATGAGTCAACTCTTCGCATGAGGTGGCCAAAACACTGGAGTTTCAGCTTTAGCATCATTCCTTCCAAAGAAATCCCAGGGCTGATCTCCTTCATAATGGACTGGTTGGATCTCCTTGCAGTCCAAGGGACTCTCAAGAGTCTTCTCCAACACCACAGTTCAAAAGCATCAATTCTTCAGCGCTCAGCCTTCTTCACAGTCCAACTCTCACATCCATACATGACCACAGGAAAAATCATAGCCTTGACTAGATGGACCTTTGTTGGCAAAGTAATGTCTCTGCTTTTGAATATGCTATCTAGGTTGGTCATAACCTTCCTTCCAAGGAGTAAGCGTCTTTTAATTTCATGGCTGCAGTCACCATCTGCCCTGATTTTGGAGCCCAGAAAAATAAAGTCTGACACTTTCTCCACTGTATCTCCATCTATTTCCCACGTAGTGATGGTACTAGATGCCATGATCTTCATTTTCTGAATGTTGAGCTTTAAGCCAACCTTTACACTTTCCACTTTCACTTTCATCAAGAGGCTTTTTAGCCCCTCTTCACTTTCTGCCATAAGGGTGGTGTCATCTGCATATCTGAGGTTATTGATATTCCTCCCAGCAATCTTGATTCCAGCTTGTGTTTCTTCTAGTCCAGCATTTCTCATGATGTACTCTGCATATAAGTTAAATAAACATGGTGACAATATACAGCCTTGACGTCCTCCTTTTCCTATTTGGAACCAGTCTGTTGTTCCATGACCAGTTCTAACTGTTGCTTCCTGTCCTGCATACAGATTTCTCAAGAGGCAGATCAGGTGGTCTGGTATTCCCATCTCTTTCAGAATTTTCCATAGTTTATTGTGATCTACACAGTCAAAGGCGTTGGCATAGTCAATAAAGCAGAAATAGATGTTTTTCTGGAACTCTCTTGCTTTTTCGATGATCCAGCAGATGTTGGCAATTTGATCTCTGGTTCCTCTGCCTTTTCTAAAACCAGCTTGAACATCAGGAAGTTCACGGTTCACATGTTGCTGAAGCCTGGCTTGGAGAATTTTGAGCATTACTTTACTAACGTGTGAGATGAGTGCAATTGTTCGGTAGTTTGAGCATTCTTTGGCATTGCCTTTCTTTGGGATTGGGATGAAAACTGACCTTTTCCAATCTTGTGGCCACTGCTGAGTTTTCCAAATTTGCTGGCATATTGAGTATAGCAGTTTCACAGCATCATCTTTCAGTATTTGGAATAGCTCCACTGGAATTCCATCACCTCCACTAGCTTTGTTCCTAGTGATGCTTTCTAAGGCCCACTTGACTTCACATTCCAGGATGTCTGGCTCTAGGTCAGTGATCACACCATCATGATTACCTGGGTCGTCAACCTCTTTTTTGTACAGTTCTTCTGTGTATTCTTGCCACCTCTTCTTAATATCTTCTGCTTCTGTTAGGTCCATACCATTTCTGTCCTTGATCGAGCCCATCTTTGCATGAAATGTTCCTTTGGTATCTCTGATTTTCTTGAAGAGATCCCTAGTCTTTCCCATTCTGTTGTTTTCCTCTATTTCTTTGCATTGATCGCTGAAGAAGGCTTTCTTATCTCTTCTTGCTATTCTTTGGAACTCTGCATTTAGATGTTTATATCTTTCTTTTTCTCCTTTGCTTTTCGCTTCTCTTCTTTTCACAGCTATTTGTAAGGCCTCCTCAGACAGCCATTTTGCTTTTTTGCATTTCTTTTCCATGGGGATGGTCTTGATCCCTGTCTCCTGTACAATGTCACGAACCTCATTCCATAGTTCATCAGGCACTCTATCTATCAGATCTAGGCCCTTAAATCTATTTCTCACTTCCACTGTATAATCATAAGGGATTTGATTTAGGTCATACCTGAATGGTCTAGTGGTTTTCCCTACTTTCTTCAATTTCAGTCTGAATTTGGCAATAAGGAGTTCATGGTCTGAGCCACAGTCAGCTCCTGGTCTTGTTTCTGCTGATTGTATAGAGCTTCTCCATCTTTGGCTGCAAAGAATATAATCGATCTGATTTCGGTGTTGACAATCTGGTGATGTCCATGTATAGAGTCTTCTCTTGTGTTGTTGTAAGAGGGTATTTGCTATGACCAGTGCATTTTCTTGGCAAAACTCTATTAGTCTTTGGCCTGCTTCATTCTATATTCCAAGGCCAAATTTGCCTGTTACTCCGGTGTTTTTTGACTTCCTACTTTTGCATTTCAGTCCCCTATAATGAAAATGACATCTTTTTTGGATGTTAGTTCTAAAAGGTCTTGTACGTCTTCATAGAACCGTTCAACTTCAGCTTCTTCAGCGTTACTGGTTGGGGCATAGACTTCGATTACTGTGACATTGAATGGTTTGCCTTGGAAGGCATCAGAGGGCAAATACACTGAAACCATACTCACAGAAAACTAGTCAATCTAATCACACTAGGACCACACCCTTGTCTAACTCAATGAAATTAAGCCATGCCTGTGGGGCAACCGAGGATGAGCGGGTCATGGTGGAGAGATATGACAGGGTGTGGTCCGCTGGAGAAGGGAATGGCAAACCACTTCAGTATTCTTGCCTTGAGAACCCCATGAACAGTATGAAAAGGCAAAATGATAGGATACTGAAAGAGAAACTCCCCAGGTCAGTAGGGGCCCAATATGCTACTGGAGATCAGTGGAGAAATAACTCCAGAAAGAATGAAGGGATGGAGCCAAAGCAAAAAGAATACCCAGCTGTGGATGTGTCTGGTGATAGAAGCAAAGTCCGATGCTGTAAAGAGCAATATTGCATAGGAACCTGGAATGTCAGGTCCATAAATCAAGGCAAATTGGAAGTGGTCAACAAGAGATGGCAAGAGTGAATGTTGACATTCTAGGAATCAGCAAACTGAAATGGACTGGAATGGGTGAATTTAACTCAGACATTGGATAACAAGATGCAAATCCAGAATTATGAGAATTCGGGGACTCAGCTCTGGGAACAGATTGTACACTAGTGTGATCTGAGAAAGTACTGAACAGAGAGGCCCAGGTACCAGAGGGGTTTTTTTTTTTATTGCAGTTCCTGTCTCATGTACTAGAAGTTACACGACCTTGGTTAATATACTTAAGAGCCCTGTGCCTTAATTTCTTCATCTGTCAAATAATAATAATCATCCTTTCCTCATTGAGTTCCTGCTGCATGCAAAATGCTTAGGACAGTACCTAGGACATGAAAATAGCTCAATAAATATTAGCCCTTACTATTGTTAATACTGGCTTTAGTAGAAGCTAAAGAGAAATCATCACTTAATTTAATTAAAAAAAAAAAAAAGCCCTATGTGGTAACTATGATATAAGTAAAACTGATTATGTGTACAGTGGACCTTGGAGAAAAAAATGGCAACCCACTCCACTATTCTTGCCTGGAAAATTCCACAGACAGAGGAGTCTGGCGGGCTACAGTCCACGGGGTCACAAAAAGTCGGACACAACTGAGCAACTAACCCTACGTGACAGAGGACCTTATTTCTTCTTTCCCTTGCAGATAACTCAGGAGTTTGACTCCTTGGAATACCTTTAAATACTAAAAGCATTCCATTTTGGAATTGCAATACTTCAAAATCACTGCAGATGGTGACTGCAGTCATGAAATTAAAAGACGCTTACTCCTTGGAAGGAAAGTTATGACCAACCTAGACAGCATATTCAAAAGCAGAGACATTACTTTACCAACAAAGGTTCGCCTAGTCAAGGCTATGGTCTTTCCTGTGGTCATGTATGGATGTGAGAGCTAGACTGTGAAGAAGGCTGAGCGCAGAAGAATTGATGCTTTTGAACTGTGGTGTTGGAGAAGACTCTTGAGAGTCCCTTGGACTGCAAGGAGATCCAACCAGTCCATTCTGAAGGAGATCAGCCCTGGGATTTCTTTGGAAGGAATGATGCTAAAGCTGAAACTCCAGTATTTTGGCCACCTCATGCGAAGAGTTGACTCATTGGAGAAGACTCTGATGCTGGGAGGGATTGAGGGCAGGAGGAGAAGGGGACGACAGAGGATGAGATGGCTGGATGGCATCACTGGATCGATGCATGTGAGTCTGAGTGACCTCCGGGAGCTGGTGATGGACAGGGAGGCCTGGCGTGCTGCGGTTCATGGGGTTGCAAAGAGTCGGACACGACTGACCGACTGATCTGATCTGATCTAATCTGAACACCAATTACACTCACCTGAACTTGTCCAAGTTACTATTTAGGAAGCTTGGCATCCAGCAAATGATTTCTGAGTGAAGCTCAAAGTCAGTAAAACATTATATTCCTTACTGTGGAGACAGGGAGACACATCCATATGTTTATATAGTTTTTAATAGTTAAACATCTTGACATCTAGAAACACGCTCAACGTCTTCTTCCTATCTAATGTACAAAGTCAATTTATAATGGAAACATAGGACATGCTCTCTTTCTTTTAAATGGTAGAGGACAGGTTGTATACATTTCTCTGCAGTGGTTTCTGGTACAGATACTCAGAGTGAGCAGAACACAAACCAGTTACTGTGAAGTTTGCAAAGAAAACATCTATAGTTCCTCTCCCTGTACAGTTTGATAGAGGAAAGGGTACAGATGCACCTGAGGGGTGCTACCTTATGAATCTATACTTCTAAAATCGAGACCAGGCACACAGTAATCATCACAGTATGGAACCCAGTGTGGGCGGGGGAGCCCTGTTTACTAAGTGTTAGCCATTTACTTCCCTGGTGGCTCAGACTGGAAAAAATAGAGACTGGGGTTCCATCTCGCAGCTGGGAAGATCCCCTGGAGAAGGGAATGGCTACCCACTCCAGTATTCTTGCCTGGAAAATTCCATGGACAGAAGAGCCTGGCAGGCTATAGTTCATGGGGTCACAAAGAGTTGGATGTGACTGACGAACATTTTCACGTTCCCTTTCTTTTTAGCCATTTACTACCTGGACTGCAGGTGGTCCGAGTATCTCAGGGAATTGCAGGGTGTTCCAAGATTTAGGACGTGAGGCCATCTCATTTAGTTGCAGGATACTCAAGAAAGCTTGAGGCAGGGACAATTTGCCTACCAACATGAAAATATTTTAATAGTATAACAACTTTGTGGCTGTAAAGACATGGAATGGTAAATATTCGCCCTGGACAAGACTATAATGAATTAGATTGGCACAACGACGGTAGGTCAATCCTGGGGCAATCATGTAATGGAAGATGGTTGCAGAGAGACAGCCGAGGATACCATTGTGTATCGGTGCTGACAGAGTTACTTTGCTGCTGCTAAGTCACTTCAGTTGTGTCCGACTCTGTGCGACCCCATAGACGGCATCCCACCAGGCTCCGCCGTCCCTGGGATTCTCCAGGCAAGAACACTGGAGTGGGTTGCCATTTCCTTCTCCAATGCATGAAAGTGAAAAGTGAAAGAGAAGTCGCTGAGTCTTGTCCGACCCTCAGCGACCCCGTGGACTGCAGCCTTCCAGGCTCCTCCATCCATGGGATTTTCCAAGCAAGAGTACTAGAGTGGGGTGCCATTGCCTTCTCCACAGAGTTAGTTCTACAGAGTAACAAAGGCAACTGTTTGATCCCTCAAATTCTTTTAAGACATTTTACTTTCTAATTACATTAATGCAGGAACAAACTTTCCTTGTTAAAAAATTAAAGCATTCCTATTAAAACTAAATATATACCACCTGCCTTCCAAATTTTGGTCTACTTCCCAGAGGTAACTACTGTTTCTAATTTAGTAACATCATTTCAGATACCTTCTATGTGTATTCACATGCATTAGGTATTGTCAAGGGTGGTATCTATGTGTTTACAATGTGATAAGCAGAACTGTAAAATGCTCCCCTAAAATTTCCTGTCAATTCCCAGAACTATGAATATGATGAATTATCATACTCTGATTCTGTTATGTGGCAAAAGGAATTTTGAAAATATAATTAAGGTTACTAATGAATTGACTTAGAGTTAATTAAAAGAGATTATTCAAGTGGGTTTAATCTAATCACACATGCCCTTTAAAAGCATAGTTTTCTCTAGGTAGTAGCCAAAGGGAAATCAGAGAGATACAAAGCATGAAATTAATTTGATGTACCATTTGTGGCTTTGAAAATGGAACAGTCACATGCTGAGGAATGTCGATGGCCACTAGAAGCTGAGAGTCACCTCCACTGAAGCCAGCAAGGAAACTGGACTTCATTCTATATCTGCAAGGAACTGAATCCTGCCAACCACTTGTATAAGCTCAGATGCCAATTCTTCTCCAGAGCCTCTAGGTAAGAGTCCAGTCTGGTTCCAACTTGATTTCAGTCTTGTGAGACTCTAAGAAGAGAATCCAGCTAAGACCAACACCTAAGTAAATGGGTTTTGTTTTAAGCCACTAAATTTGTGGTAATTGATTACACAGCAACAGAAAACTGATACCACATACCACTGTGTGGTTTATTTTTTATTCAAGAATATGTTTTATAAATCTAAGCATATTAATTCATTCTTCTGAACTTCTCTACCATCTTTCTGCAGTGGCAACAGGACTAGAAAAGGTCAGTTTTCATTCCAGTCCAAAGAAAGGCAATGCCAAAGCATGCTCAAACTACTGCACAATTGCACTCATCTCACATGCTAGTAAAGTAATGCTCAAAATTCTCCAAACCAGGCTTCAGCAGTACATGAACCGTGAACTTCCTGATGTTCAGGCTGGTTTTAGAAAAGGCAGAGGAACCAAAGATCAAATTGCCAACATCTGCTGGATCATGAAAAAAGCAAGAGAGTTCCAGAAAAACATCTATTTCTGCTTTATTGACTATGCCAAAGCCTTTGACTGTGTGGATCACAATAAACTGCGGAAAATTCTGAAAGAGATGAGAACACCAGACCACCTGACCTGCCTCTTGAGAAACCTGTATGCAGGTCAGGAAGCAACAGTTAGAACTGGTCATGGAACAACAGACTGGTTCCAAATAGGAAAAGGAGGACGTCAAGGCTGTATATTGTCACCCTGCTTATTTAACTCATATGCAGGATACATCAGGAGAAACACTAGGCTGGAAGAAACACAAGCTAGAGTCAAGATTGCCGGGAGAAATATCAAACACCTCAGATATGCAGATGACACCACCCTTATGGCAGAAAGTAAAGAACTAAAAAGCCTCTTGATGCAAGTGAAAGTGGAGAGTGAAAAAGTTGGCTTAAAGCTCAACATTCAGAAAACAAAGATCATGGAATCCAGTCCCATTACTTCATGGGAAACAGATGGGGAAACAGTGGAAACAGTGTCAGACTTTATTTTTCTGGGCTCCAAAATCACTGCAGATGGTGACTGCAGCCATGAAATTAAAAGACGCTTACTCCTTGGCAGGAAGGTTATGACCAACCTAGATAGCATATTCAAAAGCAGAGACATTACTTTGCCAACAAAGGTCCATCTAGTCAAGGCTATGATTTTTCCTGTGGTCATGTATGGATGTGAGAGTTGGACTGTGAAGAAGGCTGAGCGCAGAAGAATTGATGCTTTTGAACTGTGGTGTTGGAGAAGACTCTTGAGAGTCCCTTGGACTGCAAGGAGATCCAACCAGTCCATTCTGAAGGAGATCAGTCCTGGGATTTCTTTGGAAGGAATGATGCTGAAGCTGAAACTCCAGTGTTTTGGCCACCTCATGCAAGGAGCTGACTCATTGGAAAAAACCCTGATGCTGGGAGGGATTGGGGGCAGGAGGAGAAGGGGACAACAGAGGATGAGATGGCTGGATGGCATCACTGACTCGATGGACTTGAGTCTGAGTGAGCTCCGGGAGTTGGTGATGGACAGGGAGGCCTGGCATGCTGCGATTAATGGGGTTGCAAAGAGTCGGACATGACTGAGCGGCTGAACTAAACTGAACCATCTTTCACCGTATGTGTGGTACAAAATTGCCTAAAATGGCTACTTACCAATTCCTACCATGACTGTTCAGATCTAGCACTTTGCTCTTTCCCTTCTCTTTGAATCCGGTCTGGCTTTATTATGTGTTTGATAAAATTTATTGGAGATAATGTTCTAGAAACTCTGAGTTCAGATGTTGAGAGACCTTGAAGTTTCACCCTTCTGGGATCCAAATTGCATGTATAAAATTCAAAGTAAACCACATAAGTGAGGGGTCATGAAACAGGTGAAAGAAGGAAGGGAGTATGGAGATGGGGAGGGAGAGACACACAAGGAGAGAAATTAGGACCCCATGAGTCCCACGTAATACTGAAAAGACTATATGTAGAGCAGAAGAACCACTCAGCTAAGCCTAGATAGTCCAAAGAGTTGTGAGAAATACCCAGTCACTAATGAATATGGTAATTTTCTATGCAATAATAAATAACATTGTAATAGACAAATCATGAACATTACAGTTTATTCTTGCACTGATGAACATTTTTTTTCAAATTATTAAATTGAACCATATGAAAGTACCATTTCTATAAGTCAAAACTGGTAAAATATCAACCATTTCATGAGGTTC
Organism: Tragelaphus eurycerus; assembly: GCA_935064755.1. Classification (NCBI taxonomy): domain Eukaryota; kingdom Metazoa; phylum Chordata; class Mammalia; order Artiodactyla; family Bovidae; genus Tragelaphus; species Tragelaphus eurycerus. The sequence goes on from CAKXYN010000013.1 coordinate 33,256,782, forward strand.
AATAACAAAATAGTTTGTTATAATAATAGATAACATTTTAATAGATATATCATGAGTGGATACATCATAAATGGATACATTATAAACATTAAAGTTTACTTATCCATTTTCCTGCTGATGAACATTTTTGTCTTTATTAAATTAAGCCATATGAAAATCCCACTTTTATAAGTCGAAATTGGTCAAAAATCAGCAATGATACTCAATCCTACACATGAAGCTGTTAGAATTCTTCTTTCATGTGCCCGTTTGTGCACATGGTGGGAGGTGTCACTAAAGAGTGAGTACCAGACAGCAAGACTGTTTAGTTACAGGACAGGTGTACTTTATAGTTAGCAGCTGTTGCAAAATTACCTGCTACAGTGACTACCAATTTATGCTCTACTATCAGTGTATAATGTTATCCTATATTCCTTGATTCACATATTTCTAGAATTCCATTATAATAAAAATAGTTACCCAGGACTCAAGATGCAGCCAATCTAATATGAACCAATTTAAAATTCAAAAAGTGTTGGCAAATCTGATGTAAAATTCCTGACACCCTACAAGGCATTCTGATTTGAATTTTAATATTATATTGTAGGTGACTATTCTAAGATAGATATACCTTCCTATTTGTGGAATAGTTAAATGAATATAAGTTGAGTTAATGTTCCTTGAGTAGATGTCACATAAGTGTTGGGAGTGACACGGGAGTAGGCAAGCAGTGGGAGGATGCCCCAGCCTAGGAGGTAACACAGTTTCAACAGATGAGAATACAGAAAGATGCACTGCTCCATGCATAACGAACGGGGTTATCCATCCCAGTGCCAATATCAGAGTTAATATTGATACTGCTATCACAGTTGATAGCTGGGGGCTTATGTTAACTGATATCTAGAACGTGTTTATTAAGAAGTAAATTACTAAATGTGTGTTAAGGCAGAGACATAGACTCTTCCTAAACAGTATTTATATGTGGCAGATTATACTTGTCTCCTTGACTTCACTGATAGCTCAGTTGGTCAAGAATCTTGGAGAAGGGATAGGCTACCCACTCCAGCATTCTTGGGCTTCCCTTGTGCCTCAGCTGGTAAAGAATCCTCCTGCAATGCAGGACACCCAGGTTTGATTCCCGGATTGGGACGATCCCCTGGAGAAGGGAAAGGCTATCCACTCCACTATTCTGACCTGGAGAATTCCATGGACTGTGTAGTCCATGGGGCTGCAAAGACTCAGACACGACTGAGCTACTTTCACTTTCACTTCTGTAGCATCAGATAAAAATGGTCACTTGCCAGCTGCCTCTACAAGTATTAGGTCAGTAGCCACTGCAGCTGCTGACCTTCAACACACCCTGAAAGCAGTTCCAGATAGAGATCAGGAATGAGGCGCTCGGTGCCTTGGGAAAAACTGGCAGAACCAGCCTTCAGAGAGTTACAAGACTTCGGGAGATTTATGAGCCCAAACTCATCCATCTTCTCGTATCTAAGAAAGCATTAAAATCATAACTGGAGATATCTACTCCTCTTGACCAATAGCAACCTTCCCGTGATTAGCACCAAGCTTCTGCCAAAATATGTACTTGATTATACATTCTCTTCTTCACTAAAATCATATGTAATATTGACCTTCCCTCCTTGAAGCAGCTCCTCAGAGCTATCTGAGATGCTTTTTTTCCCTCCTTTTACCCCCAAATAAAAGTTAACTCACAACTCTCACATTGTGCACTTTTTTCTAGTCAATAGTAGTGATGCAAATATACCTGGCTACCTGATCACACTTCCTCTCTTACTTGATTATCAAATCCTTTACTGGGAATAGGATTTGATAAAAGGGAAGGAAAATGGGAATTCATTTGGTGAGTGGTTACAATGGTGTGGGAACTCTCTCTTAAGACAGAGGGGGCCAAAACCAAAAAGAACGTAATACTAATCAATTCTTCCTTCACAGTTTGACTACACACGTCTGATGGCACAGAGGCACAGCAGAACCATAAAGCCACCTTTTGCCCTAGGTAACTGGCAATGTGCTATGAAATGGAGATTAAAAGAACACATGCTGTGAAGCACATGGTGACTGGCGTTAACTCCTCAGTGGACCTGTCAGAGATAGAGTTGTTGGAGATCCCTGTGTCCTAACATGTGCATCTTCTACATCTGGGTGAACCCTGTTACCCAGGAAAACAGCTGATGCTTTCTTGTCCCAGGGAACAAGCTCCATGCTGACAGGTGACATGAAAAGTACCCTCTTCAAAAGTTGCATGTGTTTAGAAAATGCAACAATTTGCTTTCCCCAAAGCCCATACACATAAGAAAATCCAAGAAAAGCAGTGAAGTAAATTAGAACTATTCCAAAAATGAAATTGAGAAATGCTTTCTGAAATACCAGCATAAACACGTCAAGTAAAAAAATTTCCAACATAATGTGTTTTTAATCAAATACATCCATCTAAAGTTTTTTGCAACATCCACAAACTTGAATCCTATCGTATAATGTGACCAAAACACATTAAAATAATTGCATTAGGGTTTTTGGCATCAGTTTATAATAAGTGGACAGTAATTCTTACTAAATTACAGCTGAATCTCTACAGAATTAGATATTACATCCATATTAGAATCAAATGCCTCTATCATGATTAATGATACTGCAGTGAATACCAAGAGAATTAAAATGATTAGCCACTTATTCTAAAGTGTTGACATTTTCCTACAATTTTAGAGTTATGTTTCATGAAAACTTTCCAATTAAATTTATTGCTAACGGTTACTGCATTAAATGCAGAGACAAATATTCCTCAAAAGGTCAACCTTATTAATGAGTAAATATTAAAATTTGAAAAAAATTAGCTGAACTATCCACTTTAAATAATTAATACCAGATGATGTGTTTAACACATTAGACATATTTGAACAATATAGCTGTGTAATTAAAGATACTTGGCAACAATTAAAATCTTGATATTAATTCTCTTTCAAAATAATTCATGCAATGCAGGCTCTATATGTGTGTTGAGCTACAGAAAGGAAATGCATTGCCTATTTTGGAGGAGTACATGTTATTTTACTGTTAGATTTTTTTGTAACATATTAAGAAATTATGAAGAGTAAAAGCATAAATTGGTGTTTAATTGTTTACAGAAGATGCTTAGGTTATAAAACACTTTCGAGCACTTCTCAGGAGAAAACTTGGTAGCAATTCATCAGACCCAGACTTGGCAGTGTCTTAGTAAAGTAATCATGTACTTGAAAATGGACATTAAACAAACACTTGTGGAAAATGATTTATTTTTTCCTACTGTTTTAGTATGATTGGATGCTAGTTTCAAAGATAAGTATAATATTGTACAAGATTCTGTGGTTCTTAGAACAAGCTTTTCTCAGCCTCAAGAGTAACTTTGTAAATGACTGAAAAATGCAAATGCTATTAAGAGAGTAAGCATACTTGGAAAGAATAGCTTTGAACTGGTATGAAAACTTTCATGTGTTCAAATTTTGAATTTATCTCTAATTAACCCATCTCTTTGGAATTTGTCTAATGTATACAGACTCTATATTTTTCTGACTTGGTCTCCCAGTTCAAAACAATATAAAAAAGGTAAATGAAAGAATGCTGAGAGAACATACTGAGCTCTTCAGAATAAAGCTAATTGATTTCCTCCAGTGTTTATCACTATAGTTAGAAATACTGCCTCCATCTTCACTTAGACAATGGCAGCAAGGAATTTCAGCAGGTAATACTGGGGGTCACTGTCACTAACTAGCTACTGGTCTCTGCTAAATTTGCCCCAAGTCATTTGTAACCTCTAAGAAACACATACTGTGTCTCAAATATCTTTATTTTTATATTCCCAACAATGCCTATTAAAAGCTTAGGGAGACAATACAGTGTATTCTCATAAAATCCTTTTCACTTGTTGGGGCTCAAAGTTTCTGCCAGTCTTCATCTTACATTCACCTAATGTATGATCTCACTTTTTCTTCATTGTATAACCCCCACCCCTCTTTCCTTATGTAAGTCCCTAGAGTGTGTGTGTGTGGCGGTAGGGTTGGGGTGGCCAACTAGGATCTGCAAGCCAATTCTGTGCTGCTCCCTGCTTTTGTAAATAAAGTTGGACTAAAATTCAGCTTTTCTTGCAAATATAACCGGTGCCTATGTTTGCACTACAAAAGCAAAGTAGCTGTGACAATTACTACCTAGCACAAAAAGCCTTAAGCATTTATGATCTGGCCCTTAACAGAACGAGTTTACATTAGAAAACGGACCCTCAGTGTTTGTGTACTGCAGAACTCTTCTGATCCTCATCTGAAAGCAGCTGGAAATTAAGATGGAAGTTAACAGGTGGGTGGGGAATTATTCATGATGAACCATGGGCATATGTCAATAACTTTCTTCCAACAATCCACTTGAAATAAGCATTTCAAGCAAAGTAGCCATAATCGCACTCCCAGCCATAAACTCCCAAAGGGGGAGGCACTCAAGTGACACATGGTCACCTAGGTGATCTTCTAGGTGCGATGGATCCTCATTTTAATGTCAGATACTGATTATTAATCATCTGATAATTAGATATTACCCATTCAGTTTTCCTAAGTTCTCTTGTTACTCTGCACCAGATACTTTACATACATCATTTCAGTTTGGTTCAGTTCAGTCTCTCAGCCGTGTCTGACTCTTAGGACAAGAAGCACTCCAGGCTTCCTTGTCCATCACCAATTCTCAGAGCTTGCTCAAACTCATGTCCATCGAGTCAGCGATGCCATCCAACCATCTCATCCTCTGTCGTCCCCTTCTCCTGTCTTCAGTCTTTCCCAGCAACAGGGTCCTTTCCAGTGAGTCAGTTTTTCACATCAAGTGGCCAAAGTATTGGAGCTTCACCTTCAGAGTCAGTCCTTTCAATGAATATTCAGGACGGATTTTCCTTAGGATTTACTGGTTTGATCTCCTTGCAGTCCAGGGGACTCTCAAGAATCTTTCTTCTTCAACACCACAAATCAAAAGCATCAATTGTTCAGCGCTCAGCCTTCTTTATGGTCTAATTCTCATGTCTATACATGACTACTGGAAAAACCATAGCTTTGACTAGACGGACCTCTGTTGGTAAAGTAATGTCTCTGCTTGATGTCAAGGTTGATCATAGCTTTTCTTCCAAAGAGCGTCTTTTAATTTCATGGCTGCAGTCACCATCTGCCGTGATTTTGGAGCCGAAGAAAAAAAAAAGTCTGTCACTGTTCCATTATTTCCCCATCTATTTGCCATGAAGTGATGGGACTGGATGCCATGATCTTAGTTTTTTGAATGTTGAGTTTTAAGCCAGCTTTTTTCACTCTCCTTTTTCACTTTCATGAAGAGGCTCCTCCGTTCCTCTTCATACATTATTTAGTCTCCCAAATAAATATACATAGCTGAAATATATGCATTTGTAATATATGTAATATACATAATCCTATGTATATGTAAAATATACATCCATTTTACAAATAACAAACTGAAGTTTACAGAGTTAAAAGCACTTCTCCAAAGATGCATAATTGGAAAAAAAAAAAAAAAGCATAACTGGAATTAAACACAGGCAGTGGGACTCCATGATCCAGGCATGACAGTGTGCTGACTCTGAAGTAATTTAAATTTCTGCTCCCCAAATATTCCTGAACTGCAGGCACTCAAATTAAAAAGACTAGAAATTGGATTGTAGCAACAGTATAAGACATTCGTATTGCTTACAGAAAACTTGCAAAACCCTGCAAAAAGCATCTCACTTATTTTAAACCCCTTATAAATGATATTCTCAAATGGTATTTCTCTTCGGATCAAACTAGCCGTAATACTTTCTATTTAAGCAGTTCAAATGAACTCTCTTATGTGGCTTGGAAAAATAAAGTTCCATCATCTTAAAATGCTTCTTTACAATTATTTTCCCAGTACAGATATGAGATTAAAGTTATCATTTGAAAATATTTTGTTGATGCTCATATTCTTAACAATGTTTTGTATTACATGGATATTATAAGCTAATGGAAGAGATGAGAGAAAACATAAGGAGCAAAAACAAAAGGAGAGAAAACATAAGGAAAATTATATTTTTCCTTTCAAAAAATAATACTAAAAGCAATGTCTGAGGCATGTGGAAAGGCAAGCCCCTGATATCAAAGAATATTTCTGGATATAATTGGAAGACTGCTCCACTGAGGCTTCAAGTCTCACATGAGGCATATGTTGGGCTAAGTAGGAAACCTGTTAAGAAGTCAAGACTCCCCCAGGGATGCTAGGTTGCAGAACACAATGAAAGATGCAATGTGCTGAAGCGGAATCTATTTTTCACATGGCTTTCAAATCAGTCACTAACATCCTCAATAGGAGCCTGTCAGCCAGGCTCCTCAAAGCACATCCATATTCTAAAAATTGGGGAGAAATAGGAGTTTCTGAGGGAAAAAAATATATATTATAGAAAAAGAAAAAGTGATCTTAAAGATTTTGCAAAATCTTAGCAAAAATGCAAAGACTGTAGTAAGGAACATGAGATCATTGAATGAAATATTCTGAACTGACTTTTTTTTTTTTAATATATGGGTTCCTTAACTGTGGGAAATGACATGTCAAAGAATAAAGGAAGGAAAAAAGAGTGCTGTTTTGTTAATTAATTTCCTACATGTGTTTGATACATGGTTATTCATGTCAGAAACTTCATTCAGCTCTTTCTTTGGGATCTACATTTCAACATTCAAGTTCAAACTGCATTTGCCACCACTATTTATTCATATCTTCCATTGCCTCCACAAACACATCTTTGGCTCTGGCATTGCTGTTATCATTTTTAATCGATAGTTCAGACAAGCATATAAACACACACCCATGGATGTATACAAACACATTGGTCCCATAAGTCCTTTACACTAATAATTGTAAGATTATAGAGTGGTACACTGGAGAAGGCAATGGCACCCCACTCCAGTACTCTTGCCTGGAAAATCCCATGGATGGAGGAGCCTGGAGGGCTGCAGTCCATGGGGTCTAAGAGTCGGACACGACTGAGCGACTTCACTTTGACTTTTCACTTTCATGCATTGGAGAAGAAAATGGCAACCCACTTCAGTGTTCTTGCCTGGAGAATTCCAGAGACAGAGGAACCTGGTTGGCTGCCGTCTATGGGGTCACACAGAGTTGGACACGACTGAAGAGACTTAGCAGCAGCAGCAGAGCAGTACATATTTGGGATTGAGTTCCTGAAGAACCAGTTTCAAGTTCCAGTGTGGCATCTAATCTGCAACTTTGGGAAACTCCCTGGTGGTCCAGTGGTTAGGGCACTGTGCTTTCACTGCAGGGGGCACAGGTTCGATCCCTGGTTGGGGAACTAAGATCCCACAAGCAACACAGCACAGTCCAAAAAAAAAAAAAAAAAAAAATTAAGTTCCTTTGAAAATGTCACCTTTCCTCTTCGAGTTTCAATCTCCCCTTTTGAAAAACAGTGGGTCTGTATCTGAGGATGTTCTTTTCAGCTCTGATATTTTATCATACATGAGTCATGTCTGCTTCTTCACCCTATTTCTATGGTACTAAAAGCTCATTTCTTTTCATTTTCCCCAGTGAGAATGATTGATAGCTTTTCCCTTAGCAATCTCATTACATATTTTTACATATTTGTTGGTTATTATGTTTTCCTTCCATCACTTTTCCACATGAATGAATGGCATAAGTTATCTTCATCTTTGAAAGTTTTACCTTCATTTTTCACTATTTTCTTTTATGGCTACTTTTTGAATGCTGCTGCTAAGTCGCTTCAGTCATGCCCGACTCTGTGTAACCCCATAGACAGCAGCCCATCAGGCTCCCCCGTCCCTGGGATTCTCCAGGCAAGAACACTGGAGTGGGTTGCCATTTCCTTCTCCAATGCATGAAAGTGAAAAGTGAAAGGGAAGTCGCTCAGTCGTGTCCGACTCTTCGTGACCCCATGGACTGCAGCCTACCAGGCTCCTCTATCCATGGGATTTTCCAGGCAAAAGTACTGGAGTGGGTTGCCATTTCCTTCTCCAATGCATGAAAGTGAAAAGTGAAAGGGAAGTCGCTCAGTCGTGTCCGACTCTTAGCGACTCCATGGACTGCAGCCTACCAGGCTCCTCTGTCCATGGGATTCTCCAGGCAAGAGTACTGGAGTGGGGTGCCATTGCCTTCTCCGACTTTTTGAATACTATTTCCTAAAAATCATGTAGGGTGGCAGTTAGGAGTCAAGGCTCGGGTTTAGCCTGCCTGGGTTTGAAGTCACTTTGACCAAGGTGAAACACTGGACAGGTCACTTAATATGGCTAAGTATTCTTATTTATAAAATGAGCACTATAATAGAACCAAACTTGTCAGTCATTGTGAGACTTAAAGGAGAGAAAGCACATTCAGATGCACCAGATGACAGGTATATAATCAACACTGCTTAAATTACTGTTGGGGGGTTATCTGTTATTAATGTTTCTGACGCCTCCTCATTTCCACAATGAGCCAGAACACTAACTCAACAGAATTATTCAAATGAAAACTAAAGAAGGCTAGATAAATAGAAACAAGTCCATCCATTTAGAGAATCAAGGTACTTTCTGTTTAATAACAAATGAGTTTAATAATTAAACTAAATGACCATGTATGTTTCAGAATCATCAGTGTGCAAAACCACACACAGAACTGACATAGGTGTCAGGGATCTGTTGGAGGCAGTGGTGAGATGGCCATGCTTTCCATGTAGATCTCATTTCTGCTTTTTTCTTCCTTGATTCCCTTCAGGATGTGGGGCCCTGATGCCTTATATCACTGTTCTAATCTACCCTTTCCTATAGCTTCTTATATGTCCATCTCTTTATGCAACAACAAACTTACCATTTTTCATACACACCTGTCCTTCCTAAATATTCAGAGATCATTTCACTTATTCTGTTTCCTTTAGGACTCTTAAGTGTATTTAATCAAACCTCAATGACTTCAATACATTCAGTTACTAAAGTGTGTCTTAACCTGCTCCAGATGAGAACTCACTGACTTCTCATAAATATTACTGTATTAGAGTCCTTTACATGGACTTAACAACTGCTTTTTCCACTGGTTTTAATTTGAAGAATTCTAATTGTTCTCATCTTTAAGAGGATAAAATACTAATTTTCATCTCAACCTATCCATCTGACTTTATCACGTTACCTGAGAGTATTCCCTCCATCTAGTCCTTTGTGCTCTGTGTCTCTTCATTCCCTGCATCTCAAAATCAAGTTCTGTCTGCTTTGCTCATTTTATTGGATTGGCCAAAAAGGTCATTCAGCATTCAGGTTTTTCTGTAAGATCTTATGGGGAAACCCAAACAAACTTTTTGGCCCACTCAATACTTGCATTAATAGGCTCTTCATTCAGACATCTGAGGCACAGTGTCAATTCACTGGGCATCCCACCATGCTGACCAGTGGAATACCAAACTCTCAGAAGACATGCTAATTTCCATGGTTAAATCCAGTGAGTCCCAAATGGTATTCAAACACATGCCTTGATTATCACAGAGGCAAATGGGCAGAGGGTCTGAAGGAAGGAACTATATAACAGTTATTTTTTAAAAAATGTTTTGGTTGTTACTATATTTAAACTTCCTGCTTATGTTCTTAGCTTTAACATTTTTCCCCCCTTTCTCAACATGTTGATATTCAGCTTTCACAGTCATAGAAATAAAACATAAATCCTGTTCACTCAAGCCAAAATCCTACCATATGGACTCTTCTCACCTACCCACCCACCTCATACTTTATTCCTTTCCTCCCTTGGCAGCTGTCTTCCCTGTGAAGAAAGTTAAAAACACAGGAAGCTGAGTGTATCAGAGAAGACAGCGTGCGCTATCCTACGGATAACTTTTAGGGGCTATCAAAAAGAGGGGATTACTCAGCCTGAATGGGAGGAGAGTTTGCGGGAGATTGGAAGCATGGATATGTATGGCTGGGTCCCTTTGCTATCCATCTGAAACTACCACAACATTGTTAATCAGATATACTGCAATATAAAATAAAAAAAGGTAAAAAAAAAAAAAAGAAAAGGGGGCCACATCAGCACATCTTTTAGGCATCAGGACCAGCAATGTCTACTTAGTGGGCAATTATTTGAGGCACACTTATTAGGCACCTGCCCAGATGCTATTTTTACTCCCAGAGGGGAAACAAATGCTTTCTTCCCATTCACACTGATGCTGAATAAAGGTCACCTGTTTCAGAAAACATGTGAAGAATAGTATTTGAGTTCACTTATTTCTACATAATGACATTCTTTTTGCTTTCTTTCCTTAAATGCTGTTGGGAAGTGGTGAGGCAGAACTTGTGTGACCTCAGATATAGCAGTTTTTAAAAATATGGTTCGCCCAGACTGTTGAAAGAGGGAACAGAATTGTTGAAAACAGCTGCTCTGGAAGTTTAAAAATTTTTATTGACTCATAAAATGTTAGAGTGAGAAAGAACCCAAGAATTTATGTTAGAAATGAGGAAACTGGGGCCCCAGAAAATTAAGGGAATTGCTCAAGGTCATTCAGCATCTTATTTGTGAGGTTGGAACCAAAGTGAAAACCAGTCTGGTGAGTTTTCCAGTATATGACTGTCTAACTGTTTTCTTTTCAAATGTCAATCTTTTTGTTAACCTGGCCTTAGATAGGAGCATTTTTTAGCCTGCTCCACTGCTGCCTGAATCCAAAATAGTATAGTGTGAAAAGGTCATTTTTAAATCACCAAAGCTTCTAAAATTTTGGGTCAGAAGGGGTCATCTAAAAGTTCTTCCTGCCTCCAGGTAAACCTATAGCAAACCCTCTATTCTCTACTCTACAGAGTCCCATGGGGCAGGAAGGACCACGACAAGCTCCCTGTCATCACCTTACTTTCCAACCAGAAAGGGCGCTGATGGTTCCGGCATGTTCTACGGGTCATGACTGTGAGTGTAAGTTCAATTGCAGATTCTTCACTCATATATTTTGCTTTGCATAGAAGCTATATTTCTGCAAAGCTGTAGGACACAGAGCAAATTCTATTTCGTATATTTGAATTCTAGCTCAAAAGCAGCAGAGGAACTTGCTATTTAAAGACATTTTGCCTTAAAACTGCACAAAATGTAAATAACGTGTTAATTTAATGTTAGTCAAGCCATATGTTCATTTGCTGAATTTTCATATTTAGAGCTTTGTATAAGAGTGGCCCGTCTGCATGGAGTGGAGAAAATGCCCTTGATACCTCACCGCCCACCATCAGTGATGGAAGCATCTACAGTCAGGCATTTATTGGGTGGCCATTACAAGGCAGGACCTGGCTATGTGCCATGGGTACAGATATAAACAGAGTCCTCAACACTGGAAAGGTCTAATCTGGTAGGAGAAAAAGACCCTTAAAAAATATGTTAGGGCATCATCTAAATGGTTTTGTTGAGAATAATTTCACTATCTCATTTTTGTCCATCTAGAAGGCATATCCTTTAAGGTAGAAAGTAACCTTTAAAATTATTTAGTCCATCTCCCTGGCCTTCGGCAAGAATAAGATTTAACCACATCTACCATTAAAAAAAAAAAAAATGAACCTCTTTGCAATAGTCTCTCTAACATTTAGCCATCCTTACTTTTAGGACATAGTTACACTACCTCTAGCCTATATTCTTCATGTTGTAACTCAAGTGCTCTTCCCTTCTTTATGGACTCTTCAGAGAAGATGATGAACATTTTAATCATCCCATTAATGTAACTTGAAGACCATCTTAGTTGCTTGTTTTCTGGAATTCATAGGTTTGATTTATGTCAGTAGGTAGTATCCATCATTCTCTTCTGTGCCTGCCCTAATCAGGAAAGCCTGAAAACTGTGCAAAGCTGACAAGCAGAAATATTTGCCAAGACAAGCAGTGTCCTGGTGAGGGATTAACCAGACCCCTCATGGAATGAGAGAGAAAGAAATGCTTGAAGATACTGTCTGTGTTTACATGCTAGCACACCAGGAGAGCACCCTTCTTTTTAATCATCACAATAGGAGAACATCCTTCTTTTTAATAACAGTCTTCCAGGGAGCCCTTTGAGAGACTAAGAATCATGCTCTTAGACCTCTTTAGATCTTTTCTTGACCTAGGATCACATACATTCACTGGCATGCTGGAGGCCTTCAATCAACTTAAATGAATGAAGGAAGGAAAACTGAGGGTTTCCACTCTCATTATAATGACCTCCATTAACTCTTCCTAGTGGAAGTGATGGACTTCCAGTTGAGCTATTTCAAATCCTGAAAGATGATGCTGTGTAAGTGCTACACTCAATATGCCAGCAAATTTGGAAAACTCAGCAGTGGCCACAGGACTGGAAAAGGTCAGTTTTCATTCCAATCCCAAAGAAAGGCAATGCCAAAGAATGCTCAAACTACCGCACAATTGCACTCATCTCACATGCTAGTAATGCTCAAAATTCTTAAAGTCAGGCTTCAGCAATATGTGAACCATGAACTTCCTGATGTTCAAGCTGGTTTTAGAAAAGGCAGAGGAACCAGAGATCAAATTGCCAACATTGACTGGATCATGGAAAAAGCAAGATAATTCCAGAAAAACATCTATTTCTGCTTTACTGACTATGCCAAAGCCTTTGACTTTGTGGATCACAATCAACTGTGGAAAATTCTGAAAGAGATGGGAATACCAGATCACCTGATCTGCCTCTTGAGAAATCTGTATGCAGGTCAGGAAGCAACAGTTAGAACTGGACATGGAACAATAGACTGGTTCCAAATAGGAAAAGGAGTACGTCAAGGCTGCATATTGTCACCCTGTTTATTTAACTTATATGCAGAGTACATCATGAGAAATGCTGGGCTGGAGGAAGCACCAGCTGGATTCAAGATTGCCAGGAAAAATATCAATAACATCAGATATGCAGATGACACCACCCTTATGGCAGAAAGTGAAGAGGAACTAAAAAGCCTCTTGATGAAAGTGAAGAGAGTGACAAAGTTGGCTTAAAGTTCAACATTCAGAAAACGAAGATCATGGCATCTGGTCCCATCACTTCATGGCAGATAGATGGGGAAACAGTGAAACCAGTGTCAGACTTTATTTTTTGGGGCTCAAAAATCACAGCAGATGGTGACTGCAGCCATGAAAATAAGAGACGCTTACTCCTTAGAAGGAAAGTTATGACCAACCTAGATAGCATATTCAAAAGCAGAGACATTACTTTGCCAACAAAGGTTCGTCTAGTCAAAGCTATGGTTTTTCCAGTGGTCATGTATGGATGTGAGAGTTGGACTGTGAAGAAAGCTGACCACCAAAGAATTGATGCTTTTAAACTGTAGTGTTGGAGAAGACTCTTGAGAGTCCCTTGGACTGCAAGGAGATCCAACCAGTCTATCCTAAAGGAGATCAGTCCTGGGTGTTCATTGGAAGGACTGACACTGAAGCTGAAACTCCAATACTTTGGCCACCTCATGTGAAGAGTTGACTCATTGGAAAAGACTCTGATGCTGGGAGGGATTGGGGGCAGGAGAGAAAGGGGGACGACAGAGGATGAGATGGCTGGATGGCATCACCGACTCGATGGACATGAGTTTGAGTGAACTCCGGGAGCTGGTGATGGACAGGGAGTCCTGGCATGCTGCGATTCATGGGGTCGCAAAGAGTTGGACACGACTGAGCGACTGAACTGAACTCTTCCTTATGCAAATATATGTTCAATATTTGAGGGAAATAAGGTCATGGCATATAATTTTTACCAGACTTCCCTGGTGGCTCAGCTGGTAAAGAATCTGCCTCCAATGCAGAAGATCCAAGTTCAACCCCTGGGTTGGGAAGATCCCCCAGAGAAGGAAATGGCAACCCACTCCAGTATTCTTGCTTGGAGAACTCCATGGACTGAGGAGCCTGGTGGACCATAGTTCATGGAGTCACAAAGAGTTGGATACAACTGAGCAACTGACACAATTTTTCTTGAGTCTGCACTCATTCTCTTGTGGCTTCTTTCACATCTTGTTAATGTCCAATCATTCACTCCTACACGGACTTGTAAAAGAAGCAATTCTACCAAATCCTTCTTGAGAGTGGATAAAAAGTCCCTGAACATGCATCATTAATGTCTCAAATTACACAAATGTTAATTGAAACAATGCAAGTTCCCTGAGCATTTCAGGATAAAAGTGCTTTATATAATTCAGACATTATTTTCTTGGCTATAATGTATCTAAGAGCCACATAGACAGACCTTTAAACTCAGATGTGGTGATTTGTGCTGCAGAATCTATAGAAACAAAATTCTACAAAGCAATTTGGACATAATAACATATGCTACTGGAAATCAAAATACTATAAATTATTCTCATCAACATCTCTTGGCCACTGAACAGTAATAATTTCTTTGGAGAATTATGAGAATTATATCTCCTGTGTGCCTGCAAATGTAAACTATTATTAATAAATAGTTAACAGTTATGGGCATAGAAAATAAAATACTAGAGGTGTTAAATTCATGATTTTACTCTATTTTTTTAAAAAAAATTTCTTCCATATTATATAGGGTCTCAAAAAGCCTAAACTTCATTTAAGTATATCTGTGTGCTACAAAATATAGGCTATTGTAATTTTCAGTTTGATACTTTTAAAGAACTTTTCAAATGAAGCATTTTCTTGAATTCAAATAATTAAGATTAAAAATATTTATTAAAAATTGATTCCACCAGGTATTTTTGAAATAATTAAGAGTTTCTGAAAAATGTGAAACCAAATATTAAAATATTTCCATGTGAATATGTTATGGAATATTAAAAAATGAAGCTCAAAAAAATAACAGCAATGTAACTTGAATTATTGAACCAAGTATCCACAGAAACATGCAGAAATACGATCATTCAAGTTAAGTAATTATCCTGAGTTTGTTCCTAGTTGACACAAATTACTCCCTTCCTTGGAATTGATGTAAGAAGGCTTCAGACCAAAAGAAGAAATGCAATTAAAAAGACAAAAAATAAAAAGTACATTACTCATTATTTGCAAGCCTTGTGATAACTAGGGTTTACTATCATCCCACCTCCCCCACAGACTTGCAGGAGAAGTTCATAAGCCAGTCCTTACATGCTTAAATGATCTCATTCATAGATTTGCCTTCCTTTTGTGAGCTCCTACAATAGTTCTCAATGGTCGCTTTGTGCTGCTGCTGCTGCTGCTAAGTCACCTCAGTCATGTCCGACTCTGTGTGACCCCATAGACGGCAGCCCACCAGGCTCCCCTGTCCCTGGGACTCTCCAGGTAAGAACACTGGAGTGGGTCACTTTGTGACTTGCATCCAATTGCCAAGTGCCTCTAGTTACTTGTTACTAATCCCATGGACAGAGGAGTATGGTGGGCTACAGTTCATGGGGTTGCAGAGAGTTGGACATGACTGAGCAACTAAACTTTGGCCACCTGATGTGAAGAGCTGACTCATTTGAAAAGACCCTGATGCTGGGAAAGATTGAAGGCAGGAGGAGAAGGGGAAGACAGAAGATGAGATGGCTGGATGGCATCACCAACTCAATGGACATGGGTTTGGGTAGACTCTGGGAGTTGGTGATGGACAGGGAGGCCTGGCATGCTGTGGTTCATGGGGTCTCAAAGAGTTGGACACGACTGAGTGACTGAACTGAACTGAGTAACTAAATATAGAATATTAAAGTTTGCAAATGACTTACTTCAAAAAGCTAGTTCAGATTTATTTCTAAGGTAAGTAGGGGTGATAAACTATGTATAACTAGTAAGGCATGGATAACTATCAAACTTGCTGGCCTGAGTGGTTGCCACTGTCCCAGGTGCTGAATGATGGGGTGGACCAGAGGGCTAGAGAAGAAATGTCAGTACAGAGGGCACTGGAAGGAGGGAGGCTTAAGAAACCTAAGCTTTTATCAACTAGGAGGGAAACACACTGGCATTTTAACAACCCAGTACATCTGTCTGTTAAGGTGAGAAAAAGGTGAATATCATTTTTGATTATCATATTAGCTTTATTCACATATTTTCTACTATATTTTCTTGAACAGCAAAGGGGAAAAGCTGGAAATTATACTTAGCCTATGGGTTTTCTCACCTGCGAACCCAGGGAAGTATGCCACATATAAATATAGGAAGGAAAGGTTATGACTCTGCCCTTCTAGTCTCATGCACTATATTATTCTGCTAGGGTTGCCATAATGTAATAACACAGATTGGGAAGCTTAAACAACAGAAATTTGCTTCTGGAGGCTGGAAGCCCAAGCAGTCACCAGGGCTGGTTTCTGGTAAGACTCTCTTTCTAGCTTGCAGACAGCCGCCTTCTCACTTTGTGTTCTCAAGGCCTTTATTCTGTGGGCACATGGACAGAGACTGGCTCTGGTGTATCTTCTCCTTATAAGGGAATCAGTCCTATTGGACTAGGGTGCTGTACTTATGACCTCATTTAACTTGAATAATCACCCTAAAAAGTCTATGGTTAAATATAGTCACATGGTGGGTGTGAAACTTTGAATTTTGAGGGAACACAATTTAGTCCAAAATATACAGCAAGTGAGAGAAAGAGAGGCTTGGTTCCATACATTCTTTACTCCAACTAACTTAAGGTGAACGCAGAACTATAGGCAAAGAGCACTTTTAAAGATCACAACTTCATAATCACCTGTCTATGGACTCATTCTGAGCAGGATCTCACTGAGGCCTGGGCCACCTTGGCTAAAACCACACCTCATCACTGCTACTGTGTACACAACTTTTTTTTTTTTTTCTTCTAAGTTGCTTCAGTCGTGTCCGACTCTGTGCGACCCCATTGACGGCAGCCCACCAGGCTCCCCCGTCCCTGGGATTCTCCAGGCAAGAACACTGGAGTGGGTTGCCATTTCCTTCTCCAATGCAGGAAAGTGAAAAGTGAAAGTGAAGTCGCTCAGTCGTTTCCGACTCCTAGTGTACCCAACTTAACAACCAGTAAATACTTATTATATGCCAAATGTATTCCCAGACCAAGGAGATAAACAAGAAGTATAAGGTCCACATAGTTTGGAGGGAAACAGAGTATACTTATGAATCAGTCTGTGAATACATCAATTCACTTCTATTTAATCAATGTGGACCAGAGTCTGCATGAGAGCCATATGGAATTTTCACAGGTAGAAACACCACTCTACAAATACTACTGTGATGACCACCTCCTTATACCTCTCTTCCACGATTTCCATGCAAACAAGAATACTCCCCATTACAGTAACATGACCCAAAGCAGACTGAGCCCTGGAACTTTTGCTGCATAGAGGGGTGATGTTGATGAAACTGTTCATTGTAACCAGTTCTAAATTCACTCAAGTTTCATTCATATTGAACTATGCTGAACACTTGGTCAACAGGATGCTTAAATGAAAAATACAGAAAAATGACCATAGAGTAAAAGATAAATTAGTGGAATACCATATAACATTTTAATTCTAGGAAGAAAGACACAACGGAATATGAGTGGAAGAACATCTCAAAAATATACACCAAGTTTCCAGGTGAATTAAGGGAGTATATGGGAAGATACTGAAACCAAATTCTGGCTGAGATATAGAAGCACAAAATTCTCCAGAGAAGAAAATGGGAAGATAAAGGCAGCACAAAAGATAGAAAGAGCCTAAAACTTTGGAAGTTGAAAGCAGTGTATCAAATACTATACAGAAGTCCTTACTAATTTTATGCCTAGCTCTCTGAGTTTCAGTTTACTCATCTTTAAATAGTTATGATGCTATTCATTTCATTGGTTAACTGCAAGGATTAAATGAATGCACTCACACACACACACACAATGTCTATAACAATGCCTGATACACACAGTAAAACCACTCATAAAAATCTGCTAAAGGAATACATTAACAGTATAATTAGTAGCTATACTTCTGCTGCTAACTTTGAGCTGAAACTATCAGCCACAATAATGGCAATGCCATCTGCAGTGAGAAGATTGGAATCCTTTCCATGCCTCTGTGTAGACAGATGAGCAGCAGCCATTTGGCTTAATAGAAAATTATGGTCAGTACTACCCTATCATTTGTCTTTTACAAATGTCCAGATGCCACTAAATTGGGCCCAAGGTCACCATGGTAGAGTCCACTGTCCTAGAGCTGACTGCCTTCTTTCTATCACAGCTGATCCAGGGCCAGATGTTTGCATGGCATCGACTGCTGGCTTATAATTTTCAGCAATTTTTAGAATGGAATTTGTCCCTAGATGACTGACCAGAGGGCAACCAGGGCAGTTATCCTTGCTGAATTCTGCTTCCAGATGCTCCATGGGATTATCCTCCCCTGTTCTGGGAAAGTTTTCTGCCAATTGATCAAAACAGTCTCTCTCTCTCTCTCGCTCGCTCTTGCTCTGCTACAGAGCATGTGTGTTGTAGACTCTAGGTGGACCAGGACCCCTGCCTTGGATATCATACAACGGAAATCAACTCTTCTTTTAAGGATGGTTTAGACTTATTTTTTCCCTTGAGTATGCTCTAAACTGGTGTTAATTCTACCAAGTGAATGGACAGCTAAATCCTCTGAAGCTGCTAAATATACTTGATAGCAAAACAAAATTTTTAAAGAGAAGATGAATGTTCAGATTGTATTCTAGCTAAATTGTTGTCAATATTTGCAAAAGCTGAATGTCAAAAGGAATGAGAAATGTCAAACAGTGTGAGCCAAATTAAGGGTTTCTTATAAGAATTGTAGAATTCAACCTAACAGAGACCTACCTCCCTTGGCCCCAAGCACAATATGTCAAGCTCTGGGCCCTGAGCTTTAGAGGGCTCTGCTCTGACCCTCCGGCAATCACCAATTTCCACCAGGTGAGGACTCCTCAGGATTAAGAGGATTTGTCCCTTAAAGAATCTGTACCTCTCCTTGGCCTGAGGATGCTCTGGGTAATTTAAAATCAGGAATTTTCCTCCAAAAGGCCCTAAGTCTGCTTCGAGGACCTGTACAGGCGTCTGTATATACTCAAGGCCCAAGGAGTAGCAGCATACAGGGTGTGTGAAAGGGTGTAAACAGGAAAGCTGGGTTGTACATATAGGTATATTGAGGCTCCTTGTAATTTTCTTTGGCTCCAAAATCACTGCAGATGGTGACTGTAGCCATGAAATTAAAAGACACTTGCTCCTTGGAAGAAAAGCTATGACCAACCTAGACAATGTATTAAAAAGCAGACACATCACTTTGCTGACAAAGGTCCATATAGTCAAAGCTATGATTTTTCCAATACTCATGTATAGATGTGAGAGTTGGACCATAAAGAAGGCTGAGCACTGAAGAATTGATGCTTTTGAATTGTGGTGCTGGAGAAGACTCTGGAGAGTCTCTTGGACAAGAAGGAGATCAAACCAGTCAATCCTAGAAATCAACCCTGAATATTCATTGGAAGGACTGATGCTGAAACTGAAGCTCCAATTGTTGGCCACCTGATGCAAAGAGCCAACTCACTGGAAAAGGCCCTGATGCTGGGAAGGACTAGGGCAGGAGAAGGGGACGACAGAGGATGAGATAGCTGGAAGGTATCATTTACACAATGGGCATGAGCTTCAGGAGACAGTGAAGGACAGGGAATCCTGGCATGCTGCATTCCATGGGGCATTCCACGGGGTTGCAAAGAGCTGAACATGACTTAGTGACTGAACAACAAAGTAAATGAAGATGGGGAATGGAAAAAAAAGTGAGGTGACCAAAGGCCTGGGCTACAGGCCAGGGGTTAGAAACTGGAGGTCTAGTACAAAACATAGAAAGGAAACAAATTTTCAGCTCAGATTTGGTTTTCCAGGACATGATGAAGGTGTACTCATCTAGATAAGGGAATAGAACATATTTTA
Source organism: Tragelaphus eurycerus (assembly GCA_935064755.1). NCBI lineage: Eukaryota > Metazoa > Chordata > Mammalia > Artiodactyla > Bovidae > Tragelaphus > Tragelaphus eurycerus. Next base: position 33,276,583 of record CAKXYN010000013.1, read on the forward strand.
TTTGGCAGTTCACTAGCCTGACTTGTGACATATATTGGACACAAAGAACATGGGTACCACTTTACTTTCACTCAAGGCTCCTATAAATGTTAGCAGTAGGCTATCTAAGTTAATTTTAGAAAAATAACAGGCTTACAAATGAAAGAGTAATTGTATTGAATTCTGCTAATTTCTTTAGCACTAAGATTAAAGCTGCTGCGGCTGCTGCTAAGTCACTTCAGTTGTGTCCGACTCTGTGCGACCCCAGAGACGGCAGCCCACCAGGCTCTCCCATCCCTGGGATTCTCCAGGCAAGAACACTGGAGTGTATTGCCATTTCCTTCTCCAATGCATGAAAGTGAAAAGTGAAAGTGAAGTCGCTCTGCCATAGACGGCTAATAAACCACAATAAGAAAGAGCATGTTGCAAACATCTACAAAAGTAGAGGTTTACAGGATAAGGAATTCCCATGTGTTTATCACACAGATTAATTATAATCAACTCATGGTCAACAGGGGGCTTCCCAGGTGGTTCAGTGGTACAGAATCCACCTGCAATGCAGGAGACATGAGTTTGATCCCTAGGTTAAGAAGATGCCTTGGAGGAGGAAATGACAACCCACTCCACTATTCTTGCCTGGGATGTCCCGTGGACAGAGAAGTCTGGCAAGTTACAGTCCATGGAGTTGCAAAAATATCAGACATGACTGAACAATAACAACATGAACAATAAGGTTTCACATTTATTCCCCATCCTTCTTAGGTGGTTTAAAGCAAATCACATATTTGTGTCAGTATGTATATTTAGAATATAGACTCTTTTTAAAAATGCAATCATATATCACCACAGTAAAAAAAAAAAAAAAAAAAAAACCCGGAAACTGGGTATAAAATATCCAGGAAAGATACACATCTTCCAACCATTTCATACATTCCTGTGTCTCATTTGTTTTCTTTTATTGTTTGTTCAAATCAGGACAAATAAGGTCCACATGATGTCTCTTGAGTAATCTATAGATTTTCTCTCAACATTTTTTCTTCCTTGCAGTTTACTTGTTGAATAAACCAGGTTATTTGTCCTATAGAGGTTCCTGCAGTTTGAATTTTGCCCAACATATTTTCATGATGTCTCTGGTAAGCTTGTCATTAGATCTGCAGGCTTGATTGCATTCAGGTTCAAGGACTGGTGAGACACGTGCATAGGTAGCAGTGTGTATTTCTATCAGGAGATACATACAGACAATTGTCCTTTCTGTGATGCTAGTAGCCAAAGATGATCATTGCCTAGATCCATTGTTTCATTAAGAGTTGCAAAATATATTCTAATTGTATCATTCTTTCCTCATTTATCAGCTGAAATATCCTATAAAGAGAAACATCCCTCAACAGCGTGTTATAGTTTTTAAAGGAAAGACACAATAAATGCTTGAATCCTTTCTTTTGATATTGGTTTTGAAAATAATGAGTTGGTTTCTCAGCATCCTCTAAGGCTTGTTTTGTATCATTATGAACAAAAAGATTTATCCATGGCAGATGCATTTCAATATACTACTGTTATTATTCTTACTGATGCACAAATTCAGACATTTTTGATGGGTAGAAGTCTTTTCAAATTGGCTTGTCTTTTTAAAAACAAGTCTCAGAATAATAATAGCAACATGACCTCCAAAATTATGTCTACTAAAAACAATTACATTTTTTGTCTTTATTTTTTCAGACAGTTGAATTTATTATTTTATTCATTTTTATTTTTACTTATATACTTGACATATAACACTGTATCAGTTTAGGTGTACAGCATAATGTATATTTCTTTTTGTCTTCAACATATATCCCTCTATAAATGGATAAACTTCTCTGTATTATTCTATTCTGTGTAGTTTGGTCATCAGCTCAATTTACAGTTACTGAACTGAACTGATATTTGTTCTATTGTGCTTTCAATTTTCAGAAATTTTAAATTAGATGATAAGCTCCAATTATATTGAACATTCATGTACTTTTTAAAAGTCACATCCTAAAAAAAGTTCATTCAGAGAAATTTGGTTTTTATTCTTGTCTCATCCTCTATAACTAACCATTTTAACCAGCGTTACTGGTTGGGGCATAGACTTGGATTACTGTGATATTGAATGGTTTGCCTTGGAAACGAACAGAGATCATTCTGTCATTTTTGAGATTCCATCCAAGTACTGCATTTTGGACTCTTTTGTTGACCATGATGGCCACTCCATTTCTTCTGAGGGATTCCTGCTTGCAGTAGTAGATATAATGGTCATCTGAGTTAAATTCACCCATTCCAGTCCATTTCAGTTCGCCGATTTCCTAGAATGTCGACATTCACTCTTGCCATCTCCTATTTGACCACTTCCAATTTGCCTTGATTCATGGACCTGACATTCCAGGTTCCTATGCAATATTGCTCTTTACAGCATCAGACCTTGCTGCTATCACCAGTCACATCCACAGCTGGGTACTGCTTTTGCTTTGGCTCCATCCCTTTATTCTTTCTGGAGTTATTTCTCCACTGATCTCCAGTAGCATATTGGGCACCTACTGACCTGGGGAGTTTCTCTTTCAGTATCCTATCATTTTGCCTTTTCATACTGTTCATGGGGTTCTCAAGGCAAGAATACTGAAGTGGTTTGCCATTCCCTTCTCTAGTGGACCACATCCTGTCATATCTCTCCACCATGACCCGCCCATCTTGGGTTGCCCCACAGGCATGGCTTAGTTTCATTGAGTTAGACAAGGCTGTGGTCCTAGTGTGATTAGATTGACTAGTTTTCTGTGAGTATGGTTTCAGTGTGTTTGCCCTCTGATGCACTCTTGCAACACCTACCGTCTTGCTTGGGTTTCTCTTACCTTGGGCGTGGGGTATCTTTTCACGGCTGCTCCAGCAAAGCGCAGCCATTGCTCCTTAAAGGTTACTTAAATAAATAATTCTGAAATAGGATGCGATAATATTTGAACTTAATTATTATAAATTTTAGGGTGAGTTGGCTTGAAAATATATACCTGAAATAACATTTTATGTCCTATGCAAAATGATAAAACTTGTCAATCATTCAGAACATATGACAGGTGATGAGTAGATACACAGTGCTTCCTGAAAACACTGGAAGAAAAAAATTTCAGTAAACTGATATATATCCAAAACACTAACTATATTTATTGCTCCAAAGATAAAAATTGCATTGAACCAAATACTGAAGTTTTGAGATGCTTAACATCTATTACTATTTGTAGTGTACAATAGGAAGAAAATATATCTTATGTGATGGACCTGAGCTGAATCCTGGCTCAGCTGTTTAGTGGTTGGGTGACCTCTTGTAAATTACTTAACCTCTCTGAGCCTTATTTTTCTTATATATAAAATATGGATACTAATACTTCTTCATAGGATTACAAGCAATAAGATTCCATGCTTAAAGCAGTCTCAAAAGTTACTGATACAAGGTTAATACTCAGTAAATATCCGCTCACTTGCTCTTTCATAGGTAATAGAAAATTGTCTAGAGTAATGGTTTAGAGTCAGGCTATCTGAGTTCAAATCCTAGCTACAATACATTCAAACTGTGTGATGATGGTTATGTTATTCAACCCTTATGAGCTTCAATTTCCTCATCTATAAAACAGACATAGTAGGAATATTTTCTAAGGAGAGTTGTTTTAAGAACTAAATTGCATGTAGTATTATGTTTCCTTCATTAAGAAGGGACATTTTTCCATTTTGTTTCACTACTGTATTCCTGGCACCTAGAAGAGAATCCATAAGGGTGGTGTCTTCTGCATATCTGAGAGTAATGATGTTTCTCCCAGCAATCTTGATTCCACCTTGTGCTTCATCCAGCCTGGCATTTCGCATGATGTACTCTGCATGTAAGTTAGATAAGCAGGGTGACAATATGCAGCCTTGATATACTCTTTTCCTGATTTGGAACCCATCTGTTGTTCCATGTCCAGTTCTGTTGCTTCTTGACCTACATACAGATTTCTCAAGAGGCAGGTCAGGTGGTCTGGTATACCCATCTCTTTCAGAATTTTCCACAGTTTGCTGTGATCCACACAGTCAAAGGCTTTGGCATAGTCAATAAAGCAGAGGTAGATTTTTTTTTTTTTTTCTGGCAGATAAGCAAAGAACTAAAGAGGCTCTTGATGAAAGTGAAAGAGGAGAGTAAAAGAGTTGGCTTAAAACTCAACATTCAGAAAACTAACATCATGGCATCCAGTCCCATCACCTCATGAGAAACAATATGGGGAAACAATGGAAACAGTGACAGAGTTTATTTTCATGGGCTCCAAAATCACCACAGATGGTGACTGCAGACATGAAATTAAAAGACACTTGTTCCTTATAAGAAAAGCTCTGAGCAACCTAGACAGCATATTAAAAAGCAGAGATATTACTTTGCTGACAAAGGTCCATCTAGTCAAAGCTATGGTTTTGCAGTAGTCATGAATGGATGTAAGAGTTGGACTATAAAGAAAGTTGAACACTGAAGAATTGATGCTTTTGAACTGTTGTGTTGGAGAAGGCTCTTGAGAGTCCCTTGGACTTCAAGGAGATCCAACCAGTCTATCCTAAAGGAAATCAGTCCTGAATATTCTTTGGAAGGACTGATGCTGAAGATGAATACTTTGGCCACCTGATGTGAAGAATAGACTCACTGTAAAATACCCTGATGCTGGGAAAGATTGAAGAAAAGAGGAGAAGGGGACAGCAGAGGATCAGTTGGTTGGATGGCATCACTGACTCGATGGACATGAGTTTGAGTAAGCTCCCAGGACTTGATGACGGACAGGGAAGCCTGGCATGCTGTAGTCCATGGGGTCGCAAAGAGTCAGACACGACTGAGTGACTGAACTGATAATGATGCTGAGAAAAGAATCCAGCACATGGTTAGTTCCCCTTAACTGCCAATAAAAGCTAAATGAGTTAAACATATGCATCACAGAAGGATCATCATAGAAGTTTCAAGTATGCAACTTTGTCATTAATCACATCTAAGGAATTTCTTGTGCCTTAAGTCTTTTGCCTCTCTAGGCTATTAAATGATGGATGTTCTCACCATCACTGTAACTTCCAAGGTCCTTGTTGTTATTTAGTTGCTCACTTGTGTCTGATTCTGTGACCCCATGAACTGTCCTGGCCTTTCCTAAACCAAGCTTTAGGTATACTGAAACAGTTTCCCCAACCTTACTACTCCACTGTTAGATTCTTTACTCAAGAGAGACTGTTGAGAAAGTCTTGGTCTGCAACATCTTGAAGCTATTCAAATCCATTACAAAGACCTGTAGGGTATTTCCTGCTAACATATTGTGTGCTTTGGTGATTGTTTCTGAAAAGGCAATAGACTTGTAAGTGTTATATGTGTCATGCATATTGGAAGTATACTAAATATATTACTATTTCACCGGGAACTCTCTTGACAATAATGTGAATTGCTGAGGGAACAGAAATCAATCCTTAAAGTATTTCTGACACGAAAGGTGACCCTTGGGCTTAAGGGAAAGGGTTCAAAGTAAGATTGACTTGAGTGATTGAGATGTTCTTAACATCAACACTGCAAAGGTAGGCCAGGCATTCTTTCACTAGATCCAAGATGCAAGACAATGCTGAAGGTCTAATTCAAAGGACTGATGTGATTAAATAGGAGCTGGATAGGAACTGAATCCCGGCCACACAGGACTGTCAGCTGCTTCTGAGACCCACCGGGAATACTCACATCTTTAGGCACACCTTTGTCTTCTGTTCTCTTACCTAAAATCCCCCTTCTTCAGTTTTCAATTAAATCCTCCTCACCCCCAATGCTTTAATTTTCATCTCAAACGAGTCTCTTTCTGACTAGCAGAATTTCTCTCCCTTTCTTGCAGCAAAAATTTGATTTCATCTAACCTCAGGGTTTTTTTTTTTTTTTTTTTTTTTTTTTTTTTTTCCCTCTGCAAATGTGACTTTCCCATAAAATTCTGAGGGACAGGGGACAGAACTGACTTAATGCATGCTCTTTCCCTCTACTTAACACAGAGTCAAATCAATGTTGTCATTTAAAAAAAAAAAAGAATTGTTACACTTGGATCTCAAAAGTGCCTGCTAACTCTTAATGTAATTGAATGGAAAGACTTAATACTGCCTGAATGGAAAGAAAAAAATGTAATAATATAAAAGTAAAATTAAAATTAATAGACATCTTGAAAATTATTTAGTAAACACGATGCAACAGAATGGCCAAATGTCACCCACAGATCAGATCAGATCAGTCGCTCAGTCATGTCCGACTCTTTGCGACCCCATGAATCGCAGCACGCTAGGCCTCCCTGTCCATCACCAGCTCCCGGAGCTCACTCAGACTCACATCCATCGAGTCAGTGATGCCATCCAGCCATCTCATCCTCTGTCGTCCCCTTCTCTTCCTGCCCTCAATCCCTCCCAGCATCAGAGTCTTCTCCAATGAGTCAACTCTTTGCATGAGGTGGCCAAAATACTGGAGCTTCAGCTTCAGCATCATTCCTTCCAAAGAAATCCCAGGATTGATCTCCTTCAGAATGGACTGGTTGGATCTCCTTGCAGTCCAAGGGACTCTCAAGAGTCTTCTCCAACACCACAGTTCAAAAGCATCAATTCTTCGGCGCTCAGCCTTCTTCACAGTCCAGCTCTCACATCCATACATGACCACAGGAAAGACCATAGCCTTGACTAGGCGAACCTTAGTTGGCAAAGTAATGTCTCTGCTTTTGAATATGCTATCCAGGTTGGTCATAACTTTCCTTCCAAGGAGTAAGCGTCTTTTAATTTCATGGCTGCAGATCTTAATACATGATAGCTAAAACAATAACAGCGCCTGCTGGAAATGTTACTTGATGCATTTATTATATTTACTGACCACCTACTATATATCAATCTAGAACCATAAGAAGATTATAGTCTACAAGAAGAAATACATCATATAGGGGTCCAAAAATGCTAGCAAGAAAATATGTAATTATGTGCTTAAGGTATGTATAATAATTAGGTGAGCAAGTGGAATGCTACAAACAGCATCAGGAAAAAGTGAATCTGGATCTGGGCTTTGTTAACTAAACACATACTGTCCAAGCCAACTGCAGCGGGAAAATCTGGGTCAATTCAGTTAAATTCAATGACCAGACAGTCCATGTAATAAATGGAACTGTAATTTGATGGTAGCCTGGATGTTTGGAAATGCTAACTTTATCATCAGCCTAGCTAATCTGATAATGCACTACAAAGACATCAGCCGAGTTAACTTGATAATGTGGACTATAAAAGAGACACTAAAAATACAAGTGGACTTTCCTTATGAATTCTGAAATAAGAAAAACATAGATACCAAGTTTTCCATTTAGTCTGGTATAATGTCATTTATCCCTCTAGCCCATGTTTCTTTTGGGCACAGTTTCAGGTGATCATAATCAAGTTTAAAACCACCATCAGTGGCAGAAGGCATAAATTTATGATCTAGACTGAGAACTGTATGTACAGTTACTTCTGATATAATCTGAAACTTTATTTTCTACCATGGATTATAAACTACAAAATGAATGAGCATGAGAAGAGAGTATCTGACCAGAAATCACCAGTTCTAGTATCTCAATTGGTATCTACCTCATCTTGTGACCATGAACAAGTTACTTCATTTTTCAAGTTTCAATACTGTATTTATTTGAGAGTTGCCATGTGATCCAGGAATATCCCTCCTGGATATGTATCCAGAAAGAACTAAAATTCAAAAAGATACATGCACCCCAATGTCCATTGCAGCACTATTTGCAATAGCCAAGACATGAAAACAATGTAAATGTCCATCTCCAGATGAATGGATAAAGAAAATGTGGTATATATACACAATGGAAGCTACTCGGTCATTAAAAATGAATGAAATAATGCCATTTGCAGTCACATGGATGGACCCAAGATTGTTATACTAAGTGAAGTAAGTAAAAAATAAAAACAAAATACAGGAGAAGACTCTTGAGAGTCCCTTGGACTGCAAGGAGATCCAACCAGTCCATTCTGAAGGAGATCAGCCCTGGGATTTCTTTGGAAGGAATGATGCTAAAGCTGAAACTCCAGTACTTTGGCCACCTCATGCAAAGAGCTGACTCATTGGAGAAGACTCTGATGCTGGGAGGGATTGGGGGCAGGAGGAGAAGGGGACGACAGGATGAGATGGCTGGATGGCATCACTGACTTGATGGGCGTGAGTCTCAGTGAACTCCGGGAGTTGGTGATGGACAGGGAGGTCTGGCGTGCTGCGATTCATGGGGTTGCAAAGAGTCAGACATGACTGAGCGACTGATCTGATCTGATATGTGGAATCTAAAATATGACACAAATGAATTTACCTATGAAACAGACAGACTTGTGGTTGCCAGTGGGAAGAGGGATGGGGGATGGGTGGATTAGGAGTTTGGAATTAGCAAATGCAAACTATTATTTATAGGATGGATAAACAAGGTCCTATTGTACAGCACAGGGAAGTACATTCAACATCCTGTGATAAACCATAATGGAAAAGCATATGAAAAAGAATGTATATACATACATTATGTGAGAATTAAATGAAACAATGTAGGGAATGGTTTTGTAAACACTGAAAAATAAAAGTGTAAAATGTCATCATTTCTGTGGCCATGTTGATATCAATATTAATAAAAATGCTTACTATAAAACCTAACAGCTTGAAATGTTATAGAGACTACGCAAAATGAAGCTCATATTGGTGTCTTGAGAAAATGCATCCTGTCACTTGCTGCTCCTCCAAACAACAGGTAAAAATCCTTCGGTGAGGATAAATGTGAAAAAGAATCTTGAAACACAAGTTCATGAAAACTACAACACGTTTCTTTTGTCAGAATCCTATAGCTTCAGCATAACTAATTCACTACTTTATTCTCTGGGAACCTTCTTAAAAGCTTGAGGCTGTTTGTTACCAACAGATGTAGACATTTATAAACAAAGACCATCTTCACTGAATTATTTTTCACAAATTAAACAAAGGATCCCAAAGAACAGTTCCAAATGTTTACAATCAGCATGCAGAGATACACTCTGCGGGAATACCATTCATTAAATGCACTGCCTATGGACCTAAAAGGTAATGAGAACAACAGTCCTTGCTACTCAGACTGCTGCTGTTGCCTCCGTCCCACTCCCTACCCTAGACAGACCAGTATAAACGTCATCTGAGGGTCATAAAACACTCTCTGAAAGTAAACTTTACCCTATGGGAAGCAAACATTCAATGCACCAAATTCTATTTCGTGCCCTGCAGATAGGAATTCTGAAAAGAATATTCTGAAACAGAAAACTCATCTTTTATAGGTAAGCACTCTAAGGAGTACGTCAAGGCTGCATATTGTCACCATGTTTATTTAACTTATATGCAGAGTACATCATGAGAAATGCTGGACTGGAAGAAACAGAAGTTGGAATCAAGATTGCCGGGAGAAATATCAATAACCTCAGATATGCAGATGACACCACCCTTATGGCAGAAAGTGAAGAGGGGCTAAAAAGCCTCTTGATGAAAGTGAAAGTGGAGAGTGAAAAGGTTGGCTTAAAGCTCAACATTCAGAAAACGAAGATCATGGCATCTGGTCCCATCACTACATGGGAAATAGATGGGGAAACAGTGGAAACAGTGTCAGACTTTGTTTTTCTGGGCTCCAAAATCACTGCAGATGGTGACTGCAGCCATGAAATTAAAAGATGCTTACTCCTTGGAAGGAAAGTTATGACCAACCTAGATAGCATATTCAAAAGCAGAGACATTACTTTACCAACAAAGGTTCGCCTAGCCAAGGCTATGGTCTTTCCTGTGGTCATGTATGGATGTGAGAGCTGGACTGTGAAGAAGGCTGAGCGCCGAAGAATTGATGCTTTTAAACTGTGGTGTTGGAGAAGACTCTTGAGAGTCCCTTGGACTGCAAGGAGATCCAACCAGTCCATTCTGAAGGAGATCAATCCTGGAATTTCTTTAGAAGGAATGATGCTAAAGCTGAAACTCCAGTATTTTGGCCACCTCATGCAAAGAGTTGACTCATTGGAGAAGACTCTGATGCTGGGAGGGATTGAGGGCAGGAGGAGAAGGGGACAACAGAGGATGAGATGGCTGGATGGCATCACTGACTCGATGGATGTGAGTCTGAGTGACCTCCGGGAGCTGGTGATGGACAGGGAGGCCTGGCTTGCTGCGGTTCATGGGGTCGCAAAGAGTTGGACACGACTGAGCGACTGATCTGATCTGATCTGATCTGATCTGACTCTATCATAGAAACCCAGGTATGGAAAATGGGCTCCTCATCCTCCCAGGCCATCCTGGTTTATAACTCTAAGAATGATGATTATGTTCCAAATTTTAAAGAGCCCTATAAATGGCCGTTGTAAAATCTCTCTTGACAGCAAATTTCTATCATAAACACACTATCTTTAAAATTCTTCCATATGTTTAACCTGTCTTTCATAGTAGCAATACAATGCTGACTGCACCTTTCTGCTTCAGTGAAGGTATTCATTCATTCTTGAATTCACTCATTCATTTTTTAACCCAATTAAAACAAAATTGTTTTTGAATGAGCATCATGGTAAAGGTCATAGGAAACAGTATAAAGGTATATGGGGATATGAGAAATATTCTCTGCCCCCTTGAATAGGCATAAACAACCTTTAACTCTTTATTTGAATCATTATTAAGAGCAATGTATAGAAACAGCTACTCTTCTGTGGAAAATATGGAGGACCAGGGGGACACGTTGAATTGTCCCAAGAACAATAACTAATAAATTTAGACTCTATCTGACAAACTCGATTGGTCAAATGCTCTAGGTTTTTCAATAGATAAATCTAGAGAAAAAGCAAGTGATGGAGAGTAATCTGTTGGTTAAAAGAAACCTAAAAGATATATTCAGTTTTATAACAAACAGACAAGATAAAGTATGTAGATGTACATTAAATGAAAAACCAAAAAAACTATTAAACAATCTAGAGATGAATGGATAAAGAAGATGTGGTATGTGTATGTATATCTGTGTGTGTAGTGCATATATGTATATGTATATATTCCATTATATATAATATTATATATATATAATAACTCAGCTATAAAAAGAACAAAATAATGCCATTTGCAGCAATATGGATGGACCTAGAGATTATCATACTAAGCAAAGTAAGTCAAATAAAGAGAAAGATATCACTTACATATGGACTCTAAAAAATGATACAAATGCACTTATTTACAAAACTAAAACAGAATCCCAGACATAGAAAACAATTTTATGACTACCAAATGTGGGGGCTAGGGATAAATTAGGAGTTTGAAACTAACAGCTACCTGCTACTATATGTAAAACAGATGTGAGTGTGAGTGAAGTTGCTCAGGCGTGTCCGACTCTTTGTGACCCCATGGACTGTAGCCTACCAGGCTCCTCTGTCCACAGGATTTTCCAGGCAATAGTACTGGAGTGGATTGCCATTTCCTTCTCCAGGGGATCTTCCCGACCCAGGGATTGAACCCAGGTCTCCCACATTGTAGACAGATGCTTTACCATCTGAGCCACCAGGGAAGTCATATAAAAACAGATAAACAAGGATAAATATACCACAGGGAACTATATTCAATATCTTACAAAAACCTATAATGGAAGAGACTATTAAAAGAATGTATACATATATACATATATATACCTATATAACTGAATCACTTTGCTATACAGAATAAATTAACACATCATTGTAAATAAGCTATACTTCAATAAAACTTTTTTAAAAACTATTAAAAACACTAGGCATTTACTGCTCTAAGACCAAGATAATAGTTACTTATTGGAGGAAGATAATAATAGTTACTTCTTGGAAGAAGCACCTAGAAGGGATTCTAGGGGGTCTGGCAGAATTCTCTTTTTTGATTTGATGTTGGTTATAAGGATATTCTCCTTAATATAATTCATTAAGCCAAACATTTGTTTTGGTGATCTTACGTATTTGTGTTTTGTTTTTCAAGAAGCATTTATCAACATGGAACAATGAGAACCCCTACACACTGCCAGTGGAAATGCAAAATGTCAAAGTGACTTTGGAAAACAGCTTGGCAGTTTCTTGTAAAGTTGAGCACAGGCTTACGATATGACTCAGTTATCCCATATTTAGGAATTTGTCTAGGAGAAATGAAAGCACACTAAGACTTGGGTATGAAAGTTGTGTGTTGAGAGCAACTTTTATAATCACCAAATATGGAAGAAACCCTTCAACAGATGAGTGGACAAACAAACGGTGGTGCCATTATTTCTATACAAGGCAATAGGACTAAGCAAAGAAAGGGGAAGAAGCACCGACACAGGCAGCACCGGGGATGCCTCTCAAAAGACCTGCTAAGTGAAAGAAGCCAGATGTGCAGAAAAGTTAAATACTTTATAACCTAAACAAGAAGAATTTCTGGAAAAGGCAAAACTACAAAGACAGAAACCAGATCAGTCATTGACAGGGTCTTAGGGTGTGGAGAGGGAACAGACAATAAAGGGAAATGAAGCAACTTTTCAGGGGCATGGACATATTCTGTATCTTGACTGTAGTAGTAGTCATATGACATATACTTGTCAAAACTGATCTAACTATGCATTTTAAAAAATGGATTTTCTGTAAACTTGAACCAAAAAGCACTTATTATTTAGAGCAGGAATGGATTTAGTTTTCAATTTTAAAATAAAATCTATTCTCCCATCAGATCAGATCAGATCAGATCAGTCGCTCAGTCGTGTCTGACTCTTTGTGACCCCATGAACTGCAGCACGCCAGGCCTCCCTGCCCATCACCAGCTCTCGGAGGTCACTCAGACTCACATTCATCGAGTCAGTGATGCCATCCAGCCATCTCATCCTCTGTCGTCCCCTTCTCCTCCTGCCCTCAATCCCTCCCAGCATCAGAGTCTTCTCCAATGAGTCAACTCTTCGCATGAGGTGGCCAAAATACTGGAGTTTCAGCTTTAGCATCATTCCTTTCAAAGAAATCCCAGGGCTGATCTCCTTCAGAATGGACCGGTTGGATCTCCTTGCAGTCCAAGGGACTCTCAAGAGTCTTCTCCAACACCACAGTTCAAAAGCATTAATTCTTCAGCGCTCAGCCTTCTTCACAGTCCAGCTCTCACATCCATATCTTGCATTTATGTTCTTAAAAGAAAAAGTGTGTTGGGTGGGTATAGTACATTGAGTCATAATCGGTAACTAAAAAAAAAGTTTGGAGGAGAGATTAAATAACTGGTATTTTTACTGAGGACTATGCCTTCAGAGAAATTGTTTAGAAGTGGAAACAATTCTGGTTGTCATAAAGTTCTCTCTGTTCCAGCTTTCCCCCAGACTAATTCAAATAAATCCTAAAACAGACAATATCAGAGCTGTGAGCAATAATGGTTATGTTCATAGCAGAGGATCTTTCCTTCCCTTTACCAGCCAGATTTCTCAGGATTCAATCTGACTATCCTCAACAGAAATATTTCATCTAGGCTTGTTTTCTCATCTTGACTTCTCCAGAGTCAAGTAACCAAAATGGACACAGTGAAACCGTTCCAAAAAATGTCATTGTCATCACAACGTGGAGAATAAGATGATTCACTTCAAGTTCTCAATATGAAACCTGGTGGTTAGGACATCAAGGAGCCCTGGTTATAACAGTATAATTATAACTTCACTCAAGAAATGCATTTCAGTTCTAAATATGGCCTTTTTAAAAACCTAAAAAGCATTATAAAACTATAATGCAATTCAACTTTCTCATTTTACAAATGAGTGAAATGAAATCCAGAAAGGTCAAACTATTTAACCAGTTATTAAGCTAGTTAGGAGTAGGGCTAGAATGAGGTATTAGAAAACTTCATATTCTATAGGATAGGTCTCCTTGAAATGAAATTAAAACTGTATTCTATGTTAATACAATTTTTTCTATCAGACATGAATGATGGGCAATATAACTTTCACACTGCCTACTCAACAACATATACCTCTGTTAATTTTTTTTTTAATTATGACGAGATCATCATGTATTATGCAGAGGCAGAACTACAAGGGAATCAAGGAATGTTTCACATTAAGTTAGAAGCTGCTCAGGGAGCTGTAAAAGGCCTCCTTTCTTTCCATTGTCTGTATAATTCATTTCAGACCCTCTTTGCTTTGCTCAGGTAAGGACTTACTCACTATATCACTAAGATACACATTTCTGACATCAAAGTATGATTCTTATTATGTTAACCAAGCATTTAAAAAGATGCCATGCCATTTATTCCTTCTGTTGCCATTTGAAGAGAAGTTATTTGACCAATGTAGTTTTGCCATTTTTACTTTTTAGTTGTGGCCTGTGGAATATGGGATCTAGTTCCCTGACCTTGCATTGCGAGCATGGAGTCTTGGCCACTGGACCACCAGGGAAGTCCCATGTCATTTTAAACTTCTGGTAGATTTACCCAGAGGAGCAAATAAGAAGCCTCCATTTTTATGAGAAGTCTCAGCCAGAAATATTGCTAATCATGTGGAACCAGTAACTCCAACAAATCAATAGGAAAGCGTCCTCTACATTCATCAGGAGAACAAGGTACTCAGGAGAGCCAGCCTCAGTGACAGGTTAAAGTTGACAAACATTCTGGGAACTGAGCAAATGGAAAATAGGGGCAGAAGAACCCTGTGCTGCTGAATGCCCAAAGGTCAGCTGACAGGTCTTCTCATCTTCTTATGTTTCATTCCTTCTAAAGATGTAGAGAAAATGTTCTTTTAATGCACCAGACAGATACAGAGGTAGAAAGGAATATGTGCGCAGAACAATGAAAGGTGTATTACTTTCACCACCCTTATGGCAGAAAGTGAAGAACTAAAGAGCCTCTTGATGAAACTGAAAGAGGAGAGTGAAAAAGTTGGCTTAAAGCTCAACATTCAGAAAAGGAAGATCATGACATCTAGTTTCATCACTTCCTGGGAAATAGATGGGGAAACAGTGGAAACAGTGGCTGACTTTCTCTTTTTGGGCTTCAAAATCATTGCAGATGGTGATTGCAGCCATGAAATTAAAAGACACTTACTCCATGGAAGAAAAGTTATGACCAACCTAGATAGCATATTTAAAAGCAGAGGCATTACTTTCTCAACAAAGGTCCACCTAGTCAAGGCTATGTTTTTTCCAGTAGTCACGTATGGATGTGAGAGTTGGACTGGGCACTGAAGAATTGATGCTTTTGAACTTTGGTGTTGGAGAAGACTCTTGAGAGTCCCCTGGATTGCAAGGAGATCCAACCAGTCCATCCTAAAGGAGATGAGTCCTGGGTGTTCATTGGAAGGACCGATGTTGAAGTTGAAACTCCAATACTTTGGCCATCTGATGCGAAGAGATGACTCATTTGAAAAGACCTTGATGCTGGGAAAGATTGAGGGCTGGAGGAGAAAGGGACAACGGAGGATGAGATGGTTGGATTGCATCACCGACTTAATGGACATGGGTTTGGGTACACTTCGGCAGTTGGTGATGGATAGGGAGGCCTGGTGTGCTGCAGTTCATGGGGTCGCAAAGAGTCAGACACGACTGAGCAATTCAACTGAACTGATTACTTTCTTCAACACACACTTCTATGTCAGGTGCCTACAGCTTCCAAATGAGCAACAGAAAATGAACCCTAGGATTCCATAAAGTCTCTGACATATGATAATGTGAACAGCGGCCAGTGAAGGAGTTAAGTGGTAAAACCAGCTCCG
Organism: Tragelaphus eurycerus; assembly: GCA_935064755.1. Taxonomy (NCBI): domain Eukaryota; kingdom Metazoa; phylum Chordata; class Mammalia; order Artiodactyla; family Bovidae; genus Tragelaphus; species Tragelaphus eurycerus. Next base: position 33,292,308 of record CAKXYN010000013.1, read on the forward strand.
TGTATGTCTCCTTGAAGTTCGGCAAGCAGCAGACTGCACTTAAGCACAGCAATCAACTGTGAGAGGCCAAATCCCCTTACAGTAAGCAAAGAAATAGCTTCAGCTTCAAGGCAGCAGATAACAGTGCAGGAGAGAAGGTCAAAACAGGTGCTGAGAAATTCTGGAGATAGAGTGCCAGCTTGGATTCCATTTGGGTGATTTTTAAGTATCTTAGTCAATTATGAGTGACAAAGTTTAATTGTTCCATGGCATAAAAACACACACACACACACACACACACACCCAGGCCTGGAATATTTAATGAACACAGAAAAACATTTATTTCTGATGCTTTGGATGTGATGTGATTTGCTAACTGCAGATAGCTTACAAAACATGTCTGCCTGATGGTGAGTCTACCAGGTTGATTCTAATTTAAAGTTTCAGATATATATTGCAGCATAGAATTTCCACATGATGATCACATATGTTACTACTGCTAGTTTCAGTACTCAATTATTTATTTAATTTGACTCATGTCTTTGCATGAAAACATACATTAGTAAATATGAAGTATAGCTGTCCAGAATTTAGACAAATGTCCCTTCATTTACAGCTAAACTTAAAAGTGTTGTTGGATTCTTAGATGTACATACAGCTTTTCCACCTGGAGTTTATAGTTTTGAGGACACATACTGTATTCTGGGCTTCCCTTATGGCTCAGCTGGTAAAGAATACACCTGTAATGTGGGAGACCTGGGTTCAATCCCTGGGTTGGGAAGATTCCTTTGAGAAAGGAAAGGCTACCCACTCCAGTTCACAAAGAGTCAGACACAGCTGAGTGACTTTCACTTTCACCGTATTCTACCTTATTGCGCATACAATAAAAGTAGATTGTCTAATATGAACAGCAGCTGTCAGTAATAACCTATGCATTGATTAGATTGTTTCCTAAGGGACCAACACAAATACTTGTGCAAATCATGCATGCTTTGTATGAAACTAGTACTCTGTAGACTTGCTTATATCTTCACAAGTCTGTTTTTTAGAAATTAATGATTAGTTCAGTTCAGTCACTCAGTTGTGTCTGACCCTTTAAGACCCCATGGACTGCAGCAAGCCAGGCCTGCCTGTTCATCACCCACTCCCAGAGTTTACTCAAACTCATGTCCATTGAGTCGGTGATGTCATACAACCATCTCACCCTCTGTTGTTGTACCCTTCTCCTCTGGCCTTCAATCTTTCCCAGCATCAGAGTCTTTATAGATCAGTCAGTTCTTCCAATCAGGTGGCCAAAGTACTGGAGTTTCAACTTCAACATCAGTCCTTCCAATGAATATTCAGGACTGATTTCCTTTAGGATGGACTGGTTGGATCTCCTTGCAGTCCAAGGGACTCTCAAGAGTCTTTTCCAACACCACAGTTCAAAAGCATCAATTCTTTGGCGCTCAGCTTTCCTAAAAGTCCAACTCTCACATCCATACATGACTACTGGAAAAACCATAGCTTTGACTAGTTGGACCTTTGTTGGCAAAGGAATGTCTTTGCTTTTTAATATGCTGTCTAGGTGGATCACTTCTTCCAAGGAGCAAGTGTCTTTTAATTTCATGGCTGCAGTCACCATCTGCAGTGATTCTGGAGCCCCCCAAAATAAGGTCTGTCACTGTTTCCATTGTTTCCCATCTATTTGCCATGAAGTAATGGGACTGGATGCCATGATCTTCGTTTTCTGAATGTTGAGTTTTAAGCCAACTTTTTCACTCTCCTCTTTGAGTTTCATCAAGAGGATCTTTAGTTCTTCTTCACTTTCTGCCATAAGGGTGGTGTCATCTGCATATCTGAGTTTATCAATATTTCTCCTGGCCATCTTGATTCCACCTTGTGCTTCATCCAGCCTGGCATTGCTGGATGTACTCTTCATATAAGTTAAATAAGCACAGTGACAATATGAAGCCTTGACATACTCCTTTTCCTATTTGTAACCAGTCTGTTGTTCCACGTCCAGTTCTAACTGTTGCTTCCTGACTTGCATACAGATTTCTCAGGAGGCAGGCCAGGTGGTCTGGTATTACCATCTCTTGAAGAATTTTTCACAGTCTGTTGCGGTCCACACACTCAAAGGCTTTGGCATAGTCCATAAAGCAGAAAGTACATATTTTTCTGGATCTCTCTTGCTTTTTTCATGATCCAACGGATGTCGGCAATTTGATCTCTGGTTCCTGTGCCTTTTCTAAATCCAGCTTGAACATCTGGAACTTCATAATTCACGTACTGTTGAAGCCTGGCTTGGAGAATTTTGAACATTACTTTGCTAGTGTGAGATGAGTGCAATTGTGCAGTAGTTTGAGCATTCTTTGGCATTTCCCTTCTTTGGGATTGGAATGAAAACTGACCTTTTCCAGTCCTGTGGCCATTGCTGAGTACTCCACTTCAATACACCCCACCTGATCAATGCCACTTCATTCACTCAAGGTGGAGTAATGAGTTGTGCTCACTCACTCAGTTGTGTCCCTTTGGACTGTAGCCTGCCAGGGGTTTCCCAGGCAAGAATACTAGAGTGGATTGCTATTTCCTCCTCCAGGGGATCCTTCTGACCCACAGACTGAACCCACGTCTCCTGAATTGCAGGAGGATTCTTTACCTACTGAGCCATTGCAGGAGTAATGAAACTTGGGTTCAAACACTAATTCTCTTTACACAGGAAGGAAGGAAGTGCCATAGCCTCAGTTTGCACCATCGACCTTGGCTGGCTTGACAATCACAGTTCAAACAGTGTAAAGAAAATTATAGAATTATAGGGAGGAATCACAAAGCTAGACCCACATAAAATATGCCCAGACATGTATAAACACAGACAATGGGTTAAACAATCACTCTGACATCTGGAAAGCATCTTTGATTTAATCACTAAATAATAAGAGAAGGAAGGGGTAGCCCTAATGACACCACCACCTGCCTTTAAGTACTTCTTATTGCATCTGGCTTGATGTATGCCTTCATCTATGGGGAAGGCTAAATTTGACAGCATCTCTTTTCTTCTCTGAATTTACATTAAAGAAGGTAAATGGTCTACATCAAGTTTGTTATGGCTGCCTGAATCACCGTCAGTGAAGGCAATTTCTGATTTATGAGCTTATAGATAATTATGTAACCTCTGGCCACACTTTTTTTTAATTGCCCAAATTCTGGACTCCTGCTAATCATTATACCCTAATCAGAGGTCAAGAGGGAGGAAGGGCTTATAGATGAAGGTTTGGTGGTGACATAAAAGAGAACTACTCATTCAACACTTTAATAGATTTTTATCACCTAAGTGATCCCATTACTCATTACCACAGATAATCACAACCAGGTTTGCCCAGTGATTCTAAGCCACCAAGCCCATCACCTAAATGAAATTGTATAAAATCAAGCCTCCAAATCATTCTGAATCGTTCATTCTGACACCTGAACTCTACTTCACACATGTACCTAATTGTCCTATCTTCTAACGTCATTATTCATTTTTTCCCTTTAATGCCTCATGTCATTCCTGAACCTGAACCTCGGAATCTCCTTGACTACTGTTTAGATTCTCCCATGGATACAGTATGATCAAAAACACCATGAAAATACCTCATTCAACTCAGCCCAGGCCTCAATATCTCCTATCTCTATGCTCTAGGTTCATAAAAGAGTATTCAAAGATATAACACATGTACACTTACATGTCCCCATGAAATTGAGATATAATGCTTGAGCACACTGAGCAGTGAAGTTCTGCCTATTTTACTTGTTTTCACACAGACATGGACCAAACATTCCTAATTCATGTAGTGTGAAGCTGCTTAACTTCGTAGACATAAGTGACATAGCAGACGCAATAATACTTTTACGAATTAATCATAATTTGCACTATCTTGGACCATTGTCTATCATATCCTTCAACGCCATCTCTGGAGGGGTCTATGAAATGCATCCCACTATGAGTTTACTGCCAAAGATAATGTTACTAAAGAGTAGTAGCCTTTGTCTCTGAGGTAATAATTACATGTCCTCTTGCATTTTCCTTTTAATCATGTCTGCCATGAATCTTTTTAATGCCCACTCTCAGAAAGCATGCTCCCCTTTCGTGTTCTTCATTTTCTGTTTTTATTTTAATAGTCTTATTGTAAAACTGCCTTTTATTGTAAATCTCATCACATCTTTTCAAAAGATAGACTATTACATTATTTTTAAAAATAAACTCACCCCATGAACAATACCCAAAGTATGTCTGCAGTACACCTCAAATATCATCATGTACTAAAAAGACTTGTTGACTATAAAAGTTTTCAATTCAATACAATTATTTGAATTATAGAACTTGTTTACGTGAGCATTTAGATACTGACCATGCCCCAGGTTGGTACATGCAGTTTGCTACTGATGCTGCTAAGTCACTTCAGTTGTGTCTGACTCTGTGCGACCCCATAGACGGCAGCCCACCAGGCTCCCCCGTCCCTAGGATTCTCCAGGCAAGAACACTGGAGTGGGTTGTCATTTCCTTCTCCAATGCATGAAAGAGAAAAGTGAAAGTGAAGTCGCTCAGTCGTGTCTGACCCTCGGGAATCCCATGGACTGCAGCCTTCCAGGCTCCTCCATCCATGGGATTTTCCAGGCAAGAGTACTGGAGTGGGGTGCCATTGCCTTCTCCGACATGCAGTTCATGGGGTCACAAAGAGTCGGACACGACTTGGCGACTGAACAACAGCAACAAGTGTCTCAGGGTGATGTGCTGTAGACATGTTTTGTAGTAGTGAGGATTTTATAAAGACTTAGAGTACAGTAACAGGACTGTTAAAATAAGCCTAACTAGAGACATCTTACAAACCAAAGTTTAAAATGTGAAAGGCCATCAGCAGTGTCTTAGTGCCTAACTAGAGACATCTTACAAACCAAAGTTTAAAATGTGAAAGGCCATCAGCAGTGTCTTAGTGCATCTACTTGAATTATTCTGTAATTATCTTGTCTGTTACATACATTTTCTCCCCCATCTTTTGCTGATTTACATTAGTTGTCTGGCTGTAACTGGCCTTGAACTTTCAGTGTCAAAGAAGCTTACCAAGAAAACTGATTATGTTGAGGGAAAAAAATCTTCACAAAAGCAGTATGTAAAACAAACCACTATTTGTTTTACAAATAATTATCTTCTTTTTCAGCCTAGGATGTAGCATCCACTCTTGTACAACTCAAATCTGTATGGGTTTGTCATCTGATTTACAGCAGATGGCCTGGCATCATAGGAAAATAATTTACTGTGCTGATGCCTCATGTCCTGTAAATCAATAGCTTGAATACAGAGACATCTCAATTAGATGGTACAAGGGTAGCAGGATCTGCACCCTCCTTTCTTATATCATTAAAATGGCAAGTATTACAAAGCGGTACTTGTTTCGAAGTTGCTTCAGGGGTGGGGGAGGAGCTATTATTTCAAGGTGGGAGACATAAAGTGAGAGTTGCCATCAAACACAATGAAAAATTGAGCACAAGGCTGTATAAGTAATAGCCTTGAGGGGTGGGACATGCATTTGTTAAAGTATTGATTGGTGCATTTCTACAGCACCTGTATTATCATGGGCTCCAAGAGTTGAACAGGGTGTTAAATTATGACTCTGAACACATAGGAGTCATCCATCCTTTCTACCCTATTCCTCCAAGATGCCTCTAAACCAAAATCCCACACATTCATGGTACGAGCCACCATGAGATAAATCATCCAAAGGCTCAATTCTTCCTGCAATACAGATAAAACTGTTACCAATAGAAAAGCCTCATAATGAGGAAGCAAAATTATCCATCACCAATTTTATCCAAATCCAATCCAAGGCAAGACAGAGCTTGCTGAAGAAAATCTCAGGGCAACTTTTAAAATTTGAATCTGAGACAGCCTTATGAGGGAGAAGAGAGTTAAAAATTATTTTCTTGGTTTTTGCAAAGTGAAGTAAAACACAAAAATGAAAGCAAAGTCCCTCATAGGGTGCCTAGATCTGAACTAGGACTGTAATCACACAAGTTTGTGTTTCTTCTGTGAAACTGAAGAGATTTTAAATAATAGGTTGAAACTTTACCTGGCCTCATATTAACCATATTTGAAAGCTGAAAGATTTTTACTGTGCTGACATTAAACAAGAGTTACTTTTTCCAAATTGTTTCGAATTCAAGTTATGTTTTTTAAAAGAAAATGCTGATTATAATTTTAACAGATTCTAAATATTACTCTAAATAAGGAGTAAGAGTTTACTGGAACATTCACACTCTCTCTACCTGAAAATCAGACAATAAGCCCAGTAAAACTGCATCCTCCTGGCTGGGCTTTCCCAGATCACACCTGCAGGCCACACAGCCCACTCATCTTACTTTGGAAAGATACTTTGAAGAGCCATTAGAGAAGAAAAGATAACTAAATTCAACAAATTCAAGTCTGAGGTACAGATGGAAAGTTCCAGAAGATTGGTCCAAATACAATTGGATGGCTTGGCTAGAAGCTAAACTGTTGGTCATTAGCTTCTCAAATATAACACAAGCTTGCACAGTGGAAATTCAAGCAAAGGTGTAACTGATACGGGGAGCAATGCACCTCAGGAAGCAAGATGCTCCGGACAGAACAGTACCTGGAGAACTGCTGCTGCAGGCTGCGCATCTGAATTCTGTTGCGCTCAGACTCCAGTGTCACCTCCTGCAAGCGCTTCTCACTCTGAAGACGCAAGTGTCTCTCCTCTTCCAATTCATGTATCAGCTTCTCATGCTGGAAAAGGCACACAGGGGGTGGCTTTTAAGAAGGTATTTCTTAAATATTTCCAGAAAAACATCTATTTTTGCTTTATTGACTATGCCAAAGCCTTTGACTGTGTGGATCACAATAAAATGTGGAAAATTCTGAAAGAGATGGGAATACCAGACCACCTGACCTGCCTCTTGAGAAATTTGTATGCAGGTCAGGAAGCAACAGTTAGAACTGGACATGGGACAACAGACTGGTTCCAAATAGGGAAAGGAGTTCGTCAAGGCTGTATATTGTCACCTTGTTTATTTAACTTATATACAGAGTACATCATGAGAAATGCTGGACTGGAAGAAACACAAGCTGGAATCAAGATTTCTGGGAGAAATATCAATAACCTCAGATATACAGATGACACCACCCTTATGGCAGAAAGTGAAGAGGAACTAAAAAGCCTCTTGATGCAAGTGAAAGTGGAGAGTGAAAAAGTTGGCTTAAAGCTCAACATTCCAAAAATGAAGATCATGGCATGTGGTCCCATCACTTCATGGGAAATAGATGGGGAAACTGTAAACAGTGTCAGACTTTATTTTTCTGGGCTCCAAAATCACTGCAGATGGTGACTGCAGCTTACTCCTTGGAAGGAAAGCTATGACCAACCTGGATCACATATGATGGGGAATACATGTATACTTGTGGTGGATCCATTTTGATGTATGGCAAAAGCAATACAATATTGTAAAGTTAAGCAAAACAAAATTTAATTAAAAAAAAAAAAAAAACAAAAGCAGAGACAGACCTTTGCCAACAAAGGTCTGTCTAGTCAAGGCTATGGTTTTTCCTGTGGTCATGTATGGATGTGAGAGCTGGACTGTGAAGAAGGCTGAGCGCTCAAGAATTGATGCTTTTGAACTGTGGTGTTGGAGAAGACTCTTGAGAGTCCCTTGGACTGCAAGGAGATCCAACAAGTCCATTGTGAAGGAGATCAGCCCTGGGATTTCTTTGGAAGGAATGATGCTGAAGCTGAAACTCCAGTACTTTGGCCACCTCATGTGAAGAGTTGACTCATTGGAGAAGACTCTGATGCTGGGAGGTATTGGGGGCAGGAGGAGAAGGGGATGACAGAGGATGAGATGGCTGGATGGCATCACTGACTCGATAGACGTGAGCCTCCTCAGTGAACTCCCGGAATTGGTGATGGACAGGCAGGCCTGGCGTGCTTCAATTCATGGGGTTGCAAAGAGTCGGACACGACTGAGCAACTGATCTGATCTGATCTGATCTTCTTAAATATTACTAAAAAATATTTAGTAGTCACTTTTGGTTACTAAATGCTACCTTGGACTTTATATATTAATTAATTTCATCCTCATTGAAACCTCATGAAGTAGGTCCTAGTATTAATCTCTTGTTATCTAGGAAACCAAGGATCCAAGACATCAAAGTAGTTTGTCGTAAAAACAAACAAGGTAACAAGTATTCAATCCTGGCTGATTTGACTCCAATGCTTGAATGATTTCCACCAAATCAGGTGGCTTCCTAGACAGAGATGAAGACTGATGACTGAATAATGCTATACTAGCAAATGCACACCATTTTGAGTAATAACTAGTAAGTTCATCATTGGCTGTTGAGAATGATTTCATCTCTTTAATCTCTGGTAATATTTTCTTTAAAGGGAACATTTCTGTATTATATACAGACATTCCAACTTAATTATACCATGGGATAAGGTTAAAGAAATATTTTGTATTTGCCCAATTAGATTTTCACAGATAGAAACTTGTTAAATCACAAACCAGTGATTACAATTTATAAATTTGCTATTTATAAACTACAAATAAAGTGGTTTATTTGTAATCCCAGAAAATGAGCTCCTCACAAATGGACATCAGGTGTTAAAAAGAGGGACTGGATGACCCAGGATAAATGGTTCAGCAAAATCCCACTTTAGGAACAGGTAAAAAGCACACATGCTCAGATCCTGACATTATGGACTCAACCAAAACTAACAACTTTTTTTGTTTTTGTTTTGCTGTTGTTGCTGCCTTTTCTTTTTTTTTTTTAAAGCACGTCATGCTATTATGGTTATGGATATTACTAAATTAAGCACTTTGTGTATAGCATATATAATCAACAAAGATAATCAAAGACAATGACTGATTATCAGGGACCAACATTCTTCAAGGGAAAGAATGGAAGCAGAGACTTGAATCTCTAAATAAATCAAACACTATGACTCTGTACATTGAATTACCTAGATGAAACCTGATCCACTGTATCATTCATGGAATAAAAAATTCTTCTGAGGGCCATGAATGAAACAATCCATTTCTGGAAAAAAAAATCAAGGTCTTCTAAAAATACTTCACACTCTGTGCATTGGCAACTTTGACTATATTCTCTCTCCTGTGTAAAAAGCCTGCTCTATTGGGTTGGGAGCATCAGCTGCGTGGCGCTGGAGAGATTTTGAGGAGATACCCCACACTCAGTGGAAAAGGAGAAGCCCCAGTAAGATGGTAAGAGGGGGTAAATCGCATTTAGAATCAAACCCCATACACCCAAAGAGGCTCACAGGGGTCAAACAAACCATGTGTGCAACAGGACCCAGAGACCCCACAGAGACTAAGACAGAACTGTGTTTGAGTGTCTCTTATGGAGGTACAGGTCAGCAGTAGACTGCCGCAGGGGCAAAGGCTCTGGGTGTAGTAGACCAGAGTGTGCCATAAGTCTTCTTGGAGGACACTGCCATTAACCCCACCACAGAGCTGCCAGAACTTACACAGGACAGGGGAAACAGACACATGGAGGTCACAAACAGAACCTTGTGAGTGCCAGGACCCAGGAGAAAGAAGTGACACCACAAGACACTGACCCAGACTTGTCTGTGAGTGTCCAGGAGTCTCCAGGAGAGGCATGGGTCGGCGGTGGCCTGCTGCAAGGCTGGGGGCACTAGTGTAGCAGTGCATGCATGAGCCTTTTGAAGGAGGTCACCATTATCTTCATTACCTCCACCACAGTTTCAGTTCAGTTTAGTCACTCATTTGTCCCCGACTCTTTGTGACCCCATGGACGGCAGCAAGCCCGGCCTCCCTGTCCATCACCAACTCCCAGAGTTTACTCAAACTCATGTCCATTGAGTCGGTGATGCCATACAACCATCTCATCCTCTGCCGTATCCTTCTCCTCCCACCTTCAATATTTCCCAGCATCAGGGTCTTTTCAAATGAGTCAGTTCTTCCAATCAGGTAGCCAAACTACTGCAGTTTCAGTTTCAGCATCAGTCTGTCCAAAGAATATTCAGGACTGATTTCCTTTAGGATGGACTGGTTGGATCTCCTTGCAGTCCAAGAGACTCTCAAGAGTCTTATCCAACACCACAGTTCAAAAGCATCAATTCTTTGACGCTCAGCTTTCCTAAAAGTCCAACTCTAACATCCATACATGACTACTGGAAAAACCATAGCTTTGACTATATGGATCTTTGTTGGCAAAGAAATGTCTCTGCTTTTTAATAAGCTGTCTAGGTGGCCCCAGGTAAATAACAGGGAGGGAACATAGCCCTCCCATCAGCACAAAATTGGATTAAAGTTTTACTGAGTATGGCCCCACCCATCAGCACAAGACCCAGTTTCCCCCTCAGTCAGACTCTCCCATTAGGAAGCTCCTATAAGCCTCTTATCCTTTCCCCATCAGAGGGCAGAGAGACTGAAAACCACAATCACAGAAAACTAACCAATCTGATCACATGGACCACAGTCTTATCTAACTCAGTGAAACCATGAGCCATGCCCTATAGGATTACCCAAGATGAATAAATCATGGTGGAGAGTTCTGACAAAATGTGATCTACTGGAGAAGAGAATGGCAAACCACTTCAGTATTCTTGCCTTGAGAATCCCATGAACAGTATGAAAAAGCAAAAAGATATGACAATGAAAGATGAACTCGCCAGGTCAGTAGAGTTCATGCCCAATATGCTATTGGAGATCACTGAAGGAATAACTCCAGAAAGAATGAAGAGATGGAGCCAAAGCAAAAACAACATCCAGTTGTGGATGTGACTGATTATGGAAGTAAAGTCCGATGCTGTAAAGAGCAATATTGCATAGGAACCTGGAATGTTAGGTCCATGAATCAAGGTAAATTGGAAGTGGTCAAACAGGAGATGGCAATAATGAACATCGACATTTTATGAATCAGCGAACTAAAATGGACTGGATGGGAGAATGTAACACAGATGACCATTATATCTACTACTGTGGGCAGGAATCCTTTAGAAGAAATAGAGTAGCCCTCATAGTGAACAAAAGAGTCCAAAATGCAGTACTTGGATACAATCTCAAAAACGACGGAATGATCTCTGTTCGTTTCCAAGGCAAATCATTCAATATCACAGTAATCCAAGTCTATGCCCCAACCAGTAATGCTGAATAAGCTGAATTTGAATAGTTCTATGAAGACCAATAAGACCTTCTAGAACTAACACCCAAAAAAGATGTCCTTTTCATTATAGAGGACTGGAATGTAAAAGTAAGAATTCAAGAAATACCTGGACTAACAGGCAAATTTGGCCTTGATGTACTGAATGAAACAGGGCAAAGGCTAATAGAGTTTTGCTAAGAGAATGCACTGGTCACAGCAAACACCCTCTTCCAACAACAAAAGAGAAGACTCTACACATGGACATAACCAGATGCTCAATACTGAAATCAGACTGATTATATTTTTTGCAACCAAAGGTGGAGAAGCTCTATACAGTCAGCAAAAACAAGGCCAGGAGCTGACTGTGGTTCAGATCATGAATCCTTATTGCCAAATTCAGACTTAAATTGAAGAAAATAGAGAAAACCACTAGACCATTCACATATGACCTAAATCAAATCCCTTATGATTATGCAGTGGAACTGAGAAATAGATTCAAGGCATTAGATCTGATAGACAGAGTGCCTGATGAACTATGGACGGAGGTTTGTGACACTGTACAGGAGACAGGGATCAAGACTATCCCCAAGAAAAAGAAATGCAGAAAGGCAAAGTGGTTGTCTGAGGAGGCTTTATAAATAGCTGTGCAGAGAAGAGAAGCAAAAAGCAAATGAGAAAGAAAAGATATACGCACTTGAATGCAGAGTTCCAAGGAGTAGCAAGGAGAGATAAGAAAGCCTTCATTATCAGTGCAAAGAAATAGAGGAAAACAATAGAATGGGAAAGACTAGAGATCTCTTCAAGAAAATTACAGATACTAAGGGAACATTTTATGCAAAGATGGGCACAATAAAGGACAGAAATGGTATGAACGTAACAGAAGCAGAAGATATTAAGAAGAGGTGTCAAGAATACACAGAAGAACTACACAAGAAAGATCTTCACAATCTATATAATCACGATGGTGTGATCACTCACCTAGAGCCAGACATCCTGGAATGTGAAGTCAAGTGGGCCTTAGGAAGCATCACTACGAACAAAGCTAGTGGAGGTGATGGAATTCCCATTGAGCTATTTCAAATCCTGAAAGATGATGCTGTGAAAGTGCTGCACTCAATATGCCAACAAATTTGGAAAACTCAGCAGTGGCCACAGGACTAGAAAAGGTCAGTTTTTATTCCAATCCCATAGAAGGGCAATGAGAAAGAATGCTGAAACTACTGCACAATTGCACTCATCTCACATGCTAGAAAAGTAATGCTCAAAATTCTCCAAGCCAGGCTTCAATAGTATGTGAATCATGAAATTCCAGATGTTGAAGCTGGATTTAGAAGAGGCAGAGGAACCAGAGGTCAAATTGCAAACATCTGCTGGATCACTGAAAAAGCAAGAGAGTTCCAGAAAAACATCTACTTCTGTTTTATTGATGATGCCAAATCATTTGACTGAGTGACCACAACAAACTGGAAAATTCTTAAAGAGATGGGACTACCAGACCACCTGACCTGCCTCCTGAGAAAACTGTATGCAGGTCATGAAGCAACAGTTAGAAATGGACGGGGAACAACAAACTGGTTCCAAATTGGAAAAGGAGTACATCAAGGCTGTATATTGTCATCCTGCTTATTTAACTTATATGAAGAGTACATCATGAGAAACACTGGGATGGATGAAGCACAAGCTGGAATCAAGATTGCTGGGAGAAATATCAGTAACCTTAGATATGCAGATGACACCACACTTATGGTAGAAAGTAAGGAACTAAAGAGCCTCTTGATGAAAGAGAAAGAGGAGAGTGAAAAAGTTGGCTTAATACTCAACATTCAGAAAACAAAGATCATGGCATCTGGTCCCATCTCTTCATGGCAAATAGATTGGGAAACAATGGAAACAGTGGCAGACCTTATTTTTCTGGGCTCCAAAACCACTGCAGATGGTGACTGTAGCCGTGAAATTAAAAGACACTTGATCCTTGGAAGAAAAGCTATGACCCATCTAGACAGCATATTAAAAAGCAGAGACATTACTTTTTCCAACAAAGGTCCATCTAGTCAAAGCTATGGTTTTTCCAGTAGTCATGTATGGATGTGAGAGTTGGATTTTTAGGAAAACTGAGCGCCAAAGAATTGATGCTTTTCAACTATGGAGTTGAAGAAGACTCTTAAGAGTCTCTTGGACTGCAAGGAGATCCAACCAGTCCATCCTAAAGGAAATCAGTCCTGAATATTCATTGAACATTCACTGATGTTAAAGCTGAAACTCCAGTACTTTGGCCACCTGATTTGATGAACTGACTCATCTATAAAGACCTGATGCTGGGAAAGATTGAAGGTGGGAGGAGAAGGATACAGCAGAGGATGAGATGGTTAGATGGCATCACCGACTCAATGGATATGAGTTTGAGTAAACTCCGGGAGTTGATGATGGACAGGCAGGCCTGGCCTGCTGCAGTCCATGGGGTTGCAAAGAATCATACAAGACTGAGCAACTGAACTGAATGGATTGGGAAGATCCCTTTGACAAAATGGCTACCCAGTCCAGTATTCTTTTCTGGGGTATCTCAAGGATAGAGGAGCCTGGCAGGCTACCATGCGGTAAGAGTCGGATATGATTTAATGACCAAACAAAAACAACAAGGGGCTCCCCAGGTAACTCAATGGTAAAGAATCCATCTGCAGTGCAGGAGATGCAGGAGACGTTGGTTTGATCTCTGTGTCTGGAAGATCTTCTGAGGAGGGCATGGCAACCCACTCCAGAACTTTTTTCTGGAGAATCCCATTGACAGAGGAAGCTGACAGGGTAAAGTCCATAGGGTCACAAAGAGTCAGACAGGACTGTAGCGAATGAGCACACACACCACAATAACAAAAATTTAAAGCCTAGGGTTCCTTCCAGACTCAGCTTTATGTATTCTGGATATCAACCCTTTTCCAGATAGATGATTTGCAAATAGTTTCTCCTATTTGATTGCTTTTTCATTTTGTTGATGGCTTCTTTTACTGTGCAGAAGCTCTTTAGTTTGATGTAGTCCGACTTGTGTGTTTCTGCTTTTTGTAACAGATTCAAAAGATCATCACCAAGACCAATGTCAAGGAGCTTTCCACTTTGAGGGATTCTATGGTTTCAGGATTTACATTCCATTAAGCCTTTAACACTTTTTGAGTTAATTTTTTAGTGTGTTATAAAACAGTAGTCTAGTTTTATTCTTTTGCATGTGAATATTCGTTTTCCCCAAAATCATTTATTAAAGAGATTCTCTCCCCATTTTGGTCTTAGCTTGTCATAAATTTATTGACCATGTTGTTGTTGTTCAGTTGCTCAGCTGTGTTGTCCAGCTCTTTGTGACCCCATGGACTGCAGCACACTAGGCTTCTTTCTCCTTCACCATCTCCTGGAGCTTGCTCAAACTCATGTCCATCGAGTCGGTGATGCCATCCAACTGTTGCATCCCTCTATTGTCCCCTTCTCCTCCTGCCTTCAATCTTACCCAGAATCAAGGTGTTTTCTAATGAGCTGGCTCTTCACATCAGGTGGTCAAATTATTGGAGTTTCAGCTTCAGCATCAGTCCTTCCAATGAATACTCAGGATTGATTTCCTTTAGGATTGACTGGTTGGATCTCCTTGCTGTCCGAGGGACTCTCAAAAGTCTTCTCCAACACCACAGCTCAAAAGCATCAATTCTTTGGTGCTCAGCTTTCTTTATGGTCCAACTCTTACATCCATATATGACTACTGAAAAACCATAACTTTGACTCTATGACCTTTATCAGCAAAGTAATGTCTCTGCTTTTTATTGACCATGTATGTGTGGCTATCAGAGAAGGCAATGGCAACCCACTCCAGTACTCTTGCCTGGAAAATCCCATGGACAGAGGAGCCTGGTAGGCTGCAGTCCATGAGGTTGCAACGAGTCAGACATGACTGAATGACTCCACCTTCACTTTTCACTTTGATGCATGGGAGAAGGAAATGGCAACCCACTCCAGTATTCTTGCCTGGAGAATCCCAGGGATGGCGGAGCCTGGTAGGCTGCTGTCTACGGGGTCACACATAGTCAGACACAACTGAAGCGACTGAGCAGCAACAGCATGTGTTGTTGCTGTGCAACAGCTATATTTCTGGGCTCTCTATTCAACTCCATTAATCTATGTGTCTGTGTTTATGCCAATACCATTCTGTTTTAATTACTATAGCTTTGCAATATAATTTTAGCATGATGCCTTCAGCTTTAATCTCCTTTCTCAAGATTGCTTTAGCTATTCAGGGCCTTTGCAGTTTCATACAAATTTTAGGATTGCTTGTTCTATTTCTGTGAAAAATGTCACTGGAATTTTAAAAGGGATTGCATTGAATCTGTAGACTGCTTTTGGTATTATAGACATCTTAATATTAATTCTTACAATCCATGAGAATTAGTATATTTGCCATTACTTGTATTCTTCAGTTGCATTCATTAGTGTCTTATAGTTTTCAACATATATGCCTTTCAATTCCTTGGTTAAATTATTCCCTAGGTATTTTACTATTTTTTATGTAATTGTAAATGGGATTATTTCCTTAATTTCTATTTCTGATACTCTATTGTTAGTGTAGAAGAATGCACTAGAATTCTGTATACTGATTTGTATCCTGAAACTTTACTGAATTTATTACTTTTAACAGTTTGGGTGTTTTGGGTTTTTTTTTTTTGGTAGTTTTTGGAATTTTTGATATATAAAATGATGTCTTCTTCAAATAGTGACAGGGTTCTTCCTTTCCAATTTGGATGTCTTTTATTTCTCCTTCTTTATTAACTATTCTGGCTGAAACTTTCATTAATATGCCAAATAAAAGTGGCAAGAGTGGACATCTTTGTGCTGCTCTGATATTAGAGGAGAAACTTTCAGCTTTTCACTGTTGAATATTAATATTAGTTATTATCACAGGCTTGTCACTTATGGCCTTTTATTATGCTGAGGCATGCTCCATCTACACGGTTAAAAGTATTTATTATCAATACACGTTGAATTTTGTTAAATGCTTTTTCTATGGATATTGAAATGATCATATGATTTTTATTCTTCAGCTTGATAAACTGATTTGTAGATGTTGAACTAAGTTTGCACCTCTGGAATAAATCTCACTTGATCATGCTGTATGACCCTTTTAGTACATTGTTGTATTCAGTTTACTAAGATTTTGTTGAGGATTTTTGCATCTATGTTCATTAAAGCTATGGCCCTGTAATTTTCTTTTCTTTTCTTTTCTTTTTTTGCCTGGTTTTAGTATGATGGTAATACTGGTCTTTTAAAATGAATTTGGAAATGTTACCTCCTATTCTATTTTTTTAAGTTTGAGAAGGATTGGTATTCATTCTTCCTTGAATGTTTGGTAGGATTCAGTTTTGAATTTTTATTCTTCGGGAAGTTGTTGATTATTCATCCAGTTTCTTCCTGGTAAGCACTCTATTTAGCTTTTCTGTTTCTTCATGATTCAATCTTGGAAGGTGGTATGTCTCTAGAATTTACCAATTTCTTCTAGATTGTCCAATTTGTTGACATATAATTCTTCACAGTCATCTGTCAATATACTTTGTATCTCTGTGGTATGAATTATAACGTCTCCTCTTTCATTTTTGATTTTTACTTAATGTAGTCCTCTCTCTTTTACTTGGTAAATCTAGCTAAAGGTTTGTCAATAATTATTTTTAAAGAATCAGCTCTTAGTTTCATTGATATTTTCTGTTGTCTTTTTAGTCAACATTTTTTAGTTTAGAAACTTTTAGATATCATTTATCTCCACTCTGATCTTTGTTACATGTTTCCAGCTATGAACTTTAAGCTTAGTTGGTTTATTTTTTTTTTCAGTTCCTTAAAGTATAAAGCTAGGTTGTTTATTTGAGATATTTCTTTTTTCTTGAAGTAGACATGTTAGTCTGCTTGATGTTGTCTAATAAGTCCCTTAAGCTATCTTCCTTTTTTCAAATTCTTTTTTTCTTCTGATCTGCTTAGATGAATTCCTTTGCCCTGTCTTCAAGATCACTGATCCCTTCTTCTGCTTCATCTAGTCTGCTGATGAACTGATCTAGTGTATTTTTCATTTGTTATTTTGATCCTCGGCTCTCTGATTTCTGTTTGGTAATTGCTTATTTTTTTCTATCTCCATCATTGTTCTTACTGTGTTCATCTAGTCTTCTCCCAAGTTTGGTTAGCATCTTTAAGATCACTACTTTGAAACCTTTATTGGGTAAATTACTCATCTCCACTTCATTTAGGTTTTTGCTGAGGTCTTACCTTATTCTTTCATTTGTAAAATATTTTTCTGTTTCCTCCCCACCTAGAAGGAGTGGCCTCCTTGCCCTAGATCTTGGCTTTCTCATGAAACTCTGTAATTGGCCAGGTAGTCTGCCTTATTATTTTCTAATGGCTTGCAGATGGCAGTGGTATGCCAAGAACTGTCAGTGTTACAAAGGGAAAGATCTCAGTCAGCACCTAATTTCAGGGTGCTTGGAAGCCAGACCCCTCAAGCAGTAGCTTTTGACATATCCAAATGTTCAAGCTCCTTTGGGAATGCAATTGTAAACCCTGCTGGCTCCAGACCAGGCATTCTGGATGTGTCCTCTGGGCAACAGTTGCAATATTCAGGGCTCTATATGAATGTATTTGGAAGTCACTAGTGTCTGTTTCCAAGACTACCACCACAGCCTCTAGACAAGTGGTAAACCTGAAGCTGTCCCTCAGGCTGAGGCTCCAGGATAAGTAAATAGGTCTCTTTCACAGAAAGACTAAATAAACGTATGTTTCACTCTAGTGTTTGTGCAGTGTCCTAAGAACTGCCTCCAATTGTTACAGATCTGTGAGACTTCACAATGCAAGCCCCTCTGGCTACCAGAGCCAGGCAATCAAGGAGCTTCCCCTATGCCCACAAAAACTGGGGTACCAGACACAGGTTAGAGCTATCTTTCAAGAGACACTGGCATTCTGGAGCACAATACTGAGTGTGATGAGAGCATCTGCCCTCTAAGGTCTTTGAAAGATCTGAAGTCAGTCCTCTGATGTGTGTTTAATTAGAAGAATGCCCCACACTGCAGCTATGCTGATAAGTCTTTCACAGAAAGATTAAGTTCCTGGGTCTGTTGCCTCTTGCTGTGCTCTCAAGTGGTAGCTATTTAAAAATGCTTTCTCTAGTGGTTATCATTCTGTGAGACCCACAAGTGTAAGCCCTGCTGACTTCTACAGCCAGGTGATATAATGGGTGTCCCTTTGAGGCTGCTGCAGAAATGAGAGTACCAGACAACAGTACAAGATCTTTTCTGGGAGATGCCAGAAAGCTAGAGTGAGGGAGAGTGAGAGGATGAAGACTGTGTCCACCAGCCTTCATCCTGAGAGCCTTTCCCTGGGTTGCTAGGAGTGTGGCAGGCCAGGAGCTTCTGGGCAAGGAAATGGGCCTCCTCAGAAAGACCAGGGGTGTTACAATCTGCTATCTGTGTGCTGGGGGTGGCAGCCTGCTAAGAACTGTCTCTCTGATTGTTACACTCCCATGAACCCAAGAAAGCAAGTCGTTAGTGCCAGGTGCCCAAGGGTGGTCCCCTGGGTTGCTGCCAGAAAACTGTATACCAGACATAAAAATCCAGGGCACCAGCTGTGTGTGACAACTCCCATCTTGAGACATTGGCACTGAAGAGCTGGCAGGGAGAGACCACATAGATGCCACTTTGCAAGAAGAAAAGAAGAGACGGTGCCTGCAGGCTTTAGTGAGGCAGAGGAAGAGTACAAGGATACCTTTGGCCAGTGCCTCCATTCCTGGTCAGAATTCAAATAGGCCGCTTTCCCTCTGGCAGGCACTTAAACATTTAAAGATCAGTAAACAAATCTTCACACACAGTCTGGGTGCTTTTCTAACTGCCGCCTCTGTGCTGTGCCCTGAAGTGAATGAGTCCTTTAAGCGCAGTTTTCCAGTTCACTATAGCTCTTTGGGTCTCATGATCATGAGCCTCACTGGCTTTCAAAGCCCACTGATTTGGGGGCTCGTCTCTCAGGCGCAAGTCCTGAGTTGGGGTGCCCAATGTGGGGTACAGACTTCCCATTCCTGAGGAAGAAGTTCAGGATTGATGAGTTCCCTCCCAGTTGCGGGTCACCACGCCAGGGTGTGGGGTTTAAGGCGGGGTCAGGAATCTGCTTCTACCCACTTTGATGGGGCCTTTTTCTCACTTGATATGATGAAAAAGTTAAGCTAATCTGGGAGTTTTTTTCAGAGAGAATTGTTCCATCTGTAGCCTAGTTTTGGAGTGTCTGTGGGAGGAGGTGAGTCCAACATCTTCCCACATTGCCATCTTAGATCACCTTTTAACACTTATTTTAAAAAGACAAATTTATCCCAGCACAATGGACAGACAGTCTGAGGATGACGCTACTCTCTTAGACCCAATTTCATTCATGAGAAACATAAGTGAAGGCAGAAAACTGCACCTGAATGAACCTAGTTAGAAATATTCAATCCATACTCAGCCCACCATGTGTGTCATGAGTCACCCCATCCACGTCTGATGGTAACACTTGCCCTCTGATCTCACACAGCCTTCTTTCCACTGCTTCACAATAACTTACAAGCTGCAGCCCTTCCCATGATCACTCCCACAAGCAAACCGCACGTCCTTTTCAAGGTCAAGTGCCATATTTATTGTGTTATTTCTGTATATCTTAACCATTTAACACTGTAAAACTTAGCTGCCATTTTTATTCGATGCCTATTTTTTTAAACCGTCACTTAGTAGTTTTTCAGTATTGTGTTCCTGGTTTCATTTTTCCTACAAGCCCTGTGCAATGATTTTTAGAAACAGATATGTCATATTACAGCAGAGCTATATATCATTGTGGAGAAAAAGAACTCTGAAACAAGAGGAGGATTCCAAAGCTCTTTCCTCTTTAAGTACATATCAGTCTCTCAGCCGTGTCCAGCTTTTGCAACCCATGGACTGTATGTAGCCCACTAGGTTACTCTGTCCATGGAATTCTCTTGGCAAGAATACTGGAGCTGGTTGCCATTTCCTTCTCCTTTCCTTCTTTGGGCACAAGAAAACAGTTGGACCTTCAACACAGAATCAAGCATAAAAACCAAAAAAAAAGTGTTTTACATACTTTTTTTAAGTTTTTGTTTTGATGTGGACCATTTTCTTTAAAATCTTTATTGAATTTGTTACAATATTGCTTCTGTTTTATGCTATGGTTTTTTGGCCACAAGGCCATGGGATCTTAGCTCTGGGACCGGGGATCAAATCCACCATCCCCTGCACTGGGAGGCAAAGTCTAAAACATTGGACTTCCACGGAAGTCCCAAGAAAACTCTCTTAATTCCAAGTCTTTTGATCACATCCTTATCTCATAGCCTTCACATAGTCTTAAATTTCCTCAATCATTATCCTCGAACTAAACCTCCAGCAAAGGAGATGCCACAATTCCCCTGGATAACTCATTTTACTTTCTTTAACTCATATTTTGCAATTTTCCTGAGTTGCTTAAATTGTTTTGAGTATCAAAAAAGCCTCCTAACTATATGTTACTAGGAAACGGAGAAAAATCTATAGGTATTGTCATTATTTCCTAATTTAATACAACTCTTCTTAGAAAAAGAGCTATACACACACGCTCATGGACATATTAATTCATTTAGACCACAAATGTTTACTGAACAGGTACTATGTGCCAGACACTAGATGAGACAAGCCAAGAATCCAAAAGACACTATTCCTGGCTGCAGCAGACTTAGTCACTAGTGGACGTGGCAGGTACTACATGAACTATCACACACACAAATATATCAATATAAACTGATGGATAATTAAGGGTTTGCTGAAAGATGACAGCCAGAGGAACTGATTTTGTTCAGTGTGTTAGGGAAAGGCTTCTCTGAGGAATTAATATACAAACTGAGGCCTCTGTGATGACCAGGAGTTACTTGGTAAAGAAAAGGGATCAGTTTTATAGGTAGAATGAGTAGCAAGTAGAAAGTCTTTAGCTACATGTGAAAAGAACAAAGATTTGCGGATATTGAAGAATCCTTGCATTCCTGGGATAAAGCCCACTTGGTCATGGTGTATGATCTTTTTAATGTGTTGTTGGATTCTGATTGCTAGAATTTTGTTAAGGATTTTTGCATCTATGTTCATCAGTGATATTGGCCTGTAGTTTTCTTTTTTTGTGGGATCTTTGTCAGGTTTTGGTATTAGGGTGATGGTAGCCTCATAGAATGAGTTTGGAAGTTTGCCTTTGCAATTTTCTAGAACAGTTTGAGTAGGATAGGTGTTAGCTCTTCTCTAAATTTTTGGTAGAATTCAGCTGTGAAGCCGTCTGGGCCTGGGCTTTTGTTTGTTGGAAGATTTCTGATTACAGTTTCAATTTCCGTGCTTGTGATGGGTCTGTGAAGAGTTTCTATTTCTTCCTGATCCAGTTTTGGGAAGTTGTACTTTTCTAAGAATTTGTCCATTTCTTCCACATTGTCCATTTTATTGCAATATAATTGCTGATAGTAGTCTCTTATGATCCTTTGTATTTCTGTGCTGTCTGTTGTGATCTCTCCATTTTCATTTCTAATTTTATTGATTTTGTTTTTCTCCCTTTGTTTCTTGATGAGTCTGGCTAGTGGTTTGTCAATTTTATTTACCCTTTCAAAGAACCAGCTTTTGGCTTTGTTGATTTTTGCTATGGTTTCTTTTGCATTTATTTCTGCCCTAATTTTTAGGATTTCTTTCCTTCTACTAACCTTGGGGTGCTTCATTTCTTCCTTTTCCAGTTGCTTTAGGTGTAGAGTTAGGTTATTTATTTGGCTTTTTTCTTGTTTCTTGAGGTATGCCTGTATTGCTATGAACTTTCCCCTTAGGACTGCTTTTACAGTGTCCCACAGGTTTTGGGTTGTTGTGTTTTCATTTTCATATATTTCTATGCAGAATTTGATTTCTTTTTTGATTTCTTCTGTGATTTGTTGGTTATTCAGGAGTGTGTTGTTCAGCCTCCATATGTTGGACTTTTTAATAGTTTTTCTCCTGTTATTGAGATTTACTCTTACTGCATTGTGGTCAGAAAAAATGCTTGGAATGATTTCAATTTTTCTGAACTTACCAAGGCTAGATTTATGGCCCAGGATGTGGTCTATCCTGGAGAAGGTTTCGTGTGCGCTTGAGAAAAAGGTGAAATTCATTGTTTTGGGATGAAATGTCCTATAGATATCAATTAGTTCTAACTGGTCTATTGTATCATTTAAAGTTTGTGTTTCCTTGTTAATTTTCTGTTTAGTTGATCTATCCATTGGTGTGAGTGGGGTATTAAAGTCTCCCACTATTATTGTGTTATTGTTGATTTCTCCTTTCATACTTGTTAGTATTTGTCTTATATATTGTGGTGCTCCTAAGTTGGGTGCATATTAACAAACTGAAGAATAAAAACCATATGATTATCTCAATAGATGCAGAGAAAGCCTTTGACAAAGTTCAACATCCATTTATGATAAAAACTCTGCAGAAAGCAGGAATAGAAAGAACATACCTCAACATAATAAAAGCTATATATGACAAACCCACAGCAAACATTATCCTCAATGGTGAAAAATTGAAAGCATTTCCTCTAAAGTCAGGAACAAGACAAGGATGCCCACTTTCACCATTACTATTCAACATTGTTCTGGAAGTTTTGGCCACAGCAGTCAGAGCAGAAAAAGAAATAAAAGGAATCCAAATTGGAAAAGAAGAAGTAAAACTCTCACTGTTTGCAGATGACATGATCCTCTACGTAGAAAACCCTAAAGATTCCACCAGAAAATTACTAGAACTGATCAATGAATATAGTAAAGTTGCAGGATATAAAATTAACACACAGAAATCCCTTGCATTCCTGTACACTAATAACGAGAAAATAGAAAGAGAAATTAAGGAAACAATTCCATTCACCATTGCAATGAAAACAATAAAATACTTAGGAGTATATCTTCCTAAAGAATCTAAAGACCTATATATAGAAAACTATAAAACACTGGTGAAAGAAATCAAAGAGGACACTAATAGATGGAGAAATATACCATGTTCATGGATTGGTAGAATCAATATAGTGAAAATGAGTATACTACCCAAAGCAATTTATAGATTCAATGCAATCCCCATCAAGCTACCAACGGTATTCTTCACAGAGCTAGAACAAATAATTTCACAATTTGTATGGAAATACAAAAAACCTCAAATAGCCAAAGCTATCTTGAGAAAGAAGAACGGAACTGGAGGAATCAACCTGCCTGACTTCAGGCTCTACTACAAAGCCACAGTCGTCAAGACAGTATGGTACTGGCACAAGGACAGAAATATAGATCAATGGAACAAAATAGAAAGCCCAGAGATAAATCCACGCACATATGGTCACCTTATCTTTGACAAAGGAGGCAAGAATATACAATGGATTAAAGACAATCTCTTTAACAAGTGGTGCTGGGAAAACTGGTCAAACACTTGTAAAAGAATGAAACTAGAACACTTTCTAACACCATACACAAAAATAAACTCAAAATGGATTAAAGAGCTAAATATAAGACCAGAAACCATAAAACTCCTAGAGGAAAACATAGGCAAAACACTCTCTGACTTACATCACAGCAGGATCCTCCATGACCCACCTCCCAGAATATCGGAAATAAAATCTAAAATAAACAAATGGGACCTAATCAAACTTAAAAAGCTTCTGCACAACAAAGGAAACTATAAGCAAGATGAAAAGACAGCCTTCAGAATGGGAGAAAATAATAGCAAATGAAGCAACAGACAAACAACTAATCTCAAAAATATACAAGCAACTTCTACAGCTCAATTCCAGAAAAATAAATGACCCAATCAAAAAATGGGCCAAAGAATTAAATAGACATTTCTCCAAAGAAGACATAGAGATGGCTAACAAACACATGAAAAGATGCTCAACATCACTCATTATCAGAGAAATGCAAATCAAAACCACTATGAGATACCATTTCACGCCAATCAGAATGGCTGCTATCCAAAAGTCCACAAGCAATAAATGCTGGAGAGGGTGCGGAGAGAAGGGAACCCTCTTACACTGTTGGTGGGAATGCAAACTAGTACAGCCACTATGGAGAACAGTATGGAGATTCCTCAAAAAACTGGGAATAGAACTGCCTTATGATCCAGCAATCCCACTGCTGGGCATATACACTGAGAAATCCAGAATTGAAAGAGACACGTGTACCCCAATGTTAATAGCAGCACTGTTTGCAATAGCCAGAAAGTGGAAGCAACCTAGATGTCCATCCACAGATGAATGGATAAGCAAGCTGTGGTACATATACACAATGGAGTATTACTCAGCCATTAAAAAGAATACATTTGAATCAGTTCTAAGGAAGTGGATGGAACTGGAGCCTATTATACAGAATGAATTAAGCCAGAAACAAAAACACAAATACAGTATACTAACGCATATATATGGAATTTAGAAAGATGGTAAAAATAACCCTATTTACGAGACAGCAAAAGAGACACTGATGTATAGAACAGACTTTTGGACTCTGGGACCGGGAGAGGGTGGGATGATTGGGGAGAAAAGCATTGAAATATGTATAATAATATATCTGAAATGTATTAATTGTTCAAACTAATCACTGCCATGCTACAATTTGTTCATATTAGATGTTTGTAATGTTTCTGATAATCAATAAAAGAGATTCCTGATACCTAAAAATAAATAAATAAATAAATAAATTTAAAAAATATAAAAAAAAAGAAAAGAACAAAGAGAAGTTCAGTGTGCCTGGAGCCTGGTGAGCAAGGGGACAGAGTGACATATGATATAGGTGGAAGGAGCAAGGGGAACAAGAAGGTCACATTAAAATGTGAGATTATATCTAGAGTACAGCAGTAACTATTTACCACATTTTAGTAAAGTGAGTGATAAGATCTAATAAAGATTTTGCAAAGATCACCTGACGACTGTGCAGATAAAAAAACTGAACTAAGAGGCTGAATAACAGAATGGGAAGATATTTAAATAGAGAATGGTGAATGCTACCAGCTACTGGTTTAAACTGTACCAGTTGCTAGTCCAGAAGGTTTGGACAGATTTAACTTGAACTATAACTGTTTTAAGCTTGCTTCTTCTGCATTTTTGGGAAAGCAAAATTGCCCAACCCAACTGCACAATATCAGTGTGAGGAATGAATTAAAAAATGTATAGAGAAGCACTGAAAAATCTTGAAAGTCCCATATAAAAATAAGATATGGATAACAGGAACTATACAACTTACATTATCCAATAGAGTTACTTTTGATAAACTCTATACGCATTTTGAGCATTACTTTACTAGCGTGTGAGATGAGTGCAATTGTGCAGTAGTTTGAGCATTCTTTGGCATTGCCTTTCTTTGGGACTGGAATGAAAACTGACCTTTTCCAGTCCTGTGGCCACTGCTGAGTTTTCCAAATTTGTTGGCATATTGAGTGCGGCACTTTCACAGCATCATCTTTCAGGATCTGAAATAGCTCAACTGGAATTCCATCGCATCCACTAGCTTTGTTTGTAGTTATGCTTTCTAAGGCCCACTTGACTTCACATTACAGGATGTCTGGCTCTAGGTGAGTGATCACACCATCGTGATTATCTTGGCCGTGAAGATCTTTTAGTACAGTTCTTTGGTGTATTTTTGCCACCTCTTCTTAATATCTTCTGCTTCTGTTAGGTCCATATCGCACAGTTGCACTCATCTCACACGCTAGTAAAGTAATGCTCAAGATTCTCCAAGCCAGGCTTTAGCAATATGGGAACTGTGAACTTCCAGATGTTCAAGATGGTTTTAGAAAAGGCAGAGGAACCAGAGATCAAATTGCCAATATCCACTGGATCATGGGAAAAGCAAGAGAGTTCCAGAAAAACATCTATTTCTGCTTCATTGACTATGCCAAAGCCTTTGTGTGGATCACAATAAACTGTGGAAAATTCTGAAAGAGATGGGAATAACAGACCACCTGACCTGCCTCTTGAGAAACCTATATGCAGGTCAGGAAGTAACAGTTGGAACTGGACATGGAACAACAGACTGGTTCCAAACAGGAAAAGGAGTATGTCAAGGCTGTATATTGTCACCTGGCTTATTTAACTTCTATGCAGAGTACATCATGAGAAACACTGGGCTGGAAGAAGCACAAGCTGGAATCAAGATTGCCGGGAGAAATATCAATAACCCAGATGACACCATCCTTATGGCACAAAGTGAAGAGGAGCTAAAGAGCCTCTTGATGAAAGTGAAAGTGAAAAAGTTGGCTTAAAGCTCAACATTCAAAAAACAAAGATCATGGCATCTGGTCCCATCACTTCATGGGAAATAGATGGCGAAACAGTGGAAACAGTGTCAGACTTTATTTTGGGGGCTCTAAAATCACTGCAGATAGTGACTGCAGCCATGAAATTAAAAGACGCTTACTCCTTGGAAGGAAAGTTATGACCAATATAGATGGTGTATTAAAAAGCAGAGACATTACTTTGCCAACACAGGTCCGTCTAGTCAAGGCTAAGTTTTTTCCAGTGGTCATGTATGGATGTGAGAGTTGTACTATGAAGAAAGCTGAGCGCTGAAGAATTGATGCTTTTGAACTGTGGTGTTGGAGAAGACTCTTGAGAGTCCCTTGGACTGCAAGGAGGTCCAACCAGTCCATTCTAAAGATCAGTCCTGGGTGTTCTTTGGAAGGACTGATGCTGAAGCTGAAACTCCAGTACTTTGGCCACCTTATGCGAAGAGTTGACTCATTGGAAAAGACTCTGATGCTGGGAGGGATTGGGGGCAGCAGGAGAAGGGGATGACGGAGGATGAGATGGCTGGATGGCATCATCGACTCGAAAGACATGAGTTTGAGTAGGCTCCAGGAGTTGGTGATGGACAGGGAGGCCTGGCGTGCTGTGATTCATGGGGTTGCAGAGAGTCGGACATGACTGAGCGACTAAACTGATAGGCATTTTAATCTTTAATGATCACTACATATTAAATATCACAGTTACATATTTCTCTTAAAAGGCTCAAAAATGTGTTTCTTTAAAGCAGATCAAACATTAATTCTGAAGGGAAGTACCATTTAAATTATATTTTAATGTAAGAACTTAGAGACCAACTTAATCACAAATGTTAACTACAATGCATACAACCCTGTGTTTGGACTTCCTGAAAGACATTATTTTTCAGTTTCATTACCTAGTATCATCTTAAATAGGTAGCCTGCTCTGTGATGTGCCAAAATGCCAGGAGTTAATATTAAGATATTAACACTTGATTGCAAATACAGAAACCCAAGAAGTACCTCTATCCAAGATCTGATTATATTTAGTCATTCTAGTTACATGCGTGGGTAATACTACTGGCAAACTTAGTTACAGAAGAGTCACAGTGTATTAACGCACATATATGGAAACTAGAAAGATGGTACTAATGAACCTATTTGCAGGGCAGCAAAGGAAACACAGACCCAGAGAACAGATGCACAGACAAGCATTTGAGGGGAGGAAGGAGAGGGTAAGATGAATGGAGAAAGTAGCATGGAATCATATACATTACCAAATGTAAAATAGATAGCCAACAGAAATTTGCTATATGACTCAGGAAACTCACACCAGGGCTCTATAACAATCTAGAGGGGTGGAAAGGGGTAGGAGGCGGGAGGAAAGTTCAAGAGAGAAGAGACATATATATATATAACCTATGGCTAATTCATGGTGATGTAAGACAGAAATCAAACCAATATTGTAAAGCGAGTATCCTTCAATTAAAAATAAATAAATTTTTAAAAGGGGGAGTTTACCTGGTGTGAAAGTTCTAGTGCCATCACATATGGTCATGTAATAGGTGAAGATGCACGGGAGTCAGAGAGGCAACTCCTACATATGCTCCAGGCATTCTGTGTAAGTCCTGCTTAGTGAGTGACATGAGGCCTCGTGTCATCTAGAGATATTCTGCACTGATATGATGCTAATTGGCACATCATACTATATAGAAAAGCATTCACTATGTTTCCATTACAAAAGATTTCTTGAAATGTATTCAAAATATAATATTGTTTTTGAATTATATTTTACAACCAAAGAGTTATAGGAAAAATATTAACACTCTTGGATGGTGAAAAGAATCTAAAAGATACTGAAAAATGAACAAAAGGCCATTATAGAAGGCTCCTGGGATTAAATATTCTTGAGTATTTGTGAAAAAAATATATGAACTCATTCAAGAAATATATAGCAACAAGGCAAAGAAGCTATATATTGTGCCAGTGAGATTTTAAGTAAATAGACTATTAGAAAAGTACATTTGATTCAATGACATACACATAAAGCATGGCAGTAAAACCCAATAATCAAAACTGCTTAGATTTGCTTATTAATTGGTATCCAGACAATCACAGATATTGCCACGTGTTCACCAATCAACATCCGATATATACTGAAATGTTTTAAGACTACCCAGAGTACAGAGTTCCAAAGAATAGCAAGGAGAGATAAGAAAGCCTTCCTCAGCGATCAAGGCAAAGAAATAGAGGAAAACAATAGAATGGGAAAGACTAGAGATCTCTTCAAGAAAATTAGAGATACCAAGGGAAGATTTCATGGAAAGATGGGCTCAATAAAGGACAGAAATGGTATGGACCTAACAGAAGCAGAAGACATTAAGAAGAGGTGGCAAAAATACATAGACATGTACAAAAAAGATCTTCACGACCAGAAAATCACAAAGGTGTGATCACTCACACTCACCTAGAGCCAGATATCCTGGAATGTGAAGTCAGGTAGGCCTTAGGAAGCATCACTACAAACAAAGCTAGTGGAGGTGATGGAATTCCAGTTGAGCTATTTCAAATCCTGAAAGATCATGCTGTGAAAGTGCTGCACTCAATATGCCAGCAAATTTGAAAAACTCAGCAGTGGCCACAGGACTGGAAAAGGTCAGTTTTCATTCCAATCCCAAAGAAAGGCAATGCCAAAGAATGCTCAAACTACTGCACAACTGCACTCATATTACACACTAGTAAAGTAATGCTCAAAATTCTCCAAGCCAGGCTTCAGCAATATGTGAACTGTGAACTTCCTGATGTTCAAGTTGGTTTTAGAAAAGGCAGAGGAACCAGAGATCAAATTGCCAACATCTGCTAGATCATCAAAAAAGCAAGAGAGTTCCAGAAAAACATCTATTTCTGCTCTAGTGACCATACCAAAGCCTTTGACTGTGTAGATCACAATAAACTGTAGAAAATTCTGAAAGAGATGGGAACACCAGACCACCTGACCTGCCTCTTGAGAAACCTAACCTGTATACTGGTCAGAAAGCAACAGTTAGAACTGGACACGGAACAACAGACTGGTTTCAAATAGGAAAAGGAGTATGTCAAGGCTGTATACTGTCACCCTGCTTATTTAACTTATATGCAGAGTACATCATGAGAAACGCTGGACTGGAGAAAGCACAAGCTGGAATCAAGATTGCCGGGAGAAATATCAATAACCTCAGATATGCAGATGACACCACCCTTATGGCAGAAAGTGAAGAGGAACTCAAAAGCCTCTTGATGAAAGTGAAAGAGGAGAGTGGAAAAGTTGGCTTAAAGCTCAACATTCAGAAAACTAAGATCATGGCATCTGGTCCCATCACTCTGGTCCCATCACTTCATGGCAAATAGATGGGGAAACAGTGGAAACAGTGTCAGACTTTATTTTTCTGTTCTCCAAAATCACTGCGGATGGTAATTGCAGCCATGAAATTAAAAGACGCTTCCTCCTGGGAAAGAAAGTTATGACCAACCTAGACAGCATATTAAAAAGCAGAGAGTTGCTTGTATATTTTTGAGATTAGTTGTTTGTTAGTTGCTTCATTTGCTATTATTTTCTCCCATTCTGAAGGCTGTCTTTTCACCTTGCTTATAGTTTCCTTTGTTGTGCAGAAGCTTTTAAGTTTAATTAGGTTCCATTTGTTTATTTTTGCTTTTATTTCCCAATCAAAAAATGGGCCAAAGAACTAAATAGACATTTCTCCAAAGAAGACATACAGATGGCTAACAAACACATGAAAAGATGCTCAACATCACTCATTATCAGAGAAATGCAAATCAAAACCACTATGTGGTACCATTTCACGCCAGTCAGAATGGCTGATATCCAAAAGTCTACAAGCAATAAATGCTGGAGAGGGTGTGGAGAAAAGGGAACCCTCTTACACTGTTGTTGGGAATGCAAACTAGTACAGCCACTATGGAGAACAGTGTGGTGATTCCTTAAAAATCTGGAAATAGAACTGCCTTATGATCCAGCAATCCCACTGCTGGGCATACACACTGAGGAAACCAGAATTGAAAGAGACATGTGTACCCCAATGTTCATAGCAGCACTGTTTATAATAGCCAGGACATGGAAGCAACCTAGATGTCCATCAGCAGATGAATGGATAAGAAAGCTGTGGTACATATACACAAGGGAGTATTACTCAGCCATTAAAAAGAATACATTTGAATCAGTTCTAATGAGGTAGATGAAACTGGAGCCTATTATACAGAGTGAAGTAAGCCAGAAAGAAAAACACCAATACAGTATACTAACGCATATATATGGAATTTAGAAAGATGGTAACAATAACCCTGTATAGGAGACAGCAAAAGAGACACTGATGTATAGAACAGTCTTTTGGACTCTGTGGGAGAGGGAGAGGGTGGGATGATTTGGAAGAATGGCATTGAAATATGTATAATATTATATATGAAACGAGTCGCCAGTCCAGGTTTGATGCACGATACTGGATGCTTGGGGCTAGTGCACTGGGACGACCCAGAGGGATGGTATGGGGAGGGAGGAGGGAGGGGGGTTTGGGATGGGGAACACATGTATACCTGTGGCAGATTCATTTTGATATATGGCAAAACCAATACAATATTGAAAAGTTAAATAAAATAAAATTTAAAAAAAAAAAAAAGAAAAAGCAGAGACATTACTTTGCCAACAAAGGTCCATCTAGTCACGGCTATGGTTTTTCCAGTAGTCATGTATGGATATAAGTTGAACTATAAATAAAGCTGAGCACTGAAGAATTGACGCTTTGGAATTATGGTTTTAGAAAAGACTCTTGAGAGTCCCTTGGACTGCAAGGAGATCCAACCAGTCCATTCTAAAGATCAGTCCTGGGTATTCATTGTAGGAACTGATGTTGAAGCTGAAACTCCAATAATTTGGCCACCTCATGTGGAGGGCTGACTCATTTGAAAAGACCCTGATGCTAGGAAAGATTGACTGCAGGAGGAGAAGGGGACGACAGAGGATGAGATGGTTGGATGGCATCACCGACACAATGGACATGGATTTGCATAGACTCCGGGAGTTGGTGATGGACAGGGAGGCCTGGCATGCTGCGGTTCATGGGGTCGCAAAGAGTCGGACACGAGTGAGCAACTGAACTGAACTGAGAGACCCAAAATAATCCTTCTATTTCTCTTGCTACCTACTGAGAATCCAAAATTGACAAGTGACTCTTTTCTTCCCAAGTCCATAAACTAAATACACATCAGCAACA
Source organism: Tragelaphus eurycerus (assembly GCA_935064755.1). Lineage (NCBI taxonomy): Eukaryota > Metazoa > Chordata > Mammalia > Artiodactyla > Bovidae > Tragelaphus > Tragelaphus eurycerus. Next base: position 33,324,005 of record CAKXYN010000013.1, read on the forward strand.
AAGTGAAACTGTTATGTTTTCATAAAAACTGTTTTTAATGGGAAAACTCTGCATTAAGCAATTTCTATCAAGCCGCTGTAAAAATGGGTCTAAATTAAGCTATACTTATTACCTCTAATTGCAGCCTCATTTTTGCTTTTTACACAAATTGCAATATATTTTCCCTGTAAGGCTCCCTGAATTCAATATCCCCATTAGTTATGAAAGATTCTGTTACCCTAGAAGCAGAGAAACAGATAAGGAACTTTAGAATTGATTTTTTTTAAGCCTGTGCTGTTGCCTGTAACAGAAGTATCAGAATCAGATTTTGAGATGCTAAGATAGAAGTGGCCCAATACACATCTACAGAGCTGATAACATCGCCCAAGAAAGACAAAGCTTTTATTCTAACATAAAAATATACAGAGCTCGGTTTAAAAAAAAAAAAAATCGAGAGGATAGAGGAAAGGGTAAGCAAGACAAATAAAGGAAAGGTGTGCGTGTTGGGGGACAGGGATTTCAAGGGTAAAGAAGACAGACCTACTCTTAGGAGGAGCTTAAAAATGTCGTCAATGCTAGACGGGAACTCTAAAAAGAGAAGTGGCCACAGGTGAATCACTCCATGAGATTACATTTTCTTAGGCAAAGATCATCTATATATTTAATACTTATCAAGAAGATAGCAACGTGCACTTTATGGGAGGAGTATTTTCAGGGTGGGTTGTGCACAGAAGCATGATAAAACAAAGGTTGGGAATGTCAAGATTGATGTGGATTATAAAAAGATGTGGGAACAGATTGCGACAAATCATGGTATCCACAGAAGAAAGCAAGTTAAGTTGTCTTTTGCTTATCGTCACTGATCTTTATTACTTATCAAATAGGGCTACAGAAAGAATAAAGTAGTGATATGGCATTCATGATATAAAGTAATGCAGTTTTGACTTTATTATCACCATATAGCTAAAAAAAATAAAAGGACAGAAAGTTATACACTGATCCACACCCCAAACTTTTCATCCATTTACAGTGCTATGAACTTCGCTGTCAGGACTTCTGTGAAAACACCACAGGGAACACCAGTCCACTAGGTTATTGTCTTTTTCGTTCTCCCATGAATCCACTATGCAACACTGGGAAATACACCGATCTTTTTGGACCCCACTCTAAAATGCTAAGGTTTCTTTCAACGCTCACATAGACATCCATGAAATCTGCCACAATCACAGTGATGGGGTTTGGGACAAGTTACCCTTAAATATGGCACCTTGGCAGACTGAATGTCTTAACCTGAAGCAGCTTGAGGAAACAAGATGCAGAAGAATGAAGGTCGCTCTGACCTTCCCCAACTCCTTCACCTTCTTCCCGGCAACAGGTCATAAACTTTCATATGAGAGATGTCCTTCCACTACCCAGGAGATAGAGAATTTCAGGCCAAGAAATTCACACAAACAAACCTTGTTAAACTAACTCATCAACTAACTCATCTTACTAGTATTCTTCACCACTTACTACCCCTAGCCCATACTCCTCTGTCCTGTTAATTCTTCACAAATTGGTTCCCATTTTTTTTTTTTTAATCTAAAAGCTTCCTGTTCTGGTCACTTCCTTGGGTCATTTTCTTTTGAAGGCTGCTATGGACACATAAAATTCAATACAATGTAAACAATAAGGTCCTAATGGAAAGGACAGAGAACTATATTCAATATCTTATAATAAACCATAATGAAAAAGATTATGAAAAAGAATGTATATGTTTATCAGTTCAGTTAAGTTCAGTTCAGTCTCTCAGTCGTGTCCGACTCTTTGCAACCCCATGAACTGCAGCACGCCAGGCCTCCCTGTCCAACACCAACTCATGGAGTCTACCCAAACCCATGTCCATGGAGTTGGTGATGCCATCCAGCCATCTCATCCTCTGTCGTCCCCTTCTCCTCCTTCTCCCAATCCCTCCTAGCATTAGGGTCTTTTCCAATGAGTCAACTCTTCGCATGAGGTAGCCAAAGTATTGGAGTTTCAGCTTCAACATCAGTCCTTCCAATGAAAACCCAGGACTGATCTCCTTTAGGATGGACTGGTTGGATCTCCTTGCAGTCCAAGGGACCCTCAAGAGTCTTCTCCAACACCACACTTCAAAAGCCTTAATTCTTCGGCACTCAGCTTTCTTCACCATCCAACTCTCACATCCATACATGACCACTGGAAAAACCATAGCCTTGACTAGACAGACCTTTGTTGGCAAAGTAATGTCTCTGCTTTTAAATATGCTATCTAGGTTGGTTATCTCTATGTAAAAGAATATATTCCTGTGTGTGTATAATTGAATCACTATGGTGCACAGCAGAAATTAACATTTTGTAACTCAACTATACTTCAGTAAAATAAATTTTAAAAAATGAATAAATGCATTTGTTTTTCTTCTGCTAATCTGTTTTATATCATTTTAATTCTTAGGCCCAGGCGGAGGCCAAAAAATGGTATAAAACAATCTCTCCTTCCCTATAGCACCAAGGAAGAGATAAATACTAAAGGCACAAAGAGTACAATGAGATGAAACATGGTATCTGTAAGACATGGGGGTATATATATGTGGGGTTATTCATAGCATGGGTTTCATCCTATGTATGGATGAAGGTGACTGACATCTCTGAGTGGAGAATGAGGTAGGTGAAGCTGTGGATTTAAGAGGATAAGGATATTGTTTTATTGGCTAGTGTAAAATAGGCAAAGAGAAGTGAAAGTGTTAGCCATTCAGTTGTGTCCTACTCTTTGCCACCCCATGGACTGTAGCCCACCAGGCTCCTCTGACCATGGGATTCTCCAGGCAAGAATACTGGAATGGGTTGCCATTCCCTTCTCCAGGGGATCTTCTCAACCCAGGAATCAAACCTCGGTCTCCTGCATTGCAGGCAGTTTCTTTACCAACTGAGCCACCAAGGAAGTCCATAAAACAGGCAAGGCAAGGTTAAAATGGTAACTAATATTGGGCATTACACAACTGGGGGGAAAAGTGGTGAAACTTTGACCCCAGCGGCACAGGTTTTCATTAGGTTTCCAAACAACTGCAAGTCTCAGTAGGCTTTGAGAGTGACAGAATCTAAATGTTTGAGCAAGATGATTCTTCCTCGGGGTGTACCCAGAAGTGAAAGGCAACTGTAATAGGAACCAGAAGTGTCTGCTTCTTAACTACTGTCAATCATTAGCAATGGTACCTTGAGTTGGAAAAGGCTTTCCTTAGGATTTTCTGGCTCACTGACTTGCTGACTTCAACAAGCATCTCAGAAAACCATTTTCTCCCAAGCCTTTGAATATCTGATGATTATGGAGGCTGACCAATGAAAGCACAATGTCGAGTAATGAAGTGAACAGATGCTTGGCTTCCACTGTCAAATGCCAATCCAGACACCTCTATCATTTCCTTGAGTAAACTTGGTCTAAAGGCCCAATTTTCAAGTTTACTTATAAAAAAGCTTCATCTATACAGCCATGGGGCTCTTTTATAAGAAGCCAATGACTCCTTCTCCTTCTCTGGTCACAGATCTTTCTCTGCTGTCATGTTAATTGATCACCATTAACAGTAGCTATTAATTATTCTATCCCTCTGGGGGTTCTCAGAAGTCAGTTTTATTTATTACATGCCTTCCAACTTGACTGAAATCTTAAGCATTCTTTTCTGTTTCCTGGATAGAAGTGGGAGAATTTCAGTTCTTCAGGGAACTTTTACTTCCAGGCTGGCACCAATCCATATGGCCCTAGATTTACTTTTTCTCCATTTCACCCCCACTCCGTTCCTTTTCTATCTTTACCCCACAGTGACTGGTAAAGAATGACTGGATTTCTTCAGCACTCAGTTTCCACTGCAAACTTTCAGTCACTACATTTCTCTCCTCACTCCTTATTGTATAGAATTCCAAGATCTTTTATTTTCTCTTGGAGTATAATTATTCTCTGCTGTACAACAAAGTAGATCGGCTATATGTGGACATATATCCCCTCCTTCCGGAGCCTATCTCTGACTCTGCTCCTTCTCATTCCTCTGCGGCTGCTGCTAAGTTGCTTCACTCGTGTCCGACTCTGTGCGACCCCATAGACGGCAACCCAACAGGCTCCCCCATCCCTGGGATTCTCCAGGCAAGAATACTGGAGTGGGTTGCCATTTCCTTCTCCAATGCATGAAAGTGAAAAGTGAAAGTGAAGTCGCTCAGTTGTGTCCCCCCATGGACTGCAGCCTACCAGGCTCCTCCATCCATGGGATTTTCCAGGCAAGAGTACTGGAGTGGGGTGCCATTGCCTTCTCCATCTCACTCCTCTAAGGTCATCACAGAGCACCAGCTGAGCTCCATGCAGTCTCCCTTCTACACTGCCCTCTTTAATTTCAGCTCTATGGACTATAAAAGTTAATGGTTGCTCTGCCTTCTCTACCCTGTCTCTCTTACTTCATTGCCTACCTAATTTCTTGTTTATCTCCTACATTGATGTCCTTACTATTTAACTTAGCTTTTTTAAAAAATTACATGATGTCACATTATTTGCCAAGCATTTCCTATATAATTATTATCCCCTATCTCCTCAAAGAGCATCCTTTTCTTCAGGCAGAGATTGAGCTTTGCCCTTGGTAATAAAACCCTGTGGAAGGTTAGCATATCACTAAGCATTCTGAAAGTGCTCCATACACTCTTGATGAGTTCACCCAAATCCTACTGACCCCCTACTACATCCTCCCCCTTACTTGGCAGCTAGTTCTAGGTTTGCAGAGTTTGTATCCATGACAACTTTCAGTCTTTAAGGACAATGTAATGAGATTTTTTTCTTTGGTTTAAAAACCCGCAAGATACATCTCACCCTGTTTGTCATTTTATTTCCGGGACCATTGCTTTTATCTGGTCTTGTTTTTTGCCCTCTCCTAACTGCCCATAGATTGTAATCTCAAACTTCAGAATGAAAATCCCTTATTTCATTAGTCACTTTCATTTCTCAACTATTAAGTCAAAAATTTTCTTTTTAGAGCATTTGTTGTGGCCTTTTGAAAAAGCATGTCTAATTTCATTACATTTTTTAGGATAGTGCATTTTACTGTTCTTTTATTCACCCTACTAGATTTTAGAGAATTGTAGGAGGAAAAAACTATTCAGACAAAGAATTATTGTTTCCCTGTGATTGGAATCCTTATATTCCTGCCTTTCTTCAGTGAATGGGTGTAATTATGTGTATGGGAAATTAGAGTATTTGCTATGATAATTATTCACTCCTCTCAAACAGGAGAATAATTATAATGTCAGCAACAGTCTGTACAAGGTATTACCAGAGCTTTCCTTTAAAATTTGTCAGAGAAATGGCTTCTGGGACCTCAGTAATTAATATTAACTTCTCACAAATACATTTTATTCATTTGGAAAACATATTAAAATGCCTTCATACTTACAATTTTATGGTAGAAAACTCCAAATATTTTTTTAAGCTAGGCCCTGAGAACATCTGGATAGGTTTTTACATAGCCAGGTTCCATTATTTTATGATACCAGACTATTTTAGACACATAAAATTTTAAAACAACATGATTTTTAGCAGTTCCCCTTATCCTTGTTAGCAAATGCAAACTTACATATTCTATCATTCCATTAAAAGGTCAGCTATAATATTTAAAAGATCAGTGTGGAACTAATCACAAGTTTTGGTTCAATGCTTTAGCATTTCATTTCATACAATTACCAAAGCTAGAAGAAACTGAAAATATTATGCATTGAATAATTACAGTTTATGTTACTTTTGAGAGGTAAGGTTAAACAGAAATACCATTTTTATGGGAAAATCATTAAAGACATATAAATGAACCGTGAATCTATAGAAAGGGAAAATGTGTGTTATGAAAACACAATCTGAGCATGTCTTTGAAAGGTGTACTTAACCCCTGGTTAATCACATAAATGAAAGAGAAGACTATGATACAAAATTTCAGTTCCTGAGTGATGGGCTTCCCTGGTGGCTCAGATGGTAGAGAATCTGTCTGCAATGCGGGAGACCTGGGTTCCATCCCTGGGTTGGGAAGATACCCTGGAGGAGGTAATGGCAACCCACTCTAATATTCTTGCCTGGAGAATTCCATGGACAGAGGAGTCTGGCGGGCTACAGTCCATGGGGTCACAAAGAGTCAGACAGAACAGAGCAACCAACACACACTGAGTGGTGGTAGACAGTTGCAAGTGAAATCTAATAGAAAACATTGCCCCATACAGTACATAACATCATGAAAAAGAGGTCAATGTAGACTATAGTTACCACTTACAAAATGTCTGTCTGCCACACTGCTGAGAAAACCTCATAGTAGAAATTCCTACATTATGACTATAGGTTGTTGTTATACAATTTAAGTGAGTATCAGAAATTATGTTCTCAAGTGATTTTTTTTTTTTTTTTTTGGTGATACCCTGGCTTATCCCCAGTTTCCACTCCTGGCTGAATGTTTAGCCCTCTCTCATCCGGAAGTGGTCTCTCATGAATGGCTTAATCAGACTTGAACACAACCAAGCTATTCAACTAGGTTTCTGCTAGAAACCTATGGATCCTCTATAGATCTTACAATCAAAAGTAAAGGTGGATGAACTTCAAGACTATTACACAGAGTGAAGTAAGTCAGAAAGAGAAAGACAAACATCATTTATTAATGCATATATATGAAATCTATAAAGAGGGTACTGATGATTCTACATGCAGGGTAGCAAAGGAGACACAGACATAAAGAACAAATTTTGGACTCAGTGGGAGAAGGAGAGGGTGGGATGATTTGAAATATATACGTTAACATATGTAAAACAGATAGTCAGTGGGAATTTGATGTATGATTAAGGGCACCCAAAGACCGTGCTCTGTGGGTGCTGTGACAACCTGGAGGAATGGGTTGGGGAGGGAGGTGGGAAGAGGATTCAGGAGTGAGGGGACACATGTATGCTTATGGCCAATTCATATTGATGTATGGCAAAAACCATGACAATATTGTAAATTAATTATCCTCCAATTAAAAAACAAACTGGAGAAGGAAATGGCAACCCACTCCAGTATTCTTGCCTGGAGAATTCCATGGACAGAGGAGCAGAACAGGCTGCAATCCATGCAATCGCAAAGAGTTGGACACAACTGTGCTACTAACTTTCAACTTTCATAAAAAACAAACAAAAAGTAAATGGAAGTCTTTACACTTGGAAAGGCACTTTAGATCACCAAGTCTAACCGAGGTCCTAAAGGGTGCTAACTGTCCAGGGGGATCCAGCCCACCCCAAGTCTTTGTCTCAGTACAGAGCAGATCAAACCTCCTCTTCAGAGTCTCCCTTCCCAAGACAACTGAGTGAAAAGCAAATTTTCAGGAGGTTGGTGGAATTGTGCTTCTGGAATATTAGGATGTACATGTAAAACTTTTATCTACATTTATCAATTACTTTCCTTTGCAATTGAAGATCAAAATAAAACTCCTACATGATGATAGAAAAGCAACTGGCAAGACCATAAAACATTTTAATCATTATTATATTAGTATCTTTAAAAGCAGTCTTCCCAGGTGGCTCAGCAGTAAAGAATCCACCTGCAATGCAGAAGACATGGGTTTGATTACTGGTTCAGAAAAATCCCCTGGAGAAGGAAATGGCAACCCACTCCAGTATTCTTGCATGGGAAATCCCATGGACAGAGGAGCCTGGCAGGCTACAGTCCATGGGGTCACAAAAGAGTTGGACACAACCGAGCAACTAAACAACAACAAGAACAATCTTTAAATGCTTCCTAGAAAAAAAATGTGCTTCCCTCTTCAGAAAACAACAATGTTAAATGCTAAGTTTTGCTTTTTGTTTTTTTTGGCCAAGCCTTAAATGTTATGAAATGTGGTTCCTTCAGTTTTACAGGTATAGAATATTGGTACACTGTGTAAATTTCTATTCAAGCTAGGACTCTCAAAAGTTTTTGATCAAAGAAATGGATTCAACAGGCACAAAGAAAATGAGTGAGGCATAACTGCTATTAATTGCTATGGTCAAGAAAAACATGGGTTTTAGAACACAGGCACGGCATTCATAACATCCAAATGCCTAGAACAGCAACAGATAGGGAAGAATCGCACGAAGTACACAGTTTACAAAGGACTCATCATACTGAACATCACTTACAAGGTGTTATTGCATATATAAAAGCACAACTACTATAATACTGGGCCTCTGAAGCTTTATTTTATTTTCCTTTTTGTTTAAAAAAGGATCCATCTAATCAACAAGATGGTGGCCAACTGGTATTCAGTATGACCACGGTTGGTGGCAGCAGCCCCACTGATGTGTAGGGCAAGGATATACGTACACACGTACATTTAAAGAGTGCCTGTGTTAGGGCTTCCCTGATGGTTGCAATGGCTAAGATCCTGTCCTCCCATAGCAGGGGACCTGCATTTGATCCCTGCTCAGGGAACTAGATTCCACAACTAAGAGTTTGCATGTTGCAACAAAAGCTCCCGTGTGCAGCAACTAAGCCCTGGTGCAGCCAAATGAATAAAAATAAATATTTCAAAAATTCTTAAAAATAAAGTAAAAAATAAATGTATACTCAAAATTACAAAAGAAATTATGAAATCAAATCCAGGACATATCAAGTGAGTGAGAATAAAAGATGGGGAAAAAAATGTATATTCCTATATTACGAATAAGAACAATATTAATGATGATTCCAGACTGAGTATTCTAAGCACTTTTCATGAATTATCCACTGAATCTCACAACACACTGGACTGCACGCACTACTTCCAAGACAATTTTCATTTCTGATTATGGAGCTAAGGCTACAGGAACTAGTGTAGCAGAGCCAGTCTGAGCCTAGGCAACCAGATTTTAGGGTTGCAGGGCTTGACTGCCTCTCCTTACAAGTACCAAAGAGTTTTTGTCTTGGTTGAGTGAACTTCTATCTCAACCACTGGACCAACTGTCATTAAGCCTCTCCCTTTCCATGACCTGTTAGACTGTGGAGGGTATAAAATAGATTTAACAGATGGTCTTAAAAAAAAAAAAGAGACAGTTTTTTGCTATTAAGAGTGTTATAATAATCACACATCAAACAATTGGATGGCAGAACATGAGTACCTATAGCAGAAGTTGGTGAAATTTTTCTGCATGAGACCAGATGATAAATATTTTAGGCTCATGAGCCTCACAGTCTCTGTCGCAACTGTTTGGGTCTGCCCAAGTAGTACGAAAGTCAGCCAAGACAATAAATGAATGAATGGGTGCGGATGTGTTCCAATAATCTATTCCCAAAAACATGTGGGGAGGGGGACAGATCAGCCATAGTTTGCAGACCCTTTATCAAGATGACCAGCTAACATCTCATGAAAAGGAATGAATCACAATCGTTTATTTTCCAGGAAGTGGTATTTCTTTTATCCTAAATCTATAAGCTCCCCAGAAGCCATAGGGTTAGGAACAGTCTTATTATTGAGGAACAAACACAATTTTATACAAACGTATATTCCCAAACTTAATGAAATTTCAGCCTCTGTCAACAAGCAAGAAGTTAGTTTTGTGATTTCCAACAAAGGACAAACCTTCTTGTATACTTCTGGAAATCATGCAATGTCTGTGCTGGTCAGTGTGCTGGGGACAAATCTCTCATCCATTCCTGTGTGGCTATCTTTGTACAAAGCCACCAGCTTTATGCTACACACTGAATTACATTTTATCATTTGATGTTGTGCCATTAGCCAAAGTCTCTTCTTATTCTCATTAGAAATAGAAATCCACCTCTCGCCCAAAAAATAATAGTCTATATAGTCATTTGCTGCTAGTGTTGTTTAGAGTTAGAGATTATTCAAGTTACTTTAAATCAGCAACAATTTACAAAGGACCTACTTCATGTCAAGCTAATCTCAATATTAGATAATTCTGAATACTAGTCATAAAATATGGATAGATAAAAGATTATTTAGTCACACAGATAAACATCTTGTTTTTCTCTAATTCTCCAAGAGGCTATAGGATTTAATGTTGGCAGGATATAACATCTTTAAATGCTTTCTATTATATATTCTCAGATGCAAAAGTAAAATCTTAAGTCTAACACTAAGATCAAACAACTCGGAGTATACAATAAGACCCTTGAGTGTATAGATTGCAGGTTACAGCACAAAAGTTATTTTTCCATCGCTCTACCAAAAGTTTTGTATTTACTACGTGCTAAGTAAGTTGACTTTCTTTTGTGGTCAACAGTTAAGCCGCCTATTTTATAATGTCTGAGTTGTCTCAGGAGAGAAAGAAAAAGTTTACAAACTAGAATTTGTATAGCCCTTGGGTCATGTTGCTTTCACCAAAAATTTAACTCCCCAGATTGTGCATTTAGTTCATAGTCTAAAGACTTCAAAACTTCAAATGTCCTTTGTCTGTGATCATTGATTGCTGTTAAACTAAATGTTTTTCACTCTGTAATCAATACTTTCTTACAAAAATAAACCCAGGCATTGACAAACAGCAACTATGCAGCACACTGCAGCCTGCCTGAGAGCAGACGGCATGAAAAACAACTGCTCCCTAGAATTTTTAAAGATCGCATTGACTCCAGCACTTATTACAATTTTTACAAGTTTCTTACAGCTGAATCATTCCACTGTAACAAGACTTTATTAAATTAGACAGCTATTGAGTAATAAGCTTTCTGAGAATAACAATTAACGTGCCTTTGGCCTTTATTACTGTTTCAAACTATTGCAAGCACACTGCTCATGTTCCTTTTTACATCTTTGGTGGCAAAGTCATTAAAGAGCAGCAGCTAGATAAAATGAGGTTATGAAATGTGATGACTTTGTGTATCATCAAACTACTGTAAGTTTTTCAAAAAAGAAATCATCGCACTTTTTGGACCCTCAATGCAAGGCATCCTTTTATGAGGGACTTTAACCCTGTACACTCTAAGTTGTACATTCCTGGCTTTTGTAAGCACTTGATTTCCAATTAGTTTGTCAAAGGAAACTCTTTAATACAACTTCTGGTGAGAATCATGGTAGATGTGAGGTGTGAACAGCCAGCAACACAAATATGATTGCCATCAACATGCACCATGTGTAACTCTCCCTCCAAGACTAATTGACTCAAACACCAAATTCCTAAAGCACATAACCGGCAATAAGTAGTCAGTGGTCTGGGTGAGAGCTAAATGAAGTTGGGAAGAATAACACCAAGCACTTCCAAGTACAACAGCGCACAAACAAGCACTTTCAATGCACACACCTTAAATCCTTTATGGCATTTGCTTGCCTTCCTGTTTATTAGCAAAAAAAAAAAAGAACCCAAGGAACAACTATTTTAAATCATATGAACCCTGCATGTGTTTATCCGTGACAAACAGCAACAAAGGCATTTACAATTTTTATTAGCAACCATTGATATTTACTGCCAACAGAGGTGGTTTTGCATTACAGTGAAGCAATTCAGTGAACCAACTCCAAGGTTTTTCAAAACATACTTTCTCCTTCTTGTTCCAAGCACTTGTTCCTCTATACCTCAGCTCAAAATTGCCACCAAGTGGATAGACCAACACCAGTTTGCTTATAGCTGTACAGAAAACAGCTGCTTCTGATCTGAGGACAGTTGAACAAATCCCATCCACCAGCATTTTCTAAATTACCTACTATGTACAAGTTATTCTCCCAGATGCTACAGATTAAATACATTTTGATTATGAGGGAGAAGACCAAAGTCCAATTATGGTACCACAATTTTCTAGATATATATAAATTGTATTTATCTCTTAATATATAAAATTTTTATACACACACACATATACAAATTTATATCTTTATAATCTATAAGGGAAAAAAATAACCAATTAGTGCTACTGTGCCTGAGAACAAGGGTAATACCCAGCTTGGGGAAAGTTTTCTTACTGCCAGTAACTGTTTAACTGCATGAACGAGAAGCTTCTGAACACATAAAATTGAAGTCGCTTCTTAAACCACTGATAGTATTCAAGAGACCAATAAAGTGGAGGTTATGTGGACCCCCTTTTACAATCCTTCACAGAGATACTGTAGCAGACCTGATAGTGGAGACGTATTACACATTTCACTGTAGGACTATAACCAGGGAAAGGCAGGCACACAGATGAGAAACATCTTTATTTCCAGCCAGTCAGCTGCCTCTCCTTGCATGGGTCCACCCTGACCTTTCACACCTTAGAGCACTGCGTACGGGAAACCCCCAAAGGGAAGAGAATCTATAAACACACTTGATCAACCAATTTATTGCATGAAATATCTAATTTATTGAAATGAGTAATTCTGTCCTATTCAGGCTAATCCTCAGCTTCCAGCATTATTTACTTTCCACTACAAAACCTATCCTCTCTCTCGGAAGCATGGGCACCAAAGGGAGGAACAGTAACTTTTAATGGGTGCAGTTAGAACTTGAATTTTTTTATCTGAAAACCATAAAGCTTTTAAAAATGAATTTGCAAATGTAATTGAGCTCCTAATAGCTGCTACTGATAGTAATTAAAGAAATCTCATTTCCCTAAATTAAACATAATGAAATGTTTTTCAAGATCAAATAAAACTAGAAAATGCCATCAGGATGATAGAATTTGCCTCTGAAAGTGGTATTCTGGAGTCTGCAGAGAAGCCTCCATTGCCAGCAGAAGCCAATGGCTTATAGGGTAATAGGTAATGGGGAAGTCATTTCCACTAGATCGTATCAGTTTTTATTGACTGATAACCAATCTAAAGGGCATCACGGTGCTTATGCAAATGTAACAGGCATCCTGTAAAGCTCTTTCATTAGGGTCTTTAAAGAGTTTGTTATTTAATTAAATGTCAGCATGTCTTCAGTTCAACTTGGGCATTTTCAAACTTAATGTTTCATTTTCTCTTTTACTTTTGCCTCCTCTTAAAGTGAAAAGGGCACTTGGGACCCATCAGCTACCGCCTCACCCTGGTCCTGTTAAGAGGCAGGGAAGCACTTCTGTTGCTCAGAATTGATCATTACCTCTCCATTTCTTAATGGTCCCCAAGGGGGAAAAATATCCAGACTTTTCTTCTGTATTTCAGCACTTTATCACCCTGGTGGTCAAGAAGTATTTTTCCCCTTATGATAGATCAAAATATTTTGTGTTTTAGTTTCATTCCTTGTCTTATCAGTTGGACTTCTACCAATCCAAGAAACAGTCTCACAGCTTTGCATAAAAAGGGCTGACTTCAGGAGAAAATAATCAGGTCAGCCTTCAGTCTTCTATTAGTGGTCACATCGCTTCTCATCCTAGGACAAGCTTTTATCTTCACACTTATGTATGGAATCAACAATGATGTATTCTTGTGGCTTGTCACCAGCTTTTTAAAAATTATAACTGTTGCCACCCTTCTCTGGTATTCTCACATTTCCTTTAAAAATGATTCTCAAAATCAGATACAAAATGATAGCAAGAGTTAGGTAACCAACCACTGATTAATGTTACTAAATCCCAGTGCTCTATGTTGTCCCCCGACTCTACCCCCACAACACACATACCAACAGTCCTCCACTGAAAGTCCCTCATTCACCTACTGAAGAACTCATAGCAAGTGCTCAACAAACAGCTATCTTTAACCAACTAATGATTTTTTATCCAAACCTATAAAAGATGGTCAGAATCATATCTCATCAGGGAAGTGAAAATTAAAAGAGCAGTGAGATATCACTATACACTTTTTAGAAAAGCTAAAATCCCAAACGGTGATAACAACAAATGCTGAGGAGCAAGAGGAATTAACATTCAATGCTGGTGACAATTCAAAATGGTACAAGTTCAGAAGACAGCATGGCAGTATCTTGCAAACCTGAACATATGGTTCCATATACAACCCAGCAATCACGGTCTCTCGTTTTCACCAAAATCAGTTCAAAAGCTATGCCTACAAAAAAACCTGCACAAGAATATTATAGCAACTTTTGGAGGCTCAGGGCAATCTGCTCCTAAAAATATGCCAAATATGGCATACTGATTATTTTTGTTTTACAATAATTTACTCAAATGGACAATGCTAGGAAAAACACTCTGACTCCCTTCTTTCCTCCTGAAAGTGAGAAATAAATCTCCCATGTGAAGGGATCTTCCCTATGCCAGGAGGACAGAAAGCATCCCCATCACCAGAGTAGAGGGACTCAAGGATAAGAAAGCTATATAAACAAACACTGTTATTTATTTATTAGCATGCTACCCCAAGCACAAGCCATTTTGCCTTGTTAAACCTTCACAAGTAATTGCTTGTCTAAAAATAATTATTTCTTTGTCTTAAAATAATATAAGTGAAATAAAGTGAAGTGAAGTCGCTCAGTCATATCCGACTCTTTGCGACCCCATGAATAGCAGCCAATGAGGCTCCTCTGTCCATGGGATTTTCCAGGCAAGAATACTAGAGTGGGTTGCCATTTCCTTCTTCAGGGGATCTTCCCGACCCAGGGATCGAACCTGAGTCTCCCGCATTGTAGGCAGACCCTTTATTTTCTGAGCCAAATGACATATAAACAGTCTTATAAACAAAACATTATACAAACAAAGCCGGCTCTGGTCACTTTGGAGATCCCATTTCCATGACATTTTCATATGTATCAATTACATTTTTAAAAATGTCAAGTGAAAGTGTTAGCTGCTCAGTTGTGTCTGACTCTCTGTGACCCTGTGGACTGTAGCCCTCCCAGCTCCTCTTTCCATGGGATTCTCCAGGCAAGAATACTGGAGTAGGTTGTCATTTCCTACTCCAGGTGATCTTTCCAACCCAGGAATCAAACCTGGGTCTCCCACATTGCAGGTAGATTCTTTACCATCTGAGCCACCAGACAGCCTTATAAACAAAACACTATATAAACAAAGCCTGCTTTGGTCACCTTGGAGATCCCATTTCTATGACACTTTCATATGTACGAATTCAATTTTTAAAAATTATTTATTTATTTGGCTGCATTGAGTATTAGTTGCAACACTCAGGATCTTTTTAGTTGCAGCATGTGGGATCTAGTTCCATGGCCAAGGATCAAATCTGAGTCCCCAGCATTGGGAGCACAGAGTCTTTCTTAGCCACTGGACCATGAGGGAAGTCCTTTCAGCTTTTTTTTTTTTTTTCTCCTGTAATATGTCAATGGCAATTTAAGTATTAGACCAACAAAAAGAACTAAATGGATTTAGGGGACGAATTTTTCCTCTCCCCAACAGTTGTCATGGACTGTAAGATACTCACTGGATCTCACTTCCCTGTCTACTCCCACCTTGAGGCACAGATATCCAGGGACCTCTCCTCATGATAGCCAGCGACAGGTGAGACTACTTGTCAGCCTCCCAGATCTCTGGCTGCAAGATCTGATGGAAATAAAAGTAGTGAGTCTTTTCTCTTTCTAAATTTAGATTATCAGGAGAAAATGCGTGTGGGAAGAGCTTCTTGGACATAGCAGCTCTGGTAAATTTGGTAATAAGTATTGATTCTTTCGGACACAACTGAGCGACTGATCTGATCTGTTCTGATTGATTCTTTCTCTCCCAAAGATGATCACTGTTTTTGTTTTTGTCTTTTCCATCATTTGTCACAAGGAAGGAAAACCATAGGGCAAAATGCAGGCCAAACCCCTATAAGCCTGCTATTCAAGCTGGACTCTGCTGCTGTTGCTGCTGCTAAGTCGCTTCAGTCATGTCCGACTCTGTGCGACCCCATAGACGGAAGCTCACCAGGCTTCCCCATCCCTGGGATTCTCCAGGCAAGAACACTGGAGTGGGTTGCCATTTCCTTCTCCAGTGCATGAAAGTGAAAAGTGAAAGGGAAGTCACTCAGCCATGTCCGACTCTTAGGAACCCCATGGACTGCAGCCTACCAGGCTCCTCCATCCATGGGATTTTCCAGGCAAGAGTACTGGAGTGGGGTGCCATCACCTTCTCTGAAGCTGGACTCACAGACTGTTAAATTAATGGTTCTCACCAGATCAGCAAACTCTACCATGGGTCCTCTATGTAAAAACTGAAGGAAAATTGTCTTTTTGGCTTGTTCTATGTCTTGAGATTTTGGCTTTATGACCAGTGAGAATATTCTTTCTGGTCTCTGCCATCCAGAAGGTACCTTTACTGTGGTGCCTCTGATGACCACTCAAATAAAATTAAATTCTGAAACACAGAGTGACAAACCACACTCTCTTTGTCCAGTTGTGTCCGCGCTAGGTGAATTTGTCATAAGGGGAGTC
This sequence comes from Tragelaphus eurycerus, assembly GCA_935064755.1. Lineage (NCBI taxonomy): Eukaryota > Metazoa > Chordata > Mammalia > Artiodactyla > Bovidae > Tragelaphus > Tragelaphus eurycerus. The sequence continues at coordinate 33,340,192 of CAKXYN010000013.1, forward strand.
AGTTCATAAAGGGGCATTTGTCGTTTCAACTTTCGTTGCTTCTTTAGTGCTGGAAAGATGCCGTGCCAATTGTGCCTGCCTGGTGGCACACAGCAGGCCTCTGACTGGAGGCGTCCCATAGTCTTGTGGAACCCAGAGACACTATTTCATGTCACCATTCTTACCACCCAGAGCCACGGAAGGCTTTCACTTTCTTTTTTTTTAATTTTATTTTATTTAACTTTAAAATATTGTATTGTTTTTGCCATATATCAAATTCAATCTGCCACAGATATACAGTGTTCCCCATCCTGAACCTTAGACTAAGTTGGAAGTAAATTTTTTAGATCTGTTAAGGGCTGCTTACTCTTCTGTGAGCTTTCTCTTTCATCTCGGGTTAAGCCACACAAAGACTTATTGGTTAGAGTCACTATTTGAGATTAATATAAGATCCTACTTATCAACTGCCAGACAACAAATCCTTTAAGTTGGCTGTACTTAAAAGAAAAAAAAAAAATTAGAGAGCTCTCATTTTAAAAACAAATCAAAACATGATAAAACAATTAAAACATAGAAAGTGTTTTTAGGGACTTTAGGGATGCCCTAAAAAGATGAGAGAAATTAGATTTTTTAAAAAATTCATTGTAAGTTCTCCTTAAAAAAAGTATCCTATGTCCTCAACTGCCCTGGTTCTCCTACAAATAATCAGGAAATGGATCACCTGGAAACCAATATTCAAGGGCTAATAGAAGCAACCATCTTTGTCTTGCAAATTGCTATAAAACCAGAAATACAAATCTAGAAGCAAGTCAAGGCCTACCTATCATTATGATCCCCAAACATCGTCTGTTTCTTTCAAAATGCCTGTAGATATTATAAAAGATCAAGATATCAGAAACAAAAGGATCCTGTACTTAAGGGGAAAAATAAAACAACTATATAGTGACAAGATTGGAAAAGGTCAGTTTTCATCCCGATCCCAAAGAAAGGCAATGCCAAAGAGTGCTCAAACTACCGCACAATTGCACTCATTTCACACGCTAGTAAAGTAATGCTCAAAATTCTCCAAGCCAGGCTTCAGCAATATGTGAACCGTGAACTTCCTGATGTTCAAGCTGGATTTAGAAATGGCAGAGGAACGAGAGATCAAATTGCCAACATCCGCTGGATTATGGAAAAAGCAAGAGAGTTCCAGAAAAACATCTATTTCTGCTTTATTGACTATGCCAAAGCCTTTGACTGTGTAGATCACAATAAACTGTGGAAAATTCTGAGAGAGATGGGAATACCAGACCACCGGATCTGCCTCTTGAGAAATCCGTATGCAGGTCAGGAAGCAACAGTTAGAACTGGTCATGGACCAACAGACTGGTTCCAAATAGGAAAAGGAGTACGTCAAGGCTGTATATTGTCACCATGTTTATTTAACTTATATGCAGAGTACATCATGAGAAATGCTGGACTGGAAGAAACACAAGCTGGAATCAAGATTGCCGGGAGAAATATCAATAACCTCAGATATGCAGATGATACCACCCTTATGGCAGAAAGTGAAGAGGAACTCAAAAGCCTCTTGATGAAAGTGAAAGTGGAGAGTGAAAAGGTTGGCTTAAAGCTCAACATTCAGAAAACGAAGATCATGGCATCTGGTCCCATCACTACATGGGAAATAGATGGAGAAACAGTGGAAACAGTGTCAGACTTTCTTTTTCTGGGCTCCAAAATCACTGCAGATGGTGACTGCAGCCATGAAATTAAAAGACGCTTACTCCTTGGAAGGAAGGTTATGACCAAGCTAGATAGCATATTCAAAAGCAGAGACATCACTTTGCCAACAAAGGTTCGCCTAGTCAAGGCTATGGTCTTTCCTGTGGTCATGTATGGATGTGAGAGCTGGACTGTGAAGAAGGCTGAGTGCCGAAGAATAGATGCTTTTGAACTGTGGTGTTGGAGAAGACTCTTGAGAGTCCCTTGGACTGCAAGGAGATCCAACCGGTCCATTCTGAAGGAGATCAGACATGGGATTTCTTTGGAGGGAATGATGCTCAAGCTGAAACTCCAGTATTTTGGCCACCTCATGCGAAGAGTTGACTCATTGGAGAAGACTCTGATGCTGGGAGGGATTGAGGGCAGGAGGAGAAGGGGACGACAGAGGATGAGATGGCTGGATGGCATCACTGACTCGATGGATGTGAGTCTGAGTGACCTCCGAGAGCTGGTGATGGATAGGGAGGCCTGGCATGCTGCGGTTCATGGGGTCGCAAAGAGTCGGACACGACTGAGCAACTGATCTGATCTGATCTGATAGTGATTACCCTAAGGCTTCTGGTGCATGCATGCCAAGTCGCTTCAGTCATGTCCAAATCTTTGTGACTCCATGGACTATAACCTGCCAGGCTCCTTTGTTATGGAATTCTCCAGGCAAGAATACTGGAGTGGGTTGCCATTTCCTTCTCCAGGGTATCTTCCCGACCCAGGGATCTAACCCGCATCTCTTATGTCTCTTGCCTTGACAGACAGGTTCTTTACCTCTAACACCACCAGGGAAGCCCAAGACTTCTGGTAATAAGACAAATATACTCTAAAAGTCTTATGGAAAAAGGTACATTTTCTATCTCTATCCCTTGAACATGTAAATCTTACCATGTTTTTGAAATGTAAACACTTCAGGAGATAACTGAGAAAAACTTGAAACTAAAAGAAAAAACAAACAAACAAACAAACAAACAGGAAAGAGGCCTTTTTAAATACAACTAAGAAAGCTCTCTTGTCCAAACTCTAAACAACAGCCACCGTAACAGTGTTTGTCAACAGCAAATACAAATCTTAAAAGTCTTCACCAAAAGTAATAGAAGACTTTAGCCATCTGAGCAAATAAACAATTCTTTCCAACTGTTGTTTATATTCTGTATTGTACCAGATTTATAGGTAAAGTTTTAAAATGAAGGCAAAGAGATCTCTGTTTATGTCTATATCTATGTTCATTGGAAGGACTGATGTTGAAGCTGAAATTCCAATACTTTGGCCACCTCATGCGAAGAGCTGACTCATTGGAAAAGACTCTGATGCTGGGAGGGATTGGGGGCAGGAGGAGAAGGGGACGACAGAGGATAAGATAGCTGGATGGCATCACCAACTCAATGGAAATGGGTTTGGGTAAACTCCAGGAGTTGGTGATGGACAGGGAAGCCTGGCATGCTGCAATTTATGGGGTCGCAAAGAGTCAGACACGACTAAGCAACTGAACTGAACTGATGTCTATGTATGCACATTAAATGGTATTTTTCTACCTTCAGATGGCATTACCAAAGTTAATTTGTAAAAGAGTTCAATTTAATCACTTAAAAACAAGCAAATGTTTATATAAATTCAAATATAGTGGAACTAAGCCAAGTACTTGTCAAGTTTATGTGATCTGGGAAAAATTTTTGGTAAATAAAGTTTAAGTTTTTTGGTTTAGTTAAAACAGACAAGTTCTTACAATTACCAACATTAGGTATAATACTTTTATTCTACCCAGTTTTACTAAAAGTCAAGACAGTCTACATTATTTCTGTTACAAAATGTATCAGCAAGAAAATCAGCTGATATAATTACTCATTTTGTCTAATGTTTCATAAAGTTTTTGTGAGTAATCTAAGTATAACTGTTGAAAATAAGAATTAAATAGATGCAAATAGATAAAAAGGTTTTAAATCAATTTTTAACAGCAAATATGCTATGATACGTGTTCTTAAATGCTATCTTCTAAATTCTTTTTGGTAATTTAAAACCTTAGAATTTTGCTAAGTTAAATTAAATGATGAAAACTCACTGAATATCTGGATTTCCAAATAAGATAAAATACCAAAACATTAATTTCAAAACAAACTTAAGTTTATTTGTGTCTAACCTATTACTTCACAGGAAATAAAGATGTTTGGATTTATTTGCAAATATGCTTTGTGCCACTTTAAATTATTATGCTATGAGGAAATATATGTTTCTAAAAATTATAAAATGTATTCAAAAATTTAAAAGAATGCAGGTATAGCAGGCAGTTCACAATTAGACACTTCTTAGTTGTCACTAAAAATTAAGGTTTTTAATTAGTTTCTGTGATTAAAGTCACTAGAATTAATAAGGGCAATAATTCTGTGTGCATGAAAATAAAAATGTAACCCTGGATAAGGTATGAAACATGAATTACATTTTGTTGATGGAAAAGAAAGTACTTTGTCCTAAAGTAAAAGGATTTCCAGAATAAAACAGGAAAACACAGGATAAACCTTACTAGGTTGTACTGTATGGGTAAATGTTATTAATATAAATGTTTTAAAAATCACACAAAATTCATAAGCTGAGTTAAAAAGTTTTTGAAGGTTCATGGAATGTAATTGTATATGCACTCAAGCTGGATAAAACTGAATTAATTTCAAAAGTAGACAAAAAGTTTTGTTTGAAAAACAAACTTTACTGTCAGTAGTGTACTTGTATAAAGCTGAATCTACTAAAAGGACAAACTTTGATCAGCTCTTCTCCTGATAACAGGTTGTAAAAGATGTTCTTTACTTTTAAAATAATCAGCCTAGAAAACAAAGACTTTGTTTCTTACCAAAATGATTTCCTCGCCTTCACATTGTTTCTATCAGGTGTTGGATGTTAAAAAAAAAAAACTGTGAGTCCTTGTGATTAAAAAAAAACAACTAAGTTTTACTTACAACTATTAAGTGTTCTGTATTTGCCTGTGAAGTCTTTAATTTTCACTATAGTTAAATGAATAACAGTATTGTTTCACAGTGACCCATGATTATATTTCCCCAAGTGTTTTATAATCTTATGATAATTTTGTCAAACTTCCCCAAAAATCAATTTCTATGTGAAATCTTACGGACTTGGAAATGACCTTTGAGTTTTCCAGAGGGCCGAGGAATACCAAAAAAGATTTGTTTTCTCTCCTTATGAAATGGAAATATTAAACTAATTAGGCTAATTTGGTGTATTAAATTACATGGGAAGCACTGTTAAATAAGTGATGAAAAACCTTACTAGGTTGTACTGTATGGGTAAATGTTATGAATATAAGTGTTTTAAAATTCATACAAAATTCATAAAATTCTGATAAGTCCTGGTATAAGTTTATTACTTGTAATTCTAGTTATTATCATGTTTGTCACAAAAATAACCAGATTTCCTTGCCAATTGCATTGGAATGAAGCCTTATCAAGATTTTTAACCATGGCCATTTGAAAGTATTCTATCATTTACCAAGTTATTGTTTTGCTCAGACACTTTTACAAAAACTTCTGGCAAATGTATTTCACCTTTAGGGAAGTTCATGGAGAGGAATCTAACAAGTACTCTGTTGGTACAGAATCCACCTACCCATGCCTGCCAAGGGGCTTTCCTGATAGCTCAGTTGGTAAAGAATCCGTCTGAGAAGCAGGAGACTCTGGTTCGATTCCTGGGTAGGGAGATCCACTGGAGAAGAGATAGGCTACCTACTCCGGTATTCTTGGGATTCCCTTGTGGCTCGGCTGATAAAGAATCTGCCTGCAATGCAGGAGAACTGGGTCCAACTGCTGGGTTGGGAAGATCCTCTGGAGAAGGGAAAGGCTACCCACTCCAAAATTCTGGCCTGGAGAATTCCATGGAATTCCATGGGGTCACAAAAAGTCGGACATGACGAAGCAACCTTCACTTTCACTAAAATACAAGTTTCTGATAACTTTAAAAATCATACTATTGAACTAAAATTTACAGATCCTTAATGGATAAATTGACAGCTTCATAAAACTTCTAACAAAAGATCAAGCAGAACAAGAATAATTACATGGGGCTGCATGAACTGCTGAGGATAATTATAATTTTTAATGACTTTTTATTTAAAATATTACTGATTCCTTAATTTTTGTTTTTCAGATATTATAAAACCTTTCCTCTTAACCTAATTATGACTTAGAGCACATTTTTAAATGATACTTGGTAAGCAGAATTGAAATATTTTTCTCCTTACCCAATCCTTCCAGAGTTTGAAACTCTTAGTGAGTATTCTTAATTTTCTGATAAGATAGTTATTAGGATAAGTTCAACAAAAATTTTCTCTCCTTATAATAGGACACGACTGGAAACATTGATTACGTTACCAAAACTTTGACTAGCATGCCATTTTTGAGAGAGACATATATAACTCAGATATGACCTGACAGCTTTAAAAAGTCCATAATGCGCCCCCCACCAAAATGGCACTGGTACCTTGTTTATAGGACTCCCAGCAACTTTACTGATGAATAAGAAAAGTTACTTCCTGGCAGGTCCAGGAACCTTAGGATATTCTGAGAATCTTAAAAAAGAGAAGAATTTACCCAAATGTATAGGTATTGCAGGCAGAGTCTGATGGCAAATGTCCGGCATAGTTTTTCAAAAGCTTTGAGAGGCTCAGTTTAGTTCAGTTACTCAATTGTGTCTGACTCTTTGCAATCCCATGAATTGTAGCACGCCAGGCCTCCCTGTCCATCACCAACTCCCGGAGGTCACTCAGACTCACATCCATCGAGTCAATGATGCCATCCAGCCATCTCATCCTCTGTTGTGCGCTTTTCCTCCTCCAATCCCTTCCAGCATCAGAGTCTTTTCCAATGAGTCAACCCTTCACATGAGGTGGCCAAAGTACTGGAGTTTCAGCTTTAGCATCATTCCTTCCAAAGAACACCCAGGACTGATCTCCTTTGGAATGGACTGATTGGATCTCCTTGCAGTCCAAGGGACTCTCAAGAGTCTTCTCCAACACCACAGTTCAAAAGCATCAGTTCTTCGGTGCTCAGCTTTCTTCACAGTCCAGCTCTCACATCCATACATGACCACAGGAAAAACCATAGCCTTGACTAGACAGACCTTTGTTGGCAAAGTAATGTCTCTGCTTTTGAATATGCTATCTACTAAAAGCTTAATCTAGAGATTCCTTATTAAAAAATCCAGCAAAGCAGATACATGATAAATCACCATTATTGTTATACTTATATAGATAGCCAGGCCACATTTACAGTCTATTTATTTGCAAGCAAATTAATCTAACTTTGGAGATCTTTGGTAAAAATTATTTTCAGAGAGAAAATTTATATTTCAATAATACCCTTGTGGCTATTAGATTCTTATCCTTTTCCACATTGATCCCTGCCCTGGGGGGCTACCCTGTCTGGTCCTCATTAATAGGTTTTGTACTCTGGCTTCCTGTCAGGTCTGGCCCAGCAAGAAATCAGGAGGAAGCAGGGAGGGAGGTGGATTCATTTACCTAACTAAACTGTTCATGTTTAGAGAGCATCAGAATCACACAGACCAGGGCTTGTCAACACCCAGATTGTTAACAATGTTAATTAACATTGTTAGCATATCTGCTTCAGGCCGGCTGGGATGGGGCCTGAGAATGTACATTTCTAAACAGGCTCCCAGGAGATGCTGCTGCTGCTGTTCAGAATACCACCTTGAGAACAACTGCCAAGCTCCCTCCCTGAAATGGAACTTCTGAATACTTCTAACATCCTTCCACTAAAAGTGACTGCTCCTCTCAAAGTAACTCATTCTACAGGACTGTGATGGTTAATTTTTTGTGTCAGCTTGACTAGGCCTTCAGTTCAGTTCAGTCACTCAGTCGTGTCCAACTCTTTGCAACCCCATGAATTGCAACACGCCAGGCCTCCCTGTCCATCACCAATTCCCAGAGTTCACTCAGACTCATGTCCATTGAGTCAGTGATGCCATCCAGCCATCTTATCCTCTGTTGTCCCCTTCTCCTCTTGCCCCCAATCCCTCTCAGCATCAGAGTCTTTTCCAATGAGTCAACTCTTCGCATGAGGTGGCCAAAGTACTGGAGTTTCAGCCTTAGCATCTTTCCTTCCAAAGAAATCCCAGGGCTGATCTCCTTCAGAATGGACTGGTTGGATGTCCTTGCATCCAAGGGACTCTCAAGAGTCTTCTCCAACACCATAAAAGCATCAATTCTTTGGCACTCAGCTTTCTTCACAGTCCAACTCTCACATCCATACATGACCACAGGAAAAACCATAGCCTTGACTAGACTGACCTTTATTGGCAAAGTAATGTCTCTGCTTTTGAATATGCTATCTAGGTTGGTCATAACTTTTCTTCCAAGGAATAAATAGTATCCAGATATTTGGTCAAGCATTATCTGAGATATTGCTGTGAAGGTATATTTTTGATGAAATTAATAGTTAAGTGGACTCTGAGTAAAGCAGATTATCCGCCATAATGTGGGTGGGCCTCATCCAATCATTTGAAGGCCTTATTAGAAAGACAGTAACCTTCCCAGAGGGCTTCACTGGTGCCTCAGACAGTAAAGAACCTGCCTGCAATGCAGGAGACCTGAGTTTGATTCCTAGGTTGGGAAGATCCTCTAAGGAAGGGGATGGCAACTCACTCCACTATTCTTGCCTGGGGAACTCCATGGACAGAAGAGCCTGGCAGGCAACAGTCCATGGGGTCACAAAGAGTCAGACAAGACTAATACTTTCACACTTTTCAGTCTCCCCAAAGAAAAAGGCACTCTGCCAGCAGAATGCCTTTGGACTTAAACCACAACTTTTCCATGGATCTCCAGTCTGCCAACCTACCCTGCAGATTTTGTACTTGATAAGCCTCCATAACATGTAAGTCAATTCCTTAAAATAAATCTCTCCACAGAAAGTCATATAGATAGACATGGATAGGTAGATAGATTCATGCATGTGCGTGCACATGCACGCGCGCGCGTGCACACACACACACACACACACACACACACACACACACACACACAGCCTGTTAACGCTCATTCTCTAGAGAACTCTAACACAAGGACCTAGTTCCCTCTAGGTTCTAGAACTGTTCCCTGCATGGGAATCTGTGTCCTACATGTTTCTTCAGACAAGCTGGTAACAGTGACGGCTTAAAATCTCTGGTACATGCACTGTCTCTTGTGGCATCCCTATTTCCACACTTCTGGAAAAAGCCCCTATGTAATTAACCCTTCTTGAATTATCCTATTTCAAATGTGTCATCTGTTTTCTGTTGGGATTGCAACTGGTATAATGCAACCTAAATTCCATGAGTAGAAAAGCCAACTCACCTTCTCTCTTAATAAGCCTGCGGCTCCTTGCTGTGCATCCTCCCAGGCACCTAGACTTAAAAGGTCAGTATCACTTTCTGATTTTATGAAATTGTTGGTTCAACTTTCTGGGTTCTCTACAATTCTGGAAGCCCCTTAGCAAGTAGCATGTCATTTTGGGTTTTTGTATTAGTAGAGTCAAACACAGCATGTACTGGGCATCTTCCTAGTGTTCCCAAACTATGCATTAAAAAAAATGAATACATTAAAATTCTATAAATCCTTATAGATTGCATATGCCTTTCACATACATTGCTTCCAGAATCCAAATCTCAGTTTCTTTCTGGAACGCTTTGCGCCAATAAACAAAGATTCACCATTAACATACTGGGTATTGGTCCTTCTTCCACAATTATATCTCTATATATCATTTTCCATTCTCATTTCCACAACTCTGCTTTATGATTATGTTATTGGTGACCCAAATAATTAAACAAACTTTCAAATTGTTTCCTTGCCTCCAGTCTCCTTTTCTACTTTACATCTTAAATTTCTGATCATAACTTTTTCTGGTGTGATGGCATCCTATTGGCAAACTAACATGACACAAACTTCTTAGTTATTACATGCAAGATTCTTCACAAGCTGGTCCCATGCTAATTCTTATATCAGTCTTACCAATTCTTTAAGCTAATGCTCTACTCCACGTGCTGTTTACCTGTATTTTGTACACATTCTGAGCATCTCTAGCTCTATGTCATACTATATCCTTTGCTTTAAACCGTTGGCCATTCATTTTCTTATGCATGTGCTAAAACCCAGTTACAAGCCTGTTACTGGAGCTTCCCTGATGGCACAGGAGATGCAGGTTCGATTCCTAAGTTGGGAAGCCCCCTTGGAGCAGGAAATGACAACCCATTCCAGTATTTTTGCCTAGGAAATCTCATGGACAGAGGAGCCTAACAGGCTACAGTCCATGGGGTCACAAAGAGTCAGACACAACTAAGCATGCACACACACAGTGACCTGTTACTGTCATTATGCCACCTACACTAGCCTTTCATTTCCTCAAACACTTTCAGCTGTTACTGCCTACACCTCACATTTGAGATCTACTAACATCATATGATCTAGCAATCCCACTCCTGGGCATGTATCCAGATAAAACCATCATCTGAAGAGATGGATGCACATGAATGTTCATTACAGCATTATTTACATGAGGCAAGACAGAAAAGCACCCTCAGTTCAGTTCAGTCACTCAGCTGTGTCTGACTCTTTGCGACCCCATGGACCACTGCACGCCAGGCCTCCCTGTCCATCACCAACTCCCAGAGTCTACTCAAACTCATCTCAATTGAGACGGTGATGCCATCCAACAATCTCATCCTCTGTCGTCCCTCTCTCCTCCTGCCTTCTATCTTTCCGAGCATCAGGGTCTTTTCAAATGAGTCAGCTCTTTGCATCAGGTGGCCAAAGTATTGGAGTTTCAGTTTCAACATCAGTCCTTGCAATGAACACTCAGGACTTATCTCCTTTAGGATGGACTGGTTGGATCTCCTTGCAGTCCAAAGGACTCTCAAGAGTCTTCTCCCAACACCACAGTTCAAAAGCATAAATTCGTCGGCACTCAGCTTTCTTTATAGTTCAACTCTCACATCCATACATGACCACTGGAAAAACCATAGCTTTGACTAGACAGACCTTTGTTGGCAAAGTAATGTCTCTACTTTTTAATATGCTGTCTAGGTTGGTCATAACTTTCCTTCCAAACAATAAGTGTCTTTTAATTTCATGGCTGCAGACATCATCTGCAGTGATTCTGGAGTCCAAAAACGTAAAGTCAGCCACTGTTTCCACTGTTTCCCCATCTATTTCCCATGAAGTGATGGGACCAGATGCCATGATGTTTAGTTTTTTTAATGCTGAGTTTTAAGCCAACTTTTTCACTCTCTTCTTTCACTTTCATCAAGAGGCTCTTTAGTTCTTCTTCACTTTCTGCCATAAAGGTGGTGTCATCTGAATATCTGAGGTTATTGATATTTCTCCTGGCAATCTTGATTCCAGCTTGTGCTTCTTCCAGCCCACTGTTTCTCATGATGTACTCTGCATGTAAGTTAAATAAGCAGGGTGACAATATAAAGCCTTGATGTAGTCCTTTCCCTATTTGGAACCAGTCTGCTGTTTCATGTCCAGTTCTAACTGTTGCTTCCTGACCTGCATACAGGTTTCTCAAGAGGCAGGTCAGGTGGTCTTGTATTCCCATCTCTTTCAGAATTTTCCACAACTTATTGTGATCTACAGAGTCAAAGGCTCTGGCATAGTCAATAAACCATAAGTAGATGTTTTTGTGGAACTCTCTTACTTTTACAATGATCCAGTAGATGTTGGCAATTTAATCCCTAGTTCCTCTGCCTTTTCTAAATCCAGCTGAACGTCTAGAAGTTCACAGTTCACATATTGCTGAAGCCTGGCTTGGAGAATTTTGAGCATTACCTTTCTAGCATGTAAGATGAGTGCAACTGAGCATTCAAATGCATTCTTTGAGCATTTCTTTGGCATTGCCTTTCTTTGGGATTGGAATGAAAACTGATCTTTTCCAGTCCTATGGCCACTGCTGAGTTTGCCAAATTTGCTAGCATATTGAGTGCAGCACTTTCACAGCATCATCTTTTAGGATTTGAAATAGCTCAACTGGAATTCCATCACCTCCACTAAATTTGCTCATAGTGACGCTTCCTAAGGCCCACTTGACTTCACATTCCAGGATGTCTTGCTCTAGGTGAGTGATCACTCCATCATGATTATCTGGGTCGTGAAGATCTTTTTTGTATAGTTCTTCTGTATATTCTTGCCACCTCTTCTTAATATCTTCTGCTTTTGTTAGGTCCATACAATTTCTGTCCTTTATTGAGCCCATCTTTGCATGAAATTTTCCCTTGGTATTTCTAATTTTCTTAAAGAGATCTCTAGTCTTTCCCATTCTATTGTTTTCCTCTACTTCTTTGCACTGATCACTGAAGAAGGCTTTCTTATCTCTCTTTGTTATTCTTTGGAACTCTTCATTCAAATGTGTATATCTTTTCTTTTCTCCTTTGCTTTTCACTTCTCTTCTTTGCACAGCTATTTGTATGGCCTACTCAGACAGCCATTTTTTCTTTGGGATGGTCTTGATCCCTGTCTCATATACAATGTCATGAACCTCTGTCCATAGTTTATCAGGTACTCTATTAGACCTAGTCCCTTAAATCTATTTCTCACTTCTACTGTATAATCGTAAGGGATTTGATTTAGGTCATACCTGAATGGTCTAGTGGTTTCCCCACTTTCTTCAATTTAAGTCTGAATTTGGCAATATGGAGTTCATGATCTGAGCCATAGTCAGTTCCCAGTCTTGTTTTTGCTGACTGTATACAGCTTCTCCATCTTTGACTGCAAACAATATAATCAATCTCATTGTGGTGGTGGCCTTCTGGTGATGTCTATGTGGAAAGCACCCTAAATGTCCATAAGCAGATGAATGGATAAAGAGAAGTGGTACATATATACAACGAAGTATTATTCAGCCATGAAAAAGAATGAAATAATGCCATTTACAGCAACATGGAAGGACCTAAAGCTTATCATAGTGTGTGAAGTCAGTCAGAAAAAGACAAACATCATATGATATCACTTAGATGTGGAATCTAAAATAAATGATACAAACTGACTTACTTATATCACAGAAACGGATCTACAAACTTAGAAAACAAACATTATTATGAAAGGGGAAAGGTGGGAGGAAGGATAAGGGTTCTGAATTAACATAAACATGCTATTATGTATAAAATAGATATTCAACAAGGACCTACTGCATCAGAGAACTCTGCCCAACATGCCATAATAACCTACATGGGAAAAGAATCTGAAAAAGAATTGATATATTCACACATACGATTGAACCATTTTGCTATAAACTTGAAACTAATTCAACATTGTAAATCAACCAAACTCCAATAAAAAGTAAATATTTATAAAAAGTAAGTAGTTATGTCTCAACTCTCAAATTAGGCTGTAGGTAACCAAAGGGCCCATCAAATGGTGTTCTACTTTCTTGTATCCACCAAACCTCAAGCAGAGTCATTGTCATAGCACAGAAATAGCATTCAACACATCCTTCTTCAGTGTGTTTCCTCATTCCTGGTGAAAAAGTATGCTTCTAAAGAACCTGTACTAACTATGCTCCTACTTCAAGGCAATAAAAACATACAGGAAAGGACTCCAATCTGTTTGTATTTTACAGAAAGAAGAAGACTCTACATGTAGCTAATTTTATTGAGTGTTTGTTTTGAAAAAGAGCAACTACAGTGTATATTTTGATTCCTGGTTTTCACACTTTTTTTTTTTTAAAGAGGCTTTTCAAGATGTACTTCCAGAGACTATAACTCAAAAGATGTAAATGTGGTCCAGGAATTTCCTTATTAATGAGGACTTTTAGCTATTCAAAATGCTGGTGGTTTTGTATTTGACCCTCACTTTGACAAACGCTGCCGCTGCTGCTAAGTCACTTCAGTCGTGTCCAACTCTGTGCGACCCCATAGACAGCAGTCCACCAGGCTCCCCTGGCCCTGGGATTCTCCAGGCAAGAACACTGGAGTGGGTTGCCATTTCCTTCTCCAATGCAGGAAAGTGAAAAGTGAAAGGGAAGTCACTCAGCCGTGTCCAACTCTTAGCAACCCCATGGACTCAGCCTACCAGGCTCCTCCATCCATGGGATTTTCCAGGCTAGAATACTGTATAAAAGAAGAAAATGCATGGAAAAGAAACAGAGATTTCATGCTATTGCTAGAGCAGTTGTAAAAAACATTATTAAACAGGTCCTATTAATAGAAACTTTTATTCGATTAATTTTTTTCATTAAAAAATCCACATAATACAATGAATGAAGGTATTTGCCAACTGAGAAAATGATTCTGTATTTGCCTTATAAATCCCTTCATATAACAAAGGTATACTAGCTAATTCTTAACCTCATGAAGCACTGACAGGTACTATATGACATAAAACATTTCATTCAATTCAACTATAGGATGGATGCTTCTAAATGAAAGAGGCCATGGGTATTCAGAGAGGAGTATCGATCCCTATACATATTAAGCTAGGCAAAAATCAGACAATTATCCTTAAGAAAATTCAAAACATTCCATTTCTCCTTTCTGTTTGCTCTCAGTTTGGGAGGTTTTCATTGGAACCTATTTGAAGCAAGTGCTGAATATATTTTCTATCATTGTGTTCTTTGATCTCAGTATACTGGATTCAGCTATAGAAACAGGCAATATGGGTAAATATGAAGAAAACACACTGCTGCCTGCAGATAATATTTTTCTGGGCTGTGAGGGAAATCCAAGATGATTACCAATTTTGCTCCATTTAATTTCAAGAACATGAATAGAAACAGACACTTCAATCTTCAGAATGGAAGTTTTACCTTCTGAACTCACTTTGAATTCTGAGTTAAGAAAATTCAAAGTACTGTATTGATGAAACTGAAAGAGGAGAGTGGAAAAGTTGGCTTAAAGCTGAACATTCAGAAAACTAAGATCATGGCATCCAGTCTCATCATTTCATGGCAAATAGATGGGGAAACAGTGGCTGACTTTATTTTTGGGGGCTCCAAAATCACTGCAGATGGTGACTTCAGTATGAAATTAAGACTCTTACTCCTTGGAAGGAAAGTTATGACCAACCTAGATAGCATATTCAAAAGCAGAGACATTACTTTGTCAACAAAGGTCTGTCTAGTCAAGGCTATGATTTTTCCTGTGGTCATGTATGGATGTGAGATTTGGACTGTGAAGAAGGCTGAGCACCGAAGAATTGATGCTTTTGAACTGTGGTGTTGGAGAAGACTCTTGAGAGTCCCTTGGACTGCAAGGAGATCCAACCAGTCCATCCTAGAGGAGATCAGTCCTGGGTGTGCATTGGGGACTGATGTTGAAATTGAAACTCCAGTACTTTGGCCATCTGATGAGACGAGCTGACTGACTCATTTGAAAAGACCCTGATGCTGGGAAAGATTGAGGGCAGGAGGAGAAGGGGACAACAGAAGATGAGATGGTGGAGGATACCGACTCAATGGACATGAGTTTGGGTAAACTCCAGGAGTTGTGATGGACAGGGAGGCCTGGCGTGCTGCGGTTCATGGGGTCGCAAAGAGTCAGACACGACTGAGTGACTAAACTGAACTGAAATTGCTGTATTCATTCGTTTGCTCATTCAAAAAATATCATTGAGATTTTGTGCCAGACATGTAAATAAGGGGCCACCTACTTTAACCATAGCATCAAGGATCCTATTCACATCTCTGAAGAACACAGTTTCTCTAGTCTCCATTTCCCCAACAGCCTCTATTACCTCATTTCTAGATTAGTTCTACCACTTGCTTGTCTGTATACCTTCAGTATTTGGGATCTCAATCCACCTTATATTCAATCAACAAAACAGTCTTGCCAAATGTCATTTAGATCATTGGCTACTGGATTAATAACACAAAATGGTACCTCAGTGATTATCAATGATTCAATTAATCCATCAACATCTAAAGTTACTGAGAACCTACTATTATATTACTCTAGGCATTGGAGGTGAGTAGACTTCGAGGGGAGAAGGAATACAACATAGAACTTTGGCTCTTAAAGACTGTGGAAGATTGGATAAAGTCCCTCCTTCCCCAAAATGTCCTTGCTCTAATCCCTGGAATCTATAAATTAATCAGAAGGGATTCTGAAGATATAATTAAGGTTACACACTTCAAACAGGGATATTATCCTGGATTATAAGGATGGGGCTAATCTAATCCTATGAGTCTTTAACAGAGAATTTTTCTTGCTTTATGCAGAGAGATGAGGCAGAAGGAAAAGTCAGAGAGCTTTCAAGTAAGAAAAGGATTGCACGCTCTAGCCCTGAGACATAGGGGCCGGCCCAAATGCTAGCACTAGAAGAAGGCTTCCAGGAGTCAGCAGTGGCTCCCCATTGAGAAAAATGAGGACCTCTGTCCCACAATCACAAGGAACCAGATCCTGCCAACAACCTGAATCAACATGGAAGTAGATTCTTCCCAGAATCTCCAAATAAGAGCCCAGCCAACCAACTCCTCAATTTGGACCTGTGAGACCAGGAACAGAGAAACCAGTCAAGCCATCCCAGATTTCTGAACCTATATAAAATATACCTATCCACTATAATCTGCTAAATGTACATAATGTATGGAAACAACTAAAGACTAATACAAAGAATCTATGAGTGATTTATATGCAGGGTAGCACTACTTTATAAAGCAACACATTTCATAATCAAGTAGAAGATGCAGAGTCTGGTGAGAACCACTGGCACAGTGACATATACACATAAAATAGCTAGCTAGTGGGAAGTAGCTATATAACACAGAGTCCAGTCTGGTGATCTGTGACAACCTAGAGGGGTATGGTGAGGATAGGGAAGGGAGGCTCTAGAAGCAGGAGATATATGTATAATTATGACTGATTCACATTGTTGTACAGCAGAAACTAACAAAACACTGTAAAGAAATTTTCTTCCAATTAAAGAAAAAAATTTAAGTTTTGAAAAGATCTGGAGGAGAGAAAAGTCAGTGAGATTTGTAGAAGTCACAGAAGGCTTTGTGCAGGAAATAGAACTTGAATTGTTTGAATAAAGAAAAGTGAAAGTTGCTCAGTTGTGTCCAACTCTTTGTGACCCCATGGACTGTAGCCTGCCAAGCTCCTCTGTCCATGTAATTCTCTGGGTAAGAATACTAGAGTGGTTGCCATTTCCTTCTCCAGGGGATTTTCTCAACCCAGGAAACGAACTCAGGTCTCCCACACTGCAAGTGAATTCTTTAACGTCTAAGCCACCAGGGGGTAATAAAGCAAAGTGCTAGATAAAGAAGTAGGGAACTTCCCTGGAGGTCCAGTAGTAAAGAATCCACCGGCTAATACAGGGGACAGCACTTTCACAGCATCATCTTTCAGGATTTGGAATAGCTCCACTGGAATTCCATCACCTCCACTAGCTTTGTTCGTCGTGATGCTAAGGCCCAATTGACTTCACATTCCAGGATGTCTGGCTCTAGGTCAGTGATCACACCATCATGATTATCTGGGTCGTGAAGCTCTTTTTTGTACAGTTCTTCTGTGTATTCTTGCCACCTCTTCTTAATATCTTCTGCTTCTGTTAGGTCCATACCATTTCTGTCCTTTATCGAGCCCATCTTTGCATGAAATGTTCCTTTGGTATCTCTGATTTTCTTGAAGAGATCCCTTATCTTTCCCATTCTGTTGTTTTCCTCTATTTCTTTGCACTGATCGCTGAAGAAGGCTTTCTTGTCTCTTCTTGCTATTCTTTGGAACTCTGCATTCAGATGTTTATATCTTTCCTTTTCTCCTTTGCTTTTCACTTCTCTTCTTGTCACAGCTATTTGTAAGGCCTCCCCAGACAGCCATTTTGCTTTTTTGCATTTCTTTTCCTTGGGGATGGTCTTGATCCCTGTCTTCTGTACAGTGTCACGAACCTCATTCCATAGTTCATCAGGCACTCTATCTATCAGATCTAGGCCCTTAAATCTATTTCTCACTTCCACTGTATAATCATAAGGGATTTGATTTAGGTCATACCTGAATGGTCTAGTGGTTTTCCCTACTTTCTTCAATTTCAGTCTGAATTTGGCAATAAGGAGTTCATGGTCTGAGCCACAGTCAGCTCCTGGTCTTGTTTTTGCTGATTGTATAGAGCTTCTCCATCTTTGGCTGCAAAGAATATAATCGATCTGATTTCAGTGTTGACCATCTGGTGATGTCCATGTATAGAGTCTTCTAGCAAATTTGGAAAACTCAGCAGTGGCCACAAGATTGGAAAAGGTCAGTTTTCATCCCAATCCCAAAGAAAGGCAATGCCAAAGAATGCTCAAACTACTGCACAATTGCACTCATCTCACACGCTAGTAAAGTAATGCTCAAAATTCTCCAAGCCAGGCTTCAGCAATATGTGAACCGTGAACTTCCTGATGTTCAAGCTGGTTTTAGAAAAGGCAGAGGAACCAGAGATCAAATTGCCAACATCTGCTGGATCATCGAAAAAGCAAGAGAGTTCCAGAAAAACATCTATTTCTGCTTTATTGACTATGCCAAAGCCTTTGACTGTGTAGATCACAATAAACTGTGGAAAATTCTGAGGGTGATGGGAATACCAGACCACCTGATCTGCCTCTTGAGAAATCTGTATGCAGGTCAGGAAGCAACAGTTAGAACTGGTCATGGAACAACAGACTAGTTCCAAATAGGAAAAGGAGTACGTCAAGGCTGTATATTGTCACCATGTTTATTTAACTTATATGCAGAGTACATCATTGGAAGGAAAGTTATGACTAACCTAGATAGCATATTCAAAAGCAGAGACATCACTTTGCCAACTAAGGTTCGCCTAGTCAAGGCTATGGTCTTTCCTGTGGTCATGTATGGATGTGAGAGCTGGACTGTGAAGAATGCTGAGCGCCGAAGAATTGATGCTTTTGAACTGTGGTGTTGGAGAAGACTCTTGAGAGTCCCTTGGACTGCAAGGAGATCCAACCAGTCCATTCTGAAGGAGATCAGCCCTGGGATTTCTTTGGAAGGAAAGATGCTAAGGCTGAAACTGCAGTACTCTGGCCACCTCATGCGAAGAGTTGACTCATTGGAAAAGACTGATGCTGGGAGGGATTGGGGGCAGGAGGAAAAGGGGACGACAGAGGATGAGATGGCTGGATGGCATCACTGACTCGATGGATGTGAGTCTGAGTGACCTCCGGGAGTTGGTGATGGACAGGGAGGCCTGGCGTGCTGCAGTTCATGGGGTCGCAAAGAGTAGACACGACTGAGCGACTGATCTGATCTGAGAGTACATCATGAGAAATGCTGGACTGGAAGAAACACAAATTGGAATCAAGATTGCTGGGAGAAATATCAATAACCTCAGATATGCAGATGACACCACCCTTATGGCAGAAAGTGAAGAGGAACTCAAAAGCCTCTTGATGAAAGTGAAAGTGGAGAGTGAAAAGGTTGGCTTAAAGTTCAACATTCAGAAAACGAAGATCATGGCATCTGGTCCCATCACTACATGGGAAATAGATGGAGAAACAGTGGAAACAGTGTCAGACTTTATTTTTCTGGGCTCCAAAATCATTGCAGATGATGACTGCAGCCATGAAATTAAAAGACGCTTACTCCTTGGAAGGAAAGTTATGACCAACCTAGATAGCATATTCAAAAGCAGAGACATCACTTTGCCAACAAAGGTTCGCCTAGTCAAGGCTATGGTCTTTCCTGTGGTCATGTATGGATGTGAGAGCTGGACTGTGAAGAAGGCTGAACGCCGAAGAATTGATGCTTTTGAACTGTGGTCTTGGAGAAGACTCTTGAGAGTCCCTTGGACTGCAAGGAGATCCAACCAGTCCATTCTGAAGGAGATCAGCCCTGGGATTTCTTTGGAAGGAATGATGCTAAAGCTGAAACTCCAGTACTTTGGCCACCTCATGCAAAGAGTTGACTCATTGGAGAAGACTTTGATGCTGGGAGGGATTGGGGGCAGGAGGAGAAGGGGACGACAGAGGATGAGATGGCTGGATGGCATCACTGACTCAATGGATGTGAGTCTGAGTGACCTCCGGGAGTTGGTGATGGACAGGGAGGCCTGGTGTGCTGCAGTTCATGGGGTCACAAAGAGTCGCACACGACTGAGCGACTGATCTTATCTGATCTAATACAGGGACATGGGTTCCAATCCTGATCTGGAAAGATTCCACATGCCATGGTGCAACTAGGCTTGTCCACCACAACTACTGAGCCTACATGCCACAACTAGTAGGCCTACCTGCCCCAGAGCCTGTGTTCCACAACAAGGGAAGCCACCACAACGAGAAGCCCACATACCACAGTAGAGAGCAGACCCCACCCAACAACCAGAGAAGCCTGTGCGCAGCAATGAAGAACCAGAGCAGCAAAAATAAATAAACATTAAAACGTAAAATATAAATAAAATAAATATTTCAAACAAGTGAAAAGACATGGTAGTGGCAGGAACAAGCAAGTTGGGATAACTGAAAAGAGAACAGCTCAACTGGAAGGGTAAACTTAATTGGTTAGCATGGATCATAAGGCTTATGAGTTAAACAATGGTTTAATTGTTCAAAGGGGTACCCGAGGCCAAAGTTAGGATGCAGAGCAAAGCAAAGAGGAGTGTGCAGGCTCCACGATAGGGGTAGCTGAGCCCTGCTTTCCATCCTTCCTTCAGTCATAGCAGCTGTATGTTGATAGTTTTCACTTGTTGAATCTCTGGGTATGACTACATTTGCAAAAAAGGTTCCATGGCTGTTAGTTTACCAGGGCTGCAGTAACAGAGGACCACAAAAGAGGAGACAGAGCACAACAGAAATTTATTCTCTCACAGCCCTGGAGGGCAGAGTCGGAAAGCAAGGTGTCATCAGGGCCAAATTCCTTCTGAAGGTGCTAGGTAAGGACCTATTCCAGGCCTCTCTTCTAGCTTCAGCTGGATCTTTAGCTTGTGGTGATGTTACATTCAGCCTTCATGTGATGTTACAATCAGCCTTCACGTGGTTACATTCAGCCTTCACATGATGTTCCTCCTATGTGCATGTCTGTGTCCAAATTCCCTTTTTCTAAAGACATTGGGCAGTGGATTAGGAGTTCATATTATTGCATTAAACTCTTATCTTAACTGATTTCATCTTCAGTGACTCTGTTTTCAAATAAAGTCACCTTCTGGGAATTGTATTTAGGACTTCAACATATGAATTCTGGAAGAAGAGGGCATAGCTCAACCCATTACAATGGCTAAAATAAGCTTTGAGAACTATATGTATCAAATAACAACTCTGACCAGCACTGGAAGCCCCCAAACCAATAACTTACCTTCCAGTGTGTCCAAATTGAAGCTTTCAGGCAAGCAATTTACTCACTCTTCCTCCTACTTATTATCTCTTTCCTCTCTGAGAACTTTCAATACACAGTGCCAACGTTAAGGTCCAGAGTTTTCTCCTTTATCACTTGGAAAAATCCAATTGAAAAACTATTTCTAGGGAGGACATTGTTTTACTCATTATATTACTAATTATATAGTAATATACTCTTATGCTTGTTGATCAATTTGCTTAGTAATTACTGCCTTAACATCCTCTTTGAAACAGGAGCCAAGACCCCTGACTCATTTTAACTCCCCTCTACCTAAAGCCTTGTTCTAGGTGCAGCATGAACCCCATACATTTTCATTAAAATTAGTATATCTGAAAATATATTTAAACATTACATATCCAAAAACGGAATTCAAAGCTAAATGTAGACTCTATCCTATAGAAATACGCTCCTGGCCAATTTGTAATGCAAGCATATGGGTCCTTCGGTGTGCCAAGCACTTTGGCAAATATTACCTTGTGTCTGAGCGATACACACGTACACATAGCTCTTGTAACTAGTTCCTGCGCTCAAGATTCAGCCTTCCAACCAGAGCTGGAAAAGCGCCACCTAGTGCTCCAATGTCAATATTACATGTCAACAGAGGACTGAGCAAAGCACTGTGGTCTCTGGCAACAGAGCGCATTTCTCAAGTGAAAAGATAAAGACAGAAATCCATTTTAAAATTAAGTCTCAGAGGCTCTCAAGTGAGACCCAAGTTTTGAAAAGTAATTCCACCCCCAAAGCTCAGGATTTCCGAGAAATATTTATTTTATTTTTCATGCCAATAGGAAAGCAGGACACCCCAGAGTCATGCACAAAGGCACTTTTTCTACAAGCACAAAGGATATACGCCAAGGTGAAAAGTATATATTTGCCTTAATTTCTTGGAAAGCCCTTGAAACATAGGTTCAGATTCTAGAGACTTCACATTATTTTGCCTTCCCCACCCTCAAGGATCCAAGTTGCACTTGCTCCTTCTTGTTCTTACTCTGTGCCCTCTTGCAGAGTTCATATACAGAGCCTATAATTAGGCGTTCACCACTCTTGAAAGCATATGTTTTCCACAACCATACCACTAACCTCAGAAAACATACTCTACATAAATAGACAATAGGCCACGAAGAAAGATTTGTTTTTAAGTTTTAGATAATTTCTATCACAGTCAAGGAATACTGTTAGGACAGACTTTTTTTGGTAAGAAATTTAATTACTGCATTTAAAATTCACATAAAGCACTGTACTAAAGAGTAAAGATCTACATGGAAAAACATTTTGAATTAAAAAAGGACTATACCCACATTTATTAGAGTTATAGCATCTTAAATCAGAAAGGGATTGCTCTATGGAAAAGAAAAGTACAAATACAATACCTCAAGCTGCAGTGTCATATTTATTTTTGTGAAAGGAAGTACAACATTTACTTATTTCTATAAATACAGTGTTACTATGAGAGGGAGAAAAATCAAAGTGATCTATAGAAGCCCTAAATTCTTTCTTGAACACCCTTAGGACTCTGACTTACTAATCAACCTCCACACCGGATGCCCCATTTTGAGTCTTAAGGAAATGATGAAGTTTAGACAGGTCACTCCAGAATGCACTGCTTTGGCCTGTGAATTATTTCAAGCTGAAGACAATCAAGGCCCAAGAAACCCAAAGAGATTTTACTTCTCCATTAACTGCAGGAAAGAATTTAGATGGGGGTGGGGAGCTGTACCAGGAAGAGAGTTATACAGTTCAGTTCAGTTCAGTTCAGTTGCTCAGTTGTGTCCGGCTCTTTGCGACCCCACGAATCGCAGCATGCCAGGCCTCCCTGTCCATCACCAACTCCCAGAGTTCACTCAAACTCACGTCCATCAAGTCAGTGATGCCATCCAGCCATCTAATCCTCTGTCATCCCCTCTTCCTCCTGACGCCAATCCCTCCCAGCATCAGAGTCTTTCCCAGAAATAGATTTTTATATCAGGAAGACTGATCTGCAGGGTATGGCAAACATTTGTTTACCAAACATTAGCTCTTCCCAACTTTCTGTGAATCCTCTTTCTCCCCTGTAAAGTCTCTGGCTCCTAACCCCTTCTCCTTAGCTCAATATGACATATAAGCCTCAATGGCCTGACATTTGGAAGTGTCTCATGTCTTTGTGGAGAAGGCAATGGCACCCCACTCCAGTACTCTTGCCTGGAAAATCCCATGGGCAGAGAAGCCTCATAGGCTGCAGTCCATGGGGTCGCTAAGAGTCGGACACGACTGAGCGACTTCACTTTCACTTTTCACTTTCATGCATTGGAGAAGGAAATGGCAACCCACTCCAGTGTTCTTGCCTGGAGATCCCAGGGACAGAGATGCTTAGTGGGCTGCTGTCTCTGGGGTCGCACAGAGTCGGACACGACTGAAGTGACTTAGCAGCAGCAGCAGCAGCTGCAGCAGCATGTCTTTGTGCTCCCTGGTGGCTCAGATGGTAAAGGGTCTGCCTGCAATGTGGGAGACCTGTTTTCATCGCTGCATTGGGAAGATCCCTTGGAGAAGGAAATGGCAACTCACTTCAGTATTCTTGCCTGGAAAATACCATGGACAGAGGAGCCTGGTAGGCTACAATCCATGGGGTCGCAAAGAGTCAGACACCACTGAGCAACTTCACTCATGTCTTCATGAAACTCTTACATATAAAATTAAACTCGTTTTTTCTCATGTCAATCTGTCTTATGTTAATATAATTATTAGAGCAGCCAAAGAATCTAGAAGGAAGGAAGGGGAAACTTTTCTTCCGCTACAGAAACACTGACTCGACTTTCTTGATAATATTTATATATATAAACATTCTAAATTTAGGAAATGTTTCATTCAAGTATTTACATCTTCACAAATATATAGTCTTTTAAGAAGATGAGCCAGGAAATTGAGAGCTTTCAAAGCCACTCGTGACTCCTCCTAAATTACTTTCTGCAGTTAAAATAACTGTGTTTGTAAACCAAGTGTTTTTCAAGAGTAGGATCCCCTAAACAGCCATATGTTATTGCTTGCCACATAACTAAATGCATTATTGTGAAGGATCAGTGACATAAAGATGGCACTAGAGGACGAGGATGGTGTTTTCAGCCATAAAAGGAGAAGTTTTAAAGAGAACTGTCCAAGGAAATAGGTGTTATGCCATACCTCAAGAAAGGCAAAAAATGTTCTACCTTTATACTTTTTAAAAAGATGGAAGACTAAGTTTCAAGAAATGCAAAAGTAAAAAAGAAAATGCCTCCAATAGCACTTTGGAAACCTTGAGGGGAACTAAAGAGCCAGCCCTTCAGATGACCACATCCTACCATTCAGGCTGCTCTGCTTCCGCCCGTATGATTGGTCCTGAAGGCCCCATATACACTGCTGTTCTTGAACATAGCTCTTTCTTGTGCTTTAACTTAATTGCCTCTATTTGTAGAGGTACAAGGGCACTGAGTCCTGATTTATCAGGTGCTCAGAAAAGCCTGATGTCATGGGAATGCAAGCATTCTTGGGTTCCTGAACTGAAACATTCAATAACAGAGGCCCCTGAGGAAAATAGGGACAGATATTTTACTTGCCAAATGTTCTCAGATATTTTGAAAAAACTTACCATCACATCTCCCTACCACTGATAGTTAGTGGTCAACACTAAGTCAGGTCAGCTTTATATTTTTTTGCTGGAGTAAAACTTCAGAATAAAAATCATTTGGCACTGGAACTCTAAAATGCATAGCTTCTGTCCAAAAAATTTAACAATTCAGAGATGCTGAGATGGTCTTTACCCATGTATTCTTGAAAAGGTTTAGTGAGCAGTAGAGTTTTTGTTGTTGTTTGTTTATTTAAACATTTTTTTTTTCATTTTCCTATTGACCTCTTATCCACTTAAAAAATAGTCACAACCTAAAAGTTGAGAATTATGTTTTATTTGGTGGGAATTTTTAGGACTTCAAGCCCAAGAGATAGCATCTCATGTGACCCTGAGAACTGCTCTGAGGAGGTGGGGGGAGTGCTCAGGTTATACAGAAGTTGGTAACAAAGGGCAGGTAGTCTGAATAGCAAAAGTATTTTTGTGAATTAAAGAAAATCGTATATCTCAAGGAATTTAGTGCTCTTCTACATATGGGAAGATGCAAGAGTCTGGGCTCACTGCAAATCATTCCTTTCATAGGCGTCTCAGCTATCTGATATGCCAGTACCCTGTGATTCTTCACATCCTGAGTTCCTCTGTGCTCACCAGAGGGAGTGGCTGCAGCCTCATGCTGCCAGATCACAGGTAGTCTTCTCCTTCCTGAATGCCCTGGAGGGCTGGAATCGCTGATGACTAAGACATCCTTGTTTACTGATATGGCAGGAAATGCTCCATTTCTCACTCTATTCTCATTTCAAAGGAATTTTTAGTTTTATTTCTCGGTTGCCTTAACATCTTAACTTTTAGTTTCTGTCAAGTAGTAATTGCATTAGATGAATTCCAATTCAAAGAACACTGTTATTTGGAGGCAGCATTTTAAACTAGGTAAGAACCTTTTCTTGTGTATCTAGCCTGAATAATTTATCTGTTTTGTAAGTATGGATTTTCAAAACTTCAATATCTTAAATATGGGCATATCTCAACTGAACAAAACAAGCATCAAGTGAACACTTATTTTAAGCACAGCAATGACTAAGAAAACAGACAATATAAAAGAAGTTAGTCATGGCAAACAATGAGAGAACAATTCCAAGCCCTCAGGCAAAAACACAATTTCTAATGGCTCACTGTGTACAGAGCCCTATTATGGGAATGCAAGGCATGGAGAAACTCTCCATGGAGGCAGGTAAATATTTTTTTCATTATGGATAAATTAATCCCTTTCAACAATTTATGCTGGCTCATTAATAATATTAACTATGATGCCAAGTAGTGTAAAAAGTTATTTACCCAAATTTTGTTGTTGTTCAGTCATCAGGTTGTGTCCAACTCTTTGCAACCCCATGGACTGCAGCATGCCAAGCTTCCCTGTCCCTAACCATCTCTTGGAGTTTGCCTAAGTTCATGTCCATTGAATTGGTGCTGTCATCCAAATATCTCATCCTCTGTCGCCTTCTTCTCGCTCTGCCTTCTATCTTTCCCAGCATCAGGGTCTTTTCCAATGCGTCACTATTCTTCATCCAAAACTGTGGGAAAATAGGTTAACATAGAGCAATAAGCTAAGCTTGGATGCCTAAAAAGACTCCTCCTCTGAGGCATAGCCTGCCAAGACCTGCGGTGTTAAGTGGTGTGAAAAGAGCCTGGAAAATTCTAAGTGTTGGCAAGATATAGAGCTGTGATTCTCAAAGAGGAAGGTTTTTGCCTTGCTCCACACACCCCGCCGCCCCGCCACTTCGGGGGACATCTGGCTATGTCTGTAGACAATTTTGGTGGTCACACTGGAGGAATAATGCTACTGGCATCCAGTAGATAGAGTCAGGAAATCTGCTAAGCATCTAATAGCCCACAGACAGCCCCCACTCAGCCTTCCCAGGAAACAATCACTGGTACCAAATGTCAGTAGCATTGAGAGTGATAAACTGACGAAGAACAGATATAACTCTCATGTGTTGCGATGGGACTGCAAACTGCTCTCTGCCCCTTGAAAACAAGCTAGCATTCTATGGTCATTTTCAAGATGCTCATAGCCTATGACCCAGAGATTCGACTAGGCAGTACCTTCAAGGAACTCTTGAAAGAGCCCTATTCACTGTTGTTTGGAGAAACAGTCTAAAATTCTATTAGTAGAAGAATAGATACCTTGTGGTATATCCATGTGAAAGAGAAATGCTGCCTGCCATATCAGTAAGCAATGATGTTGTAGCCATCAAGCCATCACATTACAGCCACCCTGATGGTGAGCCCTGGGAAAACTCAGGATGTAAACAGGATGCCCACCGTCAGGCAGGCAGTCACTGTAGCCACCCACAATGGTGTACCCTGAGAAGACTCAGGATGAAAAAGCACAGGATGCTGGCCCCAGAGAGCTGAGGTGCATGTCAAAAGAATGATTTCAGTGAGCCCAGACTCTTGCATCTTCCTGTACATAGAAAAGTGTATTAACTTGAGATATCTGGTTTTCTTTAATTAGTAGTAATTACTTTGGTGAAAAAACTCCTATGTATCCTGGCTCCCCTCTTAGTTTCTATGGAGCAGTCCCTCAAAATGACTTGAGTCCTATCTTCCAGGCTTGAAGTCCTCAGAATGTTTGCTGAATAAAACTTAACTCTCAACTTTTAGGTTGTGCATTTTTTTGAGTCATATCCATACAGTGTTAAACTATAGAGCTGTGAACATGAATGGACTACAGCTACATGCCTTGAGAAAGAGAGACAGACAGAGAGAGAGATGAACTGACTCCTCAGCAGAAGGGAACTGCAGAAAAAAAGAGCTGGGGAGACATAAAGAGCAGGGGGTAAAGGGCAGACAACAGAGACATTTGGTTCTGGTGGGTCTAAGCCTTGGTGTGTGAAACAAGGGTGCTCCTCTGGTGTCACCAAGATCCAGGGGTCAGGCCTTCACATCATCTCCCATCCCTGGCACTGAACATCACCCTCCCCAGTCACCTTCTGATGATTAATTAGCTCCTTAGGTAACTTGGTGCCCAAAGAGGCAGGGCCCTGGTAGGAATGCCAAGTCTTCTCCTCTTTTGAAGGCAAAAAAAATAATAAAAAGTATTAAACGGGGCTCTGATTGAGTCATTATATTTTCACTGTAGTTTATATAAAAAGTTTTATTATTTCTTTGTTAACCCCACTAGCATTCACTAGTCAACAGATGTTCAGAAAGAAGCCTACTATAGAACAGGATTCTGTGTCTGGTGCTATACAAACAATGGGGGTGAAAGAGATGTGACCTCTGCTCCCCAGGGATGCCAGACAACCTGAGGATCAGGGTCTGGCAGCAGTATCAAGTGGGATACTATGGTAGAAGCTCTGTCTGAGCATGAAGCATCCACAGACAAAAAGAAGGATGGAAAGAGTCAGCTATGCAAAGAATTATCAGAGGAACATTCCAGAGAAAAAGAACTCTGAAGTTTGAGAAGATAAGAAAGCATGAGAATCTTTATTTTACTCCAATGTAACTTTATGTTTGACATTTTACCTAGTTCATATTTTACAGAGATGTAGGCATAATTTACATGCAGTTTAGTATCTTGTTTAACATTGTATCAGCGAATATTTTTTGGTGTTGCCACACAGCCTTCATAAAAATTTAAATGGCTGCATGATATATCACAGAAGGCTATGCCACCATTTACTTAATCACTGTCTTTCTTTTAAGTCATTTATATTGCTTATAATTCTTTGCCCTTCTGAAGAGTACTGAAATATAGTTTTTTTCTTTACATAATTTTTCCTTATGACTTTTGCATTATTGCTCTAGGCTAGTTTCTCCTATCTTAAATTTAAACAGATATACATGATAGACAATGGCACCCCACTCCAGTACTCTTGCCTGGAAAATCCCATGGATGGAGGAACCTGGCAGGCTGCAGTCCATGGGGTCGCGAAGAGTCGGACATGACTGAGCAACTTCACTTTCACTTTTCACTTTCATGCATTGGAGAAGGAAATGGCAACCCACTCCAGTGTTCTTGCCTGGAGAATCCCAGGGATGGGGGAGCCTAGTGGGCTGCCGTCTATGGGGTCGCACAGAGTCAGACACGACTGAAGCAACTTAGCAGCAGCAGCGTACATGATAGGAAAATGAAGAATGTTTCATTCCTGATTCATCTTAATCTGTTTTATATTTCAAATCCTCAAGTGTTTAGAGAATAGCTCACATTATCCAAGCTATGTCTTTAATTTCAGTATAGTCCTGAATTCTCTATAAATTCATTATATATATAAATTGAAGAACTGAACTACAGTTAACAGAAAGATTTTAAAAACTAAAGTCTGATTTTAGGAGGCTGACATTTCTCCAAATTATGATTTAAAATATCTGTTTCCTCTTTTTAGTGTCTAGCATATCAACCTTACATATTTCTTCTTGAAGATGGATAACAATCACCAAGACACATTATATATGATGAGATTACCTGTGATTATCTTTGAATTCAGTTAGCTCAGTTAAATTCAGTCACTCGGTCATGTCCAACTCTTTGTGACCCCATGGACTGCAACTTCCAGACTTCCCTGTCCTTCACCAACTCCCAGAGCTTACTCAAACTCATGTCCATCAAGTTGGTGATGCCATCCCACTGTCTCATCCTCTGTCGTCCCCTTCTCCTCCTGCCTTCAATTATTACCAGCATCAGGGTCTTTTCCAAGCAGTCAGTTATTCAAATCAGGTGGCCACAGTATTGGAGTTTTAGCTTCAGCATCAGTCCTTCCAATGAATATTCAGGGATGATTTCTTTTAGGATTGACTGGTTTGATCTCCCAGGGGACTCTGAAGAGTCTTCTCCAATACCACAGTTCAAAAGCAAAAATTCTTCGGTGCTCAGCTTTCTTTATAGTCCAACTCTCACATCCTAACAACACTGCTAGAAAAATCATAGCTTTGACTAGATGGACCCTTGTAGGCAAAGTAATGTCTCTGCTTTTTAATATGCTGTCAAGGTTGGTCATTGCTTGTCTTCCAAGGAGCAAGCAGCTTTTAATTTCATGGCTGCAGTCACCATCTGCAATGATTTTTGAGCTTCCACTGTTTGCCCACCTAGTACCCATGAAGTGATGGGACCGGATTCATGAACTTAGTTTTCTGAATGGGGAGCTTTAAGCCAACTTTTTCACTCTCCTCCTTCACTTTCATCAAGAGGCTCTTTAGTTCTTCGCTCTCTGCCATAAGGGTGGTGTCATCTGCATATCTGAAGTTATGGAAATTTCTCCCAGCAATCTTGATTCCAGCTTGTGCTTCATCCAGCCTGGCATTTCACATGATGTACTCCACATATAAGTTAAATAAGCAGGGTGATAATATACAGGCTTGACGTACTCCTTTCCCAATTTGGAACCAGTCTGTTGTTCCATGTCCAGTTCTAAATGTTGCTTCTTGATCTACATACAGATTTCTCAGGAGGCAGGTAAGGTGGTCCCATCTGTTTCAGAATTTTCCACAGTTTGTTGTGATCCACACAGTCAAAGGCTTTGGTATAATCAATAAAGCAGAAGTAGATGTTTTTCTGGAACTCTCTTGCATTTTTTATGATCCAGCAGATGTTGGCAATTTGATATCTGGATCCTCTGCCTTTTCTAAACCAAGCTTGTACATCTGGAAGTTCACAGTTTATGTACTGTTGAAACCTGGCTTGGAGAAATTTGAGAATTACTTTGCTAGCATGTGTGATGAGTGCAATTGTGCAGGAGTTTGAACATTCTTTGACATTGCCCTTCTTTGGGATTGGAATGAAAAATGACCTTTTCCAGTCTTGTGGCCACTGAAGAGTTTTCCAAATTTGCTGGCATATTGAGTGCAGCACTTTCACAGCATCATCTTTTAGAATTTGAAATAGCTCAACTGGAATTCCATCACCACTACTAGCTTTGTTCATAGTGATGCTTCCTAAGGCCCACTTGACTTCACATTCCAAGATGTCTGGCTCTAGCTGAGTGATCACACCATCGTGATTATCTAGGACATGAAGATCTTTTTTGTATAGTTCTTCTGTGTATTCTTGCCACCTCTTCTTAATATCTTCTACTCCTGTTAGGTCCATACCATTTCTGTCCTTTATCGAGCCCATCTTTGTATGAAATGTTCCCTTGGTGGCTTTGATTTTCTTAAAGAGATCTCTAATCTTTTCCATTCTACTGTTTTCCTCTATTTCTTTGCACTGATCACTGAGGAAGGCTTTCTTATCTCTCCTTGCTATTCTTTGGGACTCTGCATTCAAATGGGTATATCTTTCCTTTTCTCTTTTGCCCTTCACTTCTCTTCTTTTCTCAGCTATCTGTAAGGCAGCCTCAAACAACCATTTTGCCTTTCTGCATTTCTTTTTCTTGGGGATGGTCTTGATCTCTGCCTGCTATACAACGTCACAAACCTCCATCCATAGTTCTTTAGGGACTCTGTCTATCAGATCTAATCCCTTGAATCGAATCCCTTTCACGTCCACTGTATAATCATAAGGGATTTGATTTAGGTCATACCTGAATGGTCTAGTGGTTTTCCCCACTTTCTCAGTTTAAGTCTGAATTTGTCAATAAGGAGTTCATGATCTGAGCCATGGTCAGCTCTCGGTCTTGTTTTTGCTGACTGTATACAGCTTCTCCATCTTTGGCTGCAAAGAATATAATCAGTCTGATTTCTGTGTTGACCATCTGGTGATGTCCATGTGTAGAGTCTTCTCTTGTGTTGTTGGAAGAGGATGTTTGCTATGACCAGTGCGTTCTCTTGGCAAAACTCTGTTAGCCTTTGCCCTGCTTCATTTTGTACTCCAAGGCCAAATTTGCCTGTTACTCAGGCATCTCTTCTCTGGATTTCCCTGGTGGCTCAGATGGCAAAGCGTCTGCCTACAATGCGGGAGACTTGGGTTCAATCCCTGGGTTGGGAAGATCTCCTGGAGAAAGAAAAGGCAACCCATTCTAGTGTTCTTGCCTGGAAAATTCCATGGACGGAGGAGCCTGGTAGGCTACAGTTCATGAGGTTGCAAAGAGTCAGACATGACTGAATGACATCACTTCCAGGTATCTCTTGACTTCCTACTTTTACATTTCAGTCCCCTATAAAGAAAAGGACATCTTTTGGGGTGTTAGTTCTAGAAGGTCTTGTAGGTCTTCATAGAACCATTCAACTTCAGCTTCTTCAGCATTACTAGTTGAGGCATAGATTTGGATTACTGTGATATTGAATGTCTTGCCTTGGAAATGAACAGAGATCATTCTGTTGTTTTTTAGCTTGCATCTGAGAACTGCATTTCAAACTCTTTTGTTGACTCTGAGGGTTACTCTATTTCTTCTAAGGGATTCTTGTCCACAGAAGTAGATATAATGGTCGTTTGAGTTAAATTCTCCCATTCCAGTCCATTTTAGTTCGCTGATTCATAAAATGTTGATTTTCACTATTGCCATCTCCTGTTTGACCACTTCCAATTTACCTTGATTCATGGACCTAACATTCCAGGTTCCTACGCAACATTGTTCTTTACAGCATCAGACTTTACTTACATGAGTGGTCACATCAACATCTGGGCATTGTTTTTGCTTTGGCTCTGTCTCTTCATTCTTTCTGGAGTTATTCTTCCACTCTTCTTCAGTAGCATATTGGGCACCTACTGCCCTGGGGAGTTCATCTTTTTGCCTTTTCATACTGTTCATAGGGTTCTCAAGGTAATAGCACTGAAGTGGTTTGCCATTCCTTTCTCCAGTGGACCACATTTTGTCAGAACTCTCCTTCATGGATCATAATTTCATTGAGTTAGAGAAGGCTGTGGGCCATGTGATCAGTTTCATTAGTTTTCTGTGACTGTGGTTTTCATTCTGATAAGAGGCTTATGGAAGCTTCCTGATTGGAGAGACTGACTGGGGGGGAAACTGGGTCTTATTCTCATGGGCAGGGCCATGCTCAATAAATCTTTAATCCAATTTTCTGTCAATGGGTGGGGCTGTGTTCTCTCCCTATTGTTTGACCTGAGACCAAACTATGCTGGAGGTAATAAAGAAAAGGGCGACCTCCTTTAGAATGTCCTGTGCATGCACTCAGTGCCCCCAACCCTGGAGCAGGCCACCACTGACCCACACCTCTACTGGAGACTCCTGGACATTCATGGGCAAGTTGGGATCAGTCTCTTGTAGGGTCACTGCTCCTGTCTCCTGGGTCCTGGTGCATGCAAGGTTTTGTTTGTGCCCTCCAAGAGTCTGTTTTCCCAATCCAGTGTAAGTTCTGGCAGCTCTATGGTGGGGTTAATGGTGACCTCCTCCAAGAGGGCTTATGC
Source organism: Tragelaphus eurycerus (assembly GCA_935064755.1). NCBI lineage: Eukaryota > Metazoa > Chordata > Mammalia > Artiodactyla > Bovidae > Tragelaphus > Tragelaphus eurycerus. Next base: position 33,373,107 of record CAKXYN010000013.1, read on the forward strand.
CACACCCCTGTCTGCTGTACCCAGAGCCCCTGCCCCTGTGGCAAGCCACTGCTGACACATACCTCTGCAGGAGACACTCAAACACTCAAAGGCAGATTTGGCTTAGTCTCTGTGGGGTCTCCTGGTGCATACAAGGTTTTGTTTGAGCCCTCTGAGCATCTCTGGTGGGTATGGGGTTAGATTCTAAACACGATTTTGCCCCTCCTACTGTCCTGCTGGGGCTTCACCTTTGCCCTTAGATGTGGGATATATTTTTTGGTGGGATCCAACATTCTCCTGTTGATGGCTGTTCAGTAGCAAGTTGTGATTTTGGAATTCTCACAGGAGTAAATGAACATACATTCTTCTACTCCATCATCTTGGAGCAAGTCAGTGTCAATGGTTTATCATATTTTTCTCTGCACTTACTGGTCCCAAGCTTCCCAAAGTTGAGCACCCTGATATCAGAGGAGTGGCTCCTTCCTGGGATTCTGTAAGACCTTTGACTGGTAACAATTTTCCATCCCCAAATGGCCTCCAGCCCTTCCTCATTAAGCAAATTCAAAGTTAAAATTTGAATTTTCACAAGTAAATTCAAAATTTCAGTGCAAATGCTTTCCAGTGGCTCCAACTCATTTGGGGTCCTGAACTTAACAGGTTGTGGTCTGTCGAGAAATTCCTCCATGTTACAGAAACCATTTACATAAAATCAATAGTGGGCATGTGATAAAAATTCAAGTCTTTTTGTGGTGATACAAATTTACTCAGTATTGGGATGACAAGTGACAACCTGAAAAACTATCACCTGGCCTGCTTTGGGCCAGTGATTTAAATGTCAGTGAGAGGTGGAAACTATCACAAGGAAGGATTGAGCTATCATTGAGAGATCAAAAATAAATCACTGGAATGCACCATATCTTTGCCATCATTAAGAATAATTCCCGTGTGGATCATTTATAAACTGCATGGTGAATGATGCAAGCATAATTAGAGCTTATTATTTGCAGAGTTCTTTAGAGTTCATAAATCATAATCATATATTTGACCCTCCCACTCTGAAGGGTTTATAGGACAGAAAGCCCTGTTATTTTGTAGATGAGAAAATGATTCCTTTGCAGGTTAACAGATCTGCCTGAAGTCATATATAATGAAGTAAAGCAATGAACACTGATATCCTGATTCCAAATCAACTGTTCTGCACTATGCTACCAGGATCAAAGCACAATGAACAGGAATTAATTTCTAGTTCAACTTTTGGCATGAACTAGCCATTTTCCCTTGTGCAAGTCAAGTAACATTGGGTCTAGTGTCTTTATTTGTGATAGGATAACGTTTGATCAACATGACTTCTAAAGGCTGAAAATTCAATTTTCTATGAACAAATTTTCGTTTTATTTACATGAGAAAAATCATTTTCCCAATACACATTCCTGCTCCCCATATCACCAGTTACACTCTAGCCCATGCCAAGTTTATATAAATATGATCTGATTCAATAAGTCAACTTCAGTGTCATAACTGTAATATGAAAAAGAATAGAGTAGAAATGAAATAGAAATAACAGAATATAAATAGCTACTTTTAATTGTGTGCTTACTATGTGTAAGGCACAATTTTAAGTATTTTATATAACAACTCATTTCATCCTTATGATGACCCTAGAACTAGGTAAAATCATTATTTCCACTTTACAATTAGAAACTCAGAACTGGCAGAGATAAAGTTGTATTTTCGAGGTCACAAAGCTTCAGTCAAGATTCAAAGTCAGACAATATAATTCTGGAGCCCAATGTGCTTAACAACCACTTTATGAAGCCACAGTTCTTGACTTAACTATTTTGTCAAAATAGTCTTCAAAGGTGAACTCCAACTGACACACATTTCTTGACCATAGACCTTGCTTAAATCTACCTTGTCTAGAACAATACCATATTACCATGTAAAAAGCCCACAACCAGTTTTTGCCTAGTGGGTGGATTCCTGTCCATTGTTGATGGAGATGTCTGTACCATTTTGGGAAACTCTTCCATCATAGGGTCTCCCCAAACTAAAGGAGTTGTTGAGCAATGGCTCAATGGAAGAGATCTATTGCAGGGTAGAGCCTTCAGACCAAGTCCTCCCCTATGCCTGGCTCCCTTCCTCTGCTTCACTTGTTGGACTTGCTAGAAAACTCACTTCCTTTTTGAATCAGTAGAGAATCACTGAGTTCAGTTTGTTGCAACTTCACTGACTCTCAAGAAGAACTCTTAAGACTAGAAACTAAGACCCCAAAATAGTTTCCTCTTCTTTCACCCCAGGAAGAAAAAAACAAAATACAATATACATATTTTTATTACCTCTATTCAATATTCACTGAGAAATTTTCTTGCATTTTTGTAAAGGTCAAACTTACTGTTACTGTTTATATGAATGGTGCAGATTTCTTTCATAGCAAAAAAGACCAAGACTGCTCCTCAGATAGAGTCCAAGAGTCTGTGTGTATATGTTCAGTGGTATCCAACTCTTTGCAACCCCATGGACTGTAGCCCGTCAGGTTCCTATGTCCATGGGATTTTTCAGACAAGAATACTGGAGTGGGTTGCCATTTTCTATTCCAGCCAATAGTCTATCCATCCCTGTACTTCCTTTTTGCACCATGGACAGCAGCCCCATATTCTAAGCACGGCCAGGCAATCAGAAAAGCTACCCCTCTCTCCCAGCAGCCCTGACATTAAGGGACCATGTTAGTCAATTTTTCCATTCTTTATCAATACTCTCTAATGCTGTAGAATCCAGTCCTGGACCCAGGGTCCCAGCATAAGAAAAACAAACCAGCACTTGTCAGCAGCAGCAGATGCATACAATAAGTAAACCTTATCAAGTTGGGAGGAAGACTTCAAAACAATTCTCAACAATCTTATCTTACTACCCTGACCCTGAAATGCCAAAGTTCACTCTATAAACAAAAGAGCAACAGATCAAATGTTCTAACTGCTGTTCTGTTTGTAGAAACCTCCAATGAGATATGTGACAGGACATCTCACTCACACTAATCAAGATGGAAAATCTTTTCATTCCCAATTAGGTCCAATTGTACAGATAAAGTAGTGCATCTGTTTGCCTTTTAAGAAGGCTCACTTGGAGGATTGGCAAGTTTTACTGACAGAACAACTAGATGGTTTGTCATCTATCCTTTCCTCTTGAAGAGCGACTTTGTCATCTTTTATCAGCGGTTATACACAGCTTCCCCTTTGTGACAATATTAACCCAGGATTGCTGCTATAAGCATCCAGCCTCTGCTCGCTGCCTGCAGGGATGTCTGACGGGAGTTTATCAGGATTGCTGAGACCAACACTTTTACATTAAAGTGGTTTCCACTCACAGTTATTAGTGTGTGTGTGGCGAGTTCACACCTGCACATACATCTGGCCAGTTCCCCAAGAGTGCTACCTAGGGCAATGGGTTTTGTCTGTTTCCAGAAACAAAACAGGATGGCTTTTGTGCAGTTGAAAAACAAATATTATGAAATAGACCTGGAAGAGTTTAGAAGTAATAGCAAATATTTAGTATGGCTGCAAGAGTAAAGAATTAAGGGGTTACCAAGCATAAGGCATCACTGTACATCATAGGTTTGTTTGTAAAGCAATAAACAAGTCCATTGATGCAAAAAATACACTGTATTCCCAATGTACAGTCAACAGAAACTGCAATAATCAGACACTGACTTTTAGTACATGTTTCCCCTTGGATGACTTTTTAAATAATTTTAGTCAGGGTATATTATATTCTAAATAAGTCTTAGTGATTCATGCAAAAGCAATCCTTTTTAAAATGGCTGGAAAGACAGGCATGTCAAAAGTGAAAATATTAAGAGAAAAGTATAATTTCATTGCCTCTGGGGACTTCCCGTAAAATGGAAAGCATACAGTTGGGAACTTGGACTTTGGGGTCACAGAGAGTTTAAAACCCAGCTTTGCAACTTCCTAGCTATGGGAGTTGGGCAAGTTATTTAACTTCTCTTAACTAATACAATGCGGTATTAAGAGGAGTCACTTTCACAGGTTGTTGTAAAGAGCTTTGGCAGAAAAGGTGTCCCCCAAATAGAAGTCCTTGCAACCATTATCCAGTATAGACTGGAGTTGCTGTCCATATGAGTTCTCAGATAACCCTGCAACTGCTATAAAAAGGGATTCTACTCAGTGGTATCAACCCTACCTTTGTGACTTTGATAGTCAGCTCTGCATTCATATTGTTGTAGTAGGTGAGGAAAAAATAGAAGAAATAGCTATTGCCTGACTCTACCGAGAAACTCCACCCATGTTCTGGCAATCATGATCAAATGAGCACAGCTTATTTTTCAGAGGTTGTTGACAAGACTCAACCAGGGCCATGGTGCCATGGATGAATTATCTTCAGACACGTGTATTCCTCTTTTCTAAATTTCCTCTCCCTAATGTCTTTTTTGAGGTCTCATTTTACTTATGTTTTCGTTTGGGCCCTGAGTCACTTCTCAACACAGGAATAACCTCTCTCCAGCTCCCTTCAAAACATAATCAGCCCAGTAGCAGTGCCATGCTCATTTCAGGGCTATCCACAACATCCAGACATGGAAACAACTAATATTTTCATCTACAGATAAATAGATAAAGAAAATGTGTTATATAAACACAGTGGAATATTATTCAGCCTTTAAAAAGGAACTACAATATGGGATGAACATTGAGGACATTATATCTCAGTGAACTAAACCAGTCACATAAAGACAAATAATGCATGATTCCATTTATATACAGAGAAGGCAATGGCACCCCACTCCAGTACTCTTGCCTGGAAAATCCCATGGACGGAGGAGCCTGGTAGGCTGCAGTCCATGGGGTCACTAAGAGTCGGACATGACTGAGTGACTTCACTTTCACTTTTCACTTTCATACATTGGAGAAGGAAATGGGTTTTATGCAACCCACTCCAGTTTTCTTGCCTGGAGAATCCCAGGGACGGCAGAGCCTGGTGGGCTGCCATCTATGGGGTTACACAGGGTCAGACACGACTGAAGCCTCGGAGCAGCCGTTTATATGAGATATCCAACACAGTCAAATTCACAGCAGTAAAAAGTAGAATGGTGGTTGTCAGGGGCCTTGTTTTGAGGCGGGGGAGGTGAGATGGCGTGGGAGAATGGGGATTTGTTAATGAATGGGCAAAAAGTTTTAGTTTAACAAGACAAGTAAGTCCCAGAGATCTGCTGTAAAACACTGTTGCCAATAGCAGTTACTGTCACTTAAAAATTTTATTAAGAAGGTAGATCTCATGTTAAGTATTATTAGCAAAATTAAATTAAAAATAAAACTGCATAACCATCTCCTGGTTCGGTCACTCAGATGGCAAGCTTCTTAAGTCTAATAAACTAATCCAGTATACACAGTTAAATGGCTCCTGATAGATGAATATATTACCATGCTGGAGATATTTACAGTTCTAAGACTCGCTGAAGTAAAATGTAATAATCCAAATGAATTCATTTTTCACACTGCAATTTTGATCTAGAGCTGGCAGGTAGAGAGAATTTTGGGGATAGATCCTTTTGAAGGCCTATTTCAAACTGTGTTACAACGGCTACAACCTATTTTTCATACTGTGGCATCAATTTCACAAAAGAAGACAGAGAGTTTTTTTCGTGGAATGATAAGGAAAAGTAGGCTATTATACACTTAATTAGAGATCCAATCCTTTTAATCCAACGGAGATGCGATTTCCCAGCTGAGTAGAAATGTGGGCTTTGGAGAAAAAGCAAGCAGCTTTTTAATTTCTGTTGTTGCCTTTCTTCATTCATTTTTTTTGCTATTACTGTTTTAATATAAAACACATTAAGATCTATCTACTCATCCCAGGGCTGAAAGTACCCTCATGCCATCAGCGTCTGGTGCTTGCTCTGAGCCTTTCTCCCTCCCACTCCAAAGGGGAGATCTGGGCCCAGGATGCTCAGAGCATCCTGCCCCATGCACTCCATCCAGAACTTGCCTAATAAAGAACTCAACATGGATTTTAAATGGATGTGGCTCCCTCTTCTGGTGGAAAGCCTGAATCAATAAGAAACTCTGAGAAGCCTACCTTCCTCTCAGTTCCAGAAACAGATGTCAACACAAGAGCCCCAACAAGTGAATCAGACAGTCTCAGCACCTCCATAATTCTTACACTGTTTCCTGATACCAATACTAATATGGTGAAGAGAGCCATAACTGAAATACAGTGATAAGAAAGGGAAAAAAGAAGTCCCATTTTGAGTAGAGAAAAATAAGATACTGACAAAGGTATTTTCAAGGGCTGTTTAAAGAAGATATCTGGGGTTAAAATAATTATGTTTTCCTCCAAATAATAAGAAATAGTAAGAAATAAGTCTCCTGATCCTTGGGTCTCTTAAAGAAGAGCCATACCTATAAAGATGTGAATGGATATAGGGACTGATGAACTACTGCTTTGAAAAACTATTATTAACAGAATTCTTCTGGGACCAAGTCAATATGTCAATACACCTATTTGACATCTTGATTCTTCATGAGGTCAAATACACAGCATTAAAAGTACCCTCCATCACATACAAGGATTTTTTATGAAGGGAAGCGTTGAAAAAGAGTCTTTTGTTTATTAGAAATTAAGACTTGGGTCCCCATTAGATAATTTTGTATCATTAAGCCAAAAATGTAGACAACCATAGTGTGGTGCCAAATATCTATGCTTATGTGAATTTCAACAGCCACATAAAATTACAGAATGGTGATGCACAAACATACTGCTTCCAGTAGGACTCCTAGTAGGCTGAGCATGACAGAGGCCAAGGAATAGTTAAACACAAAGCACAACAAAACAAAAATGCTACGGTCCTAACAGAAGAGCCTGTTTAGACCCCCACATTCTGTCTCTGAACACTTCGTTGATTGCTAAATTATATTCACCCCTGAATGATCCCAATGTTTCTGGATCACAAATCCTGCCACTTGCTAGGAGCTATAGCCCAGATTTATCTTATCTTTGTGAAAGCAGTTCAGTGCTGGGAGCAATGCACTGTGCTTCCATGCAGAAAGTTCAAGTTGAGGAAGGCAGAGGGCTCCAGCCTCATACCAAACGTGACCAGTGAGGACCCGGGTGATCTTGTGTTTGGCCTCTGAGGATGTCTCCACCAACTCTCAGTGAAGATTAAGTAAACTCTCTGTTTTCGGAAATGACAGGAGGTCGGGTGTGGGGTGTTGCCAAAGACAACTTGGGTAGATATACTTATTCTTGTTCTTTCCTATAAAAAAAGAGGCACGTTGCAACTCTGAGGGGAGTTGGAAGAAAGGAAATGGATATGGAAATATCAAGCATCATTCATACCCAAATATAGATACACAGGCTTCCCAGGTGGTGCTAGTGGAAAAGAACCCATCTGCCAATGCAGGAGATGTAATAGATGTGGGTTTGATCCCTGAGTCAGAAAGATCCCTTGGCGAAGAGAATAGCAACCTATTCCAGTATTCTTGCATGAAGAATCCCATGGACAGAGGAGCCTGGCAGGCTACAGTCCATAGGGTCGCAAAGAGTCAGACACGAAGGAAGTGAATTAGCACACATGATAGATTTATTAGAGATATGGAAACCAGAAACACGGATAAAAAAAAATGAAGAGATATAGGAAAATACGTACTACATTGTTTTCAGTGATATAAATGGATGCAATTCACATTGGTATAACACCATTATCTAAGGAGCATATTTCAACATCATCAATTATTTTTTCAACAACATCCTTCCTCTGTTCCAGTATCCTATCCAGGATCCCATATTGCATTTATTGACATGCCTCCTTGGTCTCGTCCAGTTTATAATAGCTCTTCAGTTTTTCCTTGACATTCATAACCTTGAGAATCACAAAGAGTACAAATCAGTTACTGTGTAGAATGAGCCTCAATCTGAGTTTTTCTGGTTTTTAAATGATTGGAACGAGGCTATGTATTTTTAGGAAAGTATAACCACAAAAAATGTTCTCAGTGCATCATACCAAGAGTTTGTGAAGCTACTGTCTTACTACAGGTGATATTGACTTTGATCATTAGTTGAGGTCTCTCTGTTGTAAAGTTGCCAACTTTGCTTTGTATTTAATGTATTTATATTATTATAATATGTATATATTATATACTAATATATTTATCATGTAGCACATAAATGTTAATGTAAATGCACATAATATATTTATATTAAATACGAAGGGAAGCTGGCAACTCGGATGAGCTACTCTGAGAATATTTAAATTTAATTTTTCCTCAAACTTATACCCCCTAATTTTAGAATCCTCCATATGGACTCATGGAAATCTGTTCTATAGGTTAAAACCCAATTCTGGGGTTATTAATATTATTTATTTTGCTACTCATATTTCTCTAGCTTTGGCTATTAGGAGCTGCTTCAGGTAGATCCCATGATCTTCTGAGAAATTTCCATCTCTTTTGGGGGCATTTCTATGTTTTCTGGGAAAACAAAGTATTTCAAGTTTATCTCGTATTTTTTCTGCCCAAGCTCTGGAGTAAATCACTCTTCCAAAGAGTCTCAGTTCAGTTTTTTGGTGAATGGTATTCAGAAATCAAGATCTCGGCTCTAGATGTGCTCACTGTGACCAGAGTGCCACTGCTCCAAGTGCCTTCAGAGGGCTGGGAAATATATGTATATGGTAACCTATGCAGTTGTATACATCTGTATTTCTGTTTATACCACACTGTTGTGCATATTGTGTGTGTGTGGGGGGGGGGGGTATATAGGCTGTTGCTTCTGCTGCTAAGTCGCTTCAGTCGTGTCTGACTCTGTGCAACCCCATAGATGGCAGCCCACCAGGCTCCCCATCCCTGGGATTCTCCAGGCAAGAACACTGAGTGGATTGCCATTTCCTTCTCCAATGCATGAAAGTGAAAAGTGAAAGGGAAGTCGCTCAGTCGTGTCCGACTCCTAGCGACCCCATAGACTGCAGCCCACCAACTCCTCCATCCATGGGATTCTCCAGGCTAGAGTACTGGAATGGGGTGCTACTGCCTTCTCCAATATAGGCTGCTAAGTATGTACAATGTATATGCTTGTATGTGTGTAGATGTGAAAAAGTGTGTGTGTGTGTGTGTGTGTATACACACACATATATACACATATATAAGCACACACAAATACGAAATCACTCCAGACCAATTCATAGAGATCTTTCTTGTTGTTTTGTTCATAGCTGCATAGTATTCTATTGTGTTACTATGCTACAGATCATTTAATAAATCTTATTGGAATTTAGGTTGTTTCCAGTATCTTGTAATTACAAAGCATCTTAAATGAATAACCTTGTTTATGTTGCAGATGGATCATAAGGGTAGATTTCTAGAAATAGGATCGCTAGGTCTGAATCTAAGTATATATTCAATTCTGTTAGATGTTACCAAATTGCCCTTAAGAAGGAAAGCACCTATTTGCATTTCCACTAAAAATGGATGACAAGACAATGTTTATTCCCAATACAGCCTCTCAACACAATGTGCTGTGATATTGTCTAGTTTTTACCACATTCATAGGTAAGAAATAGTATCTCAATGTTGCTTTATTTTGCATGTCTCTAATTAGAACTGAGCTTGATCATTTTTTTCATATGCCTATAGGTCATCACTACATGGGAAATAGATGGAGAAACAGTGGAAACAGTGTCGGACTTTATTTTTCTGGGCTCCAAAATCACTGCAGATGGTGACGGCAGCCATGAAATTAAAAGACACTTACTCCTTGGAAGGAAAGTTATGACCAAGCTAGATAGCATATTCAAAAGCAGAGACATCACTTTGCCAACAAAGGTTCGCCTAGTCAAGGCTATGGTCTTTCCTGTGGTCATGTATGGATGTGAGAGTTGGACTGTGAAGAAGGCTGAGTGCCAAAGAATTGATGCTTTTGAACTGTGGTGTTGGAGAAGACTCTTGAGAGTCCCTTGGACTGCAAGGAGATCCAACCAGTCCATTCTGAAGGAGATCAGCCCTGGGATTTCTTTGGAAGGAATGATGCTAAAGCTGAAACTCCAGTATTTTGGCCACCTCATGCGAAGAGTTGACTCATTGGAGAAGACTCTGATGCTGGGAGGGATTGGGGGCAGGAGGAGAAGGGGACGACAGAGGATGAGATGGCTGGATGGCATCACTGACTCGATGGATGTGAGTCTGAGTGACCTCCGAGAGCTGGTGATGGACAGGGAGGCCTGGCGTGCTGCAGTTCATGGGGTCGCAAAGAGTCGGACACGACTGAGTGACTGATCTGATCTGATCTGATAGGTCATTTTTATATTATTTTTGTGGATTATATGTACATGTCTTTTCCCCATTTTTTTCTATTAGGTTTTTGGTCCTCTGACTCTCAATTTTTAAGGGATTTTTTTTTAATGTTAGGTATATTAGCTATTTGTTGTGAGATTATATATAACATTTTACCTCAGCTTGTCACTTGTCCTTTGACTTTGCTTACAGTGCTTTTCGTCATGCAAATATGTTTAATCTTTATGTGAAATACATCAGGCATTTATGTGAAATAGATACCTTCTATTGCATCTAGAGTTTGAGTCATAATTAGAAAGCCTCTTGCTAAACCAACATTAAAGAAAAATTCATCTGGGTTTTCTTCATCTTAGTAGTTACAGAGTTTCATGTTACATTTAAGTCACTAATCCATTCAGAATTCATTGCTTTACAATAATCTAAAGAAATAAGGTTTTTTTGATGGTAGTTTAAGGCCTCTTACTCAATTATTTTCAGACCATTCTGAGAATGCCTTGATTTTTCTACTCTGACATAAACCAAGGCTAACTCCAGTGTAGATATTTAGCTTGGAGTCATAAGTTGGAGAGAAACATCTGAAGCTTTATGCAGTCCAGTTTTTCTTCTTTCCCTATCCTGTCTATTCTGTTCCATGTCTGTCTCTGTCTGTGTCTCCCTCTCTCACCCCACAGATGGGAAGCTAGAACTCTAACGATAAGCCTAATTGGGTTTAGAGGCAACAACGGAATGATTTCCTTTATTGCAGTATACACTCCCAAGCTCCATATACCAATCCTCATTGTGAAGGGCGAATGCCAGAGACCATGGTAAATCCATTAATAGGACTTGCTCCCCATTATTAGCCATCTGAGTCTGTTAAAAATCTTAACTAGGAGTTTAATTTCTCTACAGAGGGCTTTAAATTAATTAGGGGTTTACATGCTAACAAAGAGCCTGATGCATTCATAAATCAATCCAGTGGAGAAGGACTGCACAGATAGGACAGCTATTCAGCGGAGACTCAAATCCAGCATCCCTGTCGGGCTCCCAACAAAAGGGTGCAGGTGTGGAATAGGCCACTGTGACAAGGAAGTCCCAATAATTATTTTGCATCACTTACACCACAGCAGGTAATGTGGCAAATCAAAGTCCCAGGCGCTCAGCAAGTGAAACCCATGTTACCATGAAAGCCACATCACATTGCTTTAACTGCTATAAATGAACTGCCACAACACTGTGATTTATTTTATATCAACTCCAGGAATTAAAAGGACATTGATCAAAATGATCTCCTTTTATTTCCTTTTGTTAGGAATAGAAGTAACAGATGGAATCACTGTTTTTTTTTTCTTTTTTTTTTTTCATGGACCAAACATTCTAAGAACCTTTGAAATTGCCAGTGCCCTCTATTAAATATTCTTGCTTTAAGGTTTACACTTCTGTTCTGTCCTTTGGATAGAATGTTACTCATATTCCTTTCCTAAAACATGGGATTTGTATTTTTAAATCAAGTGTGTGCCAGTGAGTCCCAGCCTCAAACACTTCCAAGTGATAGTTTTGTTTCTTTTGTGTCACTTGATTAGAAAACACCTAATGAAAGAAAGCACCCATGTTTTGCTTTTAAATGATTTTATATTTCACCAGGTATGATAATCCCTAAGTCTATATGAAAAATATGAGTGTGTGTGTGTGTGTGTGTGTGTGTGTGTGTGTGTATGGGAAAACAGATTGTGTTTTTAAAATCTATTTTAAAAACTAGTTTCAATATGGATTTACAGTCTCTTCCTTTTTGTAGTAATTTCTTTGTCCTCCAGCCTGTTTAGACCCCACTTCTCCTTCCCCAACCACAGGCATCTGAAACCCAGGCTAGAAGCAAGTATATTTAAATCTATATAAATAATATCCTATAGTGTATTCCTCTTTGAGCTGAAACTTTATTATCACATCAACTCTCTACTCCTCCAAAATGGTGGGAAATCAAGTGTTTTTAAGATATGAATGCCAAAAGTCCCACTATAAATATAACATCTCAAAAGATACTGTGGGTTTAAGCTAAATAACCCAGGCTGCAGATGATTTAAGTCTGGAAAGAATGGAGTCAACACTGAATGGATTTTGGTGACACAGGGTTTTTTTTTTCCCTGCACATATTATACAAAAAGCATCCGTGCAGTCCATGTTTTCCACCTATCCATGCTCACAGTATCTGGTTAGGCTAGCAGTGATTCAGACCCTCCAGAGTTCATTGCCAAGTACAGAAAAGAGAAAGAAGGAACACTGTGAGCCCAAGAGCACGACTGTAGGCATTCTCTGGGCCCCTCTCCCCACCTCTACACTGTGAATAAAAATTAGAGAGAGAGGAAGTGGGAATCCAGAATGCAAGCCCAAGCCATCTCTGTGTGGCTTCCTTAGCCTTGCTTTACCCTCTTTAACCACACAGATGTTCTCAGAACGCAAACACACATGGTGCCAAACATTTAGGACAAAACAAAAAGAACAACTCCTCCTCGATCCCATATTTCCCCCCAGCTAGCACTTAAACCTTGAGCTGTTTTCATATGGTGAGTTTGTGAAAGAGGGGTCTGTATTCGAGCCTCCACTTCTACCTCTGGTATTTTCTAGTCTGTATCCCATACCTGTGAAGCTGTAATGAAGCACCTCAGCACACCTGCGGGGGAGTGAGAGGCAGCCACTGGAAGTGAGAACTTTCATCCCCGTCATGTGGTCATGACCCTCACCATGTAAGTGAAGGCCCCCTGGCAAGTCAGCCTCGACTTCCACCTCTATCTAGCAGTAATGAGATCCTCACCCCACCCCAGGTCCCGCTGCAGTGGTATCAGTGGGGGCCTAATGGAGAGATGACATGTTTATCATTTGCTGTCGTTTAGTCGCTCAGTCACACCTGACTCTCTGTGGCCCCAGGGACTGCAGCACGCCAGGCTTCCCTGTCCTTCACCATGTCCTGCAGCTTGCTCAAACTCATGTCCATTGAGTCAGTGATGCCATCCGACTATCTCATCCTCTGTCATCCCCTTCTCCTCCTGCCTTCAGTCTTTCCCAGCATCAAGGTCTCTTCTGATGAGTTGGCTCTTCACATCAGGTGGTCACAGCATTTACCATCACTGGGTAGTAAGGAGGCTGAGCAGCCCTATTGCCAGAGAAGATTATGTGGAAATAGTAACAAGTCACTCCCACCCTTCCCTCATCCAGAAAGGATATTATTGGCAGGGGCCAAGGAGGAAACCGGAACTCCCAGCCCTGCCCAGTGCAAAGAGAAGCATCCCCTTGGGTGTCAATGGAGGCTGACAAACTTCCTCACTAACCTTGCAGTAACAAGGTACCTCTCCCTTCTTCTGATGGGCAGTGGCAATGAAAACCAGGTAGAGCAGAAGGTTCCAATAAGGTGCAGAGGCATAACATAACACAAAGGCGTTATGTCATTGCAAAAATCACTTTTAAAAATAATCAAAATCTCAAAAAAACACTACAATATTGTAAGGTAATTAGCCACCAATTAAATAAATCAATTTTTAAAATAATCAAAATCTCAAATGGAAAAAAAAGACCCTCAAAAGATGCCAACCCCAAGAAGACAGCGCTGTTAGAACTAGCTGACAAGGACCTTAAAATGGCCACGAAAGACATGCTTAACTGAGCAGCCATAAACATGTTTGAAACAAATGAAAACTAGAATTAGGTTATTTGCCTTTAGTAAAGAAATAGAAAAGTCTGAGCAAAGAAATAAAAGATATAAACAAGAACCAAATGGAAATGTTGGAACTGAAAAATTCAATAACCAACATGAAGAAGCCAATGAATGGGCTCAACTGCATCAGGTGGGCCAGAGGAGAGAATTCAACGATAGGAAATACACATCTGAACAACAGCGATAAGTGAGACTGAAGAAAAGTATTAAACAGAACCCCAAGGATGTGTGGACACTAACAAAGGGCCTATCTTTTATGATCCCAGAGTTCTGGAAAGAGAAAATAAAGAGGGTAGGACTGACAAAGCACTACAAAAAATAATAATGTGTAAAAATTTCTCAAATTTGACCCAAAACATACAAATTTAAGAAACTGAGTAAATCTCATACATATAAGCCCAAAGAAATCCACCTCAATACACATTATAGTCAAATTTCTGAAAAGGAAAGACAAAGATCATAATTAGAACAGATTTCTCATCAAAAGCTATGGCAGCCAGAAGTAAACAGCTCAGTAGTTTTCAGAAAATGTTGGAATTTCTTTCAGCCCAGAATTCTGTCAACTCAGAATTCTCTAGGTCGAGTTAAAACATCCCTCAGAAATGAAAGGGGAATTAAAATATTCTCAGTTGAAGGAAAAGTGAAGATAAATTGTTGATAGTAGACCTACCCTAAAAGAATATCTAAAATTTTCTTAAAAAAGAAGAAATAATACAAAAAGAAACAATAGAAAAGGGTAATGTGGTTTTAAATGTTTGTAGAGGAAAGTTTTAAGGTATTTATATTTAAATGGGGAACAGTAAAGGGATTTAAAGGAATATAAGATTTCTGCATTTCACTAGGTAAAATGAAAACATCAGTAGACTAATAAGTTATGTTTATATTGTAATAATCAGAGGAATGACTAGAAGACCTATTCACAGAGATAAAAAATCATCAATAAATCAAATCATGTAATTGCATATTGCAATTCCTGGGAATTGATTCCAGAGAAACAAAAACATGTTCACATACAAAACTGAAAGTTTACACCAGATTTATTTATAACAGCTTAAAACTGGAAACAACCCAGATGTCATTCAACAGGTGAACGATTAAACAAGTTGTGATGCATGCAGACCATGGAATACTGTTTAGCAATAAAAAGGAATGAACTCTTGATATACACAGCTACCTGGATGAGTCTCTAGAGAACTATTCTGAGTGAAAAGGGCCAATCTTAAAAGGTCACATATTGTATGATTCCATTACATTCCAGAACATTCTTTTTTTTTTCCTTTTTGGCTAAGCCACAAGGCTTCTAGCAGGATGTAGGATCTTAGTTTCCTGACCAGGGATTGAACCGATGCCCCCATCAGTGGAAATGCAGAGCCTTAACCATTGGACTTCCAGGAAAGTCTTGATTAGTATAACGTTCTTGAAAAGACAACATTAAAAAAATGGACAACAAATTCGTGGTCGTCAGGGGTTAAAGAGCAGGTAGGAAAAAGAAGGAAATGGATATGGCCATAAAACAACAATATGAGGGATCCATACAGTGAAAGAAACATTTTGTGTCTTGACTGTATAAGTGTCAATTGATACTGTGATTTTTATAACATTTATTTACAAGATGATATCATTGGGGGAAACTGGGTAAAAAGCACACTGGAATCTATATTATTTTAATACAACCTCATATGAATGTATAGTTCTCTAGATATTAAAAAAGGTTAAGAAACAGAAATTATTAATTTCTGTATGGAGATACTTTTGCTTCTTTTCAAATGCCCTGAAGTCAGTGTATATTTGTGAATACCAACTAAGGTTTGATTAAATTTGTAAAGATTAGTAAATACATAAAAGCTAATCAGTTACTTGTAGCCTCTGAGTCACATGGCATTTTATCTTCTGACTGTAAAAAGCAAATGTCTGATTTAATTCTAAATTACATTTAAAAAGACAAGTTTCCACAAAATAGTTATATTTTAGTAGAAATCTAAGCATACTGAAAATTTCCTACTTACAAAGTGGATTGGGGGCTGGGTTACAACTGATAAAGGGAACCTGAAACTAAATTCACTGTTTTTAAGTGTAATACATTACATATAATATGTACATTTATTATATACACTATATATATTATTATATATTATATATTATTATATATACTATATATATTATTATATATACGTATGAAACTCCAGTACTTTGGCCACCTCATGCAAAGAGTTGACTCACTGGAAAAGACTCTGATGCTGGGAGGGATTGGGGGCAGGAGGAAAAGGGGACGACAGAGAATGAGATGGCTGGATGGCATCACCGACTCAATGGACGTGAGTTTGAGTGAACTCCGGGAGATGGTGATGGACAGGGAGGCCTGGCGTGCCGTGATTCGTGGGGTTGCAAAGAGTTGGACACGACTGAGTGACTGGACTGAACTGAACTGAACATATATTATATATAAGCTTTAAAAAGGAAACTTTTAAGGCTCCTGTTTTTTTTATTTTTTATTTTATTTTATTTTGCTTAACTTTACAATATTGTATTGCTTTTACTATACATCGAGATGGATCCGCCACCAGTATACACGTGTTCCCCATCCTGAACCCTCCTCCCTCCCCCCTCCCCACACCATCCCTCCAGGTCGTCCCAGTGCTCCAGCCCCAGGCATCTGTTATCGGGCATCATACCTGGACTGACGACTCGTTTCAGATATGATATTATACATATTTCAGTGCTATTCTCCCCAATCATCCCACCCTCTCCTGGTCCCAGAGTCCAAAAGTCTGTTCTATACATCAGTATCTCTTTTGCTGTCTCGTAAATAGGGTTATTTTTACCATCTTTCTAAATTCCATATATATGCGTTAGTATACTGTATTTGTGTTTTTGTTTCTGGCTTACTTCACTCTGTATAATAGAGAGCTACAAGAGACACTGTCTCTGAGAAGGGTTTGAAAGTGACTATTCTTTGGCTCAGAGGTTAAAAGCGTCTTCCCGCAATGCGGGGGACCCGGGTTCAATTCCTGGATCGGGAAGATCCCATGGAGAAAGAAATGGCAACCCGCTCCAGTATTCTTGCCTGGAGAATCGCATGGACGGAGGAGCCTGGTAGGCTACAGTCCATGGGGTCACAAAGAGTCAGATGCAACTGAGCGACTTCACTTCACTTCACTTCTTCTTCATTCTGTACCAGACAGGGAAGCCTGGCATGCTGCAGTCCATGGGGTGGCAAAGAGTTGGACACTACTGAACTGAACTGATTCTGTACCTGAAATTGATCAGTCATTTAAGTCTAGGTACCTTCAGTTCAGTTCAGTCGCTCAGTTGTGTCCGACTCTTTGCAACCCCATGAATTGCAGCATGCCAGGCTGGTGGGTTGCAGTCCATGGGGTCGCTAAGAGTCGGACACGACTGAGAAACTTCACTTTCACTTTTCACTTTCATGCATTGGAGAAGGAAATGGTAACCCACTCCAGTGTTCTTGCCTGGAGAATCCCAGGGAAGGGAGCCTCGTGGGCTGCCATCTATGGGGTCACACAGAGTCGGACACGACTGAAGCGACTTAGCAGCAGCAGCAGCAGCAGCAGCATCAGGCCTCCCTGTCCATCACCATCTCCCGGAGTTCACTCAGACTCAGGTTCATCGAGTCAGTGATGCCATCCAGCCATCTCATCCTCTGTCATCCCCTTTTCCTCCTGTCCCCAATCCCTCCCAGCATCAGAGTCTCTTCCAATAAGTCAACTCTTCACATGAGGTGGCCAAAGCACTGGAGTTTCAGCTTTAGCATCATTCCTTCCAACACCCAGGCCTGATCTCCTTTAGAATGGAATGGTTAGATCTCCTTACAGTCCAAGGGACTCTCAGGAGCCTTCTCCAGCACCACAGTTCAAAATCATCAATTCTTTCGAGCTCAGCTTTCTTCACAGTCCAACTCTCACATCCATATACGACCATTGGAAAAATCATAGCCTTGACTAGACGGACCTTTGTTGGCAAAGTAATGTCCCTGCTTTTGAATATGCTATCTAGGTCAGTCATAACTTTACTTCCAAGGAGTAAGCATCTTTTAATTTCATGGCTGCGATCACCATCTGCAGTGATTTTGGAGCCCCCCAAAACCCTTAGTTTATATATTATCCACTAACAGAGTGCTTGCTCAGCAAACATAACACTGTCATTCTAATGGAATAAAATGTTTATATAATAACTAAGCAAACATCTTCCTCCAGACAAAGACTTTGAAAAGCATCTTATTCCACACATAATATATGGGTAATTATTTAGCATCACAGACCTACAAGTCAGTCTCTGGCTTGCTGACCTCTCATTTTATATTACATATAGGATATGCACATACCACTCTCGTCTTTCCCAAGATAACAGCAAGTGCAGGTGTCTTGCCAAGGACACCAATGTTAAGATCACTATTTCTAGGACTGCCAGGTTAACTTTTCTATTGTGTCACTAAGTATTACCTATCCTCCTATGTTCCCTATTTCTGAGAATTATACACCTATGATTTCTCATTCTCTGCATCCTGAGTCTTGTTCATTTTTACAATCATTACCAAATATATTACTAAAATATATTTATATAAATGTTGGTGCTTCTAATGTGAAGTGAATTAAAAAAAAAAAAAGAATGCACTCATATCCCTGCCATCTTGACTCAGATAATGATGAAGAGATAATTCTCTTGCTAGATAAAAGAAATCACTGGAGTATAGATAAATACTAGACAACTGTTAACAAAGGGATATTTGTAAAAATATATTCTAACTCCATTTAGTGTAGCACTGGTCTAGCGTGTGCATGCTCAGTTGTGTCTGACTCTTTACAACCTCATGGACTGTAGCCCACCAGGCTCTTCTGTCCACGGAATTTTCCAGGCAAGAATACTGCAGTGGGTTGCCTGGCCCTCCTCCAGGAGGAATCTTCCTGAGGACCCAGGGATCAAAGCCATCTCTTGAGTCTCTTGCATTATCAGGCTGATTCTTTACCACTTACACTACCTGGGAAGCAAAATTAAACACGATTGGGCAAGACTCTTTGGGGCTTTTAATATAATTATATGTAGAATTAAATATATATTAAGTTATAGAGTTAAATATAATTATATATATTATACTACTACTGAATCACTAAAAGATGAGTATGAGTTATTGAGTTTCTAAAGTTTATTTGAACCCTTGCTTTTCACACTACACACTCCAGTTGCTAAGAGCTGAATGCTAATTTTAGAAGCGGTGGCTAAGAGTAAGAAGCTACTTATCTAAATCCTCAAGATTTCTCTCTGTAGAGTTGTACACCAGGATGACACAAATGATGAGATGAGTACAAAATCAGAACACAGTGAGGTTAAGAGCTTCTATATGGGTTGGTGTCTATATTTAAATCACTATCAATCACTAGAAAAAGCATTTGCATGACAATTCCCCATAGATACTCAAGAGAATATTTTCTTTATTTTGGGGCACTGAAAATTGGTTAAAGTGATGGTGAGAATTAACCAGCACTGAAACCCAATATAACTACAGTTGAAAGGGGACCTTGGGAGGAGCTAAGATGGAGGACGAGTAGGACGGAGAGAATACTTTCTCCTCCACAAATCCATTAAAAGAACATTTGAATGCTGAATAAATTCTACAAAACAACTTCTGAATGCCAGCAGAGGATATCAGGCACTTAGAAAGACAATTCTTTGTCTTCAAAAGGAGAAAACGAGCCCTGCGGTAACTCCTTTTGCGGAGAAGTGGCGCGGACACCAGCATTTGCTATTAGCAAGCAGGGGCTGGGCTAGGAGGAGTGGCGTGGCCTGCATCGCTTTGAGAAAGGATTTGGCCTGGCTATCTCGAGTGCTATCTGAGCAAAATAACCAGACTGTCAGTTATCTACTACATCAAAAGCCAGCCCTAACTTGGGACACCACCAGGACTGCATACAGAACAGGGGAATGCACGGAGATGGCCAGCTGCAGGCCGTCCCACTCCAGTGACAGGCAGCCAGGGCCGGAGGTGGGCAATCACAGCCCTAGAGAGACACTGCCTACAGAACTCTAAGTATGTTTCTGTGCTGACTCACGCTTCCTGCGGCTCTGGATGGTCAACATCTACCTGAGAAAGTGCACCGGTTGTATACCGAGAAAACTGAGCGGCAGGGAGGTGATAAGTCGCAGCAGCTGCGCTCGCTAAACACTTCATCACCTGCTCTACTCGGATCTGGGAAGGGCATAAAATGCAGACTCAACCAAGTCTGTGCTTCTGAGGATTATCCGAGTGCCTGAACCTGGCCGGCTTAAATTTGGGTGTTCATCTCCGCCCTCTCTGTAACAGGGCAGAGATCAGATATTGAAAAGACCAGTAAACCGCCTCAATAAAGAGAATTCAACAAACTACCAGAATATAGTAAGGACACTCTAAACTTGGCAATTTTAACAAAATGAAGAGACAAAAGAATACTCAGCAGCTAAAGGAACAGGATAGATGCCCATCAAACCAAACCAAAGAGGAAGAGATAGGGAATCTACCTGATAAAGAATTCTGAATAACGATAGTGAAATTAATCCAAAATCTCGAAATCAAAATGGAATCACAGTTAAAGAGTCTGGAGACAAGGATTGAGAAGATGCAAGAAAGGTTTAACAAGGACCTAGAAGAAAAAAAAAGAGTCAACACATAATGAATAATGCAATAAATGAGATCCAAAACACCCTGGAGGCAACAAATAGTAGAATAACAGAGGCAGAAGATAGGATTAGTGAATTAGAAGATAGAATCCTAGAAATAAATGAGTCAGAGGAGACAAAAGAAAAACGAATCAAAAGAAATGAGGACAATCTCAGAGACCTCCAGGATAACATTAAACACTACAACATTCGAATCATAGGAGTTCCAGAAGAAGAAGATAAAAAGAAAGACCATGAGGAAATACTCGAGGAGATAACAGTTGAAAACTTCCCTAAAAAGGAGAAGGTAATAACCACTCAAGTTCAAGAAATCCAGAGAGTCCCTAACAGGATAAACTCAAAGCGAAACACCCCAAGACACATATTAATCAAATTAACAAAGATTAAATATAAAGAACAAATATTAAAAGCAGCAAGGGAAAAACATCAAATAACTCACAAGGGAATTCCCATAAGGATAACAGCTGATCTTTCAATAGAAACTCTCCAAGACAAGAGGGAATGGCAAGACGTAATTAAAGTGATGAAAGAAAATAACTTACAGCCTAGATTATTGTATCCAGCAAGGATCTCATTCAAATATGAAGGAGAAATCAAAAGCTTCACAGATAAGCAAAAGTTGAGAGAATTTAGCACCACTAAACCATTTCTCCAACAAAAACTAAAGGACATTCTCTAGATAGGAATCACTAAAAGGGTGTATAAATTCGAACCCAAAACAATAAAGTAAATCCTATTTATCTATAATTGCTTTAAATGTTAACAGGCTGAGTGCCCTAATCAACAAAGACTGGCCGAATCGATACAAAAACAAGACCCCTACAAACCTTGTCTATAAGAGACAACCAAAAGACTAAAATGGGTCAAATGGATAAAAAAAACTAGACCCCTATATATGTTGTCTACAAGAGAACCACCTTAAAATAGGGGATATATACTGACTGAAAATGAAGGCCTGGAAAAAGATTTTCTATGCAAATATGGACCAAAAGAAAACAAGAGTAGCAATACTCTTATCAGATAAAATTGACTTTAAAGATCCTGAAAAGGAGACAATCAAGGTTATACATAATGACTTAAAGGAACAATCCAAAAAGAAGTTATAACAATTATAAATATATATGCACCCAACATTGGAGCATTGATATATCTAAGACAAACATTACTTTATATTATAGAAGAAATATGCAACAATACAATAATAATGGGAGACTTTAATACCCAACTCATACAATCTGCATGCATGCTAAGTCGCCTCAGTCGTGTCCAACTCTGTGTGACCCTATGGACAGCAGCCCACCAGGCTCCTCCAGCCACAGGATTCTCCAGGCAAGAATAATGGAGTAGGATGCCATTTCCTTCTCCACTACTATGTATTACTATTAAATAAATAAGCAACAAGGATATATTACACATTACCGATAAATACAACCATTATTTTACAGCAACTTTAAATGGAATATAAACCAAAAACATTGAATCACTATCCTGTATACCTGAAACATAATATTGTAAATCATGTGTACTTCAGTCAAAAAATACAATGAGATACCACCACATATTCATTACCAGAGCTAAAATTTAAAAGACTAACAATTTCAAATATTGGCAAGGATGTCAGTGGACCAAAACTCTCAAATATCACTGGGTGGAAATACCAAATGGAACAACTACTTTGGAAAATACAGTGGCAATTTCTTACAAAATTAAATATATATGCATCTATCATAAGGTACAACAATTCCACTCCTATATATTTATTTAAGACAAATAAAAGTATATGCCCATAATAATGAATGGCACATGAATGTATAGAGTAGCTTCTTCATAATAGCTAAAAACTAGAAACTACCCAAAAGTATACAACAGGAGATAAACAAAATGGATGTATTTCCACAATGAACTACTACTCACCAAGGTAAAGGAATGAAGGGTTAATACATACAAAGACATGAATGACCCTCAAAAACATATCCTGAAAGAATCTAGACATGGTAAGAGTACACACCCTAGACTCATTCATAAGAAGTAACCAGCAAAGCTAATCTGACAAATTCAATGTAATCTCTTTTAAAACCCTAGTTGCTTTTTTTTTCCCCCCAAATTAACAAATTGATCCTAAAATTCACATCAAAATGCAAAAGGCCTAAACTAATCAAAGCAGTCTTGAAAAAGAAGAATGAGGTTGGAGGATTCACAATTCCCAATTTCAAAATTTATGCTACACCATAGCTCTTGTGTTACTTGACTACTCCAGTAATTCAGACAGCATTGTTCTGGCAGAAGGACAGACACATAGATCAGTGTAACACAACTGAAAGTCCACGCTAATTGGTATAGCGTTTCTTTGGGGGATGAAACCTGAAACTAACAAACACTGTAAAGCAATTATACCCCAATACTTTTTTTTTTTTTTACAAAATTCATATAGGGTTGACGTCTGGACCATCTGAAACACTGAGTTATAGACTTTAAAAGGGTGAATTTCATGGTATATGAATTATATATAAATAAAGATATTATTTGAAATATATTTAAAAAGAAATGGAAGTCCAAAAACGAACCTCCACATTCATCTCTAATGATTTTCAACAAGAGCGCAAGACAATTCAATGTGGGACAGAACAGTCTTTTCAACAAGTGATGCTATGACAGCAGGCTAGCCACATGCAAAAGAACTAAGCTGGACCCCTTCCTCAAACAACACAAGCCAAAAAACTATCAAAGTGGAACACAGACATAAATGTAAGACCTAGAACTATGGAACTCTTAGAAGAAAATCTTCATGGCCTCTGGTTAGGCAAGACCTTCTTGGATAAAACACCAAAGGTGACAAAAGAGAAAAAGGAAATAAATTAGAGTTCTTCAAAATTAAAAAAAAAAAAAAAGACTTTGTGTTTTAAAGGGCACTGTGCACAAAGAAAGTGAAAGACCCTAGCAGAATTGGAGAAAGCATTTGAAATCATGTATCTGATAATGGGCTGACAGGTCCACAAAAAGAACTATACAAGAATTTCATAGCTGCCTTATTTGTAATAGACCAAGTTAAAATAAACCATATATCTGTCAAAAGGAAACTGGATAAACAAAGTATGAAATTCATACAATGAAATACTATTCAACAGTTGAAAAAAAATAACAAGGAAAACCTGAAAAAAACTAAAACAGACAAAATATGAAGAATCTCAAAAACATTACATTGAAGGAAAGAAACCAGACACAAAAGAATACATACTGTATGAAAGCATGTATATAAAATTCAGGAACAGGCAAGTAATACGTGGATTATCTGAGGTGTATCAATGGTTGTTTCTGCAGAACTTGGGGGGGGGGGCAGTGATGGAGAAAGGTTAAGAAGGAACCTTTTTTAAAATACTCTATATTTTCAATATTCATATATGGAGTGTTGCTTTTACAGGGGAATACATCTACACCAATGTATCAAATTTGAGAATTATGATATATGCATTTCACTATATGTGAATCACTTAAAATTTTTTAAGTACAAGAAGGGGGAGCACCATGCTTCATGGTGTCCTGTACCTCCCTGTACCCTTTTCCAAAACAGAACACAGAGGCAAAGGGACTCTGCATGTAAGTACACAGTCTTCTAGAAGTCCTGCCTTATTTGAAAACACACTCGGAATACTTCACAAGCTTCCTGATAGAATACAGTATCTATCTCCAGTATCAAACTTGAATTAAAAGGAAAATGGAGATTTTAACCTAACTCCTCTGTGGGCTAGAGCCGGTTAGCAAGAGGTGAACAGATGAATAAGAATATATCCTCTTCAGGGAACACTATTTCAACTTGAAAGAGTTCGAGGAAAATCTTAGAGGCTCTAGACTGATTCAACTTTTAAAACATATTACGTAATCTACTAGAGAAGGAAATGGCAACCCACTCTAGAATTCTTGCCTCAGAAATTCCATGGACAGAGGAGAGTGGTGGGCTTTAGCCTATGGAGTCACAAAGAGTACGACACAACTTAGCCACTAAACAACAACAAATATGTAATCTATCGGTTCAGTTCAGTTCAGTTGCTCAGTCGTGTTTGACTTTTTGTGACCCCATCACCAACTCCTGGAGTTTATTCATGTCCATTGAGTCGGTGATGCCATCCAACCATCTCATCTTCTGTGGTCCCCTTCTCTTCCTGCCTTCAATCTTTTCCAGCATCAGAGTCTTTTCAAATGAGTCAGCTCTTTGTATCAGGTGGCCAAAGTATTGGAGTTTCAGCTGCAACATCAGTCCTTGTAATGAACACTCAGGACTGATCTCCTTTAGGATGGACTGGTTGGATCTCCTCGCAGTCCAAAGTGAAAGTGAAAGACTCAAAAGTCTTCTCCAACACCACAGTTCAAAAGCATCAGTTCTCCGGTGCTCAGCTTTCTTTATAGTCCAACTCTCACATCCATACATGACTACTGGAAAAACCATAGCCTTGACTAGATGGACCTTTGTTGGCAAAGTAATATCTCTGCTTTTTAATATGGTGTCTAGCTTGGTCATAACTTTGCTTCCAAGGAGTAAGCGTCTTTTAATTTCATGGCTGCAATCACCATCTGCAGTGATTTTGGAGCCCCCCAAAATAAAGTCAGCCACTGTTTCTACTGTTTTCCCATCTATTTCCCATGAAGGGATGGGACCAGATGCCATGATCTTAGTTTTCTGAATGTTGAGCTTTAAGCCAACTTTTTCACTCTCCACTTTCACTTTCATCAAGAGGCTCTTCAGTTCTTCCTCACTTTCTGCCATAAGGGTGGTGTCATCTGCATATCTGAGGTTATTGATATTTCTCCCAGCATTCTTGATTCCAGCTTGTGCTTCCTCCAGCCCAGCATGTCTCATGATGTACTCTACATATACGTTAAATAAGCAGGGTGACAATATACAGCCTTGACGTACTCCTTTTCCTATTTACAAACAGTCTGTTGTTCCATGTCCAGTTCTAACTGTTGCTTCCTGACCTGCATACAGGTTTCTCAAGAGGCAGGTCAGGTGGTCTGGTGTTCTCATCTCTTTCAGAATTTTCCACAGTTTATTGTGATCCACACAGGCAAAGGCTTTGG
The DNA here is from genome assembly GCA_935064755.1 of Tragelaphus eurycerus. Taxonomy (NCBI): domain Eukaryota; kingdom Metazoa; phylum Chordata; class Mammalia; order Artiodactyla; family Bovidae; genus Tragelaphus; species Tragelaphus eurycerus. The sequence goes on from CAKXYN010000013.1 coordinate 33,398,802, forward strand.
CATAGTCAATAAAGCAGAAATACATGTTTTTCTGGAACTCTCTTGCTTTTTTCATGATCCAGCAGATGTTGGCAATTTGATCTCTGGTTCCTCTGCCTTTTCTAAAACCAGCTTGAACATCAGGAAGTTCACGGTTCATGTACTGCTGAAGCCTGGCTTGGAGAATTTTGAGCATTACTTTACTAGTGTGTGAGATGAGTGCAATTGTGCAGTAGTGTGAGCATTCTTTGGCATTGCCTTTCTTTGGGATTGGAATGAAAACTGACCTTTTCCAATCCTGTGGCCACTGCTGAGTTTTCCAAATTTGCTGACATATTGAGTATAGCACTTTCACAGCATTATCTTTCAGGATTTGAAATATCTCAACTGGAATTCCATCACCTCCACTAGCTTTGTTCGTAGTGATGCTTCCTAAGGCTCACTTGACTTCACATTCCAGCATGTCTGACTCTAGGTGAGTGTGAGTGATCACACCATCGTGATTATCTGGGTCGCGAAGATCTTTTCTATATTGTTCTTCTGTGTATTCTTGCCACCTCTTCTTAATATCTTCTGCTTCTGTTAGGTCCATACCATTTCTCCATCATTTACCTTCACAATTTATGGCCCTGCATGCAACATGCAAGGTGTCATGCAAAGACATGACTTAACCATGCCCTGATCATAAAAACAACGTATATTTTATAATTATTTCTTCTGAGAAGCTTAATATTTTCTTCTGATTTCTCCTATCTTCTCTGCTGATGGTTATTACAGCTTATTTTTTAAATTTATTTTTATTTTGTAATTTTTGAATCTTCCCCGAGGAATAATCAGTATCTGCTTAATCTGTACAATGTGATGATCTGTCATACATATACATTTGGTATGGGCTTCCCTGGTAACTCAGCTGGTAAAGAATCTGCCTGCAATGTGGGAGACTGGGTTCAATCCCTGGGCTGGCAAAATCTCCTGGGAGATCCTCTGGAAGAATGCATGGCAACCCATTCTGATATTCTTGCCTAAAAAATCCCCATGGACGGAGAAGCCAGGTGAGCTGCAGTCCATGGGGTCATAAAGAGTTGGACACGACTGAGAAACTAAACACATACATTTGATACATGTATACATTATATGAGATCAAGATAATGAACCCATCCATCACCTCACATAGCTAACTTTATTTTTTTACTGAAGTACAGCTGCTATACAATAGCAAAGAAGCAACAGGTGTACAATATAATGATTCACATTTTTAAAGATTACACTTTATTTATTAGTTATTATAAAATACTGGCTATATTCCCTATCTTGTACAATATATCCTTGAGGCTTGTTTTACACTTGGAAGTTTGGTATCTCTTACTCCTCTACCCCTATATTTATTTTTTAATTTCAACATTTTCTTTACATTTACTTAATATTGTTTATGGTAAAATATTTTAAAAATTCAGAAAATATTTCAGAAATACAAGATGTCACTTGGCTTTACCCAAAATTTTTAAACCTTTTAGGATACTTGCTTCATTGAAAAAATTAAATGAGTGGACATAATTAAGACCTTCCCCCTCTCCAGAAGTATCATCATGCTCAACTCAGTGTGTGTTTTTTTCTATACTTATTAGATTTCTACTTGCATATCAATAATCAATGCAATGTTTCTGAGATTGGTCCATGTTGATACATGCAGATATAGTTAATTTTAATTGTTACAGATTAATTTACTTTTTGAAGAAATCAGCTGGTTCAATTAAACTCCTACTGTGGGACTGAGATCATTTTGACTTTTTCGTCAACAGAAAAAAAGTGCATTTTTTTTAATATGAATCCCTTTGCATATATGTTAGAGTTTCTCTAGGTTCAAAGCACAGAAGTAGAATTGCTAGACTGCAGGCTGTGTTGTACATTCATCTTTTTAGGTAACACAAAATGAGTTTCTTAAATGTTTACATCAGTTACAATCCTACCAACAATACAGAAGAGTTCCAGTTTCCACATATGCTTGCCTAGGGGCATGTTCAGACTCCTAAAATGGTTCCAAAATAGATGGGCATAAGATGCTATGTGATCTTTTAGCCTATATATGCATTTTTCTGAACAAGAAAACTTTAAATGTTTATGGATGGCACTTTCTTATTGGTTCGTTTTGGAAATCTCTTATATCAGCCAGGAGCTCACTCTTCTACTTGGCTAATAATCTTTTTCTTTTTGTTAAACAAATATTTTTACTCCTAATGTATTAAGAATTTATTAATCTTTCTCTTTATTAATTGTACACATTATCTTCATTTTAAAAATTGTCTTATTTCAATACTATAAAGATATTTCCTTATATTTACTTCTAAAAATTTTAAAAACCTTGCTTTAAGATTTGGACTCATTCAAAATTTACTTCTCTGCATTGTACTTGGTAGCAATAAAACTGTGTAGTTTACTCTATAAATTGTCAAGGAGTCTTTTTAAATTGTCCATTCTTTCCTCATTGAATTGTAATTCCATTTCCATTATATATTCCTATATACATGTAGGTCTATTCAAGGCCCTCTGTTCTCTTCTCTTGGTTTATTGGGGTATTTTTGCCCAACACTACACAGATATAACTGCTTAAGCTTTAGAATAAATCTCCATGTGTGAGAGGATACAGCATTTTCTATTATCTTTCTTTAAAATCATATCATCTATATGTAAATCTACATTTTTAATATTAATATTAGATTAGCTTTTTGTCTGACTTTTGGATGAGATGGTTAGATAGCATCACCGACGCAAGGGGTATGAATCTGGGCAAACTCAGAGATGGTGAAGGACAGAGGAACCTGGTGTGCTAGTCCACGGGGTCGCCTACAATCAGACATGACTTAAGAGAATGAACAACAACAACTTTTTGTATTCTGTGAAAGTCTTTCTGGGATTCTGATTGGAATTACATGAAATGTATAAACTACTTTAGAGTAAATTAGTACCTTTACACCATTGAGTCTTTCCCTCCAAAAATTTATGATACATCTCTCCACCAACCTTTGTCCCTTTTTTAATACTTTATTTCTCCATCAACATCTCACATATTCCTTCCTTTTTAGATTTATTCCTAAATGCCTTTTAAAAAAAACTGTTTTAAGTACTGTTCTTTAAAATTACTTTAAGAGTTGATAATGGATAATAACCCAGTCAATAATAATTAACCCAGTCAATTCTAAAGGAAAACAATCCTGAATATTCACTGGAAGGACTAATGCTGAAGTTGACGTTCCAATACTCTAGCCACCTGATGCAAAGAGCCAACTCTTTGAAAAGACTCTGATGCTGGGAAAGATTGATAACAAGAGGAGAAGAGGGCAGCAGAGGGTGAAATGGTTAGATAGTATCACTGACTCAATGGACATGAACTTGAGAAAATTCTGGGAGACAGTGGAGGACAGAGGAGCCTAGCATGTCCATGGGAACACAAAGAGTCAAACACAACTGAACAATACAATAACAACAATGGAAATGCAGGATTTCTATTCACCTCTGTAATATTCAGCAAACTTTGTAATATTCAGTAACTTTTGTAATATTCAGCAAACTTCTAAAAGTGTGTCTAAAGAATCTCCTGGATTTTCTACTTAAACAATTATTTACAAATAATAAAAACTGTGCTTTCTTCCTAACCCATATATCACTTAATTTCATATGTTAGTTAGGTCCAGAAGTGTAAAAACAAATAGCCGTGCTGACTGGCGGAATCCTGGTCTGGTTATGGATTTTAAAAACAACACTTCCAGTTTTTCACCTTTAAGTACAATTCTCACTGAAGATCTGTGAGCACCTTTTATCAACTTAAGAAAACATCCTTTTGTTCTTGGTGACTACATTTTTTAAAATTACTGTGAATTGCTATTGAATTTTATCAAATGTTTTATTTTGTATGTATTTGTTCTCTGTATTTAATCTATAGCTGTGATTAATTATTTTAATTGATCTTCTAATGTTAAGAAATCACTGCATTTCTGGAATAAACCCCATTTTAAATAAGCCTCAGAAAAGTGAGTTGACACCTAGCAACCACATCTTGGTTTCAAATACTCTTATCCTTCAAATAAAACCAGTGCCCATTAGATAAATAGCTGACTTAAAGACTGTGGCAGGAAATATACAATATGAGCCTGAAGCTCCTTGTAAAACCAAAAAAGTAAGAAAGTGCAGTGGTAAAGAATCCATCTGTCAATGCAGGAGACGCAAGAGATGCAGGTTCAATCCCTGGGTCCAGAAGATCACTTGGAGGAGTAAAGTATGGCCCACCCCAGTATTTTTGCCTGGAAAATTCCATGGAGAGAGGAGCCTGGTAGACTGCAGTCCACGAGGTGACAAAGAGTCGGACACAACTGAGCTACTGAGCACGCGCATGTGCACACACACACACAAACACACGAAGAAAAGAAAGGAAAAGGAAAGGAAAACAAACAAAACCAATGATGACAGTGTGCCAGAGCAACAAGAGAACCAACTGAAAGGGCTGCTGATGGACAATGGTGAACAAAATACCAACAAAATTATGTGTTCATGTTGGTTTACAACCCAAAGTATAAATGCAGATACCGATGCATCCATAGGAATATAGATGATTGAGCAAATAAACAGCAAAGAACAGACGAATCTCCCATGTGGAAGGATTACAAAAATATTCTACCCTCAGGAGGAGGAATACAACAGTACACTCTGTGAGTGTGGACCATGAAGACTGATTTTCTTTCAAGGGGAACAGTACAAAAGTGGGGTTGAGAGGGAAACTTCACAGTGCAAACCTGACCAACATTATCTGAGCCACATGACAAAGGTTCACCAAAATAATGGTAAGTTATAGAGATAATATGCAACCTTGATACAATGTGATAAAAATGGCACTTTAACTTGTGTTTTAAATACCTCCCCCAAATCTATCCCCGCCTAACTATAAGAAAAACAGCAGACAAATCTCCTTGATACAAATCTCCCAAAGCAGCTAACCAGGACTCCTCAAAACTATCAAGGTCAGCAAAACCAAGGGAAGTCTGAGAATCTGCCACAGCCAAGAAGAGCATAAGGAGGCAAGGTGAGTAAATGTCATATGAATCCTGGATAGGATCGTGAAACACGGACATTAGGAAAAACTATGGAAATAGGAATAATGAATGGACTTAAGTTACTAATAACAAATCAACACCGTTCCTTAGCTGTGACAAATGTACCATATTAATTTAAGAGGTTAATAATTGGGAAACTGGCTATGAGACATGTTGGAAATCTCTGTAGTATCTTTGCAACTTTTTGGCAAACATATAACTTCTCAACTGAAAAGTTTGGCTTTTATTTTTGTAAACAGCAAGTTGGTATATTTTTTTCATCTTCTTTCACATCAATCTGTATAAAATATTATCTCTTTCACTCCAGGTTTGGTTGAACTCTGTAAAATCATTAGACCTGGCAGTTTTCTGGGGGGTGGGGGTTGGGCATGGTTAAAAACTTTTATCATGAAAAGTTTTAAACATTTGTAAAAGTATGTGCTGTGTTGTGCTTAGTCCCTCAGACACGTCTGACTCTTTGAGACCCCATGGACTGTAGCCTGCCAGGCTTCTCTGTCCATGGGATTCTCTAGGCAAGACTACTGGAGTGGGTTGCTGTGCCCTCCTCCAGGGGATCTTTCCAGCCCAGGGACTGAACCCATATCTCCCACATTGCAGGCAGATTCTTAACTGTCTGAGCCACCAGGGATGCAACACTCAAACTTCTACAGTTATCAAATATGGCCAATTTTTTTAAACAATTTTTTCTTTTGAGGTAGAATTGACTTAAAATCTGAGGTTATTGATATTTCTCCCAGCAATCTTGATTCCAGCTTGTGTTTCTTCCAGCCCAGCATTTCTCATGATGTACTCTGCATATAAGTTAAATAAACACGGTGACAATATACAGCCTCGACGTACTCCTTTTCCTATTTGGAACCAGTCTGTTGTTCCATGACCAGTTCTAACTGTTGCTTCCTGACCTGCATACAGATTTCTCAAGAGGCAGATCAGGTGGTCTGGTATTCCCATCTGAACACCGAAGAATTGATACTTTTGAACTGTGGTGTTGGAGATCAGCCCTGGGATTTCTTTGGAAGGAATGATGCTAAAGCTGAAACTCCAGTATTTTGGCCACCTCATGCAAAGAGTTGACTCATTGGAGAAGACTCTGATGCTGGGAGGGATTGAGGGCAGGAGGAGAAGGGGACGACAGAGGATGAGATGGCTGGATGGCATCACTGACTTGATGGATGTGAGTCTGAGTGACCTCGGGGAGTTGGTGATGGACAGGGAGGCCTGGCATGCTGCAGTTGATGGGGTCGCAAAGAGTTGGACACGACTGAGTGACTGATCTGATCTGATCTGATCTGACTTAAAATACTGTGTCTCAGGTGTACAACATAGTGATTCAAAAGTTACACTCTATTTATCGTTATTATAAGATATTGGATATATTCCCTTTGCTGTAATTATATTCTTGTAGCTTACTTATTTTATGCATAGTAGTTTGTACCTCTTAATCCTCTACCCCTCTCTTGCCCCTCCTTCCTTCCCTCTCCCAACTGGTGACCACTAATTTGTTCTCAGTGTTGGTGAGTCTGTTTCTATTCTGTTCACCAGCTTGTTTTATTATTTTAGATACCATGTATAACTGATATTATACAGCATATGTCTTTCCCTGAAATATGGCCAATTTTAATTTATCTAAACTTTAGCTATTTCCCTCTTCCAGTATTATTTTGAAGTAAACCCAGATATCACAGCATTTTAAGGGTAAATATTTCTGTGTGTATCTCTAAACATAAGAACTCTTTTGAAACACAGAACCATAATTTCAAGTTTACATATATATGTACATACACATGTACACATATATATGTACATATACACACAATAATTCTTAATATCAAATAGTCAGTGGTCACAAGTACAATTATCTTATAATTTTTATGCATATCTGATAGTGATGCTGAAAATTTTCTGCTATTTCTTCATTTTGTACTTCACTGGCTTCTGTTTTTACTTCATTATTTATTTCCTCTTTATGTATATTATTCCTCATTACTTCTTGAATTAAATGATTAATTTAAAATCTTTTCTTGTTATATACCTTTAAAGGTAAACATCTCACCATAACTTTTGATTTAATTATGTTGCCTAAGTTTGTGTACATAGAGTGTTTTCATTTTCATTCAGCTTAAATATTTTAAATTCTCTTATAATTTATTTTCTAAAAAGTGGAAAAGACATTTGTGTATATATATGTGTGTGCATGTATAGCTAAATCACTTTGTTGTATACCTAAAACTAACACAATATTGTACATCAAGTCCACTTTAAAAAATTTTAAGTGAATAAAATATTTTATTAAAATTTTCAAAGATATGCAGTTTTGAGGGGATGTTATTGATTTCTGGTATAACTGTGAACAAATATCATGAAAAGTATGACATTGATGTATTTGTGCAATAAGTATTTTATATTACAAATTTTATGAAAGCAAGTACTTCATTTTATTCTCTGCTGAATAAGTTGAACAGATAAATGAACACAATTATATGCAGAGCCTATTTCCAAAATTTAGCATATATACAGAAACATGCCCTGAAGTTTACCACCTACCATTCTATACTCTTAGGAAGACATGTCTACTTGATTTTTCAACTTATTAAATTGCTGCTGTGAAAAAGAAAACAGAAAAACCTGGTTCTTTTTCCAGCAATATATTATGGATATATTTTAGCCAGTGATAAACACTGTGAATGATGTATTGCACAAGACACTTTTCTTGGATGACACTTTAAATTCAACTGCCATGACCTCTGCTAACATCAATACATTAACACAAACAGACAAGTCAAAACTTCCCATGAGACTATAACTTTTTTCAAAATCAGTTAATTTCTATATATTAATGACAAACATCAGAAAGATAAATTAAGAAAATAATTTATAATTTCATCAAAAAAAGTAAAATACCTAGGAACAAATTTATCCAATAAAATAGCTAGGAACATATTTAACCAAATTTAACTCTAAGACACTGATGAAAGGAATTGAAGACACAAATAAATGGAAATACATTCTGTGCTCATGGCTTGAAAGAGTTGATAGTGCTAAAATGTACATACTACTCAAAGCAATCTACACATTCGATGCAATTTCCATCAAAATTCCAATGGCATTTTTCACAGAAATAGAACAAACAATCCTAAAACACATATGAAACCATGTACACACTAAACTGAATAGCCAAAGGAATCTTGAGAAAGAAGAACAAAACTGGATACACCATCTTCCCTGATTTCAAACTATATTACACAGCTACAGTAATCAAAAAGGTATGGTACAGCCATAAAAACAGATACATAGTTCAGTGGAACAGAATAGAGAGCATAGAGCCACACATGTATGGTCACTTAATTTATGATGAAGGAGTCAAGAATATACAATGAGGAAAAAACAGTTTCTTTGATAAATGGTGTTGGGGAAACTGGACAGCGATATGCAAAAAGATGAAACTGGACCACTATCTTACTCTATCCACAAAAATTAACTCAAAATGGATTAACGGCTTGAACACAGACCCCAAACCAGAAAACTCTTAGAAGAAAACATAGGCAGTGTCTTGAGATCGGTCTTGGCAGTGATTTTTTTGGATTTGACACTGAAAGCAACAACAACAAAGGCAAAAATAAACAAAGGGGACTATACCAAACTAAACAGCTTCTGCCCAGCAAAGGAAACCGTCAACAGAATTAAAAGGCAACCTACTAAATGGAAGAAAACATTTGCAGTCATATATGTTAAGGGGTTAATATCCAAAATACATAAAGAAGTCATATGTATCAGTAGCAAAACAATCCAATTCAGAAACAGGCAGAGGATCTGAACACAGTCACGTCTTGTTTTATGTGCTTACTTTATAGTGCTTCATGCTTGTGATTTTTTACAAACAGAAGATCTTTGGAAATTCTGTGTTATCAAATTATGGTAAACATTTTTAGTAATAATGTATTTTTAATTAAGGCATGTACTTTTTTTATACATAATGCCATTGCACACTTAACAGACTACAGTTCAGTGTAAACATAACTTTTAGGTGCCCTGGGAAACCAAAAAATTCATGTGATTCACTTTATTGTGATATTTGCTTTATTGCAATGGTCTGGAACCAAACCAGCAATATCTCCAGGGTATGCTTATAGACATTTTTCCAAAGAGGACAAACAGATGGGAAATGGGTACATGAAAAGGTACTCAACATAACGAATGACCTGCTGCTGCTGCTGCTAAGTCAATTCAGTCATGTCTGACTCTGTGCAACCCCATAAACGGCAGCCCACCAGGCTCCCCTGTCCCTGGGATTCTCCAGGCAAGAACACTGGAGTGTGTTGCCATTTCCTTCTCCAATGCATGAAAGTGAAAAGTGAAAGTGAAGTCGCTCAGTTGTGTCTGACTCTTAGCGACCCCAGGGACTGCAGCCTACCAGGCTCCTCTGTCCATGGGATTTTCCAGGCAAGAGTGCTGGAGTGGGGTGCCACTGCCTTCTCCTAACTAATGACCAGGCATGTGCAAATCAAAATCACAATAAGATATCATCTCACATCTGTTAGAATGACTATTAATGAAAAGATAAGAAACAAAAGTTTTGGCTAGGATGTGGAGAAAAGGGAAGGCTTGTATACCATTGATGGGAGTAAATTGGTAAAGCTTCTATGAAAAACAATATGGAGGTTTCTTAAAAAATTAAAAATAGAACTACCATATGAACCAGGGATTCCACTCTGGGTATTTATCCAAAGTAAATAAAATCACTATCTTTAAAGGACAAGTGTACCACCATGCTCATTTCCACATTTTTTACAGTAACTAAGACATGTAAACAACCTAAGTGTCCTTTGATGGATGAATGGGTAGAGAGAATGTAGTATATAATACATATAATGGAATACTATTTGGTCATAAAAAGAAGGAAATGTTGTCATTTACAACAATGTGGATGGACTCTGAGGGCATTATACTAAGTGAAATAAGACAGAGAAAGACACATTCCACACAAATGTGTGGAATCCTAAAAAACAAATAAGCAAAACTCATAGATACAAAAATAGAGGCAGGGAGATGGGAAGGGGTAGGCAAATGGGTAAAGGAGGCCAAAAGGTATACAAACATCCAGCTCTAGAATGAGTCCTGAGGATGTAACAGACTGCACGCCAACTATAGTTAATAATACTGTATTTTATACTTGCTATGAGAGTATATCTTAAAAGTTTTCATCACAAGAAAAACAATTTGTAACTGTGTAATGATGAATATTAACTAGACTTGTTGAGGTGATCATACTGCAATATATAGGTAGAAACCACTTTTTGAAAGTTTACTTTGCATGACTTCACTTTTATGAAAGACCTATATTTATACTGTTTTTGCCAACCAAAAGAAATTCATAGAGGACTTTCACTATTATGAAAAAGGTAACTGCTTCTAGTTTCACACCATTCAGCTTACCAAGGATTTCATAGAAATTATCTACTTTCAGACAGCAGGGGAAACTGGTAAATTCATATATTGAACCATTATGGTGGATACCTCAAACTAATACAATGATGACTGAGAGACTGATCTGATCTGATCTGATGTCAGTTTTGTCTAAAAAAAAAAAAAAAAGAAACACAAGAAAGTTAATTCATCCTATAATCCTAACCCCTCTTGTTTGACTACTGAAGTGAAAGTGAAAGCTGCTCAGTTGTTTCTGACTTTTTGCAACCCATGGACTATATAGTCCATGGAATTTCCAGGCCAGAATCCGGGAGTGGGTAGTCTTTCCTTTCTCCAAGGGATCTTCTCAACCCAGGGATCAAACCCAGGTCTTCCGCATTGCAGGCAGATTCTTTACCAGCTGAGCCACCAGGGAAGCCCAAGAATACTCGAGTGGGTAGCCAATCCCTTCTCCAGCAGATCGTCCTGACCCAGGAATCAAACCATGGTCTCCTGCTTTGCAGGCCAATTCTTTACCAACTGAGTTATCAGGAAAGCCCACTGCAATCTGACTACTAGCAGTTAGAAAATCAGTTATATTATCCACTGTGTTGTGAACAGCAGCACAAACACCAAAACCAAACACCTGACCCCAAGAAGTCTAGCAGCAGGAATTGACACGTTTAGTACTACAGCTCCAGGCCCTCTTCCTTCTGGGTTTCCAAACTCTTGGCTGCCCTCTTGTCTATCAGAAGCCAGACAATACAGCTGGGCAGGCAGGAAAAGATGAAAGACACACTGGTCGCAGTCCTGGCCATTCACCAAGGCACTGTTCACCTGGGTTGTGTGCAATGTTCCTATTTTTACATATGTCTCTTAAATTAAAAGAAATTATCTCTTCCCTGCTCAATGTTATGTGGCAGCCTGGATGGGAGGAGATTTGGGGGGAGAATGGATACATGTATATGCACATCTGAGTCCCTTGCTATCCACCTGTAACTATCACAATATTGTTAATCAGCTATACTCCAATATAAAAGAAAAAAATTTTTTTAAAGAAATGATCTCTTCTTGTTTAAGTGACAGTTATTTAACACTGTGATTTTTGCTTTCTATGAATAACTAAGAGGCAAAGTAAACTCACGCACGATAGAGGGCAGGAAATCGACATGTTAAAAATAAGACTAGCACTAAAGCTCTCAAAAACCATGTAGATATTTGAAAAAGAGATCCCTGCAGGTCCCTTTATTTATCTATAAAAAAAGACCTCCTAGAAACTGTGGATCCACAGGCATGAAGTTTCTTTTATATGTTTTTGTATCAGTGAATTCAGCCAACTCCAGTATCAGCACCACAGCTAGTGCTTCATACTGTGGCATTGAATGAATAGGATCTGGTAAGAGTTTTCTGCTGACTTAAATTTGCCTCATCCTCCAGCAAGGATGTCACAGAGGGGCCAAGGATTCTGATCTCCCTATCTCTTCCAACTTTCCTTTTTCTTAAATTCCTGAGATGACTGAAAATATCCTAATCACTGATAGTTATTCCTAGATGTTAATTATGCAAAAAACAAGGGGATATGGTTTCAAATTCAGCTGATGGTACACAATGGACACCCAGTTAGTGTTTGAATATCCATCTAGATGAAAGAAAAAGAGCAATGAGCAACAGGGTAAATGGGGATGCAAAGTTTCCTTAGTGTCTTGAGATGAGTAATCAAAAGCTGGTATTTTTCTTTTTCTCAAATTAGAAATTACTCAATGGGATGAAAAGGAGCCAAACAGTGTTGATAACTTTGCATAACTAACCAAAGCATTTTAAAAATTATATTTGGTAGAATATTAGTGTTCTACAGACATTAATAAAAAACAAACTCATTGATAGAAGAGATATTCTTTTAAAACGTTTTAACATAAATATAGAAAAATGAACATATTAAGCTTTTTTCATGTCATTTTGAAAAAGTCTTTAAGATACTATTCTGTCATAAGCATGTATACAAACAATTTTGCTATTTAAAAAAAAATCCAAACACTTATTTTTAATTCATGAACCCGAATTGTTATTCAATAAATAAAATTATCTTTTATAAACTTGGACAAAAAAATTAATCAGAAACAACTCAGCCTATAAAATATTAGACTACAAATTTCTAGTAATTAAAACAATTTAGAAAAAAAATTATGCTAGTATAAGGTCCATCTAGTAAAGGCTATGGTTTTTCCAGTAGTTATGTATGGATGTGAGAGTTGGACTATAAAGAAACCTGAGTGCCGAAGAATTGATGCTTTTGAACTGTGGTATTGAAGAAGATTCTTGAGAGTCCTGTGGATGCAAGAAGATCCAACCAGTCCATCCTAAAGGAAATCAGTCCTGAATATTCACTGGAAGGACTGATACTGAAGCTGAAACTCCAATACTTTGGCCCCCTGATGCGAAGAACCAACTCATTGGAAAAGACCCTGATGCTGAGAAAGACTGAAGGTGGGAGAAGAAGGGGATGACAGAGGATTAGATGGTTGGATGGTATCACCAACTCAATGGACATAAGTTTGAGTAAACTTAAGGAGGCCTGGCATGCTGCAGTTGATGGGGTCAGTCGGACAGGACTGAGCAACTGAACTGAAGACTAGACTAAGGTTAATAGAAAAAATAAGAAAAAATGATGCAGATAGATTGAGACTAGATTTGGAAAATAATAAATATGACAGCAAAAGTTCATTTCAGTTCAGTTCAGTCGCTCAGTCGTGTTCAACTCTTTGCAACCCCATGAATCGCAGCACGCCAGGCCTCCCTGTCCATCACCAACTCCCGGAGTTCACCGAGACTCACAACCATCGAGTCAGTGATGCCATCCAGCCAGTGATGCCATCCAGCCATCTCATCCTCTGTCTTCCCCTTCCCCTCTTGCCCTCCATCTCTCCCAGCATTACAGTGTTTTCCAATGTGTCAACTCTTCACATGAGGTGGCCAAAGTACTAGAGTTTTGATACTGCTTAATTTCCCAGCATCATTTACTGAACAATTAATTTGGAAAAACACTCATTTTGATCCTTACCTCACAACAATGTAATTCCACCTAGAATATGCAAAGATTTACATACAGAAAAATAAAAAACTATGTACATTCAAGAAGAGAATGGGATGAATATTTTTAAATTCTTGGAATAGAAAGAGCTTTCTTACATATAACAACATTTAAGAGGACGTCAAAGTCTTACAGACAGAATCGATCTGGCAGTAAACTGAGTCAGAGATAGGGAACACAGGCTGAAACACAACTTCCCAGAATAAATAGGAAGATGACCTAATAGCAGTTTGTGAAAAAATGATGAAAGGTTGGTATGAAAACAATTGCAATAGTTATTTTATGGAAGAATGAATGAAGAAGAAAGAAACAAACAGGAAGCATCTAATATGCTGAAAGATAGCTTTACCAAATAAAGACCTGAGTTAACAGAACAAAAGCACAGACAGAACTGTTAAAAATCCATAAAGAAATGTGTCCAAGTTGCATGGCTAACTACTGGTGGAACTGTACTTTGAATCCAGACCTACCTTATTCCCATGTTTATATTCCTCTGATTGCCACATATGTGTCAATCAGCCATCAGAAAGAAATTTTTCTATATGCAATGCAATACCTTGAAATGAATCCTAAATCAGAAAGGGGACATTATTGGAAAAACTGGTAAAACTCCAATAGAATCTGGGACTTAGTAGTAACATATCAGTGTTAATGTCTCAGTTTTGATCATTATCCTATAGTCATGTAAGTATTAACACTAGAAAGCTGGTTGAAGGGTCTGTAGGTGTGCAACATCATGGAAGTCTAAAATTATTCTGAAATAGTGTGTTAAAAAATAAAAGCAAACTCTCAAAAATGATGCCTTTGTTACTACCTTGAAACTCATAAGGAAAAAGGTTTATTGCATAGTCACATTTTTAAAAGGGCATGTTTTGCATTATAACAAGTTCACAGGTTTGCTTTGATTATTAGAGGTTCACTGATGATTTTAAAAACAATTATCAGCCTTGATTATACTATTTTTTGAAAATACAACTTATGTAACTTTTTTCATAACATTTTTCCTTTCATGTGATAAAACACAGAATACTGTATTATTCTTTAAAAACGTAAGGTGATTTGGCTATAATGAACTGTCTTCATTTCTGCTACAGAAGTGACAAAAGTTCTGGACTTGTAACAGCAAGAATTAAATTTAGAGGATTAATAGAACTGCCTGGTTTTAGGAGCTGTCAGATACTGAGAGAATCAGGACTTCAGAAATAAATGAATCCTAGGAGCAGAAAAGCTGAAGCATATAATTAAGTGGAAAACTCAGAGGGGGTGACTAGGTAAGGAGAGGGGGGTAAATACTGAGAAAAAGTGAAATAAAGAACATTAATAAAAATCAGGGCTCAGGTATCTCTAAAGCATTGAGATGTGATAAACTATGGAATAGGGGAAATATCACATGAATAGTAGTAAATCAGATTGGATAAGGGCCTGCCAATGGGTCCCATCACTCAGGGCATGAGCCAGAGATCTCTGGGAACGCTCAGGATGTACCCCTCTGCCTCCATCACTTCTCTGATTCCTGTTCTACCATCAGCCTCTCCCTCACTGCCCTCTAGCCGCCCTGCTCCTCCATGCTGTTCCTCAGGCAATCCAGGCCTTTGTACTTGCTCACTTCCCCACTAGGAACATTCTCCCCCAGCAGATACCATCATGGTTCACTCCTTTTCCTCAAGTGTTGCTCACCGCTAACTTTTCAGTGATACACTACTAAAAACACTCATACTGATCCTCTGGCATGCTACTTTCCTCTACCCTGATCTTGTTTTTTCATAGCTGCTTCCACCATCTATCAGTAATTCCATCAAAGTGCTGTTCTCCAACCACTAGAATGTATGCTTTCAGATGTGTACCTATTTGCTTGTTTTCCCACAAATACTTCCCCAGGGCCTATAATAGAGCTGGGTAGGATAAGGGTAGGTGCTCCATAACTTATTGGCTACATCAATCAATACATAAATTTTATCTTTCAATAATATTATTTAAATAAGAGTAATAAATCACAGGTAACTTCTTCAAAGTTGCCTTTTGAGCAACCAGAGTAATCTTTTATTTGTTGGGCTCCAAAATCACTGTAGATGGTGACTGAAGCCTTAAAATTAAAAGACACTTGCTCCTTGGAAGAAAAGCTATGACCAATCTAGACAGTATATTAAACAGGAGAGACATTACTTTGGCAACAAAGCCCATCAAAGCTATGATTTTTCCAATAGTCATGGATGGATGTGAGAGTTGGACTATAAAGAAAGTTGAGCACTGAAGAATTGATGCTTTTGAACTGTGGTGTTGGAGAAGCCTCTTGAGAGTCCCTTGGACTGCAAGGAGATCCAACCAGTCAATCCTAAAGGAAATCAGTCCTGAATATTCATTGGATGGACTGATGCTGAAGCTGAAGCTCCAATACTTTGGCCACCTGATGCTAAGAACCGACTCACTGGAAAAAACCCTGATACTGGGATAGATTGAAGGCAGGAGGAGAAGGGGATGACAGAGGATGAGATGGTTGGATGGCATCACTGACTTGATGGACATGAGTCTGAGTAAGCTCCGGGAGTTGATGATGGACAGGGAAGCATGGTGTGCTGCAGTCCATGGGGTCACAAAGAGTCGGACACGACTGAGTGATTGAACTGAACTGAACTGATTCTCTGGTTATTTCCTACTCTGAACAATAACCTCTATAATGTCTTAAAAGGGGACTTCGTTTTACAAAAAAACTAGACAGTTATCTGAGACGATTTCAACCCAGGTTCATTCACTGTCAGATTCAGAAAGATAAATTCTTTAGGGGTCTGATCTTATGAGCTTAAATAATATACCAGAAAAACCTTCTCATTATAAAAGCTTCACATGAGCAAATGCTCATTCACATGATTCACTAAGCTAATGGAATCGTACAATCCCAGCCTCCTCATTTTAAAGATGAAGAAACAGACCTAGAAAAGCTGTCACTTCTTCACCTTCACTTTGAACATAGCTGAAGAAGTAATGAACAGGAGCCAGCCTGAACAAAGATGGAACTATTACAGAATGACCTAGCTGAGAAACATTGTGCAATGCAGCGTCAGTCCAGATTGAATATTTTCAATTCACCATGTAACTAAACTTTTATTTTCTCCAACTTATTCCTGTATCATTGTTCTGAGATCATATTGTTTGAACAGTCAAGATTCTCTTTGCCTTGAGATCACTACCAGAGCAAGCAATGTGATCACCTCCCTAAGTATTTTAGTATGTTCAAGGGCCACCAAAACTTCCAGAATCCACTGAACATTCAGCCTCTTGTTTCAGACCTTTGCCTGCCCGCTGGAGAGAAGTTCAAGGCCAGCTTATTTTATAAGTTTCTTACTCTTTTCAGCAAATGAATTGCCAATTAACTCTCATGAAATCAAATGGAAGCAGCTTTCAGGGTTTAAAAATGTGTGGCTTCTTTTTTTAAAAAACCATTGGCTGAGAAATTGAACACATGCCACTGTTTTGTTATCAGTGGGGGGAAAAAAATCTGGTGTCAGATTTCTCTTTTCAGAGGTAACAGCAGCAGTTAATCCACACAAGTCCATTTTCCAGGTCCCCCGACAGTTGTCTCTGATTTTAGAGGGACACACAGGCAGATACTTTGGCAAAGAAAGTCTATAAAATGAAGTTGCCTGGACCAAAACACCTATATTGATTTTTAGTACAATTCAAAATACAAGTAAATGTCACTTTCCTAAGTAGTACATATTGAAATGGACAGGGAGAAATACACAACAAAGAGTTCAGAGAAAGAAGAGGGTAAAAGACAATTACATTAGCAAACATCTGAGTATTCTTTTGTTTCTGAGGTTGTTTTTTGTTTTTTGTTTTTCAGGTCTGTAGAACTGAGAGGCTTGAATTAAACTGCACTCTCCTTATCTGAGAATCTGAGATTGCTCCTTTAGGGGCACTATGCTCCCAGCTGGAAGCCTAGGCATCTAATAGACCTTCAGGAAATAAAGCCAACAACCTTTTGAACATTTTAACATCCTCCTTAAAGCCCTCCAAGAGTTATTTTTCCCAATTAATGTTTCCTGCTCTCTCAGCAAATGGCAGATCTGTTTAAACTCCATTACAAACATATTATTTACCAATGTAGCATTCAGTTTGCTGCAAGCAAATATTTTCCTTTGAAATCCTTAATGAGACAAAATGCCTTTCAAGCCAGAGTCCTCCGGAAGGGAGGCTGGGAATTGGGACAGACCAGCCAGGACTTACCATGGCCCCCTCACTTCTTCTCTGGGCAACTTCTCTCTGCAGTCGGGCCACAGCCAACTTCTCCCTGGAGAAGCAAAAGTACATGATTAGCTGACCATCCTTCTCAGGGCAGAGGGACACTGGCATGGCTTCGAAACATCCTTTTGCCTTCTCCAGGAAAACCCCCTCCTTGGTTTAGCTCATTTCCTCCACTGAACTTTCTATAAATATTTAAAGTGATTGGTCACGAGTGCATTGTTTTCACTGCGTGTCATGAAGGAGATATTTTGCCTTGGATTTTTGTAATAGCCAAATAAATGCTATATCCCAACTCAAAGCTTCCCTTTAAGTTCATGAACATGTATCACTTATAAATGTTCCATGGCTAAAATATTTCAGTTTTCCTTTCTGTTATCAACTTTGCTCATAAATAGTTTTAATTATTTTTATTTCTTTTGTTGCCCTATGTAGATAATTGAATTTGAAAAGCAAACAAAATGTAACCTGGTACCATTCTTGAAATAAAAACAGAAAATCCTTGGCAGGCTTGATACATAACAGGAACAGTGCTGGCCATTTTACCTGATTTCATATGAGACTGACAACAACTCTATAATATTAACAGGTTTTATTATCTCCATTTCATACATATAGAAATGAGGCTAAGAGGCTAAATAATATATGAAGCCCCCAGCTGGTAAATAGTAATATCACAACCAAATTTTAGGTTTTCCTTAGTTCAAAACCTACTTAAAAATTCTGCATATTATTTTTCAGGATCTAGAAAATATGAAAATGTGAAATTGAAAATCAGATTATTTAAGTATTTTTTAATTCACAGCAGGGAACTGTTTCTATATCCTTTATAATTGGAATTCCGATTTCACTTATAAAAAAATCTAATAGTCACCAAAACTTTAAAAACACTTTTGTAAGGTGACAGATATCTTCATTTTGGCCAAATTTTCAATTATTCTTAAAAAGTTGATAGATTAAGTAGGGGTAATGAACTCTTCCAGTAGTTCTCAAGTCTTAGTTCTAGCAAGGATCTTCCCTGAAATCCTCTACTACCTTCAATTTGAAAGCTATTTCAGCCCTCTGCTTTCCCTCTACACAGGATCAGCTACATGCAAATGGCAAGGAAGCAACCTGAATTCAAGATTAGGGTGAGGATTTCTGCCTCTCTAACCATTTATATATTTTAAATGCTCAAGACTGTCAAGAAGGCATGCATTTTAGTTTGGTTATGGGCTTCCCTGGTGGCTCATATGGTAAAGAATCTGCCTACAGTATGGGAGACCCAGGTTCAATATCTGAGTTGGAAGATCCCTGGCAGAAATGAATGACTACCCACTCCAGTTTTCTTGCCTGTAGAATTCCATAGACAGAGGAGCTTGGCAGGATATAGTCCATGGGATCACAAAAGAATCGGACACAGCTAAGCAACTAACACTTCCACTTTGACACAAAGTAGACTGACTTTGTAGTAGGAATATTTATCTCTCTGAATTAACATCTAAAGACACAAACTAGAAGGAAGAAAAGTAGAATCAGGAGACTTTCGAGGGATAAAGTTTTGGGAGCCAAGGGTAGGACCTGTGCTTATTATAATCTATGAGATGGCAACAAAGTAGGTGGGAAGAGGCCAGAAAGACATGGGGTCATGTGTCCCTTTTTGAGGTTAGCCAGGGAAAGAGCCCACACGTGTTTTCTGATCCAACTCCAGATGAGCAGGAGCAGAGAATTGGAAGAGAAGACTATGACAGATTTCTGGTTTAATAAGAAAATTAAACACTTGGTAAGTATTCATGAGCCCAAAAGAATGGAGAAGATTACATTAGTAGTCTATGACTCAGTAAGTCCACTCTGAGGTATAAAGTCAACAGAAATGTGTGTGTGTGTGTGTGTATATATATATATATATATGTTCACTAAAAGACATTGTACTATATTGTTCATAGAAGGACTACTCATAACACCATTAAACTGAAAATGCACACACCCATTAACAGTAGAATGGATAAACCTGAACATAGTTACACATTAAAATATCATAAAGTACTAAGAAGGAACAATCAAGACTTCAACACAACAATAACGGGTAAAAGAAGAAAATGTAGATGAATATACAGCTAATTTATTTCATTTATTGAGTTTCAAAGATGGCATAACTCTACCTGTTTGATAAAGTAAGAAAAAGAAATTAAAGATACAAGTATCAAATTTGGTTTTACTGTTTAGTCGCTAAGTAGTGTCTCACTCTTTGCAAACCATGGACTAATGGAGGCTCCTCTGTCCTCCATTATCTGCTGGAGTTTGCTCAAATTCCTATCCATTGATTTGGTGATACTATTTAACCATTTCATGCTTTGTTGCCCCCTTCTCTTTTTGTTTTAGCTCTTTCTCAGCATCCAGGTCCTTTCCAATGAGTCAGGCTCTTTGCATCAGGTGGCCAAAGTACTGGAGCTTCAGCAACAGTCCTTCCAATGAATATTTAGCATTGATTTCCTTTAGGATTGACTGGTTTGATCTCATTGTTGCCTGAGGGACTCTCAAGAGTCTTCTCCAGCACCACAATTAGAAAGCACCAATTCTTTAACACTCAGCCTTCTTTATGGTCCAACTCACATCCATACATGAAGACTGGAAAAAACATAGCTTTGACTGTATGGACATTTGTTGGCAAATAATCTCTCTGCTTTATAATACGCTGTCTAGGTTCATCACAGTTTTCTTTCTAAGGAGCAAGCATCTTTTAATTTCATGGTTGCGGTACCATCCTCAGTGATTTCAGAGTCCAAGAAAATAAAAGCTGTCACTGCTTCCATTGCTTTTCCACTTTTATCAAATAGGAAGAGGTAAAAATTGTCAGTATTCACAGACAATATAATGTTCCAAACAGAAAATCCCAAGGAATTTACAAAACAATAAAAAGTTTAGCAAAGTCACAGGATACAAGTGAATATACAAAAATCAATTGTCTTTTTATGTACAAGCATCACACAATTGGAAAATCAAATTTAAAGAACTTATAAGATAAAATACTTAGGGAATAAATGTAATAAAAGACTGCTACACTACAAAACACTGTGTACAGCAATTAAAGGAGATTTTATATGACACACCTCATTTATGTGATACAAAAACTTAATATCACACTCAAAAGTTTTACCAAAATAATCGATAAATTATTTCTTACTGGAATATATAACATGATGAAACTAAATAAAGAGAACCCAAAAGCTACTCTGATGCTTATGATGATAAGTTAATATAACAGTATCTGAACTCATTGCTTTCTCTGTGTACTGAATACGGAAACATTTAACTTCTAGTCTACACTCTAATCTATACTGCATTATATTTCCCTTGATTGTTACTTAAGTATATCTTTTCCTCTAAATAAGAAAATCTTCCTAAGTGATCAGTGCAAAGAAATACAGAAAAACAACAGAATGGGAAAGACTAGAGATCTCTTCAAGAAAATTAGAGATACCAAGGGAAAATTTCATACAAAGACGGGCACAATAAAGGACGGAAATGGTAGGGACCTAACAGAAGCGGAGGATATTAAGAAGAGGTGGCAAGAATACACAGAAGAACTGTACAAAAAAGATCTTCATGACCAAGTTAATCACAATGGTGTGATCATTCACCTAGAGCCAGACATACTGGAGTGAGAAGTCAAGTGGGCCTTTGGAAGCATCACTATGAACAAATTTAGTGGAGGTGATGGAATTTCAGCTGAGTTATTTCAAATTCTAAAAGATGATGCTATGAAAGTGCTGCACTCAATATGCAAGCAAATTTGGAAAAAAGCAGTGGCCACAGGAATGGAAAAGGACAGTTTTCATTCCAATCCCAAAGAAAGGCAATGCCAAAGAATGCTCAAACTACTGCATCAGATCAGATCAGATCAGTCGCTCAGACATGTCTGACTCTTTGTGACCCCATGAATCGTAGCAAGCCAGGCCTCCCTGTCCATCATCAACTCCCGGAGTTCACTCAGACTCACATCCATCGAGTCAGTGATGCCATCCAGCCATCTCATCCTCTGTCTTCCCCTCCCCTCCTGCCCCCAATCCCTCCCAGCATCAGAGTCTTTCTCCAATGAGTCAACTCTTCGCATGAGGTGGCCAAAATACTGGAGTTTCAGCCTTAGCATCATTCCTCCCAAGGAAATCCCAGGGCTGATCTCCTTCAAAATGGACTGGTTGGATCTCCTTGCAGTCCAAGGGACTCTCAAGAGTCTTCTCCAACACCATGATTCAAAAGCATCAATTCTTCGGCACTCAGCTTTCTTCACAGTCCAACTCTCACATCCATACATGACCACAGGAAAAACCATAGCCTTGACAAGGTGAACCTTTGTTGGCAAAGTAATGTCTCTGCTTTTGAATATGCTATCTAGGTTGGTCATAACTTTCCTTCCAAGGAGTAAGCGTCTTTTAATTTCATGGCTGCAGTCACCATCTGCAGTGATTTTGGAGACCAGAAAAAGAAAGTCTGACACTGTTTCCATGTTTCTCCATCTATTTCCCATGTAGTGATGGGACCAGATGCCATGGTCTTCGTTTTCTGAATGTTGAGCTTTAAGCCAACTTTTTCACTCTCCACTTTCACTTTCATCAAGAGGCTTTTGAGTTCCTCTTCACTTTCTGCCATAAGGGTGGTGTCATCTGCATATCTGAGGTTATTGATATTTCTCCCAACAATCTTGATTCCAACTTGTGTTTCTTCCAGCCTAGCGTTTCTCATGACGTACTCTGCATATAAGTTAAATAAACAGGGTGACAATATACAGCCTTGACGTACTCCTTTTCCTATTTGGAACCAGTCTGTTGTTCCATGACCAGTTCTAACTGTTGCTTCCTGACCTGCATACAAATTTCTCAAGAGGCAGATCAGGTGGTCTGGTATTGCCATCTCTTTCAGAATTTTCCACAGTTTATTGTGATCTACACAGTCAAAGGTTTTGGCATAGTCAATAAAGCAGACATAGATGTTTTTCTGGAACTCTCTTGCTTTTTCCATGATCCAGCGGATGTTGGCAATTTGATCTCTGGTTCCTCTGCCTTTTCTAAAACCAGCTTGTACATCAGGAAGTTCACGGTTGACATATTGCTGAAGCCTGGCTTGGAGAATTTTGAGCGTTATTTTACTAGCGTGTGAGATGAGTGCAATTGTGCGGTAGTTTGAGCACTCTTTGGCATTGCCTTTCTTTGGGATTGGGATGAACACTGACCTTTTCCAATCTTGTGGCCACTGCTGAGTTTTCCAGATTTGCTGGCATATTGAGTGCAGCACTTTAACAGCATCATCTTTCAGGATTTGGAATAGCTCCACTGGAATTCCATCACCTCCACTAGCTTTGTTCGTAGTGATGCTTTCTAAGGCCCACTTGACTTCACATTCCAGGATGTCTGGCTCTAGGTCAGTGATCACACCATCATGTTTATCTGGGTCGTGAAGCTCTTTTTTGTACAGTTCTTCTGTGTATTCTTGCCACCTCTTCTTAATATCTTCTGCTTCTATTAGGTCCATACCATTTCTGTCCTTTATCAAGCCCATCTTTGCATGAAATGCTCCTTTGGTATCTCTGATTTTCTTGAAGAGATCCCTAGTCTTTCCCATTAGCAAAGTAATGCTCAAAATTCTCCAAGCTAGGCTTCAATAATACTTGAACTGAGAACTTCTATATGTTCAAGCTGGATTTAGAAAGGCGGAGGAACCAGAGATCAAATTGCCAACATCCGCTGGATCATGGAAAAAGCAAGAGAGTTCCAGAAAAACATCTATTTCTGCTTTATTGACTATGCTAAAGTCTTTGACTGTAGATCACAACAAACTGTAGAAAATTCTTCAAGAGGTGGGAATATCAGACAGCCTAACCTGCCTCCTGAGAAATCTGTATGCACATCAAGAAGCAACAGTTAGGACCAGACATGGAAAACTGGACTGGTTGCAAACTGGGAAAGAAGTATGTTAAGACTGTATACTGTCACCCTGCTTACTTAACTTATATGCAGAGTACATCATGCAAAATGCTGGGCCGGATGAAACACAAGCTGGAATCAAGATTGCCAAGAGAAATACCAACAACCTCAGACATGCAGATGACTGCATCCTTATGCCATAAATTGAATTGGAACTAAAGAGCCTTTTGATGAAAGTGAAAGAGTAGAGTGAAAAAGCTGGCTTAAAACTCAACATTCAAAAAACAAAGATCATGGCATTCAGTCCCATTACTTCATGACAAATAGATGGGGAAATAATGGAAACAGTGACAGACTTTATTTTCTTAGGCTCAAATGACTGCAGATGGTGACTGCAGCCATGAAATTAAAAAGATGCTTGCTAAGCTGAGTGCCAAAGAATTGATGCTTTTGAACGGTGGTGTTGGAGAAGACTTTTGAGAGTCCCTTGGACTGCAAGGAGATCCAATCAGTCCATTCTGAAGAAGATCAGCTGTGAGACTTCTTTGGAAGGAATGATGCTAACACTGAAACTCCAATACTTTGGCCACCTCATGTGAAGAGTTGACTCATTGGAGAAGACCCTGATGCTGGGAGAGACTGGGGGCAGGAGGAGAAGGGGATGACAGAGGATGAGATGGCTAGATGGCAGATGGCATCATCACCTCGATGGATGTGAGTTTGAGTGACCTCCGGGAGTTGGTGATGGACAGGGAGGCCTGGTGTGCTGCAATTCATAGGGTCGCAAAGAGTCAGACACAACTGAACGAATGAACTGACCTGAACCGAACCTCAACAGCATATTAAAGAGCAGAGACATTGCTTTACCGAGAAAACTCTGTCTCGTTAAAGCTATGGCTTTTTTTTTTAGTAGACATATATAGATGTGAGAGTTGGACTATAAAGAAAGATCAGCATCAAAAAATTGATGCTTTTGAACTGTGGAGTTGGAGAAGACTTTTGAGAGTCCCTTGGACTTAAAGGAGATCAAACCAGTCAATCCTAAAGAAAATAAGTCCTGAATATTCATGGGAAGGACTGATGTTGAAGCTCCAATACTTTGACTACTGATGAGAACTGATTCATTGGAAAAGACCTGATGCTGGAAAAGATTGAAGGCAGGAGGAGAAGGAGACCACAAAGGATGAGATGGTTGGATGGCACCACTGATCAATGGACGTTAGTTTGAGCAAGCTCAAGGAGTTACTGACGGATACAAAAGCCTGGTGTGCTGCAGTCTACCGTGCCATAGAATTGAACATGATTTGGCAAGTGAACAACATGTGAAGAGATATGCCCACTTTCAAACAGCCATGTGGAATTGTGTGATGCAAACATAGAGAATCTCCAAGTAGTCTGAGTCACAGGAACGACAATTCCCATCCCTAGCCCTGTTCCCTGGTTGTCTTCATTTACAAGTTGGAAACTCACTTTAGTCTTGTTTATGGGAACTACTCTCATTCAAAGCAGCCCGGTGGTGAAGGAGAATTTTCATGAAAAACAAATACAAGTGCCTCCTTGGGCCCATGCTCTGTAATGCTCTAAATCATTTGTTTAGGAAACACAATATATATAATGTCTTAGAACAATTACTAAGGGATCCCAATAAAAGCCCAGTGTCTTCTATGGGGTGGGTTGGCAAGACCAGTAGCAGCTAAATCACACTACAGCAAGGGGACCCCAATTTTATGTCCTAGGAGCTATCTCATGTAGTAAGGCTCTGAATCATATTTCCTTTGAAAAGAGTGTTTCAAGGCTAAAACTCACCAAAAAGGGTCTTAAGGTTCCACATTTTTGTATTCCCTAAATCTTTCAAGCTTTTGGTATTTCATGTATGTACACTTTATGTCAGCAGGAGTTTTTCCCAGCAGGAATTGTATTTTTTTGTGTGTATGAAAGAAGGATTGTCTTTTTTTTTTTTATTAAAATTAAGAAAGTAATGGAGTTGTTGAATGGGTGAAATGATCTATGATAAAATTCTTAGGATTTCTAGACGTTAATATTTCTGCGCTCAAATTATGAACTTAAAGTATTAAAACTTAAATTGGCCTTTTTTAAAAAAGCTGTACTCTTATTTGCCCTTGATGTAGTTGCCCCTTGGCTAGCCGTATCTTCAAATTCCTATGGTCCCAGTATATGTATGGAACCAACTGGGACCAGCATCTTTTTCATGTAAATTCAGGGTTCTTAAAAACAGCTTTGTATAAGAAATAAAGAATCCTTAACTTGCAGGCTACCCAAGGCAAATTAAACACACTCCCAAATACTCTGTTTCCCATTTGAAGGCCTTAGCTTATCTGCTAAAAATTGACAACTGTGCTTTTACAATACATCTCTGTTTTGTTTTGTGTTTGTAGCAAAGCCAGTAACTCATTATGAAGAGGATATTGACTTTATGATTGCAAGACAAATGTTCAGAGATATTTTATCAAGAGCTGTGGCCCCTTATTTATAGAACAGGGATAAAAGAAGGATATAAAAAATAAACAAACAATAAAACAAAAGAGATCACAACACTCACTTTTCATTCAGTTAAATGCAAAGAGAACGTTTCTTTCCAAGAAGGATGAAACAGAGCTACATTTTTATTCAAGTTTATACCCAAATACTGAATCAGGCCCAGGTTTCTAAATCCTTCATTGCAGCCCCAGACAATCTCATCTAAAGACTGTAACAAACAACAAAATTATTTACGTGAACCACGGACCTTCAGAATACCACTGATACACCTGCAAGTTAAGCCACAGAAAGACTGTCTACCATGATATCAATATCAACAGGATGTTGGCATTTGTAAAGTCCAGAAAAGACCTGCAAGGTTTGGATGTTTAGAAAAATGTTCCCCAAAGAGAAAGCAGCTTGCAAAGCGGGACTGTATTCAGTTTTGGATGTGTGGAGCGCTCAAACTTCAGGGCACGGAACAGCCATCTGTTGCAGGAGTGGGGCAGGCAGCCCTGTCAGTGGTGTTCTGCTGCCATTTGCAAGGAAGCCCCGCACCCATCCTGAATGCGTAGGAATGATGCCACTGTTCAGGCTTGCTCTCCGCCAAGCAGATGGTACCCCTGTGACACTGCCCTGAAGGAAGGGGCAGCACTGGTTGATACTCAGTGTGAGTGTGGAGAATTACTTCTACTCATTGTAAGTCTCATCACACCCAAGCTGGTGATATACACAACACATTTGAAAGGTGCAGATAGAAACGCACACCCAGCAAGCTGGGTACATACAGTAAGTACTCTATGTGTTTTCACCAAATTGCCAGCTAATCTGTGTTATTTCTATTTGACTCTTCTAGAAAAATAAAGTATAACAACTAAGCATGTTCACATATGTATTTAAAAAATTATCACTGAGCAGCTTACAAGCCTAAAGTCCATTTTCTTTACTGTAGGAAAGATACTGTGATATTTAAGAATCTTCTAATATCCCACCAAACTGTACCTTCATGTTCATTTTGGTTGTGAGGATAAACTCCTATATTTTAAAGTATTTAAATTCAGTTTTTTTATGTATTATATAATGTATATATCTCTCCCTATTTTAATTTATTTGGAATGTTCTGCTGATTATATATAGCAATCCAATGATGGAAATACTAACTCATTTAGCAAACATTTAATGTGAGTTTACTCTAGGCCTGGCCTGATACTAGGCACTGGGAAATAGAGAGCTCAGTGTATAACAGACAGAGAGCATACCCAGGCACACGTGTATCATAAGGTGCATGAGCATAACACGAGTGCCGGGTATTAAAAAGTGTTGCTTACTTAAAAGTTGATTTTTAAAATAAAGGCAGATACATTTCTATTTTTTGAAAAAATATAGAAATATATCTGCCTTTAAACGAACAGGTGCATTCTCCTATCTCTAAGAAAATTATTTTCCAAATTTCATGCTTTTTTAGCAGCAAGTCATATAGAAAAACATAAAATACTGTTTCCATCAGTATTTTAGTTATTAAGCATGTCTATTACAGAACTTGATTGCACTATTAAATTTCTTAAGTTTTGCAGGTGATGGTACTGGACTTCAGTTCCAAGTTTTGCCCTTTTAGACGATGATGTTATCCAGGTTATTTTTTTTTTTTTTTCCAGAGAAACTCAACTGACTTCTTCAGCCTGTTCCATTCCAATATACCATATCACAATTATAAAAAATAATATTAAGTTAATATTTATTGAACAGTTAGTATGTCAAGCACAGTTCTAAATACATAAAATATTGCAACTTCAATCCCATGAGTTAGGTATTACTATCATAAACAGGCAATGGCACCCCACCCCAGTACTCTTGCCTGGAAAATCCCATGGACAGAGGACTCTGGTGGGCCACTGTCCATGGGGTTGCTAAGAGTCGGACACAACTGAGCGACTTCACTTTCACTTTTCACTTTTATGCATTGAAGATGGAAATGGCAATCCACTCCAGTGTTCTTGCCTGGAGAATCCCAGGGATGGGGGAGCCTGGTGGGCTGCCTTCTATGGGGTCGCACAGAGTCGGACATGACTGAAGCGACTTAGCAGCAGCAGCAGCAGCAGCATCTTAAACAGGATACAGAGCAATGATTCCCAATTTTTTTTAGAAATTTTTTACACTCTGAAAAAAATTTGAGGACTTCAAAAAGCTTTAATGTATGTAGGTTATACCTACCAGTGTTTTCCCATATTCAAAATTAAAACAGGCTTTAAATATATATTAATTTATAGTATAATATGTATACTACGTATACCAGTCTATTTGAAAAAATGTCATTGTAGATAAACAATATGTAATTATGAAATACAACTATATACAAAACTAAAATTAGTAAAAAGAATGGCAGTGTTTTATAGTTTTGCTAATGCCTTCCATGTCTGCTTAACAAAAAACGACATCTGGATTCCCATAACTACTTTTGTATTCAGCATGTTGCAGTGTTATACATTGAGTAGCCTCTGGCAAACCACTGTACACCCATGAGAGTGAAAAAGACAAATAACATATTAGTATTCTTATAAAAACAGTTTTGAATTCTGAATTCTTGAAAAAGTTGTAGGGCCCCTGGAGCCCCCTCAGTCCACAGTCTGAGTGCTCTTGATACAGTGACACCTACCTTCCCTGGGCAACCTGAGGCTCAAGTAGTCTGGAAAACATGCCCACTGTGCCCTTGCTGTTAAGTTCAAATACAACCACATAGGTATTTCTATATTTGCAAAATAGCAATGAATATTTATATTTTCTAGAACGTGTGCCTCTGTATTTACCATCAGCTATAAAACACTGTCTCTATTGCTAGAAAAGGAATCACCAATTGTAACAGGCTGGACCTGAGACCCTTTGCTGAAAGGCTTGCTGGAAAAACATCTCCTCCAACAACAAAATACAAAGAAACTATAAGGGACTAAAAATAACTATGTGCATGTGCAACTGAAGCAAATCATGGACAACAAGATACAAAGAGACCAAAAAACCCAACTGCCACTTCTGAGGAGCAGGGAGCAAAAGCAGGTCACTGCATGCCCCCTGAACATACCACCACCAAAGCAGTGGGTAAACCACCTAAGCCATCCCTCCACTGGACTCCTGGACACACCTCTACCTTCACCAAATATAAGGAACCAGCTTACCTCCCTGATCTGGGAGTGAGTGAGGAAGAGAACCTGTTGCTTTTCTAAGCTCTGGCCCCCATAACGCCTTGCCTGAATTTCCTGTCTGACCTTTGATCAATTTCTATTGCTAAAGGAGGCCAAGAACCGTTGTCAATGTCACAATAATGCTAGAAATAATGAGGGTCTTTAAGGATAAAACTTTCTTGACTATTTGAAGGGCAATCAATAGGAAAATTTCTGATCAAACTTTTCAAGTACATACTGAATTCCAAGAACTATGAACCTACATTTCTGGCAGAGTGGAAGAAAAATACTAATGTTATCCCCATATAAACCTAAGTTCAGGCACACATTTTGTTTCAGTTAACACTCCCTGCCCCCATTTTTTCGCTACAAAGATCTTACCAAGTGCCCAAAGGGAAATGAGATAAATGATTCCTATCATTTGTACCTTGGGGCAGAGAGTCACACTCTAAATTCTTGGATAAAGTTTCAATAAGTTATCCGCCTTTCCATTTCTGAATGGGCCCCATGGATATGAGCATGTGTGTGTGAGAGAGAGGAGAGCAGGTCTGCTCCCCCAGGAGGCCTAGAACCATTCTCTGCACACACACAGGCGTCCTAGGGAGGCGTCGGCCACAGTGGCAGGACAATGCCGAGTGCCAGGTGTGCCTGTGGAGTGGGCAGATGGGGAGATCAGTGGCAACAGGCCCTGAGTAATGGTTAAATTAATTAGCCTTCCAAAACAGATCATTTAATTACTCATCCACTTGGATATTCAGAGCAAGAGGAGACTTAAGAGAAACTTTGGGAGCTATAACCCAGATGAAAGAAATGTTTGTACAACTCTTTCCAAAGCATAATGTCAGTGTTCGCCCCAACACTTTTACATACCAAAAACCACCCTCTTATTCCATATTTCAGAGTACTCAATTAAAATCCACAATGCATAAAAGGCAGTAAGTTGAGAGTGGTTCTAAATTGGTGACCTTAAACGATCTGGGACAGCAAAACTTAAGGCAGCATACACACCCACTGACTTTGAGAGAGATAGAGAGGTAGTGTAGTAACAGTGTGTTGTGCTAATTAACCAAATTCCCTTTCTACCAAAAAAAAAATTAACACAAATTTTTAGAGAATTCAGCATATTGCAATACAGAGATCATAAGTAAAAACAAATGCACACTCTAATCTCATTTGCCTGAATTCCTGAAGGTCTTCTATCCACATGCTATTCCTCATGGTGCTTTCTGAAGTGCTATCAATATTTTTTTCCAATTTTCTAAATTTCTTGAGAATTTTCTAAAAGTTCTCTAAATAAGACATCACATAAGTATTTTAGACTTTGAAAAAGAATAGATGCATGTATATGTATTACTGAATCACTTTAATGTACACTTGAAGCTAACACAACACTGTTAATCAACTATAATATAAAGATTTAAAAAAAAACCTGTTCTACAATAAACATTCTTCCATTCTCAAAAATGGTGCCTCAAATGATACCCACATGTTCATTTAGTGGTTCACTAATTCATCCATACAGCCACTCGTTCCACCCACTGTATCCTAATTGCTTACCAGTTTCTCACCTCTGCTGGGCATTAAGACCCAGGCAAGTAGGACTTCACGGTCTTTGTGTGCCAGAGGCACAGACACATCCTCAGTGAATGAAAGATCATGCTTCCAGGCAAAGACAATGTATGGACTTGAGGCAAGACCACAAGCTGTCTTCAAGTATCTGAATATGTACTGATTATCAGAGGTTAGTCCCATGCTCCAGAGCTTAACAAAATGTGCCCATAGTAAATCCTACTATTACCAACACATTTGCAGAACTCTGCTCATTTTAGATGAACCATGGACTCTTGTTAGCAAATAAATAAACTAGTGAAGAAATATTTCTTGGGTTTCTATCCTGTATTTCTAATACTTAGAATTATCAGCGTTCACTAGAAGAATATATGCTTTCATCCCAACATGTTTTATAAACACAGGGTCTACTAACTTTATTGAAAACAACACTGAGTTAAAATGACCCCATTTCTTTCTCTTCTTTTTTGTGGGGCAGAAAAAAAATCCCAAAGTTCTTCTACCTAATGTATATCTAAAATATATATTACAACAAAAAACTCCTCCCATTTAATACAGAAATTTGAGTCTTAACTCTTATTATAATTTCGTTCTTGAATGTTAAGCAAAGTTTAAGGACTTTAAAAAAGATCTTCTTGAGACACACTTCATGAGTCATTGACGAGCTGTTTAATTTTTTAAACTTAACTTGAACTTCTGAAAAACCTAGATTTCTGAATGAGGATTCCTTAGGCTTCTAAGTTTTCTAAGAAATGTGAAATTCTGCACCCATAGGTCTTCCTTTAATATTAAAATTCAACTAAAAAAGATACATCTAGGTTTGTTTTATGCCTGTAAATTAAGGAAAACAATGGAAAAACAATAGAAGTTCATTAATAATGTTTGATTTTCTCCCATCAATTTTCAGTTCAGTTCAGTTCAGTCACTCAGTCGTGTCCAACTCTTTGCGACCCCATGAATTGCAGCACGCCAGGCCTCCCTGTCCACCATCAACTCCCGGAGTTCACCCAAACTCATGTACGTCGAGACAGTGATGCCACCCAGCCATCTCATCCTCTGTCGTCATCCCCTTCTCCTCCTGCCCCCAATCCCTCCCAGCATCAGAGTCTTTTCCAATGAGTCAACTCTTCGCATGAGGTGGCCAAAGTACTGGAGTTTCAGCTTTAGCATCATTCCTTCCAAAGAAATCCCAGGGCTGATCTCCTTCAGAATGGACTGGTTGGATCTCTTTGCAGGCCAAGGAACTCTCAAGAGTCTTCTCCAACAGCACAGTTCAAAAGCATCAATTCTTCGGGGCTCAGCTTTCTTCACAATCCAACTCTCACATCCATACATGACCACTGGAATTTTAGTAACATTCAAAAGGAAGGAGCTGTAGTGTCATTTAATATGTAAAGAGAATTCTTAAAGAAAACACACGTTAACTATCTCTTAAGGAGCATTACATACCTGTGGGTATGTGAGACAAAAGCCTTCATATGAAAATTAATTTGGTTTTCATGGCTTTCAATTATCAATAGCCCTGAAATCTCACTCTGTCTCTATTTTCATGAAGGTCCCAAGACGGTATCTGTGAGTAGATTCAAGCCATCTGTCTAGACCAAGAAAAATAAGGCTTTTGAGTTTCTATGGGAATTAAGTTGAAGGAGATAATGAAGAAAGCCATGGTAAGACTGCAACACAGAACACAGTTTATCCTCTAAGTACTCCTTCTTCACTTGTGGAATGAGCCACACATCCAAGGTGAATTTGGCTCAACAACATGGTGGCCATTTAGAATGGATTGGCAATGCCATAAATTTGTCCCACAAATATTGTCCAAATAGCAAAAGGAGTATATCAAGGCTGTATATTGTCACCCTGTTTATTTAACTTATATGCAGAGTACATCATGAGAAACGCTAGGCTGGAAGAAAGACAAGCTGGAATCAAGATTGCCGGGAGAAATATTAATAACCTCAGATATGTTGATGACACCACACTTATGGCAGAAAGCAAAGAGGAACTCAAAAGCCTCTTGATGAAGGTGAAAGTGGAGAGTGAAAAAGTTGGCTTAAAGCTCAACATTCAGAAAACGAAGATCATGGCATCTGGTCCCATCACTTCATGGGAAATAGATGGGGAAACATTGGAAACAGTGTCAGACTTTATTTTTGGGGGCTCCAAAATCACTGCAGAAGGTGACTGCAGCCATGAAATTAAAAGACGCTTACTCCTTGGAAGGAAAGTTATGACCAACCTAGATAGCATATTCAAAAGCAGAGACATTACTTTGCCAACAAAGGTTCGTCCAGTCAAGGCTATGGTTTTTCCTGTGGTCATGTATGGATGTGAGAGCTGGACTGTGAAGAAGGCTGAGTGCCAAAGAATTAATGCTTTTGAACTGTGGTGTTGGAGAAGACTCTTGAGAGTCCCTTGGACTGCAAGGAGATCTAACCAGTCCATTCTAAAGGAGATCAGCCCTGGGATTTCTTTGGAGGGAATGATGCTAAAGCTGAAACTCCAGTACTTTGGCCACCTCATGCGAAGAGCTGAAACTCCAATACTTTGGCCACCTCATGCGAAGAGTTGACTCATTGGAAAAGACTCTGATGGTGGGCGGGATTGGGGGCAGGAGGAGAAGGGGATGACAGAGGATGAGATGGCTGGATGACATCACTGACTCAAGGGACATGAGTCTGAGTGAACTCCGGGAGTTGGTGATGACAGGGAGGCCTGGCGTGCTGCAATTCATGGGGTCACAAAGAGTCGGACACAACTGAGCGACTGATCTGATCTGACTGTTTTGGATGGGGCTTCCCAGGTAGTTCAGTGGTAAAGAATCCACATGCCAAAGCAGGAGACGCAGAAGACCCAAGTTCAGTACCTGAGTTGGGAAGAACCCTGGAGGAGGAAATGGCAACCTGCTCCATTATTCTTGCCTGGAAAATTCCATGGACAGAGAAGCCTGGTGGGCTACAGTCTATGGGGTTGCAAAGAGCTGGACACGACTGAGCAACTAAGCACTCACATACTATGCTGGAAGCACTTTGCTAGTCTCAGATACAATGACAATTAAGGCTTAATCCCTGTAGTCAGGAAGCATCATGTCTCAGAAAACAGAGTCTATAGCCAGTGTTATGAGTTAAACTGTGTCCCCCTAAAGATTTGAATGACTTTATATGTTGAAGTCCAAGCTCCCAGTACCTCAGAATGTGACCTTATTGGAGGCAGTGTTTTTACAGAAGTAATCAAGTTAAAATGTAGTTGTTAGAGTGAGCCCTAATCCAATATGACTGGAGTCCTTTAAAAAGGGGGGTAAATTTGAAGATGGGTATAAACAGAGAGTACACTATGTGAAGACAAAGAAAGATTGTGAAGATTCTTCTATAAATCAAAGAACTACCAGCAAACTAGAAGCTAGGCAAAGGGCATGGAACAGACACCCTCAGAGGAAGCAACTGTACCAACACCTTGATCTTCTATCTGTAGCCTCCAGTACCATGAGACAAAACATTTCTGTTATTTAAGCCAGCGAGTCTGTGGTACTTTGTTAGGGTAGCCCTAACAAATGAATATACTCAGATACACTTAAATTTTAACATAAAATCTACCACGTATATGTGTTTGGACATACTCCCTCTCTCCAAAAGCAAATATACACATAGCTTAGTAAAATATAATGGCTGCCCCAAGCAAGTGTCATATAGTTTTAGTAGGAGTATGTACTTCTGACCAAGAGAATCAAGGAGGTCTTTATAGAAGAAATGATAGTCACATT
Organism: Tragelaphus eurycerus; assembly: GCA_935064755.1. Classification (NCBI taxonomy): domain Eukaryota; kingdom Metazoa; phylum Chordata; class Mammalia; order Artiodactyla; family Bovidae; genus Tragelaphus; species Tragelaphus eurycerus. The sequence goes on from CAKXYN010000013.1 coordinate 33,433,493, forward strand.
TAGACAAGTTAAGAGCTATATAAGTCAGAAGGCAAATCTATGAATTTATGACTATAGGACTATAAAGTATTTATTGCAAAGTTGTTCCTGTTGTTTCTCATCCAATAAACTCACTTCTCTTACCATGCCACTTCTCAAGAAAGTTCAAGAAGTCTATATGAATGACTCAAATGGGACACTTCATATCTAAACTTCTAAAAATATACATTATCTTAGCCATAAAGATATTTTTAGTCCTTTCATCTTTGTATTGCTTTTACTAAGGCTACTGTGACAGAGGATGATATGGTTGGATGGCATCACCAACTCGATGGACATGAGTCTGAGCAAGCTCCAGGCTATAGTGAAGGACAGGGAAGCCTGGCATGCTGCAGTCTATGGGTTCGCAAAGAGTCAGACATGACTGAGCGACTGAACTGAACTGAAAGGCTACTGTGGTACCTAGTATAAGATAAAGTGCTGCCTCCTTGTGCTATAATAAGAATACTGACTTAGTTGGTCTTTCAGAGTGGGGATGATTTGTACACATATTTACTCTGGCTGCCACCTTCTCACTTGTAACTACACTTAACTCACTCTCTGGCCACCACCCTCATTACAGGGATGTGCATTGGTCACTGGCAGATAATAAGGAGTTAGGAGTCATGTGTAGTCCTGGAACTGGTCTGTCTAGAGACAGAATCCATGACCAGGCTCCCACTAACATAAGTCTCTCCCAACAAGCCATTATCAAGCCTTAGAACCACTATTAATTTTCTGATTTTTATAAACCATCCAACTTAATAACCTTCCCTGAAGCATTCAGGAAGAATAATTTTGGAAGCTTTGATCATTTTCCAGTTCATATTAATGAATCCATAATCTATCAGAATCTAGCTCACTTACTTTACTTTCAGAATTTTCATTATTGAGCTTTGTAACCTGATTCTTTTTTTTTTTTTTTCTCTATCTCTTCATAGGGAATGTATAAGTCTGGTTTTTCCTGGTAGTAACAGAAACAAACTCCAGCTAGCATAGGAAAGATGAAGCTTTTTATTGAACTGATTATTTTATTTTAGAAGCAACTGAACCACCAAACCTTAGAAAGGGCAGGACCCAGAGCATGTCCAGAATTGATTTACCTTCTCCTTAGGCACAACTATAATGCTTGAGCTCAGTTCTGAGAACTTCTGGTTTCTATTTCTCACCAGTTTCATATTTTAAATACCCTGGATTAAGATCCTGATTGGCACAGCTTGAGTAGGGCACACCTTCTGAGTTGATGGGCTTTGGTCTGGGGGTCAAGGCCACAGAGCACAGTCTTAGACATACTCCTCACTAATATAGGCTGGGGGCTGTTCTCAGAGAAGAAAACAGTCTATCTTATGGGTTGACAATATGTGTTGTCTTCTCTTTGGAAAATAGTTTCTATAGATTTCCCAATTAATCTTTACTTGGACCTGTAGCAAAAATAAACAACCAGATATCATACTTTTTCTTAATTTAATAACTTTTGCATTCATTTTAATTGGACTAACTCCTTTTGAGGAGTCCTTTTAAGATACTGGGCTAGAATGGAATCTATACCTTGCTTTCTTCATATTCTCTTGGCCCTTCCACTATCTCTGTGACTTAAAAATTTATATTGAGCACATTTCTCACTTCTTTCTAGAATAGTTTTAGTCCATATATGCTTTCTATATATTGCCTTACTAGCCCCACTATCAGCGTTACCTAATTTACGTTGAGCACATTCCTAGCAATACTATCAACTATGAAACATTCTGTATTTGTTCACACAGAACACATAATATTAAAACTAGAGAGAAAACTCTCAGAAGATATGAAAAAATCAGGGTGTATCCTCATCCTCTAGCTCCTGCCCTCCTTACATCATTATCAGCAAATCTATTCAAAATACCAACAATAACATTTCAAGACAATTTGTGTCTTTGAAAGGCACATTTAAAGGAATTCCAATGTAGGAAAGCTAGAAAATAAAAGCTCATATTTCCCTAATTCTTTGTAAACAACCTAACTGTGGCCAACTACATATACTATCCAATTAGTGTCTGAACTGAGTAGGCACAAAAAGTCAACAATGGGAAATTTTAGAGGGAAAAGAGAAGACATGGGTGAAAAAATAGAATCTAATGTCTGAGAAACCAATCTGTGAAATCATATAATACTTGTGACACCAGGTAAGACCCTAGTGGGGAAAAAAAAAATTCTCAGATATAAGACCACATAGGAAACTCTCAACAGAAGTAAAAGTGTTTTAGAAAAAAGGAAAAAAACTCATATGCAAACAACAGCAGATGTTTTTGAAGAATAATAATAGCACAACAACCAGGCAACAAAATTAATTCTGTCAAAACAGGTTACTGTAAACTTTCCATTTATAGGTAATTAAATCTAAGCATTTAAATTACCTGTTTTATTATCACAGCGAGAAAGAGAAATATTTGAAAAATGAAGGCATCTTTCGCATCTTAAAACAAGAGAAGAGAAAGTCAGGTAGTGAGTAGTTTGAATTCAACAAAAAGCCGTTTTCTGAAGAATGACAGGCACTCACCATCCTCAAGTCAGAAAGTGGTTGAAGAAGTGAGGAATCACTTTTTAACAAATTTTGGTTACATTTAAGAAACTAAATAAAAAGAGTAATAACAACAATAATTAACACTCACATTGTGATTACATTCCAAGCATGTTATTAACTCATTTAATCTTTATCCTAACCAAAAAGTAGGCACTATTGTTATCCCCATTCTACAGATAAGGAAAATAAGGCAGAAAAAGATTATTTATCTGCTCAAAGGTCTTGGAGGTAGTGATTGATGATGTCAGGATTTGCAGGCAGACACTCTTAGTCTCAAAGCCCCATTCTGATGTGAATGGGGTGCTATCCATGTAATTCTATTGTGTGTGAATGTGTGCTCAATTGTGGCCGACTCTTTGTGACTCCAAGGACTACAGCCCACCAGGCTCCTCTATCCACAAAATTCTCCAAGCAAAAATACCAGAGTGGGGTGCCATTTCTTACTCCAGGGTATCTTCCCAACCTAGGGATCAAATTCATGTCTCTTGCATGTCCTTCATTGACAGGCGAAGTCTTTACCACTGTGCCATCTGGACAGGTATAATTCTAGCTGGAGTTAACAATTTTACTTGGCGCACTGTTGTTCAGTAATATAGACACTAAAGATCTGTGTGAATTTCATAAGAAACTCTCAAAATCCATTTTCATTCCCCCTGAGAGTCAAGCAACTGAAGAGGCAGAACAGAGGTGTGGTTAACAGAACAGACTCTACAACCAGACTGCATGGGTTCAGAATCCAAGCTCACCGACCCACCAACTCACTGACTGAGGGGAAGTTATTTACCCTCCTGAGACAGGATATACGATCACTCACAAATACAGACTGCCCCTTTTCTGGGGAAACATTTTGACTTCCCCAATTCACTGACACCAGGCTTGGCAGGAGACCCACTTTGGCAATGAAATGTTGAGTAGAAGGAACATGTGTAACTTTGGGGCAGACACTTGTAGAGCTAGGACAAAATCTGCCATTATTATCTTTCTCATTGTGATCAGCATTGTTTGAGAAAAAGGCTGGCCTGGGTCCTGAAGTGAGGCAGCCTTGAAGCCAAGCAGCAGACGCACCACAGACTCCTGCTGGAGTAAGAAATATACCACTGCATTTATAAGCCACTATAATTCGGGGGCTGCTTGTCACATACTGGCTCTCTTGTCTCATACACGCTCTGTGCCTCAATGTCCTACACCTCCTTTTAGGGTTGCTATAGGAATTAATGGACTATTTTTATGAAGTGTGTAGAACAGTGGCTGGCAAGCTGTATGGAAGTGTTCACGCTTATAACCATTTTCATCTATAACTGGTAGGAGATAAGTATTAATGAGCCAGACACTCACATGGAAAAAAACACAAGGAGAGAAAAAATTGCTAGAGGAAACATTTCTGGTACTGATCAAATCCAATGCTTCTCTAATTCTCAGATTCTTTCAACTCAGTCCTAATGTTCTACTGGTTGCCTTTTGGGCTTTTTGCACACTTCTCTTCAATGTTCCCAGTAATCTTTTTCATTTATTGACAATCCAGGACTTTAATATTAAAGACCTGAAGTCTCTAGTTTTCCTTCTACATGATCTAGTCGGTTATTTTGCCCTTGAAGATGCTCCTTTTTCATTTCCTTCAGCTGTCATTTTGGAAATAGAGTTGAACATCAGTTTTTCCATTGATGGAACATAATTTGAGTACGATCACAGCAGCTGCTATCTAAGGGTAAAGGATTACATAACTTTGACAAGTTTTTTGCTTCATGACTTCTGACCAGCTTTAGTTTCCTAATATACAACATTTTATGTAAAAGCTCCTGTTTCACAATGAATGTTCCACCCAACCTGCTTCCAGGGGATGCTGCCTATGACAACTCTGTAAGTTGCAGCAGATACTGAGAAAGAGAAAGTAACTGTTTGGTGCTTCTAATCTATCTTAGAGATCACAGGCCACTAATATGGGAGCCCAAAGAGATCTTTCACAGTACCACTCTTATTTCAGAGAGGAGAAAATGGAGTGTCAAAGAGGCTGACTACCTTGTTGAGAAAAATTAAAGTCTGAGCAAGAACAGAGTCATTATCTATAGGAATCAAACCAGTGCTTCTTCTAGGCTAATTGTGTTTATAAGAAAAATATTTGGTGACATGAACAAATCTGTACAAACTACAAAACATGCTAAATACTTAACAAATTCATTATCTCCATATTACTGTGCATCTTATTGGGTTTTAATCTGACCTATACAGCTTATTGGGGCTTTCTGGGTGGTGCTGGTAGTAAAGAACCCACCTGCCAATGCAGGAGATGTAAAGAGATGTGGGTTCAATCCCTGGGTCAGGAAGATCCCCTGGAGGAGGGCATGGCAACCCACTCCAGTATTCTTGCATGGAGAATCCTCATGGACAGAGAAGCCTGGCAGGCTACATTTCATAGGTTCACAAAGAGTCGGACACAACTGAAGCAAGCAGGTGAGCAATTCAACTTACTAAGAAAAATACAGTAACACAGCCCCATTTTACTATGCTCATATGTGATGTAGGACCAAGTCAGTATCACGGCTTAACTAAATTAAGATATAAAACAGAGAGCAATTTGTTTATTACATCAAAAGCAGTTACTTGCTAGATAAGTAACTCATCAGCTATTTGCTCTGAAATAAAATGATTACAATGTCTATCACATCCAACAGAAACAGGCAATAAATGGGATCAATCTTCAAAAAATAAATATACTAAAGGTAGCTGCTTTTGATTGTAGCAAATAAAAGCCAAAGTTATTTTGAGCATTCATCACTTCAATGATTTCTAAATTTGCTTCTCCAAAAGAAATGTACTAGAGATTAATAAATTTTACATAAAAGCAAATAGAATGTGTAAATTACTAAGGGGTTGACTTCCTTTTGATTCTAGCCATTTTCTCAAGCTCAAAAAAGACATTCACTCAAGTTTTGTATGGCTTCTATATAATCATCTCCCCTACAACTAAACAGGTAAAGAAAGGATGTACTTTTTTAGTGGATAATGATAAGCCTGAGATTTGTAGCTAAAAACATTCTTGATCACAAATGCTTTGTTATTTTCTTTGCTCCTTGGCTACACTCCCATGTCTAAAAGACAAAAATGAAAACAAAATGAGAAAAGGATTCTGCAGGCATCCACATACAAGAAAGGTTCAGTGCTTGAAAGTCACAATAAAAACAGATCACCATAGATGGGAATTCCATTAAAGAAGGACAATATACTTGCTGTGGTGAAGGGCTCAATTCATTTTTTTTTTTTAAATTATCGATAGACAAAGTCTGGAGCTGAAACGCGTTCTTAAGATCAAAGGCAAAATAGCAATGTCCAAGTTAGTCCAAAAGAAAAGCAAACCTAGCAACAGACAGATTTTCTTGCAAATGGAGAATGTCTTTAGTACAATACAATAAGTCTGTTGTGTGTGACACCTTGATAAATTAAAGCAACAGAAACACTGTCACAAAAGAAAAGGAAGAAAGGAAGGAAATTCACAAAACAGTGCCCACAGAAGATGGATAAGAACGTTTTTAGAGAATACGTGCATTGATTAAAGGCAGGCAAGGAAAACAAGATAGCTGCTCTATCTGGCTCACCCCCTACCGCACATGCCCTATTGTATTGTTTCTTTTGGCACTAACTACAAGAGAGCCTCATCCTATGTCTAATAATACTATTATTTATAAAATAGAAGAAAAACATCCTGATAAGAATATACCTCAATAGGAAAAAGTCTCCTTCTATATAATCTGAGTGTCCAGATGAAAAAGAAATGCCTTTTCAAAGTAATAACAATTACAAAGCGACCAGTGAACAAGATAAGCACTTGCAGAAGGAACCACACTGAATCTATTCAACCAACCAGCTTTTCTGCCGTGTGAACCCAAGAAGGGATAACTGCTCCTCACTGGGAAAACCTGCAGTGCTGTCAAAATGCCAGTATATGGTCGGGGGTTGAGGGAGGATATCATTAAAGAAAAAAAGAAAGTTGAGAGAGAAACAGAGAAAAGGGTGACAATCAGATCAGATCAGTCGCTCAGTCATGTCCAACTCTTTGCGACCCTGTGAATCGCAGCACGCCAGGCCTCCCTGTCCATCACCAACTCCCTGAGTTCACTGAGACTCACATCCATCGAGTCAGTGATGCCATCCAGCCATCTCATCCTCTGTCATCCCCTTCTCCTCTTGTCCCCAATTCCTCCCAGCATCAGAGTCTTTATCAATGAGTCAACTCTTAGCATGAGGTGGCCAAAGTACTGGAGTTTCAGCTTTAGCATCATTCCTTCCAAAGAAATCCCAGGGCTGATCTCCTTCAGAATGGACTGGTTAGATCTCCTTGCAGTCCAAGGGACTCTCAAGAGTCTTCTTCAACACCACAGTTCAAAAGCATCAATTCTTCGGCACTCAGCCTTCTTCACAGTCCAGCTCTCACATCCATACATGACCACAGGAAAAACCATAGCCTTGACTAGACAAACCTTTGTTGGCAAAGTAATGTCTCTGCTTTTGAATATGTGATCTAGGTTGGTCATAACTTTCCTTCCAAGGAGTGTCTTTTAATTTCATGGCTGCAGTCACCATCTGCAGTGATTTTGGAGCCCAGAAAAATAAAGTCTGACACTGTTTCCACTGTTTCTCCATCTATTTCCCATGAAGTGATAGGACCAGATGCCATGATCTTCATTTTCTGAATGTTGAGCTTTTTTTTAAATTTTATTTTAACTTTACAATATTGTATTGGTTTTGCTATATATCAAAATGAATCTGCCACAGGTATACATGTGTTCCCCATCCTGAACCCTCTTCCCACCTCCATCCCGCCCCCATACCATCCCTCTGGGTCATCCCAGTGCACCAGCCCCAAGCATCCAGTATCGTGCATCGAACCTGGACTGGCGACTCATTTCATATATGATATTATACATATTTCAATGCCATTCTCCCAAATCATCCCACCCTCTCCCTCTCCCAGAGTCCAAAAGACTGTTCTATACATCAGTGTCTCTTTTGCTGTCTCCTATACAGGGTTATTGTTACCATCTTTCTAAATTCCATATATATGCGTTAGTATACTGTATTGGTGTTTTTCTTTCTGGCTTACTTCACTCTGTATAATAGGCTCCAGTTTCATCCACCTCATTAAAACTGATTCAAATGTATTCTTTTTAATGGCTGAGTAATACTCCATTGTGTATATGTACCACAGCTTGCTTATCCATTCATCTGCAGATGGACATCTAGGTTGCTTCCATGTCCTGGCTATTATGAACAGTGCTGCGATGAACACTGGGGTACACATGTCTCTTTCAATTCTGGTTTCCTCAGTGTGTATGCCTAGCAGTGGGATTGCTGGATCATAAGGCAGTTCTATTTCCAGTTTTATAAGGAATCTCCACACTGTTCTCCATAGTGGCTGTACTAGTTTGCATTCCCACCAACAGTGTAAGAGGGTTCCCTTTTCTCCTCACCCTCTCCAGCATTTATTGCTTGTAGACTTTTGGATTGCAGCCATTCTGACTGGCATGAAATGGTACCTCATAGTGGTTTTGATTTGCATTTCTGTGATAATGAGTGATGTTGAGCATCTTTTCATGTGTTTGTTAGCCATCTGTATGTCTTCTTTGGAGAAATGTCTATTTAGTTCTTTGGCCCATTTTTTTGATTGGGTCATTTATTTTTCTGGAATTAAGCTGTAGGAGTTGCTTGTATATTGCTTGTATATTGCTTGAATGTTGAGCTTCAAGCCAACTTTTTCACTCTCCACTTTCACTTTCATCAAGAGGTTTTTTAGTTCATCTTCACTTTCTGCCATAAGGGTGGTGTCATCTGCATATCTGAGGTTATTGATATTTCTCCCGGCAATCTTGATTCCAGCTTGTGTTTCTTCCAGTCCAGCGTTTCTCATGATGTACTCTGCATATAAGTTAAATAAGAAGGGTGACAATATACAGTCTTGACGTACTCCTTTTCCTATTTGGAACCAGTCTGTTGTTCCATGTCCAGTTCTAACTGTTGCTTCCTGACCTGCATACCGATTTTTCAAGAGGCAGATCAGGTGGTCTGGTATTCCCATCTCTTTCAGAATTTTCCACAGTTTATTGTGATACATCTTGACCTGTTTTATTTAAGTCAGTATGGAAGACACAGGGTTTTGAAACATTCACACATCCACAATGGCCCCGTCCTCCAAAAGCTAGAGCTTATAAACTACTACTTTGGTCTCTGATTTTACCAATGCTCATTTCTTGCAAGAATAAACAGAATGTTCAATTCTGTAAGTAAAGTTATTTTCATACTCTGGCCAGCATCCCCATATTAATATATTTTTGCTGAAAAGTACATTTCTACTATATCGAAATAAAAAATCAAAATAGAATGCATATTTTCAAAAGTCCAAGTTTATGAACAATCTATTGAATATGATGTTTCCTATTTCATAACTTTATATGCCTGATATGTACACCTAACTACATTTGAATACCAACCATCTTATATATGAAGTACAATCTGATCAGGTATTTCACAGATGATGCTGATAATTTGCTGGAGTTGGAGAAGAGTAAAAAAAATCCATAAAACAATTAGATAGTACTTACTGAGCCATTAAATGTGGCAGCTACTGTCTTACATGCTGCTACGTCTATTATCTTATTGAATCCTCCTCACAAATCTATCCTTCTTACAGATGAGTAAAAGACTTTCTAAATGAACAGTCATTTGAACTTTAAACCATCACACTAAACTCCTTCAAATGACACACCTCCAGAAGAGATTCTATAGAACCTAATTCGTTGTTGATTATGAATGGAATTTTACTCTGCTTTTGAAACATGATCAAACCAAGGATGATTCCAACAATAATTTCCCAGCAGTGTCTGTAACCAGAAGTGCCAGATGGCAGGATGAGGACCTTTGAGCCTCTGCAGGCCTAAGAGTTCAAAATAGGAAATTCAGGCACATAGTTCAGAGAAGCACCTTCTGACAGGTATGGGGAAAGGTCTAGATTTGGGAAAGTCCAGAATGTTTCCCAAAAGCCAGGTTCTATGAAGGGCATTTCAAAGCTAGAGGTCAGCTGGGAGTTTAATTTTCAAGGACAGAATTCCAGTTCCAACAAGGGATGATAGTAATGTGATAAACAGTCTTAGATCAGCTGAAGCATAGGGCAAAATTCAAGAGATCTACTCAGAATAGGTCAAATCAGACACAAGGATAATCCGAATATACAAACATATGCTTTTAAGTTTACTCTCCCATAACACTTTTAAACAAATAAAATAAAATGTATTAGTTCACTCTTCTGTTCAAACTGTGGGGCCACAGTAAGTTCCCAAATGAGTTCTGTTTTGAGAGCATGATCACAAGTCCAATTCGTTCATTAAGTCCAACAAAGTTAGCCTAGTTCCCCAACTAACACAGTCAACTATATAGTACTGTACTGTAATAGGTTTGTAATACTTCTCACACAAATAATAAATAAACACAAAAAATAAAACATTTTTAATCTTACAGTACTGTATCTTGAAAAGTACAGCAGTACAATAGCTGGCGACAGGGGCATATTTGCATCTTCAAAAGTTTGCAACTTGAAGGTTCATATGCAGGGGACTTAGTTTAGTTATTAGTATTAGTTTAGTTATTAGTAGTAGTTTAGTATTAGTTTTCTGGACCTTGATAGGTTCATTTTGAGAAATGGTGAATCTAGCTCTCTCTGGCACTAATACACCATGATGGAGAAGTCAGCCTTAGGAATATTAATTCCAGTACTGACCATCATGGATTTCTTGACACATTGCTCACATCTGGAGAAATCTGTCAAGAGCAAAATCTAGACTAGCCTGCAGTTTTGTTGAGTTCTACTTTTGACTTTTAGCCCTTCACCATGAGCTAAATTCTGTACATTCGTTTTAATTTTCAGAGAAAGATAATGGAAAGTGTGACATCAAATCTTACTTTTAAAATATTTATCTAAAGTTTTAAAGACTGGTTTTGCTTTCTATAAGAACAGCCAATGTTAAAGCAAGAACTAAAAAATAAATATTATTTTAATAATAAAATAATTATTCAGACAGAATAAGCACTTCATTCTTAAGTCTATACAAATATAGACATGAGTCATTAGGTCAGTTGACAACTAGGGGCCAAGCCTAGAATCATGGACCATATCTCCCTTAGTATTATGCTCAATGCCCAGTAGGCCTTGGTAGATGATTACTGAACTGAATTTTTCTAACATCTAAGTCTCAGAGTCTCCATCTTTAAACTCAAGTGATAATGTAATCAGGGGCTTTCCTGGTGGCTCAGTGGTAAATAATCTGCCTGCCAATGCAGGAGATGTGGGTTTGATCCTTGGGTCCAGAAGATCCCCTGGAGAAGGAAATGGCAACCCACTCTAGTATTCTTGCCTGGGAAATACCATGGACAGAGGATCCTGGCAGGCCACAGTCCACATAGTTGCACAGAGTCGGACACGACGTAGTGAATGAGCATGTACACATGATAATGTAATCATTTCTCATTATTTATACATTACATATTTGCAAGTTTGCCTACTCAGTAAAATGTATTTGCAACCCCAAAATCAATACTTGAGGTGTTTTCATGATCATTTGCAAACATGAATAGAGCAGCAGAAAATGTGAGTCATCAATGCCCACATTGCTAGCTGAGGTTGAACAGGGCAATACTCTGTAGCTCTCATACAAGTATCCTTTCCATGCTCTACTTAGTACCATGTTTTTTTACACTTCTGTGTTTTTGCTGTTTTGGCCCTCAAATGTAGTGCTGAAAGGCATATATTGCCCCTAACTGAAAAAAAGCTATGATGTATCTTACATATAAAACATATATGTTAGATCAGTTTCATTCAGGTATGAGTTACAATGCTGTTAGCCATGAGTTCAATGTTAAGGTATCAACTATATTAAATAAGGTATTTAAAAAAACATACATAGAACATACATGAAGATAAAGTGCTGACTGGATGATGAAAACATTATCACCACAGGCTAGTAGAAACCGAACTCTGTATTTCCCTTATGAGTGATGATTCATTATACATCAAATCAATGTTTGTAGCAAGCTTCTAGAACATCACTGTCATGAATTATAAACAGTGACTGTCCTTATTCAATCAGTGTGTTTTAGATCTGAGAAAAGGTAGGTTTGGAAAATGCTCATGAAGTGACCAGCACAAATAGGCGCTTAAGGGATCTGACCCATCTAAAGGTAAACCAGTGTCTTCTCAGGTATGTGCAAGCAACATAATGTAAAACATCTACCTCTGACTCATTGTATTCCACAGAAGAGGGTATGAAAACATGAAATTGCATTTAAATATATCCCTGAAGTTAGTATACTAGGAGTTGGAAATACTAAGACTATCTATAGTAAATCAAAAGGCATCTGAGTTCCAGGTCAAGTAAATATAGCCTACTGGAATAGGCTATTAACCCTGCTACTTAGAAAATCATAGCCTTTTATGCATAAACCCTTTAAACAAATCCAATTAAAATGGCAAATCAGACTTGAGCATGTCAGTGACAACAGTTTGAAACTACAAAGTTGTCCTCATTGTACAAAAATTCCAGGGTTTCAACATAAAGCAGAAACTCACCAAAAAGAACTGCTCCTATTTAATGAATCTAGAGAATGTACTTTAGGAAACAAGAGTATTGTTTTAAACACTCTGCCTTGATTAATTATGAAAAACAAATTAATGCACTCCTAAGCAGAGATAGACTTTGTATGTGTGTAAAAGTGTAACAAAGTAACCCTTTCTTAGTAAAGATAAGATCATTTTAATTCAAATTTCACTAACTCAGAATCAAGAGTCTAGGCAGGTATTGCTTTGTTCTATAAAAACATTTGACAGGTAAAAACACACTAAATGATATTAAAGGAGACAAGTTTTAGAATACTGTACTAAGAATTTCTTTAAAGCTTTTCAAGATTTTGAAAGCATCTATTTTCATACAACTTATTTATTTATTCATTCAAGATGCATTAATTCCACACACATTTACTGAGTTCCATTCTGGGCTGGCCATCAGAGACACCCCCAGGAGAACAAGATACAGAATAGCCTTTCTGAAGCTCACAATCTAGAAGGTGAGCAAACGTTGTCAACAAAGGCATCACAAGGTGATAAATATCATGAAAGATAGAACCGCAAAAGGAGAAAAACATTACTGAGCTGAGCTGTGCTGTGCTTAGTCGCTCAGTCATGTCTGACTCTTTGCAACCCCATGGACTGCAGTCCACTAAGCTCCTCTGTCCATGGAGATTCCCCAGGCAAGAACACTAGAGGGGGTTGCCATGCCCTCCACTAGGGGATCTTCCCAACCCAGGGACTGAACCCAGGTCTCCTGCACTACAGGCAGATTCCTTACCATCTGAGCCGCCAGGGAAGCCCATGGAGCTGAGGCTGATGCTTTGAAAAGTAACCCTGCAAGGGGTGGCCTCATCTCCACATTAAAGTATGATTTCTCTAGGGGCCATGGTACCAATCAGCTCTGCTCTAATAGGAACACTTGAGAAATAATGTGACTCTAACTCCATATGGGAGGGAGGGAAACCTCACAAACTCAGACTAGTTTGGATGGGCAACTCTCACCTTCACCGTCAAGTCACTTTTGCTGTCCACACCACAAGGTGAAAGCAAGTTAGCCGGAAGGTGGAGATACTGGATCCCACCAGTGTTGTTTCTGGCTGGGAGACATTAGAAAGAGAGAACCCTGACTTTTGCCACTGAAAACATATGTGCTCTCATGAAAGAGAGAGTACACGGTTTTCATTACCCTGATGTTAGTTAGCTTGGCCAAGTGATGGAAAGTTGACCCACACCTTAGTTTCCCTCTGCAAACTGACACCTCTTGATTTTATTAGTACCTCTTTTGTCCCTTTCTCATTTCCCCCTGCTTTTAACATAGCAGGAATGTGATGGATGTCCTTTCCTAGACTTAAGTTCTGAATATGGATAGTTTATCTGTTTGAGGCTACTGAAGAGGAACAGGATCAGTTGAAAGAACTCAATCCCCCCAGGGAGGTCATCTCCAAAGAAGCCCACACACACTAAATGACTTTCAAGAGCCAAGAGCTCAGGGGCCTTGCTGCTGAGCAGGAAGCATCTTTGCCTACTCTGACCAACCAGGCTGGAATTAAAGTCACCTTGGCCTCCATTGCTAATCCTCCAGTGGTGCCATCAGGAAAAGGACCTGATCTACTGGGGCGATGCTGATAGGAACCAGAAAGAAGGCAGAGACTTGGACATCTATGAGGATTCTAGACACAAGGCAAGAACCACAATTATTTGAGAAGACTTCATTCAACACAGTTCTGAGAGGAAAATGCCCAAGTGGGCATGTGCCACCCGTGAAAGAAACTGACTCACCTTAAGTCTTCTAAATGTATGCAGACTGCTGCTGCTAAGTCACTTCAGTAGTATCCGACTCTGTGCAACCCCATAGACAGCAGCCCACCAGGCTCCCCCGTCCCTGGGGCTCTCCAGGCAAGAACACTGGAGTGGGTTGCCATTTCCTTCTCCAATACATGAAAGTGAAAAGTGAAAGTGAAGTCGCTCAGCGTGTACAACCCTCAGCGACCCCATGAACTGTAGCCTTGCAGGCTATGGGACCATTATTCCAATCCAAAGTCAAACAATACAGCTCCCAAACAAACAGATAAAATACTGAGTATAATGAAAAGAAGGTAGACATCAAAAGTTATGACCCAAATGATTTCTCCAGCATGGTTTACACGATCATGATTCAGAGGATACCTTTTCTTAAGACTAAGGAAATAAATGTAGAAGCAAGTTTGGAGGGCCTAGCATCCCAAAGGACTACTGAAACCTGTTTTTTAGCACAGGTCTCAAGGAGGGTGAATTTAATGCATAATTTAATAGGAATCATCCCATTGGATGGAAAAGGTAGACCAAAGGAAGAAATGAGGAAATCCCAGCTCTCTGAAGCAGCTAAAGAACTCTTCTTGTGGAACTTCTTTGGTGGTCCTGTGGCTAAGACTCTATGTTCCCAATGCAGGGGTCCTAAGTTAGATCCCTGATTGGGGAAGTAGATCTTACATGCCTCAGTTAAGTGTTCACATGCCACCAGCTTTAAAAAAAAAAAAACGCTTTTCATGCTTTCATTAGGTTAATACTTCTACCATTTAGTACTTATACTTCTCTAGCCTTTTCTTTTTTTTTAATATAAATTATTTTATTTTAATTGTAGGCTAATTACTTTACAATATTGTATTGGTTTTGCCATACATGGACATGAATCCATCACAGGTGTACATGTGTTCCCCATCCTGAACCCCGTCCCACCTCCTTCCCCATCCCATCCCTCTGGGTCATCCCAGTGCACAAGCCCCGAGCACCCTGTATCATGCATTGAACCTGGACTGGTGATTTGTTTCATATATGGTAATATACATGTTTCAATGCCATTCTCCCAAATCATCCCACCCTCACCCTCTCCTACAGAGTCCAAAAGACTGTTCTATACATCTGTGTCTCTTTTGCTGTCTCGCATACAGGGTTATCGTTACCATCTTTCTCCACAGCTTTTCTAGGCAGCCTCAAGTGTGTACCCTCCAAAGCAAAACATTCTTTCTTCTTTCCAAGTGAATTGGATCTATGGTAACTTCTCATTTAATCTCATTCTTACCTAGACAGGGTTCCATGAATTCATGATTCATGAGAGAGCATTTAAAATGTCAAGAGGCTGAGCTCGAGCTTCCATTCTTCTACCATTTATATGGTTTCAGATAAATTACCACTTCTTTGGTCTCAGTTTTCCCATGACAAAGCAAGAGGAGTAGATAAAAGAGGATTAGTAAGTCCCCTTTCATTTCATATTAATCTACCTGGTACCTTGTAATATATCGCCTATTCCAAGTTAATAACCAACCCAATTCCTTTATTAGGTCAGTAAAGAATCTGCCTGCAACACAGGAGACCTGGGATTGATCCCTGGGTCGGGAAGACCCCCAGGAGGAGGGCATGGCAACCCACTGCAGTATTCTTGCCTGGAGAATTCTCATGGACAAATAAGCCTGGCGGGCTACAGTCCATGGGGTCACAAAGAGTTGGACACCACACATGTGGCATACCTAAATCTATAACGTAAAAACTAGTTTTAAAATACTATAACAGATGCCTTGGACTGGAGCACTGGGATGACCTGGAGGGATGGTGTGGGAAGGGGGGAGGGAGGAGGGTTCAGGATGGGGAACACATGTATACTGGTGGCGGATCCATCTCGATGTATAGTAAAAGCAATACAATATTGTAAAGTTAAGCAAAATAAAAATAAAAAAAAAAAAAAATACCATTTTACAGTTACTCAAGCTGGATTCCCATAAATATGAACTTTTTTATACCTGCCAGTCAAATCAGCCAAATGCCTTTATCAAAATCCATTTAATACATCATGTGGTGGCATCTTCCAAAATATGTTCACTTGTTATGTTTAACAGAAAGAATTTGTAATGAGCAGCTGCCTCAAAATTAATTAATGTGTATAGCTCACATGATAAAGTTACAAGCCAAATCCCATTATAAGTAATATATTTTCAGTGCATAGCTCAAATTGCAAAGGACAGTGAAACTCTAGCTGATGGCCCATTTATTTAGAGCAGTATGTGAATCAACAAAATTACAGGAGCATGAAACAAATAGTTCTGTTCTCAATGTATATATTGAATAATATATTCTATGAAGTATTATACCATGGAATTCTAGCAAATTAAAGAAACCTTATTGATCCTTCATTTTTTCCTATAAACTGTTAACCTTTTATATATAGAACAAATATAGGAAAATTGGAGTATCTGAACGCATTAGCTAGATTCTGATTTTACCCCCAAAATTATCAAGCCAAGGAATTATTTTATAGTCCATTAATTGATTACCTTCAAATATCTCTATTTTTCACTTACATCCTGCTCATGTGCTAAATTTCAAAGCATTTTGAAGGAAACCAAAGCAAGGTAAATAAAGCTGAAACCCTGATTTGCCAACATTTTTAAAAAATCAAAATCAGGTGTAATTGAAAGAAAATAATTATACACCTTGCTGGCACTTGTTCCATTTTTTAGAACAAATGTTCATACTGACCTAGGGGATGTTCCATCTGCTTCTCTCATTTTAGTTTTCATGCTTTGCTTTAATTATTATACATAGATAAATTACCAAGATCTTACCGTCTCAAAATGAATAACCCTGTTCTCATTTTCTCGAATCATAATCTACCAAAAATGAAATCAGATTTTTTCAGGAAGTGGTATTTTAACAATTTTTAAGTTAGCAGAAGAGGAGATCTTATCATCACACCATTTGGGGAAAGTATCATTTCTAGAATTGCATAACAGTATAACTGTATATTCTATAGTTTTTAACTTCACCAGGCAAATAGAATATCTATTCTCTTGGAGTCTAAAATCCAAAATTCATGTGTAGGTATATTTCAAAAAGATAAAAAAATAATAAAACTGATAAAAAGCATTAAACAGATACACAGTAAATAACACAAGTGCACATCAAGGCATGAATGTCTGTGGCTTGGTACATCAGGTCAGTAGAAAAGTGACATGGAATCACAGAAGTGACAAACCTTGACTGCACCAAAGCCTCAGTGAAAAGCAAAAGCTTTAGTACAGCACCCATTCATTTTGCTTTCCCCATGTCCCACCTCTGAGGCCCCCAAAGTAACTGCATAACTGATTTATTTCTCATCCAGATGGCTAGCGTCCTGTAGACAGACTTAAAATGCTGACTGTGTCTTGGGCATGCTTATCAGTGAGTCTTGAAAGTCATTATTCACTAATTTCACGTGAAAATGAAATTTCAGCTTCCCATTGTGTACAAATAACTTGGCCACTTATGCCACGCACAAAAAGTGCCTTTTGCCAGGCAGGAGTGGACGGCTGGAATGCAAAAGCCTTCTTGTGTGCTTCCCTGGCTCAGGCCCAAGCCAGCATATGGCGGCCCCACCAACCAACTCCATATATCAATAGAATACTAGGTGAACGCTTTAAGCAAGCCCTAATAATGTGATTTACAAAGCACACACTGGATGGCTGCTGTTTGCCTCTATTTTCATTCAGGATAGAAGATTAATCTTATTTCAAATAAAAGCATTTGAGGACATGTTGCTCCCTTGCATCCACTCTCCCAGCATTATCAGCTGCTAATATTTTGGTGTATCTAGAAACAATCTTGAGTTTCTAAGCTTTCTTCCTTTACGTTTTCTTATTCTACAATGCAATCCTCAACATGGACTTCACTTTCTATTTCTCATCCGGGACTAACAGGCAAAGAAAACTGGCTTTTCAAGACCAAGTTAAAAGTTTTAGCAAAGCTCATAGGCTTTGCCCTGGTGCAACATTCCCATGCCGTGCCGCTAAACAACTATTGATATTTTCTGGAATTTCATCCCAGAAACTGTTTGTTTTCAGAGGTCAAAGAACTCCCTTCCCCTCCCTTTCTGGGGTTTTAGTTCAGAATCAGCAGTGCTATTCACCAGTCATAAACAAAAATTCCCATGTAAATATCCATGAACATTTCATACTGTTGCTGAGGAGCTCAAACATTACCAAAATCAATGGCAATTTCAAGCCCTGAAATCTGACTTGTGGATCTTTCCAAGAAGATGTATTTACATCATGTTTGCAAAATATAATTTGTATTTACAAACAGAGGTATATGCTAGCACTCAGCAATGGATGCAACAAGTCATAGCCTGGAACCATCATTTGTTTCCAGCGGAAGTTCCCAGAGATGTGAGATAGGCCTGTCTAAGGAGATCCTTTCTCCTCATTTTGAGGAGTAAATGGCTTTTTCTCTCCTAGTTTTTATCTACCCTGCCACATAGCTCTCTGTTCCTCCCCCATATCTCCAGAGGGCTAATAACCCTCCTCCTTTCAGATATCCCAGGAATGTGTTTTTGCCCAATTGGCCTACCCCCAGGGTTGTCTCCTAGATAGCTGAATCTCAGGATGAGATGAGTGATATGGATTATAGGGATATCTGGTGCATTAAAAATAAACATGATCAAGACAAAAGAGCTCAATCTCTATTTGGAATTACTCATCCAATTCCTGAAAACAACCAATGCTCTCAGCATTGAATGTACAAATACCCTGTTTCCTTTTTCTTTTTTTAAACCACAAAAACAACTGATAGTGCATTCAGAAAAATTAACTTTGACTTATTCCTGGAATCACAATCTACTCTAAAGAAAGGGAGACACCCTTGCATCAAAAAAAAAAAGAAAAGGAATGTACTTTAAAAACAAGAAACTGGCTCTAGCATGGAGTGGACTGCTGCTGCTGCTGCTGCGCTCAGTCATGTCCAACTCTTTGTGACCCCATAGACTATAGTCCACCAGGCTTCTCTGTCCATGGGATTTTCCAGGCAAGAATACTGGAACGGGTTGTCATGCCCTCCTCCAGGGGATCTTCCTGACCTAGGGATTGAAGCCACATCTCCTGTGTCTCTTGCATTGCAGACAGATTCTTTACTCATTGAGTCATCAGGGAAGCTCATGGAGGGGACATCCAGAGACAAATAGTGGTGGCTCCAGAATTTCTAGATGGGGTTTCAAAGGAGCAATTGGGTCAGAATGAGGAAGCAGGGTATTTGCCTTGAAGCTCTATTTGGAGAACAAGTTCATACTTCTTTTTTATTTTTTAAAAATTTTTATTGGAATATAGTTGCTTTCCAAACTTGTGCCATTTTCAATTATAGAGCTGCTGCTGCTAAGTCTCTTCAGTCGTGTCCGACTATGTGTGACCCATAGACAGCAGCCCATCAGGCTCCCCCATCCCTGGGATTCTCCAGGCAAGAACACTGGAGTGAGTTGCCATTTCCTTCTCCAATGCATGAAAGTGAAAAGTGAAAGTGCAGTCGCTCAGTCATGTCTGACTCTTCGCGACCCCATGGACTGCAGCCCACCAGGCTGCTCCATTCATGGAATTTTCCAGGCAAGAGTACTGGAGTGGGGTGTCATCGCCTTCTCTGCTATTATAGAGCAAAGTGAATCAATCATACGTATACATATATCCCCTCTTTTTTGTATTTCCTTCCCACTTAGGTCACCACAAAGCACTGAGTAGAGTTTCCCATGCTATACAGTACGTTCTCATTAGTTACCTATTTTATACAGTGAAGGTAAGTCAGAAATAGTAATTCAAATATCATATATTAACACATACATGTAGAACCTAGAAAAATGGTTCAGATGAACCTATATGCAAAGCAGAATTAGAGACAGAGACTGTAGAAAACAAACGTAAGGATACTAAGGCAGGGAAAGGGGGTGTGGGATGAATTGGGAGTTTGACATATAGCTCAAACTTCTTAAATAGACTGTGGGTTTATAAAAGTGGCTGAGTGAATGGCTAAAGGAAATGCCACCATTAACTATGTCAATGCAAACTTTGGTAACTCCTCGGAAAGAATACAGCTACTGTATGCAACATCAGTAGGACCCTTCTTATAAGAAGTCAGCTTGGATCTGTCAGCCTTAAAAGAAATATAAATGATTGGACAAGCATCTTTGAAAAAAAACAATAGAGGTACTCAAAGACTATACAATTCTCAGGTGGGAGACACATGAGCATTAAAGCAAAAGTGAATGTTTATTCGTCCTCCTCTCATCCATTACAAATTATTATTGGGAAGGTGTTTTAATAAAAGACCCATACTACAGAGGACTTTATACAAAAGATCGAGATCACTGTGGCACAAATATCAGATGAGTATAAAACTAGAGTAACATGATATATAATGTGTAGTTTGTATCCAAAATCTAAAAAAAAAAAAAGAAAACTTGGTCCTAATATTGTTTTTAGAGAAGGCAATGGCAACCCACTCCAGTACTCTTGCCTGGAAAATCCCATGGACGGAGGAGCCTGGTAGGCTGCAGTCCATGGGGTCACGAAGTGTCGGACATGACTGAGCGACTTCACTTTCACTTTTCACTTTCAATGCATTGGAGAAGGAAATGGCAACCCACTCCAGTGTTCTTGCCTGGAGAATCCCAGGGATGGTGGAGCCTGGTGGGCTGCCATCTTTGGGGTCGCACAGAGTTGGACACGACTGAAGCGACTTAGCAGCAGGAGCAATATTGCTTTGGATTTTAAGTTTATACTGTTTTTGGCTGACCTTATAATGAATGTCAAAGCAATCGATTTTAGGGTTCTTTGAGAAATCATTCTTTGTACCCATCTTTTAAGAAGATGTCTTCCCTGGTGTCTCAGACAGTAAAGTGTCTGCCTACAATTCAAGAGACCCAGGTTCAATCCCTGGGTTGGGAAGATCTCCTGGGGAAGGAAATGGCAACCCATTCCAGTATTCTTGCCCAGAAAATCCCATGGACAGAGAAGCCTGGTAGGCTACAGTCCACGGGGTCGCAAAGAGTCAGACACGACTGAGCGACTTCACTTTTCACTTTCACTTTTAAGAAAAAAGGTCAAGCACAGTAAAAGCTTGGACTCTTCTATAATTTAAGTGTAGCCCCCATTTATTAAATCATGAAATATATTTTCAATTGGTAGGGAGCTGCTCAACAGAACTGAACCTGGAGAGAACCTTTCTAAAGACGTTTTTGAACAGAAAGGCAGTTCTAGTCAAATCTAGGATAGGTAAAGGCATTCTCACAACAAAGCAAGTCTGCTTGCAGCAAATCCTAGATTGAAGCATTTCATCTATGGAATAATTCATTTCCTAAAAAGACCTGGCCTGGTAGCTACCATCCAGAAGTTAAGGTAGCAAGGGGAAAATTGCTGTGACAGCATTTTCTTTTGATTCAGCCCAGTAGCTATGGAAACAATCTTTTAAAGTCCAATTGGTCTCCTGCCCTGCAAACCATATAAAATAAAACTATTTCTCACCCTCCATGGATTCCATGTCTGGAGACTTCATTTTTCAACACGTTTAACTTAGCTAAGCCCTCTCCAGCTCTAGGTATTTGCGAGCTAAAGCTATCATATTTGATCGATACCATGGATTTAAATTAGAAAACCCATGAAGGTGTTTCTAACTAAGGCTGCAAGGAGTCCTAATGCCCAGACAACGAGGAGTAAACATTTGTTAAATCTGCTTGATATGCTCCAAGAAATACAGTGTTTGCTTCTTTACATTTCTCTATTTCTCCTCTTCTCCAGAGGTAAGAAAGCATGTACGTTCCCATCACTTGTGATATCATCAGCCCATGAGTTTTTCCTGCAGATGTACATACACCATAGGCTGAGTAGCAACTTCAGAGTAAAGAGGTTCCTTCTATTTAAGATTTTTCTTTTGTGGCTCCTTCAAGAGGAAAATGGTAGACAAACTAAAATATAAAGCAAATCTGTGGTCTTTTTTTTTTTTTATGTGAATTTTAATCATAATCCATTCAAAATGGAACTCTCTTCAGAAATGTACTTCAAGATGCAGTCACTCTAATTTTTTGAGGTTCACCATCTCTTGCCTGGAAAATCCCATGGACGGAGGAGCCTGGAAGGCTGAAGTCCATGGGGTAGCTAGGAGTTGGACACGACTGAGCGACTTCACTAGTATTGGAGAAGAAAATGGCAACCCACTCCAGTGTTCTTGCCTGGAGAATCCCAGGGTCAGGGGAGCCTGGTGGGCTGCTGTCCATGGGGTCACACAGAGTCGGACACAACTGAAGCGACTTAGCAGCAGCAGCGTGTTATATCTTAATTATACTTAAGTATTTCTTTTGGTACAAGATTTGATAAAGACAGATGTTCTTTGTGCTCACTCTCCTACTCTAAACACCACTTTAATTCATCTTTATTGTCTCTTATTTTCCTCAGTCAAATCCCCTCAGAATGTTTCTCTGTATACAATCATCTCTTATCAGCAACCCCAATTGTGAAATTTGCAAAATCCAAATAGAATAACTATTATCTTACAACATGTATAAATTTCTCCATTGATTTTGTCATGATTTTTTCATCTTTCTCTTACATAAAATTTGTTTACAGCCCATTTGAAGAACCCTATATTGTTAGCATGACACTTAAAAAATGCCCAAGACAATCCTACAGAACCACAAAGCTAGAGGACTTCTACTATGTTAAAGTCAAAGTGTTAGTCACTCAGTCATGTCTGACTCTTTGCAACCCCATGGACTGTAGCCCGCCAGGCTCCTCTGTCCATGGAATTGTCCAGGCAGGAATACTGGAGTGGGTTCCATTCCCTTCTCCAGGGGATATTCCTGACCCAGGCATCAAACCCATGTCTCCAGCATTGAAGGCAGATGTTTTACCATTCGAGTCTCTATAAAGTTGGAGACTTGAGGCTGTTGGAAGCAAAAAATAAACAAATAGACCTATGGAACACAATGGAGTAAGAAACAGATATATATATATATATATATATATATATATATGTATGTACATATATATAAAATAGGCATGTCAGAAATAGAGAATCACTTGATACATAACAAAGATAACAAGGGAAAGTATTTGGGAAAGAGTGGTATTTTCACTATGTGATTTGGATTCAGCTGGGTATCTACTGGGGGTAAAATGACTCTTGAGTACTTACTCAAATCATAAACCAAAATCAACTTCTGAGGGACTTTAAATATAAATATAAAAGACAACAAAGTATCTACTTTAAAAAGCATAGGAACATGTATCTTCATAATTTTGGAAAAGGTAAAGGATTTTTAAAGAGGACTCAGCTAAGCATTAAGGGGAAAAACTGAAAACTCAGCTTTATCCTCAAAAGACACATTCAAGAGAATGAAGAGATTAAGTTTCAGGGTAGGAAAATATATGTGCAATTGTTAGGGGAAGCACACTGATTGAAACCTTCTATCCTGGCCAGGCACCACAGTAACCATTTGCATAAGTTGTTTTACGATAGGGGGTCCCCCGTAAGGAACACGGAACTAATAAGCCTCCACCAACACTTAGAGTTTGGGAAAGGTCAAAAGGTGACACCACATGTCGGACCACCTCCCAGAATCCTTCTCTCTGGCATCCATTTGGCTGAACAAGACATGCACCACCAGGAAGGACTCTGAGTCAGAATTATTGGCTAAAGACAACTAATCCCATCACCATAAAACCTGAGACTGCAAGCCATGTGACAGAGCTGTTCTGGGTTCCCTTATCCTTCTGCTCTCCACCTGGGTGCCCTTCCCCAATTGCTTTGTCAGCACATGTGTCTCCTCAGATAATTCATTTCCGAGTGTTAGACAAGAGCCCATTTGCAGGCCCTGGAAGAGGTCCCCTTTCCTGCAACACAACACCTATATCCAATTTAGACTTGGATCCATAATATATAAAGAATTCTACAAATAAATAAGAACAAAGAGACATAACCCATTGGAAAAATGGGCAAATGACTTGAACAGACCATATCAAAAAAGAGAATATTTAAATGGAAAATAAACATATGCATATCAATTTCATGAGTCATCAGGGAAATGCAAACAAAACCACAGTTCAATACTGCTACCACCCACCAGAGTGGTGGTGGTTTATTTGCTAAGTCATGTCTGACTCTTTTGTGACCCCATGGACTGTACCCACCAGGCTCTCTGTCCACGGAATTTCCCAGGCAAGAACACTGGAGTGGGTTGCCATTTCCTTCTCCAGGGGATCTTCTTGATCTAAGGATCAAACTGCATCAAATCCATTTCAGGCAGATGCTTTACTGCTGAGTCACCAGGGAAGCCCACCAACCAGAGTGGTTAAGTTTAAAAAAAAAAAAAGAAAGAAAGAAAATACCAAGGGTGTGTTGGCAAAGATGTAGAGAATATGGAATTCTCATAACTTAATGATTTAATTTTATCAAAAAAAAAAAAAAAAGAGTGGTGCCAGACACTAAATGATTATAGTGCTGGCATCAGCAATGACCATATCTTCCCACAGCTGTGCTGTAGGGAGGTCTGAGAAAGGATAATGGTGGAGGATTGAATCTATCTAGATATACCTCGTGGAAGAAGGGGATGTGAGCCTGAAGCAGAGACAAATACAACACTGAATTTACAGTCTGAGGAGAGAGTGCTAAGAAAAATTCCGGAGAGACGGAGAATGCTGGGAAAGATAGGTAGTGATTGTAAATAGACTGAATTTCCAGTGTGAGGTCTGTAAAGAGAAGCCTCTGGGGAGGTAACAATGAACACCAAGCTCTATTCTGATAGAAAAAAAAAATCATTGTCCACTCTTAGATCCCTTAGACAGAATGATGGCATGAGAAGAAGCTTGTGAAAGAGGTGTCTTAATTCAGCCAACTACATTTACTGCCATTTTCTGGAAACTTTTTCAAATTGTGGGAAGCAATATATTAGTTGAGGATTAAAATCATTTTGACACCACCCTTATGGCAGAAAGTAAAGAAGAACTAAAATGCCTCTTGATGAAAGTGAAAGAGGAGAGTGAAAAAGTTGGCTTAAGGCTCAACATTCAGAAAACTTAAGATCATGGCATCCAGTCCCATCACTTCATGGCAAATAGATGGGGAAACAGTGGAAACAGTGGCTGACTTTATTTTTCTGGGCTCCAAAATCACTGCAGATGGTGACTGCCACCATGAAATTAAAAGACACTCTTTGGAAGGAAAGTTATGACCAACCTATTAAAGTTATGACCAACCTATGACCAACAGCATATTAAAAAGCAGAGACATTACTTTGTCAACAAAGGTCTGTTTAGTCAAGGCTATGGTTTTTCCAGTAGTCATGTATGGATGTGGGAGTTGAACTATAAAAAAACCTGAGCGCCAAAGAATTGATGCTTTTAAGCTGTGGTATTGGAGAAGACCCTTGAGAGTCCCTTGAACTGCAAGGAGATCCAACCAGTCCATCCTAAAGGAGATCAGTCCTGGG
This sequence comes from Tragelaphus eurycerus, assembly GCA_935064755.1. Taxonomy (NCBI): domain Eukaryota; kingdom Metazoa; phylum Chordata; class Mammalia; order Artiodactyla; family Bovidae; genus Tragelaphus; species Tragelaphus eurycerus. The sequence continues at coordinate 33,458,921 of CAKXYN010000013.1, forward strand.
TGCTCATTGGTAGGACTGATGTTGAAGCTGAAACTCCAATACTTTGGCCACCTGATGCGAAGAGCTGCCTCATTTGAAAAGATCCTGATGCTGGGAAAGATTGAGGGCATGAGGAGAAGGGGACGACAGAGGATGAGATGGTTGGATGGCATCACCGACTTGATGGACATGGGTTTGGGTAAACTCCAGGAGCTGGTGATGGACAAGGAGGCCTGGTGTGCTGTGGTTCATGGGGTCGCAAAGAGTCAGACATGACTGATTGAACTGAACTGCAATTATCCAGAACGATTTTGCTAAAACTGATATTCCTTAAGAAGAGGGTAGACTAGAAAACACCACAGTGGAAAAATGATATAGATGATCTTATTTGCAAAACAGAAATTGAGACACAGACACAGAGAACAAATGTACAGATACCAAGATGTGCGGGCGGGATGAATTGGGAGATTGGGCTTGACGTATATACACTACTATGTACAAAACAGATAACTAATGAGAACCTGCTGGTAGCTAGGGGGCCCTACTCAGTGCTCTACAGTGACCTGAATGGGAAGGAAATCCAAAAAAGAGAGGACATATGTATATGAATGGCTGATTCACTTTGTTATACAGTATAAATTCACACAACATTGTAAAACAACTATATTCCAATAAAAATCAATTTAAAAAGAATGAAAGAAAATACCACAGTGCATTCCACAGATGCTTAGCAAGAATGTACATACCTCAACTGATCCAGGATGGAATTGTGGCAGGGTGGGGGATACCTGATGGAGGGAATATGAGGAATATATGTAATGCCTGACTCATCGAGCTTGTCTTCATCTCATCTGGTGGTATAGCATTGTTTTTAAAAAAATTTGTTTTTGTCACGCATGTGTATGTGTCCTGTATGTGTATATATTCACATGTATACATGCGCTGAGTTGAAATATAAAGTATATTTCTTACTGTGGTTGGTAGTCAAAAAATTGGGAAAACATGACTCTGAAAGTAGAGTTCTGTAGAATGAATTTGAATAAAGAAAGGCTTGAATGTTTGCCAAAGAACATTGAATGACAGAGATACTCAGTAGATGAAAGAACAGTCAGTGTAGAGTCTACAATAAGAGTCTAGAGCAAAGGTCTACAGTAAGATGACATTCAGACCTTCCCAAGTTCTTGCTTAAACCTTAGGGTTATTTGTTTCTCCCTAAATGTCCTCTTTCCCAAGGCTCTTCAATTCAGCACTCTTCAATAATATCAAATGGTGCTGGAATTTAATCATTTTCTATGTTCTTTTGATGAAAGTAAAAGTGGAGAGTGAAAAAGTTGGCTTAAAGCTCAACATTTAGAAAACGAAGATCATGGCATCCGGTCCCATCACTTCATGGGAAATAGATGGGGAATCAATGGAAACAGTGTCAGCCTTTATTTTTCTGGGCTCCAAAATCACTACAGATGGTGACTGCAGCTATGAAATTAAAAGACACTTACTCCTTGGAAGGAAAGTTATGACCAACCTAGATAGCATATTCAAAAGCAGAGACATTACTTTGCCAACAAAGGTTCGTCTAGTCAAGGCTATGGTTTTTCCTGTGGTCATGTATGGATGTGAGAGTTGGACTGTGAAGAAGGCTGAGCGCCAAAGAATTGATGCTTTTGAACTGTGGTGTTGGAGAAGACTCTTGAGAGTCCCTTGGACTGCAAGGAGATCCAACCGGTCCATTCTGAAGGAGATCAGCCCTGGGATTTCTTTGGAAGGAATGATGCTAAAGCTGAAACTCCAGTACTTTGGCCACCTCATGCGAAAAGTTGACTCATTGGAGAAGACTCTGATGCTGGGAGGGATTCAGGGCAAGAGGAGAAGGGGACGACAGAGGATGAGATGGCTGGATGGCATCACTGACTCGATGGACGTGAGTCTCAGTGAACTCTGGGAGTTGGTGATGGACAGGGAGGCCTGGCGTGCTGCGATTCATGGGGTCGCAAAGAGTTGGACATGACTGAGCAACTGATCTGATCTGATGTTCTTTTGTATTTTTAAAAACATTTTATTGGATTATAGTTGATTTACAACGTTGTGTTATCAATCAATGTTGTGTAAATCAATCAAGCACAAAGTGATTTGATTTTAATGTATACATATATCCATTCTTTTTCAGGCTCTTCTTCCCATACAGGTTCTCACAGAATACTGAGTAGAGTTCCCTGTACTATACGGTAGATCCTTGTTGGCTATCTATCTTATACATAGTAATGTGTATGTGTTAATCCCAAGCTCCTGATTTATTTCCCCCCCACACACATTTCCCCTTTGGTAACCATAAGTTTAAGTATCTGTAATTCTGTTTCTGCCTTGTAAATTCTAAACTGCATTCCATTTGGAACACCTAATACACCAAGTGCTGCCTAAGAAGGGTCAAATAACTGGCAATTTGAGGTGAGGTTGCAAGTTGTCTTTTCTTTAACTTATCTCGTTAGTTATGTCTCTACATCATTTTCACTAAATAAATCCAGCATCAGCAAAGCTAATGGCTGTTTTATGATCATGCCATTAATGATGTTGACATTAAAAACTGATGAATGTTAAAAATAATTTTTTACATAGAGCAATTTTATTCTATGTTAATTTCCTATCTCCTTTAAATTATGCAGACTTCAATTAAAAGAACATAAAAATTTCCTAACCCCTTCAAATTTTATAGCATTAAATTAAAATCCAATAAGCAGCCTCCACCCATGCCCCCACCATCATCACTTTAAATTAAAAAAGAAAACTCACTAGGAACCCAAGGTCTTAAGGCAGTAAAAGCATTCCAATCAGCTACACAAAGCATTTATTGTGGGATAATATCCATGAATAGTTAAAGGCCCACTGAAATATCTGAGTATATGTTTTCTTTATATAAGCTTATACTGAGAGTGAAGAAGGCCTTCATTCATTCTGAAACTTGGCGACCTGGAAGTAGGCAGTCACAGAATATCTCAAGTGTATATTCACTTCCTCTTCTGCAAAGATCTGCTTTTCCCCATACTCTACGGTTCTGCAGTTTCCTCCCATCACATCCTATTTTCTGCTAAGGCTACTTGAAGTAACATGTTCGTCTCATGTTACTTGCTCCAGAATTACTCTAAAATCCTTTCAGATATGTTACTATATTAGGAAAAGGGAATTGAAACTTTCAGAGTCCTATCTGGGTATCTGCAGTTGCTCTGTCAATAAAGCCATGTGTTGATTGCTTACTAATTGACCCATCACATTACTGATGAAGTGTTCAAAGCAGTTTAGGAATTCAACCCCAAAAGCTGCATGGATATTCTAGAGAAACTATTCTCTTACTGCCTGGGAAGAAAATGGACTCCATGCTGAAAGGGGAATAATAATGAACTTGACCCTGTGCAGCTGCCTTCCTATCAGCCAGTCATATGACCTCCCTTGATTTCATGACAGCCATATTTAGAAGATGGTATAATTACAATGCTATATTGACCAAGTGGGTGAGTTTAACTGCATTGCTATTGTTTAGGACTAGCTATTTTTTAATCTACACCCAATCACACAGCGGGTATGCATGTTCCACCTCCTGCCGTATGCTACTCATATAAAGCTTCTTTTTGTCCATCAGTTTTGTCTCAGACAAAACCACTCAGGGCTCCATCAAACCAAAAGCAATCTGTGTTTTTGGGATGGAGACAGTGGGCATGTGTCCTAGCCCCACGCTTCTCTACAACAGGCATTGAACAGTATGGGACACTAATACATGAGACCATTTCAGGATTGAAGTCAAGAGCCTGGTTTCTAGTCTAAATTCTGACACCACCTGGCCATGTGTCTTTGGACAACCCACTTGAACTTTCTAGGCCTTAGTTTTCTAAGTTATAAAATGCAGGGGCAAGACAATGTTGAATGCAGTTCAACTTTAAAATTTTATTTTATATGGAGAAGGAAATTGCAACCCACTCCAGTATTCTTGCCTGGAAAATTCCATGAACAAGAGGAGGCTGGCAGTGGTAAGGGGTTGCAGAGTTGGGCACAACTGAGCGAGCGTGCACAGCACATGCAGCTGCATGACTGACAGGTGTACAGCGGCATCTTTTGCTCAGACCAACCCAGAGCAAGCACCCACAGGACATTTGACTTGCTTCTGCTTATTCCCCTACTGGATCAACAGATCCAGTCCTGGTCCCTGGAAAACCTACTTCCTCCTTCCTCAATTCCAACCAATAACTTAATAGTTCAGAGAGAAATAATGCTTTCTCCACTACAGAGTTTTTGATGGTCATTACCCTTGTATGTTTCTATCTTACTTTCTCATTTTTATGTCCTTCCTCTGAGTCTGCCAAGGAAGATAACTCTAAATTCATTTATCCTGGACTATGGATATCCCTTTAGTCTCCCCTCAGCCCACAATCTGAATCCACTCCTGACATCTTGATATCCCCATTTAAGTAGCTGTGGAAGAAACTCAATCACCCACATGCGAATGTAGCAGTCAGTCTCCAAGTGGACAGATAAAGCAAATACTGCTGCTGCTGCTAAGGCACATCAGTCATGTCAGACTCTGTGCGACCCCATAGATGGCAGCCCACAAGGCTCCTCCATCCCTGGGATCCTCCAGGCAACAATATTGGAGTGGGTTGCCATTTCTACCTCCAAGGCATAAAAGTAAAAAGTGAAAGTGAAAATGAAGTCATGTCCAACTCTGCAACCCTATGGACTGTAGCCTACAACGAAGGTAGTTGGTTATAGAGTGATGCCTCCTTACATCCACATTAAAAGGACCTGCTGGGTCACACCTCTTACTTCAACCCCAGAACAACTTAACCCAACATAAAATGTGCCCCCCTCAACTTGTTATGACACTTCTGACCGCCATTATGCCCCATTATGCCCTGACCCTTCTGGCTCTAATTGAGATGTGACACAATCTTTCCATGTCCCCAGAACTCTCTATGATTAGTCAGATAGTGTTCCCCATCACAATTAAGCTGTCCACAGCCTAGTCCCTGAAACCTCAGAAAATGTCACCTTCCATGGCAAAAGGGATGTCGAAGGTATGACCAAGTCAGGGGTCTTGAGATGGGGGCAGGGGATGATCCTGGGTCACCCAAGTGGATCCAATTTTATCACATGAATCCCTGTAAGATGAAGGCAAGGAAGACCAGTACCAGAGGAGGAGATGTGGCAATGGAAGCAGGAGTCAGAGTGACCCAATTGCTGGAAGGGTGCCATGAGCCAAGGAATGCAGGTGGTCTTTAGAAGCTAGAAAAGACAGGGAAATTGATTGTCCACAAGGGCCTCCAGAAGGAATCAGTACTGCCGACACCTTGACCTTTGAACTATTAAGTCCATTTCAGACTGCTTACCTCCAGAACTGTAAAGACCATAAATGTATGTTGCTGCAAGCCACTGAATACATGGCAAATTGTTACAGCCAGCATTAGGAGACTAATACACTCTCCAAGACTGCTCTACATACCACTATCCCCAGTATGACCAGATCCCAGGACCTTTCCTTTGTTTTCCTGCTTTTACTCATGGCATGTTTACTGACCACCTTCTATGTGCCAGCTCTGTGCTCCATACTGGTCCATACAGAACAGCACGAACACACTATCCACATGTATGAAGCCAATGATCAGACCTAAAGTTAATAATAGCAAATGACATGAAAACTACAAAGGAGGCAAATAATGTTCTCCATGGACTAGATGTTTGTGTTCTCCCAAAATTCATAGGTTGAAGCTCTAACCTCCAATGTGAAGGTGTTTGAAGGTGGGGACTTTGGGAGGTAATGAAGGCATAAGCTTAGAGCTCTCTTGAATGGAATTTGCAACCTTGTAAAGAAAGACACAGGAGAGAACATAGCAAGAAATTGGCAGTTTGCAAGCCAGGAAGATTCCTCACCAGACACTGAAATGCCAGGCATCTTGATTTTGGAATTATGAGAAATGAGCACCTGTGGTTTAAGCCACCCAGTCTGTGGTATTTGTTACAGCAGCCCCAGGTAACTAAGACATTCCCATGGGAGCACATTGTGGGGGCTGACTCTGTATCTGGAGGAAGGAGGCTTAAGATAAGATCTGAAAGAAGAGGAGGCCTTATCCTGGAGATGGGAGACAAGCAGCCAGCAAGCAATGAGCTTTGCAAGCAGAGGAAAGGTTGGGGCGGGTTGTAAAAAAGGAAGCCAGAGAAGGCAGACCCTATCAGACGCAACTACTATGCCATGGCAAAGAGTGCTTTTTTTTTTTTTTTTTTTTTGGTTTTGGTTTTGCTTTAACTTCAATCTAAGGGGAGGGGTTTTAAACAGAGGAATTACAGGATATCTGCAAATATCAGGTTCCTGAGATGAAATCAGAGCACAGACTCCAGAGCACAAGGAAAACATCAGATTTTTTTTGCGGTTTTGATGAAATATGCAAATGTTTCCCAGGCAGAGTACCTCTTAACCCACAGCTTTGGGATAACCTTTATCAGAAACAATCCATCTTTTGATGAGCTGGCCACAGTGCAGTGAAGGACATGGAATAAGGAAGAAAACATGCCTAGGAGAAGAGGGGAAGCGTGCATTCAGGACTGCCCCTGCTTGGGGCAAGCTCCCAGAACATGGACCTTGGGTGACCCCCTGGAGAGAAGCCCAGACTCCACGTGAGCAGGGCAGGTGGAGTAGGGTGGCCCACTTTTCGTTTCACTCCTAGTTGGAACCCCAGAGGGTTGAGCCTTGGCCTCCACCACAGGAAGAGACATGATGTTGTCCTTGGCTGAGTTTACAACCTCACAGAAGAGATGCCACCACCCTTCAAGAGTGCTGAGAAACCATGCCAGACATGCCTCCCTAAACTTTGAGGGGGTGAGGAGCATGAGGCCAACTGCCTCTGAGGCAGGCTCCGCCCTCCTGGGCATCTCAATGCCTGCTAATTCCTCAGTGGAAAAGAATCCACATGGGAAACAGATTCTCTCCAATTTACTTTTATTTGCCTTTAGAGCAAGTATCTGCTGTTAGTCACAGTCAGAGTGTATTGCATGTACACTTGGTCACTCAGTCAGGTCCAACTCTTTGAGACCCCATAGACTGTAGCCCACCAGGCTCCTCTGTCCATGGAATTTTCCAGGCAAGAATACTGGAGTGGCTTGCCGTTTCCTAATCCAGGGGAGCTTCCTGACCCAGAGATCAAACCCTCATCTCTTGTGTCTCCTGCATTGGCAGGAGGATAAATATATCTGCCAGCTTGGAAGCCCACAGTCACAGCAGTGAAACAGAAAAGAGACAACTGTACAGATGTTGATCCAAACCCCAAAACTGCCACTGAGCTCCCCCAAGGCCAGGCCAGGCCTTCCCAGGACAGGTCAGGCTTTGCATAATGTGCTAGTCATTATTTTGTGACATGGTTATGGACTTACCAGGCACAGAGGTTTTAAGGGGGATAATAACACTAAATACAGCATCCACATACCAATTGCCAAAAAACTACATACAATCATTCATTATTGACTGTGCAAGGCACTTTAAGTATGCAACTGTAACTTAAAGCAAGTTTGCTACCCATTAGGAATTGAGAATTTTTAGATGTTAAGTTTAGAAAATACAAATGAAATCGATGCATACAAAGAAACATGAATTCATAACATTTTCACAGGCTTATTTCTTTTAAGAGCAATGAAATAGAGACATGATACAAATGCCTATTTCTGCCCCATGAATGTTCAACCTCATTTTGTTTATTCCACTGGTTCTCTGAAATGGAGGGCTTAGACCCTGAAATGAGGAAGAAGTCTCCTCATGTTTGGCCTTGGCCACAACCCACTAAAATATTATTTTTAATTTCTCTAGGAAAAAATGATTTCACAGACCCTGAGTTCAAGAATTGGAACTCCATAACACAGGGGGAAGGTAGCTGCCATGAGCTAATATCATCCATCCAGTACTTTCCAATACCTGAACCATCACTGTTCAGTCTAATCCCCACATCTCCTGATTAAACAAACAAGAGAATAGATGCCTGGTTTTTAGACTGGAGATATGTTTATTAGCAATGAGGAGAGAGTTCCTGGTAGGAAAGGTTACTTAGAAAAGCTATAATTTTTTTCCAGAGGCTTTCAAAAACGAAGAAATAAATATATCTGCTCAAGTTGGGTTTGACATAACCATGCCTAGAAGTGGTTGAAAAGAGACTCTCTAAGCTTTCATTCTCACCCCAGAGCTCTCTTTCTGTTCACACACACAAAAGCCCAACCTCCCAATAATACCACAACTCACAGATACCCTATCACTGGCGGAAGCTGAGCCCCCCTTCAGAATCACCAGTTACCATCAGATCAGAACACAAAAGATCTGTGAGCAGAGCACTGCTGCCAGGGAAGAGTCACTGTTCAATTCCAAGGTCACATTTCAGCTGTCCTGACTTGATTTAGTGGGGAAGGCGATGGCACCCCACTCCAGTACTCTTGCCTGGAAAATCCCATGGATGGAGGAGCCTGGTGGGCTGCAGTCCGTGGGGTCGCTCAGAGTCAGACACGACTGAACGACTTCACTTTCATTTTTCACCTTTATGCATTGGAGAAGGAAATGGCAACCCACTCCAGTATTCTTGCCTGGAGAATCCCAGGGACGGGGGAGCCTGGTGGGCTGCCATTTATGGGATTGCACAGAGTTGGACACGACTGAAGCGACTTAGCAGCAGTAGCAGCAGCAGACTTGATTTAGGCAAAGAAGATGCACTAACATTTTCCTATATCCTTGTGGGAGTGAGTCCAATCTTTCCTTTTCTAGAACATAAGTTTCTGGGGCCAGAGTCAGGCTGCCACAGAGCAGCACCAAATGCAAATGAAGAAAGCTTCTCTTCGATGTTAGCCAAAAGGAGGGGCGAGAAGGCTTAGAAAGTTCTAGTATATAAAGTCTACAATTTTAAATTTGGGACTGATGTGAGGCTGGTAGAATATATCCCAATGCTTAGAATAATCTTCTGAAGCAGCCATTTACAAAAGTAAGCCATGGTCCTTTCCCATCCTCCTGAGGTAGGTGGAGAATCCTGGTGGGTCTGCCAACTACAGTTTTTGTGGTATGTGTGGTGAAGACTCTGTCGGCTACCTTCTGGACAGAGGGATTCATTCACATCACCTCTCCTGTTAAGGAATAACTGGTTCTGTGTTTCAGGGGAAAAGATGCCAACTTTTCCCAAGTTGCATTTCTCTGAAGTGGGCAACCATAAAAAAAATCCCTGATGGGAAACCAGGCAAGTAACCCTCAACTTTTCCACTCATTTATGATGACACAAAGCACAATGATAATCCTCAATGTATTTGATGATATAATAAATATTTTATAAATTTTTATTAACAAATAAAAAATTAAAAAGACATATGCATCCCTATGTTCACTGCAGCACTATTAGCAAGACATGGAAGCAACCTAAATGTCCACCAATAAATGAATGAGTAAAGAAGATGTGGTTCATATAAACAGTGAAATACTACTAAGCCATAAAAAATAACTAAACAATCCCATTTGCAGCAACATGGATGCAACTAGAGATTATTGTACTAAGTCAGTCAGAAAGAGAAAGACAAATACCATATGATGTCCCTCATATGTGGAATCAAATATGATAAAAATGAATCTACCTATGAAACAAAAACTGGCTCACAGAGAGAACAGACTTGTGGTTTTAAGGGGAAACGGGGCAGAGAGGGATAAAGTGGGGAGTTTGGGATTAGCAGATGCAAATGAATACATATAGAATGGATAAAAGGCAAGGTCCTACCGTATGGCACAGGGAACTATATTCAATATCCTGTGATAAGCCATAATGGAAAAGAATATGAAAAATAATATATATATATTGGATTAGCAAAAAAGTTTGAGTTTTTCCATGTTACAGAAAGACCTGAAAACAATTTTTGGCCAATCTAATATATGTATGGGCTTCCATGGTGGCTCAGACAGTAAGGAATCTACCTGCCTTGTGGGAGACTTGGGTTCAATCCCTGCGTTGGGAAGATGCCCTGGAGGAGGGCATGGCAATCCACTCCAGTATTGTTGCCTGGAGAATACCCATGGACAGAGGAGCCTGGCGGGCTACATTCCATGGGGTTGCAAAGAGTCAGACAGGACTGAGCAACTAAGCACAATTCATGTATAACTGAATCACATATTAACACAACATTGAAAATTAACACATTTCATTGTAAATCAATTTTACGTGAATAAAATTCAATTTTAAAAAATAGAGTAAGTGTTCAGCTCTGTGCCCAAGGGAGAAGGCAATGGCACCCCACTCCAGTACTCTTGTCTGGAAAATTCCATGGATGGAGGAACCTGGTAGGCTGCAGTCCATGGGGTCACTAAGAGTCGGACACGACTGAGTGACTTAACTTTCACTTTTCACTTTCATGCATTGGAGAAGGAAATGGCAACCCACTCCAGTGTTCTTGCCTGGAGAATCCCAGGGACGGTGGAGCCTGGTGGGCTGCCATCTATGGGGTCGCACAGAGTCAGATACAACTGAAGTGACTTAGTAGCAGCAGCAGTCTGTGCCCAAGAAAGAAGATCCCTTCAGAAATATAAGAAAAGAGGGAAAAAGAATTAACATGTTTTGAACATCTTCTGTATGCCAGGTCCTCTGCTGGGCCCTATGATTACTTAATTTAACATTCATGACAAGCCTATGAAGTCATTAAGGCAAGTATGATTCTTCTCTTTTTCATGGAATAGATAGTATATCCCACAAATAAAGCCAATGAAGGCTGAAGAGTAGGGAAGTTAAAGGCTAGAGTTCACAAGTGGAAAGTAGCAGAATTAGGAAACATAGGGAGAGCTCAGGTCCTGTCTATCATGCCATGCTTCCCCTTAACACCCTCCACTCATTACTCTTCCCTTCTGCTCCCACCATCCCCACTCCCATTCCATTTCACCACATTTATCTCTAGAATGGAAACAAGATGGGGAGGCAATATCTCAGTTGCAGAGCCCCTGCAATGAGACTCTATTTCTACTTTTTTTCAAGCTTCATGCCATTGCAAAGGTTATTTAAAGTCCTAGATTCAGTTTCTCTATCTGTAGAATGGGTATATAGGTCAAAACTATGTGCACTTCAGACAGAAGAGGAAAAATATATGCAAAAGTGGTTTAAAGTTAAAAACTCAAATGTGAGGTGTCATTACCACAAAACCCTACCCAGACATGTTCCACCGGCTCCTCTACCACAGGAAGCTCAACATGAGAGAGAACAGTGGACACTAACATGTTCTTTAGAAGAGCAACCAGGTTACCCTCTATTAATGCATGGAGTGGCAGAGAGAGACACAAGTCCTCTGCTCATGGACTGGAGTTGTCTTATTCACGGCACCACAGCAAAGGCATGGGAAAGACATCCTTAAAAGCTTTGAACAATTAGGATGATTATGATAGTTGCTGCTGCTGCTGCTAAGTCACTTCAGTCATGTCTGACTCTGTGCGACCCCATAGAGGGCAGCCTACCAGGGTCCCCTATCTCTGGGATTCTCCAGGCAAGAGTACTGGAGTGGGGTGCCATTGCCTTCTCCAGACTATGACAGTTGGTCATCTCCAAAGATGACCACCCTTAGGCAAAGTCCCCTCCATCACTGAAAACAGGCTGGTCCTGTGAATCCCTATAACCCATAGAACATGTCAGAAGTAACAATCTGCCACTTATAGAACTTAGCCTTAAGAAGGCCTAGAAGCTTCTAGTTTTGCCCTGAGACACCATATAAAAAGTCCTATTGGAAAGACCAAGTGGATTAAAACACAGAGCCAGCCATCTCAGCATCCCTGCTGAGCGTAGCCTTCTAGCCATTCCATGGAAGCTCCAGACATGTGGGTGAGTCATCCTGGATACTACAGGCCAGTGGAGTGCCCAGAGGACGGTAGCCCCAGCCAAAAAGGAGCAAAAGAACCACCCAGCCAAGCTCAATCAACGCAGAACTGTAAGAGGAAGTACAATGATTGTTTTTCTATGGCACCTCACTCCAGTACTCTTGCCTGGAAAATCCCATGGATGGATGAGCCTGGTAGGCTGCAGTCCATGGGGTCGCTAAGAGTTGGACACGATTGAGCGACTTAACTTTCACTTTTCACTTTCATGCACTGGAGAAGGAAATGGCAACCCACTCCAGTGTTCTTGCCTGGAGAATCCCAGGGACGGTGGAGCCTGGTGGGCTGCCATCTATGAGGTCGCACAGAGTCTGACACGACTGAAGCAACTTAGCAGCAGTAGCAGCAGCAGCAAACCCTAAGTTCAGGAGTTGTTTATCAGATAGTAAAAAAAAAAACAGTAACAGTGGAGAAGGAAGAGGAGAGGGAGAGCTACCTTCATCTGAACCATCACTATACACCTCATCTAACCTCCACTAACACGATGTTTATGGTACCAATTCACACATGAAGTTGGGTGAGGTAAGTTATCTAAGGTCGAGAAGACATGGATTTGAAACCCAGCTCTGACCACAAAGCCCATTTTCTTAATAACTGTCATACTTTTCATAAAACATATGATAAAATTACTAGTCTTTGATGAATCATTGGAAAATTGGGTTAACAGAAAATGTTCCTAATTATGAGATACTTATTTTAAATAATCTAAATGGATTTAGATCTAATCTTCATTTAGATTGAAAATAGCTTTTCAGCTAAGAGCCTGGAAACTTGAACTTGACTTCTGACTTAATCACCAGCTGTATAAAAATGAATAGGCAATTTGACTACCAAAAGGTTTCTTTTATGAAAAATGAAAATAATGTCTTAGATTTTTGTGGTGGTTGTGGGATCAAAATGATATGCTTAATATAAAGAACTTCTATAAGCCAAACAGGAAAAAAAAAAGTCCAATACAAATGTGAAGAATTGTTGAATTAAGTTAACGTTTCTCTATTTCGTAGTTTTCAGAGACATTCCCAGTTTCAAACTGTGTTTTCTTGCCTCCTTCCAAGATAAATGTTCATATAATTAGTGTTTTGTTTCCAGAGCTTTGGGACACACCCCTTTTTAAAAATGGGGAATAAACTCAAAGATAACTATAATAACATCACTTTTTATTAATATTTTTGGAGGCAAAGTTGTGTAAAGCAGAAACCTTTTGACTTATAATGAATGTCAATATTCCTCATCCCTTTGATCCACTGATTTATAGGAGTTTTGTTCCTGGGGGAGGGGGTGGGAGCAGTAGCTTTAGGCAAAGAGCCATGAGAATACTCACAATCCTGACACGGGCAAAGAGAGGTCTCCTCCTGGTACTGGATACCAGAAAAGAAGTGTGAAAGAGATGATGGCTACAGATTCTGTCCAGCAAAAAGCTAATATGTATATGAAGTTATCTGCTCTATTGAATGAAATCAGATATAAGAATTCTCATAAAGAGAAAGAAACTCTCTGCTCCTTGGGTGGGCAGTGGCAGCTAACAGCATTACAATATCCTCTGAAGTCATTGCCTAGAATTCTTTTAGCAGTTTTTGTTTTGGAAACCAAATGGTGTCACTGGTAGTCTCAACAATTTATGGGACTTCTTTCATTGGAAATAAAACATAGTACCATAATAAGATAATACATGCCTGCTGCTGCTAAGTCACTTCAGTCGTGTCTGACTCTGTGCGACCCCATAGACGGCAACCCACCAGGCTCCCCCGTCCCTGGGATTCTCCAGGCAAGAACACTGGAGTGGGTTGCCATTTCCTTCTCCAGTGCATGAAAGTGAAAAGTGAAAGTGAAGTCGCTCAGTCGTGTCCGACTCTAGGTGACCCCATGGACTGCAGCCCACCTGGCTCCTCCATCCATGGGATTTTCCAGGCAAGAGTACAGGAGTGGGGTGCCATTGCCTTCTCCGAATATATGCCTAAAGCTTATATTATAGAGTTAAAAATAAGACTTTTATTCATGAACAAATTATGTGCCAGCTCCTGAATATGAGATGACAGGTGGTAAGGAAGATGCTTCTCTTATTAAAGATTTAAGATTATTCTTTTCCAAAGGCCTCAAAGCAATATATTTTCTAGTATGTGAACAAACAAAACATCATGGCTTCTACTGAAAAGTGGAAGGGACAATGGTAGACTACAACTAAATAAAGCAATTTGTTTATGCTTTAATGCTTAAACTTAAAAATGTTTAAATAAACCAAGAATAAAGTTGGAAATATAATCTGATCAGTCTGATTTCAAATATGCAGCTTACTTTCTGGTAATGGTACTCATATCATATTATGCTAATAAAATATGTATAATATATACATGTACTTGCTTATACTTATGTGACATATTCTTATCTGTTCATTAAACAAAATGGAATGCTACCTACTCTTCTTAAATCTAACTGCATAGAAATAGAAGCTGTGAGTAGGGAGTGAGACTAAATCCTTCATTAAAATTAACAATCCCATTAGGAAAAGTTGTGCCCACAAAATACAACCACTATAGATTGATTATGGTTGATTCCGCATGCCTTTGTTCTAACCTTCTTCAAATTGTTTTTTTATTATGAATATTAATAACACCTTGTTCATGTTTGCTTTTCTTTTTATCAAAGAGCATTCATGAGACTGAAACGTTCTCTTAAATCTGCATGTAAAAAAGCAGGTCAATATTCTCACAAGCATATTAAAATTGTGGTTTAGAGAAAGAATGACAAAGATAAAAATCTTGAGGATATTATAACCATCTACTTAGGAAATTAATGTGGCCACATAAACTAGTCAGACATTTGGCCTGGATTATTATCTACAATATATGAAATGGAAGAAAAATATATCATGCAGTTGAAAAGAAAGAGCAAAACTTTCTGTTTAAATCTAGCACACTAGAGGCCATTCACTGACACCTGTTCCCAGGTAGGTATCTCCTTCTAAGGTGCGCCTTCTCTATTTGTTTCCTTTATCCTCCCTTCCTTCTCTCCTAGATTCAGGTAGCAACAGAAAGTTAGCGAATGCTAACCAATCAAACAATAACAAGAGTTGGACAAGTGAGCTGGAGTCATAATAAGAGTTCCATCTTTACCCTTTTTAGCCATTGTCCACACACTGGTGGAGAACACACAATGCTCACCAAAGGGATGAGCTGGGATGTGAGCAGCAGAAGAGCTAGGGACAATTACTAAAATAGGCATAAAGGTATAGCAGTAAAAACAAAACAAACCAAAAAAGGAAAAGACTGATTTTGCAATTATATAGTAATTTAGCCAATAGTGACAGCCAAATGAAGCAATCAGGCAACAACATAAAAGTCTATAGCCTGAAGGAGTTGATAGGCTCAAGGACACTGGTTTATTTACAGAATACAAGTTAATTTCAAAGTGAGGCACCAATGGACAGAGATCTGTCAAGCAGGAAGTACAGAGAAGACACATATAATATCACTTATATGTGGAATCGAAAAAAAAAATGGTACAAATAAACTTATTTACAAAACAGAAAGAGTCACATATGTAGAAAACGAACATGCTTATTGGGGTTGTGAGAGGAGGGATAAGCTGGGATAATGGGATTGACATATATACTCTATATAAAATAGATAACTAATAAGGGTCTACTGATAGGGAACTCTACTCTGTAATGACCTACACGAGAAAAGACTCTAAAAAAAGAGTGGATAAATGTCCATGTATAAATGATTTCACTTTTCTGTACAGCAGAAACCAACATAATACTGTAAATCAACTGTACTCCAATATAATTTTTTCAGAAGGGCATAACTCAGGGTTTTCAAGGCCATGAGCAGTGCAAATAAGCAATATAAGTGGAGAACCAAAAGGATTCAGACACTTTTTGCAATTCCAAACAATAAAAGAGAAAAACATTCAGAAGTACTGAATATTCACAACTACTTTGAATCATTTGCAAGCTTTCAAATACATGAACAGAGTTACAATAGGTATAGCAATGGAAAGAAGTAACTATAGGGAATGAATGAGTTATCAAGCAGTTAAATGTATTTATATTCATAAATATGTAAGAAAACTGGGAATCTTATCATAACTAATTGCTCCCATGAACAATTTTAGAGAAAAAGTAGCAAAGCTTTTCATTTTATACCACTGCATGATTCTGCTGCCTATTTGGGGGGAAAAAGGTATTAAGAACATTTCTCAAAAATAGAAAATAATCATAGACAAAGAAAAATCATTATTCTGTGTAATCTTATGTGAACAGCCAAAAGCCAGGTGCATGATTTCTTGCACACAAATTAAACAGTATATGCAGATGAGGAACAGACCTGGAGTCCGGTCCTTGGAGACCAGACAAATGACGGGACTCAACTCTGTAAGCCGAAATCTCTGCCTCTCCAGGGATGAATAAACTCAAGAGACTGGCACCAAAATTGGTGTGACTCCTATACTGTGCCCACTGTCATTTCCAATAAAGCTCCCCATGATGAGGAAAACCAACATAAGTGCCCTTTAGCCAGATTCCCAACAGCAGGGTGTGGTGTCTTCACTCCCTCGGCAAAAACAAGCCACTTCCAATTCAAGAAGCTCTAATAGCTGTGTTGGGTCATTTATGACAATGTTATACCAGACACATGATTTGAAATAACAGCAGGACTGTGTTAAGTTCGTTTTACTGAGGAAGTATTTGGACTATTGGGCATCCACCCCAAAAAGGTACATGCCTACAAAGATACCTGTTTCATCAAGTTTCATTGCTTTTGACTACCACCTGGAAGATAACAGAAGTTTAGAAATAGAAATTGCTAGATAAGGCTCCTAATGCATAAGAATCTAAAAGTTTGGGGCCATCCTTGATTCCCCATTTGGCAACTCTTTTCCATTTGGTCACTGTAAAAAAAAAAAAAAAAAAGAATGGAGGTTCTTATACACTAAGAACTCACAAAATCTCTCTCTTCTTTCCCATTCTCATGGCACTCCCCAGTCCAGGCCTTCATCTTGACCTGCCGGTCTCCTCATCATCCTGTGTGCCTCCCTCATATCCCACCCACTATGCACTGTCTTCAGGTTCCTGCTCCTAACATCTTCTATTCACATGACTCCAAATCACCAATGGCCTCCAATAGCATTTCCTGAAACAGGATCCCCATAAAAAATGGATTCAGCAATCAAAAATATTTTGGGAAACTCTTAAGAAATGAACAATGAAGATTAGCATATTAAAGCCCCTGAGAACGTCTGCAGGAAAGAAAATCTGTTTAACTCTCCCTCAGCTTTTCTTACTTTTTAACCATGGGGACTTGTTTAGACTAACACATCTACAACACCCAGCAGACCTACCGTTCCAGGGAGATGCATTTTGGGTAAAGTTAGCCCAGAGGATTGAGCCCAGATGGCTTAGCACCCATGTGCCAACCGTTATTGCTGGGTCCTCACTACTTCTCCATCTTCAGCACCCCTTCTCTTCTGGGGCTGCTTCAAGTGCCTGTCTCAGAACCAAAGAGCAAGCCCTCTCTTGCCTAGATCTCCCTCTTTTTAATCAGCTTATAGGGTCAACTATATTCTCCTCCACCCTCCTTCCCCGCCCCCAAACCCAGAAGCCTATCCCATCCACCTGGTCCTCATCTACCATTTCATCTTCCCACTTCTGTTACACTGATTTCCTTCACTAAACATTTTTGTTATCTTACAGGTATATTTCCCATTCCATCTAGATAATAGCTCCTCTGGGACATTTGCATCTTAAAACTAATTTTATAACTAATGACATTTTTTAACAACTCACTACAAATTCATGAAATCTGGGGCAAGGTCTTGTGCAGGACAAGTGTTACACATGGTCTCTTTGAATGGAAATAAAGTGGATGTCTCCAAATATGCCAGTGTAGGAAAAAGAGGGAGGTCATATTGAGACAGAATGCAACTTTCAGAGTAATTAGAATTTAGCAGAGGGGGTGAGGGGTGTCCACAAAGCAGCATCAGGGTTCCAACAGTTCTAGAAAATCATTACCAGTACCAAAATGTCTAAGGTGAAAACAGAGACATAAGGTTGTGTACACCAAAACCTAAAATGGACTGTCCAATGAAAAAGAGGATACATTCCCTCATACGATCTGAGGCAGACGTGATGACATGCAGGAAGAAAAATGACTGTCATTTTGGAGTATGTTAACCCCCAAATCATAGAATTTACTAATTCCTCACACTTTAATGTTTATGACCTAGACAGCATATTAAAAAGCAGAAACATTACTTTGTAAACAAAGGTCCGTTTAGTCAAGCCTATGGTTTTTCCAGTAGTCATGTATGGATGTAGTGAAAGTTGGACTATAAAGAAAGCTGAGCTCCGAAGAATTGCTTTTTCAAATGCTTTTGAACTGGTGCTGGAGAAAATTCTTGAGAGTCCTTTGGACTACAAGGAGATCCAACTAGTCCATCCTAAAGGAGATTGGTCCTGGGTGTTCATTGGAAGGACTGATGTTGAAGATGAAACTCCAATACTTTGGCCACCTGATGCAAAGAGCTGACTCATTTGAAAAGACCCTGATGCTGGGAAAGATTGAGGGCAGGAGGAGAAGGGGATGACAGAAGATGAGATGGTTGGATGGCATTACTGACTTAATGGACATGAGTTTGGGTAGGCTCCGGGAGTTGGTGACAGACAGGGAGGCCTGGCATGCTGCAGTTCATGGGGTCTCAAAGAGTCAGACATGACTGAGCAACTGAACTGAACTGAACTGAACACTTTAAGAAATTCCTAAGCTTCTCTGGGTTTTCCTTTTCTTCCTGCTGTCTAGTTAACAAATATTTATGAAAAGCCTACTGGGCATCGAGAACTGAGCAAAAAAGACAAGTGAAATGTATCAGGAAAACCAGTGTAGACTCTGAGATAGACTAGAGTCTAGATAGAAACTTTTAGAAGAGCAAAAGTTTCTATTTTCTGAATAAATGTTTTGGTGAAATAAAAAGAAAATCAATGTGAAATAGCATATTAATGCAATAAGAATGAGATCACCTGAAATAAGTCACAAAGCAGGAAATGGGCAGAAATGTGCAATGGCAAATGTGTGTGCTTGTTTCTTTTGAGAATTAATGACTTTCTGTTGAAGACTGGACACTGGTTGCAGTGACTCTTAAGCCTGACATGTTGCCTGACACATGGTAGGTATTTAATCCCAGTTTGTTGACTAAATTAATGAATAAACAAGTGAATGAAAGATGGCAGGTAAGAAAGACTTCTGGCAATGCACAGAAATTCTGTGTTAGGCTACAATTCTTTTTGTGCTGGAATTTCTTTAAATTGGGCACAGCGGATGATGAGCTGCAAAGATCAACCTATGCTTTCTCAAGAGACTACCTGTCTCCTTTAAAATATCATTATGAATGATTAAAATTCATATGCCCAAATATTTAGATAGCCTATGGGATTCTCTTTTCGTGTTACAGTGACTCAGGCATATTTAGGATTCCTAAGATCATTTTATACAGTCTCAAAAGGAAAACATGGAGAGTGGCAGTTGAGTTTGGACGTCACTTGGGAGGAGGTGGGAAGAAAAGCATTACAATATTAGAATAGTAACATGTTTAGGTGAAAAGACAAGACGTGACTAAAAGGAAAAACAAAAGAGGAACCGTTTGGGAGAAGTCTACGTATCAGAATTTGCATCACGTGAAATGTGAGCTGAATCTTGGATTTGACTCTGATGCCGGTAGTCAATAATTCATGCTATTTTTAAAATGCCACACTTACCATTTGGCACACACACATGTGTGTTCATAAAGTTGATATGAACTACACTACAGAAAAATTTGGTCACTTTAATGTTAAGCAATAGAAAAACAAATAAATTTAAAAAAATAATTGATGATAATGTGGTCCTTAGAATAAGGAAGAACATTTCAAGGGAAGTGAGTAAGATATTTTCCGTGGGGGCATGTACAACGAAAATGAACAAAGACTTGAGAAAGAGAAGAGAATGAATTCCTCAGTGGCTGCTTAACAAAGTCCAGTCTTTCCTTTCTCTCTTTTCCATAATGCTATAAACAGAGCACAGAGGATCAAGAGATTGTTGAACCCCAATACAACCGTGGATAATGTGGTTATGAAATAAATCATTTTCAATATTTCCAGACAACTCATTCAAACACCAGCAAAAACCACCTGAGGAAGGCTTCTCTGATAAGGCTGACACTCTCCTTTGCAACCAATAGTATTGTGTTAATCATACCACTATGAAACTTAAGTTTACCTTTATCCTATCTCTATAATGGATAGAGATATGATAAAATAAATAACATCTAAAATAACATCTTTCACAGATATCGTATTCTGCTTTTAATAAAGGATGTGTCTGACACACACCAGGGCTTACTAAGCGACAGGTGTCTTCATTATGATGAAGTTTCTTACTATTATGCTGTAATTTTTTTTTTCACATCAACACATCCTCTCTCCCACCTTGAAAGCTGAGAACAAATTGTTTTTATATCTTTGCATCCCTTGCAGCCCAGCACAGTGCCTTTCACAGGATGAACTGAATGTTAACTGAAAGTTTCTAGGTTTACTTTGGAACCCTAGAAACTAAACTGTTTGTGCTCAAAGAGAGAAACAGGTACCATCTCCCATCATACTTGCAAATGGCATGTGCTCCTTCGGAAAGTAACTGCAAAGGTCTTAAACTATAACTCTCCTATAATGGTGACTCTCTCTATGGTGCTGGGAGACAGTTCAAAGATGATATAGATGTGAAAAACCAGTCCTATTGCGTTCCAACACAATGGAAAAACATTAAAAGGCCACATCAGAGAACATACACTATGCTATGCTAAGTCACTTCAGTCGTGTCCAACTCTGTGCGACCCCACTGACGGAAGCCCACCAGGCTTCCCCATCCCTGGGATTCTCCAGGCAAGAACACTGGAGTGGGTTGCCATTTCCTTCTCCAATGCATCAAAGTGAAAAGAGAAAGTGAAGTTGCTCAGTCGTGTCTGACTCCTAGCAACCCCACGGACTGCAACCTACCAGGCTCCTCCGTCCATGCAATTTACCAGGCAAGAGTACTGGAGTAGGGTGCCATTTCCTTCTCCAATGCATGAAAGTGAAAAGAGAAAGTGAAGTCGCTCAGTCATGTCCAACTCTTAGCAACCCCACGGACTGCAGCCTACCAGGCTCCTCCGTCCGTGGGATTTTCCAGGCAAGAGTACTGGAGTGGGGTGTCATTGCCTTCTCCGGAACATACACTAATCTTCTTGCATATTAGATGTTGTCCTAAACCCATGAATGTATACTTAGAATGTATATGTTAGAATTTATACTTAGTGCTTTATAAATGCATGTTGTTTTCTCTTTTATTAATAAGGAAATCAAGTTGAGGTTATAGAGATTAACAACTTTGCCTCAAATCACATCAGTAGTAAATGATGGTATCAGGATCTGAGCCCAAGTCTACAAGCCTCCTAGGCTTAATCTCTTAACCATCTGCCAGGTAACTTGCAGTTAAAGCAACAATGAATCCACAATCCATTTAGGAGTCACAGTCTTACCTGCAACCGTAAGTGCTATGACCTATTTTTGACATCTTTCAACACAGCATATGATGATTCACTTCCTTCCCTTTATTTCAACCTTCCCTAGCTGTCAGAGAACCTGAGAATCTGGGTTCAGAACCATAAACTTCCTTAATATATTTGTGTGCTAAGTTAACATCAAGTAACATGAAATAGCCATGCTCTCTGAGACGAGGAATGGATTCACAGGGACTGCTTACTTAATTCACTGCCATCTAAGAACTCTAAGCAGGAAGAGACATGTGAACAGAGTTACTGGGAGGATGAAGGTTGGAAGAGAGTAATATTTAGGAAGAAACAACGGTCAGAGGCAGCAGCCTTTGGTAGCAATACTATAGGACTTCACTGCAGCAAAAAACCCTCTCAAGCACCACATTCTGTGTCCTCTAAACCACAGCTACAGGAACCCCGAAGGGCAAAACCATCAGATATTTGAAAGGAACATGGCTAATGGACTAGATGAAATGGCAGAGCTCTGCATAAAAAGCAAAGAGGCTTGGACCACAGAGCCTGGTCTCTAAAAATGCTCAACAAATATTTATTGAACAAGCAAATCAATAATCAGGGTTTAGATTAGAGAGTCATGGGGAAGCCTGACAACCCTGCAGCAGGCTGATGTTAGCCATCGTCACGGTGCCCACAACTTTCCTCCACTCACGTCTCTCACATAAAACAGGAAAATCAGAGGAGGATGCCTAGGGTTGGAATCAATCACACCTCTCTGTAAACTTCACTTGAAACCTCAAGCACCCAACTAAAGCTACAGAACTCCCCCTGTTAGAGGAGGGTCCACTAGATCCAATCAAACTTCTTATATATATGTTTTTCATTGACATACAGTCAACCTAAGCATGTAAGTTCAACTCTAAATGTTTTAAGGTCTAAGAATTAAAAATAATATACAGGAATGCCAAATACAGAGTATCAGGGTTGAGAAAACAGATTCTCCACCAAAAAAAAAAAAAAAAAATTAAAACCAAAATACCTACACATCAAAAGTTTTCCACAAAGCCCTTATGATACCAAACAAGAAAAAGCTTCCTTGGGTATCTCATTCTTTCCTAACAACAGACCTTACTCTGTGATTACTTTCTTGGCTTATCTGTTATCTAGTTAGTGGTACCCGCAGTCAGCCTCTGGCCATAATTAGCTCCTTATGATATACCATCTTGCTTGTAAATCTTCTTTGAATAAAAGTTTTCAAAATGACAAACAAGAGGCCTCACATGATGTCTGAAATGCCAACCGAATTTTCTACCAGTTGGCATTCTTGACATCGTTTTTGGAGGGAAGTTATGAGTGATATTCACAGCTGAGACATGAGAAACAGCTGCCCTCCATGTTGAAGAATAAGAGAAAAGGAACAAATCTACATGAACAAATCTACATGAAGGCCTTCTGCACATTTTCCCTATAAATGATAAAACAGAGAAATTTCTATTTATCCACCTGTTTCCAAATATAACCCTAGTTTTCCAAGTAGTGGGTGGAAAATAAAACCCTGATTGTCTTCATATGGCTCAGACAAAGCACAAAAACTCTTAAGTTTTATGCTCTAAATACAGAAAATTGCTTCATTTCTAAAGTAAATATATGCCAGAAACTTGCGGATATCTCAAGAATGCCTTGTAGCTAAAGAAAGTAACATCATTGCCTACTCATTTTGCTTAATTTGCTAGTCTCTCAGTAACTTTGCACTAACACTTTCATCCTATTTTAGATCTTGGCATAAGGCAAAGGTCCAGAACCCAGAAAGCCACCTCCAGCGGCCAGCCCTCTCAGGATGGAGTGTCTTCCCAAGATGCCTTTCTGCTAATGCCCATGTTCCATGCATTTCACTTATCTTCCTCAAGCTACATTCCAGTACTAAGCTTCATAAGCTTCTTCTGAATTGTTTACTCTGTGTTTTAAAGCTCTGTCAGCTGTTGGGATGATCTGCGAGATTCTTTTTATTTTTGATTAAGCGGGATTGGCAAGCCTTATTGGGCCTTTTGGTGGAATCCCTACTATTGAAAATTCCCACTGCTGGGATTAAAGCAGATAATGCCTGTGAAAGCCTTTTGTAAACTGTAAAGTCCCGGTCGAACGTAGTGTGTTGTTGTAATATTAACCATCATGGCAATAACCACAATTCAGCTTTAATGGAGGCTTTAAAATGACCACAGCCATTTGGGCCTCATCTCTGCTCCATTTCCAATCTATGTCCTTGGTTGGTGCCCAACACAGGAGAGCTCACAAAAAAGCTTGGTTGGCATGAACAAATGAATGGCTTAAAATATCACATCGTTTTCCAAATTAATATCCACATGTAAAATGAAGCTAGACTATTTAGATAGTAAAAATATTCTGCCCAAAACACTAAGGTGCTCAGAAAAAAAACTGTAGAACCAAAACTTACTTTGAAGAAAATTTGACTGATAATAAAAGCCGGCCCTTTGTGCTCAGTATTGGAGAAGAAGAGAAGGGGGACAAACAGGTGCTAAGCCAGGTGCAGGAATTTCTATGAGCCTGCAAAAATTTCTTTTAGTTCACAATAGCTTGGAGGAGGAGGTTGCCATCCCAGAGAAGGGAAGGGGTAATGATTTTGGATGGCTAATGTGCAAAAACACAGAGGTGGTAAAGGCTGGCCCAGCATGGAGCATCCCAAGCTCAGGCTTATTTCTGGGGTCGTCTCCTTGGGTTGCAGAGGACCAGCTCCTATGGGAAAACGGAAGAGGCAGTGCAGTGGGAGGAGAGGAGTCTGCTAAGGAAGAGATTCTGAGAGGAAATGAATTATTTTTGGAAAATGTTTTCCGGGCATTTGCAGGCACAGTTCAGGTCATGATATGATCTATCCGAAGTCTACCTCTGTGTGAGGAGGTGGGGGCTGGCAGTGGAAAGGAAGACCATAGTGACCAGAAAATGTTGTCTTGTTTATCCTTCTCAACACAAGCCATCTCAACAGAATCAAGAAGGGAAACTCCAGCGAGACTGCTAGTGACTCAGAAAAGCAAATGAAGTCACCAAATTTATGCCCAGGGGCTAAGGTGATTCAAACAGTCCCTTTTGGCTAAGGGGGTAAGGTGGGGTGAGGTGAGGTGAGGTGGGGTGGGGTGGGGTAGGGCCTAGAGTACCAGGAGGTCTGCAGGGCACCAGTGGCCAGGAGGGCCCCTGCACTAGCCTGGCTGCTAAGCTCCAGAAAATATCACATTTCTGCCCATCAATCAGCATTAAGCGGCTTTGGGGGCTGAGCTTTCAGCACAGGCAGTTGCCAGTAGCAACAGGGCACACACTAGTAGCTCCTGGTGAGCTGAGGAGACAGCAACCAGTGAGGGGCTGCCAGGGCCAGACAACCTGAGCTGGGTAGACAAGGTCAGAGACCATTGGTGATGGGCCTGGGGGTACCGGGATGGAGGCAGGCCCCAGGGGCCAGAAGTGGTCCCAGACCGCTGGCCCCTGGGGATGGGGGGGGGGTAGGTTGAAGGGTTTCTGGTGGCACAGCATTGCCAGTGCCAAGTACAGTAGTCTCCTGACCCCCCTGGAGGGGCCTGGCTCTGTCTGCTAGCCCAGGACACAGAAGTCAAGGCCAAGAAGCAGGAAGAAGCACTGGTCCTGCACTTGGATGAGTCGGAGTTCTCAAGATCAATCCCTTCCCCGCCACCCCCTCTCCCTTCAGGAGTCTCTGGAGGACGCCAGCGCGGAATGGTGTCTGCACGTGTGCTTGTTTTCATTTGCGCTTCCAGCACAGAATCAAGGCCCCACAGGTGGAAAGGAGGGGTGTGTGTGTGTGTGTGTGTTGTGCGAGGCTCGGACTGCGTGGGAGCGGGAAGGGGGAAGAAAGCACACATTGCGGCTCCCACCCGCAGCCTGCGAGGCGGATCCGGGTGGAGGCGCTTGGGGAAGAGAGCCGGAACCTTATGCCACCTCCGAACTTATCCCCCTGCCCTTGGGATCCGGTAAGGTGGAAAAAGAAGGGCGACAGTGAGGGAGGGCGGTAGAGGGCAGAGATGGACCGAGGAGACCACAGAGGGAGGCACAGAAGCAAGGAGTCCACGCGGACTAGTGGAAGCAAAGGGGCCGAAGGGTCAGGCTGGAGAGTGCGGCCGGCGAGAGCGGGAGGCGCGCCCGGGAGGGGAACAGGCTGGCATCTCCTTACCTGGCCGGTGGTGGAGCATCTTGCAATGCGTCGGGGCCGGGATGGGCAGACCCTGCAGTGCTGTCACTTCGGGGGCAGCAAGGTGCTGGCCGCGGAGCCCGCAGTTGGTAAACTTGCCATGCCCCGGGCTCGCGGAGGCAGCTGGGGCCAGACGCGCCCCGCCGCCAACCACGGCCGACAGCCGAGCCTCCTCCGTGCGCTCCCGGGCGCTCTTCCGCTTTGTTGTGTTGGGTTGGTCTTCCTGAGCCTGCCTCGGGCTGCTGGGTGCCCTCTCGGCAATGGGACGTTTCCCCGGCCTTCTGGGAGGCCCCTGGGATCCGCGTGCCACTTTCCTCCCGGAGGCGCGCGTTAAACAGCTGCCCCGTTGCGCCTGGCGGGGCCGCGCGGTGCGCTCCTAGCAGGCGGCTCCGGCCTGTAGATTCCCGCCCCCCACCTTCTCCCCTCCCCGCCCCTCCGCGGCACCCCCATCAGAAGCTGCTTAGAATCAGGCTGTCAAATCCAGCCCATCTGCTGCAATCATAATCAGTCTCAACCCAACGGTTCTGACAAATCTCTGCCTGGAGCCGGAGTTGGGGGAGCCGGTGGGTGCGGGGCGCGGGCGCGGAGGGGAGGAGGGGGCGAGGGGGCTACCGGGAACAGCGCGGGGAGAGCGGGGCCTGGAGGCTTCTATTGTCTGCCCCAAACAGAGGAAGTGAAAGGGGAAATGGGGATCCCAATGGAGAAATAATGGTTTCCTTTCCCAGTTTCCGATAAGAAAAATCAATCCATCCTGGTAGACATATCCATCCCCTTACCGGCATCCCAAACCGCTGCTTGCTCTTTCTGGGTGGAACGAATGCTAAGGACCTGAACAAACAGGTCCTGGAATCTTATCATCAGGCTGATCCAGAGACTGACAGGGATATTCAAAGTAAGATATTGTAATTGGGAGGTAAGAGCTAGAACTAACAGTCATTTGTCTGCAGTCAGAAGTTGGTTCCCAAGTACATTTGAGAATCAAGTTTAAGGAGAGAGAACCACCCTGTAATTCGCGATGAAGCTGGGCCCACTGCCTCCTGTTGACATTTTGAAAGATAAAAGGAAACTCTGCTTCGCAAGAAAATGCTGGACTCAGGTTAGCCCCAGCCTGAGTTAAAAGGATTATCATATTTTCTCTCACATTTTAATGGGAATGTTCTTTTTAAAGAAATGCTATTTTATTAGAAAATCATGACTTCTGAAACATATTTTTTCCCAACTAAAATAGTTTCTTCTGCAGATGAAATAAGTTTCTTCATCTGCTCCTTTCTATAATATACTTTGAACTATTTTAATATGCCACTGCAATATAATCACACATAGTTCTACTGGTTATAGGCTTATGGGGATTATGGCAAAATTTTTTAAATGAAAATAACAGCAGTCCTAAATATACATAAATCTTAAAGTATAAAGAATACAACCAATGGGATTATGCCTGCTTTCATACATTCTTTGCAAGTGCTGGAAATGTTCAGTTACCCTGAGTGACAGTGTTTGTTGGCGAAATAATTTGTTGGATAAACAGATCACCAGTTGAAAAGTTGAAGAGGAAAAACTTTAAGTCATTTATTCAGATAGATGTAAAAGTCAGGTAAAAAAATAACTATACTGTGAAAACTGAATAGAGCTTTAAAATAGTGCTCAAATCATTCTTTTGCTGGATACTATAGTTGAGAAATGCAGGCAAGTCAGAGTAAGTCCCCCACTGATCCAACCAGAGACTGTGTCTTCTACTTATTTACAGCCCAGTAGTATTTACAACAGGAATAAGCAGTAATGGGCACTCCATGAATACTGGTGGTTTGAAGTTTTAATTTACAGGTCACTGTAAATTAAAATCCTATACATTACTGTGGCTGGACAGGTGAGCTAAAATGAAATTCAAGTGTTACTTTCCCTCATAGTAAATAATATAAAGGACAGCTACAGATCCAATGTTAAGATGTTTTTATAATGTCTAAAAGTTTGTAATTTTTCATTGCCAGTTTGTTTAATATTAAAAATTCTGTGAAAAGATTGATCAACATGGTACCAAGAAGTAAATATTTCCAAAAAGATCCTCCCCACCAGAATAAAGTATCATGCTGGTGAATAATTTAAGGGACAATGTCCAGGATATCGGTGTCCAAGTAGACAAGAGTTGAGTGGCAAGTCAGACCCTGGGCTACAGGCACCTTACTGTTGTGTTTTGCTGTGCTTTTTCCTCTGCAAGTTGGTAGTTTTAATTGTATCTGGCCCATGTAAGTGAGAGGCTAAATTGATGGCCCCACCTCCAATCCCTCAAGTCTTTGGTTATAAATTCAAAATAGATTCTGTCTAGTTGTCTCAATTATTTACTTCTCAGTTATGTATTGAATGCTTGCTGTGTTTCAGTGCTGGAAAATATAAATGAGTATAAATTCAGAAAAAAAACATTTTGATCTTGTGGAACTTAAATTCTGCAGGAGAAGACAGACATTAGAAAAGAATAAGGAAATACTACTTTTTGTTAGAAAATCATCAGTGCTAAGGAGAAGAATAAAGCAGGGAGGGTTGGGTGGTATTCAAGTTTAAGCAAAATTCTCAGTGATAATCCCACTGAAAATGCCAAGTGTGAGTAAGTAAATACAACAGGTAAAGAAGCAGTGAGCCATGTAGGTATGTGAGGGAAGATGGTCCTGGGAAGCAGAAAGAGCAGGTGCAGTGGCCCTTAGAGAAGAGTGTGCTGGGAGAGGTCTGAGAACAGCAGTGAGGCAGTAGGGATGGAAAGAGTGAGGTGAGAGAGTTACGGGGATGGTCTGAGAGGGCAGATCACTGGGTGGGACATAACAGGCCATTTGAATGCAGAGTTTCAAAGAATAGCAAGGAGAGATAAGAAAGCCTTCCTCAGTGATCAGTGCAAAGAAATAGAGGAAAACAATAGAATGGGAAAGACGAGAGATCTCTTCAAGAAAATTAGAGATACCAAGGGACTATTTCACGCAAAGATAGGCACAATAAAGGACAGAAATGGTATGGACCTAGCAGAAGCATAAGATATTAAGAAAGGGTGGTAAGAATACACAGAAGAACTATTAAAAAGAGTTTAATGACCCAAATAACCACATTGGTGTGATCACTCAGCTAGACCCAGACATCCTGGAGTAAGAAGTCAAGTGGGCCTTAGGAAGCATCACTATGAACAAAGCTAGTGGAGGTGATGGAATTTCAGCTGAGTTATTTCAAATTCTAAAAGATGATGCTATGAAAGTGCTGCACTCAATATGCCAGCAAATTTGGAGAACTCAGCAGTGGCCACAGGACTGGAAAAGGTCAGTTTTCATCACAATCCCAAAGAAAGGCAATGCCAAAGAATTTTCAAACTATGATAAAACTGTACTCATCTCACATGCTAGCAAAGTAATACTCAAAATTCTCCAAGCTAGGCTTCAACAGGACGTGAACTGAGAACTTACAGATGTTCAAGCTGGATTTAGAAAAGGCAGAGGAACTAGAGATCAAATTGCCAACATCCATTGGATCATAGAAAAAGCAAGAGAATTCCATAAAAACATCTACTTCTGCCTTATTGACTACATCAAAGCTTTTGACTGTGTAGATCACAACAAACTGTGGAAAATTCTTAGAGAGATGGGAATATCAGACCACCTTACTTGCCTCCTGAGAAATCTGTTTGCAGGTCAAGAAGCAACAGTTAGAACTGGACACAGAACAGACTGATTCCAAATTGGGAAAGGAGTACGTCAAGGCTGTATATCATCACCCTGCTTATTTAACATATATGCAGAGTACACCATGTGAAATGCTGGGCTGGATGAAGCACAAGCTGCAGTCAAGACTGCCAGGAGAAATATCAATAACCTCAGATACGCAGATGACACTACCCTTATGGCAGAAAGCAAAGAACTAAAGAGCCTCTTGATGAAAGTGAAAGAGGAGACTGAAAAAGTTGGCTTAAAACTCAACATTCAAAAAACTAAGACCATGGCATCCAGTTCCATCACCATGGCAAATGGGGAAACAGTGGAAACACACAGACTATATTTTGGGGGCCTCCAAAATCAGGGCAGATGGTGACTGCAGCCATGAAATTAAGAGACTCTTGCTCCTTGAAAGAAAAGCTATGACCAACCTAGACAGCACATTAAAAAGCAGAGACATTACTTTACTGACAAAGGTCCATCTAGTCAAAGCTGTGGTTTTTCCAGTAGTCATGTATGGATGTGAGAGTTGGACTATAAAGAAAGCTTTGCATCAAAAAAATTGGTGCTTTTGAACTGTGGTATTGGAGAAGATTCTTGAGAGTCCCTTGGACTGCAAGGACATCAGTCAATCCTAAAGGAGATCAGTCCTGGGTGTTCATTGAAAGGACTGATGTTGAGGCTGAAACTCCAATATTTTGGCCACCTGATATGAAGAACTGACTCACTGGAAAAGACCCTGATGTTGGGAAAGATTGAGAGCAGGAGAAGAAGGGGACAACAGAGGAGGAGATGGTTGGATGGCAGCATCGACATGATGGACATGAGTTTGAGCAAGCTCCGGGAGTTGGTGGTGGACAGGGAAGCCTGGCGTGCTACAGTCCATGGGGTCGCATAGAGTCGGATACAACTGAGCGACTGAACTGAACCGAAGGACTGGCTTTACTCTTAAGTGATGTGGGAGGGCAGGGATACAGAGAGGTTTTGCAGTGGCCGGGGGGGGGGGGGGGGGGGGGGGGGGGCGGGGGGTGGTATTTTGTTTGTTTTTTGTCACCCTGTACAGTTTGTGAAATCTTAGTTCCCCAACCAGGGATTAAACCCACTCCCTCATCAATGAAAGTGCACAGTTCAAACCACTGGACCATCAGCGAATCCCCCAAAGAGAGTTGTGAGCAGAGGAATTCCATGATCTGACTTTTATTTAATAGATCATTCTGGTTGCCTGCATGCTAAGTTGCTTCAGTTGTATCCAACTCTTTGTGACCCCATGGACTGTAGCCTGCCAGGCTCCCTTGGCCATAGAATTCTCCAGGCAAGAATACTGCAGTGGATTACCTTGCCCTTCTCCAGAGGATCTTCCCGACCTAGGGATCGAACCCAGGTGTCTTACGTCTCCTGCATTGGCAGGCTGATTCTTTACCACTGATGCCACCTGGGAAGCCCCATACTGCAAACTAATTACAGAAGAAAAAGGAAGATGGTAAGGGGGAAGATCTGTTATTATGCTATTGCAAAAATCCAGGTAAGAAAGAGTGACTTGGGCAGGACCACAACAAGAAAAATAATGAGTGTTTGGACTTAGTAGGTAAAAGGATGGAGTTGCTATTAATTGAAATGCAGAAGACAATGGGTAAAGCAAATTTTGGTGGAAAAATATGAAGTTTAGATCTGTTAAGATTAGGATGCCTATTAAGTTATGTTTTTAAATAGCCATGTAAATAAAAACCTTCAAATAGTTCCTGGCTTTTGCTAAGGACCATGTAAATATTTGTGGTGGTAGAGCTTGTGTTAGTTGGGTATGTTTTGATGGCTGTTATTGTAATTATTGATATTTGCCAGCCAAAACGAGGTATTGGGAAGGCAGTTGAATCAATATTAAAGTATTGTGTTCAGGGCACAAGTCCAGGATGGAGATGTATATTTGGGAATTGTATACTGTGAAGTCGCTCAGTCATGTCCAACTCTTTGTGATTCCATGGACTGTAGCCTACCAGGCTCCTCAGACCATGGAATTTTCCAGGCCAAGAGTACTGGAGTGGGTTGCCATTTCCTTCTCCAGGGGATCTTCCCGAGCCAGGGATTGAACCCAGGTCTCCCGCATTGCAGGCAGACACTTTACCTTCTGAGCCACCATAGATGGTTAAATTAAATTTATCGTCATATCAGGTGGGCCATTAAGGCTGAGAACACAGTTAGAAAAGAGAAGATGTTTCAGGATTAAATCCCATAAGACATTTCAACTTTAAAAAGTCAAGAAGATAAAGAGGAACCAGCAAAGGAGATGGCCCCAAATGGCAACCCAAGAGGGAGAAGGTAAAGTAGGAGAGCAGACTCCCTCAGGAACCTAGTAATCAAGTTATATCAAGGAAGGAGTGATCTCATAATCAGAGGCTCCTGGTATGATTGTCTCCATAGAGAACCCAAAAGAACATATAGGAAGGCTACGAGAGAGTTAACCGAAGTTACTAGAAAACTTAATTGTCTGTTTACAGTACAACATTCAGGGTGTCCCATCACTTATGTAAAGGTCAGGGGCCTGAGAGATATTCAGTGTGTGCTGAATCAGGTAATGAATCAGTGAAGGATCAAATACCTAATGCTGAAAAATATTTCTTAGCTTATCTATGGATAATTTTGGAGGGGTCGCCTATTCTTGAATTCAAGAAATATTGATGTAGAACAAAGTTTCTGAGAGGTAATAGATATGTTTCCCTTTCAGTAAGCAATGTCAATAAACCAAGGATTTCTAGCCCACAAGTTTCATATAGAATGTTTTCTCAGATGATGTTCAATAAATTGTAAAGTAGTAACAAAGAAACAACTTGCAGACATATAGAAGTTTAAAAATATACTTCTGTAAGTAATTTTAGACTTAAAACAACAAACCAATTTAAATGTGCAGAATATTTAAATACAACCTTATCAAAGAAGATATAAAAATGGTAAATCACTGCATGAAAAGATGATCATCATCATGAGTCACTAGAGGAAAGCAAGTTAAAATCTTAGTTACATTTACTCACACCTATAAGAATCAACAAAGTTAAAAATATTAACAATATCAAGTGTTGGCAAGGATGTAGAGCAACTTAAATTCTCATACATAGCTGATGGAAATGCAGAAGGGTATAGCAAGTGTGGAAAACCAGTGGACAGTTTCTCAAAAAGTTAAACACAGAAAAGATATATGTATCCCAATGTTCACTGCAGCACTATTTACAATAGACAGGACTGGAAGCAACATAAATGTCTATCAACAGTGGAATGGATAAAGAAGGTGTGGTATGTATACCAACGGAATATTACTCAGCCATAAAAACAAATGAAATAGTGCCATTTGCAGAGACGTGGATAGACCTAGAGATTGTCATACTGAGTGAAGTAAGTCAAAAAAAGAAAAACAAATACTGTATAATATCACTTTATATGTGGAATCTTAAAAAATGGTAAAATTATTTGCAAAGCAGAAATAGAGATACAGATGTAGAGAACAAACTTATGGATACCAAAGGAGGAAGGAGAGGGTGGGGTGAATTGGAAGATTGGAATTGACATAAACACTACTATGTATAAGATAGATAACTACTCAGATGGTGAAAAATCTGCCTGCAATGCCAGAGACCAGGGTTCCATCACTGGGTTGGGAAATCCCCTGGAGAAGGGCATGGCAACCCATGCCAGTGTTCTTGCATGGAGAATCCCATGGACAGAAGACCCTGGCAGGTTACAGTCCATAGAGTAGCAAAGAATTGGACAAGACTGTAGCAACTTAGCACACACGTACCAAAGCCATCAGATAAAGGATTTATGGGAAGTAAAACACTAATCCAGTATCAGGTATCACCTCGTGATTTTCTGCTAATTGTTAAGGGAAAAGTTATAGTATACAAGAGAGAGATTCCCTGACACGTTCCTGCTTATATGATGCTATGTGAGAAGAGTACCACATCACCTATGGGGTAGTCTTGGAAAAGCCATGTTTAACCTGAATCTAAGCAAGGACTTTGACATAATTTCCAGCTTATAAGAAGTAACGAGGATAAATGACACTACAAAGAAACAGTGAGGCATATGCAAAATACAGGGTGCTCTGCAGCACTTAATGTCTGAATAGAAGGAAGTAGAAGCAATAAAAATAGATTAAATGACAGAACTAAATGAAACTAATGGGGTTAGGTTTTGGTCCAATATAAAAGCTTTAAGAGACTTTAGAGGGACTTCCCTGATGGTCCAGTGCTCCATGCTCCCTGATGCTCCATGCTCCCAATACAGGGGGCCTGGGTTCAATCCCTGGTCAGGGATTCCATATGCCACTAGATTCCATATGCCACAACTAGAACCTATGATGCCACAACACCTGTTTTAATAAAACAAATATTTTTTAAAAATTAAAGATACTTTGGAAATTAGAGAAATTCAAATAAGGTTGGCACTGAATAGGATAGGAGACGTTTTACTACTTTTCCTAATGATGAAAATGATATTGTGTTTATAAAGGCAGTAGTCCTTTGTTTTATTTTTTTTTTCCATTTTGTCACCATCTATTTGCCATGATCTTAGTTTTTTTAATGTTGAGTTTTATTTTTTAATTTTTATTTATTTATTTTTTTTTGCAGGGGAAAGTGGACAAAGGAGAGGATCAATGAGGGTGGGAGGGAAATGGGAAGGAAAAAGGGGAGTGATGGTGGGGAGGGGTATATGTAATTTCTTAACTAATGGCTTTCTGTTTTTAATCACAAAGAACATTTTAAAAAGTCATATTTAATTCATCTTATATTAGGAGGTTTGATCTGGAAATGAAAAGTTCATGAAACTAAAAGTCCAGTTTAGGTGTCCTCATCTTAGGCACATCTTGGTATTTTGTATTGGTAGGTCTATCTTTACAACAATATATTATTTAGGACAGGATCACATTTGTCACTTCTTCCTCCCTAATACCCAAAGTGGTACCAGACCCATAAAATAGTCAATAAACATTTACAGAATGAACAAATAAGTCAATTTTTAAAAAATTTTTTTTAAACTCTCCTGAGTGAATTGAATTTTTTGAGGCTCATAAGTGAATATGTTTTCCTCTTTACTTTGTCTATTACAGCCAGATTGTATGAGTGGGGTATTAAAGTCTCCCACTATTATTGTGTTGTTGTATATTTCTTCTATCATACTAATTAGTGTTTGTCTTAGATATATCAATGCTCCAATGTTGGGTGCATATATAATTGTTATAACTTCTTTTTGGATTGTTCCTTTAAGTCATTATGTGTAACCTTCATTATCTCCTTTTCAGGACCTTTATTTTAAAGTCAATTTTATCTGATACAAGTCTTGCTACTCCTGTTTTCTTTTGGTCCATATTTGCATAGAAAATCTTTTTCCAGCCCTTCATTTTCAGTCAGTATATATCCCCTATTTTAAGGTGATTCTCTTGTAGACAACATATATAGGGGTTTAGTTTTTGTATCCATTCAACCCGTTTTAGTCTTTTGGTTATCTTTTGTAGACAAGGTATGTAGGGGTCTTGTTTTTGTATCAATTTGGCCAATCTTTGTTGATTAGGGCATTCAGCCCATTAACGTTTAAAGTAATTATTAATAAGTAAGAATTACTTTGTTGTTTTGGGTTCGAATTTATATACCCTTTTAGCGATTCCTATCTAGAGAATGTCCTTTAATTTTTGTTGGAGAAATGGTTTAGTGGTGCAAAATTCTCTCAACTTTTGCTTATCTGTGAAGCTTTTGATTTCTCCTTCATATTTGAATGAGATCCTTGCTGAATACAATAATCTGGGCTGTAAGTTATTTTCTTTCATCACTTTAATTATGTCTTGCCATTCCCTCCTGGCTTGGAGAGTTTCTATTGAAAGATCAGCTGTTATCCTTATGGGAATTCCCTTCTGAGTTATTTGATGTTTTTCCCTTGCTGCTTTTAATATTTGTTCTTTATATTTAATCTTTGTTAATTTGATTAATATGTGTCTTGGGGCGTTTCGCCTTGAGTTTATCCTGTTAGGGATTCTCTGGATTTCTTGAACTTGAGTGGTAATTTCCTTCTCCATTTTAGGTAAGTTTTCAACTATTATCTCCTCAAGTATTTTCTCATGGTCTTTCTTTTTATCTTCTTCTGGAACTCCTATGATTTGAATGTTGTAGTGTTTAATGTTATCCTGGAGGTCTCTGAGATTGTCCTCATTTCTTTTGATTCGTTTTTCTTTTTTCTCCTCTGATTCATTTATTTCTAGGATTCTAGCTTCTAAATTCACTAATCCTGTCTTCTGCCTCTGTTATTCTACTATTTGTTGCTTCCAGAGTGTTTTGGATCTCATTTATTGCATTATTCATTATGTGTTGACTCTTTTTTATTTCTTCTAGGTCCTTGTTAAACCTTTCTTGCATCTTCTCAATCCTTGTCTCCAGACTGTTTAACTGTGATTCCATTTTGATTTCAAGATTTTGGATTAATTTCACTATCATTATTTGGAATTCTTTATCAGGTAGATTCTCTATCTCTTCCTCTTTGGTTTGGTTTGGTGGGCATTTATCATGTTCCTTTAGCTGCTGGGTATTCCTCTGTCTCCTCATCTTGTTGAAATTGCCAGGTTTAGAGTGTCCTTACTATATTCTGGTAGTTTGTTGAATTCTCTTTATTGAGGCAGTTTACTGGTCTTTTCAATATCTGATCTCTGCCTAGTTACAGAGGGGGTGGAGATGAACACCCAAATCTAAGCTGGCCAGGTTCAGGCACTCGGATAAGTCCTTAGAAGCACAGACTCGGTTGAGTCTGCGTTTTGTGCCCTTCCCAGGTCCGAGCAGCGCAGGTGATGAAGTGCTTAGCGAGTGCAGCTGCTGCGACTTATTGCCTCCCTGCCACTCAGTTTTCAGGGTATACCACCGGCGCACCTTCTCAGGCGGATATTGACCGTCCAGAGCCCCAAGAAGCATTAGTTAACACAGAAACCTGCTTACAGTTTTGTAGATAATGTCTCTCTAAGGCTGTGATTGCCCGCTTCTGGCTCTGGCTGCCTGTCACTGGAGTGGGACGGTCTGCAGCCGGCTATCTCTGTGTAGTCCTTTGTTCTGTACTTAGTCCTGGTGGTGTCTTAGGTTAGGGCTGGCTTTTGATGTAGTAGATATCCGACAGTCTGGTTATTTCGCTCAGGTAGCGCTCAGGATAGCCAGGCCAAATCCTTACTCAAAGCGATGAAGGTCGCTCCTCCTAGCCTAGCCCCCACTGGCTAATAGCAAATGTTGGTGTCCGCGCAGCTTCTCCACAAAAGGAGTTACCACAGGGCTCGTAATCTCCTTTCAAAGACAATGAATTGTCTTTCTAAGTGCCTGATGTCCTCTTCCGGCATTCAGAAGTTGTTTTGTAGAATTTACTCAGTGTTCAAATGTTCTTTTAATGAATTTGTGGAGGAGAAAGTATTCTCCCCATCCTACTCGTCTGCCATCTTAGCTCCTCCTCCTCTAGTCCTTCATTTTAAAAGACACATGCTAAAATATTCAGGGTGAAGTATCATTGTGTTTACCACTCACTTTGGAAAAATTATATACGAAACAAAATATTAACATTTAGTGGCACTAGTATTTAACTTATATGCAGAGTACTTCACGAGAAACGCTGGGCTGGAAGAAGCATAAGCTGGAATCAAGATTGCCGGGAGTAATATCAATAACCTCAGATATGCAGATGACACCACCCTTATGGCAGAAAGTGAAGAGGAACTAAAAAGCTTCTTGATGAAAGTGAAAGAGGAGAATGAAAAGATAGCTTAAAGCTCAACATTCAGAAAACGAAGATCATGGCATCTGGTCCCCTCACTTCATGGGAAATGGATGGGGAAACAGTAGAAACAGTGTCAGACTTTATCTTTTTGGGCTCCAAAATCACTGCAGATGGTGACTGCAGCCATGAAATTAAAAGACGCTTACTCCTTGGAAGAAAAGTTATGACCAACCTAGATAGCATATTGAAAAGCAGAGACATTACTTTGCCAACAAAGGTCCGTCTAGTCAAGGCTGTGGTTTTTCCAGTGGTCATGTATGGATGTGAGAGTTGGACTGTGACAAAAGCTGAGCACCGAAGAATTGATGCTTTTGAACTGTCATGTTGGAGAAGACTCTTGAGAGTCCCTTGGACTGCAAAGAGATCCAACCAGTCCATCCTAAAGGAGACCAGTCCTGGGTGTTGGTTGGAAGGAATGATGCTGAGGCTGAAACTCCAATACTTTGGCCACTTCATGCGAAGTGTTGACTCACTCGAAAACACTCTGATGCTGGGAGGGATTGGGGACAGGAGGAGAAGGGGACGACAGAGGATGAGATGGCTGGATGGCATCACTGACTCGATGCACTTGAGTTTGGGTGAACTCCGGGAGTTGGTGATGGACAGGGAGCCTGGCATGCTGCGATTCATTGGGTCGCAAAGAGTCGGACATAGCTGAGTGACTGAACTGAACTAAACTAAAGATTAAACACTGAATGTGTAAAGGAGAAGAACAATTTAGAGGACTTTTTACCTCCAATTTCAAGACTTAATGCTACCCAATTTCAAGACTTAAATAAAGCCACAGTAATCAAGAGAGCGTTATATATGAGAAAGGACAGATATATTAATGGAGAGACCAGAAATAGAACCTCATAAATACAGACAACTGATCTTTGACAAAGGAAAAGAGACAATAGAACAAAGACAGTCTCTTCAATAAATGGTCCTGGAATATCTGTAAACCCACATGCAAAAAAAAAAAAAAAATCTAGACTCAGACTTTATACCCTTCATACAAATTATTCAAAATAGATCAAAATGGACATAAGGGTAAAACACAAAACCATAAAACTCCTAGAAGATAACATCAGAGAACATCTAGATGACCTTGGGTACAGTGATGCCTTTTTAGATATAACATTAAAGAAATAATCCATGAAAGAAATAAGTGATAGGCTAGACTTCATTAAAATTTAAAACGTCTGCTCAATGAGATACAGTATCAAGAGAATGAGAAGACAAGCCACAGATTGGGAGAAAATATTTGCAAAGGACATATTTAATAAAGTACTATTGTCTACAATTTATAGACAAGTCTTGAAATTCAACAATATGAAAACAACCTGATTTTAGAAATGGGCCACAAACCTTTATAGGCACCTCACCCAGCAAATAAGTGTCTGAAAGGATACTCTACACCATGTCACTGAGGAAATACAAGCTGAAACAATACTAATGAGATACCACTGATACCTGTCAGAATGGGTAAGATTCGGTGATAACACCCAATAATGTGAGGATGTGGAACAACAGGGTCTCTCATACATTGTTGGTGGGAGTGCAAAATGGTAGAGCCAGTTTAAAAACAGTTTGGAGTTTCTTAAAAAAACTAAACATACTTGCACCATATGATCCAGCAGTCATGTTCTTTGGTATTTATTCAAAGGAGTTGAAAACTCATATCCAAGCGGTATGGAGGAGGGAGGGATTGGGAGTTTGGGATTAGCAGATATAAACTATTACATATAAAATGGATAAACAAAGTCCTGCTGTAGAGCACAGGGAACTATATTCAATATCCTGTGATAAATCATATTGGAAAATAATATAAAAATAAAATATGCATATATATGTATAATTGAGCCACTGCTGTACAGCAGAAATTAAACATAACATCATAAATCAACTATACTTCAATAAAATTTAAAAAATAAAATTCACATCCACATAAAAACTTGCATACAGATATTTACAGTAGCTTTATTCATAACTGCCCAAACATGGAAGCAACCAAGAGATCCTTCAGTAGTTAAATGCATTATGGTGCCTTCAGACAATAGAATATTAGTCAGCAAAGAATCTGGCTTAAAACTCAACATTCAGAAAACTAAGACCATGGCATCTGGTCCCATCACCATGGCAAATAGATGGGCAAAAAGTGAGAGACTATTTTCTTGGGCTCCAAAAGCACAGTGGACAGTGACTGCAGCCATGAAATTTAAAAGAGGCTTGCTACTTAGAAATAGAGATATGACAAACCTAGATAGCACATTAAAAAGCAAAGACATCATTTTGTCAACAAGGTCTGTCTAGTGAAAGCTATGGTTTTTCCAGTAGTCACATATGGATGTGAGAATTGGACCAAAAAGAAAGCTGAGCACTGAATAATTGATGCTTTTGAACTGTGGTGCTGGAGAAGACTCTTGACAGTCCTTTGTACAGCAAGGAGATCAAACCAGTCAATCCTAAATGAAATCAACCCTGAATATTCATTGGAAGGACTGATGCTGAAGATGAAGCTCTAATACTTTGGCCACCAGATACAAAAAGCTGACTCATTGGAAAAGACCCTGATGCTAGGAAAGATTGAGACCAGGAGAAGAAGGGGATGACAGAGGATGAGAGAGTTGGATGGCATCACCAGTGACTCAATGGACATGAGTTTGAGCAAACTCTGGGAGATAGTAATGGACAGGAAACCTGGTGTACTGCAGTCTCCATGGGGTTGCAAAGAGTCAGACACAACTTAGTGAATGAACAAGAAAAAGAAATGAACCATCAAGCCATGAAGAAATAGGGAGGGATCATAAATGCATATTACTAAGAGAAAGAAACCAATCTGAGAAGGCTACATACTGTATAATTCCAACTATATGACATTCTCGAAAAGGCATACAATAAAAATACCCATGATTCTTAGATGTCGAAGGAGAGCTGGAAATGAATATAAAGAACACAGAGTATTTTTAGGGCAGTGAAAATACTCTGCATGACACTATAATGATGGATATATGTCATCAATTTGTTCAAACCCATAGAATGTACACCACCAAGAGTGAACTTTAAGGTAAACTATACACTTGGGTGATTATGGTGTGTCAATATAGGTTCACGGTGGTAAAAGTGTACCATTTTGTGAGTGCTGTCAATAATGGAGCTGGAGTGCTATGCACATGTGGAGGCAGAAGGTATATTGGAAATCTCTGTATCTTCCTCTCAATTTTTTGTAAACCTGTATCTGTTCTGGCACCCCACCCCAGTACTTTTGCCTGGAAAATCCCATGGACGGAGGATCCTGGTAGGCTCCAGTCCATAGGGTCGCTAAGAGTCGGACACGACTGAGCGACTTCACTTTCACTTTTCACTGTCATGCATTGGAGAAGGAACTGGCAACCCACTCCAGTATCCTTGCCTGGAGAATCCCAGGGACGGGCGAGCCTGGTGAGCTTCCGTCTATGGGGTCGCACAGAGTCGGACACGATTGAAGCGACTTAGCAGCAGCAGCAGCAGCATACCTGTTCTTAAAAAATTAAGTCTGAAAAGAAAACACACACGAAAAGCAAGTCTATAAAACCTTTTGAAGAATACGTTTATATCATCAGGCTGGGAAGAATAAAGAAGTATTTTACTGCATCATATTTTTGAACCACTGTGAAAGAAAAAAATTACCATAAAGAAAATGAAAAGTTAAGGCACAGACTAGAAGAATATTTTTGAAATATATATAACTAAGAGGCTTCCTATGTGACACAGTTATAAAGAATCCACCTGCCAATGCTGGAGATGTGGATTCAATCACTGGGTCAGGAAGATCCCCTGATAAAGGAAATGGCAACCTATTTCAGTATTCTTGCCTGGAAAATTCCATGGACAGAGGAACCTAGCGGGCTACTATCCATGAGGTCGCAAAGAGTTGGACACAACTGAGCACACACATAACCCAAGAAGAATCACTATCCCAAGTTGATAAAGAAAAACACTTCCCTGGTGGCTCAGCTGGTAAAGAATCCACCTGCAATGCAGGAGACCTCAGTTTGATTCCTGGGTTGGGAAGATCTGCTGGAGAAGGGATAGGCTACCTACTCCAGTATTTTGATCTGGAGCATTCCATGGACTGTGTAGTCCATGGGGTCACAAAGAGTTGGACATGACTGAGAGACTTCCACTTCACAAGTATCGTAGAAAATAATTTTTATAAAGAAAATATATTAATAGGCAGTTCACAAAAGAAGATAATTGAATGGCAATAAATAAAGCGCTCAATCTCATTCCTGGGGTAATACAAATTAAAATGACACTGAGATACTATTTCAGGCCTATCATGATAGGAAGGAGAAGGCAATGGCACCCAACTCCAGTACTCTTGCCTGGAAAATCCCATGGAAAGAGGAACCTGGTAGGCTCCAATCCATAGGGTTGCGAAGAGTCGGAGATGACTTAGTGACTTCACTTTCACTTTCATGCACTGGAGAAGGAAATGGCAACCCACTCCAGTGTTCTTGCCTGGAAAATCCCAGGGATGGCGTAGCCTGGTGGGCTGCCGTCTCTGGGGTTGCACAGAGTCGGACATGAATGAAGCGACTTAGCAGCATGATAGGAAAACAATAATCATTCTGATTACAGTATGTTTTGGTGGGGCTTCATGGAAAACAAAACTCTGACACATGTCAGGCAGGAACACTTAGATCGATGCTGGAAAGGTAAAAGCACTCCTTGTCTAAAACATGGCTGCCCATATCTGTGTACCTGCAAGAGGGTAAGTCTCATACATACATATATAAGTACATGTGGAACATACAAATTGCATTATTTTGTTGTTGTTGTTTACTTGGCTGTAAAACTCCAGCCATCTAATAACAAATGCTTTTCCACCCACACCCATCACAGCACTGGGAGAATCATGGGACTAACCATTGGTGTGGGATGTGCTGGGAAAGCCAGGGTGAGGGGCAGCAGCCAGCTGACTCCTGAGAGCATCCTAAAAGTTCCATCCAGGGCAGGCTGGAGCTGTCCATGGGCCCAGCCAGAGAGGATAGATGGAGGCCAGGCTCAGGAGAGGAAAGGGGGGAATAAACACAGAAGTGACACTGGTCTGCCACCAAACTGAGGCCCCCTGGTCTGCCTGTGCCAAGTCCAGCTAACAGGAGTTGGCCTTGCCCGTCAGAAGGCTGCCGCCATTCCCACCGTGTCTGCCTTCTTAACTTTCAAAAGGTATATGTTCTAGTTATAAGATAAATAAGCACTAGGGATATAATGTACAACACGATTGATATAATTAACACTGCTCTACCTTATATGTGAAAGTTGTAAAGAGAGTAAATCCTAAGAG
Organism: Tragelaphus eurycerus; assembly: GCA_935064755.1. Classification (NCBI taxonomy): domain Eukaryota; kingdom Metazoa; phylum Chordata; class Mammalia; order Artiodactyla; family Bovidae; genus Tragelaphus; species Tragelaphus eurycerus. Next base: position 33,501,286 of record CAKXYN010000013.1, read on the forward strand.
TTCTCATCACTAGGCATTTTTTTTTTTATTTTTATCTTGTATCTATATAAGATAATGAATGTTCACTAGCTTACTGCAGTAATCATTTCATGATGTAAGTCAACTCATGCTATATATCTTAAACTTATATAGTACTGCATGTCAATTATATCTCAATAAAACTAGTGGGATAAGTCATTATATATTCAGTCTCATAGTAAATATCAGTAAGTTCCATAAGGTTGAAATACGACAAAGGTTTGTGGGTAAAATGCAGAACAATAAATTATCAACAAATTTAAAAATGTAAAAGCTCAAGGACTTCCCTGGTAGTCCAGTGCCTGGGACTTCGCTCTTCCAATGCAGGAGGCCTGGGTTGGATCCCTGGTTGGGGAACTAGATTCCACATGCCACAACTAAGAGTTCCCACATCAAACTAAAGATCCCACATGCCACAGCAAAGATAAAAAATCCTGTGGCAGCCTTCTTGAAATGAAATTTGGCAACATCTCTAACAAAATTCCATGTATATTTACAATTGGAGTGAGCATTTTCACTTTTTGGAAGTTTTCCTGAATGAAAGTATACTTCCAACAATACAAAAATACACAGGCACATGATTATTCAATGCTAAATTGTTTGTAATTTTTTTTTATTTTTTAATATAAATTTACTTATTTTAATTGGAGGCTAATTACTTTATAATATTGTAATGGTTTTGCCATACATCAACATGACTCCGTCACGGGTGTACACGTGTTCCCCATTCTGAACCCCCCTCCCACCTCCCTCCCCATACCATCTCTCTGGGTCATCCCGGTGCACCAGCCCCGAGCAACCTGTATTGCATCGAACCTGGACTGGCGATTCGTTTCACATATGATAATATACATGTTTCAATGCCATTCTCCCAAATCATCCCACCCTTGCCCTCTCCCACAAAATCCAAAAGACTGTTCTATACATCTGTGTCTCTTTAGCTGTCTCACATACAGGGTTATTGTTACCATCTTTGTAAATTTTTAAACTGTTGTTTAAAATATATTTAACTTATTCTTACTCCACATTTTTTCTTTATCACTATCTTATGATTTATCTTTTGGACTGGATTAAAAACTACTATTTAATTTTGTAATCCTTTATGAACAATTTCTACACTAATTTCTGTGTGGTAGCATTGAATAAATGTTTATTGATCTGAAAATTATTAGGGCTAAACAATCATTCGTTATAAGAAATTTCATTTTGAAATAAAGCTTTCATATAACTAACACTATATGGTTTACTAATTTTGGATTTATCCAAGATTGTTGTCTACTGTATTTTTTTCATGGTTCCTATGAACTTTCTGTTAATTGGGAAATTTGATTTCTTCAATAATTAAACCTCTGAGGCTAGGGTACAAGGCTGAATTCAGTACATACACTTAGAGAAGATTCCACTGGACTTGCTACACTTTTGCAGTCACAGATGAGCAGATCATCATTCTAGGATAGCATTATTGTCTTTAAAGAAATTTATAAATGGAATGCACTTAAATAGTACCTAGTTATTCTTCTGAGCCTTGGTGAAAAAAAAAACAAAAAACAGATAAATACACATCCATGTTCTACCGATTATTCTATTTTTTGAAGCTTAAAGATTTGTGTTCTTTCATTGTGCTTAGTCACTCAGTCGTGTCCGACTCTTTGCGACCCAATAGACTATAGCCTGCCAGGCTCCTGTGTCCCTGGCAAGGATGACCAGGCAAGAATACTAGATCTCCAGGGGATCTTCCCAACCCAGGGATCAAACCCGAGTCTCCTGCATTACAGGCAGATTCTTTACCATGTGAGCCACCAGGGAAGTGCATTCTTTCATTAACATAGCTATTTATTCAACTATCATTTATTAAGCGACTATTATTCAGATACAGGTTTTTAAATTCAAAAGTCTTTGAGCCAAAAAAGTTTCATGATTTCAAATTTTAACAGCTGATTTTCTGAATATTTTGTGTCGTATTCAGATCTTGTCTTAGAATGTCTCCTAAAATTAGTGTGGGTGTTACATATATTAGTTTTTTTTAATTAATTTTACCTGATGATTTATGGATTTCCATTTTTAATGTTTCTCATAATAGACACATATGAAAGAATACGATTATTGAAAAGAGCCTAGAATCACTCTTTCTGCTTGCTCTATAGATAGGGAAATTGGGCTTACATTATATTTAGGACCACACAAGGGATTTATAGAGAGAATTGAGTGTTGGCTAGGAAGTTTCCACATCCACTGTTCAGAACCCTAGCCACCAGATCTGTGGACCTTTAAGTGTCCCAGGGCTTAGCAGAGCAGCTCTAAAAGATGCCTTAGAAAGACATAGAGACACAAAATCATAATTATGTTGACCTGTAATCCTTCTTTACTTATACAGAAGTTGGTATGTAGATAGTTTCAAAACAACACAAACATGTTTTTTTAAAAAACACATTCTAGATCAGGTATTGGCACCCACAGGCAAAATCTTAGCTATTGTACCAAATAAAATTTTGAGGGGACACAGTCATACCCATTCGCTTATCTGTGACTGCTTTTCAGCTCCAGCTACAGATTTGAGTAGTTGCAACAGTGACCATAAGGATACAGCCAGTAAAGCCAAAAATATTTGTCGTCTGGCCCTTAACAGAAAAATTTGTTCACCCCTACTATAGAAAATATTTCTCTCTTACAAGCTATAACTATATGCATTAATAACTATACTTCAAAACACTGCTAATGATTATAATTTTTAGCTATACTTGGAAACAACCATGGTAATTAAATGCATGTTATAGAGTCTAATGAGCCCTCAAGTTTCTATATAAGTTGTTCTACAACATATACACTCTGCAGAATCTGAAACATTCCATTTTTAATAAGAGTAATTTTAGCTAATTAACTTTTAAAATTAAACCTAAATTAACATTTTATAGCCTGTAATAACTACAGCTAAGAATACTTCCCGATAATTAAAATACAGTGTTCCTAATGAATGGATATCTACTGTAACTTTCTTTACAAAGACAGTTTTAGGTGTTTTATGGTTTCATTTTGTTCTTTGTACACTCAAGATTACTGTATTTTCCCAACATACAAACATGAAATTTTTCAATCTATTTTTATGTATTAAGAATACAACATTTATCAAGTTTATATGTTACACTATAAAATCTTGAAACTGTAGTTACTATTTGAGCAATTACAGTAACTTATTTTTTTAATTTTTATTTTATATTGGAGCATGGTTGATTAACAATGTGATTCAGTTATATATGTGTGTGTGTGTATCTATTCTTTTTCAATTACAGTAAATTTAAAGGAATATTAAGAAGAATGGATTCCAGAGTTGCTTATAAAAGGAATAGAATTTTGAGACATATTATTCAGATATACTGGGGATAAAATAAAGAAAAAGTCTAAAGCGGAAATTGGCATATAAGGGATTAAGATAAGGTAGCACCATAATAAATTATTAATTTTTAGGAAATATTTTCTAGGCACCACAGAGAATCTGTTCTGCCTTTATTCTGTTTGGTCTGTGTTTGGAGTCAGGAAAGACTAGGTTATGGTAATAAATCACCTCCAGATATCCATAGCTTGACACAAAGGCATATTTCTCATGCTACATGTTGGCAGAGACCTCTGTTGATGGTAGTCTTTCTATGCCCCAAGCTTTAGATAAAACACCATCTTGAGCATTGCTGGTTGTCATGCCAGAACAAAGGAGCACACTGGAGGGTTGTATGTGCACCATATTCAACTTGGCATGTCCCTTTTGCTAAGGACTCATTGGCCAGAATAGTCACATGACCCTGCACAACCACAAGGGAACAGGAATTGTAATCCTATTATGTACTTCCCTGGTGGCTCAGAGGGTAAAGCGCTCGCCTACAATGCAGGAGACCAGGGTTCAATCCCTGGGTTGGGAAGATCTCCTGGAGAAGGAAATGGCAACCCATTCCAGTATTTTTGCCTGGAAAATCCCATGGACAGAAGAGCCTGGTAGACTACAGTCCATGGGGTCGCAGAGAGTTGACATGACTGAGCAACTTCACTTTCACTTATGTACTCATAAGGGGTAGAGTAGAATTATTTACTAACAACTCATTGAATGTTTAGGTTAATGATTAAGGACTTAACCCTCAGACCAAGCTAGTTAATTGTCTGTACTTCACTTTCCTGATCTGTACAATGAAAATACTAAACCTCATAGAAATGTAGGAATTAAATGAGTTAAAACTTATGCAGTATTTAGAAGAGTATTGGAGTACAGTAAAATATGTTATTGTTGTTTCATTCCCAGTTATGTACTTGCCACACTGCTCTTCAGAGTCAAAAAGAGAGGGCAGCCTTAGGAATGTTGACCTGGGCCTAGCAGAGATGCCTATGAGAAGTATGAGGAAAGGTCCATGACTAAATGAAAGAAATCAAAATGCTAGGTTTTCCTTCTAAGTAATATTGATCCAAGAGACAAGAGACATGCCATTAAAGGGGTAGCCAGTTAGTTCAAGAGAAGCTGGAGCATCAGGGGGATAAAAACATCAAACTACAATAGGTCTTATGAAATATGAATGTCAGAGAATGAATTTAGGATGTGAACATAAAACATGGACAAAGTAAGTGGCATATGCTGGGTAGGACTAGAATATATTAATAGTATACACATTTGGGTAATACAGTATATGAATGAATCCCTTCTAATAAGTGGCTTATGAGGTTTGTATCAGACTAAATATAAGCGTTAAAGTAGAAGACTCCCATTAGAAAAAAAAAAATGAATGTGTTAGTTGCTCAGTTGTATCTGTTCTTTGCAACCCCATGGATGGTAGCTTCCAGGCTCCTCTGTCCATGGAATTCTCCATGCAAGAATACTGTAATGGCTTGCCATTCCCTTCTCCTGGGGATCTTCCCTGATCCAGGGATCAGGGACACTCAAACCCGGGTCTCCTGCATTGCAGGCAGATTCTTTACTATCTGAGCCACCAGGGGTTGAGTCCCATTAGAAAGTCCCAAAAGAAGAGAAATGGGAAGAAAGAGACAGTGAGCCAAGAACCAGTGTCCAGGATGTGCAGTCAGCTCCCATCCTATGTAGAACATAGCAAATGGTGGATCTATGGCCTTGTTCAATTCCTATCAGAGCTGTTGACTCAGCACTGGTACAGTACACTGCAGAACAACTGATCTGAATCCATGACCAGATATCCACCCCTGACCATCCACCCATGACCACCCATGCATCAACACATAGCCCACGATTCTGTACTGTTAGGCACCAGATGAGGAGAGCAGACATGATTTCCTCTTCCAGGAGCTAATAACAAGAGAGACAAAAAAGTTACTAACCCATGCATAGCATAAATCAGAATGAAAGAAATTCTGTACTGCACACACATGCCAAATTTTAAAAGCACACAGAAGGAGGAAAGGTCAATTTTCAGGAGATATTTAGGGAATACTTTTTGAAGGAACTAACATTTTAACTGAGATTTTAAAGAAGAAGAGGGATGAAAGTCAAAGGATGTAATGAATACCAAGCTAATGAACAACCATATGAATGAGTAAGAGTGACCACCTGGAGAGAGTAGAGGAGAAACATATTTTAAAAAGAAAAAGGAGCTCTTTTTTTGTCCCACAGGTAATAATTCAGAGGCACCTTAAGAAGTTCTCATTTCATAATCAATTTATATTTATAAAATTCCCTGCTAGTCATTCCCCCAAATAGTAATTACAATATAAAAGTGGCTATTTGATTTGAATTTTATTTCTATTGTCTTGAAATGTAAGCTCCACAGTCTATATTTCCCTAGATGGTCACAAGTTCAAAAGATCATAGAGCTGAAAAGAAATTACAGTCCTAAGTTCTGCTTCAAAGATAGAAGGTCCAGTAACCAAATGACTTACTCATATTTACAAGAATGCCAGACTCAACACTAGAACTGTTATAATACTGAATATACCAGCTGCTTTAAAAGATGAAAGAATCAAGAAAACAAACACGAGTCCAGAGCTATTCTTGTGGCTTCTCTTGGAATGTTCTGTATCAGAACCTAAGTGATTTATCTCTATAAGAATGTAAGTAATATGAATAGAGTAAACATGGAATTATTCATTAAATTCAAAATGTCTAATGGAGGAGTCACTACTTGAAATCTATGTGTGTTTCAGCCATGTAAAAGGAAGCCCTACTGCACAAGGTAGGGATTATGTTTATGGAACTTAAACACAAGGTAGAGGAAGTCAGAAATACAAATAAATTCTGAATGCCTCATGTCAAGTAACAACGGGCCCATCACAGTTCATAATAAAAAATGCAATGTCTGTGTTATGTTATCAGTGTTTAAAATGAACATCAGAGAAGTGCTGCTTTGCCAGCTCTGCCAAAGACAGAGGCAGCACAGAACCATGATGCACCGTGACAATCCTTGCTTCCATTCATGAAGTGTCCAGATGCCTCATTTTGGATGCCATGGGAACCAATTTTTGACTATATATTAACCACGACAACTCTATCTAAAATATCTTGTTTCCAAACAGAAGCATAAGGGATATTTCTACATTCTAACTTTACATGAAGAATCGGGTCTTGGAAATCCCATGAGAAAGTTTTCATAAGGATTTATCCACACTTTCTTCTTTGGTTTCCTCAACTGCAAAGCAGGAAACCTTCCAGACATCCTGAACCTCTGACCCTTTTGTGGTTTTTCCCATCAACATACACAAGCATCCATGCATCAATTAAAATATCTCACCACATTATAGCATGGCCTTGTTTTAGACCTATATCTAGAACACTACTGTCTCCAACCCACTATTGAATGAATTTACTTGCATGTTTCTTGGGGAAAAGAAGGTGTCATTGGCTCAGAAATGTCAGAAATCCATTGTCACATAAACCTATCAGGTTTCCAAGATGATTCTCCCAGGCTACCCTAAGTGATTCCTTCAGAATGTGTCCTGCTAACATGTGAATCAGCTTTTTGCCTTTTACCCAACCTCAGCTCATTCCTTCTCTGTGACAGTATCAGGACATCCACATCTGACAACAGTCCCAGCTAATTAATTTACTTCAATGACTAGCAGCCTTTTGACAGGAAAAATAATCTACATTGTATTTATGGCAAAATCTCTACCACTCTGACAAAGATGAATGCCAGCTTCACACAGCCATTTTTCAGCTGTTATCCAGAGCTGAAAGTGATTTTCAAATGTTGGCTTTAAAATTAGGAGGAAGGAGATAATAGTTCTACTTTAAAATGGCCTGGAAATGGAATCTCTATAATGATAGTGTAGCATCAAGCCAGAAAAAATAAACTCTCCTGCTACTATCATAAATGGGCCAGAAATAAACCTCGGGTGGGGGTCACACACAAAGACTGGGCAGTGGAATTGGATTTCCAAAATAAATGATCTGAAACTCACAGGATAATGTATCTTGAAAAAGTGATGTCTTTCCTTATCCCCATCCCTCTGGCCATGGGTAGTGAGGGGAGCGATACCTGCCTCCGTAAAATGCACACTGCTGTTGCTATTGGTTGGTTGCTACGTCGTGTCTGACTCTCTCGCAACCCCATGCACTGTAGCCCGCCAGCTTCCTCTGTCCATGGTATTTCCCAGGTAAGAACACTGGAATGGGTTGCCATTTCCTTCTGCAGGGGCATTGTCCTGACCCAGGGCTCGAATCTGTATCTCCTGAATTGACAGGTGGATTCTTTACCACTGAGCCACCAGAGAAGTCCTAAAATGTACACAACACTGTCATAATATGGCTGAAATTGGAAAAATAAAAACTTGAACCCAGACAACATCTACAATGCTCAACTTCCATCTCTGTCATAAGCAAAGTATCCAGTAGTTCCATTCACTTTGGCTGTGCTCTGAAATACTTTCTCCTGAGTTTTGTTTAATCTTCCTAGCGTTATCCTTCCTAATGTTCCTTAACCTTGGGATTGTAAATGTTAAATTAATAATTATTCATTTCACTGATAATCTGAACCTCATTCCCTTCTTCCCTCTGAAGACCAGAGTAGTCATCCAATAAAAGTTCTACCAAGGTCAGAAATGACCTAATTTATTTGTAATTATTAATTCTTCTCTGACCCTTTAACCATAAATAAAGCCTTGGCATTGGAAAAAAAAAAAGAAGATGTGAAACAGGACAAGGCAATTTTCAAAAGTCAGGGAGTAATGGAACAGTGAAGAAAAAGAGAAAGGGTTTTCTAATCTTAAAACACTCCTTGTCCTTTCTTCAAATAATGATTTATATTCTTTGAGTCCACAAGAGAGTAATTGGATATGTGTGATTCAATGCTGGAATTTTAGATATTTTGCCTAAAGGTTATTAAGAATTAGTACCACTGGGGTAAAAATCATAAGGTTAGAATAAAAACCCTCTCTCAAAGGATGACTGAAATTGAACTTGTAATCTGTTCATAATCAAATATGTTTATATTAGAGACCCACATGTTCCGAAGAATATTGACAAACTAAAATAAATCACATAGGTGGCCACGTGTAAGAGGGGTCTGAAATGTAAGTTGTATGAGGAGCAATGCAAGAACCAAATCTGCTTCCTTTGGAAAAGTGAAGGCTGAGGTCAAACATATCAAACTGCCAATATTTTAAAGGGCTGACAAGGAAATAGTCATTACAAATAGAGATGCTGATGGTGGTGTTAGGGCCAGAGAGTAAAAGCTGCATGATGAGTTATCCGACACGAAAGGCACCTGACCTCTCCCCATCCACGGAAGGAGACTCCCCTAGACACGACCTCTGAAAGATGGTTACCCAGGCTCTGCCTGGACACTTGTACTGGCACACAGCTCACTATCCCAAACACCCTCCTTTGTGATAGAGAACAGAATGTATCAGAACCTTTCTTTTTAGCCTTGAGTTGCCATCCCTCAGGTTCTAACATAGAAAACTGGTTAACTAGTAACTGCCCTCCTGAATGTCCTAGGATACTGCTGATCCCTTCTCCACAAGATAACTCACTGCAGTTGTTTTTTATTGAAATATAATTGAAGTATAATATTATATGAAGTACAGGTATGCAATATAGTGATTCATAGTTTTTAAATATTACACTCCATGTAGTTATTATAAAATATTCACTGTATTCCCTGTATCATACAATATCCTTGTAGCATATTTTATACAGCATAGTTTGTACTTCTTAATCTTCCACCCCTGTCCTGCCCCTCCCCGCTTCCTCAGCCCAGCTGGTAGCCACTCGTTTGTTTCCTACATCTATGAGTCTGCTTTTTTTTTTTTTTTTTTTTTGCTATATTTACTAATGTGTTGTATTTTTTAGATTCCACATGTAAGTGATATGATACAGCATTTTCTTTCTCTGTCTGACTTATTTCACTTATCATAATGCCCTCTAAAACCATCCATGTTGCTGCAAATGGCAAGGCTGAATTCTTTCTTATGGCTTAATAGTATTCCATTGTCTGTATATGTGTGTGTGTGTGTATGCACACATACCATCTTTTTTATTCATTCATCTATTGATGTACAATTGGGGTGCTTCCATATCTTGACAACCATATTCTGCCATGAATATTGGGGTGCATGTATCTTTTCAAATTAATGTTTTTGTTTTGTTTTTTGGATACAACCCAGGAGTGGAATTGTTGAGTCATATGGTAGTTCTCTTAGTTCTCTATGTGTCAAGTTAAACATCTGCAATTCCTTCAGACCTTCCAGATACTCTCTGGTTTCTAATGTTCTTAACTGACATCTGAAATAAGTACTCGATACAGAATTATCAGCCACAGTACAGAATAGAACTTTCAATTCTCCTGTTGAAGAAATATCAGTTAGTATGTGTTAGCTGAACACCTATTATATTCAACCCTATGCTTAGCCACCATTTGATATAGAAATAGAAGACCAGGTGCTGAAAATATCTATAGAATAAAAACTGAGGCATGTGGAAGAATTTTGGAGTTTTTGCAAGATATAAACAATTATGTGGAAATATGTGGTATAATCTCAAATTCAGAGTGAATTTAAAAAAAAAAAAAGGGAGCCTGGGCAGGCTGAGGAATCCAGATGCTGAGTTGTAATAGATTAGGAAGACCATCGCTTGCTCCTTGGAAGAAAAGCTATGAAAAATCTTGACAGCATATTAAAAAGCAGAGACATTACTTTGCCAACAAAGATCCATCTAGTAAAAGCTATGGTTTTTCCAGTAGTCATGTATAGATGTGAGAGTTGGACCATAAAGAAAACTGAGTGCTGAAGAATTGATGCTTTTGAACTGTGATGTTGGAGAAGACTCTTGAGAGTCCCTTGGACAGATAAAACCAGTCAATCCTAAAGGAAATCAGTCCTGAATATTTACTGGAAGGACTGAGACTGAAGCTGAAGTTTCGATACTTTGGCCACCTGATGCAAAGAACTTACTCACTGGAAAAGACTCTGATGCTGGGAAAGATTGAAGGCAGGAGGAGAAGGGATGACAGGGGATGAGATGGTTGGATGGCATAACTGACTCGATGGACATGAGTTTGAGTAAACTCCAGGAGTTGGTGATGGACGGGGAAGCCTGGTGTGCTGCAGTCCATGCGGTCTCAAAAAGTCGGACAGGACTGGGTGACTGAACTGAACTGATCTCTGCTCTCCCTTGAAGGATGTGTGTGTCTAGAATAAGACACTGTCAGTAGGGAGTGTGTGTGTAGGAATGATCACTAATAAAGAAGGTCAGCGTTGGTAGGGACATGTATAGCTAGAAATAGAAATACTTAGATTTGTACTCTTAACATGTCTACTAGGACTTTCTTCATTTCTAAATATGGTGAGCTTAACTTTGCTAAAAAAAAAAAAAAAAAAAAAAGCCAGGACTCCGATATCCACAGGTCTCTAACTGGCAAACTAATCCTTGGTGAATACTACCAGGAGCTCAAAGAGTTAAGCTAGAACTCCCCTCAGGTGGCAGGTACAGATTTCAGAGGTGATTTTTCTGGACACCCAATTTCTTTTATTTCAAGCATGAGAATTCCAGGCAGTCCAGTGGGAGAGGTATTTTTGGATAGATGTAACTTTTTGTACAGTTTAAATTATGTCATCTTGGTAACAAATGATTCCAAAGGCCAAAGTCCTAAATTATGTATCTGATCCAAAGCATTTCTCTTAAGAGTGGCTGTCTAATTGACCCCACTCAGATATGTATTTCCAAAGCCAAGATACAGGAAAATCAATTAGATAATAAAAATGAATAAATCCAGGTAAATACACATTTTGGCTTTCAATTACTTTGTGAATCTCTAGGAGCACTGAAGAGCCATCGTAAGCAGTGCAGTTTCCCTTAATAGGGACCATAACCTCAGAGTGGCATATTTTTGCAAATAATGAGCAAATGACATTTTTTTTTTCCACCATGCTGTGCTCATAGCTTCTGCAGAAACTTAAACATTATTCAATAGAACAATTTCCTGCAAAGCCTTTTGAAAGTGGTCACAGACTCTGAGTCCATTCTGGTGCCCTGGGTCTGCCAGCATGCTGTTTTACTACCTTTGGAAGATTCAGTGCCAAGACACATTCCAAGAGTTAGAGCTGAAAGAAGACCAGGTATATAAAAATAATTTGCTGCCTTCTTTCAAGAAGGAAAACTATCACTTTCTATCACTTTCAACTTTCAGTAATTCTATGCATCTATCATTTCTCTTCTCTCTTCATCATTCAAACCTACAGCTGACCTACAAGGTAATTGGTAATAATTACAGACTGTTAACCCTAAAGAAAAGACTGCTGAAATCACTGATTAACCCTGTCTTGTTATCAGTGGGAAACCAAGGCCCTGGATGTCTAAAGGGCTTTTCCAGAAACCATACTCTAAGTGTCAGAATCAGGACATGAACTTCACATTCCAGAGAAGGAACCAGAGATAGTATTTGAAAAAGTTCTCAACAGGACAGCACATTCACCAAGCAGTCAGACAGAGACCCTGATTGTAGCAGTGTGCCACCAAATACCACCCCAGGTGGACTAGATTGGAGGTATTTTAGGAGATAAAAAGTGCCCCTTATTTGTTATCTAAAGCACTTAGCTAATAAAAATGAAATTTACTTTTAGCTGTTGTTGCTCTCTTTTTTCCTCTGTTTATTTTCTACTAATGCCACTAATGCTTTGAAAACTTGCTCTCTCTTTGGCAGCCCATGTCATTGTTATCTATGCTGAATGACCTTGACTTCAAGTGTGTGTCCATCTTAACAAAACTCTTAAGGTCTTCTCTGCCAGTACCACTTTATAGACTTTCAGGCCAAGCCCCAATTCTATTTTTATTTTTTTTTGATTGAAGTATTAGTTGGTTTATGATGTGGTATTAGTTTCTGGTATATAATAAAGTGATTCAGTTTTTTAATATATATATGTACATATCTATTATATATATACTTTTAATATATGTATTATATATATTATGCAGTTATATATATGAATGTGTGCTTTTATATATATATAAAAGTTATATATGTATGTATATATATATGTTTGTATGTGTGTGTGCGTGCACACTAAGTCGCTTCAGTCATGTCTGACTCTTTGCGACCCTATGGTCTGTAGCCTGCCAGGCTCTTTTGTCCATGAGATTTCCCTGGAAAGAATACTGGAGTGGGTTACCTCCTCCAGGGGATCTTCCTGACCCAGGGATAGCACCCACGTTTCTTATGTATCCTGCATTGGCAGGTGGGTTCTTTACCACTAGTGCCACCTGGAAAATGTATATATGTGTGTGTGTGTATGCTTATATGTAGGCTATATATATATATATATACACATACACACATATATGTACACACACATATATATATGTGTGTGTATATATATACACACACATACACTTTAACAGATTCTTTTCCATTATAGGATATTACAAGATATTGAATATAGTTCCCTGTGCTATACAGAAGGTCAGTATTGTTTATATATTTTATGTATAGCAGTGTGTATCTTATCAATTCTATCTTTAAAAGTAACGATCTATTATCTGTAATTTTTCTACAATTTTTTTCATTTTATTCAAGGTGATAAATTATCGAAGGCCTAGATTTTTACCTTGGAATTTTTTTTTAACTTCTCATAATCTCTTAGTCCTTTTCTTTAAAAATTATGAGAAATTCTTTCATTGTGTCTATTGAAAATGTTGTTTGCAGCCCAAGATACAATTGGTAGATAATGGGAATAAAATTATGGACAGAAATACACATTTGATTATTGTTACTGGTTGGAACCTTTCCTACGATGCCCAGTGACACAACATGCAGACAGGACATGTCTTCAAATTTATGATTGAATTTTTTTAAAAGCATAAAATAAAAGTCTAGTGAAGCAAGCATTCTTCCTAGCTTTATATATCAAAAGCAATATGTTCACATCTTTATGAAGTATCCCATCTTTACCTTTCTAAAAGGAACTATCTTGAAACTATGGATCACTTTTAGCACTGGTACGGCCCTGAAACAAAGGACTTTTTGCTATGCTTGCCTGATGTTTTCCTTGCAATGGACTCACCAGTAAATACAGACTCATCCCTAATAAACATATGAACCATTAATAATTTCTCTTCTTGAATCAACATCAGTTCTTTCAACAGCTTAGGAAAAGTGTTTTGAGGACCTATCACATGTTAAGTCTCTTAGGTACAGATTATTGGAACATACAACCAGTTGTCTCTCTGCTTTCAGGGTAAGTGAAGTGTAAGGTTTGAAGTTGGATGTCTTATGATAAGCACTATGAGAGAGATGAGATACCTGAAGATTTGGTTCTACAAGCCAAAGACCTTACGGGAATAAGGTGGCTCAGTGGTAAAGAATCTGCCTGCCAATGCAGGAGATACAGGTTTGATCCCTGGGTTGGAAAGATCCCTAGAGTAGGAAATGGCAACCTGCTCCAGTATTCCTGCCTGGAAAATTCCATGGACAGAGGAGCCTGGTAGGCTACAGTCATGGAGTCACAAAGAGTCAGACATGACTGAGCTACTGAGCATGAGTATGCATGAAAAAATAAGACAGTGTGTGACTAAGAGCTTCATGCCTGGAACTGGTACAGAAGTCATTGAAGGTGTGGATAGAGCCAATGTTACATTTTGGATTATTTTGTTGAAGTGTCTTTCTCATTAACTGGGGAGAGGGGTAAAGGGATGGAGCAAGAACCAGTGCCTCCCTTGGATCTAAGTGAGTGATGTCCTCTACTAGTAAAATCTGGCTAATGGAGCAGCATAGAATTGAGATGTGCAGTTTGTATTTTCTCTTTTCATAGAAGCTCTAACATCTCTCCCTAGCCCACTCCAGTACTCTTGCCTGGAAAATCCCATGGATGGAGGAACCTGGATGGCTGCAGTCCATGGGGCCGTGCAGAGTCAGACACGACTGAGCGACTTCCCTTTCACTTTTCACTTTCATGTATTGGAGAAGGAAATGGCAACCCACTCCAGTGATCTTGCCTGGAGAATCCCAGGGACGGGGGAGCTTGGTGGGCTGCTGTCTATGGGGTCACACAGAGTCGGACACGACTGAAGCGACTTAGCAGCAGTAGCAGCAGCAGAATTGAAGGAGGGAGGTGGGTTCTAGAACTCCCTTCCAGGCCTCTGAATACAGAAGGCATAAAAAGAATAAAGGGTAAGCAAAAACAAATAAATTTACTCCTTTAAACTCCAGAGTTACACATGTAGAGAGATATGTAGAGTTATATCCTAACAATCAATCTCTTTGCGGGTGGGGAAAGTCACAAGTATGCTCATGCACTAACAAGTTGGTGATTCTTTTTCCATTAAAATTAAATAGGAGGCCATGGTAAATTACCCATTTTATTCCTCCTTCCAGAAAAAAAAAAATAGGTACTTTGTCATTCTTTACTGTGGGTGCACATCAGCTTCAACACATGCATTTATATCGAGTAGGTCATTTATGTCGTTGCCTGCTGGAGTTTTTCTTCTTTCAACTTAGTAGGGAATATTTGTGATCTTTATTATCCCCAATAAATCTACAAAATGCCTTTTGCTCGAGGCTTTATATTTTAATTTCACATAAATAAATCACATTAGGTTCCTGGCTGTCATACTAAGATAAGTATGGATCTAAAAATAACAAATGTGTTTTTAAGTCAAATGTTTTCAGATTACATAGTGGTAAATTTCTCTGGGTCACCCCTGAATCTTATTGATGTTGAAATATTTTTTGGCACTTTAAGAGTGTTTCTAGAAGAGCACAAACCTATTTAAACTAGAAGTAGAATAATTTTCAGATGCTCTACAGACCTACTTGTACAATATTATTCAACTCAAGCTTCCCATGGCTGCAATAAATCCATCTTTAAGGTGGGGATGTGTCCCCAGTTACAGCAGAGGGCAGTTTTATGTCTTTGTAGGTTAATCGAATGCCTCTATCTATATTGTGTTTTACGTATTAACTGTAAAGAGCTCTAGACCTGAATCCTCCATCAATGATCTTACATATAGTTATACTCAAAGGTCTTAAAGGCAGCCCAAATTCAATCTAGTCAATAACCAATTCGTCTGTCCTCATGCTACCAGACCTGCTCCTACTCAGGACTCAGATCAAACCGTCAGCTCCTTGGGGAAACCTCTGGTCTTTTGAAGGATGGTTTCATAAAATGCGTTTTACAGAGTCCTCCACGGGGTCGCACAGAGTCGGACATGACTGAAGCGACTTAGCAGCAGCAGCAGCCACTTAGCCTGGGTTGGAACAGTCTTGATAAATGGATGTGAATTTTCCATTCAAACAAGATTTGTAGTGAATAAGCAAAGATAAAACCCATAAGGTTTTAAATAGTTTATTTTATACATTTATTCAGTTGAGACCTAAATATATTCTCTGATGGATTAGCACAGCCCTTTTAAGGGTGGACAAGTTTAATAAGTAACTGCAGCCATGAAATTAAAAGACGCTTACTCCTTGGAAGGAAAGTTATGACCAACCTAGATAGCATATTCAAAAGCCGAGACATCACTTTGCCAACAAAGGTTCTCCTAGTCAAGGCTATGGTCTTTCCTGTGGTCATGTATGGATGTGAGAGCTGGACTGTGAAGAAGGCTGAGCGCCGAAGAATTGATGCTTTTGAACTGTGGTGTTGGAGAAGACTCTTGAGAGTCCCTTGGACTGCAAGGAGATCCAACCAGTCCATTCTGAAGGAGATCAGCCCTGGGATTTCTTTGGAAGGAATGATGCTAAAGCTGAAACTCCAGTATTTTGGCAACCTCATGCGAAGGGTTGACTCATTGGAGAAGACTCTGATGCTGGGAGGGATTGGGAGCAGGAGGAGAAGGGGACGACAGAGGATGAGATGGCTGGATGGCATCACTGACTTGATGGGTGTGAGTCTGAGTGACCTCTGGGAGCTGGTGATGGACAAGGAGGCCTGGCGTACTGCAGTTCATGGGGTCGCAAAGAGTCGGACACGACTGAGCGACTGATCTGATCTGATCTGGTATATAAAGTTGGTGTAGAGTTTCAATTTGGCATTTTTGGTAATCTCTTTGCCTTGGATAATTTGGATTCAAATACTAGGCAACTCTCAAAGTAGACAAACATGCAGACCATACACCAGCCACCTAAATCAACAATAATGTTTATCAATCAAATATGAACCTGGGTGGGTTTCCTTGGGGGCTTATGGGGTAAAGAATCAGGCCTGCAATGCAGGAGACCCAGGCTCAATCCCTAGGTTGGGAAGATGCCTTGGAGAAGGGAATGGCTACCCACTTCAGTATTCTTGCCTTGACAATCCCATGAACAGAGGAGCCTGGTGGGCTACAGTCCATGGGGTTGCAAAGAGACAGACACAACTGAGCAGCAAAGCATGAAGCATGATGAACCTGGGCGATCTTCCAATCAATTGGATACCTTTCTGGACTTAGTTCTATTAGCCCCTTCTGTTACCGAACAAAAGTCACCTTAAAGATAAAGCTGTTAGTTCAGCCAGAGTCTCAGAGCTCTGAGAAGCAGCCTACATGCTCCCTTGTTTACCTAAAGCAGCACCATCAGTCTATAATAAGAGTCCTCGGGGATACGTCTCAGCCCACAGCCTTCCCCACCACCATCCAGGGATGACATAACCACTGAAGCATGTGACAATACCCAATTTCCTGATTTATTCTCCCTTGTGCTGGGCAGAGGGCATGACTTAAAGGCAAGACTCTTATCTTGGCAGGGGTCTGAGACTGTCTGCATCTCTGGAACAACCCCTGGTAGGTAATTGAGAAGTGACATTGATGGGTTCCCAGGGTGGCCTGATGCTTGTCCCGAGGACGCAGATATATGCTAGAAATCCAGCCCAAGGGCAGAGAGGAGGGGAAGAAACTGTAAAGCTTGCTAGTCCTGGTCTCCTTTGACCTCAGCAGAGAGAAAGATGCAGAGCTGGGAAAACGTATACTATTATTCTGTGGGCTTAGCATGAGCTTTTGCTTTTATTGCTAGCAGAGAGCGCTTAGTTCTTTGTTTGCTACACAGTCTATTCCCCAGAGGTAGCCTCCTTTTCTCTTGAAGGGATTTTAAAAAAACAAATCACAGTCCTTATTTTATTTGGTGTCCACCATTAAGAATTCATGCAGAGCAATTTTACTTGTTGCCAATTAAGCTCTCCCAATGGAAGTCTAGGATTATACCAAAGGCAACCTGTGTAATACTTGGAATTACTTTGGTCTACATAAATTAACCCCTTGAGGATAGAGACGTGCTAATTCTTAAGATGCCTGGATAATTCGATTCTAAGAACCAAAATACACAGAAGGCAAATCTCCAAGAAGTTCTGGGCTTGACTTTTCTTAGGCTGCGTGTGCTTTTGCTTCTTAACTATTTTACAGCAACAAGACAATTTCTGTATAACATGTTAGCAAAGGATGATCTTTTCCCAGAGATAGAATGATAGCATATAGCCTCTCAGTAAGCAACTTTAATGTCACATTTTACAGACACAGGGATTACTGCTAAAGGAAACTTTAGGCACTGGGGCCAATTACCTTCATCCCAAAATGTATAAATACGTCAAAATTATGGAGACCCTGAAGACTATTTGGGATGCGCATCATTTCATGGCAGTCTTCACTCTGCTTAGGTAGGCAGCATGTTGGATCATGGTGGGAATGAAAACAAAGCTCTTGCCCAATATTTTTTTCTATCTCTTCCCTTATATTAAGAATCACAAATAAGGCAGAATGCAAAAGTCTACTTTAAAGGATTTTGGATACACTGAAACTATCATTTTATTGTTGGACGGAGGGATCTTAGGGACTCTTATTGTACCCAGAGATCTCTACATGCTTTTCAGTGAAGTGTTTTCTTCCTCTTGGTGATATAGGCAACCAACATTTATTCCTCCAGGGAAGCACAAGTTCTGTGCTTTACCAGGGCAAACATTGCTTGTGATCAATGATTCTTCAGATTCTTGGAATCTGGTAGTATTGATACTTTGCCCCTCAGAACTTGGGGTTGACTTTCCTCTTTTATCAACAACCCAGACTCTTCACACTATTTGCTTCTCTTTTACAAGCTTCCCATCTCTTTTACAAACTACCCATACCATTTGCTTCTTTTTACAAACTACCATTCACAGGTACCCATCCCGTACCTGTGAAGTAAGGGGAGAAAGATGAAGATGAATATACAACTGTTTTTGTGTATTTGGCTACCAACTAGATAAGTCACCATTTCGCAAAATATATTCCTTAGACCTTTAGTCAGAGTAGATGCTCCAAGAAAAATAGGATTTGGGAATATTTTTTAAGAAGTCAAAAATATATTTTAGAGTCTATATTTGTTATGCATAACACATTAGCAATATAAATGGCTCTGAGTAGTTCTACAATTAAAAAAGAATCTTTTCTTTTTTTCTACTTTTTGTCTACACCATGCAGCATGACAGATCAGGATTTGGGAATATTTTTTAAGAAGTCAAAATTATATTTTATAGTCTATATTTGATATGCATAACACATTAGCAATATAAATGGCTCTGAGTCGTTCTACAATTAAAAAAAAATCTTTTCTTTGTTTCTATTTTTTGTCTACACCATGCAGCATGACAGATCTTAGGTCCCTGACCAGTGATTGAGCCTGTGCCCCTTGTAGTGGAGTGCCTTGTCCACAAATGTCAAGAGTGCCTTAATTGAGAAACTCTAGCTTAAATATAGCTTGTTCAAATGAGACTTCAATTTGGCATCTATCGGTTGGAAATTGGCACTGTGCATTCACCAGATCTTGTCATTTAATTTTGGCCTTGAAACTTACTTATTCTTCGCTTATTTACAGGCTATTGATAACTCTAACTCTGAAAATCTGAAATGAATACTTTGACATTATCTGGTTCAGTCACTGGCAAGCTGTTGTTGCTTAGTCACTAAGTCGTGTCTGACTCTTTTGCAACCCGTGAACTATAGCCCACCAGGCTCCTGTGTCCATGGATTTCCCAGGCAAGAACACTGGAGTGGGTTGCCATTTTCTTCTCCGGGGTCTTCTGGACCCAGGATCAAACCCACATCTCCTGCATTACAGGTGGATTCTTTACCACTGAGCCACCTGGGAAGCCCCACAAGCCATTAGGGGTATATTATATTAGACATTTCTACACAAATTCTATAAAGCCTTTTATGACATGTATTAAATTCTACATCATCCAGCTGTATAAGTATTAGAGAAAAAAGATTATACATGTACATGTTATAAAGATTATCAGTACATGTTATATATAGGTAATGCTATTTTAGATATTATATGCTTCATACAATCTCAGTGCTCAGTTATCTTAAATACTGGCTATATCGATACCTTCTTTTTATACCTAAGGAAACTCTGTCTCAGAGATGTTACCCAGTAATCACTTTGGGCAGACCAGGGCCAGAGTCTATGTCTCTAAAACCTCCAATCCAGTCTTATTTCCATTTCTAGAGTGTTATGCTGCCTCTATTTGTCATACATAATTTCACATATGTGACATGAAAGAGTAATTAACACCATAAATATTCATGAATCCCATTTGTATTTTCCAACTGTTTGTGTTTGTTCTAAACTCTTAATCTAAGGCTGCAAATGGATAAAGATTTCTGTCAAATATCAGGAGAAAGTCTCAGCAGTTGTTTTCTCACACTCCTTCTTGTCAGTCACAGATATATTTAGTCAAATCAGAAATAGTAACAGATGATATAAAAATCATTAAGTACAAAAGAGCCTTTTTCTCCTAATCTTAACTTTACTCCTTAAAACAAATAAACGTACAAAAATATATGATCACATTTCAACATCAACTTATAAATAAGTTGTTGCTGGTTATGTTTATTTTTTCTTATCAGGCAGGGAGAGGCAGAGCAATTGAAATGCGCCCAGATTTGTACTCAAGTCTTAGACTAGGTTCTAGATCCCAAATCCACCCTCTTCTTCAGATAAATTCACAGACGTTTTCTTCTGCTGGTATCAAAATATTAATTGAGATAAATGCTCTTTGCCAGACATCTATATTTGAACTCCACAAATTCCTTAACAATTTGAAA
This sequence comes from Tragelaphus eurycerus, assembly GCA_935064755.1. Classification (NCBI taxonomy): domain Eukaryota; kingdom Metazoa; phylum Chordata; class Mammalia; order Artiodactyla; family Bovidae; genus Tragelaphus; species Tragelaphus eurycerus. Next base: position 33,521,786 of record CAKXYN010000013.1, read on the forward strand.
ACCCAGAGTACATTATAGGTCTATTTCAGCACAATACTAAACAGGACCCCAAAATAACCAGTTATCTTGAGAGTATGATTACAACAATATATTTGTGTCACAGCACATGGCTATGCTATAAAAAATGACTAAAGCCTGTTAAAGACTATGAGATTCCTTCACAAAAATAAGACTTTTCATTCTTATATCCAATCTTCTACCATTTGTCCAATTCTTTTATCATTTAGCAATAGGCAATAACAGTATGACGTACATCTTCTATGCTTTTGATCAGTCCTCAAAGACTGTGGCCATAAATCAATGCTGACTACTATTATTGTTGGAAGATCAAAATATTCAAAGTTGGTATTTCCCTGGTGGTCCAGTGGTTAAGACATTCCCTTCCACTGTAGGGGGTGCAAGTTTGATCCCTAGTCAGGGAGCTAAAATCTCACATGTATTATGACCAAAAAACCAAAACATTTTTTTTAAAAAGCAACATTGTAACTAATTCAATAAAGACTTTAGAAATAGTTCACATCACAATAATATTTTTAAAATATTCAGAATTTTTAAGTTATAGGTTAAGTATAAATGGAAGACCATTAGTTAATATCAACATCAACAGAAGTTGTAACGGTTACACAAAAGTTGTAACAGCTACAAATCAAACGCACAATAAAAATCAGAAAACATATATACTGAATTATGGGAATGTTTGTTTGACTTCAGACACTTTAGCTGTGCTTGTGTTTGTGGTATGCTATGGTCCTTGGCATATCATAGAGTCTACCTTAACTCAAGAAAGCAGTTTAAATATTTAATAATAAATAGAAAAAAAAGCCCCCCACTGCTCAATGTCACTCATAAATCGTTCACCATAAACTATTTGGCTGTAGTTGAAGTTGTGATATTGTAATAAGCATCAGAAAGCCTATCACTGTAAGTCAGTCAGGATCTGTTTGCAAAATATAATCAAGTATAATTTCATGATTCAATAAATAGTATGTAAATCTACTATTATTGGTTTTCATTTTCATTTCAATACTACCATTTCCATTTCCTCACTCTTATTCTGACTATTCAAATATCATTATTGCCCTTTATTATTATTCAAATAAAGCTTTTCTCTTAGATCTTGTGATGCTATATGTAAGCCTTTGCTTCTTTACTAGCAATAATTCTATTTCTGAAGGAAAATGGATGTGATTGCCCACAAAAATCTGAGCTCTTACTTTAGGTTAGGTGATGTCTGTGCCTGAAATGAGATTTTAATTTAATCATGTTGGAGAAAACCAAAGGTTTTTATTAACTACCTTAAGAAAGCAGGAAAATATCCTTTTCCATGCAGGTTTTTTTGATTCAAAAATGTGTGAAACTATTATTCCTCTTCAAAAATGTATATAAAACACACTGACCAAATTATTAATAAAGTATAATTTATTCATCAGATGGTATTCATCATTCATATATTTTTCTTTGGAAAGATGGGGGAAGTTATTTTATACAAATAGTATAAAGAAAATGTTACAATTCAGTTAAATACACTTTGCAATACATCTATGGAAATATAATTTAAAAGGCATATAGCCATAAATACATTGCTATTGGTACACACTAGTTCTCAAAATAAAACTGTATCAGCAAGTTATAGATCTCAAAATTAAATCTAACAAATATTGCATCAAGTTGTGTCTTTTAGTGACAAGTGGACTTAAAAATTATACAGTTTTGTTGTATCCTATTAGCAGTTTTCTTCTAGGTAGAAAAATAGAATACTGTCTATTACTATAACCACAGATTCGTTTCCTAGTTTCACAACAAGTCGGACATGACTTAGAGACTGAACATGTTTCCTTGTAGGAAAACTAACATCAGAGCAGAACAAATGAGTCAAATGGATTTGGATGAGGTTGAGCAAGAAAGCCACAGGGTTAGGTCATACTTACCTCCCTAATATCTTTGTGTACAGAGGGAGGCTTCCCTGGTAGCTCAGAGGATAAAGTGGCTGCCTGCAATGCAGGAAACCCAGGTTCAATCCCTGGGTTGGGAAGATTCCCTGGAGAAGGAAATGGCAACCCACTCCAGTACTCTTGCCTGGAAAATTCCATGGACAGAGGAGCCTTGTGAGCTACAGTCCATGGGGTCCCAAAGAGTTGGACACAACTGAGCGACTTCACTTCACTTCTTCACAGAGGGGGAACTGGCTTCCATGCCATGAGGAGGTAAGACTTTAGGGGCTTATTGACCCCTTAGATCGGATCAGATCAGATCAGTTGCTCAGTCGTGTCTGACTCTTTGCGAACCCATGAATCGCAGCACGCCAGGCCTCCCTGTCCATCACCAACTCCCGGAGGTCACTCAGACTCACATCCATCGAGTATTGACCCTTTAGAGAGGAAGCTAATTATATTCAATAATTCTGATGCAGTGTAAGGTATCATGTAATTGAACACTAACATATTTATTCTAGATAACAAGAGCTACAGGAATTTAGTAAGTGGAATTCAGAGTCCATACTAGCACTGGCAAAAACATGGCTACATGGACTTTAAAGATCTGGATAATCCTATCACAGTAATCTCCATTCCCTAGAAGCCTCAGGGAATGAGTTACTTCGGAAAACTTATATAACACTTATATAATACTCTTCTCTTTTTGCAATTTACCTGCAGATGTTTTCACACCCAGAGTCAGAATCTATCACATAAAACAAAAACCAAACCAAACATGGGGGACCTACACAACAGCATTCTTGAAATATGTATCTTATAATATAAAGAGAAATTTTAAGCAGAAGTGTTCTCAGCCTTTCAATTATAGAAAAACATAAATAATATTTAGGCAGGCAAAGGCCAGAGGATTTGGGTTCTAGTTTCTGCAAGAATACAAGTATTCTTGCCTGGAAAATCCCATGGACTGAGGAGCCCGGTAGGCTACAGTCCATGGGGTCACAAAGAGTCGGACATGACTGAGCGACTTCACTTTCACTTTCTTTTCTACAATATGTTTGTTGCATGGCTGTGGACAAATGCATTCCTTGACCTTGGCAAGTGTTATGATTTCTACCATCCTCCAAGCTCTGAGCAGGTCCTTCACTCAAGGACAACTTGTGACACGACTGTTTTACTTTAATTAAAGGAATGGAACTCTTTAGGTAGCCTCTGCTGATTTTTGCCCCCAAAGGTGCTTTTGCAACCAAGTAGAAGAGACCTTTTGCCAACTCATGCTTCTGTGATCAAGATTAAAGCTATAGATGCAGCTATTAAGTTAAGAAGTAGATTTAACTCACCTCCAGAGACTTCTGTGTTGCTCCTCAAGTTGATTTAACAGATGTTCAATGTATTTGTTAGAGTCCATGTATTCCTGTACATAGAAAAATAAAGCTGCATTACACCAAAGACAAAGGCAAAGACAAAACCTCTACCATAGGCATCAGGATTCTAAGACCATCTTTATCTCTACAGGAAAATTTTGGACAAGATAATTCCCTTGGTCCCTCTCATTTGTAGGAATAGATGCTTCTATGCATCTATGCATATGCATTGTCATTTGGGGACAAATAAGTTTTCCCCCATATCCTATAATGGTTCCATGAATGAAAAAATGGAGGAGAACTAGAGTTCTATCAAGTCAGCATAAAAATCCTCTTAATCACAGAGAAAAGCCAAATTTCTTAGTCATTTACACTATATTTTATGTCTATATGTGCTGTGTGCTCAGTCGCTCAATTGTGTCTGACTCTTTATGACCCCGTGAACTGTAGCCCACCAAGCTCCCATGTCCATGGAATTGTCCAGGTGAGAATATTGGAGCAGGCTGTCATTTCCTACTCCAGGGGATCTTCCTGACCCAGGGATGGAATCCATATCTTTTCCATCTCCTGCATTGGCAGGCATATTCTTTACCACTGCACCCCCTGGGAAGCCATGTTTTATACATTTTGCCATATAAAAGTCTGGGGTTGTGGGGGGATAGGACTTGAGCCAACCTTAGAAAAAGGAGGAATAAAGTAGACAGTGCAGGTCTTGATTATACTGATTTTACACAAATCACTTTCTAGCAAAAACACTATTTTTGAGCTACATAGAAACTACATATTCACTGCCCTCCTTCACTGGGCATATTGTTTATATTGATGAATCACACGTTTATTTTCCCTTCATTTCCTTATATGAACAATGCAATTTGTTCTTGGTTTTCCTTTTTTTTCTTTTTATCTTATTTATTTCCTTAGAAAACCAATCTTCAGCTTCTAAGAAGATATACAGGCAACCTTTTCTTGTTTAGAAATACTCATAAATTTGTGTAAATCAAATTAGGTTTTCAAAAAACATCTCCAAAAAATGAGGGATTCCTTCATTGCATGACAACTGCTCATAGAATCTGTAGGTTATTGAATCTAATTATTTTAAAATTTGTGATTCCTGAATATGAGGTTCACATACAATCATTTTAATTGCTAACTATGTTGAAAAATACAACAACAACAATGACAGCAATGAAAACTTGTATAATTTATTTTATCCTGAACCTAATACTTCTTTCTCTTTCTCTTTGAGGAGCCCACAGGCCTCTGTGTCTACATCACAGCAGCCTTAGACAGAAGAGTGTGCAGTGATTTCAGTGTTAGGGTACCCATGAAAATTACCATTTTATATCTTATTGATTTAAGATAAACTAGGAACCCAGATTAATATTGATACCTTTTTAAAACATTTTTATTTTGATGGAATACTATATAAAATCAGTTGTTTCTATAAAAATATTGACTATAATGGGTGGGGGAGTAGAAGACACACAGTAAGAGCTGACCTTATGTAATAGGAAGGGCTCTGTTCAAGTTTCTGGACCTGTATAGCCTTGGAGAAGCCTTTTCACCTTTCTACAATATTTCAGTTTGACTGGAGGGCATCCCAAATCCTTATCTAACAAAACTATTCTAATAGTTTTCCATAATTCTATTGCAGAAAACTAGCCAAAGAGTTTTATTCTTGTTAATATGCATGTTCAGGTGAGTTATTTAAACAAGACCATCGACATGAAAAGCAAAACAGAAATCTGTTACTGCAGGAAGTTGCAATGGTTTGTGGTAACACTATTAAGTATCTTGATCAAGGTTTAAACATGAGAGGAACACTCAAAATCCTTAAAGATATTTTCAAATACATGCTTTGAAAAAATATTAAAGACAGTGTTTCTAAATAAAGGCAAATATATAAACTTCAAGGTCACCCATCCAGTCTTCATTCATTTTTTTTCAACACTTATTATATGTCATGTACTGTTCTAACTTCATAGATATAGTAGTACCTAAGAGGAAGAAAATTCCTGCCCTCAGAGAACTTACATTCTGTAGAGAGATACATAACAAGGAAGTGATCAGATTGATTTCAGGTTGGTTACCTGCTAGGAAGGAAATGACAGATGATAGGAAGGACTTTAAGTGGGGAGGGCACCTCCTTTATATACCATGGCTGGAAGAGGATTCTGAGCAAATGAATTCTGGGTCTGGGGCCTGGTAGAGAAATAGGCAAGCATATAGAGAAAGGAAGAGGAGGAAGAACACCACAGGCAAAGGAAACAGCATAAGCAAAGACCCCTAAATGTGGTATTTAGGAACAGAAAGGAAGCCAGTGGGGCCAGGGAACAGAGCCTGAGGTGTGTAGTCTAAAAAGAAGTTGGACAAGAAGTGAGTATTAGGCACTCAATCATGTCAGACTCTTTGTGACCCCATGGACTGTAACCCATTAGGCTCCTCTGTCCTTGGAATTCTCCAGGCAAGAGTACTGGAGTGGGTAGCCATTCCCTTCTCCAGGGGATCTTCCTGACCCAGGGATCGAATCCGGGTCTCCTTAATTACAGGCAGATTCTTGATTCTTTACCATCTGAGCCACCAGGGAAGCCCTCCCTGGACAGGAAGGCAGGGGCCAAACCATGTGCAAGCTCTAGTAACCAAGAGATCTGTGTTCTGCTCATTCTGCTTAGCTCAAGTCAGAGGTGGACTCTAAAAGGTGATTACAAATATCCAAATATAATTTATAATCTATAGATTACAGATTATAATCTATAATCTATAGATTACAGATTATAATCTATTGGATTATAATCTATTGGATTACAAATATCCAAATATAATCTATATCCAAATATAATCTTTGGATCAAAGAGATTTAGGTTCAAATCCTGGTTTTGGTACTTACTAGCTGTGCCCCCTCAGGCAAGTCATTTAATCTCCCTAAACCTTACTTTTTTTTCATAGAGATAAATAACTGAAGAGGTATAGTAAGGATTAAATAAAACAGTTTAAGCATATAACACAAGGCAAGCAGTGAACAGAGCCAGTTCCATAGGATCAAACCTCTTCTCAAAAGGCAAACCGCTTTACAAGGTGAAGGTTATATGCATTTTCTCTTCTCTTACTCAGCTTCAAGGTTTGTAAGTCAACACTTCTTCAATTATAGTTGGATTTTAGAACAGGTAGTTAGAGATTAACAGTAATTATACAGCTTTTCAACCATTTATTAGGTATATCTGGATTATGATTTAAACTATAAATGCTATTTCAAATAACAAATACAGACAGGGTGCTTCCATATAAGGTATTTTTACCCAATTGTCCATAAAAATAGTTATAATATAATGACATCTTAAACCACAAAAAATGGAAAACTAAAACTATGAATTCTTCATCCTTCTTTTCAGCTTAATTTTTCTCCATGACATGCTTACTTCTAATATCCAGTTTATGTTACTTGCATATTTATTGGGTACTGCCTATACCCCACCCCTATGTAAACACACACAGATACACACACACACACACAAAGACACACTAACTTAAATGAATTGAAAGAAGAAAAGATGATGCTTACATGTGCTTTCTGTTAAATGAAATGTTTTCCCCTGCCCAAGAGAATTTAGGCAGTACCTCATACATTTATCAATTCTGGCTCCTGAATTGGAAAGATTTGTTAACTAATAATAAACACCTATCATTCTGTAAGAATAAAATAGAATTATTCTACTGGGAATCATTTACATTTGGAGATTAATTCCCAGAAAACAATGGAGGAGGATCACAGTGGGGCTGGCAGTGGTGCACACTGGAATTACAGTCACAGCGAGTACAATGCTGTAGCAACGGTGCCTATGGTGCCAGCTTGAGTATAAACACATACTGAATGTTCTTAACACAAGCTCCAATATTCCAGAGTATCAAAGAAAGGGAGGCAAAAGTTTACCTCAGTATAACACAGCTCTCCAATGTGCCTGAGAGACTGGACATCGGGAGACCTTGGAGAAAAGATTTCTGAAGCAACTTAGCACATGTGCATGCAAGCTAGAAGAAAAACATATACCATATTCCCATTGTCCTTGGTGTCGATGTTCATTGTAACATTATCCATGAAAAATGCCAGTTTCATCAGGCTTGCTTTGCCTAGAAGGTACTTCTCCTGTCACTCAGCATAAAAACTATATTCAAATATAGTTATTAACATGGTGAACATTGTATTCTATTCATTTTCCTTATGACAAACCCACAGTAGATTTTACAGTAGAAGTGACAATAAAAACACTTACACAGTCCAGTGAAGGAAAAACAATCTAGATAAATAAAGGATAAAGATGAAAATGAATAGGGACATGATGGATATTAGGTCAGAAAATGTAGGTGTGTCTTATTAATTATAGCTTTTGAGTATCTGGCAAGATTTGTAAGGTAAACAGTGATCAAAGGGATAATTAAAGAGACCTTTTAGCATAAAATTGAGAAAAAGAAAAACACTTGATTTTACACATCAAAAAGTTTCCTCACACTCCAGGTAGATTTTACAGAAAATCATCCACACTCCACCCACATGCTGCTGCTGCTACCCACATAAGGGCTGAAAAAAAAAAAACAAACTGTGTTTGGGGTGGGGGCTGGAAGACTGCATGCACCCAAACAGACAAATGGGTCTCCTACCAAGGATTTTAAAAAGGCTAACTGCATAGCTTCTGGCAAGTCCAGATGTCCATTGAAACCTTTGAGTCTTAATCCATAAACAATCCCAATAAAGTAGATTCTTTGTAACAAAGCAACAGAAAGACATTCCCAGGTTTACATGAATTCAGAAAGTAAAGCACCTCCCTTAATTAAAAATACATGTGCATCGTACCTGGACTGGCGACTCATTTCAGATATGATATTATACATATTTCAATGCTATTCTCCCAAATCATCCCACCATCTCCCGTTCCCAGAGTCCAAAAGTCTGTTCTATACATCAGTGTCTCTTTTGCTGTCTCGTAAACAGGGTTATTGTTACCATCTTTCTAAATTCCATATATATGCGTTAGTATACTGTATTGGTGTTTTTCCTTCTGGCTTACTTCACTCTGTATAATAGGCTCCAGTTCCATCCACCTGATTAGAACTGATTCAAATGCATTCTTTTTAATGGCTGAGTAATATTCCATTGTGTATATGTACCACAGCTTTCTTATCCATTCATCTGTGGATGGACATCTAGGTTGCTTCCAAGTTCTGGCTATTGTAAACAGTGCTGCTATGAACATTGGGGTACACGTGTCTCTTTCAATTCTGGTTTTCTCAGTGTGTATGCCCAGCAGTGGGATTGCTGGATCATAAGGCAGTTCTATTCCCAATTTTTTGAGGAATCTCCATACTGTTCTCCAAAGTGGGTGTACTAGTTTGCATTCCCACCAACATGCCTGATAATGGATGCCTGGGGCTGGTGCACTGGGACAACTCAGGGGGATGGTATGGGGAGGGAGGAGGGAGGAGGGTTCAGGATGGGGAACACATGTATACTTGTGGCAAATCCATCTTGATGTATGGCAAAAGCAATACAATATTGTAAAATTAAGCAAAATAAAATTTAATTTTTTTTTATCAAGAATCTCTTTTATTGATTATCAGAAACATTACAAACATCTAATATGAACAAATTGTAACATGACAGTATTTAGTTTGAACAATTAATGCATTTCAGATATAATATTATACATATTTCAATGTTATTCTCCCCAATCATCCCACCCTCTCCCGGTCCCAGAGTCCAAAAGTCTGGTCTATACATCAGTGTCTCTTTTGCTGTCTCGTAAATAGGGTTATTTTTACCATCTTTCTAAATTCCATATATATGCGTTAATATACTGTATTTGTGTTTTTGTTTCTGGCTTACTTCACTCTGTATAATAGGCTACAGATGACTGGATAAGCAAGCTGTGGTACATATACACAATGGAGTATTACTCAGCCATTAAAAAGAATACATTTGAATCAGTTCTAAGGAGGTGGATGGAACTGGAGCCTAAAATAAAATTTAATTAAAAAAAAAAAAATACATGTGCATGGCAGGGGTGGGGGTGGGTGGGGCAGGGAGAGGTGTTCCAAGGTGGAGACTCAGGAAGATCAAGAACTCACCTTGCCCCATGGATACACCAACTCTACAGCTATATACGGGACAATATTTTTCAAAAAAGAACTGAAAATTAGATGAACTGCTCCTCCACAACACATGATCAAAGGACCACAGTGAGATTGGTAGAAAATGCAGAGATGCAAGCTCGCCAAAAATTCCATCCCTGGTACAGAGTCCCACAACAAGGCGGGATCTCACAAACAGACAGCTTCTCCCCAGGATGACGAATTTGTTCCCCACATCAGCCAGCCCAGCCCTGGAACCTACAACAAAGAAATGATCCCCCAAAACATCTGGCTTAGAAACCAGCAGAGCTTATGTTCAAGGAATCCAAAAGTCTGTGTGAACTAAAAATGCTACCTGCCACATAAGTAAACAAAGTGTGTTGCTGACATCAAGCCATCACATTGTAGCTGCCTTAATGGTGAGCCCTGAGAGAACTCAGGATGGAGGCAGGATCTGTCCCACAAGTATCAGCCAGCTGCTTACAGCCACCTCTGGTACTTCCTGAGGAGACTAGAATAAGAAGCACAGGACACTGACCTTAGGTGCATATCAAAGGAATGATTTCAATGAGCCCAGACTTTGCATCTTCGCATATATAGAAAAGTGCCAAATTCCTTAACTTGAAATATCTGGTTTTCCTTAATTAACAGTAATCTTTTGAGGGTCTGACTACCTGGCCTTTGTTGCAAAAATTCCTACATAGCCTGGCTCCCTCCCTTGCCTCTTGGGAGCAGTCTTTCAGAGTTATCTGAGATGCTGTGTCTCAGCCTTAAGTCCTCAGTGTTGTCCACTGACTAAAACATAACTCTCAACTTTTAGGATGTGCATTTTTTTTTTTTTTTTTTAGTTAACAGTTGAGGTGACTTGAGATTCTCCTTTTAAAAAGGCTTGCATGAGGTCTCATTTGCCCTAGAAACAAGTGAAAGTGTTAGTCGCTCAGTTGTCCAACTCTTTGGAAGTCCATAGAATGTAGCGTGCCAGGCTTCTCTGTCAATGGAATTCTCCAGGCAAAAATACTGGAGTGGGTAGCCATTCCTTTGTTCAGGATATCTTCCTGACCCTGGGATCAAACCCAGGCCTCCTGCATTGCAGGCAGATTCTTTGCCATCTGAGTCACCAGGGAAGCCTCATTGGCCCTAGAACCCACTGCAAAACCAGCAGTTTGAAAAGTGCCTGGAACATGAAGTAGATTCATATGCTAATCTTCAAGCATCTGCTGGGGGAGGTCAGGACTGTTGGAGCTCTTTCTGGAGACTGGAGTGTTGGAAGATGTCATTTTGCACTCTCCCACCTTGTTAGCACAGGCAGGTATGCAGATAGGGGACTCTCCCACTGTCTTGGTAAGACAGGCAGGGATGAGTGGGTATGACATTCCCTCACTCCCTGGCTGGTACCAGCTAGTGTAAAATTATGACACTCTCCCACTCCCTTGCTGAAGTTGGCAGGGGCACATAAACAAGGATTTTTCCTGATGTCATGCTGAAGCCAAGGAGCATGTCCCACCCCCATGCATTCCAGATGCCTGTCTAGAGCCAGCAAGCTCAAGCAACCCAGACAGACAGACTATGCCCCCCTGATCATCTGGCCCTGGTGGGCAAGGGGATTTGCATTCCTAGGCCCCATGGAACTATAACAATTGGAAAGATAGTTATTGACAGGATGCCACATCCAGAGCACTGTACAGGTAGTAGACTGAAACACACCTCCAGTCTTGTTGAAAAAGACAATTTACTTGTCCTGGAGATTCTGCTTGAGGGATAGGCTTCAGGTCTACACACATCTAAAGAGTACAGAGGCATTCTTGGGAAATGTAAGACACCATTCTTGCATACTCCCTTGATCTCCCTGAGCTCACTGATACCTCCCAGAAAGGAGCTTATACACTTGTCTAGAGGTCTGATTTACAGAGATGCTACCCAAGGGTCACCTCCAGATTTCCTGGTCTGAAGGCCAGCAGGGCTTATGAATATGGTCCACAGGACTATATATTTGCATACTTCAAAACCTGTTCTCCAAGTATCTGGCTTTCAAATAGCCTAAAGCTAAGTACAAAGTGAGATCCTTCCCCTTGCAATATGTAAAAGTCTTGACACACCTTCAACAACAGGAATCTGTCAAGAATAAATCAGGCTGTAGGACAATCACAAAGGTTCAAAAGACAACCAACCACCAGGGCAAGGTTGAATTATAAAGTTCCTCACATACACAAAGCCAGTACTTCAAGACACAGAGAGATTACCATCTCACCTAATACATAGGAAAGTTAAAGTTAAATCGGTCAGTCGCATCCGACTCTGCCACCCCGTGGGCTGTAGCCCACCAGGCTCCTCCATCCATGGGATTCTCCAGGCAAGAATACTGGAGTGGGTTGCCATTTCCGTCTCCAGGGGATCTTCCTGACCCAGGAATTGAACCCAGGTCTCCCACATTAGAGGCAGACGCTTTAACCTCTGAGCCACCAGGGAAGCTGGGTTAATACTTAGGAACAGAGCATCAAACAGAATGACAAAACAGAAATATGTGCCAAGACTTGTTCTTTCTTTTGGCACATATTTCTGTTTTGTCATTCTGTTTGATGCTCTGTTCCTATGGAACAGTGGAAACAGTGGAAACAGTCAGACTATTTTGGGGGCTCCAAAATCACTGCAGATAGTAACTGCAGCCATGAAATTAAAAGATGCTTACTCCTTGGAAGGAAAGTTATGACCAACCTAGAAAGCATATTGAAAAGCAGACATTACTTTGCCAACAAAGGTTCGTCTAGTCAAGGCTATGGTTTTTCCAGTGGTCATGTATGGATGTGAGAGTTGGACTGTGAAGAAAGCTGAGCGCCAAAGAATTGATGCTTTTGAACTGTGGTGTTGGAGAAGACTCTTGAGAGTCCCTTGGACTGCAAAGAGATCCAACCAGTCCATTCTAAAGGAGATCAGCCCTGGGTGTTCTTTGGAAGGACTGATGCTAAAGCTCAAATTCTAGTACTTTGGCCACCTGATGCTAAGAGCTGATTCATTGGAAAAGACTCTGATGCTGGGAGGGATTGGGGCAGGAGGAGAAGGGGACGACAGAGTATGAGATGGCTGGATGGCATCACTGACTCGATGGACATGAGTTTGAATGAACTCTGGGAGTTGGTGATGGACAGGGAGGCCTGGTGTGCTGTGATTCATGGGGTCGCAAAGAGTCGGACACGACTGAGCAACTGAACTGAACTGAATCTACCTGATAAAGAATTAAAAGCAATAGTTATAAAACTGCTCACTGAACACAGATGAATATATGAACACAGTGAGAACTTCAGCAAAGAGATAGAAAATATAATGAAATACACACAGCTTAGAACACAATAACTGAACTAAAAAAATGCACTAAAAGAATTGACTAGTAGACTAGATAAAGTGGTAGAAAGAATCAATGATTTAAAAGACAAAGCAAGGAAACTCATGTACACTAAAGCAGCAACAACAACAATAATAATACAAGCAAAATTAAAGTGAAGAGATCTTAGAGGATCTGTGGGAAAAACATCACAAGGACTAACATTCACGTTGTGATGGTCTCAGGAGAAGAAAAAAGAAAGGGGCAGAACTTATTTGAAGAAATAATGGCTGAAAAGTTCCCTAACCTAGTAAAGGAAACAGCCATCCAGGTCTCAGAAGCCCAGAGAACTCCAAATAAGATGACATTCAGACAGAAACTCATAAGAAAACATTGGGCTTAGTGACAACTTACATCAGATCTACTTAATAGACATCTACAGAATATTCTTGGTGGCAGAATATTCCCACTTCCCAGGTGACACTAGTGGTAAAGAACCTGTCTGCCAGTACAAGAGACATAAGAGGTTCAGGTTCACTCCTTGGGTTGGGAAGATCCCCTGGGGCGGGGCATGGCAACCCATTCTGGTATTCTTTCTTGGATGATCCCATGGACAGAGGAGCCTGGTGGTCTACAGCCCATAAGATCACAAACAGGCAGAACTAAAGTGACTTAGCATGCACAAAATATTCCATCCAAAAGCTGAAGGACATATCCTTTTCAAATGCACATGGAACATTCTCTAGGACAGATCATACATTAAGCCATAAAACAAATTTCAATATTAAGGAGACTGAAATCATATCAAGCATTTCTTCAAACCACAATCGAATGAAACTTGAAATCAATTACTAGAAGAAAACTAAAAATCACAAATATATGAATATTTAACAACAGACTACTGAACAACCACTGGGTCAATGGAAAATACCAACAGAGAAATAAAAACATAGTTTGAGACAAAGGAAATACAACATATCAAAACCTATGGAGCAAAAGTGGTTCTAAAAGGGAAGCTTGAAGAAATATCAGCCTACTTCAAGAACAAGAGCAATTTCAAAAAAACAATTTAAGTTTATATCTAAAGAAGCTAGAAAACAAAGATGAAACAAAGTACAAAGTCACCAAAAGAAAGTAAATAATAAAAATCAGATAGAAATAAAATAGAGACTAAAAGGACAATAGAAAAAGATCAGTAAAACTAAGAGCTGATTCTTTGAAAAGATAAACAAAATTGATGAACCCTTAGCCAGACTAACCAAGGAAAAAAAGAGGCCTGAAATAAAATCAGAAATTGAAGAGGAGATGTTGTAACTGATACTACAGAAATACAAAAGATCTTAAAGTAAGTAAGTAAGTGAAAGTTACTCAGTCGTGTCCAACTCTTTGTTACCCCATGGACTATACAGTCCATAGAATTCTCCAGGTCAGAATACTGGAGTGGGTAGCCTTTCCCTTCTCCAGGGGATCTTCCCAACCCAGGGATCAAACCCAGGTCTCCCACATTGCAGGCAGATTCTTTACCAGCTGAGCCACAAGGGAAGACCAAGAATACTGGAGTGGATAGTCTATCCCTTCTCCAGGGGATCTTCCTGATCCAGGAATCTAACTGGGGTCTCCTGCATTGCAGATGGATTCTTTAGCAACTGAGCTATCAGGGAAGCAAGGATCTTAAAAGACTACCCTAAACCATTACTTGGCAACTCATTGGGCTACACAGTAGTAATGAATACATTCTTAGAATCATAGAATCTTTAGAGATTGAATTAGGAAGAAATAGAAAATCTGAACAGACCAAAACACATAACGAGATTGTGGAAGGCTTTTGATTACTGATCAAACAGAAGTTTGGGACCAGATGGCTTTTCTAGTGAATTTTATTAAACATTTAAAGAAGAGTTAATACCTATCCTTCTAAAACTCTTTCAAAAGTTGAACAGGAAGAAATTCTTCGAAGCTCATTTGATGAGGCTAGTAGCATTATTGTGATACCAAAAACCAGGCAAACACAAAAACCAAAAACACCACAAAAAATCAAAATTACAGGCCAAAATCCCCAGTGAACACAGATGCAAAAATCCTCAACAAAATATCAGAAGTTCAAATTCAACAATACGTTAAAAGAATCATATACTATGATCAAGTGGGATTTACTCAAGGGATGTAAGGATGGTTCAACATCAACATCTGCAAAGTAATATGATACACTACATTAACCAAATGAAGAACACAAGTCATTTGATCATCTCAATAAATGTATAAAAACACTTCTGACAAAATTCAATATTCATTTATACTAAACTTTCAACAATGTGGGTACAGAGGGAATATACCTCACCATAATGAAGGTCATATAGGAGAAGCACACAGCTAACATTATACTCAACAGTGAAAAGCTAGAAATGTTTCCTCTAAGATGAAGATTAAGACAAGAATGTCCATTCTCCCCACTTTTATTCAACATAATACTAGAAATCCTTGCCAAAGAAATGATGCAAGAAAAATAAAAGGCATCCAAGTTGGAAAGAAAATAGTAAAACTGTCACTATAAACACATGACAGTATTTTATATGTAGAAAACCCTAAACTTTTCTCCAAAAGAATGTTAGAACTAATAACCAAACTCAGTGAAATGGCAGTCCCATTTACAATTGCATCAAAAAGAATAAAATACCTAAAATTAATTTTACCAAAAAGTTGAAAAACATGTACTCAGTAAACTCTAAGACACTGATAAAAGAAATTGAAGACACAAAGAAATGGAAAGATATTTCACGCTCATGGACTGGAATAGTTAATATTGTTAAATGTCCATGTTACTCAAAGCAATCTATAGATTCAATGCAATACTTATCAAACTCCAACATTATTTCACAGAAACAGAACAAATGATTCTAATAGTTATATGGAAACACAAAAGACTGTGAATAGCCAAAGCAATCTTGAGAAAGACGAACAAAGCATCATGGTCCTCAATTTCTAACTATATTTTAAAGCTAGAGTAATCAAAACAATGTGGCATTGACATGAAAACAGAAACACAAACCAATGGAACAGAGCAAAGAATCCAAAATAAATCCATATTTATTATATGGTCAGTTAATTAGTGACAAAGGAGCCAAGAATAAGCAATTTAAAAAGGATTGTCTCTTCAATAAATGGTGTTAGGAAAACTGGACAGCCACATGCAAAAGAATGAAACTAGACCACTATCTTACACCATATCCCCAGATTAACTCTAAATGGATTAAAGATTTGAATGTAAGACCTGAATTTGAAATTCTTAAAAGATAAAATAGATGGCAAACTCCTTGACGTGAGTGTTCTGTGATGAATTTTTAAATCTGATTCCCAAAGCAAAGACCAAAAATGCAAAAATAATGAAGTGGGACTACATTAAACAAAAACAAAAATTTCTACATAGCAAAGTTGTTATTCTTTGGTCACCCAGTCATGTCTGACTCTTTTCAGTCTCATAGACTGCAGCATGCCAGGCCTCCCTGTTCCTTACCATCTCACGAAGTTTGCCCAAGTTCAGGTCCATTGAATCAGTGATGCCATCCTGCCATCTTATCCTCTGATGCAAAGTTAACCATCAACAAAAGGTAGAGACAACCTTCTGAATAGAGAGAATATATTTGCAAATCATAAACCTGATAATGGGTTAATATTTGAAATATAAAACTCATACTAAGTCAGTGGCAAAAAATCCAACAAATCTGATTTTTTAATAAGCAGACATTTTTCTAAAGATCCAAATGAATAGTCAACAGATACATGAAAAGATGTTCAATATCACTAATCATCAGGGAAATGTGAATCAAAACCACAATGAAAAATGCTTCACACCTGTTAGAATAGCTATTATGAAAAACGACATATCTTGACAAGGATGTGGAGCAACGGGCACTCCCATGCACTGTAGGTGGGAATGTAAATTGGTGCAGCCAATTTGGAAAACAGCATGGAGCTTCCACCAAAAATAAAAATGGAACTACCATATGATCTAGTAATTCCACTTTCTTGGTGTATGCATTCTAAATCGATTCAGTCATGCCTGACTCTGTGCAACTCTATGGACTGTAGCCCACCAGGCTCCTCTGTCTATGGGATTCTCCAGGCAAGAATACTGGAGTAGGCTGCCATGCCCTCCTCCAAAGGAATCTCCTTGACCATACATAAAACTGTATAATGTTAAGTGAAAGAACTATGATGTAAAACTGTATAATCTTATGAATATGTATATATATATATATATACACGCATATTTGTATTCATTCCCTAGTGGCTCAATGGTAAAGAATCCACCTGCAATGTAGGAGATGTGGATTTGATCCCTGGATTTGGAAGATCCCATAGAAAAGGAAATGGCAATCCATTCCAGTATTCTTGTCTGGGAAATCCCAGAGACTGAGAAGCCTGGCGGGCTGGTCCACGGAGTCACAAAAGAGTTGGACATGACGTAGTGACTAAACACACACACACAAACATATACAAATATCAAAGAGGTGAGTAAAAATTATGTACCAGATATGTATATGTATGACAGAACGTGGTCCACTGGAGAAGGGAGTGGCAAACCTCTTCAGTATTCTTGCCTTGAGAACTCCATGAACAGTATGAAAAGGCAAAATGATAGGATACTGAAAGAGAAACTTCCCAGGTCAGGAGGTGTCCAATATGCTACTGGAAATCAGTGGAGAAATAACTCCAGAAAGAATGAAGGGATGGAGCCAAAGCAAAAACAATACCCAGCTGTGGATGTGACTGGTGATAGAAGCAAAGTCCGATGCTGTAAAGAGCAATATTGCATAGGAACCTGGAATGTCAGGTCCATGAATCAAGGCAAATTGGAAGTGGTCAAACAAGAGATGGCAAGAGTGAATGTCGACATTCTAGGAATTAGCGAACTCAAATGGACTGGAATGGGTGAATTTAACTCAGAGGACCAGTATATCTACTACTGCGGGCAGGAATCCCCAGAAGAAATGGAGTGGCCATCATGGTCAACAAAAGAGTCCGAAATGCAATACTTGGATGCAATCTCAAAAACGACAGAATGATCTCTGTTTGTTTCCAAGGCAAACCGTTCAATGTCACAGTAATCCAAGTCTATGCCCCAACCAGGAACGCTGAAGAAGCTGAAGTTGAACGGCTCTATGAAGACCTACAAGACCTTTTAGAACTAACACCCAAAAAAGATGTCCTTTTCATTATAGGGGACTGGAATGCAAAAGTAGGAAGTCAAGAAACACCTGGAGTAACAGGCAAATTTGGCCTTGGAACACGGAATGAAGCAGGACAAAGACTAATAGAGTTTTGCCAAGAAAATGCACTAGTCGTAACAAACACCCTCTTACAATAACACAAGAGAAGACTCTATACATGGACATCACTAGATGGTCAACACCGAAATCAGATCGATTATATTCTTTGCAGCCAAAGATGGAGAAGCTCTATACAATCAGCAAAAACAAGACCAGGAGCTGATTGTGGCTCAGACCATGAACTCCTTATTGCCAAATTCAGACTGAAATTGAAGAAAGTAGGGAAAACCACTAGACCATTCAGGTATGACCTAAATCAAATCCCTTATGATTATACAGTGGAAGTGAGAAATAGATTTAAGGTCCTAGATCTGACAGATAGAGTGCCTGATGAACTATGGAATGAGGTTCGTGACATTGTACAGGAGACAGGGATCAAGACCATCCCCATGGAAAAGAAATGCAAAAAAGCAAAATGGCTGTTTGGGGAGGCCTTACAAAAAGCTGTGAAGAGAAGAGAAGTGAAAAGCAAAGGAGAAAAGGAAAGATACAAACATCTGAATGCAGAGTTCCAAAGAATAGCAAGAAGAGATAAGAAAGCCTTCTTCAGCAATCAATGCAAAGAAATAGAGGAAAACAACAGAATGGGAAAGACTAGAGATCTCTTCAAGAAAATCACAGATACCAAAGGAACATTTCATGCAAAGATGGGCTCAATAAAGGACAGAAATGGCATGGACCTAACAGAAGCAGAAGATATTAAGAAGAGGTGGCAAGAATACACAGAAGAACTATACAAAAAAGACCTTCAAGACCCAGATAATCATGATGGTGTGATCACTCACCTAGAGCCAGACATCCTGGAATGTGAAGTCAAGTGGGCCTTAGAAAGCATCACTACGAACAAAGCTAGTGGAGGTGATGGAATTCCAGTGGAGCTCTTCCAAATCCTGAAAGATGATGCTGTGAAAGTGCTGCACTCAATATGCCAGCAAATTTGGAAAACTCAGCAGTGGCCACAAGATTGGAAAAGGTCAGTTTTCATTCCAATCCCAAAGAAAGGCAATGCCAAAGAATGCTCAAACTACTGCACAATTGCACTCATCTCACACGCTAGTAAAGTAATGCTCAAAGTTCTCCAAGCCAGGCTTTAGCAATACATGAACCGTGAATTTCCAGATGTTCAAACTGGTTTTAGAAAAGGCAGAGCAACCAGAGATCAAATTGCCAACATCTGCTGGATCATGGAAAAAGCAAGAGAGTTCTAGAAAAACATCGATTTCTGCTTTATTGACTATGGCAAAGCCTTTGACTGTGTGGATCACAATAAACTGTGGAAAATTCTTCAAGAGATAGGAATACCAGACCACCTGATCTGCCTCTTGAGAAATTTGTATGCAGGTCAGGAAGCAACAGTTAGAACTGGACATGGAACAACAGACTGGTTCCAAATAGGAAAAGGAGTTCGTCCAGGCTGTATATTGTCACCCTGCTTATTTACCTTCTATGCAGAGTACATCATGAGAAACGCTGGGCTGGGAGAAGCATAAGCTGGAATCAAGATTGCCGGGAGAAATATCAATAACCTCAGATATGCAGATGACACCACCCTTATGGCAGAAAGTGAAGCGGAACTAAAAAGCCTCTTGAAAGTGAAGGTGGAGAGTGAAAAAGTTGGCTTAAAGCTCAACATTCAGAAAACAAAGATCATGGCATCCGGTCCCATCACTTCAAAGGAAATAGATGGGGAAACTGTCAGATTTTATTTTTCTGGGCTCCAAAATCACTGCAGATGGTGACTGTAGCCATGAAATTAAAAGCTGCTTGCTCCTTGGAAGGAAAGTTATGACCAACCTAGATAGCATATTCAAAAGCAGAGACATTACTTTGCCAACAAAGTTTCGTCTGGTCAAGGCTATGGTTTTTCCTGTGGTCATGTATGGATGTGAGAGCTGGACTATGAAGAAGTCTGAGCGCCAAAGAATTGATGCTTTTGAACTGTGGTGTTGGAGAAGACTCTTGAGAGTCCCCAGGAGATCCAACCAGTCCATTCTGAAGGAGATCGGCCCTGGGATTTCTTTGGAAGGAATGATGCTAAAGCTGAAACTCCAGTACTTTGGCCACCTCATGCGAAGAGTTGACTCATTGGAGAAGATTCTGATGCTGGGAGGGATTGAGGGCAAGAGGAGAAGGGGACGACAGAGGATGAGATGGCTGTATGGTATCACTGACTCAATGGATGTGAGTCTCAGTGACCTCCGGGAGTTGGTGATGGACAGGGAGGCCTGGCATGCTGCGATTCATGGGGTCGCAAAGAGTTGGACACGACTGAGTGACTGATCTGATCTCATGTATATGTATATATGCCTGTATGTATACATACATACATTCTATACTCAACCATAAGTGAAAAATATGGAATTCACAATATAAAAGGAAGATTCAAAATAATTCAAACAGATTTAATGTCTAAAAATTCAACTACATTTATAAAATTAAACATCCTAGAAAGAAGATGTAGGATTGTACATGTACATGTACACAAGATCTTTGTGGTAGACAGAGGGAGTAGGAAGAGAAGGGGGGAAGCAGGAGGATGCAAAGATTTCTCTGTACATAGAGCCAGGGCTTCCCTATCTCTGTGGTGGCACTAGTAGCAAAGAATTCACCTTCTAGTGCAGGAGAAGAGATATAGGTTTGATACCTGGGTCGGGAAAACTCTCTGGAGGAGGATATGGCACCCCACTCCAGTATTCTTGCCAGGAGAATCTCACGGACAGAGGAGCCTGGTGGGCTACAGTCCATGGGGTCACAAACACTCAAACACAACTGAGCATCTGAGGACATAGATATAAAGTTATTGTTCTATTTGACTTGAAAATCAGAAAAGCTTAAACAAGGCTGTGCTATGCCTATTTATTTAACAGTTGGGAAAAGCAACTTAGTAATACATCATGAAAATTAAAACATTCATGTTCATTTGATCCAGAAATTTCATGTCTAGGAATCACCCTGAGTAAAAAGTCAAAACAAATGATGTTTAAAGTATTATTTATAGAAATATAAAAAATTTGATGTATTAGGTTCCAAAAATAAAGGGTTAGCACACTTTATCCATTTGAAGAATTATACAGTTTCTTAAATTTGTAAAGAATAGATAATAAAATGGATAACAGTATAATATTAGGTGAAAGAAATATGATATAAAACTGTATAATCTGATACAGCAGTGTTTTGAAAATATATGAAAGGTCAAAAGAGAATAAAACAAATAATACATGGTAATATTATGGACAAAATTAATTTCTTCACTATATAAATATTAAAAATGATGAATATTATTTAGAAAAATACAAGCCAAGAAAATAATGTCCAAAAATGTAATTATAATTAAATTTTAGAAAGCTGGATCTAAAATAACACAATAAAACAAAATCATTTATATTATCCTAGAGCTAAGCTGGTATTTGAAACACTGAAGCCTTTCTTCACTTGTTCTTGTCAATGTTCTGCTAAAAGCATTTCACCCAAGGTGAGGAACACCAAGTTACACCATGACATAGCTATATGATATGTTTTAAATTTTTTTACAAAGGTATGGCATCTGTTCCTTGTGCAAAGGAATCTAACTTATGCAAATTAGAATCATTTTGGAGCTATATTTCAGGGAATTTGCCTTTTACTTCTTTAATGAACATGCTTTAGGACAGTGAGTATGAAACATTTAAAGTAATTAGGTTTATAGATAAATGGAACACTGCATATCTGCGTAGTATAAGCCCACTTAATGTGAGCCTGGTATTGCCTGATCTGTGTCTGTTCTGAGCAAAGCCCATTATAAATGAATTCCAGTGATGAGACGATCTTGTTTTTCATTCACTTCAAGTGGAGTTTAAAATATAATACTATTTCAAAGCTTACAGAGATCCAAAATCCCTGAAAATAATCGTTATGTTATAATCACCATTATTTATGTCGGAGCTTGTGAAATCCTGTCAGCAGTTTTATACTACTTATGTAGGATTCCAAATCCACCTGCAGGCAAAGCTGTATGAACTAGGCCAGCTGTTCAAATCAACCTAGCTAGCATTAGTTACAGGATTTTTCACACCTGGGAAATGACTAACTACTATAACAAGTGATGCTGCCCTCAAAAGTTATTTTGTCACCTTAACAGAAAGGTACATCTATTCAGTAAATATGAAAACCTAAAACATACTCACTTTGGAAATGACATAACAAGGTAACAGACAAGAAAGGTACCTCATGCTTGATTAGCATCTGTGCCAACATAAGTTCCTCCAATAAAGTATTTTAAAATGTTAAACAACACAAACAAATCAATTCAGGAATACTAGCTGTGACAAATTCATCTCACTGCAATTATCTCTCCACTAGCCACCTCTAATTTTTCTTTTCCAGTCATTCTTTAAACCTCACTTGTACTGCAAATTCTTCAGTGGAACTGCTCCACTAGAGCCACTGATGGCCTCCACAGGTGGAATCTCAGAGTATTGCTTTGATCCTTATTGTATGAACAGTTCCTATAGCAAGACATATGAAATCATACTTTCTCCCTCTTTGGTAGTCAATGAAAGTGTTTCCTGCATGCTATCACTCTGAGATCTTTGTTGTTGTTTTTTCCTTCCTTCTTCTTCCTCTTCCAGTCCCTTATGTATTAAAAGTAAGGTTCTATCATAGGCCCCTTTTCTACTGGAAAATCCTATAGACTACTAGGTCTTCAGATCAGATCAGATCAGATCAGTCGCTCAGTCGTGTCCGACTCTTTGCGACCCCATGAACCGCAGCACGCCAGGCCTCCCTGTCCATCACCAGCTCCCGGAGGTCACTCAGACTCGCATCCATCGAGTCAGTGATGCCATCCAGCCATCTCATCCTCTGTCGTCCCCTTCTCCTCCTGCCCTCAATCCCTCCCAGCATCAGAGTCTTCTCCAATGAGTCAACTCTTCACATGAGGTGGCCAAAATACTGGAGTTTCAGCTTTAGCATCATTCCTTCTAAAGAAATTCCAGGATTGATCTCCTTCAGAATGGACTGGTTGGATCTTCTCGCAGTCCAAGGGACTCTCAAGAGTCTTCTCCAACACCACAGTTCAAAAGCATCAATTCTTCGGTGCTCAGCCTTCTTCACAGTCCAGCTCTCACATCCATACATGACCACAGGAAAGACCATAGCCTTGACTAGGCGAACCTTTGTTGGCAAAGTGATGTCTCTGCTTTTGAATATGCTATCTAGGTTGGTCATAACTTTCCTTCCAAAGAGCAAGCGTCTTTTAATTTCATGGCTGCAGTCACCATCTGCAGTGATTTTGGAGCCCAGAAAAACAAAGTCTGACACTGTTTCCACTGTTTCCCCATCTATTTCCCATGCAGTGATGGGACCAGATGCCATGATCTTCGTTTTCTGAATGTTGAGCTTTAAGCCAACCTTTTCACTCTCCACTTTCACTTTCATCAAGAGGCTTTTTAGCCCCTCTTCACTTTCTGCCATAAGAGTCGTGTCATCTGCATATCTGAGGTTATTGATATTTCTCCCGGCAATCTTGATTCCAACTTGTGTTTCTTCCAGTCCAGCATTTCTCATGATGTACTCTGCATATAAGTTAAATAAACATGGTGACAATATGCAGCCTTGACGTACTCCTTTTCCTATTTGGAACCAGTCTGTTGTTCCATGACCAGTTCTAACTGTTGCTTCCTGACCTGCATACAGATTTCTTAAGAGGCAGATCAGGTGGTCTGGTATTCCCATCTCTTTCAGAATTTTCCATAGTTTATTGTGATCCACACAGTCAAAGGCTTTGGCATAGTCAATAAAGCAGAAATAGATGTTTTTCTGGAATTCTCTTGCTTTTTCCAAATATCACCCAAAATCCAGAAACTCCCAAATATTTACCTGTAAGCTAGATCACCCTTTTGGGCTTCTCAGGTGGCTCAGAGTTAAAGAATCCACCTGCCAATACAGGAGACGTGGGTTCAATCCTTGGGTCAGGAAGATTCCCTGGAGGAGTAAATGGCAACCCACTCCAGTATTCTTGCCTGGAAATTCCATGGACAGAGGAGCCTGGTGGGCTGCAGTCCATGGGGTTGCAAAGAGTTGAACACAACTTAGCAAGTGAGCATGCAGATCACTCTTTTGAGGTCCAATCTCGTGTATCTGGCTGTTTACCAAATAGGTCCCTTTGAATGTGCCACAGATCTTCAAAGCACCTATTCCTTCATTTTTGTACCCTCCAGTACTTAGCCGAGCACTTGGAACATCACAGATGTGTGATAAATAAATGAATAAGTAAATTAGTTAATCAGCTAGACGTAGTCAGTCTAATAAAAGAGAATCTGAAATTATAAGTGTATTAGTTTGACCTTACAGGGCTATTTTTTGACTGAAAAAGTTTACAGTGGTCATAGAGACATTAGGCCAGGTTTCCAAAATCACTGTATGCTCACTTTTACTCTATTAGTACAAACTAGAAATGGAATCTGAAAAATAACCTATGGACAGTTTTCCAAAATCAGTGTGTTCCGCTGATCTCCTAATCCTTCCTCCTGAGGAAGATTTAGCTACACTGCTTATCTGTGCTATGTAAGTTATACAGGCTGTCAAAGATTTCAACACAATACAAAAAAAAGTCATAGCCAAAGTTTGTTGTCAAATAGAAGGATAATGGATAGCAAAATGAATAGTAAACCCCACAGGATGAAAATATCTCTTAATCTCTGTCACATATGAGAATTTCATTAACATAAATTAATAGTGACAGAGTATAGACAAATAGTACATGTGGTCCTCAAAAAGTTTCATTGCCTGCTATTTGGTACCAAGGCAATGCAATTAATGCAAATCAAACTATGAGTTCAGTTTAACAGGACACTGTAGTACAATATGTATCAATTTGTTGGAGACCACTAAATTGTCCCCCCTTGTATATTTATTTTAAAGGTAACTGACAAAAAACAAGGCAACTATATTCAATATCCTGAGATAAACCATAAAGGAAAAGGATATGAAAAAGAACAAACATATATATATACATGTATGCACATACATATCACTTTGCTATACAGAGAAATATTAATTTATATATTTATATAAATATATATAAATTAATATTTATATAATACAATATATAATTTATATATTATAAATCACTGCTGCTACTGCTACTGCTAAGTCACTTCAGTCATGTCCGACTCTGTGCGACCCCATAGACGGCAGCCCACCAGGCTCCCCAGTCCCTGGGATTCTCCAGGCAAGAACATTGGAGTGGGTTGCCATTTCTTTCTCCAATGCATGAAAGTGAAAAGTGAAAGTGAAGTCACTCAGTCATGTCTGACTCTTAGCGACCCCATGGACTGCAGCCTTCCAGGCTCCTCCACCCACGGGATTTTCCAGGCAAGAGTACTGGAGTGGGGTGCCATTGCCTTCTCTATACTTCAGTAAAAAAATAAAGATCGCTTCCACACCTCCCCAGTTTCAGCTGAGCACTTGGTTCCTGAGCTGGAGTTTCTATTTCACAGCATGTTAGGTGTGAACATGTGACTAAGTTCAAGTCAATAACATGGAGCAAAAACGGTACTTGCAGTATCCAAGGAATCTTCAACCTAAAGTCAAGTTGCTTGGGACTTCCCTGGCAGCCTAGTGATTAAAATTTAGTGCTCCCAATATAGGGGGCACGGGTTCAATCCCCAGTCAGGTATCAGGGAACCAAGATCCCACATGCCAAAAGGCATGGCCTTAAAAAAAATCCTAACAAACTACTTTCAAATTCTGTTTTTTAAAAAATGGCAGGTTGTTTGCCCATTACACATTCTTCCCCTGGGAGGGAACAGTAACAACCTTGGACTCAAAAACAGAAGGACAAAACTGATTGGTTGTAAAGGAGCTGTCTGCCCACCTTGTGAAAAAGAAGTTAAGTTTCTATCTTAGATGAAACACATTTTGGGGATCTCTTTATCACACAACTTGGCCTATAACATAAGTAATAGAAAAGATACTCTGTTCAAAAGACAATTCTTTCAAAATTAACATGGCAGACAAAGTGAAACATGGTGCTAAACAACCAACTTAAAGTCTCCATATTTCTTGATTAATTGATACACTTCGTCATCATTTTCCAAAGCACTTTGGCATCCATTCTCATTTAATCCTCACAACACCTTTAAGTCATGGTCACCATTTCAATTTAGAAGACTATGGCTCAGATTATGGTTA
The DNA here is from genome assembly GCA_935064755.1 of Tragelaphus eurycerus. Taxonomy (NCBI): domain Eukaryota; kingdom Metazoa; phylum Chordata; class Mammalia; order Artiodactyla; family Bovidae; genus Tragelaphus; species Tragelaphus eurycerus. The sequence continues at coordinate 33,548,016 of CAKXYN010000013.1, forward strand.
GATGATTTGTTTGGGGTCAAACAATGACAGACTTAAGACAATCACTCAGTCTAGCACATTTCTCATTGCCCCAGGCCAAATTGAAGTGGGAGAATGTCCTTCCCTGTGGGCTAACTGCCCTCAAAGTAGATTCAGTGCTGCAAGATGGAAACTAGAGGGGCAATGACTCCCCCAGTCCCTCACTTAGGGGGATCTGGAGAGATGCAGTCATAAACAAAGTCAGAAATAAACCTCCAAATTCATACTAATGGTACATGCTGTGTAAGTTTGACTTTGGTTTTGCTTTGATAAGGCCAAGGGCAGAAGTTAAATTAGTAGTCTCATATTTAACACTCTAAGAAATGGAATGAATTCAAACACAATACATTTTAATTTTTATCACATTTGACAAAAGATGCTATTACTTATACCTAGATATTCTCTGAGGAAAAGACATAGGAGTTATACTTGGTTTAAGTGAAAAAGAGAAGTGTTGCTGTATTTCTAAGTTGCTTATATTATTTCATACTTATTGTTTTATAGCAATTTGGGAGATAAGTATATATTGGTCAAATAAGGAACTCATTTAAATGGGAAAATAACTTACTTTTAATTTTTCTTTTTATTTTTTCCTGAAATGGAAATGAAAAATAATTCAGTCAATCCTAAAACTGTGCGAGTCAGTAACATATCATTTGTCAGCAAGGCAGTAGATTATATATATATATAGCTCAAGAAAAAATTGGTCACCATAAAAATATAAATGACATAGTTAACAGAGTCCTCATTTCAACCTTGATTCCTGTTTTGATGGAGAGACGCTGACAGAGCCTTACATAAGTAGAAAACCTCAGTGAGGTCACTAGGTACTTTAAGTAGAAGAGTTTGGCCACAGAAAGTTCAAGGACTATTCCAAATTCCAGTATCACATCAAAACACATCAGGAATTGACTGATGGATCCATTACATTAATATACTGAACTTTTCACATTTCCTTCCACTTAAATATCAGATCACAGAATACTATTGACTGATTACAGTGTGTCATAGCTCCCTGAGCCTACAACACTATTCAAAATCTGGCTAGTTATATTTTAATTTGCCTGGAGAATCCCAGGGACGGGGGAGCCTGGTGGGCTGCCGTCTGTGGGATCGCACAGAGTCGGACACGACTGAAGCGACTTAGCAGCAGCAGCAGCATATTTTAATTTTATCTTCTATTATTCCCCCAAAGCTGTCCCGGGACTCATGTTTCCAGGCTCCTCACTTTTCCTGAAAGTATAGTAAACAAAACATAAGCTCTCTGCAATTCCCACACCTCACACAGCACTGCAGAAAGATAGATGCCCAGCTAAGTTTCACCAGTGTCATCCACAAGGAGGCTTCTTAAGAGCCCAGTACAGTAGCAGCAGTGTTAGTCATTCAGGCATGTCTGGCTGTTTGTGATCCCAAGGACTGTAGCCAACCAGGCTCCTCTGTCTACTGGAGTGGGTTGCCATTCCCTTATCCAGGGGATCTTGAATAAACTATCCTCCTCTGGACAGGTGAGTAGAAGATGCCTATTGCATGTGGAAGAGGAGATACTGACAAGGACACAGACATTTCGAGCCACAAGACAGAAGTGAGGTCACCTGAGGAAGGAGCAACACTGAAGATGAAAGGATCCCATAGTCAGTGGTTGGGAGAAGGAAAATAAGCCAATAAGTGAAGGAGAAGTCAGTGAGAGAGAAAGAGGGATGAATTTCCCAAAGTGTTTCAAAAAGAGAAGGTCAAATACAATCAAGGATCACATAAGACAGGCCCCAAAGTTGACCCTGGCCTTTGCCAGTATGGAGCCCTCAGTGGTCTGACAGAAGCAGTTTTCATGGATCGGGCTCTCCAGAGTCCTTGCTGGGGAGATTCAAGGAAAGTTTGATGCCAGGTTGGAGAAAAAGTGTGAACAGAGCTTTCTAGAAAATATCATGTGTCTTAAAGGTCAATGCTCCTGAGACAAAAAACCTGGGATTCCAGGTCCCAGACCAAAGATTCTGGTTCTGTAAATCTGGGAGTCACGGAAGCCCCAGAGATCTAATTTTAACAGGAATAGAGAAGAAAATATTGTCAGTTTTCTGGGGGCACTTTTGAAGAATGGTCGGCTACATGGAGGTTTCAGTAATTTTTGAGGGTCTAATGCATCAAACCCAACCAACCAATCACCAAGCAATCAACTAATTGAACCTTTTGCTGACCCACTCACAACACTTGTTCTGTCTCCATGAGTCGGGGTGTTGGGGTCAATTGACGTTCCCATGTTTTTAAAGAAAACTAGGAACACAAAGATGTTTGAGAAAAGCAGTATATCATTCTATCCATGTTGGAGCCAGGAACTCTTACAGGAAAGCTTGGGTTGCCTATCCTAGGAAGATGCCCTTGCCACACAAAAAAGCTGTAAAATATTTTAAAATGTTTTTTGTTTTCATATTCATGCTTGGTAAGAGATATTCTCTAAGAAACGAGCTACTTCCTACTGGGTGATAAGATGATGCATTTATGTATTAACACAGAAACCTTGTTTGGATTTTATTTTCTGAGCCTGAAAGCATTTGTGGATTCAAGGATTTGAGTACATTGCCTGTTAAACTGCATTTCTCACTTGTGGGCACCGTACATCAATCATGCTGGAGAAAAACATTCCACCTGGAGCAAGAGGTTTCAAAGACTCCCTCTCTATTGCCTCTGGGTCTGGGTGGGTGGTGTACAGAATCAGGTCTCATTGATGTCTATATTTTCATCATAAAAATAAAAAAATGAAGGTAATGGACCCAAGCTCGAGTTTTTCTCACTCTCCTATGGCTGGAGGCTATTGTTGTAAGTATTTAAACATTCAGACTTGCTTGGGTGAAAAGAAACACTAGCTCTCTTGTATTTCCTAAGACAAGAAAAGGCAGAACATCTGAATGACCACTACTGACCATGTTCTTCCTCTTACCCTTCAATCTGGTGTCCATATTATATCAAATGATGTATAATGGGAGACCACAGGTGCCCCCCTAACACACATCTTGGGAAATAAAGGATGGTGGTGCTGAAGAGATATGCCATCTCTCAACAACCTTCTCTGATATAATATTCTGCACAGCATACATGTGTGTGTGTGCACACACATATAGTATAAATCTGTATTATCAATGCAAAATAGGAAAGAGGGCTAAAAAGTTATGAAAAATTCTAGAACTCAAAAATTTTAATGTAATTTAAAAAAGCTATAAGGGCACAGGCCAAAATATGAACAAACAATCATGAATAGTTTCTGGCTGCACCAGAAAAACTCCAAGCTCGGATGGAACAGAAAAAGAGTAGAAAGGGTCTGTGTGATTTATTCAAACAACTATTCTGTGGCCATCTCCCTTCTTGCACACACCAAAGGGAAACAAGGAAGTTTGATCTTAGGATTGAAAAGAACTGTCCTCACAGAGACTACACTGGTGGTTGCCAAGAGGGAGGGGGTAGGAGAGGGATGGCTTGGGAGTTTGGGGTTAGTAGATACAAACTACTATATATAGGATGGATAAACAATATATCCTTCTGTATAGCACAGGGAACTATATTCAATATCCTGTAACAAGCCATAATGGGAAAGAATATGGAAAAGAATGTATAGTGGTGCTAGTGGTAAAGAATCCGCCTGCTAATGCAGGACACGTAATAGACACAGGTTTGATCCCTGGGTCAGGAAGATCCCCTGGAGGAGGGCACGACAAGCCACTCCAGTACTCTTGCCTAGAGAATAACATGGACAGAGGGGCACGGCGGGCTACAGTCCATGGGGTCACACAGAGTTAGACACAACTGGAGCGACTTAGTAGGCACATTCCCCGCACATATGGATAACTGAATCACTTTGTTGCACAGCAGTAACTAACATAACATTGTAAATCAACTCTACTTCAGTTTTTAAGCAAAGAAAGAAAAAAAGAATTGTCCTCTACTGAGGATTAATTTCATCCTTGGACAGACAGGGCCAGGGTGTTAGGGTGGCATTTGAAGATTGAATTCTGTGTGGGTTGGGGGCCTAAGAAAGAAAGAAAAAGGAGCTGGTATCCACTGGTGCCTCTGCAAGAGATACTAGTAGAACTCTGCCAGTCAGAGCTGTCAGCCTACAAGACCTCAATGAATCATGGAGAGCTCTACGTTGCTTCTTTAGCTGTGGCTAATCTAATGGTAGAGACCCTTGAATTTGTCCAACATCCCCCAGGAAGAGGCTAACTCTACAGAAAGAAACTTAGCTCCCTGAAGGCCAGTTCAATGGTATTTCAATATGGTTCCTTAAGTCAGGATCATTACTGATATAATAGGCATGAAGGCAAAGCAGGACATGTCTGGCTGCCACTCTTCATTTTCAGATCTTTAAATATGACCAGGAAAATGTCAAGTGGGTACTAAAAAGTAGGAGGTTGAAAGTGAGGACTCCCTTCTGCCAATGTGTCCCTGCCTCCTGAAGACAAACAGACTGCATCCAGGGGCTGTCTACATTTTCATGAGGCAGCCCCTCTTTCTAGTTTGCAACTCTGCCAAGGCAGAAAAAGGGCACAGTGGGGGACTTCTCTGGTGGTCCAGTGGTTAAGAATCGGTCTTGCAATGCAGGGGAATGGGTTCCATCCCTGGTCAAGGAACTAAGATCCCACAGGCTGCAGAGCAACTAAGCAGGTAAGTTGCAACTACTGAAGCTTGTGTGCTCTGGAGCCTGCATGATGCAACTGCTGAGCCCACATGCTGCAGCTACTGAGTCCATGCGCTGCAATGAAAGATCCCAAGAGCTGTAAGACCCAACACAGCCAAATAAATAAAAACAAATATTTTTTTAAAAGACAAAGGGCACAGTGGGAAAACATGCCCTCCTCTGAAATTACAGAACAATTTTCTTCTTCAACTTTGCCTCCAGAGACCCTGAGCTTCCAGCCTAGAGGATTCTTTAATACCAAAATAAACAGTTTCCCCCAGAATCAGGCCCATGGCATGACTGCCAATCACCAGGAAGATTTTAGCATAGTGTTGGAAGATGCAGAGAAAGGATTTAGGAAGTAGAAGATAAAAATAAATAAAACCCAATAACAATTCAGTAGTGAACTTTTCCATTTTTCTCAAAGTGAAGTGAAAGTCACTCAGTCATAACTGACTTTTTGCGACCCATGGACTATACAGTCATGGAATTCTCCAGGCCAGAATACTGGAGTGGGTAGCCTTTCCCTTCTCCGGGGGATCTTCCCAACCCAGGGGTGGAGCCCAGGTCTCCCACATTGCAGGCAACTTCTGTACCAGTTGAGCCACCAGAGAAGCCCTTTCTCAAAGAGACTGGATTAAATACCATTGTTTCCACTCTCAATGCTATAGTGTGATATATAGGAAGAATAAATTTGAGTTTATTCTCCAAAGTGCCCCAAATGTCTTATAGTATAACATGATTACCACTCTGGTTAAAAAGTACTCTTATTAGAGGTAATTAGAGGGCTGATACGGCTGAAGGAAATGGCACTGTCTCTTATTGGAAAGGTAATTAGAAAACCGTTTTGTCCTGACAATGGAAACTCTGATTCAGGAGAAAAGAAATTTCTTTCTCTTAAAGGGCAAGGTAAATTTAGTAGGTGTTAGAATGTGGTTATAGGAGTCTTGAGTGCTTTCATTGGTAAATCTAAAGAGATGTTGTAACACACAGCACCTTTTAATTTAGAGAGAGACTTTGTACCCAGGGTCACCATTTCTCGGCACCCATTCATCACTGGAAGAGAAGCAGGATCAGAACATAGCATCTCATAACTTCACATCACCTGAGCCCTGCTCACCTTCATTCTCCTCTCAGCTCTGCCAGGTCTGACCAAAATGGTCCTTTAGCTTTAGCTGAATACCTATTATGGGGCTTCCCAGGTGGCAATAGTGGTAAAGAGCCTGCCTACTAATGCAGGAGACATAAGAGACACAGGTTCCATCCCCTGGAGGAGTGCATGGCAACCCATTCCAGTATGCTTGCCTGGAGATTACCGTGGACAGAGAAGCCTGGTGGGCTACAGACCATAGGGCCACAAAGAGCCAGACACAACTGAAGCAACTTAGCACACAGCACAAATACCTGTTACACTTCACAAAAGTACATTCTTCTTAAAATTAGGATCTAATTCAGCTTTTATTCCTGTGTGGCCTCTTGAGCAGCAGTAGCTTCACCTGCAAACTTGGTAGAAATGCAGATTCTCGGGTCTTTCCTGAAACCAACTGAAACAGAACCTCTATAGGCAGGGCCCACCAATCTGTTTTTACCAAGACCCCCAGGTGTTTCTGATCTCACTTTACTTTGAGAACCATCCTCAACAAATGCTTAATAAGTTAATCAGCCCCTCCTTATTACATTCATTACCCACATGTGTCCCACCCCTGGAATTTTCAAAAGTAACTAATCTCAAAAGTTCATAAGTAGTTTGAGTTGCTCTCAGCATTGAGTAAAGATTCCAAGTTATTTTCTTTCCTTTTTTTTTTTTTTTAAATCTCATTTTGAGGGTAGGGGACTAGAGAATCATTAAGGGACTTGCTTCATCACATCTGGTGAAAACTCTGTTTATTTAAAATAGTGCAAAATAGCTGTGCTGCTGTGAAGCCAGCTTTCATACTAATGATGAAGGTGCCATTTAAAAAAATCAGCATGGGGTCCGTAACCATGATAAGTAGAATATAGGAGGTACACCTGTGCTGTTACTCTAATTTTTTTTTTTTTTTAAGTATTTCCTCTGAAAGCCTTAAGTAGCTAAGACCATTCAGTGAACGGACTGAGCAACATTTGAAACTTGAAGAGTCATGAGCTCTTTGTACCAGGACAATCACCCAAGACAAGAACTCCATTAAAACAGATACATATCTGGGGTTGAGACACAGACAGGTCACTTACCAGTGGATAGTAATTTAGCTATCCTAATCTTTATTGTTGATGAAAATAAGCCACATTTAGACAAGGCAGATGTGTTAAGTCAATTTAGAAAGGCAATTTACTAGGATGAGGTTGTTAATGAGTCAAAAAGAATATCAGGAAATTTATGCAAATATTTTTGGGAATTTGTTCTGAGTATGCAAATGCCACATAATTAGTTATCCTGCTTTTCATGCAAAATTAAATTTGCTATTATAACGAATCACAGTCAAGAATAAGACTAGTTAACATGAGAGGGACCCTCATTTTTATGACTGAAAGGCTGCAAATTGAGAGTAAACTGCAGGTGAATCTCATTGCAGTCTCCAGTAGTAGTATTCGCTCAGATCAAACAAAACCAACTGGAGTGAGAGGTGGGAGGATTCTGCTGACTCTGGCACCACTTGTCTGGATACAAGAATCAAAAGCAGTGGAAGCAATGTGTCTTTTAGCCTCTAATTATTTTGGAAGGACTCAGTACTATCATTTAATAATATCAGAAAAACAAAACCAAACTTCTATTTTGGAATCTCTCTAAAATCTAAGTACTGCTCCATTCCTTCCTGCCCTAGGCTGATAGGCTGGAGAGAATTTAGCCTTCTAGCATATTGATTCTCCCTTCCTCACTCTATAAACACTCCCACCAACAAGTGGGCTCTGGACCTCCTTTTGTTGGACAAGTTCTTGTCTTATGACCTTGCTGGAAAATCTGGAAATTAGGCTCTACATGCCTCCTGGCCTGGCACTAGTGGTAAAGAGCTCACCTGTCAATGCAGGAGACATAAGAGATATGGGTTCAATCCCTGAGTTGGGAAAATCCCCTGGAGAAGGGCATGGCAACACACTCCAGTATACTTGCCTAGAGAATCCCATGGACAGAGGAGCCTGGTGGACCACAGTCCATAGGGTTGCAAAGAATCAGACACGATTGAAGTGACTTAACACATGCACACACACACACACATGCCTTCTGGGCACTTGAATTATAGGTATCCTCATTTGCACAGGACTGAGGCTTCTCAGGGTATGAGACTTTCAGGGCTAATACCAGGGAAGTCTTGGAAAAACTGCATCAAGGTGGTCACTCTACCATAATCACAACTCTTAACTCTCAGCCTCTTTGCCCATTCTATAACCAAGCGGGACCCTCAGGGGTCTTCCCAGGACACACCTTCTTCCAGGTCCTCTACTTGCCTCTTATTTTTAGAAAAATTTTAGCCTCCTAGGCCTTTTCTGAGTTCCAAAGTGTAAATTTAACCAGAGAAGTGAGAAAATACTGAAAGAAAGGAAAACAGTCAAGCAAGACAACATATAATAGTTTAGCCATTAAACAAAGTCAAGGACATTTAGTTCCTCTTCAAGGGCTGTAGATAATATTCTGAGCCATATCCTTTGAGCTGTTTTGTGGATACGGAAACCCCCACCAGGTGGAAGAAGTTAATTGTGTGTTGCCCACAAGCATGTAGCCCCCAGACCTGGAACCAGAAGGTTGATGATGTTGACTCCTGGTTACCTCATCATCAGCCAATCAGAAGAATGTCCATGAGCTGATCACATGCACTGCAACACTTTCCCTCATCCTGTCTTTAAAAATTTTTCTTTGAAAGCCTTTCAGAGTTCAGGACTTTTGAGCACCATTCACCTGGACGCCTTGCTTTGGCATCCTGCAATAAACACTGCACTTTCCTTCACCACAACCTGCTATCAGTAGACTGGCATTACTGTGAATGGGCAAAGGAACCCAAGTTCGATTTGGTAACAACTTCTCATTACTGGGCTTCAGTTTTTCTAAAAAAATGCTCTAAGTTCCCTTCCAGAAATGGATTCATCCCTAAACTTTATTGCAACTGACCTGACTTAACTCTAGGGGGTGCTTTTGCTCATCCACCATCTACTAAAGAGGTGGACAGTGATGAGTCCAATCACTGTCCCAGGTCTTGCATTATCCCACGTGGACTGCTCTGGAGTCAAAGGCTTGCTCTCTTACAGGGAGCTCACTCTCAGAGGGCCCATGCCCTCAACATCACCCCCAGGTTAAAGCCCCCAAGATATATCAGTTTGCACCACAGCCATGCCTCCACCCTAGACTCTGTGTGTGACATCTATTACTACTCAGGACACTTCAGTGGGGCCAGCCCTTAAACCAGTCTGGACTCAGTTATATTCTTGGTTTCTAGTTAGTCCACACTGGATTATTATTGATATCTCAGTTTTACTTCTTAAAATATACTTTTCTCTCTTCTATTAGATGTGAATACTGTACTTCTTGAACATTCATATTGTCTTTCCTCGAAGGATCACAAAACACTGGGCATAATACTGTTGCTCTGTTTAATATAGTGCTTTACTGTATTAGTATTGGGTTATACTTCATTTCATTGTTCTTCACTTTATTGTGCTTTGCAGAGACATTTTTTACAAATTGAAGGTTTATGGCAACCCTGCCTTGAGCAAGTCTACTGACACCATTTTTCCAACAGCATTTGCTCACTTCATGTCTTAGTGTCACATTTTGGTAATTCCTGCTCTGTTTCAAACTATTTCATTGTTATCATTTTATTTGTTATGGTGATCTCCAATCATGATCTTTGATGTTACATCAGGACCCACTGAAGGTTCAAACCATAGTTAGCATTTTTTTTTACTTTATTTTATAAATAAAGTATTTTTTTTACTTTATTTTATAAAGTATTATTTAAATTAAAGGATGCACATTTTTTAACATAATGCTACTGTACACAAAATAGGCTACCGTGTAGTATAGACATAACTTTTCTATGCACATTGAAACCAAAAAATTCTTATGACTTGCTCTATTGCAATATCTGCTTTATTGCAGTAATCTGGAACTGAGCCCACAGTATCTCCAAGGTTGGCTTGTATAATGAGAGAAACAGATTTTAGTAGCGTATTTTTGGCTAAAGCTGGAAGCCAAAGCTGTACTAAATTTAGAAAGAAATTCCAGAATTTGAAAGCTGCAGCCATTCCTTAGATTTGATAAAAGATGGACATGGTATAGATAATTTGTAAAAACAAAAGGGGGAAATGAATGATAAAAGGGCTTTGCCTGGCCGCTGACACATGGAGACATCCAGTTTCCTATTGAGCCTGGCTGTTAAAAGCACTTGACTTTTTTGGTTTCAAGAGCTTGCTATCTACCTCCTTGCAACACCCCAAGCTTCCACATACAATGTGTTTGACTCTTTTATCCTCTATTCCACTTCACCTAAAAAAAAAAAAAAAAAAAAAAAAACAAACAAAAACAGGACAATACCCAGATTAAGCCCAATTCCAGAGCAATAGTTATTTAATTTACTCCAATTTAAGCTAAGAGCCTTCTCAACTTTATGCCTTGTCTTAGCTTGCTTTTAAACTTAATTAGCTAAATCTTAAATTGTGCCTGTGCATTTACTTGACAGAAAAGTATGTTTCTGTAAGAATTGTATGTGGACCTAATTTTTATACATTAAATCATTTTATAAAGTGAGTATCATCCCTCAATTCATCACATTTGTAAAGTGTATTTTATGTATACTAGAGTTGCTTAGCAGAAAATCAGTAGATTTGATTAAACATAAATATTAAAATATCAGTAGTTAAATCAGCAAATATTTTAGTACTCACTATGCAAATTCTGTTCTGCTACAGACAAGACCATTAGCCTCTGAGAATGTAACATTGCATAGATGTAGGAAAGTTACACACAACCATATGCACATATTTTACATCAAAAGGGTACCATTTTAACTATGATTGAGATCCAGCAGCATGTAAGATTGAGGGTTGTGGGAGCTTGTGGGAAAATAATTTATGTATAAAAATCACATTTTACATAATGCCTTATGTTTAATACTGTGTCATACAATTTGTCACTGTCCATTCAAAATATCCTTCTAAAAACTGCATATCAGAATCTGCCCTGGATCAGATGAAGGATACTTATAAGTCATGTAGACTCTGATACTTCTGCTTCTCTGCAGCCTTACTTATAAGGGGGTGGGGCCAGATCAGTAGTTGGCAAACTTCACAAGGTATCAGAATCAACTGGAGAGCTTGTTAAAACAAAGATGGCAGGAGCAAGACCTGAGAATCTGTATTTCTAATAAGTTCCCAGGTGATGCTGATGCTGCTGGGCTCAGAACACACTTGGAGAACCACTGAACTACACATCTCAGATCAAGGCGCTAAGGCTGCTGTGGTTTTGAATATGAAAAAAACTTAATTAATGGTCTTACATCTGGACCAGCTGAGAGTTATGTCTTCATATATCCAGCATCATCCATCCACTCATTCAAAAACATTTGTTGAATGTTTATTACCAGTATGTTTTCCATTTGTCCCCAGTTTGGATAAAAGTAGGGAAGATGCTTCAGTAAATAGATAATAAAACACAGGGACTTCTCTGGTGGTCCAGTGGTTAAGATCTGCCTCCCAATGCAGGAAACAAGGATTCCATCACTGGCTGGGGAACTAAGATCCTACCTCAGACAGTAAAGAATCTGCCTGCAATGCAGGAAACCTGGGTTTGATCCCTGCGTTGGGAAAATCCCCTGGAGAAGGCAATAACAACCCACTCAAGTGTTCTTGCCTGGAGAAGTCCATGGACAGAGGAGCCTGGTGGGATACAGTCCAAGGGTTCCCAGAGAATCAGACATGACTGAGTGACTAACACTCCACTGGAGGTCCAGTGGTTAAGGGGTCCTGGATCCCTTCCAAAGTTGGGAATGGGTGTTCCATCCCTGGCCAGGGAACAAAGATCCCACAAGCTGCGGGGCAAGGGCAACTAAGATTCCACACCAAGTGAAGGACCCCACACTGTAACTGCAAGCATCTCTCTCCCATTTCAGCATTTTTGAGTTTTACTCCCTGTCCTTCGCTGGAGAAGCTTAGGAAAGCAAAGACCACATGGAGACCAGGCTGAGAAAGGGAGAACTGGGGTTAAGGAGAAGGGAGGACGATTACATGCAAAGTGTATAATTGACTTCTAACACAGTGCATTACCTGATGGAGACCAAAATCCCTTGTCTGCACAGTGTGAATCAGCTCTCATTAGTGCCAACTGTGCCACTAATGAGGGTATGCATTTCCTGAAATTCACCTCACTTCCTGGCATATACTTCGGGGAGTGCAGGGTTGGCAGCAAAATAAATGAGCAGCCTTAGCACAATTGTCTGGGAAATCTGACAGAGAGGTAAATTCGATATAATTACTGTCCCAGCCTGAAGCATATTTTTATGGGACTAAGGTCTACAGACATATGTTTAGAAATAACCATAAAAACAGTAACAATAACAAACATGCCCAATACTTTTCTTTTTTTTTAATTTTTTTTAAAATTTTATTTAACTTTACAATATTGTATTGGTTTTGCCATACATCAAAATGAATCTGCCACAGGCATACACATGCTCCCCACCCCGGGCCCTCCTCTCTCCTCCCTCCCCATACCATCCCTCCGGGTCGTCCCAGTGCACCAGCCCCAAGCATCCAGTATCGTGTATCGAATCTGGACTGGCGACTCATTTAATATATGATATTATACATATTTCAATGCCATTCTCCCAAATCATCCCACCCTCTCCCTCTCCCACAGAGTCCAAAAGACTATTCTATACATCAGTGTCTCTCTAAGACAGAAACCTTCAGTCAACCTCAGCTCCTCACTGCGATGATGGTTGGTCCTATCCAGGACCTGGAATCAACAATTTGAAATCATGCCCAAAGAAACTCCCAGAGATTTTTCTGGAAGTGGCACTAAATCACCCTCACTGTGTGAGATAGATCCTGAGCTCCAGACAGAAGTCTTCATTTACAGATTTGGCTTCTAAAAATACCTGCCTTTGCCTATATCCTTTGACCTTCTCTCCCCACACCTGCCCATTAGGTCTCCAAGGCCTAAGTAAGGTATGAAGGCTGGACGGTATTAAGTTTAACTTGCCCATCCCTCTTCCCAGACGGTACTAGAGGTAAAGAACCTGCCTGCAAATGCAGGAGACATAGAAGACACAAGTTTGATCCCTGGGTCAGGAAGATTCCCTGGAGGAGGGCATGGCAACTCACTCCAGTATTCTTGCCTGGATAATCCAATGGACAGAGGAACCTGGCGGGTCCCATACAGTTGGACAAGACTGAAGTGACTTAGCAATCATGCACACTTATCCCTGTACAAAGAAGTGGGTGAGGAATCAACCCTGCCTTCTGGGTCAACAGATTAATCCACCTCGAGGGATGGTTCAAGGGAACAAGAGACTCTGTATTTTGAGAGTATAGAGGCCTGAATGGCATTTCGGTTTCTCTGAGCTTATCTGTGACATTAAAACTGACTCACTGAGAAAATCTTTGAAAAACATTTACTTGGAATGACACTAAAAAATATTTTAAAGGATTTTGTCAGAAGTAGGAAGTCTGTGGCTGAGTCAGACTGCTGCTGCTAAGTCACTTCAGTCATGTCCGACTCTGTGCGACCCCATAGATGGCAGCCCACCAGGCTGCCCCATCCCTGGGATTCTCCAGGCAAGAACACTGGAGTGGGTTGCCATTTCCTTCTCCAGTGCATGAAAGTGAAAAGTGAAAGTGAAGTCGCTCAGTCGTGTCCGACTCTTAGCGACCCCATGGACTGCAGCCTTCTAGGCTCCTTCATCCATGGGATTCTCCAAGCAAGAGTACTGGAGCAGGGTGCCATTTCCTTCTCTGTGAGTCATACTAAACTGCCCGAAAAATTGGAAACTTTCAGTTATGCTGTAGCTTCTTGGTTGCAAGGCCTGGAGATATGCTTCTGAAACCAAGGCACAAAGAGAAAGTCCCAGAACTTCTTTGAAGAGTTCACTTGGATGAATTGGGAGATTCTGATTGACATATTACATTACTGATACTATGTATAAATGGAGAAGGAAATGGCAATCCACTCCAGTATTTTTGCCTGGAAAATCCCATGCACAGAAGAGCCTGGCAGGCTACAATCCATTGGGTCACAAGAGTTAGACATGCCATAGAGACTAGACCATCAGTATGTGTGAAATAGATAATTAATGAGAATCTACTGTATAGCATAGAGAACTCTGCTCAGTGACCTGAATGGGAAGGAAAGAGGGGATATACATAAACGTACTGGCTTCCCTGGTGGCTCGGCAGTAAAGAAACAGCCTGTCAACGCAGGAGATGTCAAGAGTTGTGGGGTTCAACCCCTGGGTCAGGAAGACCCCCTGGAGGAGGAAATGGAAACCCACTCCAGTATTCTTGTCTGTGAAATCCCATGGATAGAGGAGCCTGGCGAGCTACAATCCATGCGATCGCAAAGAGTCAGACACGACTTAGTGACTAAACAGGGACAATGTATACCTATGGGTGACTAATTTTTGCTGTACAGCAGAAACTAACACAATATTGTAAAGCAACTGTACTCCAATAAGAATTTTTTACAAAGAAAGAAGAAAATACCTGGTACATAGAAGATCCTAAAAACAAGAAAAATTTTCACTTAGCCTTCACAAAGGCCTGCTTTTAGCCAAATAGAAGAAATCTGTTGTAGAGGCACATCTAAGCATCAGTTATAATCAAGTAAGAAAATAATAACTATTTTAAAGCACCTCCTATAGGCCAAGTACTTTAAAAATCATTTATTTATTTATTCACTCAACAAACGGTGCTGATATCTGCTATATGCAGTGCTAGGAGCTGTTGGGTACAATGGTGATAAAAAATAAAGTCCCCTGCATCAATGCCATATATAATCTTTACAACTATATGGGACGGAGGGAGCAAGAGAGGAACAAAGCAGGGGTATCTCACTTTATAAAGAAGCCCTATAGCTCTACCACATTAAGCCCCTTTCCCAACTATTCTCAGCGAGTGAGGGAGCATCAGGGAAATTGTAGCCAGGATTTTGTGTCTCCAAAGGGTGTGCTCTGACCTTTGGGAAGGGATGGGTCCAAATTCTGTATGAAAACCAGATCACTGCATCTTGCAAAGACCACATTTATACAACCCTCTGTCTGCATAAGCCTAACAATAGGGGACACTTCTACCAGCTACTCTTTTTAGTACGGGGCCTTTGGGGATGATGTTTCCTGAGGGATTTGCATGCACTGTGACTCATTATTATGACTTCAGTCCCAGCTCTCCCTAAGTGCTCACATCCTTATTTTCCACAGCACCACTCTCTATGGGGCATTGCATTTCTCAGTTATTGGTGGGTTCACAGAGCAGACAGTTGTGACTTTGGAGAGCATGAAGCCCCCTTCTTTGGGGGACTCACTCCTCTTTTACCCAGTGGCTCTCTATCCCTGCTCCCAGGATGGAGCCTGTGACCTGAATGAAAGGCAAACAGCAATCACATTCCCCAGAGATGCTGAATGGTTCACAGATAGGCACTGGTCCCAACTAGAGCCAATGAGGTTTTGCTGGAACTAAAGCGTGAATGGCATCTCCTTTTCCCTTCCAGTCTTGAGACTACCAGCTTCTGCATTAGTTGGAGCCATCACCATTCCCTGGGTCCAATACATGTGACCTTTTGGCTACCTTTTCCCTCTTCAATATAGCTGAAATGTTCACTTTTACCCAATTTTCTCAATAAAAAGCTGCCGATGGTGTGTATGCTGGAATCAGTTAAAGGGGAAACCATCCAAAGGATGTCATTAAGGTCCACTAACAATGCTGCCTTCTAGTAGTTACAAGGAATAGATTAACTATATAAGCATGCAGAGTCGGACACGACTGAAGCGACTTAGCATTTATGCATGCATTGGAGAAGGAAACAGCAACCCACTCCAGTATTCTTGCCTGGAGAATTCCATGGACAGAGAGCCTGGTGGGCTGCCGTCTGTGGGGTTGCACAGAGTCGGGCACGACTGAAGTGACGCTGCAGCAGCAGCAGCAGCAGCAGCAGCCGCATAAGCATGCAGGCTCTCCTTTCACTCATTTTGGAGGATGGACCACTTTAGGGACGATATGCTCAGCATTTCTGGCAGACAAAGAGCCGTAACTTAGGATACCACTGATAAAAGTACAGGAAAAGTTGCCACAAGACTTGTAAAATGGAACACTGAAGGACGGGTCCTGAAATAGCACATAACAGTTCCACCTTCCCTTGGAGACATTTTCCATCTCTTTATTTGAAAAAACTTTACAGAAACCTGGAATTTTGAGCACTCTGTTCATTAAGGTGGAAAATCTTATCATTCTGCACTCTCATCTCCAGGGACCTCTCCTCCATCTCTGATGACCTGTGAGATCTGTCATCACCCACAGAGTGGGACTTAGTGATGACTCATTCTTCTTCCTACTTCCTACTTAAAAGTTCCCAAGATCCTTTCTACTTAAAGTGAAGAGCACTAACCTGAAGCCTCAGCATCTCTTTGGTGCTGGTTAGGCATGCAGAATCCTGGGCCCCACCTCAGACCTGTGGACTGTGAATCCAATTGTAACAAGCTCTCAAGTTGCTGATGCTGCTGCTGGCCTGGGGTTGCAGCTGCTGGCCCAGGGATGCTGCTGCTGTTGGCCTGTGGACCACATTCTGAGCAGCAAGGGTTTAGACCTCAGTGTTTTCTAATCCTGCTGCTGCTGCTGCTGCTAAGTCGCTTCAGTTGTGTCCTACTCTGTGCGACCCCAGAGACGGCAGCCCACCGGGCTCCCCCGTCCCTGGGATTCTCTAGGCAAGAACACTGGAGTGGGTTGCCATTTCTTTCTCCAGTGCATCAAAGTGAAAAGTGAAAGTGAAGTCGCTCAGTCGTGTCCGACTCTTAGCGACCCCATGGACTGCAGCCTACCAGGCTCCTCTGTCCATGGGATTTTCCAGGCAAGAGTACTGGAGTGGGGTGCCATCGCCTAATCTGTTTCTAATCCTATTTGATCATAAAATTCACACAGGGAGCTTCCTAAAAATACAATTTCTGGGCACAACCTCAAACCTTCAGATTCAGAATCTCCAGAAAAAAAAATTGGATATTTACCAGGAAACCCAGGTGATTTTCAGAAGGACAGACAAAAATGGGAATTGAATTTCGAGTTCCAGGCTGTGCCTTCAGCTCCTTGCTCTTGTCCTGCTTAAATTTGGGTCAGCAGCTGGAAACACACTAGTGCTCCCCATTGAGCTATTTCTTTTTTCTTTTTTTTTTCCTGAAGGTTTGCTACCAAATGCTGCATCTTTAGCATCTGAAATTGTTTTTCTAACTTTTCTCTATATCATTAAGTGAGAAAAGACCTCTGAGTATTTACATCCCAATCCTAGGCAAGAAATGTTAATAGTTATGACCCAATGGCACTGTTTAATGTTCTTAGTGTTTCAAAAACAAAATGTAGATTCTTGACTCTCATTGTTCTGCAGGTTGTAAACATGGTATATTGATTGGTCTGAGTAACTAGTTTATTTGGAGGACTCACAGAATGCAAGAACAGTTGTTATCATGGAAAAAAATGGATAGAAATGATAACCCTCTCTCTGGGATCTAGCAAAACAGTGTTTGTTATGGTTTTCTAGATCTTTTTAAAACTGGCAAATATATTTAATATTTAATACAATTGCCTCAAATTCTTAGGGCCTTTGAAAATTCCTTAAATATTTTCCCTTCTATACCTTTGGATTTTTAATAAGACACTAGGGATATGCACACCTAAAGGGCTCCTGTGCGGATGCGAGGCCCAGAGGTGAAAGTGCAGACCTGTACTTCTCACCAGGGGGCGACTTTGTACCCAGGGAAACATTTCTGGTCTCAGACCTGGGAAAGGAGAGGTGGCAGCTGGTGAGCAGAATCCAGGGAAACTTCTAAGCAACCTTTGTTCAGAGAAGCTCCTACAATCAAGAATTAGCCAAAGTGGCAATAGGGTTGAGGTTGAGAAATGTAGACCAAACCAGAGACTGTCCACATCCTCAGAGCTCCATTAATGACAATTCACCTGCTCTCTACCTGCCGCCATTTGGCACAAGAGTGCCTACTTGGTAGAACCAAGATTTGAACCAATGTCTCTTACCTCTAAAGCTGTGTCCTTCCTATTCCAACATGCTGCCTCCCCTTTCTGGGCAGACTACCTTAATCTTCCTTTGCTGATTTATAGGAGGTCCTGCAAACTGTAAATTCTATACTGATTTTCAAATTCACTGAACATTCGCTCTCATTATATAAGTTTCAGGT
Organism: Tragelaphus eurycerus; assembly: GCA_935064755.1. Classification (NCBI taxonomy): domain Eukaryota; kingdom Metazoa; phylum Chordata; class Mammalia; order Artiodactyla; family Bovidae; genus Tragelaphus; species Tragelaphus eurycerus. Next base: position 33,566,049 of record CAKXYN010000013.1, read on the forward strand.
AGGAGATAGTCATGGGAGAATGGAGTTAACACCATATAGTAGCTTGGACGCAGATGAAGATGTTTCTCTATCTTGTTTTAAACTGAGCTCTTACATGAATCAAGATATTTAAAACAATCTATTTAAAGAGAGGAAAAAAAAATGAGATTCAACAACAGAGACAGAATGACAAGTAGGTTGAAAGTAATTAATACTTTCTGACTTCTTCTGCCACCCCATACAGCTCCTGGAGTCTCGATGGCCTTGACATTCTTTGACAGCCAATGTTTTAAATATTTAAGAGCATTAAATGACGAACACATAATAGAAACATGGGAAAAAGTCAGACACTATGAAATTCATTATGACGTGTTGGTAATAAGGATTGAAAGCAACCAGCCCATCCAGTAAGGTCTACAGATATATCTACAAATGGAAAAATATATACAAGTTTTATTTGAAGAATAGACTAGATGCATGCCTCATGTTTAATTTAAAATGAACTTGCATTTTCAAATGCATATAAGCACTACTGAAATATCATTAAATGCTGGGAACTTTCCTGAAAGTAAAAATTTACAGCAATCAGAGTATTAGAATTTTATTCCTCTCAGGTGTTTATAATCCTAGGACAAATGATTAAGCACATCCCTTTATGTGTAAATGCCCTGTAGTAACTACGAACATTGTATTATAAAGAAAAGTAAGACAATGAAAAGGAATTCGTTTTAAGGAAGCATTTAGAGTTTCACTGTTTACCCAAATATAGTGGCCTACATATATATTAAATTTTCTCTTATTTATTTCTTTTTTAATTGAAGTATACTTGATGGAAGTATACATTTTGTTAATTTCTGCTGTAGAGCAAAGTGATCTAGTTGTACCTATATATATATATATATATATTCTTTTTAAAAAATCATTTTTTTCATTATGATTTATCATAGGATATATAATATAGTCCTCTGTGCTCTGCAATAGGACCTTATTGTTTATCCATTCTGTATATAAAAGCTTACATCCACTAACTCCAACCTCCCTCTCCATCCTTCTTCCAACACCCTCCGCCCACCCCCAATACAGTAACCACTAGTCTATCATCTGTGTCCATGATTCTGTTTCTGTTGCATAGATAGGTTCATCTGTGTGCTATTTTAAATTCCATATATCAGTGGCATCATATGATATTTATCTTTCTCTGTCTGACTTGAATTAATACGATAATCTCTAGTTGCATCCATACAATGGCATCATTTTCAATCTAATGTACACAGAATTATTTCATTTCTTTTTATGGCTGAGTGTATGCCATTATATACATGTACCACATGTTTTAATTTTCTCTTTAAACTTTCTGAAAGTGAAATTGAGCTTTCTGCCAAGTTATTGAAGAAACAGGAGAAAGGAAACACTTGAACCATCTGGATTGGTTCCACCTCCCTGTCTTACCTCATTAGCTGTTCCCACTGTGCAGTCTACAGGCCTGTTAGGGAATACAGAGCAAGCAAGGGGAGCCAAGTGGCCATTGGGCAAGGGAGGGGGAGGCTGCAGATGGCACATAAAAAGAAGAGGGTGTACCAGATATGACTTCCCATAAACTTCACAGATTTCCAGTTGCCTTCAGATCAGTCACTCAGTCATGTCTGACTCTTTGTGACCCCATGAACCGCAGCACGCCAGGACTCTGTGTCCATCACCAGCTCCCGGAGGTCACTCAGACTCACGTCCATCGAGTCAGTGATGCCATCCAGCCATCTCATCCTCTGTCGTCCCCTTCTCCTCTTGCCCCCAATCCCTCCCAGCATCAGAGTCTTTTCCAATGAGTCAACTCTTCGCATGAGGTGGCCAAAGTACTGGAGTTTCAACTTTAGCATCATTCCTTCCAAAGAAATCCCAGGGCTGATCTCCTTCAGAATGGACTGGTTGGATCTCCTTGCAGTCCAAGGGACTCTCAAGAGTCTTCTCCAACACCACAGTTCAAAAGCATCAATTCTTTGGCGCTCAGCCATCTTTATAGTCCAACTCTCACATCCATACACGACCACAGGAAAAACCATAGCCTTGACTAGACGAAACTTTCTTGGCAAAGTAATGCCTTAGAAAAAGGGAAAAATAATAGAGAAGCAAGCAGAGGAGCTTGAGGTAGAATTTACCTACCCAAAACACCATCCTTTAATAATGAAGAGTCAAGCTTAAAAAAAAGAGAAAAAGAAAAAAATCTGACAAAAGACAGGTGGCAGGTGAGTAAGGCAATTGGAGAGCAATGGGAGGAGAAGACAGGTTTAACAATAGACATAACATCAATTCATCTGAATTGTCAAAATTTGAGTTAGATAATAGGAAAGATATTTGTACCATGACACATTAAATGGTTACTCTATTAATTTATTCACCAAAGCTAATGCTGGGATAGATTATGTGCATTTTTGTAACTCTTAAGTGCTCCGGAATTTTGGAAACACTAAAAAAGACACAGGGAGCTGGGTAGAATCCTGTTATGGGCTGGGTAGAATCCTGTTATGGGCTGAATTGTGCACCCCAAGTTCGTATCTTGACGTCCTAACTCCCAGTACCTCAGAATGCGGCTGTATTTGAAGATAGGGCCCTTAACCGGTGATTAATATCAAATAAGGTTATTAGCATGGGTCTAATCCAATATGACTGGCATCCTTGTAAGAAGGGGTTAGAGCACACACACAGGGAAGGCCGTGTGGAGACATCAGGGGAAGACCACTGTCTACAAGTCAAGGAGAATGGCCTCAGAATGAAACCTACATTGCCCACACCTTGACCTTGGACTTCTAGCCTCCAGAACTCTAAGAAAATAAATTCTTGTTGTTGAAGCCACTCAGCCTGTGATACTTGGTACTTTGTAATGGCTTTCCAGGTGGTGCTAGTGGTAAAGAATATGCCTGTCAATGCAGGCGACACAATAGATGTGGGTTCAATCCTTGGGTTGGGGAGATCCCCTGGAGAAGGAAGTGGCAATCCACTCAAGTATTCTTGTCTGAGAAATCCCATGGACAGAGAGGAGCCTGGCAGGTTATAGTCCATGCGGTCACAAAGAGCTGGACATGACTGAGTGCACACACATACATAATGGTGGCCTTAGACTAATCCAGTTCCCCACACAGATCAGATCAGATCAGATCAGTCGGTCAGTCGTGTCCGACTCTTTGCGACCCCATGAACTGCAGCACGCCAGGCCTCCCTATCCATCACCAGCTCTCGGAGGTCACCCAGACTCACATTCATCGAGTCAGTGATGCCATCCAGCCATCTCATCCTCTGTCGTCCCCTTCTCCTCCTGCCCTCAATCCCTCCCAGCATCAGAGTCTTCTCCAATGAGTCAACTCTTCGCATGAGGTGGCCAAAATACTGGAGCTTCAGCTTTAGCATCATTCCTTCCAAAGAAATTCCAGGTCTGATCTCCTTCAGAATGGACCGGTTGGATGTCCTTGCAGTCCAAGGGACTCTCAAGAGTCTTCTCCAACACCACAGTTCAAAAGCATCAATTCTTTGGCGCTCAGCCTTCTTCACAGTCCAGCTCTCACATCCATACATGACCACAGGAAAGACCATAGCCTTGACTAGGCGAACCTTTGTTGGCAAAGTGATGTCTCTGCTTTTGAATATGCTATCTAGGTTGGCCATAACCTTCCTTCCAAGGAGTAAGCGTCTTTTAATTTCATGGCTGCAGTCACCATCTGCAGTGATTTTGGAGCCCAGAAAAAGAAAGTCTGACACTGTTTCCACTGTTTCTCCATCTATTTCCCATGTAGTGATGGGACCAGATGCCATGATCTTCGTTTTCTGAATGTTGAGCTTTAAGCCAACCTTTTCACTCTCCACTTTCACTTGCATCAAGAGGCTTTTTAGTTCCTCTTCACTTTCTGCCATAAGGGTGGTATCATCTGCATATCTGAGGTTATTGATATTTCTCCCAGCAATCTTGATTCCAGCTTGTGTTTCCTCCAGTCCAGCATTTCTCATGATGTACTCTGCATATAAGTTAAATAAACATGGTGACAATATACAGCCTTGACATACTCCTTTTCCTATTTGGAACCAGTCTGTTGTTCCATGACCAGTTCTAACTGTTGCTTCCTGACCTGCATACAGATTTCTCAAGAGGCAGATCAGGTGGTCTGGTATTCCCATCTCTCTCAGAATTTTCCACAGTTTATTGTGATCTACACAGTCGTGCAGGAAAGGAGTGATCCTCCACGACTCTGCTTGTGGGTGCTCTGTCTAGTTTCATGTATCACTTGTGGAGTCTCAAAATATGGATTCTGCTCTTCTGATGCATGGGTCTGAAATAAATTTGAGGAATCTGTGTTGTGTAAAGGTCTTCATTTAACCCTGAGCACCTAACCTTTGACCTGAAAGGGCAGTGTCTAAGATGCTATGAAAAATACAGAGAGTATAATAGTATTCTGGCATTATTCTCCAGCCTTGGAAGGGAATATGGGCAAGAAAACAGCTATATTTTTCCTTTCTAAATACATCAATCCATATTTTTTAAAGGACATGTTTTATGTCATAACAAAAAGAAAAAATAAATTGAAAGTCTCTTACTTATAACTTTATTTTGATGTATTGCTCTTACACCATATTGTATTAGTGGCAGTTAAACATTATACTCTATACTATACACAGATATTATTTAAGCTGTGTAAACACACAGAAACACACATACAGCCCAGTTGGGCATGTACTATTATTATAGTCATTTTACAAATCAAGAGACCCTGGGTAAATATGTTTGCATAAGTGTGTGTCTATGTATGTGTATGTGGCTATAGTTTTAAGTAAAATATAAAATATATCCTAAGGACAGTGTCCTCAAAATTGATACACAAATTTTTACAAATATTCTTGTGTTGTACATATTAACTTTTATTATCAGTTCTTGCTCTTAATATAAATATTTATTCTCTTTCTCCTTTTCTTGCCGGCAGGGTACAGTCATTTAAGACATCTTTGTGGAGAGGATAAATGATGAATCACAAACAATTGATGGGTTTCTCAAAAGTTTTACATTAATGATTAAATTGACCCTGATTAAAATCACCTGATGACTTACTCAGAAACTTGAAAAAAACAAAACATAACTAAATCTATCAATTAGCATTTTCATTTTCTCTCCTGGCAGCACCTAATAGTATCTGCAAAATGCAATTTTCAGCCCTGAGCTCTTTGACATTTTCTATTTTCTCCTGCATTTCTTTCCTGCTGCTCCTGTTATGACTACGAGTAGCCATGTGCTTTACTCCACGGTGGCAAATGCATTGCTGGTCGTTGAAAGGAAAGCAATTACTGTGTTCTCGTTAAATCTTGGGGACAGCTTGGGCACTGCTTTCCCACTGAAGTGCATAAACAGCCAACCCAGGTTTTAAGTGGCTTAGCCTTCTCAATGGCATCTGGGTGGCAGGTTGATGTCACCTGTGGTGCCCATTAAGGGTGTGGAAAGCTGCCAGCAGACACTGCTCTTCCAGTAACTACTACAATCGTCCCTCCAGGGAACACACTGCATTCCCACGCACAAAACGACGCACAATGACTGGGACGATAACATATTGACTTTCCTTTCCCGCTCATTTAGTTTGAGGACAGCAGCCCTGGAGAGGAGGTTGGGCTGTTCCCAGCTGGTGGGAGCAGATGCTGTCAGGAATAACATCTCTTCCTTTTACAGGCAGTTATGTTTAAAAGCTCATGTATGTGTCACATGTGTGGACCCCTGTCTAACTCTTCTAGATCTGAACAGTCCTGAAGGAGGTTCTGGGTGATAAGAAGACATGTGTCTTCTGGGAAACTTCAGAGTTTTACCTTGGAACTTTGCACCTAATGGGGCATCTGAGTTTCTAAGCTCGAGGGTCAAGTGTGCCAGCAAAACACACTCAATATGCCATTTTCACCTGAGTTATTTTTTAATGCACCTTTGCCTCTCTGTGCTAGAGAAATTGCCTTGTAAATACTACCAAGAACCACATGAAGCATTTCATTCTAAATAAATGTACCAAGTCTATATTAACCAGAATCCAATGGAACTGATGTACCCAACTAACCAGAATCAGTTTTAATAGCTCATTTTTAGAAGAGAGAATAAGATGTTCAAAAGCATATTCTCATTTCAGCTAAAGAAACAGAATTCATTGTGTTTTCTGGAGTCGGTCATCTCAGTGGTTCAGCCTCTATCTAGCTTCTTATATTTAAAAAAAAATGGGTTTTTATAGAGTTGCAGTATGATCCAGCAGATCCTTTCCTGGTGTATACTCAGACAAAACTATAACTTGGGAGCCATTTCAAAAAACCTAAAACTAGAATTACCACTGGACCCAGAAATTCCATTTGAAAAGATACATGCACCCAATGTTCACAGAAGCATTATTTATAATTGCCAAAACATGGAATCAATCTAAGTGTTCATCAACAGATGAAAGGATAAAGATGTGGAGCGCACAAAAAACACACACACTGAAATACTACTTGGCCATAAAAAAGAATGAAATTTTGCCATTTGCAGCAACATAGATGGACTAGAAGAGCATTATGCTAAGTGAAATAATTAAGAAAGAAAGATAAATATGGTATGATATCACTTATATGTGGAATCTCAAAAATATAACAAACTAGTGAATATAACAAAAAGGAAGCATACTCATAGAGAACAAACTAGTGGTTACCAGTGGAGAGAGGGAAAAGAGAAGGGAGAGTGCAGTGGGGGAGGGAAGGAACAGACTATTCAGTATAAGACAGGCTCAAGGTCATATTATACAACACAGGGAATATAATCAATATTTTGCAGTAACTGTAAATGGAAAGTAAACTTTAAAACTGTAGACAAATTTTGAAAGTTTTAAAAATCTTCTTTGCCTCAATTTTTATACTATTCGTTGGTCATCATACATAGTGAGGGACTAAAGTGGGTGCCTTGAGGAACTGAATATGACATTGGCACAAGACGAAACTTGTAGCCTCCCAGGCAGACAGGCATATACATTTATGAGTCAGGTACCACATAGTGTGACCAGTCTTATAGAAGAGATTCAAAGGAGATGCAGGGGAGGAAAGTCAGTGACCAATCCCTTGAAAGTTAGTTTATTTTAGTGGTTATGAGCATGGATGCTAGAATTATCTTGCTTTGGTTCAAAGTCTGGTTCTATAACTCACTGGTATCTTTGACCTTGGTTAAGTCCTCAGCACTCTGTGCATCAATTTCCTTATCTGCAAAATAGGTATAATACCAATGATGATTCTTATTTCATATGGATTTCAAGAAAATCATACAAATTAATACTTGTAAAGCTGGCATTGTGTAAGAATTAGCCATTCCCTTTGAGGACTGAATTAACACAGAAGTGCTCTCGGTGGTGGTGGTGAGAATTGTCATGAAGGGCATGCCATGTGGCAGATGCCAGACACCTTATGTTCATCATTTATTTTATTGAATCTTCCCAGCACGTAGCTCTTATTACCCCCATTTTAAAGTGATTGCTCACAAGTATCGAATGACTTATTTGAGGTCACAAGGTAATGAATGGCTGAGTAGAGATTCAATCCCACAACTGTCTAGTTCCCAAGTCCACACTTATGTCACTCTACATTGCCTTTTATAATTTCTCCACATTATTGTACATAAAAATAAAATTCCTTCAATTGTAGGAAGGAAATTCTCCATGTACAAAGCCACAGAGAACTGACTTTGTTATCAAGTTGTTCCCCATTCATACTGTTCTGTTCAAGAGGGCTGTTGTGTACATTAATTCAAGCATGGAGCACCAGATGCCTTGCCAGAAAGTAATTAGCAAAACTCTTGAATTAGGGTGCCCCTCATGCTGGTAAGTGCAGGAAATAGCTTCCTGATATTAGATTTTTCATATTGGTAGGAAAGAACAGCTTCTTTCAGCCCTGGCTGAAAGGGCTCTCTGCTGTTAATCAAAGATGTAGAGAAAAACCCAAACACATGTTCATTACCTTGTAGTTGCTCACTGTCTTCTATAATAATGGCAAACACGTGCTGGGTGCTAATTATGTGACATGCATTATGCTAAGTGTTTTCCCCAAAATCTGTTCCTTAAGTTTCATGTGGCTGAATGGTGCAAGTATTGGTGTCATCCTCGTTTTACAAGTGCCCAAACCAAGGGACTGGGTGGTGGAGTAACTGGCCCAACTTACGGTATCTGTGGAATACCTCAACGGAGCTAGGATTCAAATGTAGGCAATATGTTTTCTGAGCTATAATCACTGTGTTATAGTTTCTTCCTGTCTTACTCTTAAAGCTAAAAAAAAAAAAAATTACTTCAAAGAGATTAACTTTCCCAATAGAAATATAACCCAAATCCACTTACAATGCAGGAGATCTGGGTTCAATCCCTGGGTTGGGAAGATCCCCTGGAGGAGGCCATAGCAACCCACTCCAGTATTCTTGCCTGGAGAATCCCAATGGACAGAGGAGCCTGGCAGCTACAGTCCATGAGATCACAGAGTCGGACTCAACTGAGCCACTAAGCACAGCTGCTGCTGCTGCTGCTGCTGCTGCTAAGTCGCTTCAGTCGTGTCCGACTCTGTGCGACCCCATAAATGGCAGCCCACCAGCCTCCCCTGTCCCTGGGATTCTCCAGGCAAGAACACTGGAGTGGGTTGCCATTTCCTTCTCCAATGCAGGAAAGTGAAAAGTGAAAGTGAAGTCACTCAGTCGTGTCCGACTCTTAGCGACCCCATGGACTGCAGCCTACCAGGTTCCTCCGTCCATGGGATTTTCCAGGCAAGTGTACTGGAGTTGGGTGCCATTGCCTTCTCCGACTAAGCACAGCACTAGCTCCTAAATTCGGAGAAGGCAATGGCACCCCACTCCAGTACTTTAAGTCACTTCAGTCGTGTCCGACTCTGTGCGACCCCATAGACGGAAGCCCACCAGGCTCCCCTGTCCCTGGGATTCTCCAGGCAAGAACACTGGAGTGGGTTGCCATTTCCTTTTCCAATGCATGAAAGCGAAAAGTGAAAGTGAAGCCGCTCAGTCGTGTCCGACTCTTAGCGACCCCATGGACTGGAGCCTACCAGGCTCCTCTGTCCATGGGATTTTCCAGGCAGAAGTACTGGGGTGGGGTGCCATTGCCTTCCCCGGTAGCAGTAGCAGCAGCTCCTAAATTGCTAGCAGTTCTTCTTATTCACCACTAGTTGGTGCTCTAGCTGGGACCATTACACCTCTTCCTTCTTTAGTTGGAAGAACACGCACTGATTATTATTATAATTCATGTACAGAGAAAACTGGAAATCAGTTTGGCACTTGGGAACTGGGTGTGTCACTGAAAGAAAAGCAATTACACAAAGCCCCTTAATCCTATATATATTTTACCTGTATTATAAATCTGCTTTATTTTAAATGTCACTTGCTCTATAAAAATGCACAGAACAAGGAGCCATAAAAAACTTAAATAACAATTTTAGCCTAATGATATATTGATTGTGCATACATATATTCATTTTCGCATATTCTATGTTATAGTAAAAAGATCTCTTAAAAGCTGAGTTTAAATAATTATCCACTTTTCCCATTATTATTGTAATCAATTGCAAATCATGAAAATTATTACTATCTTTACAAATTACTTTGCTAAGTGAAGTAATTAGAACTGATATTTTATTTTCCATTTCTATTCCAAAAAAAATTGATTTTAGAAACTAATCAGAGTAGGAAAGTTGAGGTATAAATTTCTTAAAGCAAAATGAACGGCTGGTCAGGCTTCAGGTTAGATGCCTTATATAGTATTTGGTGTTTGCCAAGGCATTTTTCTCTTGAGACAACATTGCTGATTATTATATCTGTTAGCACTTAAAGAGGTAGAAATTCCTCCATTTTAGTCTTAGGTATCTGACATTCCCAAGAATGAAGAGGTGTAGGCCTTCAATCAACACAGAGGGTTGGAAAGTCAGTATCTTGTTTTTACTAATCCAGCCATTATTTCTTAGAGTTTGATGAGAAAGTAGGGAAGAGACAGGTCCCATTTACTGAACGTCTTGGGTGTACCTGGCATTAAGCTCAATAAAACAGGACCTCCCTCATGGTCCAATGGTTAAGAATCCACCTGCCAACAGGGGGACATGGATTCAATCCCTGGTCTGGAACAATTCCATTCTTAGTGCTCCGGAGCAACTAAGCCCACGTGCTACAACTACTGAAGCCAACATGCTCTAGATTCATGAGCTGCAGTTGCTGAAGCCTGTGTGCCTAGAGCCTATCCTCCACAAGAGAACCACCACAAAGCCTGTGGACCACAACAGAGCGTAGCCCCTGTTCACCACAGCTAGAGAAAGCCTGCACACGGCAACGAAGACCCAGAGCAGCCAAAAATAAAAAAATAAATAAATAAATGAGTTAAAGAATACTTTAAAAAACTCAGTAAAACAAATATATTTTTTCTATTCCTTATAGTTATCTGGCTAGGTAGTTACTGTTCAGATAAGGAAACAGGCTCAGAGAAGGAAAGTGATTTGTGCTCTATCAATCAAATAGTTGTCAGTGGCTGAGTTGAGGTTCAAACTCAGAACTGTTGGTTCAAAAGTCCACATTTTCTTCTTTCCATTAACCCCCTAAATGCAAACAGTTTACATAAATACATTTTAACACAAGGATTGAGCTCCATGATAATTGTGCCCTTTGGCACGATCATCTTAGCAATGTTTCAAACAAAAGTGAATGCCCTCCCCTGGTTTTTACACCGTAGTGAGTTGTAGAGGAAAATGTAAAAAAATAAACCCACAGAATGAAAAATGTGTTTGAAGAAAAGACACATATAATAGTTTCATATATATTAATGGAGCTAGTAAATTGAAGTGAAAGAGAGAACCACTCAGTGGAACAGGGTGAGAATCCTAATTTCAGATCAGCTAATGATGAGCTGGGAGATTTGAATAAGTTCCCCATCACTCTCGGAGAAGGCAATGGCAAGCCACTCCAGTACTCTTGCCTGGAAAATCTCATGGATGGAGGAGCCTGGTGAGCTACAGTCCATGGGGTCGCCACAAGTCAGACATGACTAAGCGACTTCACTTTCACTTTTCACTTTCACACAATGGAGAAGGCAGTGGCAACCCACTCCAGTGTTCTTGCCTGGAGAATCCCAGGGACGGCAGAGCCTGGTGGGCTGCCGTCTATGGGGTCGCACAGAGTCGGACACGACTGAAGCGACTTAGCAGCAGCAGCCCCATCACTCTGGCCTTGAAATACCTCATTTGTGGAATGAAGGGTTATGCTTCTCAGGTTAACAACTTCTCTTTTGCTTCAGGAAGAGCTGATAAAACTGATTCTACCTCTAAAAGTGACAGGCAGTGGGCCTCCATCAGGCAGAGCACAGCCCCCCTGGGTCTCTCAGCGCGAGGAGCAGAGGAGGCATTCATTAAACAGTGTCACCTGATTTGTCCCCGTGACCCCAGGTGTCTATTAGAGAAACATGAGTGGCATTGTTGTCATAAATACCAAACAACTAAAACTGTCAGAGCCTTTAGAGGTTCTTGTCATAAGCCAACAAACTTCTGTGACTGTACTTGAAGTCAGGCCTCCTTTCAACTGTGCTCTCTGCTCCCCTCCCCTACACCCGATCTCTTTACTTCCTTATTGTAAGGGATGCATCTTATGTCAACATGATGGACAGTTTTTATTTTCCATGCAGCATATTCAATCCAAGGGCTCCCCTGGTGGTTCAGAAGGTAAAGAATCCACTTGCAAAGTGGGAGACCTGGGTTTGATCCCCGGGTTCAGAAGATCCTGTGGAGAAGGGAATGGCTACCCACTCCAGTATTCTTGCCTGGAGAATTCCAAGAACAGAGGAGCCTGGCAGACCTCAGTCCATGGGGTCACAAAGAGTCAGACACAACTGAGCAATTTTCACATATTCACTTCATATTCAGCATACCTGCGTTTTAAGCCTGGCTCTGCCATTGTTTAGCTGTGTTCTGTGAACTTCATCTAAACTACTCTGGCCTTAGGAGGCTTCATCAACTTGAGATTTTTCATCTCTTTGATGTTTCACATTCAAAGCAGCTTGGTTTAAGATACAGGTTTATGGAAGAGATAGTTGGTAAACTGGAGGTCTGCATTAATACTCTGCTCAGTGTCTCTGTTACAGGAATGGATTCAAAGTAGACTGATGTAGAAAGAATTTTCCTCATTGTTTTGAGCTGAACTGTGTCCCACCAAAATTCACACCAGCCCCCAGTACCTAGAGATCACTGGGCCCTGAAAGAGGTGACTGAGTGAAAACAAAATCTTTTGAGTGGCCCCTAATCCAATGTGATTGGTGTCCTTATCAGAAGAAGAGATTTGGACACAGAGAGAGAGAGACATCAGACACATGTACACACAGGAAGACAACAGCAAGAGCTCAGGGCCAGAAGGCGGCCATTTGCAAACCAAAGAGAGAAACCTCAGAAGAAAACAAATATGCCAACACCTTGACTTCAGCCCCTAGAACTGTGAGAAAACCTATTTCTGTTGCTTAAGCAACTCAGTCTGTGGACCTTTGTAATGGCAGCCTGGACAAACGAATACAGTATTTTTTTTTTTTTTTTTTCTATTTTTTTGGTCATGCCACAGGGCATGTGGGATCTTAGTTGTTCCCCACCCAGGGATTGAACCTGTGCCCCTGCAGGGGAAGTGTACTCTCCTAACAACTAGACCACCAGGGAAGTCCCTATTATACTCAAAATTCCACTAATCAACATCCTTGGGTAGGATGAACCATTTTCAGGAAGAATTTCATGCTAGAGCAGAGAATGTACATCCTTAGAAAATCTTACCCCCAAAGTTGGTAACATATATTCTAGACTATAAACAAACACTGATATACGTTACACTCATATGTTTAAACATGTTCTAGTCCATCCAGCCCAAATGTTTGAACCAAATTTTCAAGAAGTCTAGATTTTAATATTAGCAAGGTATAGTAAAAATTCTTGGAACATATGAAGGGCATGATGGAAGGAGAACTGAATTACATGGGTTTATTGAATCTTTTGCTGGTTTCATTCAAATTTCTAAATTGAACAATTTGGTTAAAAAAAATGTAGCAATTTCTCCTCACAGGCACTTGGTGTGAATGATGTGAAACAGTGCAGAGAAGTCTGTACAAAGTGATAGCATGTTCTTCTCTACAGATACCAATACATGTTCAAAGACAAAGACATACCAGTTCCTACTAATGAGAATGAAATTCTGCCTGGAAAAGAATGCATACACATGGAATGCCATTGTATTCCAGCTCGTTAATAATAGAGTAAGCTACATAAGGAGGCCTTGACTCAAATGCTAGCAAACTGGATAATGCACCTCAGTCTCATATGCAGCTCTCATCCTGAGACATTAAATCCTATTACTATATGACTGATTAATTCTTTTCGGTCTTCAGCAAAGGTAATACAAATGAGTACAGTTTGATACGTGAGGAAACAGAGACAATAAGAGATTTGCTAAACCACAAGATTTATTTAGTGTTTAGTGGTGCCATCAAGACAAGAATCCATGAATTCCTACATTACTTCAGTGTATTCCTTCTTTGCAAGCAAAGGTGCTCTGACACATAAGCTTCTTTAACACACAAGGACACTTTTCCCTTTCTGTCTGTTCCAGCTATCGTTATGCTGCTGCTGCTGCTAAGTCGCTTCAGTCGTGTCCGACTCTGTTCGACCCCACAGACGGAAGCTCACCAGGCTCCCCTGTCCCTGGGATTCTCCAGGCAAGAACACTGGAGTGGGTTGCCATTTCCTTCTCCAATGCATGAAAGTGAAAAGTCAAAGTGAAGTCCCTCAGTCGTGTCCGACTCTCAGCGACCCCATGGACTGGAGCCTACCAGGCTCCTCCGTCCATGGGATTTTCCAGGCAAAAGTACTGGGGTGGGGTGCCATTGCCTTCCCCGAGCTATCATTATATGCAGGGGAAAAAACTGAAGTCACTAATATAATATAAATTCTTAAGAACTGAACTACCCATCTTTGTTTCTTTCTCTCCCCTCAAGTCTCTTTAGCAACAGAGAGAAACTGTAAGTTGTGTATATTTTTCAAAATAACTCTGCCACAAGAGAGAATCTCCTAGAAATAATGAGAACTTTGTGGAACTTTTCCTCTTTTGATCTTAAAAAAGAACACAAGGTTAAGTCATTGAAAAAAAAATTCTATGAAACAGGTCCCCTGGGCTGTGAATTCATGCCCCAGAGCTATTTTTAATAAGGCATATAAACAGTGAGTTGCTTTGGTCTTTGAAGGCCTGGACTTTAGAATAAGGAGGAACTAAGAATTCCTTAACTTTTGACATTTAAGAATGTTTATGTGTGTGAAGGGGAACTAATTGGACAAGTGGGCTGGACTGTTAGGACCACAGCTGGAGTAACCATATTTTAACCAAACATCATAGCATGCTCAAAGGCAGCCATTCATTTCTTTTTACCAAGACAGATAGACTTCCACTCAATAATGTGTGTGTGTGTCAGAGGGGAGGGGATAATTAAGAAAACCTAGAGCCAGAGAGGAAAAGATACTCTTGTCTTGACAACGTGATTCTTCAGTTTGTAATTAGCAATTGATAAAGTGTTACACATATCAAATTTGGGGATGAATAGTAACAGGCAAATTTGGCCTTGGAACACGGAATGAAGCAGGGCAAAGACTAATAGAGTTTTGCCAAGAAAATGCACTGGTCATAGCAAATACCCTCTTCCAACAACACAAGAGAAGACTCTATACATGGACATCACCAGATGGTCAACACCGAAATCAGATCGATTATATTCTTTGTAGCCAAAGATGGAGAATCTTTATACAATCAGCAAAAACAAGACGAGGAGCTGACTGTGGCTCAGACCATGAACTCCTTATTGCCAAATTCAGACTGAAATTGAAGAAAGTAGGGGAAACTACTAGACCATTCAGGTATGACCTAAATCAAATCCCTTATGATTATACAGTGGAAGTGAGAAATAGATTTAAGGGCCTAGATCTGATAGATAGAGTGCCTGATGAACTATGAAATGAGGTTCGTGACATTGTACAGGAGACAGGGATCAAGGCCATCCCCATGGAAAAGAAATGCAAAAAAGCAAAATGGCTGTCTGGGGAGGCCTTACAAATAGCTGTGAAAAGAAGAGAAGTGAAAATCAAAGGAGAAAAGGAAAGATATAAACATCTAAATGCAGAGTTCCAAAGAATAGCAAGAAGAGATAAGAAAGCCTTCTTCAGTGATCAATGCAAAGAAATAGAGGAAAACAACAGAATGGGAAAGACTAGGGATCTCTTCAAGAAAATCAGAGATACCAAAGGAACATTTCATGCAAAGATGGGCACGATAAAGGACAGAGATGGTGTGGACCTAACAGAAGCAGAAGATATTAAGAAGAGGTGGCAAGAATACACAGAAGAACTGTACAAAAAAGAGCTTCAAGACCTAGATAATCATGATGATGTGATCACTGACCTAGAGCCAGACATCTTGGAATGTGAAGTCAAATGGGCCTTAGAAAGCATCACTACGAACAAAGCTAGTGGAGGTGATGGAATTCCAGTGGAGCTATTCCAAGTCCTGAAAGATGATGCTGTGAAAGTGCTGCACTCAATATGCCAGCAAATTTAGAAAACTCAGCAGTGGCCACAAGATTGGAAAAGGTCAGTTTTCATCCCAATCCCAAAGAAAGGCAATGCCAAAGAATGCTCAAACTACCGCACAATTGCACTCATCTCACACGCTAGTAAAGTAATGCTCAAAATTCTCCAAGCCAGGCTTAAGCAATATGTGAACCGTGAACTTCCTGATGTTCAAGCTGGTTTTAGAAAAGGCAGAGGAACCAGAGATCAAATTGCCAACATCCGCTGGATCATGGAAAAAGCAAGAGAGTTCCATAAAAACATCTATTTCTGCTTTATTGACTATGCCAAAGCCTTTGACTGTGTAGATCACAATAAACTATGGAAAATTCTAAAAGAGATGGGAATACCAGACCACCTGATCTGCCTCTTAAGAAATCTGTATGCAGGTCAGGAAGCAACAGTTAGAACTGGTCATGGAACAACAGACTGGTTCCAAATAGGAAAAGGAGTATGTCAAGACTGTATATTGTCACCATGTTTATTTAACTTATATGCAGAGTACATCATGAGAAATGCTGGACTGGAAGAAACACAAGTCGGAATCAAGATTGCCGGGAGAAATATCAATAACCTCAGATATGCAGATGACACCACTCTTATGGCAGAAAGTGAAGAGGGGCTAAAAAGCCTCTTGATGAAAGTGAAAGTGGAGAGTGAAAAGGTTGGCTTAAAGCTCAACATTCAGAAAATGAAGATCATGGCATCTGGTCCCATCACTGCATGGGAAATAGATGGGGAAACAGTGGAAACAGTGTCAGACTTTGTTTTTCTGGGCTCCAAAATCACTGCAGATGGTGACTGCAGCCATGAAATTAAAAGACGCTTACTCCTTGGAAGGAAAGTTATGACCAACCTAGATAGCATATTCAAAAGCAGAGACATTACTTTACCAACAAAGGTTCGCCTAGTCAAGGCTATGGTCTTTCCTGTGGTCATGTATGGATGTGAGAGCTGGACTGTGAAGAAAGCTGAGCGCCGAAGAATTGATGCTTTTGAACTGTGGTGTTGGAGAAGACTCTTGAGAGTCCCTTGGACTGCAAGGAGATCCAACCAGTCCATTCTGAAGGAGATCAATCCTGGAATTTCTTTGGAAGGAATGATGCTAAAGCTGAAACTCCAGTATTTTGGCCACCTCATGCAAAGAGTTGACTCATTGGAGAAGACTCTGATGCTGGGAGGGATTGAGGGCAGGAGGAGAAGGGGACGACAGAGGATGAGATGGCTGGATGGCATCACTGACTTGATGGGTGTGAGTCTGGGTGACCTCCGGGAGCTGGTGATGGACAGGGAGGCCTGGCGTGCTGCGGTTCATGGGGTCGCAGAGTCGGACACAACTGAGCGACTGATCTGATCTGATCTGATCTGAGCTTGTCGTTTAAAATACTAATCTCATTTTCTTTCACCAATACTTGTTCTTCTGTCCATAAATAGGCCATACAATTTGAAGAAAAAAAAAAAATGAAGAATGTCAATGTATAGCAGCTATGATTCTAGGAATCTCTTTAATTTTAAATGTTTGGTTTTAACAACAAATCCAATTCCCACTGCTGAACATTTTTCTAGTTATTTTAGCTTCCTGCAGTTTGAAAGCCAATTTGTACCCCCTAACATACATACTCCCTGGTCAACAAATTATTGTATTATTTAATTATATCAGCTGACAGACACACACACACACATACAGACAGACAAAATCTGACTTTTCATGAAAAGAACAAGTGTTTGAAAATAGACTAAATCACAGTAATACTCACAACTGTGTGAAGCTGACAAGCAATTTTTAAAATAGTTTGGTGGTAAATGCCTTTTAAAAAAAACTGAGGATAATATATTCTAGCTGTCACTTTGGGAATGAAAAACAGTTCTTATTCTCTTCATCTTAAAGAAGGTTCAAAGACCTCATGTGACCCTCAAAAGTCTTTTTCTCTAGCCAAACTAAGTTTTACCAAAAAAAAAACACTCATGGGATTTTAGACATTGGGAGTCCTAGCCCACTTCTTTACTTCCTCTTCTCTCTGTATTCTACAAGTATTTATTAAGATTTTATTTTGCATCAAGTTGGATTCTATGTAATCTAATTCTTTCACTTACAAAAGTGACTTTGGATATTCCTTGACAAAGTGTGGGAAAAGAAGAGCTTCACAATCTATCTGACAAGCCAAGAAAGAGGGAGTAGCTGATCCATAACAATGACCTTAATACACATCACTTGAGTGATGAAAATGGTGAAGGGTCTAAGAATTCAGAGATAGTGTGCTGGAGTAGACAGATTGCTTTTCAGAAGAATGGGATAAATCTGGATCTTAAAAGTACATTTGGAGAAGGAGAAGGCATTCTAACACCTACATTTTCCACTGCTTATGTCTCGGTGCATTCCTATTTGCTTCATGACTCAGTTAACTCACCTCCTCAGGGGCATCACTGTTCCTAGACTTCCTGAGGAACATCGTCAAAGTAGTTTTATTTAGACATGTTCATGTCTCATACTTCATCCAAACCACTCTAAATATTCACAGTCCCCCCTCCCCAAACTCTTGTCAACTCCATTAATTGCTATCCACTTCTAGATGAAATTACAAAGATCACTGGCTCAAATCTATTTCTGGTTATCTCCTATAACCATGTTTACTTATTACATAAAAAAGGCATTTATTATAGTCTATATTTAGTGATAAAATGTCAAACTATAACAACACAAGAAATAATGACCAACTAGGTCAAATCCAACACTGACCTCTGACTTGTCACTCTGGAAGTGAGAGTTGTTCTCAATATTTTCCTCTGTATGCACAGACCTGAATGCTATGACTCACTCCTCACCAATTCCCTCAGGCAGTACTTCTAAGAGGGGTGGAGAAATTGGATCTCTTTCTTAGAGGAAAATAGCACACGCTGTCATGAGATGAGAAATATGTAACTCAAGAAAAGACCCTCAGGTGATCTTGATATTCTTATCCTCCCCATCATTGGGTTCCCATCATCGAAAATTATCCCTCTCTTGGATGAGGATTTCTTCTTAACATCAAATGCAATGAGTACCATGCTAACTTCCCTTAATAACCTATTCTCAATCTCTCATCTGAGACTTTACCTAAATAATTTAAAAGTTATCTATATTTCAGAATACATGTACTTAAATGTCATTTTAAAATTACCAACAGCTAAGTAGAACAGCACCTGCACACATAACTACACTAGATTCTCTCTTCATCTATGTGCTTCTCTACCCACAAAGTGAAATCTATGAGCCTTACAGCACAGCAGGAGGTGAGAGGCAGGTTAATCACCATATCTTTTATACAGGAAAAAATTGTCTTCCACAAAACTGATCCCCTGCCAAAAAACTGGGGGATCATTGCTTTGAGGTCAAGGATTATTTTCTTTGTTTTTGCATTTCCAGCACCTGGGACAGGGCCTGGAATTTAGCATGATTGAGGATTACATTCAATTGCTAGTTTTGCTGCTCAAATGTAGCCACACTGGTAACTTCATAAGATTCAATCTAGTAACTGGAAGCAATGATTGGTGAATGGAAGAATAGAGGAGTCTAAGCTTATTTTTAAAAAGGACTTCCAGGAAAAGAAATGGAGAAGAGAAGAAAACTAACATTACTGAGATTTTGATGCAGTAGGTCTAGGTGGGATGCAAGAACCTAGTATAACTAGGTATAACCTAGTATAGTATTAACCTAGTATAACCTGGTATAACCCAGTATAACTAGTATCACAGATGATGTTATGCAGAAGATGTATGACCACACTGTGACAAATGTCACCCTTGATGACCCAAAGGGAGGAGAATGTGCTTTGGTCAATGAGGAGGAGACAAGAGACAAGCCTGCCTCCCAGCTACTCCTTTCCATGGGAATCCTCCTCATCCTTCCCAGAACTGGCTGTGCGAGCCAGACTCAGGAGGCCCTGGATAGTCTGGATGTCTGTCTTCATTCAGCCTTATGATCATATGCTTTTTACAAAGATAATTTGTCCTTTGAGAAGTCCCTAGAAGTTTAAGGACTATTGCTTAACAATGTTGCCCACTCTCTCGCCAAGTCTGCCCTATACATGCTGGGGAGGATTCTTTCACTCCTGCATCTCCGTGTACCTCTTTTAGGAAAAGGGTTCTCTAATGTGCTCAGACCCAAAAACACCCAGAGGTCACTGTGTTCTTGGTTCAGAGCCTGAAAACATAGGGGACATTTGGACAGATGTCACCATTTTGTGATTAATCAGTGTCTGCTTTTGACAAGCTAGGAGGTCACCAGAGCAGTTCCCACAGGCTGGTGCACAATCTCTTTATGTCAGAACAATGAGAGATGGGTGAGAAGATCATCTCCAAAGCAAGATAGGAGAAAGTGACCCTGGAACACGGGCTGCAGGCTCACCAGATCTAAACTCTCTTGATTCCTTCTTCCCAGGTAGAAATGCAGAGGTTCATTCAGTGAAAATTAGAGACACAAATCCTCCGAGGTGAGGCATCACAGATGCAGGTCTGGTGATTGATGGACATGCTGTGTTAATGACTGTCCTCCTTCCCCTTGGCACAGAGCATTGAACTGAACTAAGTGCTGTTCATAGGGGACAATGCATTCAACTTGTTATGTCACTAAACATGCTGGCTGATGTTTTATCCACATACTATTCATTACGTACATTTTCCTGGGTTTCCAGAATCTATGGTGACCCTGAAGAATAGCCCACCCCTACTAAAAATGACATGTTTAATTTAGATAGATACATAAAAGAGAAGTAGGAAATGACAAATACAATATACTTGCAAAAGAAAATCATATGTAAAAGAAAAAGAAGAACCTGTGCTACCTGTACTCAGAGAAGTATTGCAAAGATCAATAGTTTAAGAAAAATATAAGGGAGTGAAAATAAAAAATTCCACCCTTTGGAAAATTTATTTCTGAAAATTGGGATGAGACCACCAAAATATGACTTTCACTCATCCATCCAGCTGATGAAGATTAATTAAATGCCAACTGTGTCCAGGGACTCTCACAGACAGTTAAATATGACCACAGGCCAAAGGCACTCTAAGTTATATGATCAGGCCACCCAAGATGGATATCTCTTGCTCTCTGTACACCCCCTGCTTGACCCATCCTTGCTTTGGCTACACCCTACTCACATGACTGATCTTCCTAAATAACCACAGAACCTATTCAGTATGTACCTATATACATGCCCCAGGCCCCAGCTAGTGATTGTTCTGATAGTTTATCAAAGGGACTTGCTCCTCTGCTAGTTTCCCTAGTAACTAATAAATCAATCTGAGGTCAATTTGCCCTATAACTGGTAACACTCCCATCCCTTCAAGCCCACCCCCAGTGAGGCTGCCATGTCCTGCCTGCCTTCTGCCTCACACAGTGGGCAAGTATAGGGCTTGCAGGCCTTGGGGGTGCAGTCCAACATAAGCCCCTGTGCTCCTGGAACTTAAATTCTACTGAAGGAGTCAGACCAAACACATAAAGTCTATGATCTGAATTCAGGTAGTCAGAAGCAGTGGTATAAATATTTCACAAAAAGCTTCAGGGAGGGAGCACTTGATGTAGCTCCTCTGTCCATGGAATTTCTCAGGCAACAATACTAGAGTGGCTTGCCATTTCCTTTCCAGGTGATCTTCCAGACCCAGGGATCAAATACGCATCTCTTGTGTCTCCTGCATTGCAGGCAGATTCTTTACCCGCTGAGCCATCAGGGAAGCTAGTAACTTTTTGCCACAGTATAAATACTCCCACTCTGGGTAACCTCAAACTACCAAGGTGATGTCACATTCAGTATGACAACATGTTGTATACAGTCAGCTCTGTAGAGCAGTGCAAGGCAGGTCCAACTCATGCCTGGACATGATGTGAAGAAGCAAAGCATGTTAAGGGACCAGGTACTGCATGGAATGGTGGATCTTCTAGGCAGGTGATCAAAATTCTTAAGCCAATGACATTTAAGCAGAAAGATGCGAATGAAGAGAAAATAAGTCATGAAGTAGGAAGTTGGGGATGGGTCAGGAAGAAAAAGTCAGTACAGGGACCTAAGGCAGGAAATATCTTTTCTATCTGTGGAATAGAAAGGCCAGTGTGAGAAGAGAGGTAGGCAAGGGCTAGATCACACGGACTTTGTCGGCACTGGAAGGAATCTGAATCGTGTATGCATAAGATGGGGAGTCAATAAAGAATTCTGAGAAGGTCAGAGCTGTGACCTGATTTATTAGGTTGGCCAAAGAATTAGCTTGTTTTAAAAATCCAAATTAACTTTTTGGCTAACCCAATACATTTTTATAGAAGCAGTCAGGCTGCTGAAGAAACAGTAGGAAACAGCACTGTAGTGAATGTGCTCTCTTCCAAAGTGAAAACATGATGACCAACCAGGAAGGCACGGAGGTAATTTCCACAAGAGATGAAAGTGATCTGGAGTGGCAGAGGTGGGGGTGGTGAGACATGTTCAGGTTTGGAATATAATTGACAAGGAGACCTACCAGAAGTCCCTGATGGACTGGATGGGAGAGGGTAAGTGATGAATCAAAGGTAATCTCAAGAATGTCTTAGTTAAGCTTAGCTCTTAGATGAATAAGTGAATTAGGTACTAGGTGGCACCATAGCTTGGATGGAGAATACTGAGGCAAGAGCAAGTGTAGAGGGGAAAATCAGGAGTTCAGTTTAGGTCATTTTAGGTGAGAGTTATGACATGAAAATGGAGATATCAGGTAGATGCTGCTACTGCTAAGTCGCTTCAGTCGTGTCCAACTCTGTGCGACCCCATAGACGGAAGCTCACCAGGCTCCCCCGTCCCTGGGATTCTCCAGGCAAGAATACCGGAGTGGGTTGCCATCTCCTTCTCCAATGCATGAAAGTGAAAAGTGAAAGTGAAGTCACTCAGTCGTGTCCGACTCTTAGCGACCCCATGGACTGGAGCCTACCAGGATCCTCCGTCCACGGGATTTTCCGGGCAAAAGTACTGGGGTGGGGTGCCATTGCCTTCCCCGATCAGGTAGATAGCAGGATATATAAAAGTCTACAGCTTGGGGAAGGTCAGGGATAAAAATACAAATTTGGAAGTCCCCTGTTAATCTCTCCATGTTTCTGAAGCTATGAAGTTGCTCAGTCGTGTCCGACTCTTTGTGAACCCATGGACTGTAGCCCACCAGGCTCCTCCATCCATGGAATTTTCTAGGCAAGAGTAGCTACTTCCAAAATAATCCTGTTATAAAGTCCACCTTAATACTTATCAATGAACTAAAAGAAATTTATCCATAACTTATCTAGAAAACTGAATGTTTTGATATTCAGAGGGGGAGCAACGGTTCTCAACCCAGCTATAGATTCTAATCACCAAGGAGCTTTGAAAAATACTAACCCCCAAACGACCACACCCTGAAGCCATTCTGATTTGTTTGGTGAAGGTATGGATTTATTTTGAAAGGAATTAAATTAGGGGACAAAAAGACAGGAAAGGCAGTGATAGAATCAGAGAACTGATGGCCTTAACAAAGCAGAGGGTACTTGCAAAAGTCATCTGAGAAGGGAGGGGTTGTGGTCAGGGAGTGGGATGCTTGCACTTTGACTTTGAAGGTGGTTCAGGATGACATAGGAGCTGAGATGGGGTAAAGCAAACCATGACCTGGGATCAAGGAAGTGAAGTAAGTGAAGTTAGCCAGGGTGCTGGAAAATCCTGGGGAAATTTGTTTAGAATGTGAGGTTGATTTTTTTTTTCAAGTTCCACATATATGTGGAATCACTCAGCGTTTGTCTTTCTGTGTCTGGTTTATTTTACTTAGTATATTGTCCTCTCAGTTCATCCATGTTGTTGCAAATGACAGGATTTCCCTAAAATTTGCTATGATAAATCCTGTGTTCTCACCAAAATAAATACACACATACAATTTTGCTTTGCCAGTTATACCTCAATAAAGCTGAAAAAAAAATACCATGTTTCAAATAAGTAACTTTTAGAATACAATCATTTAATAAGCAAGAGGCTAGGGCTTCCCAGGTGGTGCCAATGGTAAAGAACCCACCTGCTAATGCAGGAGACATAAGAGATGTGGGTTTGATCCCTGAATTGGGAAGATCCCCTGGAGAAGGGCATGGCAACCCACTACAGCATTCTTGCCTGGAGAATCCCATGGACAGAGGACCCTGACGGGCTACAGTCCATAGAGGCACAAAGAGTCAGACACAACTGAAGCGACCTAGCTCGCAAGCAAGTGGCTATTCTTACATAAAGTTTTATATGGACAATATTGTTTACAGATCATTCCAATATTTAAACTTCTATCCATTTATTTTATTCATCTATCTAGTATAACAAAACACAAAATCTTCATCTTATTTTTTAGGTGGAAATACTTCTTGGAAACTATGAAGACGATGTTACAGTGATGCCATGCCAGTATCATCACTTCCCTACACCCCCAGATGCCCATCACGGGCACTGAGGTACCACTAACCTGCGCATAAATATCATACTGCAATTTGTATGCTCTTGATCACAAGAAATACAGTTTCTAGCCCTGCTAAAACAAAGGAATCTCCTTTTCTTCCTGATTCCTGCTACCCATGCTATTGAAAACAACAATTTCCTCCTGATGGTTAATGAACGAGGTTCAATATCCAATAAAGGCAATTTATCAAGACTGTAAGCTTCTGCCTAATTGGGAAGGAGTTACAAGAAATAAGAAGACATAACTAAGAGGAACTGAAGTTTAAAAAAACCCCAAAGCCATGCAAGCAAATATGAAAAGTAAGTAAATACTAACATATTTCTTTTTAGAAGTCTTCTGGTATTGGGGTAATAAAAAAATATTCTCTCCCAAAAATAACTCTCAAGCACTTTTCCCCCACTAAAAGCAGTTTATTTTGAGCACACATCCTTCTTGACCTCTCCTTAATTTAAAAATGTCTTGTCAACTCTTTCCTTTTCACTGCCTTCTCTCTGTCCACAAAAAGAAAGGGGAGTATACTTTAATTATTTGTTTGTGGTAAGTTCAAACATTACAATCACTATTCTGTGGCCTTCAGTTTAGGGAAACGTCATTCTGTTTCCCTAGAAAGAAGAGATAATGTTAGTATGAATGAATGCATGAATTTGCCTTTCCCTGCCACTTCAGGGACCACCTGAGGAGAGGAGAGTTTGCAGTTAACAGGAGGGAAGCTGTGTGTTAGAAGGGAAGTCCCAGTGCCCTCACCTTCTCTTCCAGGGATCCTCTTCGGTGGGACATCTCAGAGAGCGTAAAGAACTGCGGTGTCCAGAGCAGACTGTTGGCTCTGTATCTAAACTATCTCTTTTCAACACCACCATGCTGCTTTGTCCTCAACTCCTGCCTAGCCTACAGAACTAGCCTCATCTCTGAATTCTGTGTTTCCAACTGGCCCATCTCTTATCTGCTCTCTGAAACCAGAGTTAAATATTTATTTTTTCATTTTGATTTTTTTTTCTTTTGCCCTTTATATACTGAGTTCTTTTTAAAAGGTTTTTGTTGCTGTATAGTTGATTTACAATGCTGTTAGTTTCAGGAGTACAGCAAAGTGGATCAGTTATACATATATCCGCTCTTTTGTAGATTCTTTTCCTATGTAGGCCATTATAGAGTATTGAGTAGAATTCCCTCTGCTATAGAGTGGGTATAACTTTAGACTCGAAAGAAGTTGCAGAATTAAAACACAGAGTTCCCTGTACCCTTTACTTAGCTTTCCTATTATAACATTTTACATAACCACAAACATAACATCTAGCTATGCTGGTACAATGCTATTCACTAAACTCAGAGTGATCCTTTACAATGCAAATCTGACTATGCCAACCTTTTCCATTTTGCTAAACCTGTTAATTACTTCTCATCACCTCTTACAACAGGACTAAAATTCTTAAGCTGGCTCATAAATAGTGTGTCTATCAGTCTAGTTTGGCCAGGACAGACCTTGTTCTCACACAGAGTGCCAATGAACTGCCCATTTAACATTTGAGTACTCTCAAAAGAGTGGCAGTGTGGATGACAAATTACTTGGTCACCCACAATGAGCTCTCCATGTCTGACTCTGCCTAGTGACCTCTAACCTTTGTTTTGCATCACTCCACTCCTTGCTATTGAGGCCCTGTGGCACAGACTTTCTTTCTTTCTTAACAATGAAATATATGTATATATTTTACATGTACACATTTAATAATGGACAGCTACATAGCAATAAGAAAAAAGCAAAGCAGAAAGGATAGATTTAAATACTAGTGTTGGTTGTTAGTAAGCTCAAAATGATACTAATATATGATACCATTATGTATAACTTTAAAACATATACAGCAACTTTGCTATATTTGCTACTTTTTTAAATCTCTCTCGATTTTATTTTATTATTACTATTTTTAGATGTTGACTCATGGCCAATCTTGTTTCATTTATTTTCCTCCCATTACATTTTCTTCTCCCCAGTAATACAAAGCAAATCCCAGATATGAATAAATCTGTAATATTTCAGTATGGATCTTTTAAAAAGTTTATCACAGTATCACTATTCTTCTTAAAACAACAATAATTACTTAATATTATCAAATATGCAGTCAGTGTTCAAATTTCCAATAGCACCATAAGCGTCATAATTTTTTCCACGTTTTATCAACTCAGGAATATTTTTCTGTAAGGTCCTGAGCGATGAGTGGGTTTGGAAGCCACTCTTGTGCATCTTTGTTGAGCTGCAGTCAGGTATTGTTTTTCCCCTTGAGATTACATTCCAAAGGAAAAGAAAGGTATCTCAACCCAAATCAAATGGCTGCTCTACCTAGAAAATAGTAACCGCTTTATTGTCCCTTGTAGTTCTTTTAGGAAAGAGAATTTTTAACTTAGAAACCTATCTGTGATTTTTCTTTTTTTAAAAAAAATTATTTATTTATTTTAATCGGAGGCTAATTACAATATTGTAGTGGTTTTTGCCATACATTGACATGAATCGGCCATGGGTATACATGTGTTCCACATCCTGAATCCCCCTCCCACCTCCCTCCCTATCCCATCCCTCAGGGTCATCCCAGTGCACCAGCCCTGAGCACCCTGTTTCATGCATTGAACCTGGACTGGCGATCTATTTCACATATGATAATATACATGTTTTAATGCTATTCTCTCAAATCATCCCACCTTCGCCTTCTCCCACAGAGCCCAAAAGTCTGTTCTTTACATTGTCTCTTTTGCTATCTTGCATATAGGATCATCATTACCATCTTTCTAAATTCCATATATATGCATTAATATACTATATTGGTATTTTTCTTTCTGACTTACTTCACCTGTATAATAGGCTCCAGTGTCATCCACCTCCTTAGAAATGATTCAAATGCATGCTTTTTAATAGCTGAGTAATATTCCATTGTGTATATGTACTACAGCTTTCTTATCCATTCGTCTGCCAATGGACATCTAGGTTGTGTCCATGTCCTGGCTATTGTAAACAGTGCTGCGATGAACATTGGGGTATACATGTCTCTTTCAATTCTGGTTTCCTTGGTGTGTATGCCCAGTAGTGGGATTGCTGGGTTGTATGGCAGTTCTATTTCCAGTTTTTTAAGGAATCTCCACACTGTTCTCCATAGTGGCTGTACTAGTTTGCATTTCCACCAACAGTGTAAGAGAGTTCCCTTTTCTCCTCACCCTCTCCAGAATTTATTGTGTGTAGACTTTTTGGTAGCAGCCATTCTGACCAGTGTGAGATGGTACCTCATTGTTTTGATTTGCATTTTTCTGATAATGAGTGATGTTGAACACCTTTTCACATGTTTGTTAGCCATTGGCATAGACTTTCTTTAAGATCCTGGGATGGGATGCAGGATGTGCAATGTTTCTTCCTGCCTCAGACCCTGCACATGTCATTTCTGCCTGGAATGACTCCCCTTTCCCACCCCACTTTGCCTAGTTAGCTCCTACTTGCCTTGGTTCAGCTAAATCATCCCTCCTTCCCCAGACTGTCACATTCCTCCATTAAATATCCTCACCACTCCCTGGACCTCTCTGCTGAATCACTTATCACAGTTGTAATTTCATCTTTGTTTCTATAAGTAAAGAGTAACCTGTAAGAAGGCAGGGGGCATATTTGTGTTTACGCAACAGCAATCCCCAGAACCAGCATGAAACTTGCTACACAGAAGACAATTATTTCAAAGCTATGGATTGAACAGAAACAAGCTCAGCTGACAGCTCCAGGGGCAACAAAAGCAAGTGCTTGAAGGCTTTCGGAAAAAAAATAAAAGTGAAAGTCACTTGCATTTCTTTTTAGGCTGCTGCCTGTGTGGCTCCTTTAACCACTTAAAAACCCAGCTTTAGTGAGTGAGAGCAAGTCCCAAGTTTAAAACTTGGTACCCATTAACTGAGGAACTTTATGCTAGTAATTTAACTTCTTTGAGTCTTATTTTTTTTTCTTATATAAGTAGAAAGAAGAAATGATTAGAATTATTATTACTGCTAATAATAAATCATCTACATATAATAATTATAACCATATAATGATAGCTAATTATTATTATAACTATATAATTAATTATCTAAGTATAATTATATCATTATAATAATTATAAACTTATTAATTAAATCTACAATAATTATTTATTATAATAATGATCAAAAAATCATCTACCCTATAAAATTCATGTGAGGGCATCATTGGGTGAATGTTAACTCTTAATATCAATACTATTTGGCTAAAGCTGTTTCAAATATATCCCATGTATAAGATGATTGTCTTGCTTCATGGAAGACACACAGTGAGGACTTAGTGCTCTATACCTGACACGCCTCCTCCACCTGCTCCCCTCAACCTCTCCACGTGAGACAGGCAATGCTCTCCTGACCATAAGCCAGGCCAGACCTGGCTTCTTCTTGGATCCTTCCCTTTCTCCCCCTACATCACATCCATCATGGAAGTTTGTCTGCTTTCTCTTCAAAATATGTTCAGAATCCTGCCACTCCCCACCATATCGACTACTACATTCTGATCCACCCATATTATTACATCAGGCTCCAAATGGGTCTTCTGCTTCTGCCCCTGCCTTTGCGAACAGCCAGAATGATGTTGTTAAAATGCAAGTCATATCAGGTCACTCTCCTGCTCAAACTCCTCCAAGCCTTCCCGTAATCCACAGGGTAACACACGACACACTTCTGGAGTGGAGATAGCACCCCACACCCTGCCCTTTTTCTTGGATTCTGTCTGGCACATCTCCTCCCCTTCAGATCTTTCCTCCAAGGAGAGCCTTCCCTACTCCACAAGGGCAGCACACTGTATCTCCTCCCTGCTTTTGCTTTCATATCTCTAAACACTCACCACCTTCTACACATTTTCTTTTTTTTATTTATTTTATTTTTTAACTTTACAATATTGTATTGGTTTTGCCATATATGAATATGAATCCACCACAGGTATACACGTGTTCCCCATCCTGAACCCTCCTCCCTCCTCCCTCCCTGTACCATCCCTCTGGGCCAGTGCACCAGCCCAAGCATCCAGTATCCTGCATCAAACCTGGACTGGCAACTCATTTCATATATGGTATTATACATGTTTCAGTGCATTCTCCCTTTATAATCTGTCTTCTACACTAGAAAGGAAGCTCCGGGAGGGCAATGATATATGTTTGTTCTGTCCCTGCTGTCTCCCTAGCATTGAACACTAGGGAGTATCTGATGTGTATCTGATACACAGCAGGTGCTCAATAAATACATCTCGACTCAATACATGGATGGCAGAGAGGGAGGGATGGGTGGATGGATAGATGGATGGATACATGGATGAGGCATGACCATTCCCAAGGCAAGAGCTGTCCCAAACACAATTTGATATAGGTTAAAAGGCACAGACAAGCAGCAAACCTGTTTCAAGTGAGTGTGAGGCAGAGGCCCAGGAGAAGGAGGAAAGTTTAGGGTGTACCCAAGCACGTGCTGGTGACTGGCTTCCTGACTGTGGCCACATCAGTATGGCAGGGACACTGGTAACACCCTGGTAGTGGCAATGCCAGCATCATGACTCTGGGATTGCTGAGTGGCTGTGTGTAAAAGGACAAGGATGGTTGCTCTCTGCACATGCAAAGAAGGGCATCTGTTCCCCTTCAGAGAATGATCTTATCAGATGGACCTGCCAGTGACTGCCATGGACTGCCAAAACTCAGGGACATGCCTGAGGCAGAAGACTTTGGCCAGAAATCCCGCTGGCTTGGGGGCCAAAACGACGCCGTTTTTAGATTAGCCAAATTCACTTCCCATTGTCAACTGAAATTGAATTTCCAGAACATATGCTGAGAAGCTGGCTCAAAATTAGTTGTCCAGATGTTGGCCAAAGAAAAGCCAAAAAAAAAAACATTTATAGTCAGCTGCCTGTCTTATGACTCCATAGCTTTTTGCCAAACAAACAAGTTTATCTTGTTAGAAACTGAAGACCATACCAAGGTTCTGAGTACTCTAGCATTGAAAGAAACTTTGGGCCTTATTCAAACAAACTTGGACTGAGCAGAGGACACTGAATTCTCAATTAGAATGCAGTTATTTACAAATGTAAAGGAAGTGAACTTTGATAAGGAAGAAAAGAAAAAGAGTATTTAGGCCTCACAAAATCAGGCCTAAATGAAAATCTAAAACCTAAATTCGGTCCTGTTGTTACCAATAGACATGAAGCATTTGCAGAGGAAACAAGCTGGATTATTATCCAACAGCCTTAAGAGAGAAGACATTCCTACAATTGTCATGGCTCGAAGGCATCATACAGACCATCCAGTCCAGATTTCCCATGTTTATCCCTTCCCTGGGCTTCTCAGTACAGTTCTCTCTGAAAGCCAGCAGACAAGGTAACTTCAAGGCATTGGCTGTGACTGTTCTCACATGTCATCAATGATTCAATTCTTCCTTATCCTCTGTAAGACTGACTCCAGGCCCCTTCATTACTTGTTTAGACTCCCTTCTCCACCTCAGTGTCCTCCCTTCTCTACTTCTCGCCTACATACTTCCTTGATGTTATTACCACACACCATCTTGGGTTAAGGGACAAGGTCTCTAGCAATCTTGGTCTGGGGAATGCTCTGCTGCTGCTGCTAAGTCACCTCAGTCATGTCCGACTCTGTGCGACCCCATAGATGGCAGTCCACCAGGCTCCCTCGTCCCTGGGATTCTCCAGGCAAGAACACTGGAGTGGGTTGCCATTTCCTTCTCCAATGGATGAAAGTGAAAAGTGAAAGTGAAGTCACTCAGTTGTGTCTGACTCTTAGCGACCCCGTGGACTGCAGCCTACCAGGCTCCTGCGTCCATGGGATTTTCCAGGCAAGAGTACTGGAGTGGGGTGCCATCGCCTTCTCCGAGGGAATGCTCAGTAGTGGTCAAATGCATCAACTAATATATTAAAAAAATGTTCTATAGAAGAGAATTGAATTGTCTTCCCTCTTATTAATGATAGAAGCCAAATTAATAACCCAAGGCTTCTGATTCCTAATAAAATAATACCTCTACCAAATGAGGAGGATGGGGTAAAATAAGTTAGCTTCTATTTTTTCTAGTTTGTTTGCAAGATCATGTATAACTTGTAACATATTGAGACATGATAGCTATTTAGAAAACATCCAAAAATCTCAGAAAAAAATGCTCAGTAGAAAGAGCAACAATGTCAGGGGGAAGGATAAATCAGGAGCTTGGGATTAGCATATGCACATTACTATATATAAAATAGATAACCAACAAGGACCTAGAGTATAGCACAGGGAACTATGTTCAATATCGTGTAATAACTTATACTGGAAAAAACCTATATACGTATATATATAGTATATGTAAAAAGATTTTATATATATATATATATACACAAACACACACACACACACATATATATCTAAATTTGTTGTACACCTGAAACTAACATATCATTGTAAATAACATATCATTGTAAATCAACTATAATTTCCTTAAAAGATTAAGGGGAAAAAGTTAATCAGAAAAAAATGCAAAAATAGAAAAATAGTGCCAAGGTATTGATACATAAAGCATGTGATAAGACATCCTGAAGAGGCTACTTCAAAAGACCCGAGTCATTAACTAGATGTATTCTAACTAGTTTCCATATAATGCCATCATCTTAGCTGAAAAACAAAGTCATTCTGGATGGTTAACATGGTATAGAATAAAATACTTACACTTCTTAACATTTGTACTTAAAATAATTGTTTGAGATCATCACTTCAGAGAATCCGAAATAAAAATTTAATAGCTCATTGACCTTTATGTTTATAACTCCTAAAACGGTAGATAAGTGAAAATAGATATTTTATTCAAATGAAACCACAATATTTTTCTTGCTTAAATTTTTCTCTAGCTCAGTTTTGTAATAGCCTGGTACTTTACATGAGTGATTATGAGCTTATCTTAAACTGTAGCCATTGCTCTAAAGAAAATGTTTATGGCCTGCTTGGGATAATTGTATTCTCCTATTAAATATCACTCCTTCAGGGCTAGTTATTGTTCAGTATAAATGTGCCACTTTATATGCAAATAAAACATACTGAGGTTTGAATAAAAAGTTCTGCATATATCTACTGACAAATGATCTTATTATGATTCATATTAACAGACAGAACCTCTCCAGAAATGAGATGCTAATATCACACACGAGTTAATTCTTTCCTTGATTTTTTGTCTTCAAAATGTTCAGGTAGAGTTGGAAATATTTACTTTCCTCATAGCTACAGCACATTTGGAACTGGAGCCTCAGTTGTTACTTTGAGTCAAAAGATTTTTCAATATTGTGATTATGAAAGTATTTCTTTTTCATGACCTTGCCTAGCCTTCAGTCCTTTTCTCACCAGGAAAAATCAACTTCCCAGATACTCTACTGCAAAAGATACCTCAGAGTTCAGCTTTCTCAAGAAGGCTTCTTAATTTTAACCTTTACTGTAGACCAGTAAACCCAGGTCTCCTCATTGCAGGCAGATTCTTTACTGTCTGATCCACCAGGGATTCAACCAGCAAAGCAGAGAGATTCTACAAACACAATACATGGCGTATAAGTACTTCAAGTCACATATCTGCATTTTTTAAAAAATCTAGGTTCTTTGAATTAGATATTTGTGCAAAAGTGTCATATTAAAACCCATGATTCTGCTTTTCACATTTGAAGAAGCAGTGTCCTACAGCACAAATCTCAACTCACACCTGTACCTTGTATTTTTATTAACCTCCTCTCATGGTCCTGTGGGACCATGATTAAAAAAAATACTATGCGTATTTACCACTATCTATGCTGAGTTAGCTGGAGAAGGCAATGGCACCCCACTCCAATACTCTTGACTGGAAAATCCCATGGACGGAGGAGCCTGGTGGGCTGCAGTCCATGGGGTCGCTAAGAGTCAGACACGACTGAGTGACTTCACTTTCACTTTTTACTTTCATGCATTGGAGAAGGAAATGGCAACCCACTCCAGTGTTCTTGCCTGGAGAATCCCAGGTATGTGGGAGCCTGGTGGGCTGCCGTCTATGGGGTTGCACAGAGTCGGACACAACTGAAGTGACTTAGCAGCAGCAGCAGCATGCTGAGTTAACAATGCAAGATAAATACTTACTATTTAAGGGAACAAAGTAAAGCATTATTTTATTTTAGAAATATTTTGGCTGTACCATGTGGCATGCAAGATCTTAGTTCCCAGGCCAGGGATCGAACCCACACCCCCTGCAGTGGAAGTTTGGTGTCTTAACCACTGGACCCCCAGGGAGGTCCCCAAAGTAAAGCATTTAATAACCATTTTCACCACTCTCCCTGCAGCGTCCAAAAGAAGAAAGCAGAGTCCAACAGCATCAGCGTTGGAGACTGAAATCTGATTTTCTGGTCAATACATCTAAATCCCTAGGCCTAAAGGGTCACACAATTGAATGGAGACTAAAGGACAGGATGTAAGTAAGATAAACTGAGGGCTGTATCTACCCAAGCAAGATATTACTGCACATTTGGGAATTTATTTGCTTATGATAAAATTTGGAGAAACTTTACACCCCACAAATTAGATAGTCATTCATTCATCCAGGAGTTGTAACTAAATACTTACACCTTGAGAAATACCTACAATTTTGCTGTTAAAGTCTGACTATGATATTTTTAATTAGGATTTAGGGATAATAGGAGAAATCATACAACTGGTATTTGTATTATATGAAAAAGATGGGAAGGCCTTTAAGCTATTTTCCCTGGGAAGTCAGGGAACCATGTTCAATATCGATATTCCTTCTCCAACAATTCCAAGCCAGCTGATGGAGAGCTGAAAAATACCAAGGAACTGAGATTCTTGACCAATTTGAAGACTTGGATAAATGGTATTGTGAGATAGAACTGCATTAGTTGTTTAAAGGCAAATGCATTTATTTGATTAACATTGGTCATCCTTGCTAGACCATAATTTCCATAAGGGCAAGGCTCATATCCATTTTGAAAATGATTGCTTCATTCCATAGTCCTTGTCACCTGTTAGGGGCTCAAAAATATTTGATGGACAGATTGATAAATGAATGAATGCATGCTTTCCTGACCCTAGATAATGTTCTATTTCTAGTCCATTTTTCAAAACTGTAGTCACCCAACACTTATTCCTATCAGTTGAGTGATACACACACACATACTCAAACACACAGACACACACACACAGACTAATGTGAAAATAAACTTTTTCTTATAGCCTTTAAAATAGAATAAATCCTTATGTTTCCATAATCATTTAGATGTTCTGATTAAAAGCAAAGAAATTGACTAAATCTATCCTAAAAATGAGACTGGTTTCCACAATACAAAATTAAACCAATTAACATTTTAATTGTAAGAGGGCATCAGCAAGATCACCTTGAAAATAATGATTTTAAATAAAGATTCTCATGGTTAGAGGGGGCACTAATAAGCTTGCATGCGACCTGTACTTAGCCCCTGATACTTGGGACAAAGGAGACAAGTTACTGGAAAGGTTTGTGCTTCAAATCATCAATCTCTTTGGATTTAATCTTACCCTGCTAATTCCACTCTCCAAAATGAAGTCAAGGTACCTATTTAAAATGTAAATCCTGTCATGTTGCTATCTTGCTTTAAGCACTTCAGTATTTCAATAGTCTCCATCTTCTTTTAAAATATCTAATTAAAGTCATTTTAATAAAAGACAGGGAATTCCCTAATGGTCTAGTGGTCAGGACTCTGTGCTTTCACTGTCAAAGGTCAGAATTCAACCCCTGGTTGGAGAACTAAGATCCTGCAAAGCTGGTGGGTGGCCAAAAAAAAAAAAAGAAAAGAAAAGAAAAAAATATTATTTGGAGTCTACTAAATTTAAAAATGAGAATGGTGCTAGGAGCTCTAAAAGATACCCCTCCATTTTTTTCTGATTTCTTTTATGTATTTGTTAATTTATTTTTATTGAAGTATAGTTATTTATAATATCATATTAGTTTCAGGTATACAACATAGTGATTCAATATTTTTATAGATGATACTCCATTTAAGGTTATTATGAAATATTGGCTATATTCCCTGTGCTGTACAATATGCCCTTGTAGCTAATTTATTTTTATACCTAATAGTTTATACCTATTAATCCCCTATTGTCCATCTTGCCTCTCTCTCCTTCCCCTTTCCATGCTAACTACTGTTTTTCAGATCTGTGACTGTTTTTGTTTTATTATATTCATTTGTTTTATTTTTTAGATTCCATGTGTAAGTTATATCATACAGTATTTATCTGTCTCTGACTTATTTCACTAAGCATAATATTCTTTAGGTCTATCCATGTAGTTGCGAATGTATTCATTCCTTTTAATGGCTGAGTAGTATTCCAATGCCAGGCTAGATGAGTCGCAAGCAAGAATCAAGATTCCTGGGAGAAATATCTACAATCTCAGATATACAGATGGTACCACTCTAATGGCAGAAGTGAAGAGGAACTATAGAGCCTCTTGATGAGAGTAAAAGAGGAGAGTGAAAAAGCTGGCTTGAAACTCAACATTCAAAAAACTAAAATCATGGCATCCAGTCACATCACTTCATGGTGAATAGATGGGGGGAAAGTGGAAGCAGTGATGGATTTTTTTTTTTCTTGGACTCCAAAATCACCACATACAGTGATTGCAGCCATGAAATTAAAAGACACTTGCTCCTTGGAAGGAAAGGAGCAAGGTTTGCTTCTTAGTTTTGTCTATGACAAATCTAGACAGTATATTAAAAAACAGAGACATCACTTTGTCAACAAAGGTCCATATAGTCAAGGCTATGGCTTTTCCAGTAGTCATTTATGGATGTGAGAGATGAACAATAAAGAAGGCTGACTGCCAATGAACAGATACTTTCTAACTGTGGTACCAGAGAAGACACTTGAGAGTCCCTTGGACAGCAAGGAGATCAAACCAGTCAATTCTAAAGGAAATTAATCCTGAATATTCATTGGAAAGACTGATGCTGAAGCTGACGCTCCAATGCTTTGGCCACCTGATGCGATAGCTGACTCATTGGAAAAGATGATGCTGGAAAAGATTGAAGGCAAAAGGAGGAGAGCAGCAGAGGAAGAGATGGTTAGATACCATCACTGACTCAATGCACATGATTATGAGCAAACTCTGGAGATATTAGAGGACACAGGAGCCTGGTGTGCTGCAGTCCATGGGCTTGAAAAGAGTCAGACATGACTTAGCCACTGAACAACAGCAATAGTATTCCACTGTGGACTTCTGGTCACTCAGTGGTAAAGAGGTAAAGAATCTGCCTGCCAATGCAGGAGATGCAGGCTTGATCCCTGGGCTGAGAAATTTTCCCTGGAGAGGGAAACAGCAACCCACTCCAGTATTGTTGGCTAGGAAATCCCATGGACAGAGGAGCCTGCCAGGCTACCATCCATGAAGTCACAAAGAGTCAGATGCAACTTAGCGACTAAAGAACAAGTATTCCATTGTGTGTGTGTGTGTGTGTGTGTGTGCATGTGTATAAAAATATTATGACATCTTATTTAACCATTCATGCATTGATGGATATTTAGGTTGCTTCCGTGGCCTGGCTATAGTAAATACTGCTGCTATGAATGTTGGGGTGAATATTTTTTCATTACAGTGTTTTTTATTTTTTTCTGGATACATATGCAGAAATACAATTGCTGGATCATATGATAGTTCTATTTTTCTTTTAATTTTGTATTTTTTGCTTTTTTAGCAGCCTCCATACTGTTTTCCATAGTGGTTGTACCAGTTTACATTCCCACTAACAGTGTAGGAGGGTTCCCTTTTCTCCACATCTTTGCCAACATTTACTATTTGTGATCTTTTTGCTAATAGCCACTCTAATAGGCTATCCATCCTAAAGGAAATCATCCCTGAATATTCATTGGAAGGACTGATGCTGAAGCTGAAACTCCAACACTTTGGTCACCTGATTCAAAGAACTGACTCATTGGAAAAGACCCTGATGCTGGGAAAGATTGAAGGTGGGAGAAGGGGACAACAGAGGATGAGATGGTTGGATGGCATCACTGGTTGGATGGCATCACTCAATGGACATGAGTTTGAGTAAACTCTGGGAGTAGGTGATGGAGTAGGTGATGGGAGTAAGCAATGCCTGGTGTGCTGCAGTCCATGGGGTCGCAAGGAGTTGGACATGACTGAGCGACTGAATTGAATTGAACTGATTCTAATAGGTGTGAGGCGATATCTGAGTCTGGTTTTGACTTGCATTTTTCTGATGATTAACAAGGATGAATATCTTTTCATGAGCCTGTTCAGTAGCCTCTATCTTTTTAAGAGCAATATTTTGCTTTTGTTTTTGTTTGCGGAGTCGGGGGGCGGTGGGTAAATCCTGACTTGAACTATGCTCCTCCTACATATTCAATCCCAATTCCCTTTGCTCTTTGCCTTAGTTCTGGAAATTCTAAAGAAATAGTTACTACCACCTTTCTGAACACACTGCATTCATTTACACACCTCTGTGCCTTTGTGTCCTTTCCTTTGTCTAAAGTGCTGTCCTCACTTTTCTTCACCTTGTTGATACTTTCTCCCTTTAGGCTTTATGGGGTATCTTCCTAGAGGTATTTGGTTATATGTTCCTCTGTTATAGTCCCATATATACCTGAGTGTATCTCAGTATTTGCTATGTTACATTGAAATTAACCAGTTACATGTCAATATCCAACTCTGCACTCTAGGTATTCTCATTTCACAAACTATATCAGTAATCTTAATATTTTCAGCACTCATTCGGAAATCAGAATCATAGTACCAATGGAATTAATATGTATTGAACCAAATTAACATTATCTTGTTCTCTTACCATCAATACTGCCTAATTTCTCAATGTTCTGTTGTGATCTGGGAGTTTCCAGAAATTATCATTCTTTTTTTCTTACATGAATCAGTGAATTAAGCTACTAATGTCCTTCATAATGATAGGGCAATAACACTTCATAAATGTGTGTTAACAAAAGCCATATTGCTGACACTGATATATTAGTAAGCAACTTTATACTGGAGACTCAGGTGGGAAAAATACCCTAGCATGAGTTTGCTTAATGTGCTAACACTTGCAAAATATAATCAAAGTTGAAAGCAACATTTCTATTATACCATCTCAGTTCTGTTTCATAGTAACTAAATTTGATATTATTTGCATATTGGGAGTGCTTCTATAGATTTTTTTCTTTTTAAATCTAAGAACTCAAGTTTAATAAATTCAAAAAATAGTTATCAAATCATTTCTCTATTTCAATCCAGTATTTCAGTGTATTGCCTAGAGAGATTTTTCTCATGGTTGTTATAAACTCAGAAGAATTTATAATAGAAATGCTGACACTCCTTGAATAATGGTGGTTCTAGCAGCCTTCTTAGTATCATCAGTAGACTGTGCAATGCAGTGACTTAATCAGTGCTCCCCAAAGAACAAAATAGGCAATAGTTTTTGTCTTTTGTGCACGTTTCACATCTCAGAACTGTTCCCCTTCAATCTTCCTATGTGCTACCTACACCCACGTCTCTCTCACCCTGTATCACTATTTTTTACAATTTCTTCTGGGCTTTGTTTTGTTACTACACTGAAATCTTATGCATAATTATGTGAAGTTGCTATGGTTTTATGTGATTTGTCATGATGAAAATCTATTGTGTTTGAGGTCATTCTCCATACTAATGACTCAGGAATCTATTTCCCACCTCCTCCCCCTTATTTTCTCTGGGATTATAACCAACTGCATATATTTGAATATCTATAAGCAAAAGTCATTATATAAATAATGCAACCAGAAAAGTTACTGAATTCACCATGAAGATGAAGCACATCACTGAAACCAGTCAGGCTCTCAGAATATAGAAAGAACTTCTAAAACGTTACTTTTGGAACCAGTTGAATTCTTCCCTGAATCCTTTAGGAAGTGACCC
The DNA here is from genome assembly GCA_935064755.1 of Tragelaphus eurycerus. Taxonomy (NCBI): domain Eukaryota; kingdom Metazoa; phylum Chordata; class Mammalia; order Artiodactyla; family Bovidae; genus Tragelaphus; species Tragelaphus eurycerus. Next base: position 33,605,043 of record CAKXYN010000013.1, read on the forward strand.
CAAAGAAGTTCTTCCACAATTATACTTCTTAAAACCCCATCACTAACTATGCTGCCGCTGCTGCCGAGTCACTTCAGTCGTGTCCGACTCTGTGCGACCCCATAGACGGCAGCCCACCAGGCTCCCCCGTCCCTGGGATTCTCCAGGCAAGAACACTGGAGTGGGTTGCCATTTCCTTCTCCAATGCATGAAAATGAAAAGTGAAAGGGAAGTCGCTCAGTCGTGTCTGACTATTAGCGACCCCATGGACTGCAGCCTACCAGGCTCCGCCGTCCATGGGATTTTCCAGGCAAGAGTACTGGAGTGGGGTGCCATTGCCTTCTCCGATCACTAACTATATTTTATATGTATTTTGGCTATGGCATAACTTAGGAAATGCAATTTTGGCTAATGTGCTTTACAATAGTGTGAAATTAAGGAAAACTGTAACAACCTCATTAAAATTACTGATTTGTTCTTCTTTTATGGCACAGACCATTTCAAGTTGGGAGGTATGGTGAAAGTGATCATCTGACATTAGTCAAAGGCAGTCTAAACTGAAGACTGTGTGCTGAAACTTCACACCACTCAACAAGAATATGATCTTATATCTTTCTTGTCTGACTGTACCACTGCCATCCTAGAATGTGACATATGACACTAATTATCACTAGACAGCTCACATGGACCACTGTTTTGATTACCAGATTTACAGAATTGATTTCAGAATCATGATTGATCTTTGGAGAGAAACATTTCTAAGTTAGGTGTAGGTGAGAGAGAATTTCGATGAATCCACCCATTTGCCATCAGGAGAGTGGCATCCAGAGAATAGTTATAGAATTTGAAGTCAAATTTCAACAAAATCCTAAGCAACGCTCTGCCTGGAAACATAGTTGAGTTACTAATTCCCCAAATAACCAATTCTGAAAAGTATATGGTTTTCACATAGGATGATTTGATACCACAGGATCCCAGATAGAAATCCAATAGGAGCAAAGATAAGAAGTAGAGGGAAGAGAGGGAAGGTGAATCAAGCTGAAGGCACTAAGTGATATACTCTAAACAGAAAGCCAATACCTGTGTATTTCTCCTAAAAGCAGAGCTAGTGTTATATTGTATAAGTCAGGACTGATGAGCAGCCCATAAAAGATGGAGGCAAAGAACAGGAAAGAGTGAGAGGAAGAAAGAGGAGAGAGTAGACATCAAGAAAATGCCCATTTCCAGGCTGTGACAAAGGAAGGTTTCAAATGAGAAGCCCACACACCACTACTAGACAGTAGCCCCCACTAGCCTCAACTAGAGAAAGGCCATGTGCAGCAGTGAAGATCAAGCACAGTCAAAACTTTTAAAAAATTAAAGTCATCAACAGACTTGGCAAGAGAAAATCTGCATATCAGGGATCCTCTAGGACTTTTAGGCAGACTAAAAAAGGATTCTAGTTCATTTGAATATCGGTAAGTCTAGATAGCAAGAGAGTCCTTTCATTATCCTGATGGTAATGCAATGAAATGCCTTCTTCCCAGAGTATGAGAATCATCAATATAGGACATGTCAGTTAGTGTCTGACAAGTATCAGAGCAGGTGGGATCTTGTGGATTTTTCTCCATGTCCCAACTGGTTAAAAGGGAAAAGTGTTTCCAGAAACAAGAGACGATCATTTGATAGAAGACCATTTGCAAAGCTGGAAAGAAACTGGAATCAACAAATGGTTTGAAGGTTTTCTCATAGAAGGAAGAAAAATACCAGTTCAGAGGAAGATTTCATAACTATCTTAAACATAAAATGTGTGAGATAGCAATGGTCAGAGATAGCAGTGGGCAACCTGAAGAGAGAAACAAGGACCTTCTCTCTGGTGACTGGAGAGCTCTCCCTGAAGTCTTTAGAGGCAGCCATGGACTCATCTCAAATTGATAACTAGGGATTTGTGTCTTTTCTTGGAGCAATGCATCTGAGATGCTAGGGAGAGCCTCACCCACTACACAACTAACAAACATACCCTGCTATTCATTCAGATAGAGCAGTGATAAAAGCAGAGAAACTTGTAGTCAGATCTTCAGTGGCTCTGAAATTCTCCAGAGAATGCTAAATAACTTGAGAGCCTAAGTAGAGATATCCAGTTCAAAAATGGCCAGAAGAGGAAGGAAGAGAGCTGGGAGAGTAAACAGCTGAATGTTTAGGAGAAACCAAAAGTGTTTGGTTGTCTCAGTTAATATTCCTTGAACAGAGTTACAAATATAGATTAAACAGATTTAGGGATTTCCTCTGTATCCAAAGTCATACTTTATAGATCCACAAAATCTCAGTAAATACCTTTAAACTTTTAATCTTATTTCAGTGACATAAAAATGAAAAATATATTCTGGATGCACTAATAAACAACTTCTGAATGAATACTGTCATGCGGTCTAGTGTCTTCTTTCTACTTTTGTTCATGTTGCTCTTGACAAAAGCTAATCAAAAGAGAACAGAGGTAGACAATGAATAATGGCATATCCCTGCCACAAGGAAAGGCAAAAGTGATATACACACATGTTAAACTAACAAATATTGTATAGTTTCAAGGGTGAAAATTGGGAAGTCTTTTGGGCTAACATCCATCACGAGACCATAAATGGCAGCCAAACTCAAAAGAACCTGCTGCTAGTGGAGGGGATCATAGAAGACCACATTCAAGTTGCAGGTTTGGGAAATATTTCAGCAAAACAGCACTATCTGTTATATTAAATCCATGTCATATATTTCAATTTTATTGCTTTTATAGTTTTCACTTATAGATTTATTTTTGTTCTGTAATTAAATGAGAATAAGAAGATTAGGATGTGTGGAAGGAAGGACAAATAACTAGGAAAGAGAAAATTAAATCTGGGGGAAAAAAGTGTCAAAAAGTCCAGGGTAAGCCATGGCTTACAACACCTGATGAGATCTACAAAAACGTTAGTTTAAGACTGTTGAGAGTCAGATGAGAATGAGGATGGGTCTGACTTACTGTTTGATGCCGATGGTATAATACTAATAGAAGGTAAGGAAAAGGCAGAATCATTCAATTCCTACTTTGCTTCAACATTTGCTAACAAAGCAAATAATCTCCACATTGAAAAGAAAAGGAACACATGAAGCCCAAGATAAGTGAAGAAATCCCTCTGGAGATCAGCAAGCTATTTTGAATAAATCCACCCCTCACCGACCAACTACACCCCGGGTAATGGAAGGACTTCAGATGGGACTGTGGAAGCACTGTTGCTAATCTTTGGGAAATTATGGTGCATCAGAGAGGGGCCTATGTTCAAAGGAGGAAAATGTGTTTTCTTTTAAGGACATTTCAGAATTTTTTAATTTTCAATATCAAAGGCAAAAGCTGCATTTAAGAGCTATAAATCAGTTTTTAGTTTGCTTCTCTCCCCTCTCCCCATCCCTCCTCAAAAAAGGGAATAGAAAGTATTTCTAGAACGAAATGTTTTAAAAGAGGATATATGAGAATGAGAGAACACATCAATAGTCACAGGGCCTTCCTGAGAACAATTCATGTTCGTGGTCTTGAATAAAAGTAACAAGACTGAGAGGTAAAGTAAATCTGGACTTTTACTGAGTGTTTAATAAAATAAGCCAAGAAGTAGGATATGGAAACAGGGCCTAGAAGCGCATTTTAGTTAAGTATTGCAGAGGTGCACTGTAGTGTTCTCTGCCTAACAACTGTGCTGAAATGATGCAACAGAGGATAGTTACAGGCCTGGGCTTGGAGTCAGGAATTTCAAGGTTAGTCTCTGCTTCACCACTGACTAGTTCAAGGGCCCACACATCTGACCCACTGCTCATTTTTGTGAATCAGGTTTTATTGGAACACAGCACATGCATTTGCTCACCTGTCGTCTATGACTGCTTTTGGGCTCCAGTGGCAAAGTTGAATAGCTGTGCAGAAACCACATGGCCCACAAAGCTAAAACATTTACTGCTGAGCCCTTTACAGAAAACGTCTGTCAACCCCCTGACGAGTCACATAAGCTAAGATGTATCACAGCCTCTCTGACACTCGTCATCACCCTCATTTTAGAAATTGACAACTACAGCAAATGCTTCACAAGGTATCTAATGAAATAATGTATGAGAAAGCTCCGTGTGGATTTTAAAGCTCTCTACACATGTACAGCATAGCTTATTATGATTACTGTGCCTGTTCAAAGATTGCTTCTTTTCACATTAAAAACAAGCCAAGCTCAAGTACACAAGAGACCCTCAAAAGTACTGGATGGATGGATGGATGATAGCAGTAACCATACCTTACTCAGCAGCAACTGTGTGCCAGAGACATATAATGTTTTAGATATAAGACCTTGTTTTATCCTTATAGCAGAAATGGAATATAGTTTACATTTCACTTCTGAATAAATAAAAAAGAATAATATCAGGAGAAACAACTAATATTTCAGTCAGTCAGTTCAGTCACTCAGTTGTGTCTGACTCTTTGTGACCCCATGAATCGCAGCATGCCAGGCCTCCCTGTCCATCACCAACTCCGGGAGTTCACTCAAACTCATGTCCATCGAGTTGGTGATGCTACCGAGCCATCTCATCCTCTGTCATCCCCTTCTCCTACTACCCCCAACCCCTCCCAGCATCAGAGTCTTTTCCAATGAGTCAACTCTTCGCATGAGGTGGCCAAAGTATTGGAGTTTCAGCTTCAGCATCAGTCCTTCCAATGAACACCCAGGGCTGATCTTCAGAATGGACTGGTTGGATCTCCTTGCAGTCCAAGGGACTCTCAAGAGTCTTCTCCAACACTACAGTTCAAAAGCATCAATTCTTTGGCGCTCAGCCTTCTTCACAGTCCAACTCTCACATCCATACATGACCACTGGAAAAACCATAGCCTTGACTAGACGGATCTTTGTTGGCAAAGTAATGTCTCTGCTTTTTAATATGCTATCTAGGTTGGTCATAACTTTCCTTCCAAGGAGTAAGTGTCTTTTAATGTCATGGCTGAAGTCACCATCTGTAGTGATTTTGGAGCCCCCCAAAATAAAGTCTGACACTGTTTCCACTGTTTCCCCATCTATTTCCCATGAAGTGATGGGACTGGATGCCATGAGCTTAGTTTTCTGAATATTCAGCTTTAAGCCAACTTTTTCATTCTCCTCTTTCACTTTCATCAAGAGGCTTTTGAGTTCCTCTTCACTTTCTGCCATAAGGGTGGTGTCATCTGCATATCTGAGGTTATTGATATTTCTCCCAGCAATCTTGATTCCAGCTTGTGCTTCTTCCAGCCCAGCGTTTCTCATGATGTACTCTGCATATAACTTAAATAAGCAGGGTGACAATATACAACCTTGACGTACTCCTTTTCCTCTTTGGAACCAGTCTGTTGTTCCCTGTCCAGTTCTAATTGTTGCTTCCTGACCTGCATACAGGTTTCTCAAGAGGCAGGTCAGGTGGTCTGGTATTCCAATGTCTTTCAGAATTTTCCACAGTTTATTGTGATCCACACAGTCAAAGGCTTTGGCATAGTCAATAAAGCAGACATAGATGTTTTTCTGGAACTCTCTTGCTTTTTCAATGATCCAGTGGATGTTGGCAAAACCAGCTTGAACAACCGGAAGTTCACAGTTCACGTATTGCTGAAGCCTGGCTTGGAGAATTTTGAGCATTACTTTACTAGTGTGTGAGATGAGTGCAATTGTGCGGTAATTGCATTACCGCAATTACCGTAATTACCGTAATTTTGAGCATTCTTTGGCATTGCCTTTCTTTGGGACTGGAATGAACACTGACCTTTTCCAGTCCTGTGGCCACTGCTGAGTTGTCCAAATTTGCTGGCATATTGAGTGCAGCACTTTCACAGCATCATCTTTCAGGATTTGGAATAGCTCCACTGGAATTCCATCACCTCCACTAGCTTTGTTCATAATGATGCTTTCTAAGGCCCACTTGACTTCACATTCCAGGATGTCTGGCTCTAGGTGAGTGATCACACCATCGTGATTATCTTGGTCTTGAAGATCTTTTTTGTACAGTTCTTCTGTGTATTCTTGCCACCTCTTTTATAAAGCAGTTATTACATCCTAACCACCATGCTACATGTTTATTAAATATAATTACATTTGACTCTTTCAACCTCTTCACAAGATGTTAGTATCATCACCATCCTCAACCTCATTACAGTATTTATGAATGAGAAAATTGAGGCTCAGAGAAACTACATAACTTCCCAAAGTCAAGTTTCAGGTAAGTGACAGAGCTGAAATTCAAAACCTTGTCTTCCTGACTCTGATCTTCTAACCATCATATGCTGGGGCAACTTATACACATGAATAAGCCTAATTTTATTCAGGATAAATGTAAAGTCTTATTAGAAAAGATGAAAATTTGTTTGAAGGAACCTATGAAAAGTTCCTATGAAAGATATTTTTTTAGAAGTGTTTTTATTTTCAACAAATTTTAGACTGAAAAATTACGTAAATAGTACAGAATTCCCATTCTATTCCTCACTCAGTTTTTCCCAATGTTAACCTATTATTAAATACGGCACAGGGACTTCCCTGGTGGTCCAGTAGTTGAGACTCCACACTTCTGATGCAGGAGTCATCGGTTCAATCCCTGGTCTGGCAACTGAGATCCAACATGCTGTGTGGCACAGCCAAATTAAAAATAAGTAAATAAATACAGCACAATGACAGTCAGGAAATTAACACTGGCACAATACTCAACTAAATATCTTACCAAAATGTCACCAGTTTTTTCACTAATGTCCTTTTTCTGTGCCAGGATCCTATCTGGGATCCCGCTTTGCATCTGGTTGCTATCGCTTTTTAGTCTCCTCCAATCAGTAACGCTTTCTCAGTCTTTGTCTTTCACTTTCTTGACACTTTGTAAAAATATTGATTAGCTTTTGTTGACTGTCTCTTAATTTGGGTTTGTCTGATTTTTTCCTCTCCTGCTAGACTGAGGCTGTTTTGACAAGAATAGCACAGAAATGCTGTGTTCCCCATGTCTTATACCATGGTATTTAAAATGTCATTGTGACTTTTTATTTAATGGACTACAAGCTCAGTAATCTGATGTGTAGCTTAGTCATTAACACACTTATGTGTGTACACATACACACAAAATCTCATGACAGTTCCAATTCAGAAACTGTTGAGAACCACAAACAGTATGAGTATCAGTTCTACCTTTTTTCAGCAATGACTAGGTTACTGGAATAAGCACTGGGCTGTGAGCCTCCCAAGTTTACTTCCTATTTCTCACTATTTGCATGCAAGCTGGTGAAGCATGTTGAATGACAGAAATGAACTCTTAACATGTGTGTCTCTGAATTCCAAAGACCAGAGCAGTTTGGGTCATCTTCCAAATATTCATTCATCGCATGTGTCAGACCAGCCCCAGTTTTCTTTCCTCACCTATGAGCCAGGCTTATTGGATGGTGGGGGAGTCTTCTAGAATCTCATCATTATACTTGGCCAAATAGAAAAAAAAAAAAAAATACACACATTGATTCTATATTTATATTAAAACACATAAGTCCCTTGAAGGCAAGGGGACTTTATTTGCTCACATCTTGTTCAGCCACCTAGATAACTTTAAAACTGAAAGTGATAATGAAAAGATCTTTTTATGGAGACACTAAGACACATCACTGCTCACACAGGCACATTGTGAACCTATTAGGAGAGTCCTCAGTTATTCATTGACTTGATTTCTAAAATTTCTTGCATTTCAACACATTTTGTCGCATTTTTCTTGTTAGATTCATCTCCTCTGAAAACTATAGTCTCATTCAATCTGAAATGTGTTCATTCTACAATTCAGTGACAGTGAGAAAAAAACAAACAAACAAAAAAAACCTTTAGTATTTAAAGTCGCAGAGGTATGCCCTGCTGACACTAAGACATTGTCGTCAGATGTTAGTTGTCAAGGTTTCTCCAGAAAATGCCCTATTCAACAATGTGCTTTTATTATTTCAGTTAGAGACACTTTCTTGATATGTTTAAAAGGATAGAGAAAAAAGATATTTGTTTACCTTAAAAGCAAAAAACCTGCAAAAGTGGGAAAAATTGTCTAGTGTACAATTTTTTTGAAATTTTAGTGTTAGGAGTTTTTTTAATAATAATTTTAAGGAATAATGACCATTCTGAGATCTTTAATTATAAATCTCTTATCAATAGTAAAAAGAAAAGACAATAAAGTCACAAATTTATTAGAGATTTTTAAAACAATATGGATGATTTGAATGTAAATAAATATTTTAATTAAATACTAAAAACTAAATAAATAGCTGTTTTGATGTAACTTCTTTTCAGTGCTTATTAAATTTGTATGACACTAAAAATTAGTATAGTCCAAAAATAAAATGAAAAGAGTGAGGAAGCATTGTTAAACACTGACTATTGATGTAATAAATCTTTCTAAATCAGGACTTGAAGGGACATTTAGGGTGTACAGGATATAAATTGTTTTGCTCTTTCTGGAATACAATCTTGACACTATATACAAAAGATTTAAAGTGCATATGAAACAGTTTTACTCTCAGAATTTATCATAAGGACACTGTAACAGAAACATGCACTGGTGTATGTGCACTTATGTTCCCCTTGACCTTACTCATCATACAAAAACGTTGAAAATGAGTAACTCAAATAGGGATCGGTTAATAAATCTAAAGACAAATGGTCTTCAACTCCCATATGTATGTTCTACCTCTAAATAACATGAGCTGTAATGGAATCTCCTTCTTAAAGATTCTTCTTAAATGCTAAGTGTGAACTCCTATTTATCAGAATAAAACAAAAGAAATACCCACAACAAAACCTTCCTAGACATGGAGCGGTGGCACAATCTGCCCAGTCAGTGTCTGAGGTCACTGTGGCTGCAGTCCTGCCCTACCTGGTATCGCAGACCCCGAGAAACTGTCAACTATCACTGCAGCTAATTTCACCAGACCACAGCAGAGGTGACCTTGGGGTGGGTGGAGGAGGATCCCAGCAGAATTCAATCTCTGGGCTTCCCTTCCAGGGAGAAGGACTTGACCTGTACTTTAGCTACAGGTTGGTTTTCTAGGTAAGATTTTCTTTGTAGATGTTTTCTGAAGCCCCAAAAGAAAATACAAGTTTGAAAAACATTGTTATAACGCCCAAAACTTTCATTTATTGATTTTTTTTAAATGAGCCAAAACCAGAAAAAATAAAGTGCTGATTTTAGTCACAGGGATTGTAGATCTCATAAATTTAGGCTACAGTCTGTTATTCAAAACTCTTTGTTCCAGCTATGTTTTGGAACTCAGAATAGTTTGTATTTATGAGCTAGTTAATAGAGAACATATCCTTCATATTATGTATTGCTCCCAGGAAGGACTTAGGGCAACTCCTAGTTAAATACATTCATATATTGGAAGCAAAACACATAAGTGTTTGCAGCAAATGGATTACATAAAAAGCTACAGGTTTTCTCACAGCAATTTACATCCTTTTTTTTTTTTTTTTTTGGCCTTTTTTTTTTTTGAGCTGGGCCAAAACTTCTAAAAAATAAAGTAAACTTTTGACTTTTAGGGCTTTCTGGATGTTGGGACTGTGGCCAAAGGACTGTGCATCTATGTGGTGGAAGTGAAGCTGGAGCTTCTCAGAAGCCAGAACTGGAGACTTCAGCCCAATCCACTGAACTGAGGCCAGCAAGAAGCAAACAAAAGTTCAATGATGAAGTTCAGTGAAAAGTTCTGTACAAAAGTCAGGAATATCTCACCAAAGATAGTCAACTGGAGATTATAGATCCTTTTCAGCAGTCAGTATATATGTCTATTCCTACTTCATTCCATAAAATACATTGTCAAGAAGAGACTATATATGCTTTAATATCCATACAATGGCACAGTGATTGTGTGCTGTGAAAGTAATATCTATCTTATGGTGTTAAGTGAGAAAAGCTGCCAAGAAATATCTTTCTATTATTAAATAGGTAGATAGATGGATAGATAGGTAGATAGATCAATCTCTTACCTATGTGTGTACATGGATAAGAAATGTGAAATGATAAATCCCCAAATGTTAATACAGTGTCTATCTCAAGGTAGTACATTTTCAATTGACTTTCAAATTTCTTTTTTAAGCATTTCTGTATTATTTGAATATTTTATAATGAGAAAGCATTATCTTTTGTGGGGAAAAAGAGCTCAACCCTTGGTGGAAAATGCAATCATTAACAAATTATATATAATTTAGTTCCTCAGTGTTCAAACAACTCACCAAAGTCACAGTGTTAATTTGTAGCAAAATTATATTTGAATTTAAATCCTTTGACTTCTAGTTCTGATCTTCTCTGTGTTTTTGCATGCCACACATGGCAATGAAACATGAGGTATGGTCCCTATCTTGAGAGCTGATGTCTGAAGGGAGGAGATAAGAAATATAAGTAGGAAGCATTGATCAAATATTATAAGATGCTATCTACTTAAGAAACTGCTACAAATACTTTAAGAAATGTGCTGTGTGTGTTGGGGGCGGTGAGGAGTACATATAAACCTCAAATAAGAGAGAATAAAGTATAACATTACATCACACACATCACAAATCCCCGTGAATGTGGAGGAGTATAAGATAAGCAGAAGTATCAGAGAAGGCTTCATGGGTCCAAGATGAATATGCTTTGAAAAGGCTAGATCAGGGAGGACATTTCCACAAAGAAATAACCAGACAGCATGACTGATAACGGATGGTAGAAATATGACTGCACATGATGGGGAAGGAAGGGAATACGACTGGAAAGGTAGAGTGGAGACAGACTGAGGAAGGCTTTGAAAGCCAAGGCAAGACTGGTTTAGATTTGATGTGGAAAGAAATGGAGGCCATGGACAAACTTTGTCAAGAATACCATGTGGCAAAAGTCATTTAATTGGCATGAATCTTCCAGTAGTGTATAGTATGGGTTGGCAAGGGGAGGCTTGAGTCCAAGATGCCAGGGCTAGGGAAGTGAGGATAGGCTGTGTAAATCAACAAGAGATCAGATGTGTGGGGGTGGGGGTGAAGGGGGAAGTTGAGTCACGAAGATCTCAAGGTTCTAAATGAATGTCTCTGAAAACAGTGATCCCTTGACAGTGACAGATGGTTAGGATGAGGCTCACTATCTTAGAAGGGAAAGCAAAGAGAAAAGAAGCATTCATGTTCCCGTTTTTTTTAAATTATACTGTAACTATTTGGCTTTGTAGATTTGTGCACTAAGGCCATAAGACTAGACTCAAAGTTTTGATTTGCAATATAGTTTTGTTTTGTTTTGAATCTTAAGCTGTGTTATTTTTATTCCCTGCAGCTATCACAAATGCAGGGCTAGGATAAAAATACAGAAGAGCGATAAGGCAATACCAAGAGAAAACAACAATTAATAAAAAAAATTAATAAGAAAAATCCTGAAAATATGACCTCTAGATCAATAGCACTTTCTTTGCATGTTGGAATAGTGTTTTATATGGCTTAAAGAGCAGCTGAATGTTTCCTTTTCATTTATCTGTAAAGGAGAAAAAAGAGATTATAAATGCAAAGGATGGACTAAAATACAAGTCATCCTGTCTTCCTTGTGTCTGCTTAGGTCTCCTATATTTTGTTTAAAGTGTTTCTTAAGAAATGATTTATTATCATCATCCAGGCTGCCCCATCAGGGACATCTTGATTGGGTCACAGTGGCCGGCTGAGCTGAGACCTCACTGCCTCTGAACCTTTAAATAGACACTGCTTCGAATTTCATCTCTGAGATCAGGTGACATCCAAATCCACTTAACGTTTCACTGGTAGGGGTTTTGATGTCATCAGAGACCTTGATGAAATTACAATCCCATTAGTCACCACAGGAGAAGACAGGAGACCTTAGGTGGCTAACATTCCATTCATAACAAGAAAGAGACATTTAGCATTTGTAAAGGGCATTGATTTCTGATAGTTCCCTGCAGAACACAGCTCAAGTGGAGAAATATGACCAGAAAAGGCTTGGGAAAGAAATAATAGAAAAGGCAAGATTGCATTTACCCAAACAACTTAACTCTGTGTACTTTCTACAACTCTGCTTGACAGAAAAGAATTGAGTATTCAAGTAATGTGGGTGGGAGGAAGGGCAGGGCAGAATAGGAAGGAGATGCCTAGCTATGCAGAGATTCTGTTACTGAGAAATCTGGGAAATCATACCAAGCCCTTGATTGATGCCAAAGAGGTGCCTCTAAATATGAAGGGTAAATGGAGGTTACAGGGAAAGGGCTTTTAATCTGGGTGATAAATTGTCAGATTCCATTATGTTTAATGAGTCTCATCAAAGCAAAGCTAGGCTCAATAATAATAATAATAATAAGATCCCTTTCAAGCCTACTATAAACAAATTAGAAGAATTAATAATAAAAATCCTATTAATGTGTATGTAATTTTAAGAAGTTAATGAAGTCAACTAGAAAAGTTTGCCTAATGTATTTTTACCATTTATAAGAAAATGCATTCATTCTTTAGTTTTTTTTTTTTTTAACTCAAGTATGTCCTATGTAAGACTTAAAGGATTACATTTCTTTTGGCTAACACTTCTCCAGGGAGAGCCCTGTTTAGAAGTTATGGGATATGACAAAAAGAGTGTTGCCAGCACCAGTATGCTTACGATGCTTATTGACCTGAAAGTAACAAATGGGATTCATTCAAGTGAATTTGCCAAGCCTCATAATATGCCTCCTAACCAAATGGAGAGCACAGGAAGGCACACTTCTCAGTCATTAGACTGGGGAAACATAAATCTTTTGCCTCTCAAAATAATCGTAGGTAGGAAACAAGAAGCGGGGTATGAAAACATCTATGTGTGGTTCCAAATAGAAGTGGTTGTCTCTCATCAGCTAAGACCCTTGGTCTTAAGCAAGAGAAAACTTGCTGGTTTTGCATTAACAATTATTTGTTATATACCATCAGTCATGAATTAGAAATTAGATTCTCACTCCTCACCATGAGGATTCTTTTAAGCCATTATTTTAAAAAGAATCTCAATACTCATGTGTATAATCAAAGCACTTGGGGACATGGGGAAAAAGGTAGTCCTGTTTTGCAGTTAAATCCCCAGGTGAGAAGGCAGAATCAGACATCTGTGCTTAGTTAGATTTCCCAAAAAACAAATGCCACGTGCACCTTAATGCAACATAAAATAACAAAACTCATGGTTTTCAAATAGCATCAAGGGCCATGGGGCTTGCCTGCAATGATGTCCACTATGAAGTTAGGAACAACCCTGTTTATAATACTACAAGATAATATGCAGAGTGTCTGACACCCAATAAGCACCCAATAAGTATTTCTTCAAATCTGAATGGAAGATTGAGTTCTTTTATATACAATCTGCTACATAAAGTTTTTACATCCTCTATTTTACTGTAAAAATAATATATGTTCTCATGCACATCTGCTTCAGCCTCTGAATCAATAAAGACTCAGAGCCAATCGCACCTTCTCAGACATCTGTCTTTCCTGGGCTGCTGATGTGCTGGTTTCTCCTGGTTCTGCCTCCAGAATTCTGAATATTTCTTTATTGGGCTTCCTTCTCCTGTCACTTATTGCGGTCCTATTCCTGTTCATTCCCTTTTACATTTTCTTACAAATTTATTGAGTTTCAGGGCTTCAACAAATGTTGCTATGCAACCATGTCCTTCAACATTTACGAGCTTAGCAATAGACTAGATTTTGTAATGGATGAAAAGTGGAATTAATCTAAGGTCTCTATCTTCTGTGTTTATAATAGTTTAGTAAGTGAACGACACATCCAAGGTTAAATAATGATTGTAAGGACAAGTGAGTTGGCAAATCCAGAAGAACCATAATTAGAGAAGAGAGTTGTATCATCATTGGCAAAGGAGATGAGATTTGAGTTGGCCCTTGAAGGATGAGTGGGATTTATATAAGGGCAGTTGAGGGGGTGGGAATATTAGAAGGGTCAAATATTATGAGCAAAGATGGTGGGGATGGAAAAGTGTGTGACTGGTTTGGGTCAGTGAGGATACTGCTGTGTCTGCCATGAGGGTTTCATTACAGGAATATAGGGGGAGAGGATGGGCTGGGCAGATCGACTCACTCTGCTGCTGCTAAGCTACTTCAGTCATGTCCGACTCTGTGTGACCCCACAGACAGCAGCCCATCAGGCTCCACCGTCCCTGGGATTCTCCAGGCAACACTGGAGTGGGTTGCCGTTTCCTTCTCCAATGCATGAAAGTGAAAAGTGAAAGTGAAGTCGCTCAGTCATGTCTGACTCTTTGCAACCCCATGGACTGCAGCCTACCAGGCTCCTCCGTCCATGGTCTGGAGACCTTCAAATGCCTGATTAAGGAATGGGATTTTATCCCTTATGAAAGAAGGAACTATGTGAGATTTTAAGTGTGGAAAACAATCAAAATGATCTGTTTCCTATTTCCTACTGGCTACAGGATACTTTCTCAATATCTCATCACTGCTTGCTTGTTCCAGAACTCATATTTATTTTCCCCATGTCCACTGGCCGAGCCATTTATGTCAGTGACAACAAACATTCCTCTCTGGTTCAAAGGCTGATACCCTTGGAAGTATTTTTGATGTTTGTCACTGGCTTCAACATTAGTTGAAGACTGACCAAAATCACCTTGCGGGCTTTAAATAAGTACAAATTCCTAAACCCTGTCCCAGACCAAGTGAATCCAGACAACTTGGGGACCCAGACTACTACCTATTACATGATATGATATGATGCTTAATTGCTATTATGCTTTCTTGCAAACATCTCTCAACTTTCTCATTTTCCTTTAAACCTACAACAATCTCTGTAACTCAAAATTTCCTCCCCTTTGACCTACCACCATAGGAACCTTCTGTATTGCACTTTTCCTTTTAATACCCATATCTTCTTTGTAGAATTCAACCTGGGCTCAGGGAAACCAACATAATTGTAGTTGAGTGGTGCCCAGATATTTAGGTGGTAGACATTCTGATGACATAAACCCTTCCCCAGTATGCTGGAAAGTCAGCTCACTCAAAGAAATTTTGTGTGAGCTCAAATCAGGGTATGATGACTCAGCCAGTCTACATGGACACAGGCCATGCTACAAGTCCCTGGCAGTAATCCCTGCCCCTTAGATAAGCCACTGTCTAAGCAACTCCTCAACAAAGATAGCTCCTCAGACAGCCTTCTCTGTGGGTGTTTTCCACAGCTGAGTTTCGTGAATGTGACAAGTTGGCAACATGAGGAGCAGCCATGATATGATTTCAGAAGTTTCCTCTTCACCCACCCCAACTCAGTACCCCTCACCATGGCATCTAAGATGTCTCTAACCATGACTGATTTCAGCTCAAAGCTCCAACATTAGATATTCTTTTACCTAACTTGAGATTTTCTGTCTTTATATGTATATTCCCCAAAACTCTTTATATGTATATTATAAGTATGCTATAAAAGGGAAGTTTCTAGCATCAGATTCTCTTGGGTACCAGTCCTAATTCTTCTGCTGACTTTATGGGATTTTGGTTATGTTTTGTAACCTTTCCAAAAGTCTCAATTTCTTCCTCTATAAAGTGGGAATGACAAAAATACTACCCAGAATGTAAGACTGTTGATATAATGTACATAATGTGCCTATTATAAAGTACATATTTAATGTATATGTCAAAATACCTGACACATGATAAATATTGTTAGATATTATTAGTATTCTGTTATGCTTTTATGCTTAAGATTTAGTGGAAAGGCATTTGTCCAGTCCTTACTCAGGATGTTGAATGAAAAGGCAGAAAAGAAGTACAGATGCAGAACACCAAAGGGAGCATAAATTGTGGGATACTGCGAAACCCAGGTGCGGCAACTACTGTAAACGTGAGTCATCCTTAAAGCTGATCTTAAAACTGTTGTGTGGGATAACTCTTCAGCACATGTTTTGTCTTTGACACACAAGAAAACCCAGCTTTCCGCCTTTGTATGAGGTCAATATTGATGTCTCTCAGTTTACTACAGTATTCTATAGAAAATGACATTCATAAATTATACGAAGTACCATGTGCAGTGCTGTGCTGAGTTTCAGTTGTGTCTGACTTTAGTTGTGTCTGACTGCAGTGAAGTCACTTCAGTTGTGTCTGACTCTTTGCAACTCTATGGACTGTAGCCTGCTAGGCTCCTCTGCCCATGGGATTCTCCAGGCAAGAATACTGGAGTGGATTGCCATGTCTTCCTCCAGGAGATCTTCCTGACCCAGGGATCAAAACTCTGTCTTGTCTCATGTCTCCTGCATTGGCAGGGGGTTTCTTTACTACTACTGCCACTTAGGAAGCCCATGAAGTACTACACAGTTTGTATATTAAAATAAGTCTTAATCCAGAAAAAAAAAAAAAAAAAAAGAGTCGGGGTGGGGGGAATACTGTAAGGGTCAAACGATGTAAAGATGGTAAAGGGGAGAAGGGAATGGATATCTGACCCAGCCAATGTCATAATTTGGAGCAGGCCCGGCCTTGCCTTGGGCGTGACTTGTGTGAGCCAGATTTGCTTTCTAAGATTTTTATCTGAGAAAGATGTGTGCAGACAGGCTGAGAGGACACATACTTCAAAGTGAGGACCACTTTAGATTCTCCCAGACTCTTCTGAACTTCACATTAAATTTCTTTACTTTCGCAGAAGAAAAATATTTTTTTAATTAAAAAAAAGTTATTTCAGGAGTCACAAAACTTAGTTATGTATTTGACAATACCATTAACATATTCTTACTGTTAAGGAATTAAATCATATGGAAGACTAAAGATAGATACACATATCATAGACAACTTCCCCTGAGAGCACCAGCATGAGAAGAGAGGTTCATAACATTTACATTCAATAGCTGTATGGAAAACCGCTCTTTTTGCATTGTAGACAAGTAAGCAAACTAAAAGTCACACTCTATTTATCAACTGGCATCCCCTTTTCAAACATAACAAATAGTTCACTACTAGAAAATAAAAGAGATAAATAGTGAAATGTAATAGTTAAAACTAATTAAGCAAACCTGTTGTTTCTAAGGACTTCCCTGGTGGGTCAGTGGTTGAAACTCTATGCTTCCAATGCAGGGACACAGATTCTATCCCTGTCTGGGGCATAGCCAAAAAATAAAATAAAATGCAAACTTAAAAAAAAAAAATAAAAGTCAGTACTGCCTAATACTAGTCACTGAGTTTAAAAAAAAAAAAAAAAAAAAAAACTTGTTTCCAAAAAACAAAATTCAAACTTAGTAACAAATTTTCTTGTATCTCCATAGAATGAAGTAAGTCTCTCTCTCCTTCCCCTTAATTTATACCATCAACTCAGTTTAGTCCTCCACATGCTTTATGTAGAGATCTCAGGGATTAGCAAATAAGATGGCCATCGTTAGAAGCATAATGACACAGATTCGTTTATAGAGGAAAATGCTCTTATCCTGGACCTGTTAGATTATGTGTGTAAACAAATTTCTACAACTAATTCAACCTTAGTTTCCTAGGTTGAGGAAAGTGAGGATTCAGGTGGGATCCCTGAGGGCAGGGTCAGTGCCCAGTACTTCTTTGGGTTCGTCATCCCTAGGAGGAATTCTGGATGCCCCCGAGGTGACTCACCCACATGCACCCGGAAGCCTGGCCTCTCCCTTTTCACAAAGCCTGGCTTATGCAAGAGGCTGACAGCTTCCTGACAATCATCCCCCAGCTTACCTCACTGGTCACAAGTCCAGAGCAGGTGGTTTAGAGCCTTTATTCTCAGCAAGTACAGCACTAGCTCCCCAACAGTGCTGGCTGGGTTGGCGCCTTTCTTTGGAAACCTTGGTCCTCTCATTCCCATGCTTCTCCATCATCAAAGAGACATGATCCTGACCATAGATTTGGAATTAACTAAATCTGTCATTTAAGCTGATTTTGAAGTTTTGCTCCTTCTCTGTCTGTACCCTGTGAGTGATCAGGGAGATTCCCTGGTTTTCATCACTGTTCACTCCCTTTTCCAAGAAAGGGGGATTTTCCTTCCTAGACTTTACCCTTAATAATGACTCTTCCTTTCTCTTGTGTCATCCTCCTCCCTTTAGTAAATCTTTCCACTCAGCGGTACTGAGGACTGCCTTAAGGCTTAGCATAACCCATGCCCAGGGTGATGAATTACTATGGGTATTCCAGCCAGCTGTGAATGTTGTTGCTAGGAGGGACCCCACAGAGTTTTGCCTTCAAATCTCTGAGCACTTCCAGAGGCAGCTCCCTCCCTAGACCTGGGGGAGGACAAGTTGGGCTTAGATCCACCTACGCTGCCACATTTGCTCCCGGAAGAAATTTTTTCTTAACAATACACTTCTCTTCTAGATTTGCACTTTCATCTAGAGTCAGTCCTATAATTCTGTCACCAACTTGTCCTTCTTAGGCCTCTTCTAACTGGATAAAGTCTTTTCCTTAGTTTTTCTACTTTCTCAAATCTTCTTAAACTGAGCACACTCCCACTGCCTTCCAGTGATTGAGAATGGCTTTATTTCTTTTCTTCTTTCACATTCCCTCTCCTAAACCCTCCAGCCATCTACATCCCAGTTCTACCCCCAGCCATCAGGTCACACAGATGGTAAATCAATCATGAAATAAACATGAAATCTACTTTTATCTATGCTGTTGGTCTTTAGGGAAAGAAGCATCTCCAATGTACGTTACAATAAGAGCCACACAACTAGAGAAGTAATCAGTCTCAGGAAAACACGCATTACACTTTCTTCCTAAGGCCAAATTAATTTTGTCCTGCTCAGAAATACCCAGATGGCTCCTGAAATTCCATTAAAGATGGACATCCCCACCCTAAAGCCAAAGGGCACTCCAACAACTGGATTTCAAACTCCCTAAGTGGGACAACCCCAAATTTATAAATACAGTTCCCTCTATTCCTGTGCCCTTCTTTCAGTTGGAGGGAGGGAGCAAGTGTTGGTGTCGGGGTTGTATCGCCACAGCTCTGTGGGCAGTGGAGTGAAATAGTGCTTATCTGGCAATGAAATGAATTCCTAAGAGGAACCCTTTTCAAGTGGAAAATCCCCCTGTTTCAACTTCCGTTAATGAGACTGAAGTGTAGATACTCATTTGGAAACATACTGCTTCCATAATCTTATGCTCTCTTTGGCATTTTAGAGTTTACCCATCGTAACTTATTATGTTTCCAAAATGTGATTATATTGCTATCTTTCTAGAGTGTGGGTAAAGTTTTAAGAAGATAAAAGTAGGCCAGCAGTAGCCTGCACTGAGAAATGAGCCAGATGAAGTGAATCTGGCATGCAGTTAAATATCTGGGGGGGTGGGGGGGGGGTTAAGGATAGCAATCTGAAAGCCACTATTTTTAAGAGCAGGCTCATCAGTGATGCCAATGACTACAGGAACCCTAAAAAGGGAAATGGGTCTAATGTCTGAAAGACTAGCTCAAGCAGGAAAGAAAGGGCTTCAGAAGGCGGCCATTGAGTCCAATCAGGGAAGCTGGCTCTCCAGCACCAAAGGCCTGGCTAGGTGTTCAGAGAAGTATGGTGATTTCCACCAACAAGGGCTGGGCAATGGAATCGGGCACAGGTACAATGGAAACAAAGGAATCCCTGGTGGTTCAGCAATAAAGAATCTGCCAGTGGGAATTTGCTGTGTGACTCAGGGAACTCAACCCAGGGTTCTGTGACAACCTAGAGAGGTGGGATAGGGTGGGAAGAGGGAGGGAGGTTCTAGGCGGAGTGGACATATGTATACTTATGGTTGACTCATGTCGATATATGGCAGAAATCAACACAATATTGTAAAGCAATTATCCTTAATTAAAAAAAAAAAAAAAAGAATCCACCTGGAATGCTGGAGACTGCCTGCAATGCCAGAAATGTAGTTTCAATCCCTGAGTTGGGAAGATTCCCTGGAGTAGGAAATGGCAACCTGCTCTAGTATTCTTGCTTGGGAAATCCCATGGACATAGGAGCCCAGTGGGCTACATTCCATGGGGTTACAAGAGTAGGTCACAATTTAGTGACTGAACCACAACAGAAATGAATAGGTGTCAGAGTACTGCTGTCTGCACAAGTCTGGCACATAGTCTCAATAAACACCCAATATCCATCTGATGAATGAATGAATGCACAAACTTAAAAACATCATGATGTTGTGATCATCATGATGGTGTGATCACTCACGATGGTGTGATCACTCACCTAGAGCCAGACATTCTGGAATGTGAGTCAAGTGGGCCTTAGGAAGCATCACTACGAACTAAGCTAGTGAAGGTGATAGAATTCCACTTGAGTTATTTCAAATCCTGAAATATGATGCTGTGGAAGTGCTATACTCAATATGTCAGCAAATTTGGACAACTCAGCAGTCGCCACAGGACTGGAAAAGGTCAGTTTTCATTCCAACCCCAAAGAAAGGCAATGCCAAAGAATGCTCAAACTACCACACAATTGCACTCATCTCACACGCTAGTAAAGTAATGCTCAAAATTCTCCAAGTCAGGCTTCAGCAATACATGAACCGTGAACTTCCAGATGTTCAAGCTGGTTTTAGAAAAGGCGGAGGAACCAGAGATCAAATTGCCAATATCTGATGGATCATCAAAAAAGCAACAGAGTTCCAGAAAAATATCTATGTCTGCTTTATTGACTACACCAAAGCCTTTGACTGTGTGGATCACAATGAACTGTGGAAAATTCTGAAAGAGATGAGAATACCAGACCACCTGACCTGCATCTTGTGAAACCTATATGCAGGTCAGGAAGCAACAGTTAGAACTGGACATGGACCAACAGACTAGTTCCTAATAGGAAAAGGAGTTCGTCAAGGCTGTATATTGTCACCCTGCTTATTTAACTTATATGCAGAGTACATCATGAGAAATGCTGGACTGGAAGAAGCACAGGCTAGAATCAAGATTGCTGGGAGAAATATCAATAATCTCAGATATGCAGATGTCACAACCCTTATGGCAGGAAGTGAAGAAGAACTGAAGAGCCTCTTGATGAAAGTGAAAGAGGAGAGTAAAAAGGTTGACTTAAAACTCAACATTCAGAAAACTAAGATCATGGCATCTGGTCCCATCACTTCATGGAAAATAGATGGGGAAACAGTAAAAAACAGTGGCTGACTTTATTTTTCTGGGCTCCAAAATCACTGTAGATGGTGACTGCAGCCATGTAATTAAAGATGCTTGCTCCTTGGAAGGAAAGTTATGACCAATCTAGACAGCATAGTAAAAAGCAGACATTACTTTACTGACAAAGGTTCATCTAGACACAGCTATGGCTTTTCCAGTAGTCACGTATGGATGTGAGAGTTGGACTATAAAGAAAGGTGAGTGCAGAAGAATTGATGCTTTTGAACTGTAGTGTTGGAGAAGACTCTTGAGAGTCCCTTGGAGTGCAAGGAGATCCAACCAGTTCATCCTAAAGGAAATCACTCCTGAATATTCATTGGAAGGACTGATGCTGAAGCTGAAACTCCAATACTTCGGCCACCTGATGCGAAGAACTGACTCATTTGAACCTGATGCCAGGAAAGATTGAGGGCAAGAGAAGAAGGAGACGACAGAGGATGAGATGGTTGGATGGCATCACTGAGTCAATGGACATGAGTTTGGGTGAATTCTGGGAGTTGGTGATGGACGGGGAGGCCTGGCGTGCTACGGTTCATGGGGTTGTAAAGAGTCCGACATGACTGAGTGAATGAACTGAAGGCAACAGAAATGATAAATTATCTCCAATACCTGATAACTGAAATCTCAAATTCAGTATCAGATGAGATCAGATCAGATCAGTCACTCAGTCGTGTCCGACTCTTTGCAACCCCATGAATTGAAGCACTCCATGCCTCCCTGTCCATCACAAACTCCCGGAGGTCACTGAGACTCACATCCATCGAGTCAGTGATGCCATCCAGCCATCTCATCCTCTGTCGTCCCCTTCTCCTCTTACCCTCAATCCCTCCCAGCATCAGAGTCTTCTCCAATGAGTCAACTCTTCGCATGAGGTAGCCTAAGTACTGGAGTTTCAGCTTTAGCATCATTCCTTCCAAAGAAATCCCAGGGCTGATCTCCTTCAGAATGGACTGGTTGGATCTCCTTGCAGTCCAAGGGACTCTCAAGAGTCTTCTCCAACACCACAGTTCAAAAGCATCAATTCTTCGGCGCTCAGCCTTCTTCACAGTCCAGCTCTCACATGCATACATGACCACAGTAAAAACCATAGCCTTGACTAGACGAGCCTTTGTTGGCAAAGTAATGTCCCTGCTTTTGAATATGTGATCTAGGTTGGTCATAACTTTCCTTCCAAGGAGTAAGCGTCTTTTAATTTCATGGCTGCAGTCACCATCTGCAGTGATTTTGGAGCCCAGAAAAATAAAGTCTGACACTGTTTCCACTGTTTCCCCATCTGTTGTTTGCCATGAAGTGATGGGATCGGATGCCATGATCTTCGTTTTCTGAATGTTGAGCTTTAAGCCAACCTTTTCACTCTCCACTTTCACTTTCATCAAGAGGCTCTTCAGTTCCTCTTCACTTTCTGCCATAAGGTTGGTGTCATCTGCATATCTGAGGTTATTGATATTTCTCCCAGCAATCTTGATTCCCACTTGTGCTTCTTCCAGCCCAGCGTTTCTCATGATGTACTCTGCATATAAGTTAAATAAACATGGTGACAATATACAGCCTTGACATACTCCTTTTCCTATTTGGAACCAGTGTGTTGTTCCATGTGCAGTTCTAACTGTTGCTTCCTGACCTGTATACAAATTTCTCAAGAGGCAGATCAGGTGGTCTGATATTCCCATCTCTTTCAGAATTTTCCACAGTTTATTGTGATCCACACAGTCAAAGGCTTTGGCATAGTCAATAAAGCAGAAATAGATGTTTTTCTGGAACTCTCTTGCTTTTTCCATGATCCAGCGGATGTTGGCAATTTGATCTCTGGTTCCTCTGCCTTTTCTAAAACCAGCTTGAACATCAGGAAGTTCACGGTTCACATATTGCTGAAGCCTGGCTTGGAGAATTTTGAGCATTACTTTACTAGCGTGTGAGATGAGTGCAATTGTGTGGTAGTTTGAGCATTCTTTGGCATTGCCTTTCTTTGGGATTGGAATGAAAACTGACCTTTTCCAGTCCTATGGCCACTGCTGAGTTTTCCAAATTTGCTGGCATATTGAGTGCAGCACTTTCACAGCATTATCTTTCAGGATTTGGAATATTCAAACCTAATAAAAATAAATGATTTATTAGGTAGGACAAAAAGTTTGTTTGGGTTTTTCTGTAACATCCCATGGAAAACCCTGAAATAAATTTTTGACCAACCCAATATAAAAGCAATGGTGTTAGAAACTGGGAAAATTTTTAATAAATGGTGACTGATATCTGAATTTCAGTATGTTTACACGTGACTAAGACCATGTGAGATGTCGCATCATTGGTCACCCAGTCACACAGACCAGGGATTTGGGAGTCATCTTCAAGCCCCCTTCTCCATTTGCCAGAGTCCCATGTCACCAAGTTCTCTTACATTAACATTTTCAATAAAATTGAAATATTTCCCTTGGTCCCCATCCTCATGGCCACTATGACTAAATTTCTGTCTTTATCAAGCCTCAGTGAGAACATTGCAGGGACTTCCTAACCAAGCTGCTTGCCTTATCCCCCTGCCCTCCACAACAGACTTCAGCTGCAGTGATCTTTCTAAAACATAGATTTCATCACCCAACTCTTCTGCTTCAAGCATGCTGGTGGCTTTTCTCTGTCTACAGAATCAAGCCAGGCAAGTAGGCCTGACAAAGCTTTCCAATCTCTTCTATTGTCATTTACAACAAATAGAAAAGGTAGAAGAGCATCACACTGTAAGAGCTGGTCTATAGCAGCACTAAGTATTCCTGGGGATTCCCAAATGAAATAAAGTCAATATTGTTGCTGACATGTTCCATTCCTGTAGGGAACTTGGATTCTTTTTTTTTTGGACAACCACACACAATACACAGCTCTGTCGAGAGTTCTGAAATCAATTCTGGTACTGTGTTCATCTAGCAGTATGGGCAGAAATGCCTAAGACATCAGACATAATGTTTGGAAGTTCCCTAAATAAATGGTATCAAGGAAATTAACAAAGAATCCTGAGTGGGGAGGCGGTGACATAGGAGAGAGAGAGTAGGAGGTATTATACACATTATTAGGGTAAGATAGGCCACAAAGATGTACTGTACAACATGGGAAATATAGCCAATGTTTTGTAATAACTATAAATGGAAAGTAACCTTTAGAAATTGCATAAAAATGTAAAAAAATCATCCTACAGGTGAGTGTCTTGTCCTGTTTTTCTGAGACATCAAAATCTGTTCCTATATTCTGTATTTCTCATTCACTTAAAGCCACCCATTGGAAACATATCAATCTCTATTATCTCTTATTTTAGCTGAATATTGCCAAAATCATACATAACCAGAAAAGAAAGCCTGTTACAAAACCCAACATGACTATAATTTCCAAAGCCAAATATAAGTTATTTGAGATTTGCCAAAGTTTCAAATTATTAAGTATATTGATGCATTCTGAAAAGCATACAAGCTTCAATAAGGACAGTAAAAATATTATAATACCACTATAAAATTCTTGGTGAACGCTGCAGCAAAGATTTTGCCACCCACCTACACTATTGAAAATTCACTAAGCAAGTAGCGGAAAATACATTATTTCCCACACTACCTCTTGCCTGGATCAAAAGTGGGAGGAAAAGGAAGAGAAAAAACACTCAACAAAAGCATTTTGTGTAAAGAGCCTTGAGACAGAGTGAAGGGAAGTGTAGAAAATGGATTTAAGTAGCACTTTTGATTCCTACCTGGTGAGGCATCCAGTGCTCCCCTGAGTTACCTGGAAATGATTCACAAGCCATCTCGTGTGTGCAAAGCAGTGTGAGGCTGAAAGCAAGGGCAGCAGGCTTAATGTTCTAAAGAGCATGTGATGTGTGAGAGCAAATGATCTACAGAAAGAAAGAAGGCACAATACTGGGAAGATGGAGGTGAGAGCTAGGCTGGGCCTGTGATAGAGCCAGCCCAGTGCAAGCCCCAAAGCGGCCTTGACGTCTGGAATCAAGCTAGACTGGGCCTGTGATAGAGCCAGCCCAGTGCAAGCCCCAAAGCGGCCTTGACGTCTGGAATCAAGCAGAAGTTCTGAACTGGGCAGCTAGCAGGTGCCTGGATCTACGTTAACATCAATGATCACAGGGAGGACAAGCTTGGACAAAGGCAGGGTTTCCCCAGGTGTGTTATGTGTTATGTGCTGTGTTATATGTAGAATGATTATAGCAGCTCACAGAAAAACATACTTACATCTTCATAGCCATGAGTTTATTTGAGTATATATTAAAAGAAAATAAAAAATAAAGCTAATGATGTATAGTTGTTTTATAATAAAACTAACCTTGTGATTCATTAATATTCTTTCTTAGGGTCACATAAGTTAAAAAAGAGTTGATATGAAGAAAAATTATAAGTAAATGATAGCACAGGTCTTCCTGGGATATGGAAAATTGTGAAGCTTATATCAAATGACAAAAGTTTGAAAAAAATCTGAACTTAACCAATGAGATAAGATAAGGCACGTCAGAAAAAAATAGTGCTAACATTAAAATGATATTCTTGGAGAGGTTATTTTCCCCCTACTTGTTAGATAAATTACAGACACAAAATAATCTGAGTTCTTATGTAAACTCTCAAATTTTCACAGAATAACCAGTGAGGTGGGTCTAAATCCAACTTCTCAGTTTCTATCTGCAATGTTTTTTGTGCATCCAACTCTGCTCTTTTTTTTTTTTTTTTCATCTCATTGACAGTAATCAGACAAGAAGGGCTGACTTCCCTGCAAAGCCTGCCATTACAGGCATAGGGGATGAGGCTGCTGAGCAGCAGGTGAGAGACAGGTATAATTAACCTGTCAGACCAGACCTTCCTTCCCAAGCCTCCTCTTCTCAGCATAGCCAGCAGCCCATAGCCAGGAAAGGGTATCAAAGGGAAAGCAGCATGTGCCACCTAGGAAATTAACTGAAACAAACAAGACCTCCCTCCATCCCATCTCACCCAGATTCAGAGCATCTTAACTGCAGAGAGGCTAAGCTCATTAAGTGCTGCTCAACTGTTGGCAGAAGATTATCAAGTATTAAATTTAAAACCTATATACATACAGTCTTTATACTTGCTAATAAAAGTGCGTAAGGGTTTTTTTCCAGAAGCCCAATCTGGGATGATTGTGAAGTGGTGATTTGCTAAGAAGCTTATTCTAACCAATGTGGATATGAGCAATTTGCTTCTAATTATTTCAATCAACGAGCTTTCTAAGATATCCTAATAATAAAGTAACTTATGCCACCAAAGAACAAATCCTAGCATTCTCAATATCCAGATAACATAGCCATGCTATTAAGAGCTGACTTGTCAGCAACGATAGTCTTTATATAATGATCTAACTCTATACAATACGCCAATGGTGCCTAATGCAAAACAGGGCTTATATAAAGCATGAGTTAACTTGGTAGCAAGAATTCATATCACACCTTTGCATTGGTCAAAAAACATCATTACACACTCCATTGCCCTAAGCAATAAATTAATAAAGCTCATCACTTTTCCTGTAAGTCCCGATGTGCATACCTCTCTCGGTACAAAATAATATCTTCTCAGTCTTGCCCTTGCATATCCTTCGATACTTTCATGGAGAGAGAATTATTTTCTGGACTACCCCACTCTGCATCTGACCTCCAGATGTATTTCACCAAACTGGGTTCTGGCCAAAGCTGGGGAAGAAATCTCAATGCTAGTGATGATCTCATCCTTTCATATCAAGTGAAGGGAGGAAAGTTACCAGGATTTTCTTGTTCTCATTAAAGTGAGTAAAAGTTGCTCAGTAGTGTCTAACTCTTTGTGACCGCATGGACCCCATACAGTCCATGAGATTCTCCAGGCCAGAATACTGGAGTGGGTAGCCTATCCCTTCTTCAGGAATCAAACCAGGGTCTCCTGCTTTGCAGGTGGATTCTTTACCAGCTGAGCTACCAGGGAAGCCCATTTTCATTAAAAATCTCCCAAATGCCAAGTTCCATCATTCTAAAATTAAACTGCAGCAAAACACCCCAGGGTTTTATCTTTCCTTGACTTGTCAATTTGATGTGGGCAGGAGCTATCACCTTCTCACTTATTCACGTTTGTATCCCCAATGTCTGGCACAGGTATATACTTAACACCTGGCACATAGTACATAGCTCAAGAAATGCTTATGGAATCAATGAATAAGCATTATTAATATTACATCCTAGATCTGAGAGGGTGATCCACAGTGATGTCAGAATACTTCAAAGTGCAATCAAATGTGTCATTTATATATTTATTAATATCAGGGATCTCATGTAAGGTGGGAGAAGGCAATGGCACCCCACTCCAGTACTGTTGCCCGGAAAATCCCATGGATGGAGGAGCCTGGTAGGCTGCAGTCATGCGGGGGCAACCCACTCCAGTGTTTGCCTGGAGAATCCCATGGATGGAGAAGTCTGGTAGGCTGCAGTCCATGGGGTCGCACAGAGTCAGACACGACTGAAGCAACTTAGCAGCAGCAGCATGTAAGGTATTTTGTGAGATACAAAAGAATAAAAATTAGGGTCTATAATCAGATAATGAGAACCAGCCTAACACATGGAAAATAGTGGAAAACAAATAAGGGTGTGCACTTATTTGGAAAGATGTTTAAAATTTTGCATCTTAAGTGTCAATAAGCCAAGTGCAGAAATATGAGAGAGAGAAAATCTACTTTTGGCCCCTTTGAAACTCATCCTATAGGACTGAAAATATAATTTCCCTTTTAGAAAGAAAAAAGATATTAATTTGTTTTTCCCTCTAAATTATTTATGTGAATACAGAATAAGATGTACATAAGCACAGGAAAAAGCCTAAAAGTTCACAACAAACTCTTCAAATGCTGTAATGACATTATTAAATCTAAGAGGTAGGGTTTGGGAGAGGATATGTCTTCACTTTTTATTTTATGCCTTTCTGCACTGTCTGAATTTCATATGGTGGGCAAGGATCACTTTTTGTAGTTAAGTGAAACAATTAAAAAAATAAAATAACAATTATGTAACCACATTTTGTGGTATATATTGGGTGTTTTAGGTGCTCAATCACACTTTGTCCAGAATATAACAGACTAGCATGTTTTCCTTTGTTTTATTCTTAGTAAAAAGCACATCATATAAAAACCAATGCATATCAAGAATTTAGAAAGCAGCATTGTTTATCAAAATTAAGTGTTTTTAGAGGATGGTCGCACTACCACCATTCAGCTCTTCTAAGTAATCTACTTGTATCTTTGTTGGTACACAATTATTAGTACTGTTGAGACATTTGCTCCTCCATGTACAGTCCCAGACAAGCAGGTTGCCAGAATCAAAGGCTTCACCCAGACCTACTGAATCAGAATCTCTGGGATTAGACTCTAGGAATCTGGATTTTTAACTGATATATATGCACATGAAAATTGAAAGGTACTAGTTTGGAAGGCTAACCCTGAGATCCTGCATGATTTTCAACCTACAAAGAAAGATGGATTTATTTCAATAGATTTTCCTTTTGGAAACAGAAAAGTAGATCATTTTCTACTTTCTGTAGGAAGTGCAAAACTGTGCTAATTAGTAAACAAAGTGAACCAGATAAACAGTCACACTGCCCCTCCCCCCAACCCCAGCATTATCCCACAGCTGGAAATGGCATTAGAATTCAACACAACAAAATAAAAAGGACAGTAGAAAATTTCAGCTCCAGAACAAGTTTGGGAAACATAATCCTGCAATTACTTTTTTTAACCACCAGATAGTGCTCATGTATCGGCAGGGCAAATAT
The DNA here is from genome assembly GCA_935064755.1 of Tragelaphus eurycerus. Lineage (NCBI taxonomy): Eukaryota > Metazoa > Chordata > Mammalia > Artiodactyla > Bovidae > Tragelaphus > Tragelaphus eurycerus. The sequence goes on from CAKXYN010000013.1 coordinate 33,633,860, forward strand.
GAGATCCAGATTTCAGAACTGAGATGGCAAGTCAAAGTGTTAGTTGCTCAGTCATATCCAACTTTTTGTGACCTCCGTGGACTATAGCCCACCAGGCTCTTCTGTCCCTAGAATTCTCCAGGCAAGAATACTGTTGTGGGTTGCCACGCCCTGCTTCAGGGGATCTTCCCAACCCAGGGATGGCAAGATATGACATTCAAGATGCAACCACTTCTCATTCCATATGAAAGACAGACATTTCCAATCATGTATGGCTCTTTCTCCTCCCAGCCAAGGTGCTGCACCAGAATCCTTCTTAATAGAGAACCAGAGGTAAACCATGGCCCATGAATCAAAATTAGCATTGCAAAAATGTTTCTTTATTCTTATTTTTTAATATAAATTTATTTAAATTGGAGGATAATTACTTTACAATATTGTATTGGTTTTGCCATACATCAACATGAATCCACCACAGCTGTACATGTGTTCCCCATCCTGAACCCCCCTCCCACCTCCCTCCCCATACCATGCCGCTGGGTCATTCCAGTGCACCAGCCCCGAGCATCCTGTATCATGCATCGAACCTGGACTGGAGATTCATTTCACATATAATATACATGTTTCTTTATTTTATTTTTTAAAAATAAATTTATTTATTTTAATTGGAGGCTAATTACTTTACAGTATTGTATTGGTTTTGCCATACATCAACATGAATCTGCCACGGGTGTACACATGTTCCCCATCCTGAACCTCCCCATACTATCTCTCTGGGTCGTCCCAGTGCACCAGCCCCGAGCATCCTGTATCATGTATCAAACCTGGACTGGTGATTCATTTCACATATGACATTATACATGTTTCAGTGTCATTCTCCCACATCATCCCACCCTCGCCCTCTCACACAGAGTCCAAAAGACTGTTCTATACATCTGTGTCTCTTTGGCTGTCTCGAATACAGGGTTATTGTTACCATCTTTCTAAATTCCATATATATGCGTTAGTATACTGTATTTGTGTTTTTCTTTCTGGCTTACTTCACTCTGTATAATAGGCTCCAGTTTCATCCACCTCACTAGAACTGATTCAAATGTATTCTTCTTAATGGCTGAGTAATATTCCATTGAGTATATGTACCACAGCTTTCTTATCCATTTGTCTGCTGATGGACATATAGGTTGCTTCCATGTCCTGGCTATTATAACAGTGCTGCGATGAACATTGAGGTACACGTGTCTCTTTCAATTCTGGTTTCCTCGGTGTGTATGCCCAGGAGTGGGATTGCTGGGTCATATGGCAGTTCTATTTCCAGTTTTTTAAGGAATCTCCACACTGTTCTCCATAGTGGCTGTACCAGTTTGCATTCCCACCAACAGTGTAGAGGGTTCCCTTTTCTCCACACCCTCTCCAGCATTTATTGTGTGTAGACTTTAGGATCGCAGCCATTCTGACTGGCATGAAATGGTACCTCATTGTGGTTTTGATTTGCATTTCTCTGATAATGAGTGACGTTGAGAATCTTTTCATGTGTTTGTTAGCCATCTGTATGTCTTCTTTGGAGAAATGTCTGTTTAGTTCTTTGGCCTATTTTTTGATTGGGTCATTTATTTTTCTGGAGTTGAGCTGCAGGAGTTGCTTGTATATTTTTGAGATTCATTCTTCGTCAATTGATTCATTTGCTATTATTTTCTTCCATTCTGAAGGCTGTATCTTCACCTTGCTTAAAGTTTCCTTTGTTGTGCAGAAGATTTTAAGTTTAATTAGGTCCCATTTGTTTATTTTTGCTTTTATTTCCAATATTCTGGGAGGTGGGTCATAAAGGATCCTGCTGTGATGTATGTCGGAGAGTGTTTTGCCTAAGTTCCCCTCTAGGAGTTTTTTGGTTTCTGGTCTTATGTTTAGATCTTTAATCCATTTTGAGTTTATTTTTGTGTATGGTGTTAGAAGGCCTGGCGTGCTATGATTCATGGGGTCACAAAGAGTCGGACACGATTGAGCAACTGATCTGATCTGATCTGATCTGATCTGATGGTGTTAGAAAGTGTTCTAGTTTCATTCTTTTACAAGTGGTTGACCAGTTTTCCCAGTACCACTTGTTAAAGAGACTGGCTTTTCTCCATTGTATATTCTTGCCTCCTTTGTCAAAGACAAGGTGTCCATAGGTGCGTGGGTTTATCTCTGGGCTTTCTATTTTGTTCCATTGATCTATATTTCTGTCTTTGTGCCAGTACCATACTGTCTTGATGACTGTGGCTTTGTAGTAGAGCCTGAAGTCAGGCAGGTTGATTCCTCCAGTTCTCAAGATTGCTTTGGCTATTCAAGGTTTTTTTGTATTTCCATACAAATGTGAAATTATTTGTTCTAGCTCTGTGAAGAATATCATTGGTAGCTTGATAGGGATTGCATTGAATCTATAGATTGTTTTGGGTAGAATACTCATTTTCACTATATTGATTCTTCTGATCCATGAACATGGTATATTTCTCCATCTATTAGTGTCCTCTTTGATTTCTTTCACCAGTGTTTTATAGTTTTCTAAATATAGGTCTTTAGTTTCTTTAGGTAGATATATTCCTAAGTATTTTATTCTTTTCATTGCGATAGTGAATGGAATTGTTTCCTTAATTTCTCTATTTTCTCATTATTAGTGTATAGGAATGCAAGGGATTTCTGTGAGTTTATTTTATATCCTGCAACTTTACTATATTCATTGATTAGTTCTAGTAATTTTCTGGTGGAGTCTTTAGGGTTTTCTATGTAGAGGATCATGTAATCTGCAAACAGTGAGAGTTTTACTTCTTCTTTTCCAATTTGGATTCCTTTTCTTTTTCTGCTCTTATTGCTGTGGCCAAAACTTCCAAAACTATGTTGAATAGTAGTAGTGAAAGTGGGCACCCTTGTCTTGTTCCTGACTTTAGGGGAAATGCTTTCAATTTTCAACATTGAGGATAGTTTGCTGTGTGTTTTTCATATATAACTTTTATTATGTTCAGGTATGTTCCTTTTATTCCTGCTTCCTGGAAGGTTTTTATCATAAATGGATGTTGAATTTTGTCAAAGGCTTTCTCTGCATCTATTGAGATAATCATATGGCTTTTATTTTTCAATTTGTTAATGTGGTGTATTACATTGATTGATTTGCAGGTATTGAAGAAACCTTGCATCCCTGGGATAAAGCCCACTTGGTCATGATGTATGGTCTTTTTAATGTGTTGTTGGATTCTGTTTGCTAGAATTTTGTTAAGGATTTTTGCATCTATGTTCATCAGTGATATTGGCCTGTAGTTTTCTTTTTTTGTGGCATCTTTGTCAGGTTTGGGTACTATGGTGATGGTGGCCTCATAGAATGAGTTTGGAAGTCTACTTTCCTCTGCAATTTTCTGGAAGAGTTTGAGCAGGATAGGTGTTAGCTGTTCTCTAAATTTTTGGTAGAATTCAGCTATGAAGCTGTCTGGACTTGGGCTTTTGTTTGCTGGAAGATTTCTGATTACAGTTTCAATTTCCGTGCTTGTGATGGACCTGTTAAGATTTTCTATTTCTTTCTGGTTCAGTTTTGGAAAGTTGTACTTTTCAAAGAATTTGTCCATGTCTTCCAAGTTGTCCACTTTATTGGCATATAATTGCTGATAGTAGTCTCTTATGATCCTTTGTATTTCTGTGTTGTCTGTTGTGATCTCTCCATTTTCATTTCTAATTTTATTGATTTGACTTTTCTCCCTTTGTTTCTTGATGAGTCTGGCTAATGGCTTGTCAATTTTATTTATCCTCTCAAAGAACCAGCTTTTGGCTTTGTTGATTTTTGCTATGGTCTCTTTTGTTTCTTTTACATTTATTTCTGCGCTAATTTTTAAGATTTCTTTCCTTCTACTAACCCTGAGGTTCTTCATTTCTTCATTTTCTAGTTGCTTTAGGTGTAGAGTTAGGTTATTTATTTGACTTTTTCTTATTTCTTGAGGTATGCCTGTATTGCTATGAACCAGCCCTTAGCACTGCTTTTACAGTGTTCCACAGGTTTTGGGTTGTTGTGTTTTCATTTTCATTCGTTTCTATGCATATTTTGATTTCTTTTTTGATTTCTTCTGTGATTTTTGGTTATTCAGCAGCATGTTGTTCAGCCTCCATATGTTGGAATTTTTAATAATTTTTCTCCTGTAATTAAGATTTAATATTACTGCACTGTGGTCAGAAAAGATGCTGGGAATGATTTTAATTTTTGAATTTACCAGGGCTAGATTTATGGCCCAGAATGTGATCTATCCTGGAGAAGGTTCCGTGTGTGCTTGAGAAAAAGGTGAAACGTATTGTTTTGGGGATCAAATGTCCTATAGATATCAATTAGGTCTAACTGGTCTATTGTATCATTTAAAGTTTGTGTTTCCTTGTTAATTTTCTATTTAGTTGATCTATCCATAGGTGTGAGTGGGGTGTTAAAGTCTCTCACTATTATTGTGTTATTGTTAATTTCCCCTTTCATACTTGTTAGCATTTGTCTTACATTCTTTATCCCTATTTAAAAGCTGCTAGAAATGATAAGTCAGAGAAGGCAATGGCACCCCACTCCAGTACTCTTGCCTGGAAAATCCCATGGACGGAGGAGCCTGGTAGGCTGCAGTCCATGGTGTCATGAAGAGTCGGACACGACTGAGTGACTTCATTTTCACTTTTCACTTTCCTGCATTGGAGAAGGAAACGGCAACCCACTCTAGTGTTCTTGCCTGGAGATTCCCAGGGACGGTGGAGCCTGGTGGGCTGCTGTCTATGGGGTCGCACAGAATCAGACATGACTGGAGCGACTTAGTAGCAGCAGCAGCAGCAAAAATGATAAGTAACAAGATTGCTGCTGCTGCTGCTAAGTCACTTCAGTCGTGTCGGACTCTGTGACCCCATAGACGGAAGCCCACCAGGCCCCTGTCCCTGGGATTCTCCAGGCAAGAACACTGGAGTGGGTTGCCATTTCCTTCTCCAATGCATGAAAGTAAAAAGTGAAAGTGAAGCCGTTCAGTCGTGTCCGACTCTTAGCGACCCCATGGACTGCAGCCTACCAGGCTCCTCCGTCCATGGGATTTTCCAGGCAAGAGTACTGGAGTGGGGTGCCATTGCCTTCTCCGAAGTAACAAGATTAAGTGATGATAAATGAAAGATGGGTAATTTGAGGCTCCACTGAGCAAACCCAACATGAGAGATTCTGAAATGGCCAAATATTACTCTCTACATCTAGAAACATATTTATCTCTATTTCCCAAGAGACTTGATTAGTACAGATTGAGATTAGAAATTAGAATAAATGAGATTTTAGAGCTAGATGGACTCATTGATTATCTAGCTCAACTGCTTCTCTCTCTCTCAGGAGGGAATATTGATCTAGGGAAATCACGGTGGGCAAGTCACATTGCTAGTCATGGCTGAGCCCAACTGGGGATCGACTGTATCTAACTAGGATTTCTCCAGCTATGTCAGATGACTCCTAAAACCATGACAGCCACTGGAAGGATAAACTGGGCATGGATATGCATATGAGTTTAGAGACAGAGAACCACATCATCCCCTAGTTGTAGGGGTAAATCAAACTCATGTAATGGTGGCCCATGCTTCTTGGTAAGGCTGTGTAGCCAGCCATCAGGTAGAGTAAAGATAAACAACAAAATGGAAAATTCCTCCAGGGGCTGATGCACAGGTACTCTCAGTAGTGTTGTATGTGAGGGTATCAAGAAGAAATTTCAAAGGTCAGGTCTGAGGCTGTATTTGCTGAACATCTGTTCTTAGGTCTCTCCCAGAATACTCAAGACATTGAAAATTAACTCATGGTTTGTTCTGTACACCCATGCCAAAGCAACAGCAAACCTGTTCTTCCTCTTTTGATTTTGCAGGACTGAAGACTAGAGACCATCCCTCCTTCTTCCTCAGTCCCAAATCCAGGACTTCCCTGGTGGTCCAGTGGTTAAGACTCCATGATTCTAATGCAGGGGAAGCAGGTTCAATCTCTGGTTGGGAAACTAATATCTTTCATGTCACATGCATCAGTTGCTTAGCTGTGTCCGACTCTTTGCAACCCTATGTACTGTAGCCCGCCAGGCTCCTCTGTCCATGGAATTCTCTAGGCAAGGGTACTGGAGTGGGTTGCCATTCCCTTCTCCAGTGGATCTTTTCAAGCCAGAGATCAAACCCAGGTCTCCTGCATTGCAGGCAGATTCTTTACCATCTGAACCATGAGTGAGGCCCATGTCACATGGTGCAGCCAAAAAACCAAAACCCCTCAACTCTGATCAGCAGCACCATAAATTATATCCCTAGAGAGCTTGGAATTCCCCACATCTCTATACTTTCCCCATAATGATGATAGTCATACACATTGTCCTTTCTTGCCTAGACTTATACAGTAACTTATTAACTGGTCTTCTCACTTTTATTTTGTCCTTCACCCTGATGTGTCCACCAGACAGTGGCCAGAGTAATTTTTTTCAAATGTCTATATCAGTCACCTCCACTTAAAGTCATTCAATAACTTCTAATAGGTTTAATACAACCCTCAATTTCTTACATATTCTGACCCCATCCATCGCTCCTGCCTCAGCCCTTAACTCTTCCCAATCTCAGCTTTAAACCCACTTCCTCTAAGAAGCCTTTTCAGATTCATCAGTGTAGTCACTGCTCTTATGTATGTGTTTCCTTAGGAGGACTTCCCTGAGTATATAACCCTACATTCATTAGGACATTCTTGATTTATGCCTGCCTCCTCACCCACCACCCTGTCCTCACTAGTCTGCAAACTCCATGAGAACAAGACTGTGTCCTTGATAGCTCACCATTTTATCCTCAGTGCCTAACCCACAGCTGACACACAGTAGACACACACGATACAGGGAAGGGAGGGAAGGAGGGAGGGAGAAAAGGAGGGAAGTAGGACAGAGAAAAAGAGAAAGAAGGAAGGAAGGGAGGGAGGGAGACAGAGGGAGGGAAGAAATGAAGGAAGAAGGAAAGGAGAAAGAAGGAAGGAAAGAAGTTAGTTGAAATTTATGCCATTGCTTATGAAGCAGCTAGTAATAATTTGCAGCTTCTAGGTACATATGAGAGTAATGTTTTCTAGGATTTCTGAGGGGAAGTAGCTCCTTAGCTGTACCAGTGGCTTATAAGTCTCACCAGCATATTTCTGCAAAGTGGCCTATTCCTGGAAGCCATGTGTATCCAAAAGACCCAAGTCAAACTATACCTCTAGGTTCGGACATGACACCATGATATCTTATTTCTTATCATTTCTGACTGATTCCCTCACCCAGGTGTCAGCCTCATAAATTGGGGCAGAGATGCCACGAAATACATGAGCACCCAGGTAAGTCCCAGGTATAGGACAAGGACTAACCTGTGCACTGTCAGCAACAAAGCCTACCAGAGGACAGTTCCTAACATGCTTGTATTTATTAGAGATTCAGTATGGAAGGCAACAGTGAACATAAGGTCTTCCTGCTCTGCATCACAGTATGGAAGAAGTCTCTAATATCCAAAGCCAATAATTATACTGAACAACCCCACATGTTTCTGAGATGTGCCACAGCCAACTGAATCACAGGGTTTACAACAATTAGAATGTATGGCCCTGTGCTTGCTCATATATTGTCCTGGTTGCAGAGTCTCTCTTCCCCAGTCTTCTGATACTCCTGCCCTTACTCATTCTTCCTCCCTCTCTCACTTTCTCTTTCTTTGTTCTTGTCAGAGAACTCCAATGTTGAGCAACAATTACATTCTTTTCATACAAAATGACTTCTCATCTTTAGAATGAACATCTAGTGGCTTGTTCTTTTAACAATAGAATCTTGAAACTGAAATTAACCTTCAGAAGCTTTGGCTTCCAGGCCACCTAAGTGATAGCTTGATTAGACCAGTATCCCTGTTTGGAGAATACTTGAAGCATCTCTAGGGCTTCCCAGGTGGTTCAGTGGTAAATGTAGGAGATGTGGTAAATGTAGGAGATACAGTAAATGTAGGTTCAATCTCTGGGTTGGAAAGATCCCCTGGAGAAGGGCATGGCACCCTACTCCAGTATTCTTGCCTGGGAAATCCTAAACAGGAATTTACGAGGCTACAGTCCATAGGGTCACAAAGAGACAGACATGACTGAGCACACACTCATGCTTGAGGCATCTCGATCAAACCCTCAGCACCAAAGATGCCTTCCGCTTTATCCCAACTTACACCCACAACTAAGAATGGGAAGTAACACGCCCATAATGACAGCTGTCTATCAGTAAAACTGGGCAATTCCTGGTAACCAGGCCCACTGGTGTCAATACCTGAGTACACATACTGTTCCTTCACAGGACATGCCCATGCTTTGAACCCTTCAGACCCCAGGATGGACAGGACTGCTTCCAGTGGAGACTATTTTAGCCCCTCGGAATGTTCTGGATATCAGTCAGTGATGATTAACTTCTTGATTTTCCAGTTTAATGTACCTGTGGTATGCCTACCAGATAGAATACAGAGCAACACACACACATGCCCAATGCCTGGAGGGCATGCACCTATTTCCAAACTTGTTCCGCTCTTTAACCCAATTCTTTCAGTCAATTTTTCTTAGGAAAAGATCTTTGCCTGGTTTATTATGGAATATGCTCTTTCTAATCCTAATTTTCCCTGTTTCCTAAAACTGCATCACTTGATTTTTTTCTTACCTCATTTCCCTTTCCCCAGCCAGGGTGTTACCTTCACTTTACCCTCCCAGTTTATTCTTGTTTCCTGTAAAGCAGTAGTTTTTACCCTTGGCTTCACACTGGGGTCACATGGAGACTTAAAAATCTACACACAGGAGCCTGTGCCTCTGTCCCAGCCCCACCCTAGAGCAAGGGGAGAAGGAAATGGCAACTCAGTCCAGTGTTCTTGCCTGGAGAATCCCAGGGACAGAGAAGCCTGGTGGGCTGCCGTCTATGGGGTCGCACAGAGTCGGACACGACTGAAGCGACTTAGCAGCAGCAGCAGCAGCTAGGGAGTAAGACTTCCTTACTGATCATTTCTAAAGGATCTTCCATGATTCATTGTATACTCAGGGATGAGAGTCACTACCAAAAACCTCTTTACGTAATTGTACCTTTTAACTTTCATTTACTCATTCAGAAGGTATTTATGAATAATCTAGTCATTTTATATTTATTAAATTTTTACATCCACCTGTGTTGGGCCCTGAGCCTGCCTAAATATACAGATACATCCATCTTTTGTGTTGACATTCTGAGTATTCCCATCCTCAGTCTCCCTATTCTTCTCAACTGAACTCTCTTCTCCCTCAAAAAATCTGTCTCCATCCAATTATCATTTACTTTCTGAGAGTCTCCAAGTTGAAATATTCAATCCAGATATCCACCCGGATGTTCAGACTAGTGTACGTAACTACATCATGGACATCTGCTTTGGTGGATCCCGTGGACAAGTCAAATTCAATGTGTCAAAAAAAAATAAAATGCTTTGGCTTCCCACTGGACCTACTTCTTCTGCATCCTCTTAATTGGCAGACCCATCATCCATCTGGTCACTGAAGTTCAAATCTGAGAGTCTTGTTTCTCCTCCCTCTCCCGGGCACTCCCTCCCCTCATCTTCTAAATCTGTTGTTGTCTCCAAGAAGTTATGTTCATTCACATGGCTAGTCCCCAGTGCCCAGGGCCCTGATTCAGGCCTTCATCCTTTCTCTGATGGATGTCCCTTAATTTATTTTGCTAATTACAAAATAAGGCTGTGCTGATGGGTGTCCCTTAATTTATTTTGCTAATTACAGTCCCATCTTCAGCAGAATCTCCAGGATAAATCATCTAAAGAGAAATGTGATTCATGTCACTGCTCTTCTTTTGCTCAAAAGTAAAATTTAAGGTCCTTAACCAGGCATGTGATACCCTCCAAAATCTGACACTACCTAACTCTCCAGCCTCAACTAGAATGCATTACTAATCCACGATAAATCTACAATATAAAATGGCTTGCAGCTTCCCTTGGCCACCTAGGGTCTTTCTCACTTGTACCATCATGGCATTGCTCAGGCACCTCTGTCTGAAAAACTCACTCCCATCATACACACACTTCATGATCAATTGATTTGTCATTATACTGAGTGCATAATCTCAAGCATGATACCAGTTTATAAAAAACAGTGTAATTAGCTGTCTTTGTTTCTATCTTTCCCATTGGTGAACTCCCTAAAGACAGTAACTATGGCTATAAAGTTACTGTTTTTTTCTTCCTTTACATTTTCAAATCTAGCACAATGACTGAGTCATCTCAAGTACTCAGTAGCTACTTATAAAATGATGACTGCTGCCTCCTCTTTGTTGTTGTTGCTGTTGTTCAGTCTCCCAGTGTTGTACAATTCTTTGCGATGCCATGGACTGCAGCACACCAGGCCTCCCTGTCCTTCACCATCTCCCAGAGTTTGCTCAAACTCATGTCCATTGAGTCAGTGATGACATCCAGCCATCTCATCCTCTGTCACTCTCTTCCTCTTCTGCCTTCTATCTTTCCTAGCATACATTCCCTTAAGAAGCTTAAAATCTAATATACTTTTAAAAGATTTTATGTTCTCCTATCAAAGTCCAGAAATAGTTTTTCTCCTCCCAAACTCTTAACATGTAACCCAAAGGTCCATTATACTCAGTACACAAAAAAGTGAAAGTTGCCCAATCATGTCTGACTCTTCAATCCCATGGACCAGTCCATGGAATTCCCCAGGCCAGAATACTGGAGTGGGTAGCCTTTCCCTTCCCCAGGGAATCTTCCCAACTCAGGGATCAAACCTAGGTCTCCCACACTGTGGGCAGATTCTTTACCAGCAGAGCCATAAGGGAAGCCCAAGAATACTGGAGTGGGTAGCCTATCCCTTTTCAAGATGTTCCCAACCCAGGAATCGAACCAGGGTCTCCTGCATTGCAGGTGGATTCTTTACCAACTGAGCTATCAGGGAAGCCCAACATAAATAAGAAAATTTAATTCAACACTGGGAGAATTTAGCTTACTATACCTTTTGAAGGACATAGAAAGGTCATGTATATTATTAATACTAGTGAAAACCGACACTCTTAGCAAACAACAGAGCCTAAAGCTGACCTTGTAGCTTTCCATAATTTGATTGTTTTCCAGAAAAAGTTCTCAGCAGAAAACAGACTCAAATTATCTCATTACAGAAGCCAAATTATAGAATCAGACAATTAAGGAGGCTGGTCTGCTGAGTCTGGTGTGCTGCAGTCCATGGATTGCAAAGAGTCAGACAGGACAGAGTGACTGAACGACAGGACAGAGTGACTGAACAACAGCAACAACTGCTGAGTCAGGAGCCATTGACTGGCCCGCCTGTCCCACATTCAAATCAACCAAATCTTTTTGGAAACTAGACTTTCAGATGTTACATCAAAGATATGCATGAGTGGAACAGAGCTTTCCAAAGGAGGAATTATACAGGATGCTTATTTTATTAGAGATTTGAGTGGAAACCACTGAGCCATTGAGTAATAAACTCAGTTTGACCTTGTCAATATCCAACATCCAGCAGCGTTTTGAAAACTTGTTGGTTCCGCCTTTCGTTCCAAGTTGTTTGAACTTTAGTTGAGCACATGAAAGCTTTCAGTTATCAAAAATGTGCTTATATATGCACATTATTTCACGTTCATCTGCACCTGCCTAGCAGTCATCACCAGAGCCCCTAGAAATATTCAGAGAACCACTGAACTGTGAGCAATAGTTAATAAAAAATTCTTGCAGTTTTAATTACAAACAAAAACCAAGCATGTTTCAACTCTATAAAATGGATCTGGAATATCCAGGGAATGGCTGCTGTTTATAACCACACATAAATTATATTCATCTCTCATGCTGAGTTAGTGCAGCATTACAGATTGATATAAAGCCAGCAGGTTTTCATATTTATAAAAATATTAGTTCTAACACTTGTTTCTGGAATTTTAGGTAACCCAGCCTCCAAAACAAATAGAAAGTGATAAATAACAAGTTCCTTCACCCTTCCCATCATGGGGCTCTCTCCTAAGTCACCTTCATATCTATGAAGGAAAAACAAAGCACTACTAAGAACCTTGGTGCTATAAATAATTAGAAGGAAAATTGCTGTGCTTTATCTGAGGGTCATTAGTGGTAGAGCAAAATTAAGAAGCAAATCAGAGTTTCTCCTTCTTTCTAAATTCTCACTGCCAAAACCATGATGCAAGATGATGTAAGAGGTTCTTTTTAGGGATCTTGGTCCCCACTTGCTTATTTCTTCATTTGGCACCTATCTACGACCTGGCCTCCTTACTAAGCACAGCACACAAAGACCGTTTAGGAAGATATTATCTTTTCAAAGATATTTTCTGTATAATGGGCAACTTACATAAGAAGTCACACAGTTTGATAAAAGTGAGGGAAGAGACATGTCTTTTTATGTCACTCTTTCAATAAATAATCTGGCTTGACTTTTAAATGTCAGATACTGCATTAAGTACCAGAGAACCAAATCAAAGCAATTGTTTGTCACAGATGTTCAGACCGTAAATGTGAGTATATTCAGTTGCTCAGTTGTGTCCAACTCTTTGTAGCCCCATAGAATATAACCCACCAGACTCCTTTGTCCGTGGAATTTTTCCAGGCAAGAATACTGGGGCCAGTTGCCATATCCTACTCCAGGGGAACTTCCTGACTCAGGGATCAAACCCACATCTCCTCCACCTCCTGCATTGGCAGGTGGATTCTTTAGACCACTAACACTACCTGGGAAGTTCCAGACGGTAAATACATAATCACAAAACAATGACCTAGGTCTCTGGTAGGTTAAATGCATAGAAACATCTAGCAAAGGCTCCAAACTCAGAACACAGGTTTCCAGGAAAAGTCTCTAAGGAGATGGACCATTCAAGGCAGAACTAAAAATGATGAAAGAGGAGGATGTAGAGAATATAGGCTAAGGAAGCTGCAGGCCATGGGACTTGCAAACCAGTAAGAACACAGACACACTGTGTTGATTTTAAGACTAGAGTTAGGATGACAACATTGCTCATTCCAGGAAGGTTTTATGTAGCAAAAGGAACCAGAGATATTAGATCCTCTAGTACAGGCTTTGGAAATGATTATCCTGACCTTGCAAATGAATCCAAAGAACAAGTAATGATGCTTCCTAACAGAAATTCCAGGTGTCATTTTGGAGGAGGACCCTTGAAAAACATATTAGAGCATTAGATCATACGAGGGGAGATGCGATCCAATTAATCAAAGAAGTCACCAGGAAGGCATGAGGAGGAAGCAGACCAAAAAGACTATAACTCCGTAGCCTCAGAGATAGACCCAGAGAGATGGGAACAACACTTTAAACCATGTGAAAATACCTAACTCAGGCTCTGGGCAGAAAATTAAAAGGATAGAAAAATTCAGTAGACAGAAAAATTAAAAGGCAAATTTAGTTACCTGGTTTTGAAATAACCAAGGGGATTATTCCCTCTGAATTAAGGAATGAGATAAATAAAATATTTAGCAATACATCTGCCAATAGAAAATGTTACCTACATGTCAGGTACTATTGTTGTTATTAGTGTTATCATCATCTATGATGAACCAGTTCATAATATATGTGATATTATGATAATATATGTGATAATATTGATCTAGACAGGAAAAGCATCTCTTAAGAAGCAAATAATTCATATTAAAGTTTCCAAAGGAAAACAATAGAATGGGAAAGACTAGGGATCACTTCAAGAAAATCAGAGATACCAAGGGAACATTTCATGCAAAGATGGACACAATTAAAGACAGAAATGGTATGAATCTGACAGAAGCAGAAGATACTAAAAAGATATGGGAAGAACACACAGAACTATCCTAAAAAGATTTTAATGACCCATGATGAACCACGTGGTGTGATCACTCACCTATAGCCAGACTCAATTTCCTAGAGTGTGAAATCAAGTGGGCCTTAGGAAGTATCACTATGAACAAAGCTAGTTGAGGTGATGGAATTTCAGCTGAGCTATTTCAAATTCTAAAAGATGATGCTGTGAAAGTCCTGCACTCAATATGTCAGCAAATTTGGAAAACTCAAAAGTGGCCACAGGACTGGAAAAGGTCAGTTTTCATTCTAATCCCAAAGAAATGCAATGCCATAGAATGTTCAAACTACCACACAATTGCACTCATTACATACAGTAGCAAAGTAATGCTCTAAATTCTCCAAGTGAGGCTTCAACAGTGCGTGAACTGGGAAATTCCAGATGTTCAAGCTGGATTTTGAAAAGGCAAAGGAACCAGAGATCAAATTTCCAACACCTGTTGTATCATAGAAAAAGCAAGAGAATTCCAGAAAGACATCTACTTCTACTTCACTGACTATGCTAAAGCTTTTGACTGTGTGGATCACAATAAACTGTGGAAAATTCTTAAAGAGATGGGAATACCAGACCACCTGATCTGCCTCCTGAGAAATCTGTACGCACGTCAAGAAACAACAGTTAGAACCGCACATGGAACAACAGACTGCTTCAAAATTGGGAAAGGAGTACATCAAGGCTGTATATTGTCACCCTGTTTGCTGCTGCTGCTGCTGCTAAGTCGCTCTAGTCGTGTCCGACTCTGTGCGACCCCATAGACGGCAGCCCACCAGGCTCCCCCGTCCCTGGGATTCTCCAGGCAAGAACACTGGAGTGGGTTGCCATTTCCTCCTCCAATGCATGAAAGTGAAAAGTGAAAGTGAAGTCGCTCAGTCGTGTCCGACTCCTAGCGACCCTATGGACTGGAGCCTACCAGGATCTTCCGTCCATGGGATTTTCCAGGCAAAAGTACTGGGGTGGGGTGCCATTGCCTTCCCCGGTCACCCTGTTTATGTAACTAATATTCAGAGTACATCATGTGAAATGCTGGACTGGATGAATGAAGCATAAGCTGGAATCAAGATTGCCGGGAGAAATATCAATAACCTCAGATATACAGATGACACCACCCTTATGGCAGAAACCAAAGTGGAACTAAAAAGTCTCTTGACGAAAATGAAAGAAGAGTGAAAAAGCTGGCTTAAAACTCAACATTCAAAAAACTAAGATCATGGCATCCAGTCCCATTACTTCTTAGCAAATAGATGGGGAAACAATGGAAACAGTGACAGATTTTATTTTCTTGGACTCCAAAATCACTGCCTATGATGACTGCAGCCATGAAATTAAAAGATACTTACTCCTTGGAAGAAAAACTATGACAAATCTAGACAGCCTATTAAAAAGCAGAGATATTACTTTGCCAACAGAGGTCCATCTAGTCAAAGCTATGGTTTTTCCAGTAGTCATGTATGGATATGACAGTTGGATGGTAAAGAAAGCTCAGCACTGATAAATTGATGCTTTTGACCCATGGAGTTGGAGAAAACTCTTGAGAGTCCCTCGGGCTACAAGGAGATCAAACCAGTCAATCCTAAAGGAAATCGGTCCTGAATATTCATTAGAAGGACTGATTCTGAAGTTCCAATACTTTTGCCACCTGATGCAAAGAACTGACTCATTGGAAAAGACCCTGATCCTGAGAAAGACTGAAAGCAGGAGAAGGGGATGATAGAGGATGAAATGGCTGGATGGCATCACTGACTCAATGGAAACAAGTTTGAGCAAGCTCCGGAAATTGGTGACAGACAGGGAAGCCTGGCGTGCTGCAGTTCATGGGGTTGCAAAGAGTTGGACATGACTGAGGGAAACTGAACTGAACTGAAAGAGAACCCATAAAGAAGGCTGAATGCTAAAGAATTGATGCTTTTGAACTGTAGTGCTGGAGAAGACCCTGAAAGTCCCTTGGGCAGCAAAGAGATCAAACCAGTCAATCCTAAAGAAAATTAACCCTGAATATTCACTGGAAGGACTGATGCTGAAGCTGAAGTTCCAACACTTTGGCTACCTTATACGAACAGCCGACTCAATGGGAAAGACCTTGATGCTGGGAAAGACTGAAGGCAAATAGAGAAGAGGGCAGCAGAGGATGATATAGTTAGATAGCATCATCAACTCAATGGACATGGATTTGAGCAAACCCCAGGAGACAGTGGAGGACAGAGGAACCTGATGTGCTGCAGTCCACGGGGTCACTAAGAATCAGACATGATTTAGGGACTGAACAACAATAAAAAGGGAGCCCCAGGAGCAAAGGGTGGGGGGTGTGTGAGGAGCATCCCTGCCTCATCTTTCAGTTTCTGTTCCCATGGAGCTGTCCACCTAGGAGAGATGGATGAGCTGGAAGGATTAGGTAATGAACTCAACATACTGCACAGACTTCTGTTCACAGACATACTCTTCAACACTAAAGAAGAAGACCCTTTTGCTGATATTTAATGGCTGGGCTGAAGATTTCCTTGAAAACAATATATACAAAGTTTGTTTGGGTCAGACCAAGTATAGCTTTCATGTCAAATGAATGGATCTTGTGGTTTACAAGCAGGAGAGAGCTGCCCTTCTACTAATTATTTGCTGTGTGTAGAAATGGAAAATTATCCTATTTTAATCCAAAAACCCATTTTCCTTAGGACACAAACTGTCATATATATAACAAGGATAAATCATCCCCCCATCCAGCACCATTTTTATAAATCTCTCTATCTACCCTCATCTCTCCCATACTCCTTTTTTTAACTCTCCTATCCATTGCCCAAGAGAATATCATGGAAGAGTCATTGAATCACCAAGATATATAAAGTCCAAGGAATATGGCCAGCAGTGCTGGCAAGCTGAGCGATGTTATAAAAATTCTGCTTGGAATTTAATCAAAGTATATAAAAGTCAATGAACTTTGTCTACTACAACAAGAGGTAGAAACAAAATTGGGAAGCATGAGGCAAAACCCTCAAAAATGAACAATGTGGTTGCAAGGGCTTTTGAAATTTGCAGGAATTCCTATTTATATACCTCAGCTCTTGCCGCCAAGATGACCCCAGCTAATTCTCACCAAAAGAGAATCACTAAACCCATTCTGGTCCTTTCCTCTCTCAAAATTCATAGCAGCTGGTTCCTCCAAGCTTCTTGCATCATAGGAAGGCAACCAAAATGAGATTCAGGATCTCTGCTTAACTCAGATGGCATCGGAGTTCAGGCAAACAGTGTATTAGTTTGCTAGGACATCAGTAGCAGAGTACCACAGACAAGTGGCTGAAACAACAGACATTTACTTTCTCCCATTTCTGGAAGCTACAAGTCTGAGATCAAAGGTGCTGGCAGGGTTGGGTCCTTCTGAGGGAGCATCTGTTCCAGGCCTTGCTCCTAGCTTCTGGTGGTTTGCTGACATCACCCAATTTCTGCCTTGATCTTCACATGGTATTCTCCTTGTGTGTGTCTGTGCAAATTTCTCCTTTTCCTTAAGACACGACTTATATTGGACCAGGGCCCATCCTGATGACCTCATTTTAAGTTGATTACTTGTGTAAAGATCATTTTAAGTTGATTACTTGTGTGTCTCCACACAAGGTCACATTCTGAAGTACTGGGAGTTAGAACTTCAATTAGTAATAGAAATAAACAGAAATTCTTTTAAATAATATAAATTGTTGGGTGATATATTTCAACCCATGACACATGTTAATATCTTTACCATTATTATTATTCAAATGAGTCTATGGAGCAGCAATTACAGTGGGAAAGGCTCAAGCTTGTAGCCTGATGGACTTAGGCTGAAATTCACCTCTGAGGGTCCCTACTATATGACATACAGATAACATCTCTATCATGCAAAGATGGTGTGAAGCCAAGGCAGGGAGAGCAGCTTCTATAAAGAAGTCTTTGTACATTGCGTGTGTGCACAGTTGCTCAGTTGTGTCCGACTCTTTCCAACCTCATGGACTGTAGCCTCCAGGCTCCTCTGCCCATGGGATTTTCTGGGCAGGAATATTGGAGTTGGTTGCCACAGTGAGCCACCTGGGAACACTAATTGTACATTACAGGTCACCAGTAACTAGTTACACCCAGGTAAATTAACCCACATCAAGTCAGCTCATTCTTTTCATAAAACAAAAATAACACAGCAAAATCAAGCTTCTTCTCCTGTTCCAAAAAAGGAAACATCTTAAAAACAATTCAAAAAAAATCACTCAAATATCTTCGTTTACCTCTAAGACTCTAAATATTCTTTACTCATAATAAAGTTAGGTTTTTATTTATGGCTGTTTATTCAAGTCTATAGAAAGAAATCTAAAAGTATCCTTCTTGTCTTTTCATATTTGAGTCCATCTAATCACTTGATTGCAATTTCTTGGAATAGAAGAACAGTGCATTCAATGATATCTGAAAATATTTTCAAAGATAGCCTTTTTGTTAACTACCTTCTCTATGTAATTCAATGGGAAAGTTGTGCTACTGTGAAAGTTACCTTTGTTTCCCAGTCTGTTCTTTCTCACTAACCTTGATATTCACTTACTATTGGGAGTATCTGTGTTGCCTCTTCTTTCCTTATTCTTAAAATTTACTTGCAGAAAAAAAAAAAAAAAACAAACATAGATGCATTTTGGGGGATGGAGTAGTAAATTATCCTTAAGTTGTTGAGTAGTTTGGAGCAGTTTATAGACAAGAGTGTAAACTGTTATAATTATTATTACAATTCTTGAGTAAACATTTACAAGGCCTTGCTCTAGTATAAATCTGAATGCTATAACACTTTTCTAATCTGTATGAGAAGGGGTGCTTTTTCTAATTTGCATGAAGGGGATGCAAAGGCCACTCTTGTTCCGGCTGCCAGTGATTACACATCACTCTCCCAGGAGATTCTCAGGCAAGGAGAGCTAAGCCAAGGAAGAAAGTCTGTGCCATTTCTAGCATCATGTGAAAAGTTAATCTGGGGAAAATCTTCTGATGAGTCCTATATCAGGGACAGCCTCCCCCTCAGCATCAGCTCAGGAAGAACAATTTTACTTAGGAAGGGCTCGTGGGTGAGTGGCGATTCTGCCAGCATTGGAGAAATGAAGATACTGAAGTATGAATTTCTTCCTGGCAAATGTTCTACCCTCTGGTTCCTATGTGAGAGCAGAGACTTGGCCACCCTGTCGTCCTCACTCATCACAGTTGACTCTTCTGGACAAGAAACAAACTCAACAATAAGAAACTCTCGAGATGAGAAGCAACTGAAATAAGGTAATATTTGGTAGAAGTTGAGCATCCTTATATGTGATAAAGATCTTGATTTAGTGCATTTTAATACATCCAAAGGAAAGTTTTATTGAATTATCCTAACTGTCTCCGTACAAAATAGCAATCTGACCAATAAGGAGAGTCAATAGAATCACTCTGAACCATATTTTTTTCAATATAATGAACGTATGGAGTAAAAGAAAACATGTCGATTTTAAATAAATACATCTTCTAACTGGAGAGTAGGAAAAATAGCAGTGATAAATTTTCAGGGGGACAAAAGTGCAGATACATCAATAGTGATGTATTTGGAGAGGAATGTACGGGGTGACTGGTAGCAAAGCCCCAGAGGATGGAGATATAGGCAAAGGAGAATGAGAGAGGGCTGGGGCCCATTGGGTGGGTGTGATTGGAAAAGTTTTGATCACCTGACTCAAAGTTAGCCAATCAAAAGCATCAGGAAGCATGGAGCAAGAAACAGCAGGTGAAAGTTTCTAACATGGAGTTGGTCTGAGAATTGGCATCACAGATAATGGTGTCAAAAGTGACATAAACCAAGATTGCCTAGAGAAGCCACTTTTCCAAAATGTAAGGGCAAATAAATAAATAAATAAATTTGAGAAAAGAGGAGCCAAGTGGAGATAACAGAAAACCAGAGAAATATCAAAAAAGGGACAGCCTCCCAGCCTGCTGATGGCTTCCTGGATCCTAAGTTCAATTCCTGTTGAGTGTGCTTCCTTTTAGAGGGAGCCCTGGAACCATGCAGCGAAACACCCTCATTCTTTATCTGAGCTAGCCTCAGTGAGTTTCTGCTTCTTACAGTCACAGTTTTGTAACAAAAGCTGCACAAGTGCCAAGTAAAAGGAGAAAGAAGGAATAAGGTTAGGGAGGCCTCTGCACCCAAATACAGCTCACAGATAAGGAACTGACCCTAAGATTAAAAGACTAGCTATCTTTACAGAGCTGGTGGGGGAAGGGCAGCAGTAGCCCAGAGTTTTCTTAAGATTCTGTCCATGTTGACAGGCAAAAATTGAGATTTGGAAAAGCTCACTTCAGGATTTTTTTTCCAGCATTTTATATGAGGTTTTATTCCCCTCCTCCTAAAATTTCCACTGAAGACAAATCCTTTTCAATAAGAATACTTTTTGCAAATTATTAAGAAAGACAGTGTGGAAACTTCAATAATATTTAGAAATCTATGTAGAAGGACTAACTTGATTCCTTCCTCACATTTGCAAGTAACTGGTGTGGACTCCATTTCTGACCATACAGCACAGTACAGATAGACTTTTGTGTATCAAAATTAATGAAAAAAAAAAGGGGGGGGGGTTCAGGGGTCTCAGTAGTTCTCCCAATTTAAATATGCTTAAGTAACTGTAAAAACCAGTCAGTTTACACATAATGGTGTGCCAAGTTAAAACAGAAAAGTTCCATTGATATTGACCACATTTTTAGCTCCTATTAAATTGCTACATAAATATATAAAGCAAGTCTGTAATACTAGATGTCTGCAAAAACATGTTTTTGGCAAACAAAAGTTTTTCCATTTTTAATCTTAATCTTCCTTACATAGTATTCTTAAATATTTTTAAATTAATTTGAATTCTTAAGTATCTTATTTGCTCTCTACCCCCTATCTTCCACATATACTTTTGTGGAGGATAGAGGGTAGAGGGCAGATCTATCCTTTTCTTTTATATATTTACATATAAAATAGTTTTATATTAATGAAGATTGTCATTTTCAGTCTCTCAAAGCCCAGTTTCTAGTTGTCAGAGGAGAAACATCAGAAGTGTGATGTTATTAGTCAAGATCATAGTAGGTTGAATTGTGGTCTACCCAAAAGATATGCTCATACCCTAAACCATGGAATGTGATCTTATTGGAAAAAGATCTCTGAAGGTAGGTAAGCTAACCCATGGACTATACAGTCCATGGAGTTCTCCAGGCCAGAATACTGGAGTGGGTAGCCTTTCCCTTCTCCAGGGGGTCTTCCCAACCCAGGGATGGAACCCAGGTTTCCTGCATTGCAGGAAGATTCTTTACCAGATGAGCCACTAGGGAAGCCCAAGAATACTGGAGTGGGTAGCCTATCCCTTCTCCAGTGGATCTTCCTGACCCAGGAATTGAGCTGTGGTCTCTGGCATTGCAGGTGAATTCTTTACCAACTGAGCTACCAGGGAAGACTGAGGATTTCCAGCTCAGATCATTCTGTATTACCTGGTGGGCGCTACATCCAAAGGAAAATTTCTTTAGAAGAGAGTCTAAGAGGGACTTCCTTGGTGATCCAGTGGTTAAGAGTCTGCCTGCCAGTTCAGGGGACATGGGTTCAATCCATGGTCTGGGAAGATTCCACATGCCCTGGGGCAGCTGAGCCCATACACCACAACTACTGAAGCCCATGCCTTTGAGCCCGTGCTTCACAACAAGAGAAGCCACCATAATGAAAAGCCTGTGCACTGAAACTACAGAATAGCCACCACTTGCTGCAACTAGAGAAAGCCCTCAAGTTGCAATGAAGACCCCAGCACAGCAATCAATAAACAAATTAATTAATTTTTTCTTTTTTTAATTTAATTTTAATTTTATTTAACTTTACAATATTGTATTGGTTTTGCCATGTATCAAAATGAATCTGCCACAGGTATACATGTGTTCCCCATCCTGAACCCTCCTCCCTCCTCCCTCCCCGTACCATCCCTCTAGGTCGTCCCAGTGCACCAGCCCCAGGCATCCGGTATCAGACATCGAACCTGGACTGGCAACTTGTTTCATATATGATATTATACTTATTTCAATGCCATTCTCCCAAATCATCCCACCCTCCCCCTATCCCAAAAAAGAGACACTAAGAGGACAGAGAAGGAAGAAAAGAAAAAGATGATCATGTGAAGATGCAAGCAGAGATTGGAGTAATAAAGTCACAAGCCGCAGTGACTGGAGCCACAGAAAGCTGGAAGAAACTAGGAAAAGCTCTCCTTTAGAGACTTTAGAGGGAGCCCAGCCCAATCTGATTTGTGATGCCTGGCTTCCAGAACTGTGAGAGAACATTTTCTGTTGTTTTAAACCACCATGTGGATGGTAATTTGTCATCATGATTAAATGATACCCATTTATTTTTATTTGCTTTTCATTAAAGTCATGACATACATAAAATGCTGATTTTTTTTTTTTACCACTGTTATCTCTAAAATGATTAAAGATAAGTATCTTATGGGCTTCCCTGGTGGCTCAGATAGTAAAGAATCTGCCAGCAATACAGGAGACCCGGGTTTGATCCCTAGGTCAGGAAGATCCCCTGGAGAAGGGAATGGCTACCCACTCCAGTATTCTTAATCGGAGAATCACATGGACAGCGGAGCCTGGCAGGCTACATACAGTCTATGAGGTCATAAGAGTTGGACAAAACTGAATTACTAAGCACTCACATATGCAAGTATATTATAATAAAGCACTAGTAATAAAACTAGAAGCTAAGGTAACATTTCTCTCTAAATGCTCTTTATTTTAAAAATGTCACAAAACACTTTTAAATGGCAATAGTGTTTAAACATTTATATGCTTTATGATTTAATGTTGCTAGTTACCACAACAACTGAATAAAAGCTATAACCCATGAGGGAAAAATCACAGCTATACTACAAGATATATTCTGCAAGGTAAGCACCAAGTGAAGCCAGTAAAAAGCATAACACATAATGACATCCATGCTTTTGTATCAGAATTAAGGAGTAGTTCAATTCCAGAACATCTCGGTGTGTCTCAGGCATTGTTCTAGGCACGTAAAGATCATATCCCTTTGTCAAGGTGCATTTACCCTACTATTGGGATAGACATGTAAATAAATTGGCTAATTTCTATTAAGTTCAGAACACAATGTCTGGTTTTAGGAGATCCCTTAGCTTCAGTGCATTACCTGGTAATTCTGAGTCATACTGTTTTACTAAACTCCTTAGCATGGCAAGAGGGCCTGGCTCTTACCTACCTCTCCAAGTTTCTCTCTCCCTGTACTCTTTTCTTGGACCAACTGCACTACTCTAATCTACTTGTGGTTTCCAAACCTGCCTTCCCTGACTTCTTAAAAATCAGCTCAAGGAATGAGATTGTGAAATCCTTTATGTCCTTTCAGGGACACCATCCTGTCAGTCACCATCGTAGCCTATACAGCTTCGTCAGGGATGCTGTAAAGTTTTGTGGCATCCCTGGTGACTCAGATGGTAAAGAATCTGCCTGCAGTGTTGGAGACCTGGGTTCAATCCCTGCACTGGGAAGAGCCACTGGAGAAGGGAATGGCTACTCACTCCAGTATTTTGGCCCAGAGAATGGACAGAGGAGCCTGCTGTCTTTCAAATTAATCTATGCACACTGTATTTATGATTCAATTCAGAAAGTTATTTTTGATGGATAAACAGGGGACAAGGCAAACCCATAGGAGGCCTCCAATGCTAAAGAATAGCTCAACTTGCAATTTTGTCTGACTGGCACTGTGTGCACTCAGCCTTCTGATGACATGGAACATAGATCCATCTAAAAAGTCCTCATTAGAATGAGGCTCCCAATGACTGGTCATCTGGATGTGAGGAAGAGATGAGAAAGGAGCTTAGATGGGAAGTGGGGGATTTGGTTTGGGATGCTAGATTTGATGGAGAAAACATTTCTCTTTAGGTCATAGAGATATGGCAGCTGCAAAATAAGAGAAGAGTTTGAGGTCACCCGTGGGCTTCCAGGTGCACAGTGGTAAAGAATCCACCTGCTATGCAGGAGATGCAAGAGATCCAAGTTCGATCCCTGAGTCAGGAAGATCCCCTGGAGAAGGAAATGGTTATCCACTCCAGTATTCTTGCCTAGAGAATTCAGTGGACAGAGGAACCTGGTGGGCTACAGTCCATGAGGTCTCAAAGAGTCAGACATGACTGAGCATGCATGCACAGAGGTCACCAGCAATAAAAATTTAATAGCAATGTAAAATGTAAGACATAGCAATATATCTTATTTACTGTTTACATTTCCCAGTGAGTTCTAAGGAACAGAAAGATTGTTTCAGTTGTGGAAATAATTGACCAGGGTTAAGTTTTATATCCCTGTGGAGAAAGATTTCCAGACCCAAAATGGCATAGCACAGATCTCTGAATAGCTTTGAAAATAAGAAATTATACCACAGAAACCAGATAGCACTGTGATTTGCTGATTATGCTTCAAACAGCTAAGAAAGTCCTAGGTCATGACTAATAAAGTAGGACCACAAAAGTTCATTTCTAAAACAAATAATGTAAAACCAAATTCATTAAGATGGAGGCATTTATTTTATAAAGGAAATGACTAATGGATAATTAAAATGCCATGCACCACTGATTATTTAGTGACAATTGGTATTTCCACAGTGTTAAAAAAAAATACAGAAATTGATTTAATTAAATTTACTTTAGCCAGCACATTATAAGAGTAAAGTAAATGGCCTGTGGTGGATATGTATGACCACATGGTGTTATAAGTTATTTCTTCTATGTATTACTCAAAGTATTTAGTCTAGCCAACAATGTTTTATTGAGTTTTTAAAAATCTGAATGTCTAGCATTTAACATAAGACTCTTGGTTCAAAATGACTGCATTTCACATCCATGTGAAATATATTTGATTTTTAAGGAAAGCTCATCTATTGATGTAATTTTAATAACTTGAGGCTGACATTAGCTTTAACAGTAGATGATGCAAACTACTTTTGTCACTGTGGCCCTTCCTATCACCTCCTTTGCAAAATGCTGTCCTATAGAACATGCTCCTCTGGGCACATTCTTTATAATGCTTCAAGTACTCGTCCATCTCACCTCCACCAGCCACAACTTCCTTTTTTAGGTAAAATGGAACAAAGAGGGTTCACATCATTTCAGTCCATCCTCATCCAACCTTTCAGAGGGTGCAGGAAATGAAAGCACTTAACCAATGCACTCCATCTTAGGGCTCCCACAGCTGGCCCAGGAGCCAGGCTAGGAGAGATATATGGAGAGGTGAGTTTTTCCCAATCAGTTCTGAGCCTGTTGACTGCCCTGTGAAAGCCCACTTCTCAGCTCCAGGGCTCCCAGGCTTGCTCTGTATACCCACACAGCCTACAGCCTGGTTTTTCCCAGAGGCTCATGTACCACAGCTATTGTGCCTCAGCTTTCCTCTCTGTCTCCCAAGTATTCTGGATTGAATTCTGAATTAGGAGCCTACTTTTCAGTTTTGTCAACATACTTCATTGAAAGTGTAACCAACCAAAGCCCCTATAGGGCTTTTCCCAGGACAGATCCCTCCCGTGTCCTCCACCTTCCTTTGTCTATAGAAAACATTAGCCTCTTAGGCCTTCCCTGAGTTTCAGAGAATAAGTTTAATCAGAGAAGTGACAAAATGCAGAAAGAAAGGAAAGCAGTCAAGCAAGACAAAATAATAATAGTACAGCTCTGAAACAAAGTCAAGGATTTTTAGTTCCTCCTCAAGGACTATGGAGAAGGCAGTGGCAACCCTCTCTAGTACTTTTACCTGGAAAATCCCATGGATGGAGGAGCCTGGAAGGCTGCAGTCCATGGGGTTGCTAGGAGTTGGACACGACTGAGCAACTTCACTTTCACTTTTCACTTTCATGCATTGGAGAAGGAAATGGCAACCCACTCCAGTGTTCTTGCCTGAAGAATCCCAGGGATGGGGGAGCCTGGTGGGCTTCCATCTACGGGGTCGCACAGAGTCGGACACAACTGAAGCGACTTAGCAGCAGCAGCAGAGTTTTGTTACACCGAGATAAATATCCGAAGAGGGATAACTAGGTTGTATGTTGATGGGAATACCAGACCACCTGATCTGCCTCTTGAGAAACCTGTATGCAGGTCAAGAAGCAACAGTTAGAACTGGACATGAAACAACAGACTGGTTCCAAATAGGAAAAGGAGTTGGTCAAGGCTGTATATTGTCACCCTGTTTATTTAACTTATATGCAGAGTACATCATGAGAAACGCTGGACTGGAAGAAACACAAGCTGGAATCAAGATTGCCGGGACAAATATCAATAACCTCAGATATGCAGATGACACCACCCTTATGGCAGAAAGTGAAGAGGAACTAAAAAGCCTCTTGAAAGTGAAAGTGGAGAGTGAAAAAGTTGGCTTAAAGCTCAACATTCAGAAAACAAAGATCATGGCATCTGGTCCCATCACTTCATGGGAAATAGATGGGGAAACAGGGGAAACAGTGTCAGACTTTATTTTTTGGGGCTCCAAAATCACTGCAGATGGTGACTGCAGCCATGAAATTAAAAGATGCTTACTCCTTGGAAGGAAAGTTATGACCAACCTAGACAGAACATTCAAAAGCAGAGACATTACTTTGCTAACAAAGGTCCATCTAGTCAAGACTATGGTTTTTCCTGTGGTCATGTATGGATGTGAGAGCTGGACTGTGAAGAAGGCTGAGTGCTGAAGAATTGATGTTTTTGAACTGTAGTGTTGGAAAAGACTCTTGAGAGTCCCTTGGACTACAAGGAGATCCAACCAGTCCATTCTGAAGGAGATCAGCTCTGTGATTTCTTTGGAAGGAACGATGCTGAAGCTGAAACTCCAGTACTTTGGCTACTTCATGTGAAGAGTTGACTCATTGGAGAAGACTCTGATGCTGGGAGGGATTGGGGGCAGGAGGAGAAGGGGACGACAGAGGATGAGATGGCTGGATGGCATCACTGACTCGATGGATGTGAGTCTCAGTGAACTCCGGGAGTTTGTGATGGACAGGGAGGCCTGGTGTGCTGCAATTCATGGGACTGCAAAGAGTCGGACATGACTGAGTGACTGATCTGATCTGATCTGATCTGATCCTATTGAACTGTTGAAATACAGCCCCGAAATGAGCAACATAAAGCACAGTAACATGCAAAGCAACATTATGAAGCAAAACTTTGCTATAGTTCTCACTTTAAAACCAGAAACACTACTCTTCTGTTTATATTATATCAGGGGACATTTGTCCTTATTCTTTGTTGCAAATGACTGTCTTTTATTAAATGCTGGTGTGCCTTCCTTTTTTCAGCTAACATTTTTTACTCCTAGACTACAGGTGTTTCAATTTGTTTCTCTTCAGTCCATTCTCCACCAGCATTTAAATGATCAGTTAGATTTTGTGAATGAGATCACTTGAGGGATCACCCCCAGTCCTCAGCTTCCCACTTCAGTTAGGTCAGATTCAAATGCTTTACATGAACTCTAAGGTCAAATACAACCCGATACCTCCTACATTCCTAATCTCATCTCCTTTCAATAGTTTTGTTTGTGTCACTCCAAGGTCGCAAAAATTCAGACATGACTTAGCAACTGAACAACAACAACCACTGGTCTCCACATCTCTAAGTCAGCCCAAGCTCACCACTATCTCTGGGCCTTTGCACTGCTGTTCTCTTTACCTGGATTGTGCCTCCCCCAGATCTTGGGAGGCCTGGCTCCTTATTATATTAGTAGTTTTATTGTCTTCCTTACACTACAGGTCCTAACTAACCTCCCTATACTAATAGCCAGTTCCCACTTGGTCCCACCTGATCTCATGCCTTGGTTAATTTTCTTTCTAGGAACACCTCTATCAGATGTTCTTATATTGTTGCTGTCTCTTTTAGACAGCAACAGTATTAGAAGTATAACCTCCAAAATTTATAGCTTGTCTACTTTCTTTACCACTGTATCCCCAGTTATACACTAGAACTCAATATACTAAGTATTCAATAGATACTTGTCAAATTAATGAATTAATTAGTGACAACTGTTTTCATAAGATGTGCTTTCTTGCCAAAACAGAATACATTGGCCATCTTTGTCAGTATCCAAATTTTAGGGGACTACTTTACAGGTCTAAAAAATCCCCAACTTGAAGGTCCACTACTTTTAAAAGCACCCTCTATGAAGTTCCAGCCTATAATCTTTTCCTATTATGTTGGGATTTTATTTAATCATACATGTCATCAATAAGTCAACAGCAGCCTCTCAAATTAGAAACAGTACTAAATTGTTGAGAGAAGAGGGGATTTGGGGCAGTTTCACCTGAGTACTGATATAGATTTGTTATTCTCTTATCTCTCAGATGAATGAAGACAATTTCCTTTCACTTAACTAAGCTGATTTCTTACCTAAGCCAAGAGAAGCATTTTGATGAGCTTTGGGTAGTGATTTGGGAGAAAGGCAAAATGTGAAAAAAGATATGCAGAAGGAAAGGGCTGCTTTGGAGAACTAGATTCAGCATGAAGGCAATGGACTCCTGGAGGTGAGAAGGGATACAAAACATAACAAGGAGGAAAGGAAGGGAGGTGTGAGGCCTTCAGAATCAAACCTCTGTTTCACAGTGTTGCTCGAGGTTGGGCCTGCCTCATTCTCTCTTGGTATGACCCCAATATGTTTAGAAAAAAGAAGGAAGGAAGGAGGAAAGAAAGAAAAATTATTTTACTTTTTTTTTTTGGCTCTTAGTCCCCAGGCCAGGGATTGAACCCATAACCCTGTAGTGGAAGTACCAGCATCTTAACCACTGGACCACCAGGGAAGTCCCAAGAAAACTCTTAATAAAGATGGAAGGAAGGGAGAGAGAGAAGGAGAAAGGCAGGAGAGACAGAAACTGAAAACCGGTTAGAAAAAAAAGAGTTTAATGAGAAAATGAGTTTAATGATTAATTAATCAAGTTGGGATGCTCTTTGTGGTGGGAATGCACATACAGCTTTCTGATGAGTAAACTCACAGACAAGAGAAGATAGGGAGTGCATTGTTGCCCTCAAGAAACATGATTCATTCACCCTGGAGTTCCTTAACCTCCCAGCAAAAATCAAACTCCATATCAAGTTCCACCTGGCTCTGCCCTCCAGGGGATTTTCATGATGGCAAATCCAAACTCTTCTCTCTCCTACTGGGGGTTGAGGGAGTGGAGGGCAGGAGCCTTTAGTAGTGTTTTTAACATGAATCCAACAATTCTGACACCCCTTTTGAGCCTTCCTATGTCTCAGATCCAACAGGAAGAGCACAGAGAGCAAGCTCTCCCTCAAATGGGAAATAGGGCGTCTCTGTGCCCCAAGCTCATACTTGACTCTCTAGGCATATCTGTTTTGCCAAAGAACTGAACTCATACAATAGCATCTGAAAAGTACAGGAGCCAGTGTCCTAAGATAAGGAATGTTTATCTGCCAAGTATGAAAGATGAAATAAGGGCTCCAAGAATTTCGCCTTAACTTGCAAGTAAGGAGAGTCTATTGTTCAGGGGCTGATCAGTGTTGATTTTCAAGTTTTCTTAGAAACACAAGTGTTTGCTCTCAGGATAACTATGTTCTTTTCTTTTAGGGCTTGTCAGTACACCATGAAACAGAGAAACCAAACTAATCCTAGTCCCTCCTGTTGGCTTCTTTTGAAACCTTGAGTGGTTTCCAGTTCAAACCAGATTTGCCCAGGCTTCCATTTAAGAATAATCCATTTACCACAGCAGTCAAAACAATTGAGCAAGTCTAGGAGGAAAGCTAACATGCAGTGGGACTGATTGGGGTGTGGGGGCAGTGAAGATGCTGGGAGACTGCAAATCCTGTTTGCTGTGCCCTTTCACAGGGAGAGGTGACTGGGCCATCCACCTAACCAGCTGAGTCTGGGGTTTTTTCAGAAGAAGACAGGGATGCAAACAAGTGTTCCTCAAGTTCCCAAGTAGACTCCTTTGGAATCTACATCATGCTGTGACTATCCCAAGCAAAGATAACAAATACATGCCATCCCTAAGCATATAAAACACAGACATACACAACTAAAATGCAACAATTTCTTAATCTTCAATTCTTCTAAGAGTGAAGAGAAGAACATCTAGTGTTGGACTATAAAAAACAAGTTTACGGATCTTTTAAAAAGAGCCAGCTGATCCAAAATGGGGTCACTTGTGATAAATGCATGTCAGCAAACCAAGGCTTAATATCTAACTTAATTACACTTTTCAGGCTCTCCCAGGATAGAATCTTAAACCAGTCAATCTGAAATTACCTGACCAGCACCAGTGAGGTATCCATCTGCCTGATAGACTCCTGTTGTCCCCTAATGGAATGTGACAAACAATCTACTCTTTGCTAATAACTTCCTGTTCCTCCCCCTTCTGCCTATAAATCCTTCCATTTTGTACAGTTTCTCAGAGCTCCTTTCTATCTGCTAGATGGAATACTGCCCGATTCACGAATCATTGAAGAAAGCTAATAAATTTACTCATTTGAATTGTGTTTTTCAACAATATATACAAATGAACTTCATCTACAATTGGTGTCTGGGGAGGGAAGAAATAATAGAGGAATAGAGAGGATCAAGATTAACCAGCAACAGGATAGGAGGAAACAGCCTCACAACCCTTGGGTGCCCTGACGGGAGGGGACGGAGACCGAAGGAAACCGCAGGCAGATCACACCTGACTTTTCAGGATCCTAGACTTCATGAGCTAGTCTCCAGGCTCTACTTTGTAAATGAGAAATCTGAGGTGCTCAGTCCCTCAGTTGTGTTCAGCTCTTTGTGACCTCATGGACTGTAGCCCACCAGGTTCCTGTGTCCATGGAATTTTCCAGACAAGAATACTGGAGTGAGTTGCCATTTCCTACTCCACGGGATCTTCCTGACTCAGGTACCAAAGCCATGTCTCTTGCATCTCCTGCATTAGCAGGCAGATTCTTTACCACTGAGCCACCTGGAAAGCCCTAGAAGTCTGAGAGCCCTGAAAACTCAAGCAGTTTGTTAGAGTTGCACATCCCAGTGGGAAGCTAGGACTGGGGTCTGGCCTCCTGGCATATTTTCCTTTCTTCTTCCTGCTGCTGAGTTGGGGAAGAAGATCTGATTGCAGTTTACTACAAAGAGGAGATCCTAGAACCCTTGGTCTCCTAATGGTGTGGAGCAGTTCAGTTCAGTTCAGTTGCTCAGTCGTGTCCGACTCTTTGCGACCCCATGAATCGCAGCACGCCAGGCCTCCCTGTCCATCACCAACTCCCAGAGTTCACTCAAACTCATGTCCATTGAGTCAGTGATGCCATCTAGCCATCTCATCCACTGTTTTCCCCTTCTCCTCCTGCCCCCAATCTCTCCCAGCATCAGAGACTTTTCCAGTGAGTCAAGTCTTTGCATGAGGTGGCCAAAGTATTGGAGTTTCAGCTTTAGCATCATTCCTTCCAAAGAACACCCAGGACTGGTCTGCTTTAGAATGGACAGCTGGTGCTAAAATGGGATGCTAGACCTACAATATGGAGAAGGCAATGGCACCCCACTCCAATACTCTTGCCTGGGAAAAATCCCATGGATGGAGGGCTGCAGTCCATGGGGTCGCTGAGACTTGGACATGACTCAGTGACTTCACGTTCACTTTTCACTTTCGTGCATTGGAGAAGGAAATGGCAACCCACTCCAGTGTTCTTGCCTGGATAATCCCAGGGACTGGGGAGCCTGGTGGGCTGCTGTCTATGGGGTCGCACAGAGTCGGACACGACTGAAGTGACTTAGCAGCAGCAGCAGCAGACCTACAATTACTACTCTAGCAATGTTTTTTGGGCTGGCACACATTTTGTGTTCTTTTCATGTGTAGTGTGTTATTCAGCTGCACCTTGTAGGTCTGCAAGCCTTGTACCTGCCCAGCCGCCAAACTGAAGAAAAAAACCCAGAGGCAACAAAAGAGAGATCAGTGGTTTAATGGATGGAGGACCTTACCTGTCTGAAGTGAGGTCCTGGAGTGACACCCCACTGTGTACAGCAGAAGGTGGACAGGATATGGCGGTAGGCTTCACTGAGGTGGTAGGCAGTAGGATGGGGGCGTGTTACCAGTTGTAGGAGGAATTTCCCCCTTTAATAAACTATCATAAAGGAGTCGTTCTGATCTAGAAATGAGAACGATCCCTAGCTGGGGCCAGAGGGAAGTACCTGGGCATTTACTGATTAGGCTTTATGATGAAGAGGGAAGGTCAGTCATATTGGCAGGGTGTAGGTGAAGCAGGACCTTGTCAAACAGCAAGAGAACAGTCATCTTGGGTGACCTGATCACACATCTGTATTTTTTTAATTCTGCCAGAAATGCTGTTCTATAGTAAACCTACAGGCTTTGTGAGACAGACAAAATCTCTCCTCTCTGAGACTTAAAGCTCCTCAAGGCCAAGGTCTATGCCTTTCACATCTCTGGCTCATTCCCATCCTACAAGTGTACGGCAATTAACACTAACTTGGTAACGTTTAAGGAACTGACTGGAATGGACTGCCTGCTGGGTGACTAAGGGGACGTTGAAAGCTTTATCATTTAACTTGGACGGTGACAGATTGTACTATCTATTCATAATTCTCCTTTTTCTACCATTCCTGTTCAGAGAGAACTAAAAAACACCTCCTATCACCACTGATTTTGAGATTTTCCAAGGAACGGGCTTTGACCAGTGAGGCATGGGCAGAAGTCACCCTGTGCCAGTTTTAAGCAGAGCCTCTCTGCCTTACCCTCTTGTGTTCCTGCCTCTCCTGTGAGGAAAACATGCTCCTGAGTGGGAAGCGGGGCTGCTCCTTGAGTCTGGGCTCTGGGATAAGATAGGAGGAGCAGACCCAACTCATCTGGCTGCCCAACCACAGCCAAACCAGGCAGGGACCCAGCAGCTCCATAGCTAACCCAAAGAGCCATGAATGAGAAATGGATGTTGGTTACTGTAGCCAATGTGTTTTTTTCCCAGATTGTTACCACAAATGATGTAATATGTGGAATCTCTCCGAAAAGCAAAGCCACCATAGAGCTGAAGTGCTGTGAACTGTTCTCAGCCAATTAGATCACAGAAAACACTGAGGTTCTTTCTGGTAGATAATGACATTTCCCGAAGAAGCCTGACCTTGCTGCTAAGTTATAACGGAAGCAAATCTCAGATCAGATGTTCATTGATTAAATAAACATGGCTTAGCCAGCAGGCATAAACATGGCCCTTATAACCTGTTGTGCAAGTTCCAGAAAGCGCCAGGGCTCTGTCCTTTGATGCTCATCTCACCCCATACTGAAATGTCTTCCAGAAGCTGACACCAAACTTATCAGAGGCAGCATGCCTTTTAATAGGCAGCAAGCAACTATTACTCTTTGTAACGAGGCCTGGGCAAAAGGACTTCTAGAAGTCAAGACTCAGCTGTCAGGCTTTCATCCCTGGTTTGTGCCTCAAAGGTGAATCTATCTATTCTCTATCTATGTATCTAAAATTGTGTGAAAAATATTGTTAGTCTCTCAGTTGTGTTTGATTCTTTGTGACCCCATGGACTGTAGCCCATCAGCCTCCTCTGTCCATGGAATTCTCCATGCAAGAACACTGGAGTGAGTATTCAGTCCTTTCTCCAGGGGATCTTCCTGAGCCAAGGATCGAACCCGAGTCTCCTGCACTGCAGGCAGATTCTTTACTGTCTGAGCCACCAGTGAACCCCATATATCTAAAACTAATTAATATATAACAAATATGTAATACCTTGAACTTCACCAATAAGACCATTCCTAACATTTATCAAGCTAATTTACTAATTTCACAAATAAAAGCAATGTCTGACATTCACAAAACCAAAGGTGGCTGGCTGAAATGCTTGTAGAAGCTGGCCCTGGAGTGTGATTGTCTGGCCCTGGAATGGGGATTTGCAATTAGAAATCTGTAACCCTATTTGAAAATTAAACTAGTTAGCACATACATAAAATCACACTAGTCCAAAGTATTTTGAAGTAAATTGCAGACACCATGACACAGAAATTATTGCCTCTGCTTCACCCTCCAGAAATACCCAGCCTGACTTCCTAGGGTGAAAGTCTTTCCTGCCTGTGACAGGTTTACTGTGGAAACATCAGCTTGGGGACTCACACCTCTAGTCAGGACTTCAGCGAAGAAAAAAAAAAAAAGGAAAAAGAAAGAAGCAACATTAGGAGGCCGTTCTGATTATTTAAACAAGAATTGCAAGGGTTTGTAGCCCTAAATCCAGCAGAGAAAATACCAGGCAGGAAGTCAGATAGCAAAGCTTTGGTGTGAGAGCAGAGGACACTGACATTGTACTCACACTGGATTCAGACAGAATGTTCCCTGTAACCCCTGCTGGGCAGCCAATAGAGGTCCAGAGTTTCTCGTCACACCTGTAAAGTCCTGACACACTGCTACAAACACAACACCTATGGCACAATAACCACAAGTGCTCAAGCTCATTTCCTACTTCATCACTCCAATAGAAATCATTCATTCTTTGACACTGACTGAGTGCCCTTCCAGCCAGCCATTGCACTAGACACCAGAGACTCCACTTCAGACAAGTCACAAACCTTGCCATAGAGAAGCTTTCAAGCTTGGGCAGGAGTTCTTAATCTGGGGCCAGCGGCTATGATTCATGGATGGGTTTCAGTGGTCTGTAAATGCTCCAGAAAGCAAGGCTATTTATGTATGTATATGTGTGTGTGTATTCTGGTCTGTGCTGAATCTATATTGTTCATCAGATTTCTGAAAGAGCCCTTTACTCAGAAAGGATGAAAAATGTGTGTTCAATGGGGAAACCTGTATATGACTTACTGTATGACTATATAATAAGTGCATTTACTCAGACTTTGCTATAGAAGATCAAACTGTAGACCATACAAAAAATAGACTTTATCAAAATGACCCAAAAACACTTAAACATAACAACTTCAATGAGGTAAGAGCTTATTTAAGAAATGTTCTTATAACTGAACTAATGACTAATAAAAATGGCACTTGACACATAGCAATGAGGGAAACTTCATCCTCTCCATCACAAAAGTCAATCACAGATGCAGTAAAGCAAGGGCTCAAGGTTCTCGGAGACGTGGCTATGTGTACAGGGTAATAGTAATAATTCCCAAGCCTAATTTCAATCTCCATTTGTCTTTTCACGTCAAGGATGAAGTAGAATGGGGAAAATTTACAGCCATGAATTGACTCTCTACTACTGGCCTAGAATATACATCAAAGTTAAGATAATCAATGTACAGGTAATAGGGACATTTCCCCCTCAAATAGTTCAAGCCTGTTCAGCAGAGTTCATCTGATACCAATAAAATTCATAGTCCAAGAAGTTACATGTTATCCATTATGTGGTTTTCATAATTTCTGCTATATCCGCAGAGATCCCAGTTTGAAAAGCACAAATTTAACCTCTCTGAGGTTCAGTTTCCTCCATATATTAAATAGGAATAATCCAACCTAAATCAAAAGGTTTGTGGGAAGATTGTGTCATTTGTTGGCCAAGTCATATAACATAACCATTCTGCCTAGTACCTAGCATGTATGCAATAAAGGCTAAGATGTAGCCCCATCCCAGTCTTCCATTTAGGTGTGTGTGAAGTTGTGGCCCTCAATTATGATGCGCAGCAGCAGCATCACCAGGAACTTGTTAGAAATGCAAATTCTCAGGCTTACCCTAGACGAAGAGAATCCAGAAACTCTAGGAATGGACCCCAGTGAGAGTATGTTAGTTGCCAAGTACTCCACACAATTCTGACAGATGTTTCACTGAAGAATTGCTGATATAGAGAAGTGAACTGCAATCACAGCTTAGCATTAAAATCACCTTGGATTCTTTTAAACACAATTGATACTCAAATCTACCTTAGACTAAATCAGAACCCCAGGCATTGATAGTTATTAGAAGGACCCC
Source organism: Tragelaphus eurycerus (assembly GCA_935064755.1). Taxonomy (NCBI): domain Eukaryota; kingdom Metazoa; phylum Chordata; class Mammalia; order Artiodactyla; family Bovidae; genus Tragelaphus; species Tragelaphus eurycerus. The sequence continues at coordinate 33,669,577 of CAKXYN010000013.1, forward strand.
CAATGATTTAAATTATTTATTCTGAAGCCCAGGGAAGTTCATTTTTCTCCCTTTCTTCAGGCTGTGATGGATACTTGAAAATCCATCAACATGAGGTCGTCCCCCTCTGGATGCAGACCTGCCACACCACTTAGTAGCTGTGTGATATTGGGGAAGTTTCCTACACTTCTCTTAACCTCAGCATCTTCACTTACAAAACAGAAACAGTAACAATCCCTACCACATATTTATATTTTCAGATGTGAAAACTGAATTCTAATGTCTTTTTCACTTGTAGCTTCACCCGTAGTAATAGCAGGAAGACCAGGACCAGCCTTTCCTGGGTTCTCTCTGCTGGAAACTTATATGTCTGGGTGAGGGGAGAAGAAATAACTGGGGGTGATGGAGAAAGCATTGGTAAACCTTAGAGTATCTTTGGCTTAAATGCCATAAAGCAGAGCTGCTAGGTATTCACTGGAGAATGTAACATCTAGAAAGGGGACTGTGGGTCTCACAGGACTTGGTGGGAGATGTGTGGGACAAGACAAGGAGCAGCATCAGGAAGGGGTGACTAGTGGGTGTGCACAAGGATGGAGACACTGTTTCCACAGGGGCCAGTAGAGGGGCAGGCAGTGTTAGCTAGGACCCATGGAGAATTTGATTTCCAAATCAACATAGAAGGGCTTGGAGAGTGAGGCTTTAGTCCAAAACAGAATGGGGTGAATATCTGTGTGCACTCTGGTCAGGCTGGAAAAGATGGAGGAGGGACCCAGGGACAATATAGCTCATTTCTCCTTCTATAACCATTTTCTCTTGCTTGGTAAGGAAGACACAAGCTCATTAGCTCAAAAGGATGGGAGCCCAGAAATGAAGTAGTTAACTCCAGGAAAATTCAACTTTGGGTTTATTGAATCCAAAAGGAGTATGTCAAGGCTGTATATTGTCACCCTGTTTATTTAACGTATATGCAGAGTACATCATGAGAAACGCTGGACTGGAAGAAACACAAGTTGGAATCAAGACTGCTGGGAGAAATATCAATAACCTCAGATATGCAGATGACACCACCCTTATGGCAGAAAGTGAAGAGGAACTAAAAAGCCTCTTGATGAAAGTGAAAGTGGAGAGTGAAAAGGTTGGCTTAAAGCTCAACATTCAGAAAACGAAGATCATGGCATCTGGTCCCATCGCTACATGGGAAATAGATGGAGAAACAGTGGAAACAGTGTCAGACTCTATTTTTCTGGGCTCCAAAATCACTGCAGATGGTGACGGCAGCCATGAAATTAAAAGACGCTTACTCCTTGGAAGGAAAGTTATGATCAACCTAGATAGCATATTCAAAAGCAGAGACATTACTTCGCCAACAAAGGTTCGCCTAGTCAAGGCTATGGTTTTTCCTGTGGTCATGTATGGATGTGAGAGCTGGACTGTGAAGAAGGCTGAGCGATGAAGAATTGATGCTTTGGAACTGTGGTGTTGGAGAAGACTCTTGAGAGTCCCTTGGACTGCAAGGAGATCCAACCAGTCCATTCTGAAGGAGATCAGCCCTGGGATTTCTTTGGAAGGAATGATGCTAAAGTTGAAACTCCAGTACTTTGGCCACCTCATGCGAAGAGTTGACTCATTGGAGAAGACTCTGATGCTGGGAGGGATTGGGTGCAGGAGGAGAAGGGGACGACAGAGGATGAGATGGCTGGATGGCATCACTGACTTGATGGATGTGAGTCTGAGTGACCTCCAGGAGTTGGTGATGGACAGGGAGGCCTGGTGTGCTGCAATTCATGGGGTCGCGAAGAGTCAGACACAACTGAGCGACTGATCTGATCTGATTTCTATCCTCATCTTCCTCTGCTTCTTCTCCATGAGGGACACAACTTCTGAATCACTAGCTCTGCTGGGTGAGGATGGTTCACTGTCATCTGAGAACATTCAAACTAAGCTGCATGGCTTCTGTCTCCAACTACTGTTTACACACAATATTGGGAAGAAAGCAGCTGGCTCTAGACCTCAACCCATCATGGATCATCGTGGTCATCATGTGCTGGTCACTAGGTCTGCCCCCTCTTTTCCTCTCTGGCACATTCTTTCCAATTCTGAACCCCTTATTCTGACTTTGGTCGGTACTCGGAAATCTCAGGTCACTGATTAAAGTGTTTTTCATTCCAAGAATGCCTGCTATTACCTCTGTCATGATAATCTGGAATGACAACACTGTGGCATAGGAACCATTCCCACACCGAGGTTGGAAAAGGCACTGAGGTCTATGAAAACAGTCAACAAACATTCAAGGAAGACTTTTTCCTTGTAGCAGAAGGAAATCTAGAAGCATATCACCACCCTCAATACTCTAAGACTATTGGCATTTTCTTTTTTATATCATGGGAGTCTTAAAGCCATTTCAGTTCAGTTTAGTTCAGTCACTCAGTCATGTCCGACTCTTTGTGACCCCATGAATCACAGCACGCCAGGCCTCCCTGTCCATCACAAACTCTCAGAGTTCACTCAGACTCATGTCCATCGAGTCAGTGATGCCATCCAGCCATCTCATCCTCTGTCGTCCCCTTCTCCTCCTGCCCCCAATCCCTCCCAGCATCAGAGTCTTCTCCAATGAGTCAACTCTTCGCATGAGGTGGCCAAAGTACTGGAGTCTCAGCTTTAGCACCATTCCTTCCAAAGAAATCCCAGGGCTGAGCTCCTTCAGAATGGACTGGTTGGATCTCCTTGCAGTCCAAGGGACTCTCAAGAGTCTTTTCCAACACTACAGTTCAAAAACATCAATTCTTCAGCACTCAGCCTTCTTCACAGTCCAGCTCTCACATCCATACATGACCACTGGAAAAACCATAGCCTTGACTAGATGGACCTTTGTTGGCAAAGTAATGTCTCTGCTTTTGAATATGCTATCTGCTGCTGCTGCTGCTAAGTCGCTTCAGTCGTGTCCGACTCTGTGCGACCCCATAGACGGAAGCTCACCAGGCTCCCCTGTTCCTGGGATTCTCCAGGCAAGAACACTGGAGTGGGTTGCCATTTCCTTCTCCAATGCATGAAAGTGAAAAGTCAAAGTGAAGTCGCTCAGTCGTGTCCGACTCTTAGCGACCCCACGGACTGGAGCCTACCAGGCTCCTCCATCCATGGGATTTTCCAGGCAAAAGTACTGGGGTGGGGTGCCATTGCTATCTAGGTTGGTCATAACTTTCCTTCCAAGGAGTAAGCGTCTTTTAATGTCATGGCGGCAATCACCATCTGCAGTGATTTTGGAGCCCCCCAAAATAAAGTCTGACACTGTTTCCACTGTTTCCCCATCTATTTCCCATGAAGTGACAGGACCAGATGCCATAATCTTCGTTTTCTGAATGTTGAGCTTTAAGCCAACTTTTTCACTCTCCACTTTCACTTTCATCAAGCCATTTACAGTAGAAAACTGACTTTTTATGACAGATGGTATAAAAGCAAAACAACTCCATAATTGTAATCTCCAAATTACAGTTCACTTCTTTTAAATAAATATTTGAGATTTCAAAATTCCGGTACAAACAAATAAATACTTTGGATATCCACCACATTCAAGTATTTGCCTTCAGTGGAGAGGGAGAGACAAGGAGAAATTAGGAAGGAATGTGAAGAAAGCAAGTCTGAGATGCCTGTGAGCCCAGAGGGCATGTCCAAGGCCAGAGCCTGCAGAGACAGGCTCACCTGAAGGACGCATGCAAAACTGACCAAGCGTCAGTGGAAAGCAAGGCCAGAATATGGAGCTACACAGTGGAGAGAGAAGGGGTGGCTGTCAGAGCATGACCATTGCTGGGCTCTCACTAATAGGCAAGATGCGAATGGGATCAGACCAGAAGAACGGAAAGGCATTCAGAAAGGGAAAGATAGGAGGGGGTACATCTTCTAGCCAGGTTCTAAACAGCCTTCTCTATCTTCAGCAATGAGGACCCAGAGCCAAGGTCTGGTTCCCTGATTCTAGAAAGATTATAAGAGATACTAGTTGCAAGTAGAAATAGTAAAGCAAGCTAACTCTGCCGCACAACTATAATTTGGTGGATATGTACTGAGTTGGAAAAGAATGAGCCAATAAGGTCAGTGTATTATATTAATGTTAATTTCCTGATTATGATATTCTGTAGTATGCAAGATGTTAACACCAGGGGAAATAAGGAGAAGGGTGTATGGGATTTCTCTGTATTATTTCTTGCCACTGCTTGAAAATTTATAATTATTCAAAGCAAAAAAATGTTTTAAACTTTAACTCAAGAAAATGAGTTAACCTTTATAAATCAGAAGATTTCATATAAACATTTTATTTTCCAGCTGTTCTTGAAAAACTGGAAAATTTGACAATAGCAGCCTTATACCTTGTTCCCACAGTAGCATGGTATCCCATCATAACAACTGGAGGAAGGGGAATAGCATCTGATTCTTAAAGACAGGCCTTAAAGTCTTCACTTTGCCACATTCACTACCCAGCCTGCCACACTTATGTATGTTATTTGTCTGGTCCCCACAGACACTAGCTTCATCCCATCCTTCTATAAAGAATTATGGAGATGAAAGCTAGGTTGCCCAAGAAGTCATCTGAGTTTGCAGAGTCTGTCTCAGGTTTAACACTGCATCATAAATGAGAATACAAGAACACCTCACTATCTCTGTCCCCCTGGGGTTGTGAACATAAAACGTACCATTATAGTATTTTTCTATAGTCACTGAACCACTTAGGATGGGTTCCAAGAAAAATCAGTGACATACTAAATGTCATGCTATTATAACTCTGTCACAACTCAGGAGTCATATAAAATATGGGGAGTTCCTAAAGTCATAAATGCTCTGAAATTATTAATGAAATAAGAATCAGGTAAGGCCTAATTAATCAAAGTTGAAAATACATAGACACATGATTTACTTGGAGCTCTTATATACATACACACTAGGATTCAAAGATAGGGTGTCATTCCAAATGGAGTCTGCCTTTTGGTTTTCTGAGATTAAATATTTTCCACATTAAAAACCTGTTCCCTTTGGTTTCCACATGGTAAATTCTTCAAGTGGAATCATTTACCCCAAAGGCAATGCAATGTTCCCATTATCACTAAGCAGCAAAGGGCAAAAACACCAATGGGGTAAAGACAGGAAGGATGAATTGAGGTCATTCATTCCTTGCGACACCAAAAAGGCATGAAATTGACTCACATATTTAACTTCATCTTTATGTTTATTACAAGATATTTTGTATGATCCTTGGCCTACTCCATGTACGGTCCATCTCCTCTATTAGCATCTCTTCACTAAACGTGTCATGCTCAGACATAGTTTTTCCTGGTTATGCCATTCTAATAGTGATGTGTTCTCATAATTTTAGCCAAGAAAATCAGATTTGCCCCATAATAAGTCTATTAGAGTTAGAATATTATAGCACACAAACCATATAGTGAGGAGAAAGTATAATTTTTTTTACATATTTTTTCACATATAAGTTAGCTTATCAAGAGAGTTAAATTGCATTTAAAATGTATACACACTACTATATATAAAATAATCATCAAGGACCTACTATACAGCACAGGGAACTCTATTCAATATTCTATAATAACCTATATGAGAAAAGAACCTGAATAAGCATGAATATATGTATATGTAAAACTGAATCACTTTGCTATACACCTGAAAGCAACACAACATTGGAAATCAACTATACTTCAATATAAAATAAAAAATTTAAAATAAATAGTTTGCATTTAAAATTCAGGGGCAGATGGAGGTCCTGGCTAATGGTCCCTCATGTGGCCTGTTAGGTCAAGGATTCACTGATAGGATTCTCTCATCCTCCCTGGTGCTGAACTTTGACCCACAATATGTTCCCTTTTCACTTAGCTGTTTTCCAAATTGGTAAATACACAGACCAAGCTGCTTCTGTTCATTACGTCCTCAGATTTATTCAGTTTGGCTACACAGGTTAATTCAACCCTCTAGTCCCTACAGATGCTGCCTCAGTTCACACTGGTAGAAGGGAGTTATTAATGTTACTATTTGCACTATGTCACTGCCAAAGAGAGCGCGTATCTGGAATTCCTTTCAAAATGCTTGGAGCCTGTGATCTGGCTGTCACCAGCAGCTACAGATCGGACCACAGCTCGTGCATTTGGGAAACTAGATTACAAGCATGAGATGCTGGTTCTGCTGAATTGAAAGTAATGTCGATGACATCTAAACCAAGAAATTTTATTTGTAACGTAAAATTGGTGGTGCACTGCATGTGGCATCAGCTGGACCTGCTACAAGGCGTCTGGTGAGGCCATGAGGCCCCTCCACGTGCGCTGCTGCGTGTGTGTGACGGCCAGCTGGCGGTGCAGCTGCTGGCCCAGCTCACTTATGGAGCCAGCTGACCATCCATCCTGCAGACAATGCATCGAAAGGTCAAAGGGGCTTTGGCTCTTACTTTGAACAAGTGTGTTCGGTCACCAGGGGTTCCACTGACCATCGGGCAACAAATCAGGCAAATAATTTGCAGCTTCCCTAATTAAGATAAACTCCAACCCCCAATCTAGAGCTTCACTTTCAAATGGTACTTGTATTTCTTACTCAAATATTTTTTGCAACCATGGATCCCCTCTCTGTATACAAAGGCTCTCTTGCTGAGACTTTTGAAAAAAATGATTGACTCCTTTTTTGAAATGATGTACTTATTCTGAATAGATTTATAGTTATAGATAGAGGTAAAGATAACAATCAAATATGGTTTTACTTCCCAGAGGTGAGTTTATTGGAGAAAAAGTAAAACATCATTGTGAGTGGTGGATTGAAAGCAACTTGGTTTGATTTTGAGGCGTCAAATCAACAGTCTCATTGAATAAAATATTCCTGTTATCATTTAGTGCCAGATCTCTCTGCTACTAAGCAATCTCAGGTTTCTGTTTGTCCCTGATAAACCTCAGGCCTCCCTGCCCTCTTCATGATGTGGCATGTTATCATGATTAAACAGATATCTAGAGAACATCCTCCTCTGTACCCTGTGCCATGTGGGACTCTGGGTCTCATGGGGACCAAGACAGATGAGGTCCCTTCTTTCACAGACTGAAGTGAGCAGAAATTTCTCTAGTTATTCTTTCCTAGCTAACACATATGTTCTGTTTTCCAATCCAAGATATGGGAAATTTACCACATAGGCTCAATAAAAAATCCCTTTAGAATTATTTTTTCAGAAATCACCTATCAGACTATAGAGGGGAAAAAAATAAAAAAAACATATATTCTGGAACAACTTTTTCACATTTGCAAAAAGCCTCAGAATTTCTGAGAATGGGGGATCTTAAGAAAAGAAAAGAAGCCATATTCTTTTTTTTTGATCCCCTTTACTCTTGTAGCATTTTATTGAAAAAAAAAAGTGCAGAAAATTTGAGTGTGCATCAATTTCAGTAAAGTGTTGAATTACATATTTGTTTCAGTTAAGAAGCCATCTTATTGATGCCAAGGATCACAGCAAACAGAAAGCACAGGCTTCTTGAGAATGCCCAACTACATCTGAAAGATTGGGCGGGTTCCCTATCTCGTTATTACACGTGTGGAGTTGCAGGGAAAGGGGCTCATGCTCAACTTGACAGTGAAAGTGACTTCCTCTGGCATCATGTGAAAAAGTTAGTTTGGCATCATATTGGAATAACTATATCCTACAGGATTTTTACAGCCTGTTTTTCTATTTTTATCTCTCAGTAGGATTTCAACTCAGCCCAGGTTCATAATTCTAAGCTTTGTGTGAGAAACATCTCATCTCCTGGACCATCTTGGAGAAAACACTAGTTCTGAAGCAACATGCAACTTCTCAAGCTTAAGAAAAAAGAGGCCTCCAAGGGCAGCATCTTTCTATTTTACAAAACTCCTCTCCCTGCCAAACATTTGGTTTTGCATGCATCGAAGGGAGCGGACATGCTTAGAAAGAGAATGAGAAACCCAAGTTTCAATAAAAGCATTGCCAGATACCCTGCTTTCAAAATGTTGCTTCAAATGAGAAACACTTTTGTTCTCACACTTTTATGTGAATAATGGGAATATCTTTCTTTTTGCCCCATTCTATTTCTTTAGAATAAAAAGAAAGCATTTTTTTTTGTTTCTATTAAAAATCACATTCTCTTCCATCTGACTCATCTGATTTTTTCCAATTATTGGTCCTGACAGTTGGCACTTTGCTCCCACCAACCCTGGAGAATCCAAAGGGGTCAGCTCTCCCAGCATTGCATGATTTGTGACAACCCCAAATGGTGATTTCCCATTAACCTCTGATTGCCTCTCCCTCCGAAGGCAGGCACTTCTGTCCCATAAGGTGAACCTACAGATGTCACAGCATGCAATCAACCTTCGCCTCACTTTCCCAGGTTGATTTTATGATCGTGGGAAGTCACGCTGTCAACAAGTCGGCCAACTGCCTGAATGATGGCAGGTGTTCTGCCTGGCAGAGAGCTCCCCTGATGTGGATGTGGGAACTATGCTAATATTCAGGGTGGTGATGAGAGCCCCAGGCTCTGTGACCTCTCATTTGACAGGCCTCGGTGCACTTTTTATGAGATGGAGCTAATGTCCTGCTGGCCTCCAACAGGAGATTCAGAGGAGAACCACAATGGGGATCAAAGGATGGCAGAGGAGGACCTCCAAGCAAAGGGTCCAGGGCCTGGGTAGTATTTTGCCGGGGGGAAAGAAAAGCTGGAACTGGAGGGGGGTTTGAGGCCAGGATGGTATTGGGGCTATTATGTTGTCAACATGGCCAACTGTTCAACATTCTGTGTGAGAAGAAAAGCAGAAGGAGAAAATGAATGTAGACTGGGACGGGGAAATTCTTGTTTGCAATTTCCAATAGTAAGGGCTGTTAAATACTAACACTGGTGACAGGAATACATTTTGTGTTTTAAAATTCAGATTTTCTCAGTTGAGATTTTAAAAACAAACTTGTCTGGATGCAGGGAGAAGACAGGGGTCCTTTGAGTCCCCTTCAGTTAGCCATGTGCAAAACAGAATTTGGGCCTTCACCACTGCGCCTTATGACTGATGTCTCTTTGAATGGGAAGGAAGTCCAAAAGGGAGAGGATATACGTATATGTATGGCTGATTCATTTTGCTATATAGTAGATACTATAAAGAAGGCTGAGCACTGAAGAATTGATTCTTTTGAACCACGGTGCTAGAGAAGACTCCTGAGAATCAATTTGACAGCAAGGAGATCAAACCAGTTAATCCTAAAAAAAATCAACACTGAATATTCATTGGAAGGACTGAGGCTGAAGGTGAAGCTCCAATATTTAGGCCACCTGATGTGAAGAGTCGACTCACTGGAAAAGACCTTGATACTGGGTAAGATTGCGGGTGGGAGGAGAAACAGGTGACAGAAGTGAGATGGCTAGATAGCATTGCTGACTCAATGGACATAAGTTTGAGCAAACTCTGGGAGATAGTGAAAGACAGGGAAGCTTAGCGTGCTGAAGTCCATGGGGTCACAGTCGGACATGACTTAGCAACTGAACAATGAACAACAACAAACATACTAACAGCATTGTAAAGCAACTATACTCCAATTAAAAATTTTTAAAAATGATAGTATTTGATGTTGCCATGACGGATTCCCTAAACCTTGCTTTAATAACTTATTTATCTGAGATGGGACTTGTCTATGTGGCCAAGTGACAGATCAAGACCTTGGATGATGGTCATCCTGATGTCAACTCTGCTGTTAGTCATCTCTCAGACTTCAAAGAAGCACTGAACCTCAATTTCCTTAAGTGTCACAGGGGGATGATTGCTGTGTTGTCCCTTGGAGGACTGCTTGGAGAGATATATTATAAAAGGAATGAAAAGCACAGTGAACCCAAGTATGTAGTAATTAGACTGTTCAGACCTCGGGGCTACTCCCAAATAGTAAAATACCTGGCTTCCTTAGTATTATTCTAATGAGCTCTACCTACCCAGCCTCTGTGTAAGAAAAAAGAAGGGTTAGCAGGACAGAGAACTCAAGATCAAAGCGATGCTGGTGTCCAGGCTGCTGTTTCCTTCTTGTCTTTCCCAGATCTGCAGCCCAACATTGGGTACAACCAGGAGGCCTAGACCAGTGCAAAGCAAACACATAAGGTGTTGTAACCAGGGCTGTGGTCTCCACAGTGTTTGGACATTTCGACTGCAAACACTCCACCACGAAATTCTCAAATATCAGAACTAGAGAACTCTACTGACCTTGGTACTTGTTATAGGTATGTTTTGAATAAATACAAAATTGACAAGTAAATATAAGTGTTTTGTGTATGTGTGTTATTCGCCCAGTTGTGTCTGACTCTTTGCGACCCCAAGGACTGTAGCCTGCCAGGCTCCTCTGTCCATGGGATTTCCCAGGCAAGAATACTGGAATGCCAAGTGTTTTAGCATAGTCATAAAGTGATGGAAATTTTTACCCCTAGAGCAAATTCAGGCTGAAGACATATTCAGTTACCCCGTAAGAAAATAAAACTTGTCCATCCAGAATTCTAGCTAAGGAGAAAAGAGCCTTTGAAAATGAAGGGAAATTAAAATACCTTTTCAGACAAAAGATGAGAGACTTTGTCCCAAGCAGATCTAAGTTTTTCCCAAGAAGTGGAATGCACCCTTGCATTTTTAGGTTTGTCATGGGTTGGAACATCGCTTCTGTTCATTATGTGGTCTGTGCTACTGCTGTCAGAATCAGAACTCTGAACTGGGTAGTCTTTATGCAGCTCTCAAATGTTAGAGGCAAAAAGACCAACCAAGTATATTTCATCAAACATCCTTATTTTCCAAACATGAAATAGAAGGTTAGAGAAATAGAGACAAACTAAAAATAATACAATTAGGAGGAGGACAACACTGGAATTATCCCCAATTAGCCCCACAGGGAAAATGTTGTGGTCACTAAGTTATATGATTTGCTCCATTTGAAAGGTCACAAACTGATCACAAACTGATCTTCAGTGAGGTAAATAGGATTCATAGTTATATTTTATTTGGCCCACAAAGTCAATTTTTTAAATTCAAAATTAATTGCCTTGAAAATTTAGAAGGCATTGTCAGGTGAGCTCATATACCTATCTGAGCACAGTCAGCCAGAGTTCCATGTTTTCTGTCCCCTTTAGATGTGACGTGTACTCTCTAGTTTGCCACAGTCACCCTAATGTCATAGACTCCCTAATGTCACCATGACATGAGGTCACAGGAGATTCAGAATGAATCATCATACTTGTACAGTTGCTTATCTTAACCATTCATTTCATTCATCCATCTTATTTTCATGGGCCATGGGAACATTTGATTTTGCAATCCCTTCTGTTCCATATGTTGTTTCTGTTTTCCTAAATAGTAATCATGATAATTTTTGCAAAGAACTAACAAACAAGAAACTTAATGTCTACCTGCATGGATAACACACTTTTTAAACTTTTCTTTCTTGATTGATTGGTTGATTGATTTTTGGCTGTACTGGGTCATTGTTGCTGCTTGCAGACTTTCTCTAGTGGAGATGACAACATCTAGATAGCACTGAACTTGTTTACAACGTCCTCATTCTATTGCATGAGTGTCACTCATTGACACCGTCAAAGAACATCTACACATGAATTCGTGTGGACAAGCTCCTCAGGTAAGCATTCAGAACACATGTACCTATATCCAGCCCCACACACTTCAGGAGGTTATGTTAAAGCATAAATCACCTGGAAGAGCGCAGTAAGGCGCAGTCAGGGGAAGACAGACTCAAATAGAACTCACACACCTTGCATTAAATGAGGGTCAGCCTGAGCTGTATACAAAGGGGCAGCCAGCAGAGATGCCAACCATCTCCAAGCCACAGGCTCAGAATCTGCACTGACTCATATCATAAGCCATTAGCGTCCCAACTGGGCTCCAGTCCTTACCTCTACTGAAGCAGAAGTCTTCACCAGGGAGTGACCTCACTGGGTCATCAGGATCACTGCAGCTTCTCAGTTTGGCCCCTTAGAGCCTCAGTTCCCTGATCTGACAGTCAGATCTTTCTTTCCTCTTTCTAACAGGACCAGTATGTTTCCTCCTGCTTGTCAATGTTTAACTACCATGTCAAGTTACATTACATCACCTGCACTAAATCCCACTCCAGTGATAGTTAGAGGGTGTGCCTGCTCTATTCAATTCGATTCAACTAACATTATATCTACTACTGTGGAGAGGAATCCCTTAGAAGAAATGGAGTAGTCATCACAGTCATCAAGAGAGTCCGAAATGCAGTACTTGGATGCAGTCTCAAAAATGACAGAATGATCTCTGTTCATTTCCAAGGCAAGCCATGCAATATCACGGTAATCCAAGTCTATGCCCCGACCAGTAATGCTGAAGAAGCTGAAGTTGAATGGTTCCATGAAGACCTACAAGACCTTTTAGAAGCAACACCAAAAAAAAATGTTCTTTTCATTATAGGGGATTGGAGTACAAAAGGAGGAAGTCAAGCAAAATCAGGAGTACCAGGCAAATTTGGCCTTGGAGTACAGAATGAAGCAGGGCAAAGGCTAATAGAGTTAGGCCAAGAGAACACACTGGTCATAGCAAACACCCTCTTCCAACAACACAAGAGAAGTCTCTACACATGGACATCACCAGATGGTCAACACCGAAATCAAACTGATTATATTCTTTGCAGCCAAAGATGGAGAAGCTCTAAGCAGTCAGCAAAAACAAGACTAGGAGCAGACTGTGGCTCAGATCATGAACTCCTTATTGCCAAAATGAGACATAAATTGAAGAAAGTGTGGAAAACCACTAGATCTTCAGGTATGACCTAAATCAAATCCATTATGATTATATAGTGGAAGTGACAAATAGGTTTAAGGGACTAGATCTGATAGACAGAGTGCCTGATGAACTATGGACGGAGGTTTGTGACATTGTACAGGAGACAGGAATCACGACCGTCCCCAAAAAGAAAAATGGTTGTCTGAGGAAGCCTTACAAATAGCTGTGAAAAGAAGTGAAAAGCAAAGGAGAAAAGGAAAGATACACCTATTTGAATGCAGAGTACCAAAGAAGAGCAAGGAGAGGTAAGAAAGCCTTCCTTAGTGATCAATACAAAGAAATAGAAGAAAACAATAGAATGAGAAAACTAGAGATCTCTTCATGAAAATTAGAGCTACAAAGGGAACATTTCATGCAAAGATGGGCTCAAAAAAGGACAGAAACTGTATGGACATAAGCAGAAGATACTAAGAAGAGGAGGCAAGAATACACAGAACTGTACAAAAAAGATCTTCATGACCAAGATAATCACAATGGTGTGATCACTCACCTGGAGCCAGACATCCTGGAATGTGAAGTCAAGTGGGCCTTAGAAAGCATCACTATGAACAAAGCTAGTGGAGGTGATGGATTTCCAGTTGAGCTATTTCAAATCCTGAAAGATGATGCTGTGAAAGTGCTGCACTCAATATGCCAGCAAATTTGGAAAACTCAGCAGTGGCCACAGGACTGGAAAAGGTCAGTGTTCATTCCACTCCCAAAGAAAGGCAATGCCAAAGAATGCTCAAACTACCGCACAATTGCACTCACTCACACGCTAGTAAAGTGATGCTCAAAATTCTCGAAGCCAGGCTTCAGCAATACGTGAACCGTGAACTTCTAGATGTTCAAGCTGGTTTTAGAAAAGGCAGAGGAACCAGAGATCAAATTGCCAACATCCGCTGGATCATGGAAAAAGCAAGAGAGTTCCAGAAAAACATCTATTTCTGCTTTATTGACTATGGCAAAGCCTTTGACTGTGTGGATCACAATAAACTGTGGAAAATTCTGAAAGAGATGGGAATACCAGACCACCTGACCTGCCTCTTGAGAAACCTGTTTGCAGGTCAGGAAGCAACAGTTAGAACTGGACATGGAACAATGCACTGGTTCCAAATAGGAAAAGGAGGACGTCAAGGCTGTATATTGTCACCCTGTTTATTTAAGTTATATGCACAGTACGTCATGAGAAATGCTGGACTGGAAGAATCAAGATTGCTAGAATCAAGACTGCTGGGAGAAATATCAATAACCTCAGATATACAGACGATACCACCCTTATGGCAGAAAGTGAAGAAGAACTAAAAAGCCTCTTGATGAAAATGAAATGGGAAAGTGAAAAAGTTGGCTTAAAGCTCAATATTCAGAAAACTAAGAACATGGCATCTTAGATCATGGTCCCATCAGATCAGATCAGATCAGTCGCTCAGTCGTGTCCGACTCTTTGCGACCCCATGAACCGCAGCACGCCAGGCCTCCCTGTCCATCACCAGCTCCCGGAGGTCACTCAGACTCGCATCCATCGAGTCAGTGATGCCATCCAGCCATCTCATCCTCTGTCGTCCCCTTCTCCTCCTGCCCTCAATCCCTCCCAGCATCAGAGTCTTCTCCAATGAGTCAACTCTTCGCATGAGGTGGCCAAAATACTGGAGTTTCAGCTTTAGCATCATTCCTTCTAAAGAAATTCCAGGATTGATTTCCTTCAGAATGGACTGGTTGGATCTTCTCGCAGTCCAAGGGACTCTCAAGAGTCTTCTCCAACACCACAGTTCAAAAGCATCAATTCTTCGGCGCTCAGCCTTCTTCACAGTCCAGCTCTCACATCCATACATGACCACAGGAAAGACCATAGCCTTGACTAGGCGAACCTTTGTTGGCAAAGTGATGTCTCTGCTTTTGAATATGCTATCTAGATTGGTCATAACTTTCCTTCCAAGGAGCAAGCGTCTTTTAATTTCATGGCTGCAGTCACCATCTGTAGTGATTTTGGAGCCCAGAAAAACAAAGTCTGACACTGTTTCCACTGTTTCTCCATCTATTTCCCATGTAGTGATGGGACCAGATGCCATGATCTTCGTTTTCTGAATGTTGAGCTTTAAGCCAACCTTTTCACTCTCCACTTTCACTTTCATCAAGAGGCTTTTTAGCCCCTCTTCACTTTCTGCCATAAGAGTCGTGTCATCTGCATATCTGAGGTTATTGATATTTCTCCCGGCAATCTTGATTCCAATTTGTGTTTCTTCCAGTCCAGCATTTCTCATGATGTACTCTGCATATAAGTTAAATAAACATGGTGACAATATGCAGTCTTGACATACTCCTTTTCCTATTTGGAACCAGTCTGTTGTTCCATGACCAGTTCTAACTGTTGCTTCCTGACTTGCATACAGATTTCTTAAGAGGCAGATCAGGTGGTCTGGTATTCCCATCTCTTTCAGAATTTACTTCATGGCAAATAATAATAATGTATCATTAATTGTGACCAACATAGCATCCTTATGTAAGATGCTAATAACAGAGGAAACTAGATATAGAGTATATGGGACATTACTTTGCCAACAAAGGTCTGTCTAGTCAAGGCTATGGTTTTTCCAGTAGTCATGTATGGATATGAGTTGGACTATAAAGAAAGCTGAGTGCCAAAGAATTGATGCTTTTGAACTGTGGTATTGGAGAAGACTTTTGAGAGTCCCTTGGACTCCAAGGAGATCCAATCAGTCCATTCTAAAGGAGATCAGTCCTGGGTGTTCACTGGAAGAACTGATTTTTAAGTTGAAACTCCAATACTTTGGCTAAATGAGTTAGCAAAGAGCTGAGTTATTTGAAAAGACCCTGATGCTGGAAAGATTGAGGGCAGGAGGAGAAGGGGACAACAGAGAATAAGATGATTGGATAGCATCACTGACTCAATGAACATGAATTTGGGTAAACTACGGGAGTTGGTGATGGACAGGGAGGCCTGGCGTGCTGTGGTTCAGGGGGTTGCAAAGAGTCGGACTCGACTGAGCGACTGACCTGTACTGAACTGAACTTTTATCAAGTGCCTTCCATGCATTCATTTCTTTCAGTTCTTGCAGCATGCATTGAGCACCTACTGAATTTGCAATGGAGATACAGAAATTAAGACCTCATCCTTGGGAAGTCAAGACAGTGTGTTATGTGTTAGGATGCTGGACCACACAGGGTAGGAAATCTCCCATTACAGGTGGCTGCAAAGAGATGACATGAATGAGAACAGAGAATTTTCCAAAGATGGGAATACTCAGAATTACATCCTTAATGGGCCAAGCTAGATCCAGAAAAACACAGGAGGATAAATGCATGGCCTATATCCTCAAGGAGCTGAAACTCAACACAGGAGTTCTATCAGTCTACAGAATAGCAGGATTACATACATAAGTACCACAGGCAAAGTATTGAAAGAGGGCAGTCATTTCTCATTTTTTCTTGATGAGTTGGATTATCAGCTATTTCTCTTTTTTATTGAATTTAATTTGGGATATAACATGTGTATATTAAGGTGTTCAGTTCATCAGTTCAGTTCAGTCGCTCAGTTGTGTCTGACTCTTTGTGACCCCATGAATCGCAGCATACCAGGCCTCCCTGTCCATCACCATCTCCTGGAGTTCACTCAGACTCATGTCCATCGAGTCAGTGATGCCATCCAGCCATCTCATTCTCTGTCCTCCCCGTCTCCTCCTGCTCCCAAACCCTCCGGCATCAGAGTCTTTTCCAATGAGTCAACTCTTCGCATGAGGTGGCCAAAGTATTGGAGTTTCAGCTTTAGCATCATTCCTTCCAAAGAAATCCCAGGGCTGATTTCCTTCAGAATGGACTGGTTGGATCTCCTTGCAGTCCAAGGGACTCTCAAGAGTCTTCTCCAATACCACAGTTCAAAAGCATCAATTCTTCGGTGCTCAGCCTTCTTCACAGTCCAACTCTCACATCCATACATGACCACTGGAAAAACCATAGCCTAGACTGCTATGCTATGCTATGCTAAGTCACTTCAGTCGTGTTCGACTCTGTGCGACCCCATAGACGGCAGCCCACCAGGCTCCTGTCCCTGGGATTCTCCAGGTAAGAACACTGGAGTGGGTTGCCATTTCCTTCTCCAATGCATGAAAGTGAAAAGAGAAAGTGAAGTCGCTCAGTCATGTCCGACTCTTAGCAACCCCATGGACTGGAGCCTACCAGGCTCCTCCGTCCATGGATTTTCCAGGCAAGAGTACTGGAGTGGGGGGCCACTGCCTTCTCCGATAGCCTAGACTAGACGGACCTTTGTTGGCAAAGTAATATCTCTGCTTTTCAATATGCTATCTAGGTTGCTGCTACTGCTGCTAAGTCACTTCAGTCGTGTCCGACTCTGTGCGATCCTATAGACGGCAGCCCACCAGCCTCCTCTGTCCCTGGGATTCTCCAGGCGAGAATACTGGAGTGGGTTGCCATTTCCTTCTCCAATGCATGAAAGTGAAAAGTGAAAGTGAAGTCGCTCAGTCATGTCTGACTCTTAGCGACCCCATGGACTGGAGCCTACAAGGCTCCTCCATCCATGGGATTTTCCAGCAAAGAGTTCTAGGGTGGGATGCCATTGCCTTCCCCTGCTATCTAGGTTACAACATATTAATTTGATACATTTATGTTATAATGATTACCACTATAGTGTTGTTAGCACTTCTATCACAGCACATAGTTACCATTTATTTTTGGTGGTTGTAAACATTAAAATCTAATCCTCTTAGCAAGTTTGATGATTATAATACAATATTCTTTTCTATATTCACTTGAGTGTACATTAGATCTCTAGGACATATTTGTCTCTAATTGCATGTTTGTACTTTTAAACAACATCTGTTCTCTCCAGCTATTTCTAAGACTGAATATTTGAACACAGATGTCTCAAGAGGGAAAAGTGACTGAAGTCTATTGGTCCCTTAGTGTTACAAATATGGATGACTCTTCAGATCTTTCAAATTGCAGATAAACCTAGAGAGTAAAGAAGATTACCTGGGACCTATTTTCAAGATCAGGGAAAAAAGAGTTTGCATAACAGAGTATCATTCTTCCCTGATCAAAGGAATTAATCTGGGACGTTACTTGGCCATAGGTAAACAGGGATCTGCCAAATACCCTTCTAATCTCTTCATGACTATTCCAAAGCAAAAATACAAAAATTCTGGCACTTAATGAACAAATGATGACTCTTTCAAATAAGATAGACAGGGGCTTCCCTGGTGACTCAGTGGTGAAGAATCCACCTGCCAAGGGAGGAGATAAGGGTTCCATCCCTGATCCAGCAAGATCCCACATGCTGTGAAGCAACCAAGCCCATGCTGCTGCTGCTGCTAAGTCACTTCAGTTGTGTCCAACTCTGTGCAACCCCATAGACAGCAGCCCACCAGGCTTCACTGTCCCTGGGATTCTCCAACCAAGAACACTGGAGTGGGTTGCCACTTCCTTCTCTAATGCATGAAAGTGAAAATGAAGTCACTCAGTTGTGTCTAACTCTTCAAGACCCCAGGGACTGTAGCCTACCAGCACATGCACCACAATTATTGAGCTTGTGCTCGAGAGCCCATGTGTCGCAGCTACTGAAGCCTGTGTGCCAAGGGCCCATGCAACAAGAGAAGCCACTGCAATGAGAAGCCTGAGCACCACAACTACAGAGTAGCCCCTACTCGCCACAGCTAGAGAAAGCCCAAGCTGCAACAAAGACCCCGCTCAGCCAAAAGTAAATTAATTAATTTAAAATAGCAACATATACAGATTTACAGAGCCACTGGGCAATATTAAACTGTGGCCTTTCATCTGCGATCAGGAAGGCTCAAAAGCTACTCACTTTAGGATTTTTTTCAAAGTTTGCATCTATCACTCAGCACAGCTCTCACATATACCCATATAATCTCTTTTCTACCAAAACTGATTTCAATTTCATGCTGCAGAGAACAAAGCTCCCCATTTATGTGTGAACATTCAAAGGACCCCACCATTAGGAGCATAAGAGACTGCCACATAAAGTGTTGGGATATTTGAATTGCAAACCGCAGCCTGAGGACCTCAACACATCTAATCTGGGACATGTTCCAAGCTCAAGAGCATCTCTGCATGGAAGTATCTCTCACAGTCAGTTTCTCAGGCCATTTCCCAGCTCCACACGTCCACTTCCCCAACTGTTTCTAAAGCGAACATTTATAGTCTGTTTCCATATTTTACTACAAGGTATTTAAGGTTTTGACAAATACTAACTGACATTGCCACCATTCCAGTGAAAACTGGTGACCTGGAACTAATGCTGATGACTTGGTTGTGGCCAAAGACATTTTTTAATTGGTCAGTAATGTTCAGCAGAATCCTGCCCCAAATGCCTCTTTCACATCCTGGAAACATGGTTTAATTTCAGTCTTTAATGAATCCACAGTGCATGTTAAATCATTGCAAAACTGAAGCTTTATCACACTCAAGCTTGCTCTTTTAAAAAAAAAACCAATAAACAAGATGTTTAAAAACAAGACGTTTTCATAATCTCTTTTCTTAATAACACATAACACATTTGGCATGGGGGATACTATACATTATTAATGGAACAATTGTTACTTCTAATCGCCCAATGCCTAGGGATTTCTGGATCCAATTAGAGTGGATTTGTGCCATTTATCTTGCAATCCCACTAGAGGGACATGGTACTATATGACCTTTGCTTGTTTTTAAAGGCAATTTTAGTAAACTATAGCAAAGTGAGGGACTCTTTTCAAATAATATGATTAATATCAGAGGTGGTGTGATAACTATCATCCCATGGAAAATAATAAGCAAATGCAACTGACTTATCCAGATGTCAATTATGAAGAATTTCTGTTTTCAAAAGACATGCATGCATCCTCAATTATGTCCAAATCTTTGCAACCCCATGGACTGTGGCCTGCCAGGCTCCTCTATCCATGTTATTTTCTAGGCAAGAATACTGAAGTGGGTTGCCATTTCCTACTCCAGGGGGCCTTCCCCACCCATGGATCAAATCTGCCTCTCTTGTGTTTCCTGCATTGGTAGGCAGATTCTTTACCACTATGCCACCTGGGAAGCCTCTTTCAAAATATAGAATATTTCAAGTATACCCTGCATATCTCTTGTGTACTCAGCTTTACAAAATAGAAGAAAGAGGGTTTGGGGTGTTTTGCTTGTTTGCTTGTTTTTAATAAGTCATCTTAAAGAAAATTTCCAAAATAAAACAAATTGCCCAGAAGCCAATTAAATAGTCTTTTTCAGAAAGGAAGTGGCATTACATACTCATCATGAATATACACAAAGAACTTGAAGCCTCAGTCAATATTATGATATTGTATGAACCTGAGCAAGGCACTTCATCCCTGAGATGAAGTAGCTAGGCCTGCCCACCTCATATGAGGAATAATTAAGGATAAATGATGATTATTGAAAGCACACAGCACTCCTGTGGGGCAGGGAATTCTGAGCCTTTTAAAACAGTCACTTTGAGAGCATAAGACATGTTCAAGGTCACAGAGTTCTTCTCAGGTTTCTATTAACTGTCCCAGTTTGCCCAGGACTGGAGGCAGGACTCCCAACAAGCATGATGTTGAGTGCTAATACCAGCAAAGTCTGGGGTAGTCTATAGGTTGGCCACTGAACTTCCTATTACTTGGCTCATGTTAGAACTCTGTGCTGGGAATGGACTGTATAGTTGTCAGCTACAAATTGGCACTCACCTGTCAACTACAAATTGGCACTTGCCAAGAGCATTTGCCAGTGACTGAACAATAGCAAGGGCATTTGTCATCTGCTTGTGCTGCTGCAGCTGCTGACCTTCGACATCCCCTGAAGGGAATTCAGGGTGGAGAGTGAGGCACTCTGTTCTCCAGGGAAACTGATGGAACAGGTCTATAGATAGTTAGATATTTTTAGGAACTGATTTCATGATCCTAATCCTTGTAAGGCCTCATATCTAGAAAAGCACTAAATCCCTTCATGGTGACATCAGCTCCTCATGTCATGACTAACACAAGACCTTTTGCAAGTAAGCGCTTGATTGTATTGAACTCCCCCTTTACCAAAATCTTACTGTTGCCCTACCCCACTGCCCTTTTGGAGTAGTCTCTCAGAGTTATTTGCAGTGCTATCCCCTGGGCTGCAGTCCTTATTTTGACCCAAATAAAGCTTAACTTGTAGCTTTCACATTGTGCATCTTTTTAGTCAACATAGTATATGATCAATTATTTATATCTTTTTGAGCCAACAAATTTTGATTCTTCAGAATTGTTGGCTTTTTGAAATAAATATTTAGACCCACGCCTCCCCCCTGACAATGGATTTTCAAGGTGGGTGAAAAGTCTGATGTAAAAAATGAGAAGTGTTCACCAGTTATAGAGTTTTCTTTTTAAGAGATTCAGAAACTAAATTAAAAAAAAAAATTGTTTTAAATCCAGAAGGATTTTATAGCCTTGCTGCTCAAAGCGCATCCACAGGATTAGCAATATTGGTATCACCAGAACTTGTTAGAAATGGACAAACCTATCCCACCCCAGACCTGCATCAGAATCTGCATTTCTGGAAGACTGTTGGGTGTCTGAAGCCATGACAGTTTGAGGAGCACTATTGCCCAGACATCTAAATGCAGAGTTCCAAAGAATAGCAAGAAGAGATAAGAAAGCCTTCTTCAGTGATCAATGCAAAGAAATAGAGGAAAACAACAGAATGGGAAAGACTAGGGATCTCTTCAAGAAAATCAGAGATACCAAAGGAACATTTCATGCAAAGATGGGCACGATAAAGGACAGAGATGGTGTGGACCTAACAGAAGCAGAAGATATTAAAAAGAGGTGGCAAAAATACACAGAAGAACTGTACAAAAAAGAGCTTCACGACCCAGATAATCATGATGATGTGATCACTGACCTAGAGCCAGACATCCTGGAATGTGAAGTTAAGTGGGCCTTAGAAAGCATCACTACGAACAAAGCTAGTGGAGGTGATGGAATTCCAATGGAGCTATTCCAAGTCCTGAATGATAATGCTGTGAAAGTGCTACACTCAATATGCCAGCAAATTTGGAAAACTCAGCAGTGGCCACAAGATTGGAAAAGGTCAGTTTTCATCCCAATCCCAAAGAAAGGCAATGCCAAGGAGTGCTCAAACTACCGAACAATTGCACTCATCTCACCCGCTAGTAAAGTAATGCTCAAAATTCTCCAAGCCAGGCTTCAGCAATATGTGAACCGTGAACTTCCTGATGTTCAAGCTGGTTTTAGAAAAGGCAGAGGAACCAGAGATCAAATTGCCAACATCCGCTGGATCATGGAAAAAGCAAGAGAGTTCCAGAAAAACATCTATTTCTGCTTTATTGACTATGCCAAAGCCTTTGACTGTGTGGATCACAATAAACTGTGGAAAATTCTGAAAGAGATGGGAATACCAGACCACCTGATCTGCCTCTTAAGAAATCTGTATGCAGGTCAGGAAGCAACAGTTAGAACTGGTCATGGAACAACAGACTGGTTCCAAATAGGAAAAGGAGTACGTCAAGGCTGCATATTGTCACCATGTTTATTTAACTTATATGCAGAGTACATCATGAGAAATGCTGGACTGGAAGAAACACAAGTTGGAATCAAGATTGCCAGGAGAAATATCAATAACCTCAGATATGCAGATGACACCACTCTTATGGCAGAAAGTGAAGAGGGGCTAAAAAGCCTCTTGATGAAAGTGAAAGTGGAGAGTGAAAAGGTTGGCTTAAAGCTCAACATTCAGAAAACGAAGATCATGGCATCTGGTCCCATCACTACATGGGAAATAGATGGAGAAACAGTGGAAACAGTGTCAGACTTTATTTTTCTGGGCTCCAAAATCACTACAGATGGTGACTGCAGCTATGAAATTAAAAGACACTTACTCCTTGGAAGGAAAGTTATGACCAACCTAGATAGCATATTCAAAAGCAGAGACATTACTTTGCCAACAAAGGTTCGTCTAGTCAAGGCTATGGTTTTTCCTGTGGTCATGTATGGATGTGAGAGTTGGACTGTGAAGAAGGCTGAGCGCCAAAGAATTGATGCTTTTGAACTGTGGTGTTGGAGAAGACTCTTGAGAGTCCCTTGGACTGCAAGGAGATCCAACCGGTCCATTCTGAAGGAGATCAGCCCTGGGATTTCTTTGGAAGGAATGATGCTAAAGCTGAAACTCCAGTACTTTGGCCACCTCATGCGAAGAGTTGACTCATTGGAGAAGACTCTGATGCTGGGAGGGATTGAGGGCAGGAGGAGAAGGGGACAACAGAGGATGAGATGGCTGGATGGCATCACTGACTCGATGGATGCTAGTCTGAGTGACCTCCGGGAGCTGGTGATGGACAGGGAGGCCTGGCGTGCTGTGGTTCATGGGGTCGCAAAGAGTCGGACACGACTGAGCGACTGATCTGATCTGATCTGATCTGATTGCCCAGACAGGGTAAAGAGGGAACAAACCTCCATAAAATCATTTGATAGAGTTATAAAAATAAAAACATTCCTGCAAGTCAAAGCTTTTTGACCAAAGAAATGAAAGACATTATTATAATTGATGTTGTTGTGCCTTGTGAATTCTAGTTTCATAGTCAAGGAAGATATAAAATGTAATTCAAGTCTAAATGAGAAAAAGCAAGTTTCTGACATATGAGGAGAAGTCTGTTTTGGAGTGGGAGATTTCAGGGGCCAATAAATACACATGTGTGGGTCAATTTGGTATTGGGATGTACTAGTCTGGGACTAAGCAAGTTCCAAAGGGGTATGTACATGATTTCCTTTTGTAACATGATCTGGGGAGCTGTCAGCATTGGGACTCTACCAGATAATAAAGAGATAAAGGATTTTATAGAAGACAGCATTCCAGGCCAAGAGGACAGCACAAACACCCTTTGGCAAAAGGAAAGCAAAGCAAAACCAAAAAGGGTGATAAGCAAAAAGTAACTAAAAGTTTTCTAAATCTGTGTCTCTGCTTTGTAAGTAAGTTCATTTGTATCATTTCTTTTTACATCCATATGTAAGGGTTGTCATATGATATTTCTCCTTCTCTATCTGACTTATTTCACCCCGTATGATGCTCTCTAGGTCCATCCATGGAGAAGGCAATGGCACCCCACTCCAGTACTCTTGCCTGGAGAAACTCATGGATGGAGAAGCCTGGTAGGCTGCAGTCCATGGGGTCGCAAAGAGTCAGACACGACTGAGCGACTTCACTTTCACTTTTCACCTTCATGCATTGGAGAAGGAAATGGCAGCCCACTCCAGTGTTCTTGCCTGGAGAATCCCAGGGATGGGGGAGCCTGGTAGGCTGCCATCTATGGGGTTGCACAGAGTCGAACACGACTGAAGTGACTTAGCAGTAGCAGCAGCAACAGGTCCATCCATGTTGCTGGGGGGAATGGACATTTAATGAATTTGGGAAGGTCATGTACATACTGCTGTATTTAAAATGGATAATCAACAAAAACTTATTTCATAGCACATGGAGCGCTGCTCAATGTTATGTGCCAGCCTGGATGGGAGGGGATTTTGGGGGAGAATCGATACATGTATATATATGGCTGAGTTCCTTCACTGTTCACCTGAAACTGTCACAACATTGTTATTTGGCTATACCGTAATCCAAAATATTTTTGGTGTTAAAAAAATGTTTTTTTAAAAAAGTAACTAAAAGTGAAATCTAAATGGATGACCATAACATGGTAAATTGAAATAATATAAAGATTTAAAGGCTTTGCTTCCTAAAACAGATGTAACAGCAAATACAATAGAAGTCTGAATCCAAAATTCTAAATACTTCAAATGGGAGAGCCAGGAGACTGAGTACAAAGTTTTATTTGTGTATGTATGCATGAACATTTATGAATAGGAAACATATAGCCTTCTTTTTGCCCATGGGGCATAAATTTCCAGGAAGGGATTAGGCATATGGACACAAAGAAGACACTAAGATTCCTTGAAGTGAATGAGGAAACGACAAAAGAAGAAAATTTAAGTGGTTTTCAATGAAAAAATAGTCTCCTAACTAAACCAAGTGTCAAAAAGGCAATAAAAATACAAAGTACAAGTTATTTAGATATAAGCACAACAATCAAGAATACTTCATTCTTATCAAAACTGGGATGCAGCTGAATGCGAAGAAAATATATAGCTTTAAATAGTTTTATTTTTTAATTGAATATAATTAAATTCATGTCTCAAAATTCCCAAAGGAATTAAGGGGCCTAATGAAATAAAATGAACTTAAAAAAGGATAGAAAAAACATGAAATAAATTGGCTAGTAATCAATTTATACATTAGCTAATTCAACAAACATTTATTGAATAGTGCCTAGGAGTTGTCTTTGTTGTTGTTTGCTTTTTCCCACTTTTCTAGACTCAGTGAATACAGCAGTGAAGGAAAACCATTACCAAATAGATGAACAAAAAATAATCGATGAATAAGTGATGTAGATATTTCACCTTCAGTGAGAAGGAGCATAACTCCCTACTCTCCAAGTATAATATAGAAAGGAGGTGGGGGAATAGTAACTTTACTGTAGAGAAACCAGAAAATCATTAATCAGCCAGGTGATCAAGATAAACATCAACTGTGATCTATTCTGTTCGCAGTATTTACCTTTGATAGGATGTGGCGACAATGTCACTTTATCACCGTGGGTTTCCTCCTCAAGCCCCATAACCCCAGTGTAATCATGAAAGAAAATCAGACACGTTTCAAGAGAAGAGCATCCTACAAATTGCCTGAACAGTACTTTTCTAAACTGTCAAGGTTATGAAAAACAAGGAAACACTGAGACACTGTGGTAGCTAAGAGGAACCTGAAGAGTCAGGGCAATCAAATGTCAGTGTGGTATCCTGGAAAGGATCTTGGAACAGAAAAAGAGCAGTAAGTAAAACTAAGGAAATTAAGGGATTCCCTGGTGGTCCAGTGGTTAAGACAGTGGTTAAGCAGTTAAGCAGTTTCACTGCTGGGGGCACAGGTTCAATCCCTGGTTGAGAAACTAAGACCCTGCAAGCCATGTGGAAGAGTCAAAAAAGAAAAAAAAAATACTGAAATTCAAATAAAGTATGATGATAGTAAGTTAATAAAAATAATAATGTATCATTAATTGTGACCAACATAGCATCCTTATGTAAGATGCTAATAACAGAGGAAACTAGATACAGAGTATACGGGACATTACTTTGCCAAAAAAACGTCCATCTAGTCAAGGCTATGGTTTTTCCAGTAGTCATGTATGGATGTGAGAGTTGGACTATAAAGAAAGCTGTGCACTGAAGAATTGATGCTTTTGAACTGTGGTGTTGGAGAAGACTCTTGAGAGTCCCTTGGACTGCAAAGAGATCCAACCAGTCCATCCTAAAGGAGATCAGTCCTGGGTGTTCACTGGAAGGACTGATGTAGAAGCTGAAACTCCAATACTTTGGCCACCTGATGCAAAGAGCTGACTCATTGGAAAAGACCCTGATGCTGGGAAAGATTGAGGGCAGGAGGAGAACGGGACGACAGAGGTTGAGATGGTTGGATGGCATCACCTACTCAGTGGACATGGGTTTGGGTGAACTCCAGGAGCTGGTGATGGACAGGGAGGCCTGGGGTCACAAAGAGTAGGACATGGCAGAGCGACTGAGCTGAACTGTTATGGAATTCTCTGCCCTAGCTGGTCATGCTTTTCTGTAAACTTAAAAATGTTCTAACAAAGTCTATTAGAAATTTTAAAAATAAGTGTATGCTGTGTGCTGTGCTTAGTTGCTCATTTGTGTCTGACTCTTTGTGACCCCATGGACTGTAGCCCTGTCAGGCTTCCCTGTCCATGGGGATTCTTCAGGCAAGAATACTGGAGTGGGTTGCTGTTTCCTTCTCCAGGGGATCTTCCCAACCCTGAGATCAAACCCATGTCTCACGCATTACAGTTGGATACTTTACCATTTGAGCCACCAGGAAAGCAAAGTTACAAAGAATGTGAGATAGGGTAACCTAACATGACGTCCTGGGATGGGAGGATGGCTGGGAAGAGTGATCAGCAAAATTTCCTCTGCGGCATTTGAGCTGAGACTCCCATAATGAAGGAGGGAGAGCTCAGGGAGCAATCTGAGGGGAGATGTTCCAGAGAGAGGGACAACATAAAAATAAAAAAGCAAATGAGCAATTAAATTGAAAGCTGGTTATTCAGGAAGACAAAACAAGCAACTCTCTGGTATCCTGATTAATGAAAAAAGATAAAAGTATACAATGCAAAGACTAAGAAATAAGATATTGATGTATATTGAGAAACGAAAAGATTATGTGTAATTCACTGACATTGCATTGGGAACTGAATTTTTTTTTAAGTAAAATACAGATGACTAAAAGTAATAAGGCTGAAGAAAATAGAATAAAATAAATTTAAAATATTGCTGCAGATCTATTGTTTAAAAGTAAGCAAATAAACAGTCCATGGAATTCTCCAGGCAAGAATAGTGGAGTAGGTAGCCATTTCCTCCTCCAAGGGATTTTCCCGACTCAAGGATCAAACCCATGTCTCCTGCATTGCAGGCAGATTCTTTACCATCTGAACCACCAGGGAAGCCCTGTAAAATTTTAAGCAATAGACAATTCATATATAATTCAAATTATGTCAGAGAAAAGAAAACACATTTTATAATTAAAGCCAGTATATCTTAATACTGAAGCCTGATAAACCTGGCATAGACAAAGAAATTTCAATTTTATTTAAAAAGTTGAATGTATTAAATAGAATGTTAGTAAATTGTTTTCAGCCTTATAATAAACTATGATCAAGTATAGTTTATTTTAGTTATATAAGGGTGAATCAGCATTTCTATTCATTGAATTTATATTAACAAATCAAAACAAAAATATGTAATTATATCATTAGATGCTGAAATCACTTACAACACTTTTGCAAGAATCTTGACTTTAAGTAAAAGAAATACCACTGGAAGCTTCGTAAGCATGAGAAACTGTTTACTAGAAACCAAAACAAACCATATTCATATTAAAGTCATAAATATCTCCCTCATTGCTATACTTTTCATCACTTTAGAGCAGCTAGCAGATGTAATAAGATGTGAAAATGAAATATATATATATATATATAAATATTGGGAAATACTTTATAAAACAATAATTATTCATTAAATTGTGCATATAGATATATAGAACATTCAAGATACACAGCACAATCTTTTAAAAAGTTCAGAGACTATATTAAGGCAACAGAGAAATAAGATAAAGACAAACAAACAGTAATACTATCTATACTACACAGTAACAAGAAAGAAAATAAAAATCTCAAAACTATTTTTTTTTTATTTTTGAGAGAGAGAAATATCTGGCTAAATAAAATTTTGCTGCATCATGGAAATAGTTTTATTTTTTAGGAAAGTTATAACCAACCTAGATAGCATATTCAAAAGCAGAGACATTACTTTGCCAACAAAGTTCCATCTAGTCAAGGCTATGGTTTTTCCAGTGGTCATGTATGGATATGAGAGTTGGACTGTGAAGAAAGCTGAGCGCCGAAGGATTGATGCTTTTGAACTGTGGTGTTGGAGAAGACTCTTGAGAGTCCCTTGGACTGCAAGGAGATCCAATCAGTCCATTATGAAGGAGATCAGTCCTGGGTGTTTTTTGGAAGGAATGATGCTAAGCTGAAACTCCAGTACTTTGGCCACCTCATGTGAAGAGTTGACTCACTGGAGAAGACTCTGATGCTGGGAGGGATTGGGGGCAGGAGGAGAAGGGAAGGACAGAGGATGAGATGGCTGGATGGCATCACTGACTCAATGGACATGAGTCTGAGTGACCTCCAGGAGTTGGTGATGGACAGGGAGGCCTGGTGTGCTGTGATTCATGGGGTCGCAAAGAGTTAGACACAACTGAGCGACTGAACTGAACTGAACTGAAATTCATGTATCCAATTCTGCTGAGATGACCAAGTACCAATAAGACATAAAAGAAACCAGTACTGCATTTGACAGAACCTCAGAATATTGAAATAATAATTCCCCAGAAGGCAAACATCAACAGAACTCAGCTATTCTGCCAAGCTAATCGGTCCCACTGCCCGTGTTTCCTATGTTTAAACTCTCTGTTTCTAGTTGTCTTCAGATATAATAATCTGTTCCCAGCATAGAATTAATTACTGTGTGCTGATGAGATATGTTAACCACCTCCCACTCCCACCTCTGGGCTTTCAGCTTAAAGAGGAGAGAGAAAGCTATTTCCAAGGTACACAGCTTGGAAGCCTGAAGGCTGTCTCTTTGATGTGGCCTTTTGGTTTTACTGACTCATCCTCAGAGAAAACATGCTGAAGTTGTTGCAAAGATCATCTGAGATCTCTGTAGTGGTCAGCAATAATACATCTCTTTACAGTGCCTGCCTGCATCAACCCAGAAGCACAGAAAACCAGGATAACCTGCTTAAGTGAGTTGTGCTTTCCAGAGCAGAACAAGGTTTGTATTTTGTACATAAAGGAAAGGATTCTTTTTAT
This sequence comes from Tragelaphus eurycerus, assembly GCA_935064755.1. Classification (NCBI taxonomy): domain Eukaryota; kingdom Metazoa; phylum Chordata; class Mammalia; order Artiodactyla; family Bovidae; genus Tragelaphus; species Tragelaphus eurycerus. Next base: position 33,698,846 of record CAKXYN010000013.1, read on the forward strand.
TTTACTTTTTAGCTATTACACCTAAACCTCAAAAGTAAAGATTTCTTCCTATTACCAATATCAAACAGGGAGATGCAGAGTGGAAGTGATGCTAATAAAGAAGAAAGTGAGAGGTGAGAAAACAATTTCCTTTATCACGAAAGCAAGAACAAGGAGTAAGTTTTCCATGCAAAAGAAGAAGAATCAAATCTATTTATGTGAAAATAAAAATTAAGAAAGCACAACCCAAGAACCCAAGAGTTGTTAGTGAGTATAACTTTTGAGTAAAATTGTCCATGTAAGAGACGGTCCTATTGAGAAGAAATAAATATGTTTCCCTCTGAAACATATACATTTTGCCAAACACTTGAATCAGATAAATATCCAAGTCATGGAATCTATCACTACATCATTCCTTAACCTTAGCAAGTTAAGTTGAAAAATGACTTATCTGTAAGTGCCTAATGTTGCCCACAGTAAGAGCTCATTAAACTGTGAAGAGGGAATATCACCATTTACAGTCAAACTGCACAGCTAATACTACTGCATTATCTGTATCATGCAACAAGCTTAGCATCATTACAGTTTCATGAGATACAATAAAAATTGTTTATTAATTATTCATATTTTGTTTCTAGTATACAGGACCTAAAAAATATATACAAGAGAAACAGAAGTGTTGTTACCCTAAACATGTAGTTTTGTCAACAGAAGACTCAGTGGAGCTTCAAAACATTGGATTTCAGACCTCATAACACCACGACCGAGGAAGGATGGCGGTGAGGGCCAGCGCACTAAGCACGGCGGATAAGAGCTACCCCACGACCGAGGTCAGGAAGGGCGGCGGTGAGGAGAGACCCCTCGTCCAAGGTAAGGTGCGATGGCTGTGCTTCGCTGGCTGGGAGCAGCCAGGAGCAGCCAGGGTGAGATACCCCACGCCCAAGGTAAGAGAAACCCAAGTAAGACAGTAGGTCTTGAAAGAGGGCATCAGAGGGCAAATGCACTAAAACCATTCTCACAGAAAACTAGTCAATCTAATCACACAAGGACCACACCCTTGTCTAACTCAATGAAATTAAGCCATGCCCGAGGGGCAACCTGGGATGGGTGGGTCATGGTGGACAGATATGACAGGGTGTGGTCCGCTGGAGAAGGGAATGGCAAACCACTTCAGTATTCTTGCCTTGAGAACCCCATGAACAGTATGAAAAGACAAAATGATAGGATACTGAAAGAGAAACTCCCCAGGTCAGTAGGGGCCCAATATGCTACTGGAGATCAGTGGAGAAATAACTCCAGAAAGAATGAAAGGATGGAGCCAAAACAAAAAGAATACCCAGCTGTGGATGTGTCTGGTGATAGAAGCAAAGTCCAATGCTGTAAAGAGCAATACTGCATAGGAACCTGGAATGTCAGGTCCATGAATCAAGGCAAATTGGAAGTGGTCAAACAAGAGATGGCAAGAGTGAATGTCGACATTCTAGGAATTAGCGAACTAAAATGGACTGGAATGGGTGAATTTAACTCGGATGACCATTATATCTACTACTGTGGGCAGGAATCCCTCAGAAGAAATGGAGTGGCCATCATGGTCAACAAAAGAGTCAGAAATACAGTACTTGGATGCAATCTCAAAAATGACAGAATGATTTCTGTTCGTTTCCAAGGCAAACCATTCAATGTCACAGTAATCCAAATCTATGCCCCAACCAGTAACGCCTTAGAAGCTGAAGTTGAAAGGTTCTATGAAGACCTACAAGACCTTTTAGAACTAACACCCAAAAAAGATGTCCTTTTCATTATAGGGGACTGGAATGCAAAAGTAGGAAGTCAAGAAACACCTGGAGTAACAGGCAAATTTGGCCTTGGAATACGGAATGAAGCAGGGCAAAGACTAATAGAGTTTTGCCAAGAAAATGCACTGGTCATAGCAAATACCCTCTTCCAACAACACAAGAGAAGACTCTACACATGGACATCACCAGATGGTCAACACCGAAATCAGATCGATTATATTCTTTGCAGCCAAAGATGGAGAAGCTCTATCCAATCAGCAAAAACAAGACCAGGAGCTGACTGTGGCTCGGACCATGAACTCCTTATTGCCAAATTCAGACTGAAATTGAAGAAAGTAGGGAAAACTACTACACCATTCATGTATGACCTAAATCAAATCCCTTATGATTATACAGTGGAAGTGAGAAATAGATTTAAGGGCCTAGACTGATAGATAGAGTGCCTGATGAACTATGGAATGAGGTTCGTGACATTGTACAGGAGACAGGGATCAAGACCATCCCCATGGAAAAGAAATGCAAAAAAGCAAAATGGCTGTCTGGGGAGGCCTTACAAATAGCTGTGAAAAGAAGAGAAGCGAAAAGCAAAGGAGAAAAGGAAAGATATAAACATCTGAATGCAGAGTTCCAAAGAATAGCAAGAAGAGATAAGAAAGCCTTCTTCAGTGATCAATGCAAAGAAATAGAGGAAAACAACAGAATGGGAAAGACTAGGGATCTCTTCAAGAAAATCAGAGATACCAAAGGAACATTTCATGCAAAGATGGGCACGATAAAGGACAGAGATGGTGTGGACCTAACAGAAGCAGAAGATATTAAGAAGAGGTGGCAAGAATACACAGAAGAACTGTACAAAAAAGAGCTTCACGACCCAGATAATCATGATGATGTGATCACTGACCTAGAGCCAGACATCCTGGAATGTGAAGTCAAGTGGGCCTTAGAAAGCATCACTACGAACAAAGCTAGTGGAGGTGATGGAATTCCAGTGGAGCTATTCCAAGTCCTGAATGATGATGCTGTGAAAGTGCTACACTCAATATGCCAGCAAATTTGGAAAACTCAGCAGTGGCCACAAGATTGGAAAAGGTCAGTTTTCATCCCAATCCCAAAGAAAGGCAATGCCAAGGAGTGCTCAAACTACCGAACAATTGCACTCATCTCACCCGCTAGTAAAGTAATGCTCAAAATTCTCCAAGCCAGGCTTCAGCAATATGTGAACCGTGAACTTCCTGATGTTCAAGCTGGTTTTAGAAAAGGCAGAGGAACCAGAGATCAAATTGCCAACATCCGCTGGATCATCGAAAAAGCAAGAGAGTTCCAGAAAAACATCTATTTCTGCTTTATTGACTATGGCAAAGCCTTTGACTGTGTGGATCACAATAAACTATGGAAAATTCTGAAAGAGATGGGAATACCAGACCACCTGATCTGCCTCTTAAGAAATCTGTATGCAGGTCAGGAAGCAACAGTTAGAACTGGTCATGGAACAACAGACTGGTTCCAAATAGGAAAAGGAGTAAGTCAAGGCTGCATATTGTCACCATGTTTATTTAACTTATATGCAGAGTACATCATGAGAAATGCTGGACTGGAAGAAACACAAGTTGGAATCAAGATTGCCAGGAGAAATATCAATAACCTCAGATATGCAGATGACACCACTCTTATGGCAGAAAGTGAAGAGGGGCTAAAAAGTCTCTTGATAAAGTGAAAGTGGAGAGTGAAAAGGTTGGCTTAAAGCTCAACATTCAGAAAACGAAGATCATGGCATCTGGTCCCATCACTGCATGGGAAATAGATGGGGAAACAGTGGAAACAGTGTCAGACTTTGTTTTTCTGGGCTCCAAAATCACTGCAGATGGTGACTGCAGCCATGAAATTAAAAGACGCTTACTCCTTGGAAGGAAAGTTATGACCAACCTAGATAGCATATTCAAAAGCAGAGACATTACTTTACCAACAAAGGTTCGCCTAGTCAAGGCTATGGTCTTTCCTGTGGTCATGTATGGATGTGAGAGCTGGACTGTGAAGAAGGCTGAGTGCCGAAGAATTGATGCTTTTGAACTGTGGTGTTGGAAAAGACTCTTGAGAGTCCCTTGGACTGCAAGGAGATCCAACCAGTCCATTCTGAAGGAGATCAATCCTGGAATTTCTTTAGAAGGAATGATGCTGAAGCTGAAACTCCAGTATTTTGGCCACCTCATGCGAAGAGTTGACTCATTGGAGAAGACTCTGATGCCGGGAGGGATTGAGGGCAGGAGGAGAAGGGGACGACAGAGGATGAGATGGCTGGATGGCATCACTGACTCGATGGATGCGAGTCTGAGTGACCTCCGGGAGCTGGTGATGGACAGGGAGGCCTGGCGTGCTGCGGTTCATGGGGTCACAAAGAATCGGGACACGACTGAGCGACTGATCTGATCTGATCTGAACAGCACTGATCACTTGAGCACTTTAAGAGTTCCACCCTGCCCTTCCCACAGGCTGCTCAGATATTCCCATTGCCTGTTGTCATTTCTAAGCCAGGGATAAACAAACCATCAAGATTACCATCCTCTGCACAAAGTCAGCTCCGAATGCAATTCTGTCAGGTAGCATATTAAGGCCAATCTTTTAACCATCAAACTAGCCCTGCTACATACCTGCTCGTGAAGGTGGTGTGTTAATTTCACTGATATCTAACTCCCCTGACAGCTCAGTAGTAAATGGTAAGTATTTTATTCATCATGATAGTCTCAGAACCTGGAGCAGTATTTGGATCATGCATGCATGCATACTCAGTTGTGTCTGACTCTTTGTGACCCCATGGACTGTAGCCCACCGGGTTCCTCTGTTGATGGGATGCTCCAGGCAAGAATACTGGAGTGGGTTGCTATTTTTTCCGGCAGGGGGAACCTTTCTGACCCAGGGCTTGAATCTACATTTCCTATAGCTCCTGCATGAACAGACAGACTCTTTATCACTGAACCACCTGGCAAGCCCTACCTGGCACATAGAAGACAATACATACTTCTGTTGAATGGAGCCTATAAGAATCTTTGAACTTTGTCTATCTGTAAAATGAGGATATTATAATTTCTTTAACTACTTCTGCATTGTTTCTTCTTTTACTACCATATTAAACATTGCTGGGATTAATACTTGATTCATGTAACTTTTCCATATTTTGAGTTCTCAAAAGAAGAATTAATGGGCCAAAGAATCAGAACATTTTTAAGATTCTTGCCAAATGACTTACATGGACAATGTCATAAGTAAACAAGAAAAAATAAATTTTACCACTTGTCATGATGATTAGCTATTAAAGGTTTTTAAAAGAGTGGATAACTTGAGGGGAGAATGAAATGCTAATAATATTTTGTTGTAATTTGAATGGAATTAATTTTGTAAATTGAACAGTTTTTTCTGTTTATAGTTTCTTTTATTTTTTTGGTCCATCAGCTGAAGAACTACACCCATTCTGTGTACGGGAGTCTTTCCCAGATACTTCATTAAACTTTGGCACCATAACTTTTTCAACAGTTTGGTTCCTTTGATATTCCTTCTCAAAAGTACAACAGGAGCCTTGAAAGCTGAAATTTAGGTGATCTTAATACTTCTATTGCCAAGGATCTCTTTACTCAATGGACTTATATGATAGACCAGGGCCCAATGGCACCCCACTCCAGTACTCTTGCCTGGAAAATCCCATGGATGGAGGAGCCTGGTAGGCTGCAGTCCATGGGGTCGCTAGGAGTCAGACACGACTGAGCGACTTCACTTTATTTTTTCACTTTCATGCATTGGAGAAGGAAATGGCAACCCACTCCAGTGTTCTTACCTGGAGAATCCCAGGAACGGGGGAGCCTGATGGGCTGCCATCTATGGGGTCGCACAGAGTCGGACACGACTGAAGCGACTTAGCAGCAGCAGTAGCAGCAGGGCCCCTAAGATTATTTACACGTGTGTTGATAAATACCTTTGGAGGTTTTCATTCTGGCAGAATTAGTAAATTATTTGGTAGAGTCAGGCCAGTTTTATGAGCCATAAATGATAGCTGAAGTAAGTCACAGTCAGGGACCAGCCCACACAAAGAAACCCTATACCTACCAAAGCTTCAGTGCTAATACAATTGACAGCTGTCACCAAATCCTGTTATCTGTCTGGATAGAAAAGTGCTCAGCAACACACTGATAGCCCAGAAGGTAGAGAATTGAATTAAGGCCAACAAAAACCTTTGAGTGAACGGCAGATTCAAGATAATAGTGGAGTGATAAAATAAAACCTTCTCAGAAACCCAAGTCCTGATCAAATTGCTCTGTAAGTGCTTTGGGACTACTGGTCTATCTAACTTCTTTATGTTCATACAGCTCAAGTATTTTTGGTTTGGGGAATAGACCCATTCAGGAATGTGGAGAGAATCTAGGCAATTTGCAACAGGGCCCAAGGTGGAATCTGGTTGGTGAAGCTCAGAGGTTAGTATTATTGTATAAATGTTCATATGTGACTTCCAAAACAAGGCATTTTCATTGTTCTAGATATTCATTGCTTAAATGCTTGGAATGAAAGTAAAAGCCCAAGAATACTTATAAAAATATTTTAGATTTGAAAAGTCAAGCATTCTTAATGATGACCCAGGGTGTGCACAGTGAACTAAATGTTTAGTTCTTTCATTTCTATTTGGCTGAGCGATGCTTAATAAGAAGATACAGAGTATTTTTCAAATGTTCCTTTTCAAGAATCATTAATGTATAAAGAGCTAAATGTCAACCACAGAAAAGTCAACAACCACATTCTATAAAAAATTCATTTCAAGAGGAGTTTTGTCTCCTACTGGAGACCATAGCTGAGTGGAGGAGAGAAGATAAACTACAGTGGTTAAGAACAGAGACTGGAGATGGACAGCCTTAGTCTAATACCAGCTCAGCCTTTATTAGCTGTACAATTTGGGATGTGTTGCTAAATTCCATATTCCTCAATTTCCTTATCTGCAAAATGGGGTTGATAATAACATTATCAACCTCATAGTGTTGTGATGATGAAGTGAGTTAAATATGTAAGAACACTATGAGAAGTGTCCAGCACATAACACCAAATAGTCTCCATATGAGATTATTAATATCTTGTGAATAGTATATAAGTGTACTCTTTAGAACCAACATCATCAGGGTACATAGTAGGTGATTCATAAATAATTGCTGAATAAAAGGATGACTATAAAGACTTATCTACTAGGATTTCTTGAAAGGACAGCATTTCCTTGTGTCTTCAAAGTATGACAGTGCAACACAGGACTGACAATACAGGTACCTTTCAGAAACAATTCCAGGGTGCAGGGCACATGTACCTGAATGCAGTAACAGAATGAATAATGAGAGAGTGATGAACAGTATCAGATAAAAGACAAGGAAGAGTCTTAACGCAAATCTAAATGGCTGAATTAATGCGAGTACAATTTTCTTGGCATAGCCCAGGCCTGCCTTTCTACTCTTTACTGATAAAGCCATAACTATTACACCATCTGGAACAGGTCAAGATGAAGTGGAGATTCTGATCTCATCCTTAATTATTTCTTCATTCAAGTGGGGGTTGGAGAGTGGGTAGGAAAGTTTCAGGGAAGGATTTTTCAAATGACACAGATTCACTAATAAAATGCTCAGGAGCTGATGTAGGCCTATTTAATCTCCAAGACATCTGAAGCAACACAATGTGGGCAATGACTTCTTATCCTGGGAAATCCCAGAGTCGTTTTTAACTTTTTTTTTTTTTAATCCATGTACTTAGTAGTCACATCACTCACCACTAAAATGCAATTCTTATTTTTGGAGTTAGAAAGAGCAATGTATTTCCTAGGAACCGCAAGATAATAGGATGGCTAGACACACAGCTCACATCATTCAAAATGGAGACAGACTGGCTTTACCAAGGTGGAACATAGCCAGCCTCTACAGTGTTAATTATGATCTGGGTGTGGCATCACCATTTTCACCTTAGACACAATGGGGTACAAGAGTGGGCAAGGAAGTGAGTGAGATAATGAATGTATGATTGAATGAACACATACAATGAAGTTAGAGAAGGTGCTGACCTACAAAAGATTTTAGATGAAAGAGTCAGGGCTTTTTCCCATTCATCAAATTTTGTCAAGAATGGATTTCATTTTGGATATCAGCTTGTGGTTAGTGGCTACCATATTGGATGGTGAAGGCTAGGTGAATCCCCTTGACATCTCTATTCTTCTCTGTCTCCTTCACAATGTTTTTCTTTTTTAAAAAATCTGCTGCGTATCTATTGGGATGCCTCACTGGCTCCTGCTTATGTGACTCTGTATACCTTCTACAACTGTTTTGGGGACACCTGACATTCTACACTGCCAAAATCTAACCCTTTGTCTTCTCCAGTAAAACAGCTACTCTTCACTAGTTTATTACTTTGGTCACTGGCACTATCCTCCACTTAGTTTCCCAAGCAGGAACCATTCTCTCTCCCTGACCCCATCCAATTGGTAATCAATTCTTCCTACACTGATATTTCCCTTTCAAAAAACATTTCTTAAAGTCCATTCCCTATATCCCAACTATGACTGTACACTCTAAATGATCAATTATTTCTTATATTTTAACCAATATTCTTCTAGCTCAGGGAGTCTCACTTATGGCTGTATGTTAGAATCACATGGGGAATTGAAAACATGACCAGGGCTTGGATCCATTCCAAGAGATGTGGTTTTCTTCAGGATGGGGCAGGGCCTAGGCACTGCTGGATGAAGCACAAGCTGGAATCAAGATTGCTGGGAGAAATATCAATAACTCACATATGCAGATGAAACCACCCTTATGGCAGAAAGTAAAAAACTAAAGAGCCTCTTGATGAAAGTGAAAGAGGAGAGTGAAAAGTTGGCTTAAAGCTCAACATTCACAAAACTAAGATCATGGCATCCAGTCCCATCACGTCCTGGCAAATTGATGGGGAAACAGTGGAAACAGTGGCTGACTTTATCTTTTGGGGCTCCACTTCCAGTAGTCATGTATGGATGTGAGAATTGGACTATAAAGAAAGCTGAGCACCGAAGAATTGATGCTTTTGAACTGTGGTGTTGGAGAAGACTCTTGAGAGTCCCTTCGCCTGCAAGGAGATCCAACCAGTCCATCCTAAAGGAGATCAGTCCTGGGTGTTCATTGGAAGGACTGATGCTAAAGCTGAAACTCTAATACTTTGGCCAAATGAGTCAGCTCTTCGCTGACTCATTTGAAAAGACCCTGATGCTGGGAAAGATTGAGGGCAGGAGGAGAGGCAGATGACAGAGAATGAGATGGTTGGATGGTATCACCGACTCAATGGACATGAGTTTGGGTAAACTCTGGGAGTTGGTGATAGACAGGAAGGCCTGGTGTGCTGCAGTCCATGGGGTTGCAAAGAGTCAGACATGACTGAGTGACTGAACTGAACTGAATTGAATGTGACTTTAGTGGGGTCAGACTTCAGAATCACTCTTCTTGTTCTTATCTCTGGCTCTGGTTTTGTCCCCCTACAACCATACCCTGAAGGAGTACCAGGATGCTCCATCTATAATATTCATCTACCCATTCTGCCTAAATCTCTTCAGTGACTGCCCAATGTCTAGAAAGTCAATCCCAAATTCCTTAACTTTCTGTGGCCTCTCTACTTATGTCCTGACACTGCCTCACATCTTTTGTTCCACTTACTTCAGCCCTGGGCTCATTCTCTCTTCTTTATTCACCAGGTTGATCCCTATTCTTCACCTGGTGAGCACCTGGTTTAGTCACTCAGTCATGTCCGACTCTTGTGACCCCCATGGACTATAGCTCGCCAGGCTCGTCTGTCCATGGGATTCCCCAGGCAAGAATACTGTAGTGGGCTGCCATTTCTTTCCCCAGGGAATCTTCCCGACGCAGGAATTGAACCTGGGTCTCTTGCATTGCAGGCAGATTCTTTACTGAGTGCCTATTTATCCTTAAAGACTCAGCTTCAGCATCACACTTTTCTAAGAAGTTTTTTTCATTCTAACTTGCTTGTGTACCACTGCTCTGTGCGTGGCACACACTGTGCCTATCTCTATCAGCACATTTGTAAGCCATCATAAAATTGGGCACATACATGAATCGTCCACTTCCCTATGAGATGGTTTTCTCAGGATACTCATGCCCCATGCCTGCTGTCCCCTTTTCGTTAGTAACAGTGCCCCATTTTAGTCCCAAGGATGTCTTAACATGGATGGGAAACTGATAGTCATCCTACCTGTGAGATCACAGAGGCCAGTAACCCAGTTCTATCCTTTGCTCTAATCTCCATGCCTAATACAATTCCTAAAACTTGGTATATGTTTATATGCTCAAAAAATGAAGGAAGGAAGAAAGGTATTATGTAACTGGCAAGCAATCTTATCCTCTGCAGAAGCAACCTTTAGGAAAACCTATTGAAAAATCTAAATCAAGGTTTATCTCAAAGGAATGTCTGCACTCCTATATTCACTACGGCATTATTCATATTTGCCAAGATACAGAGTTAACTTGTGTCCATCCATGGATGAATGGATAGTGAACATGTGAGATATGTGTACATACATGTACACACACACATACAGACATATATACACACAGGAATGTTATTTGCTCTTACAAAAGAAGAAAATCTTGTCTTTTGTGACATGGATGATATTGGAGGACATTATGCTAAGTTCATTAAGCCAAGTTCATTAAGCCAGACACAGAAAGACAAATACTGAACGATCTCACTTGTACTTAGAATTTTAAAAAGTGAAACTCAAAGAACCAGAGAGCAGAATGGTGACTTCTAGGGCTAAAAGGTGAGGGAAATGAGGAGATTTGGTCAGAGAGTACAAAGTTTTAGTTTTTCAATATGATTCAGTTCTGGAAACCTAATACTATCTTGGTGACTACAGATAATAGCACTGCATTATAGACCTGAAATTTGCTAAGGAAGTAAATGTTCTTACCACATACACAAAAAAGATAACCAAGTGCTGTGCCAGATGTGTTAATTAGCTCAATTTTGGTAAGCTTTCACAATGCATACATATATCAAAACACCATGTTGTACACTGCAAACATACACAATTTTAATTTGTCAACCATATCGCAGTACATCTGGGAAAAGAGAGAGAGGTGATTAAATTTACAGAGCACAACAAAGAAACAGGGCTTCCCAGGTGGCTCAGTGGTAAAGAATCTGCCTGCAGTGCAGGAGACGTGGGTTCAATCCCTGGGTCAGGAAGATGCCCTGGAGAAGGAACTGGAAACCCACTCTGGTATTCTTCCTTGGGAAATCCCACAGGCAGAGGAGCATGGTGGGCCATAGTCCATGCAGTCGCAAGGGTTAGACACAACTCAGAGACTAGACCACCACCATCAAACAAGAAACAAACTGCAATTGCTCCTCAAAACTATGACTATAGAGTGTAAACTGTAGTTTTCTCAGCCTACCGTCACTTTGCATACTTCTGGGCATCCTCTGGACCATAGGGATATGGACAAGTCATCAGGTGGGTGAGGACCAAAATCTAGATGATTCCTGGGAATGACTCCAGCCTGTGTCTGTTCTCAAAAAGGCAAGAATGCTTTTTGTGGCCAAAGATTTGGGCTCTGGTGTCAGGCTACCTGCATTTGCATTGTGTTCTTCCACTGGGAGGGCACATGACTTGGGTAAGTTTATATAAACTCTCTAATTCAGCTTTACAATGGAGAATAATGTACCTACTCACAAAATCACAGAGAATTAAATGAGGAAAACTATGCAGGGAGATTATCATGATGCCTGTCACAGAGAAAGCCCCAGAGAAACAGTAACCCTTATGCTTTTACCTATTTTACTTATTGGACTTAAAATAATATTTCACTTGAAGAAGGGATTTGCTTGCATTAAAAAGAAATACTTTGTGAAAGCACGGTGCTAGAAATGTTTGACTATAGAGATTTCAATCTGACTCTCCCTTGGGATCTTTGTAACTTGAGTGGCTGATGGAGCCAGTGTTACTCCTTTCCTCTGCAATTCAGAGACTCAAGCCCATGCCTTGCCTGCTCCCTAGAACATGTTAGTGGCAAAAAATAAAATAAAATAAAAACCAGCGACCCATGACTTAAATTTCAGAGCAAGCCACAGGTGCTGATGGGTGCCAGCTTCTAGCAGCATGGCATAGAAAGAAATGGCTCTTGCCAGTGTTGGGAATATGACTGCAATATACCTATTGCAAATATTTACCTTTTTAGCTGGAATACCAGGGGACACTAGGGTTTCTGTTTAAACAGAGCTTTGAGGCAGAACTCATTGAAATGACATGGAAAGCTTTGCATAAATCAACTCTTCTATGATTATATTTGTAATACATCATGCCATCAGACTGCAAAATAAAGTTTGGGAGGACAAAATAGTCCCAGTTATTTATATATAAGTCTTGTTCCCAAAGTAGATTCATGGATAACTTTGCATAAAATATAATAGGAGATATTTCATTCTTGGAAAAGGGGACTATCAATAGGGTTAAAAAGCAATGGAATTTGGGGGTTACAGTCTAGGGATTACAGCAGATGTCTTTGGAGTCAGACACACGTTTGAGAAAATAAAGCATTTTGAGTATTAAGAACCTAAAATAGATGCAATAAGCCTTAACTCTGATAGTAATAATAGTAGTAATTATTAAAAATTTTATTTTATATTGGAGTATACTTGATTTACAATGTTGCATTGGTAATTATTAATAATATTATTTTACAAAATTCTAGCAAAGATGATTAGGTTTATTTTTCATCTTATCCTATGTTATTTTTTCCTGCTGCTGTTTTTTTGTGATTTTTAGATCAATCCCCAAATATTCACATAGACTACAATCATTTCAATATTCTCCAAGGAGTTAGCGGATCACACCAAACTATGAAAATGAGATTGAGGTATCTGTGTTTTTATGACCAGAAGGCAAGATAACTTGTCCTAAAACTGTTTGATCTTGTTATCATTTCTGCTGAATACTTTGAGTCACGCAAGGGTCCAGAATGTCTTTTATTCAAAGGCTTTCAGAAGAGAGATTACATCGACAGGAATTCAGAGCAAGCTGCTGAAAAGCTGTATTAATCTAGATCTTGGGCTATTACACTAAATATTTGACAGGAATCCAAATTTTCCTGTAGCCTTCCACTAAGAAGATAATCTTTCATAATTTTAACTGTGAAAGGGGAGGACTTGAGCTTTTGAAATGGAAAGGGTGAGCCTAATTGAATTTCCTTCTTTGGTTTCTTATTAAAGATGAGACTAGATTGAATCATATTCAATTAATGATTATATGTAGACATATTTATATTAGCAGAGGTCAAAAATAAAATTAACAAAGCTAGAAAAAGATGTAGGAGGCAACGGCATCGATTCAACACTTAAAGGGCCAGGCATATGTAAGAGCAAAGACCTATTTCAATGCCATATATTTATGTGATTTTTGGAACAGGCTGGGCCATTGTTTTTCATCAGCTCAAGAACTGAGTGGAAAATTGTATGATACTGAGCATCACCCTTGAGGGGAAAAATAAACTTATAAATGCCTCAAAGGATAATCAGGACATACGATTCTGACCTGTGCCCTCTCCTAACTACCCACCAGATACACTACAATCCTGGTAGTTGTTGACCCAAGGGACACCCATCATGCTCCCTTCTCAGCCCACCCACCTGTTTCCCAGCCACCTCAGCTCAGTTTTAAGACTGTCGTCTTCCACAAGGTTCTAGTAACCACAGAAGCACATTTTATGAACTAATAATTGTGATATGAGATCTGACAAGCACATTCAAATATTTAAAAACTGGAACTGTCGAAGAGTGCAATCTCTATAATTACCATCTCCATAAAACTCTCCCTTCTGTAAACTTTTCTGGGATACTTTTTCTTCTGTATCTTAAACACTGGCATTTTAACAGATAATAGACTTATATCTCGATTTGTATAGTGTACCCATGGCAGTGGTGTGAGTGCTTCTAGGGCAGACTGACTCTTCTTAGGTGACCACAGTACAAAACATACAGTAGGAGCTTAATTACTATTTCTTTAAATGCAGTTGATGTATGTGTGTGTATTTTTTTTTTTTTTTTTGAGGGGAGGAAGTGGTACTAGTTTGGGAGCCAGAATCTGGAATTTTCATCCCATCCCTGACCTTTGACATGTGTGTGAGCCTGAATCAGTTTCCATATCTGTAGAATGGGCATAATAATCCATAATGATGCCCACATTGTGATGATGTTATATGACATTTGTGCAGTGTCTGGTGTACAGTGGAAGTTCAATTCATGTTCATTCCCTTGTTGAACAGAAACCCTGACTCAAGAAAGATTTGGGGATATGAGGACTGGAGGGCAGTACTCATGAGCAAGGACATTGGAGCCAGACTGCCTAAGTTCAAACCCCAATCCTAAACCTTCTGGCTGTGGAATCTGGGGCAAACTGCTTAACATCTGTACGTCTTAGAGTCCTCACTTGTGAAATATGGATACTACCAGTATCCATGTCCCTAGAGAGTGAGGGTTACATGAGTTAACACCTGTACATCCCTTATGAGTGCTGAAACAGACAAGTATGTGGCTTTAGTATTACTAAGGATGACCCTACCTAAGACACACAAATGAACTTAGTTTATTTTAAAGTCTTTGAAACTCTGGATCTATAGTTCTGCAAAGAAAACATATATACTCTTTCCTTTAAAGCCTCACAAATAAAATAACATAACATACGTACTGATACAGTCCCCAGTGTCTACACACACATATCAGAGTTTCATCTTTTTCCTTCCTCTGTCACAACTAATTCATCTGTTACCTGCAGTATCTAAAGGCCCAGAAATTTATGATCTGTCATAACCAGCTAGGAGGCTGGGTTGAAAAAGAGACCTGAACTCAAATCCAATATTCAACTTGAAGACTGTCAGAATATGTCTTCTCTAGCCATGGTCTTTTTGGTGAGCCAGAAGTGCCTTATCTAAAATAGATGCTTGAAGAGCAAAGGTCTGGACTCAGAGCCCAGCATTAAGATGAACTTTCAGGGAAACATTGAATGAAGTTCATCAATGTCTAAATATGAAGCCTCTTCCAGCAGATTGGCTATGTCAGCACAAAGTGCATTATAGAACTGGCTGGAAGTCTTCAGAGGATGGAGATACAAAACACTTTGCAAGAGTGGGTATAAATTATCCACACAACTGCACATCAGTGAATGTGCAAAATGATCTGGGGACTCCAAGAAAGGTAACGGAGTAAGCTCAGCATCAACATGAACAATGAGCTAAGATAATAAACTAGTTCTGTGACTTATTCAATATTTAAGTTCTTTGAAACAGCCCTCAGCTACCGACCACCATCCCACACACCTTCTTTGCTACTGGCCTTGCTGCCTCCTCTTCTCTAGTCACCAGTCATTTACAATGACCTTCACAGGACACTCCAGTTGCTTTAGATACTTCCCAAAACAGCTCAGGAAAAACTCATATCATTACTGTGATTTTCATGTATATACTTACACCAGTCTTCTCTGTATCAATCTTATTCTTTTGGTCCTTCTGTCATAGAAACTCTGCCAAGTATTGTTCTTTTTTCTTGTACCCAAATAGGATTCAAATGCATTTCAAATCAGGGAAACAATGAGAATTGTGCCCACATGGCTTTCAGATGGAACAGAATGTAAAGACTAAAAAGACCAAATGAAGAAAGAGACAATGTGATTTCAAAGGAGAATCTTAAGTACAGAGGAAGGCAGATTACCAGAGAGTTACCTGCAGCCCTTCACAGGAACATCAGGTAGATGTCTAATGAAATCTGAGTTCTTGGGAGAGGCGTCAGACATAAAGGAGGCTATTCTGGTGCTCTGAAAGAGCAGCTATTGTCTCACAATAAAGCTCTATTCAGTGGTAGAAAAGGAGTCAGGAACACACATCAAGGCAGGAAGGAAGGGGAAGAGGAAATAGAATAAAGTTGCAGTGATTGAGCTGAATAAATGACTCTAGACAGTTATACAAACAGAGGAGCTAGAGTGGTAATGACAAAGAGAACCATCCTCTGGAAAGACATCCCTACTCCACTGTGCCTACCAAAACCTTCCTCATCTCAGAGTCACTGCAGAGATTCACATCCCTGTAACGATTCCAAGGCACCGAGCAACTCCCCTCTGACATCTGATGTGCTTACTCTTGGTACCAGTGCTTGTCAACTGGGGATGGTTTTTGCCCCCACAAGGGACACTGCCAATGTCTAGAGACATTTTTGCTGGTCACAACTAGGAGGATGCTATCTCTAGTGGCAAACAACAGGGAGGCCACTGAACATCCTACCATCCACAGGACAGCCACACAACAGAGGGTCAATCACACAGTAGTTGAAAAACACTGCTCTGCATCACTGCTATCTGGCCCCAAATCCTCATGGCCTTGAACTTTAGCTCCATTTACTGGGTATATGCATTGAGTCTCTGTGCTCCTTTAAGTATTTTTGGAACATGGACCACACGATACTTCATGCCATTGCCCTGTATGCTGGGCACAGGGCCTTGCAAGTGGTAGATGGTGTGTGAATGAGGGGAGAAGAGAAAAGACAAGATGTGTCTATTTTTCTGTGAGTCAAGGCTGAAGGAGATTAGTTGCCTTTGGGCAGCATTAATGGCAAATCTTGCTGGGCACATAATGGCATGGCAAAAAGCACCATTTCTATGTGATCAAGGGGTGAGAAATGAGGGCTAGGCTGCAGCATCATTTCCATTAGTTGACGAAGGAAAACAATGAAAGATGGGCATTTTAAATGATGCTTTTACATATAATTTAGAGAAATGTCTCAAAGCTGTCCAAGCCAGGAAAAAATTCATCTGCCTGCCTCAGGATGCTGCTGAGTCTCTACCAGTCCTTCCCATGGCAAAGACTGCAATGTACCTGGGCTTTGTGAAGCTTTAGCAGAGAAGAAATAACATCGACAACCTCTCGCTCCCTCTTTTCCTCTTCTTTACCCTTTTCCCTACTCCACTTTTGTTGTATCTTTTCTCCAATCTGGTTGGCCAGGGAAAAGCACAAATCACTAACCCAGGTTGATGTGGCCAGCATCACCTCTGCCATAAAGCCCTCCTAAGGTCCACACCATGCTGGGCCTCGAGTGTGGCTCTCTTATTCTACTGCTTTATAATTGGTACCTCAAAAGTTGTTGCCCCACTGGACTGCTGCATGTAAATTTCTGAATATTGATCTCTAATTTGAGGCTGCTGCTGCTAAGTCACTTCAGTCGTGTCCGACTCTGTGCGACCCCATAGACAATGTTATTTTTAAGTGATAATCAATTGCATTATTCCAAACACATATTTATCAAAATGTAGCTTTTCTTTCTGTACTTATCCTCTTAGATGGCTTAAAAAAAAACAAAAATAGAATCTTAAACTAGTCACTCCAGAGTTTTCTCAAGCCAGTGTCCCCAGAGATGCAGGCTTAAGGGATGTCACAATCTGAACCTCACAGACTCCTACAGGGGAGGGAGAAGAGCTCTTCTCTTGTCTTGCTCTTTCTGTTCAGTGCTGGCCTTTGCTCTAACCTTGCCTCTTCTTCCTGGAATTTAAGAAAAGCAAACAATCATGCTCCTCAGTGATGGCCACTGATTGGTTTGCAGGATCCCATAACACCACTCAGATTGCATGACAAAGCACTGAGGTTCAGCCCATCCCTAGTAGGAACCTACCTATTTCCTTCTGATGTTCCTCCATGGACCTTCCTTTCTATAGCTCAATTTTACTTGCAGGAAAATTGCAATTCTACTGCAGGAACTTTCTGAGAACTTTGAGCTGACTCTAGCCTCTCTGGCATGAATCAGCATACCATTCCCACTGTGCCACATAGCCTAGAGCATGTGCCCCAAGGCAGCTGCTCTATATTTAGCCAGGCCACAGTCATGGACAGTCACACTTTCTTGTGACTTCCAAGCTTCAAGTAGGCTTCCATCAATTGCTGCCCCAGCTCATCCCTTTTCATATATGATCTTTCCTCTTCAGTGCTGTTTCTCTGCTGGAAAAAGGGAGTGGGGGAAAGATGAGCAAAGGGACCAGTTGAGTACATTTTTATTCTCCTGGTGATCTTTCCTGTGTTTGAACTTAAGGGCTGACAATTGAAACTAGAAGTCAAGATTCCAACAAGCTTTTTAACTGATATGTTTCAGACAATTTCACACCACTGCCCAGGGCAACTGGCTGCTCCTTCCTAATTGCATGCAAGATGCTTAATGAATGTACAAGAAAAACCTGGCAAGTGTAAAATTTTGAAAAATTTCAATTCCTGGTGAGTGCTTTTAAATATGGCCCATGGTTTATTATTTTTTTAGTCTACTTCATTGTCCAAAATTCCCTTTCTCATGACTGACATACACGAGGCCTTTAAATAAAGCTGGTAGGTGTCCAGGCCTCCAACATTTTGTCCCATTCTCCAGATGAGGAAAGAGATCAGAAAGAATGAAGGACTGATGTGCTCAAGTTTTGGGAACACAATCTAGAAAAGTGCCCACAGCATCTTAGGGCTGTTTAAGTACAATGGAACAACTAACATAAGGCCATGAGGACCCCAGAAACTTTCCAAACTATAAAGAACATTTAAAGACAAAAACTGGAAGGATTTGTTTTTTTTAGAGCTATCCATCTTCTGGTATTGCTTTAAAAAATACCTTCTTGATATAGTCTACAAGAGAGATCCGCTGTACCTCTCTCTCTTGTCAAACAGGAGGATAATGAACCTTGTTCTCCTTATCCCAGCAGGGTGTTACAAGGATAAAGTGAGATAACAGATGTAAGACATCAATCTCAAGTCAGGAGATGTAGAAGTCTCTCTGTGTGTTACCTGTGGGCACGGCCAGGTGCCTGTGTTTTCCCTCCTCACACCCTCATCTTTGGTTTCCCACTTATTGGCTCAAGCAGAACAAGAGTCCACTCCTCACCTGACTGCTAGACCCTCTTAACCTAAGACCTGACACCAGGCCAGACAGTGGCCTCCTGGCTTCTTTGAATCCACCTAGTCTCTAAATCGGAGAAGGCAATGGCACCCCACTCCAGTACTCTTGCCTGGAAAATCCCATGAACGGAGGAGCCTGGTGGGCCGCAGTCCATCAGGTTGCTAAGAGTCAGACACGACTGTGCGACTTCACTTTCACTTTTCACTTTCACACATTGGAGAAGGAAATGGCAACCCACTCCAGTGTTCTTGCCTGGAGAGTCCCAGGGATGGGGGAGCCTGGTGGGCAGCCATCTATGGGGTCACACAGAGTCGGACACGACTGAAGCGACTTAGTAGTCTCTAAATCAGAGAAGGCAATGCCACCCCACTCTGGTACTCTTGCCTGGAAAATCCCATGGACGGAGGAGCATGGTAGGCTGCAGTCCATGGGGTCACTAGGAGTGAGACACAACTGAAGCAATTTAGCAGCAGCAGCAGTCTCTAAACATTACCTCCTCAAAGCTAACGTTTTGAACTTTTACCCAATATGATTCTCCCATGGATTGTGCTCTCCATGTGAAGAACTGTTTTAATACTTTGCCTTTTAAGATCTCAAGGGGCGAGGAGAGATGTTAGTTGTTAATAAGAAGTGATTTCTTAGATCATTTTGTTTATCTCATAAGAGGATGCTGCTGCTGCTAAGTCGCTTCAGTAGTGTCTGACTCTGTGCAGCCCCATAGATGGCCCCCCAACAGGCTCCCCCGTCCCTGGGATTCTTCAGGCAAGAACACTGGAGTGGGTTGCCATTTCCTTCTTCAATGCATGAAAGTGAAAAGTGAAAGTGAAGTTGCTCAGTCATGTCCGACCCTCAGCGACCCCATGGACTGCAGCCTACCAGGCTCCTCCACCCATGGGATTTTCCAGGCAAGAGTACTGGAGTGGGGTGCCATTGCCTTCTCTGATAAAAGGATGTTAAACATTGCTAAACATTCTCTTGTGACTGATACATTTAGGAAATGAAATAATTTATTAAAAGGTCATTTTCCTTATATGAAAGGGAAAGTTATGAAAGTATTAGATAATGTGAACTTTTTCTCTCATGTTTCACCACCTTGACACAGTCCCCATATTTAGGTAGATCTCAACTAATATGCATAAGTTGCTTCAGTTGCGTCCAACTCTTTGCAACCCTATGGACTGTAGCTCATCAGGCTTCACTATCCATGGGATTCTCCAGGCAAGAATACTGGAATGGGTTGCCATTTTCTCCTACAGGCATCTTCCCAACCCAGGGATTGAATTCGAGTCTCTTACGTCTCCTGCATTGGCTGGCGGGTTTTTCTTTTTACCACTAGCACCACCTGGGAAACTCTAATAGAGACATAGGTTATTTAAAAGAAGGAAGTTGTGGTTAGAAAGTTTTACAAGTTGAATCTTACAGCTTTAGTCAAAAATAATTATTCAACACCAATCCTAAATAATAGGTTACAATACATAAGGAATGTGGAGAATATATTAAAAATGAAATGCAAAGCAACTAGTTGTTAAATAAAACTAGGATTTTTAAAAAGTGCTAGTTTTAAAATATTTTTCATACGTATCTGACTTAATTTTCATAAAAAAAATCTGTGATTTGGCTATTACTGTTACTACAGTTATGTAAGCAAAAACAATGGAAATTGACTTTGGCAGACCTTGGATTAAAATTCCAGATCCCTTTCCTTCAAACTCCAAATCCTTCTCACTTCACAAGGCTCAGAACTTCGGTTTGCAGCAATCAGTGTCCCTCAGGGGAGTGAACACAAGGTACTATTTGGTTCTTTTAGGAGCAATCACTTCTTATGCCCTGGATCAACTAGATGAACATGCAAAGAAGGAGGTCAAAGTCAAGGATGAAATGTAAAAGTAACGGAAGATAAAAGTTCACTTCTGGAGGGCATCTGTGCAGAGCTGTCAACTGGACTTACAAAGAGGATGAGCTGGTCCTGGGGGAAAGAAGAAGGGCAGGGAGAAGCAATGAGAAGTGAGGGGAAGGAAGAGCAGAGATGGGAGGGAAGATGAAGAATGCAACTTAGAAACATACATACTTAGTAGGTGAGAAAGAAGAAGAACTAGAGAAAGAGACCAAAGGCTTATAGTCACCAAAGGAAGACCTGCAAGTAAGTTCCAAGCACGAGCCCATTAAAACTAAATGCAGAAGGTCAGTTAAGCAAGGAACCAAGCAAGCAAGGCCATTGATACAGCTGAGCTGGTGATTCTGACGGGGTTGAGGTAGAGTTCATGGCTTTATGGTGAGTAACACTAACACAAATGACTGCAACTCCCAACTCCAACACCAGCCACTCCTACCCTCTCCTCAACAAAGCCAGGAGAAAACCAGAAACAAATCACCATAAACCCAAGAGAGGTTTCATATTTCAGAGGAAACTCCATCTGCATCTTCTACCGAGTGACATGTAGAATTTGGAGGTCAATGGCAAGGTCCCTGAACTCATTCTTAAAGTAAAATAGTCTTTTTAGGTAAGTAATAAACTCAAAGTTAATCTGTTTAACAACTTATTTTCAAAGTCTATTTATTTATTTTAAATGGAGGAAAACTTAGTCTTGAGGCAGTATCATATTACACTTCTCTCCATGGCCTCATCTTGATGCTCTAAAGGGTAGCTGGTGTGTCTAGCCTGCTGAGACAGAGTTCCACAGATGGTACTTCTAGTAGCTCTGTCCACATGCATGGGCTTTTGGCTTATACAGCATTAAGGGCATTGCAGAGAATACTGATCAAACTAAAGCTGCTGCTGCTGCTGCGTCACATCAGTTGTGTCTGACTCTGTGTGACCCCATAGACAGCAGCCCACCAGGCTCCTTGTCCCTGGGATTCTCCAGGCAAGAACACTGGAGTGGGTTGCCATTTCCTTCTCCAGTGCATGAAAGTGAAAAGTGAAAGTGAAGTCGCATCCAACTCTTAGCAACCCCATGAACTGTAGCCTAGGAGGCTCCTCCATCCATGGGATTTCCCAGGCAAGAGTACTGGAGTGGGGTGCCATTGCCCTCTCTGCAGACTAAAGCAAACACACCTATTAACTATATTATAAATAGACACACGTGAAGCAACAGACATAGCAACAAACTAGAGATGAATCAGCAGATCAGTGTCCTAAATCCATATACTTAAAATTTCTACTTCTAATTTACTCCTCCCATAGTATTTGGATTATGTTAACTCTGAAATAGGGGCAAGACTTATTCTCCTATTGAATGTATTCTCCCCTTTGTCAGCATTCATTCCAATAAGCAGTTTGATATTTATTCTGAAAAAAAAAAGGGCACAATTTTTACAATTTGTAAGCTCCTGGAAACTCTTCACCATAAATCAAACTTCTGAACCATTCTGGCATGAGGAAGTTCATGCATTTCATTGACTTGGGAGGAACAAATTTAATCCATTCTGCGTAGAATCATGTCAAGCAATCCAATTGTTTATCCTGAGCAGTCAAGAGGAAAGACATGCTAAATCTTAAAACAAAGCAGTACATGTAAATGCTTGATTCGGTATTCTTCAAGATTTCTCTAAAGGCTGCAAAGTGAACTCTACCTAGAAGTATGTGTTTGGGCAGCTTTTCCATAATTTATTTCTCCCCTTTAAAAAACTTTATTGATAAGAGAGGAACACTGACTTCTATAGCTATTTTAAGAAGCTATCTGCTTCTTAAACTTTCTAACCATCTTTCTCCTTTCTGTAAAATAACATAAGTAGGTAAGATGCTATGTTTACACAGACATTCACAAGACGCAGACATGAGCAAAGATACAGGCTGTTCTTTTTTTTTTTTTTTTTTGAGTTATCTATGAAGCTACATTTATTCAAGTGAGTCTATTGTTTTCTAAAATGTATTTATTACTTTAAAATTGAACTATAATTAATTTATAATATTCTATTAACTTCAGATGTACAGTATAGTGATTCAGTATTTTTGCAGATTTTAGTCAATTATAGCTTATTACAAAATGATGGCTATACTTCTCTGTGCTAAAAAGTAAATCCTTGTTGATTATCCATTTTATGTATAGGCTGTGCTTGGTGGGGTTTTTTTTTCCGCCCTGTGGATTTGATGCTCTTTGAAACTTTCAGGCACTCTGAATATTCCTCCATAAGAGCACTTCTCATACTATATAAAACTATCTTTCCCTCTTAGGCTGAAAGTACAAGATTAAGGATAGTTTCTATCCACTTTACATTTCTGTTTCCTATCAGAGTAGCTGTGCCATAATCTTTGGTGGGTCAGTAAATGGCTGAATGAAAAAATATTCCCTAAACTATTATCAACTCTCATATATGTTAGAAAAATCTGAATTTCTGACCCTAGCTTTTGTTCTTTTTTCCTTTAACTTTAGCTGAAAGATACAGTGCCTTAGGCAAAAGCGGTTCTAAGTCATCTATTTTATACCAAGAAGATTTAAAGAATTTTAAAATATATTAGAATAATGAGAAATTATCAAAAGAGGTAAATAGCATTATATAGAATGAACAGATAATTGTAAATGACATTGTATAGATAGACAGGGAATATATCTTCTTTCCAAAGACAGAAATACTAGACCCAGATACCTCTGAAATAGGTATACTTTTAGGTGCCTTCCAACCTAAAGAATTCTCTGAACAAGGAAATAGAACAGTTTGCCCCAAGCACAGCAGTTCTTTTTAATAATATGACTCTTCAACTTCCAAAATGCTCCCTTTCCAAGACTGCAGGCCAATCTGAAGTGAATTTCATGTCAAAGTTGAGATCATAGACTGTATCATCCTGACTTTATTACCATTTCTATTTTACATGCTGTATCAATTTGAATCATAAAGGGAGGTTAATATATAATTAACAGCACTACGGCCCAACCAAACCTCACAGAGTTTTACAGCATATTCTTTCAAAAGAAGTTATAAAACTCAGCGGTATCAGAGAGGCCAAATAGCACTGTTACCATTGACTGAATTTTGTCAAACGGCCATGCATTTTTGCTTGTGCACCTCCAGGAGTTCTTGGAACTCACTGTCCCCTAGGCAATCCCTGGATCTCAGAAAAGAGGTTACAAAGTATCAAAGATATACCTTCCAGAACTATGCATTGATGTGTCCAAATGTGGCCTCTTGAGGTAATACAGGCTAAAATAGAATCCCTCTTCCAAGCAAACATACATACAAACAGCCTTGAATTTTTTTTTTTTTTTTGAAGCTGACTTGTTCAGCCTGGTTCTTCCCATTCATTCTTTAGGCTAACATTTCAAGTTTTACCTATCCCTCAAGTAATGTCATCTTGAGTCATTTACTCCCTTGGCCATTGTTCTCTGAATACATTCTAAAATCTCCATCAGATTTCTTTTAATATTTGGTAACCTCCCCTGGAGAAGGCAATGGCACCCCACTCCAGTACTCTTGCCTGGAAAATCCCATGGATGGAGCAGCCTGGTGGGCTGCAGTCCACGGGGTTGCTAGGAGTCAGACACAACTGAGTGACTTCACTTTCACTTTTCACTTTCAAGCTTTGGAGAAGGAAATGGCAACCCACTCCAGTGTTCTTGCCTGGAGAATCCCAGGGACGGGGGACCCTGTTGGGCTGCCGTCTATGGGGTTGCACAGAGTCAGACACGACTGAAGCGACTTAGCAGCAGCAGCAGCAGCAACCTCCCCTGGACATCGTTATTAGCAATATAATTTGACCAGCCTAAAGCAGAGGAAGATGATGGCCTCTCTCATTCCATTAGGGCAGTTTCTGGTTTACACATTACTATTTTGGGAGCCATTCATATTGAGATTAATATTGGCTATTTAATACATATGGTCACTAAGACAATAGCCCTTGGATGCTCTAATGCACACTTGATTTTAGAACCATATCAAAATTTACATTCATTTTTTAAAATATCCTTTTTCCAGCTCTATTTATCCTTTAACATCATTATTTGGCTGAAACTAAAAAATTCAACTATGTGCTATCTTCAAATGAGATAGACAATGTTTTCATTACCTTCATTCACATAATTGACTAAAAATTTGAACATACCCAAGGCCATGAAAAGCACTGTATGCCACAAAAACCTTCTTTTGACTGACAACAATCTTTCTTTGGGGGCAATAACTCAACTAAGATCTAATCCACCATATAGTATTTGCATCCAGACCACATTTCTCCACATTCTCCACGAGGGAAAATGAGAAATCTTGGGAAAAG
Organism: Tragelaphus eurycerus; assembly: GCA_935064755.1. Lineage (NCBI taxonomy): Eukaryota > Metazoa > Chordata > Mammalia > Artiodactyla > Bovidae > Tragelaphus > Tragelaphus eurycerus. Next base: position 33,723,782 of record CAKXYN010000013.1, read on the forward strand.
TTTCCACAAGATAAAACTAAAAGAATGCTCTGCCAAAAATAAGATGGAGAAAAATTTATTATTGTATTTTCTCAAACCGTGTGTACTGGGTTAAATAGTGTTCCCTCCTCCCTCAATTCATATTCACTCAGTAGTTTGTGACCTTATTTGGAGACAGGGTCTTTGCACATGAAATTAATTTAAGATGATGTCATATAGGGCTCTGTGCAAGGATGAGTACCCGTATAAGGAAACAGAGATGTGGACACAGATACAGACACAGGGGGAAGATGGCTGTGTGAACTAGAATACAGTGAATGAAGTTATGCCTGAGCATTGCTGGCAGCCACCAGAAGCTAAGAGGCAAAGGAGGATTTTTCCTTAGAGCCTTCAGAGGGTACACAGTCAGGCGGACCCTGGATTCAGACTCCTAGTCTCCAAAACTATGAGAGAATAAATTTTTTTTTTTCAAGCCACACAGTGAGTATGATTTGTTCCCACTAGCTCTTGGATACTAATGCACTGTATCATAGGGAGAAATGTATATATTGTGTATCATATGGAGAGCACAAGGCTTCTGCCTTCAACCCACCCAAATCATGTGAGCAAACCAAGTACGTTCCCTGCCCCATCTACTGCAATTCCATATTCATCTCTGCCTTCTTTTGACTACTTAGTCATTAAAAGGAAAACTACAGAATTTACCACCTAGTCACATACATTGTCATGTTCTACAATTATTTCTTGAGTGGCACTCTGATACTTCCAATTATATTATAACCTTACTGAGAGAAGGTTACATAATATCCTTTTTGTAACCACTGCAGATGGTGACTGCAGCCATGAAATTAAAAGATGCTTACTCCTTTGAAGGAAAGTTATGACCAACCTAGATAGCATATTCAAAAGCAGAGACATTACTTTGCCAACAAAGGTTCGCCTAGTCAAGGCTATGGTCTTTCCTGTGGTCATGTATGGATGTGAGAGCTGGACTGTGAAGAAGGCTGAGCGCCGAAGAATTGATGCTTTTGAACTGTGGTGTTGGAGAAGACTCTTGGGAGTCCCTTGGACTGCAAGGAGATCCAGCCAGTCCATTCTGAAGGAGATCAGCCCTGGGATTTCTTTGGAAGGAATGATGGTAAAGCTGAAACTCCAGTATTTTGGCCACCTCATGCGAAGAATTGACTCATTGGAGAAGACTCTGATGCTGGGAGGGATTGGGGGCAGGAGGAGAAGGGGACGACAGAGGATGAGATGGCTGGATGGCATCACTGACTCGATGGACGTCAGTCTGAGTGACCTCCAGGAGTTGGTGATGGACAGGGAGGCCTGGCGTGCTGCGATTCATGGGGTCGCAAAGAGTCGGACACGACTGAGCGACTGATCTGATCTGGTCTGATAGCACCAAACTTCAACTATGTTCATTGCTGGTACACATAATACCACATGCATGAACACACACATACACAAAACATTCCAACAAATGATTATTAGAAGAATAAGCATCAAAAAGCAAATAATTCATTTGAACTAAGTTGGAATAGTTTATCCTGGTAAACAGCATGTCTAGTTTGCCAACAAATGTCCGTGTAGTCAAAGCTATGGTTTTTCCAGTAGTCATGTATGAATGTGACAGCTGGACCATAAAGAAAGCTGAGTGTCGAAGAATTGATGTTTTTGAACTGTGGTGTTGGAGAAGACTCTTGAGAGTCTCTTGGACTGTAAGGAGATCCAACCAGTCCATCCTAAAGAAAATCAGTCCTGAATATTCATTGGAAGGACTGATGCTGAAGCTGAAGCTCCAATACTTTGGCCTCCTGATGTGAAGAACTGACTCACTGGAAAAGACTCTGATGCTGGGAAAGATTGAAGGCAGGAGGAGAAGGGGACAACAGAGGATGAGATGATTGGATGGCATCACCAACTCAATGGACATGAGTTTGAGCAAGCTCCCGGAGTGGGTGATGGACAGGGAAGCGTGGTGTGCTGGAGTCCATGGGGTTACAAAGAGTAGGCCATGATTGAAAGACTGAACTGAACTGAAACAGCCTGAATGAGACACTATAACACTTTAAAGAACATGTTATAATATGCTAATAGGAAACATGAAGTTATATATTTTAAGGAATTTTTACTAAATTTTAAAATTAACCTTTTCACTTAGAGAGAATATACTATGCAGTATATTGTTTCTTTTTTCCTTCTTCTTGGTCTTTTACATTGTCCTCATGTTAACTACTTTTTAACCTATGGCATGAATGCTCAATTATACAATTGATCTGTAATATGAATATGCTTTTCGTAGATCATTCAATATCATGGGGCAATTCTAAAAGCAAGGGGGAAATCTTGCCATCTGTAGAGTCTAATCAGAGATGTTTAAGTGAGAATCAGAGGCCATCCTTGACTCTGATGTTGTGGTAATGTATCTCACTACTTCCTGTTCTTCACCCATTAAATGCAATGCAAGTTCCCTGGAAACCAGCTCTCACCTCACCTCTCTCCATCTTTCACATTGCAAAGAAACTGAAGGCATAACCAACAAGGACCTACTGAATAGTACATGAAACTCTGCTCAATGCTATATATGGCAGCCTGGATGGGAGGAGTGCCTAGAAGAGAATGAATACATGTGCATGTATGGCTAACTCCCTTCACTGTTCACCTGAAACTATCACAACATTGTTAATGACTATGTGAAGTTGCTCAGTCGTGTCCAACTCTTTGTGACCCCATGGACTGTAGCCTATCAGGCTCCTCCATCCATGGGATTTTCCAGGCAAGAGTACTGGAGTGGGTTGCCATTTCCTTCTCCAGGGGATCTTCCTGATCCAGGGATTGAACCTGCATTGCAGGCAGACATTTTAACATCTGGGCCACCAGGGAAGCCCCAATACAAAATAAAAGTTAAAAAAAAAAAAAAGACATTGAAAGCCCACATTTCAGGGAACTGGACTGGGGTCTATTCACATGTAGATATCAGACAGCTTATAGCCCAAGGACTCACGAGTATCCTTTCCAGTAATCAACTTCATCGGTGAAAACCAAGTCTGCTGAAAAGTGAGTTGTGAGATCTTGTCTGTCTTTTAAAGGATCTTTTCCCTGGAATGCCACACACAGCCATGTAAAAATCACACAAAAGTACCGCACCAGTTTTTCTGCCAGGGTAACAGATCCACTTCACTAAAGACACATTGATTTTTGAGCTAAACCTTTTGTTTCCATAGCAAGGCAGAGAGAGTGACAATACCAGTGTCTATCAGCCAGATGACCTGCATCCCTAGTGCTGTCTGATGCCAAGTAATCCCGCTGTCCCAGAGACCGAGACCTAAGAGTGAATTATGACATTTTACTCTTTCTGAGCTAAAGCCCCTGTGTGGCTTTGCCGATTCATACTAATAGGTCCTACTGGGCAGAAAAGAAGTGATGGGAGCTTCAAACACTCTCTTCTAAAATACTATTGTGGATGGTCTTACCCCACACTCAATTACACACACATACTGAGTAACCAGGTCTATGTGTACACCACACAAGCCTATTCAGAGGAGAGGAAACTTCACAAATAAAGGATTTAATTTAGTCTTCTTTAGGACAGGTGATCTGGCAAATGAGTCTCCTGAGACAGCTACCCAGCTCATTTCACTGCATATTTCAATTCTCTGAGATGAAGAATAAAACTGCCAACTGCCCCAAAATAATAATATTTGACTCAAAAACAGCACTATGTTAAAAGCAACCTCCTTTCCCTGAGAGAACTATTTCCCATTTATGCAAGTTCAGTGCACACTGCAGGGCATCCATGTTCCCAGGACATGGGATCACTTGAAGAACCAAAGTGCGAAACACAGCCTATTGGGAGAGACTCCATGATTAGAAAAATAACCAGTAGTTCTGGAGCAGTCCATGAGATGAGGAATATGGGACCAGGGGAAGCCCTGATTACAAGGAACATGTATGTGCCCAAGAAGGAAATTCACTGGTGGAGAATAGTTTATCAATAGGTTTATCAATAAGTTTATCAATAAAAATATCAATCATTTATAAATTTAGACCTATGGCTGATAACATAGGATAGAGAAACTGTCACCAAACCTCACCAGAAAATGTCATTCACAATCATGCATCTGAGTGGCACAAGAGTGGAGGGATAAGGAAGTAGGGAGCAGGTTGATACATTTTCTGCCTGGATAGAATCTTCCCAAATGGTCCCTGCTTAACAATTTCTAAAACAGATGTCAACATTTTCAGAAAGGCCATCAGAGGAAGCAGTGTGAAATCAACCTGTCAATCCATTCAGGAGTTAGATTGTGAAACATGCAAGAAAAGGATGTCGTTGGAGATTCCCTGGTGGTCCATTGGTTAAGACTCTGCAATTGCGCTGCTAGGACCCAGGTTCAATTGCTGGTTAGGAAACTAAGATCCTGCAAGTCACATGTAGCAGCCAAAACAAGAAAAAGTTGTCGCCAAAGTGAGGTACATTTTTACACATAATTGTGCAGCCCAAAGTCCTACTTTAGAAGGCCAGGGGGCACCTTGGCTCTGCTGTATTCTCTGCTATTAGAAGTTGCCACTCTTCAACTTACTGCAATTTAGTATATTTTAAAAAATAATTTACTTTTGACTACACTGGCACTTCATTGCTTTGTGAGGGCTTTCTCTTGTTGTGGCAAAAGGGGCTGCTCTTTGTTGCAGTGCTCGGCTTCTCACTGTGGTAGAGTCTCCTGTTTCAGAGCACAGGCTCTAGAGCACACACTCAGTGGTTGTGGTCCTCAGGCTTCGTTGCTCTGTGGCATAAGGCATCTTCTTGGACTGCGGACTGAACCCATGTCCCCTGTACTGGCAGGCAGATTCTGACCCACTGCACCACCAAGGACGTCTAATCTAGTATATGTCTTCACATCACTATATACTGAACTCCCTGAGGGAGCCTCTCCTCTTCATGTTTTTCCTCCTGTTCTTTGCATTGCTATATACATAAAGTCACTGCTAAATAAGTGAATTTATATACACAGCAGGAGAAATTTAAAAATCTCCAAATAAATCATTCAGTAATATATCAAACAATAGCTTCAACTTTATAGAAAAAACAGAACTTGAAGTATTTATTATCTTTATCAGTTCAGTCACTCAGTCATGTCCGACTCTTTGTGACCCCATGAATCACAGCACGCCAGGCCTCCCTGTCCATCACCAACTCCCAGAGTTCACTCAAACTCATGTCCATCAAATCGGTGATGCCATCCAGTCATTTGATCCTCTGTCGTCCCCTTTGCCTCCTGCCCCCAATCCCTCCCAGCGTCAGAGTCTTTTCCAATAAGCCAACTCTTCACATGAGGTGGCCAAAGTATTGGAATTGTAGCTTCAGCATCAGTCCTTCCAATGAACACCCAGGACTGACCTCCTTTAGGATGGACTGGTTGGATCTCCTTGCAGTCCAAGGGACTCTCAAGAATCTTCTCCAACACCACAGTTCAAAAGCATCAATTCTTTGGCACTCAGCTTTCTTCACAGTCCAACTCTCACACCCATACATGACCACTGGAAAAATCATAGCCTTGACTAGACAGACCTTTGTTGGCAAAGTAATATCTCTGCTTTTCAATATACTGTCTAGGTTGGTCATAACTTTCCTTCCAAGGAGCAAACGTCTTTTAATTCCATGGCTGCAATCACCATCTGCAGTGATTTTGGAGCCCCGCAAAATAAAGTCTGACACTGTTTCCACTGTTTCCCCATTTATTTGCCATGAAGTGATGGAACCAGATGCCATGTTCTTAGTGTTCTGAATGTTGAGCTTTAAGCCAACTTTTTCACTATCCTCTTTCACTTTTAACAGCCTTTTTAGTTCCTCTTCACTTTCTGCCATCACCTAACTATAAATGAAGAACATCAAACAGCAAAGTGAAACAATGTATGATTCCCCCTAGTCATCAAGTCACCTCAATCACAAGGTCTGTGAAAATTAGAAAATCTCAAAAGCAAAAATAGTCCAAATAAATTTATTATTTAACTATTTCAAGACATTTATAGAACCACAGGATAAAGAACCCTGGAATCCTCCATCTCCTTAAGCCAACCAATAGTATTAGATTAAGCTGTAATAATCTCAACAGAAAATCTTCCCTACTATAAAGACCCTGAAGAAAATATTCTGCACATTACTGATGAAATAACGTCAATTATAATAAAATTTCCTAGGATATTAGTAATAGATATGGACAAACTCTTATAAGCAAAGATGTTCACGGCTGCTTATGATATAAAAGAAAAATAAGAAGGAAAGAAAAAGAAAGAAAGGGAAGAAAGAAGGGAATGAGTGTGGGAATTCAGTTAGAAATCAACAAAATAAGATCAATTTACTTAATGGAATATTTGGGCTTCCCATGTGACTCAGTGGTAAAGAATTCACCTGCCAATGCAGGAGAGGCAGGTTCAATCCCTGGGTCAGGATGGCAATCCACTCCAGTATTCTTGCCCGGATAATTCCATGGACAAGGAGACTGGCAGGCTACAGTTCGTGCGGTCACAAAGAGACACAAATGAGCAACTGAACATGCATGCAATGTTGCCAGTAAAAGCAGTACTGTTTCAGATTTTATCATTCCATTGGAAAGTATGGGTAAGACAGTGTTCATGAAAACAGAAAAGTGAAAGGTTATACACCCAGTATGGTCTCTCACAAATGAATGGATGGACAGACAAACAGACAAGCAGTCAGAAGGAATGAAGGCAGATAGGCCGGGCAGCCATCCAAAATGTTGACTGAGTTTTCTTTTTTTGAACTTTCATGGCTATATTTATAATGATCAAGTATTAGTTTCATACTCAGAAACATATTCCAATAAATTACAAAAAAATAAAGTTGAAAATACTCTAATTTCATTTACAAGTAGAATGTAAAACAACAATAGGAAAACCCCAACTCCTAGATGCAGAGAATAGACTAACAAACTGGTGGTTTCTAGACATAGGGAGTTGGGGGGGTGGCAAAATGACTTGAAGGGGTCAAAAGGTACAAACATTCACTTAGAAAATAAATATCATGAGGATTTAATACACAGCATGATGACTATAATTAATAATGTATTACATAATGAAAATTGCTAAGAGTAGATCTTAAAAGATTTTGACACAAGAAAAAATGTGTAACTATAAATAGTAATGGATATTTACTAGAGCTGAATGGTAGACAGGTTGGTTTCACACTGCTTCCTCTGATGGCCTTTCTGTCATGTTGACATATTCTATTTTAGAAATTGTTAAGCAGGGGCCATTTGGGAAGATTCTATCCAGGCAGAAAATGTATCACCTGCCCCCTACTTCCTCCTCCATCCACTCTTGTGCCACTCAGATGCATGATTGTGAATTATCATTTCACAGTATATACAAACACCAAATCATTATGTAATACACCTGAAACTAATATAATATTATGTCAATTATACCTTATTGAAAAACAGAAGTTGAGAATAAGAAGTGACATAGGAGAGTCAGGTTTTAAAACTACTACTAAGCACTTTCAAGCCTGTTACTTACATATAAGAATTTGTCACATATTTTGAATTTACTTTAATAATTATCTTAAAAAGGACAACAGTAGTTCTTAATTATCTTGCTGTCAGTCAGCAGTTGCAAATCAGTAAAAGGGAGAGTACATGTTTCTTTTCAAAAATATGAGTAGAAGCTAAGAAACTAGGCACTTATGATTAGAAATCAAGCTAATATTGTTCAAACTTTTCTTTTAAACCAGCATTAGCAAAATAGCTTTCAGGGTATGCAAGCTGGACAATACAATTGAAATGGGATAAGCCAGTGATTACCACTTGTAAAGCATGGCTGGCTTACTTTGAACTCTGTAACTTACAGTGAAATAATTTCCTACAGAATTATACTTCAACATACTAAAGATTTTGATAAATATTATGTCTGTTACCTGAGTCAGGTCATTAAAGACAAGAAAATGTAGAAACACTTCAGAAATCTGTAACAGTGCTCTGTGCCTTTGAGATGAGTATCTCTTTAATACTCAGATCAAACCATGTAATAGTTATCAAACAATCATTTGCATCAATAATGGCTATCAACATTTTCAATCAAACAATATACTAGTAAACTTAAAACCCTCTCTGCACCAAGAAAGAATCTGTTTAGTATTTCAGATGTCAGCTTCTGTAAGAACTGAAGTGCTTTGGACGTAGCTGAGATCTTCAAAATAATCATACCTAGAAAGCCCAGCTAAGTATAAACATGTCTACATTCTATAGGTGGTTTCAATTTTCAAGACTGTTTGCATAAACAGGTTGTGGGGCTTATCTCCTTTCAGGGACTTTTTCTCTAGGTTAACTTTTTAAATAGGTTGAAATATTTTACCCTATTATTTGCACAATCCAAGATACTTTCCGTTCTGGTAATCAATCCAAAATGAAAACAATTGGGATGTTACATATCACACAGAGAGAATCTGGACCAATGGTCACATACTTTATCCAAAGTGTATGAATCGAGCAAATATGTGGCATGATATTCAGCAATGGTAGATTACTAGCAGCTTGAGTGAAAACATTTTTTTTTAAACATAGCTGATGATTCTTTGATTCCATCAGATTAAAATACAATGAAGTTTCCACTTGAAACTGAAAAGAAGGACAAATAGTAATTTTCTTTTTTCTTTTCTTTTTTTTTTTTTTTTTTTTGAGAGGGAAAGGGAATCAAAAGGCAAGGGAAATTGGGCAAAGGAAGGGATCCATGAGGATGGGAGGGAAATGGGAAGGAAGAAGGGGGGTGATGGTAAGGAGGAGTCATTTTCGATCCTGCTGATGGTTAGTACAAAGTGAGTTGGGCAGAACATTCCATCGGGTGTCACAGGGTAACTGGCATTTCTTTGGGGAGTAGGTGGACTGCTGGCCTATGGGGGTGGCCCAGGGCTCTTCTACAACAGAGAATGTCAACAGTATCTAGCTAGGGGCTTGTTTCCCTTCACAAATAGTAATTTTCAAAAGAGTCTTTCTTAGGGAGTTCAGAGAGGAAGGTGCTAAGTATTGGATTAGCCAAAAAGTTTGTGCTGATTTTTCCATAAGATGTTAAGGAAAACCTCAAATGACCTTTTTGGCTAATGCAGTATATTTTCTTGGACAAATATGACTAATAAGATATTTGCATCCCCTGAACTGCACCAGGTCAGGAGACTGATTATCCTTAGAGCAGTCAAAGGAAGTACTGAGGCCACAAAAACAACCCCAGATCCACAGCTTCGCTGCACACTTGAAAATGTAACAGTGGTTATTTTACAACCAACACATTTCACAGATGAAATGAACCAAACCCTATGATTCAGTTTTCAAAATATATTTCATGATGATTGGTCAGAGTCTTTATTCAAATACTGGGTAAAGTATAGCTTTCTAAAAGCCACAAAAGTTTAATCAAGCCTGGATGTGTTTCAGGTAATACAACAACAACAATAAAACAACAGCATATTCTTTATATAGCCCAAAAAGAAAGACTCTGCAATTTTTTTTGGTATGATTATAATATCTTAAAGTCTTAACAATTCAGATTCTTTTTGTAAAGTCTAAAATGCCACATGGAGATAAGTTCACGTCCATTTCCTCCCTAACTAAATTCAAGGTCAGTCATTTGATATGGCTTTATGAATATTAGAATTATGGCTTTTCCCCCTTCCATGCTTTATCATAGGTTAGTGGCTCTAGTCATTTGTGGGGCAAATATTCTAATGTATTATTACTCCAAATCCACTCTTACACACTTGTGTCACTGGGCTCTACATATCAAATCCATTTCCCAAGAATTCCTACCTAACAGTAAACATATCTAGACTGCACTATATGATGATCATTCTTCATTTATTCTAATTTACAATGTTTCTACTTTCTTGCTCTATCTTAGGCTTTTCTGCTTGTTCAAATTCTGATCAGAAGCTAAGATATGTTCAGATCCAAATGCACTTTATACCACTTCTACCCCACCCCTCCTCTCTGAAAAAAAAAAAAAAAAAAAAAACATGAAGACAATAAGAAATGGGAGCATAAAGGATTATCTATGGAAAAATCCTTGCAGTTGAAAAACCCAGACAATTTTTTTTCATTATAGAAACATAGAACATAAAACTCTTTAGGGTTTGAAATCCTAACAATCAAATAGCTGCCAAGGTAAGACCTTGCAGGCATTAAGTCTTACATCATCAATGTTGAGATACAAATAAATTCACTGATAAAAGTACAAAGGTAAAAACATCCCGTAACTTTTTTTCCCAACCACAGTTGAGAAGAAGAAGAGGAAGCTGAAATTCACTAAATCAAACAATATCAAAATGGAAAGACATCTGGGCTCTGAATCTATGGAGTGATTGTGTACCATATCTTGTTTGATTCTCTGAACTTTTATTGTTTTATGAGCAATGAAATCATCCCTTTGTGATCCCAGGTGAGAGCCCACACAAGCAAAAATTAAGGATAGAACCTGATGCAGAGACTGGCAGTTTCCTGGGAAAGTTTCCTTATTCCTTTTATACTTCACTAACAACACCTCAATATTGCAAGGGTAGCATTGCACCCAACTGAAAAGGGCATTTTGTAGGCTCCTTGGAGGACAGGGGTAACAACTGAAATGTAAGCTAAAGTCACTGTTGTTGTGCCAGGGCTCCCAGGGAAACTGTTCAAAGGTGTCTGAGTTGGCAGTTGCCCCTTTGCCGTCCTATCTCCCTCTTCCTCCTTCCTTCAATAACATTGTGACCTGAGGTAACCTTGACGAAACCCTGATAATGGACACTAGATAGCAAGAATGGTGGGATAGCCGAAAAAAGGAGTACAGTTCCCTGTTGACATCCAGGAGTCACAAATATCAGCTCTGGATTGCCTCCTCCAAGATCCATGCTGCAGAGGGAAAAAAAATCCTTTCTTAAGATATTTTCATGATATTTCATATCTCTTATTTGCAGGTGTTCTTAATTCCTAACTGATGCAATAGTCTTATTATTAGTGAATTTGAAGAAGGCTGCTGACCCCAAATCAGTAATACGTTAATCAAGTTATTTTTCCATTAGTGAGAATAGGTTAGATAGAGCAAATACAACTTTTTTTTTTCAAATTGGCCTTTTTTGTGTTTCTTTTTTTAAACTGAAGTAGTATTTCCTATATATTTTGAACTAAAGCACTGTCAAATGTACCCTGTGGGTGTACTTTATCAACCTAGACAGCATATTAAAAAGCAGAGACATCATCTTGCCAACAAAAGTCTGTATAGTAAAAGCTATAGTTCTTCCAGTAGTCATGTACAGATGTGAGAATTGGTCCATAAAGAAGGCTGAACACCAAAGAATTGATGTTTTCGAACTGTGGTGCTGGAGAAGACTCTTGAGAGAACCTTGGACTGCAAAGAGATCAAACCAGTCAATCCTAAAGGAAATTAACCCTGAATATTCATTAGAAAGACTGATGCTGAAGCTGAAGCTCCAATACTTTGGCTACCTGATGTGAAGAGCTGACTCACTGGAAAAGACTCTGATGCTGGGAAAGATTGAAGGCAGGAGGAGAAGAGGACGACAGAGGATGAGATGGTTGTCTGGCATCACTGATTCAATGTACATGAGTCTGAGCAAACTCTGGGAGACAGTGAATGACAGGGAAGCCTGGAGTGCTACAGTCCATGGAGTTGCAAAGAGCTGGACATGACTGGACAACAAATAGGATGTCAAGCATATAAATCTAACCGTCATACTCTCAGCAGCCATGTAAATGCTTACTAAAGTTTTTGGGACAGTTGGATATGTCATTAGTGGAGGGAGAGCTTTGCATTTCAGTTCCCATACTGTCCAACCAATTCCTTTTATTAGTCCACAGCCAAGAGCTTAATTTCTAGTGAGAAACACTGGTAGCAAAGAAGTCCCAGGGAAAAATAGGTACTTAAGATGTATAATATTTCATATTAAAAAGGGACTTGACTTCCCCAGAGAGGTATGTGATGAGGAGAGAGATTCCATCTGACAAAGTGGTTCCCATGTGGCCTGCCTGGAGCCAAAGAAAATTGGATTCAATAGTTTCCGATGGCCTCATCCAGGCTAAGATTTCAATGATTTTTATTAACTTCCATTAATCATGTAATCATCTTTCCATTTTGTAACTGAATTTATATCATTTTAAGATAATGGCTTCTAGGATTTGTAGAGCCAAAACTACAATCTGACCTCAAAGAGTCAATCCTTCCCTTGGTTACATATCAAATGCTGCCACTGTGAATTCTTTCCCATTTGATGTGGAGGCAAAGATGTTCACAGAAGCACTTACATTAATACCATGTCCAAGGTAGAATGATAATACAGACTGCATCTTCATATTTCAAAATAGGATACTTTCTAAATAGCACAGAGCTGACTCAAGAACAAAAGTAAAGTATTTAAGATGGGAAGATAAATTTTAAAGTAAATATTTTTTGATAGCCTGAAGGAAAAAAATCTTATGGAAACTATTTCATTCAGAACAATCAATAATCCACATCAAAAATAACATTTATGAGTTGCCAAGTGAGATGAGGTGTAAGGCCAACTCAGTAGTCTACTTTTTGTTGGTCGGTTGCTCAGTCATGTCTACTCTGCAATGCCATGGACTACAGCCACGCTGGGCTTCCCTGTCCCTCACCATCTCCCAGAGCTTGCTTCAAATTCATGTCCGTAGAGTTGGCGATGCCGTCCAACCATCTCCCCCTCTGTTGTCCCCTTCTCCTCCTGCCTTCAATCTTTCCCAGCATCAGGGTCTTTTCCAATGAACTGATCCTTCGAATCAGGTGGCCAATGCATGGGAGCTTCAGCTTCAGCATCAGTCCTTCCAATGAATATTCAGGATTGATTTCCTTTAGGATTGACTGGTTTGATCTCCTTTCAGTCCAAGGGACTCTCAACAGTCTTCTCCAGCACCACGTTGATGTTCGAAAGCATCAATTCTACAGCATTCAGCCTTCTTTATGGTCCAATGCTCACATCCATTCATGACTACTGTAAAATATCATAACGTCGACTATACAGACAAGTCTACCTAATAATCTTCATTTATGTAATTTGAAAAGGGAAATGCAAAAATCTCTTAAAAGGCTAGTTTCTCCCTTTTTTTTTTTTCTTTAAACTAAGAGTGTGAGTAAATCCTAATTCTTTTTTTAATGTTCTTCAGGCTATACATAATGACTGGTAATAAAAGGAAAATTATATACTTTGAAATTTCAGACAGTTGTACTAGGACAAAGATTAAATATGATTTTTCCCTTTTCCTTTACTTAGACTAGTACATAAACATGCATGCCTCTTTTCACCACTTCCTGTGTTCAGCCTTGATGTCAGGCCTCTGTTACCTCATATTGTAGCCAATAAATCCATTATGAGCTCATCTGGCATGTGCAACCATGCCTGGTGGCTACATAAAAAAAATTCTGAGTTCCAGGAGCATTCATAAAGATGTGTTCAGTTTAAGCTACATAAGCAGAGTTAAAGAGAACACAGTTGCATTTACAATAGGCCCATCCATTGCCACTGGACTAGGTATTGACTAGTAGTAACTTGAATCACATTTATAGGATTAATTAAAATCTACTGTTTGTCAGGGAAAAGGATGGGGGCTGGTATTCCTCATGGTGTACTTTAGCAGATGAAACTCCTTTAACAATAAAAACAATGTTCCTACCTCCCATGAAGATTTCCATCTTTTCTCTGTCCCTCAAACCCAATCTTAAAAGACCATATCCTAAGCATCAGGACAATTTAAAAACATGAGCAACATTATGTATTAGGCATTTAGATGTTTCAAATGTGCAGAGCCAGGAAAAACTTGAGGGACCACTGCAATATCCTGGTGCCATCTGATCAGAACAGAGGAAGCATAGGCCTGGAGGTGGATTGTTCCCTATCCACATGCCACACCTACCTTCCAAATCGACTATTTCTATATTATAGAAAATGAAAAAAAAATATATATATATATATGTGTGTGTGTGTATATATATATTGCTGTACATCTGAAACTAACACAGCATTGTAAATCAACTATATTTTTTTAAAAAGAAACTGAAAAGCAAACATCAAGTCTTTAGATTTTGATTGTCACCTTTTAGAAGGCTCCTGCAGGAAAAAATAAGCTCTTAACTAAGGGAATAGAATCTTTTTCATTGTTGTGTTTACTACTTCAGAACGTTTATGAAGAAATCACTCCTGGGTACAACAGGACAGTGAGGGGAAGGATTGAGGGGTGAAGAGGAAGCTGGTAAGAATCTTAGGATTTGAGAAAACAGGTATTTAAATAGGCAGGTCATCAATACTATCAAATTGAGATGGGAACATTACTGACTGGCCTACAGAGAATTTCATGTTCACAAATATGTTAACTTAGAAAATCTTTAAAATGGCTTCTGATGATTATCATAAACTTTCCTGAAGGAGGACTCTTGGGTGACTTCTTGCCTTGTGAAATCTAGATATGAGTGTATTCCATTTCTGGTTTGTTACCAACTGTGTTGGCTTTACTTCAACTTTATGTAGGCTTGTGCTCTTTTCTCTCTGGAGCTAAGCTCATGAGAAGAAGAACCAGCACAAAGGCTGGATCTGTAACAGCTAAAACACTGAGCACTTGGCTGAAAAAGGATTTTCTTGGAATTTTCCATCACAAAACCATATTCCAGGATGTTTGTACATTTCTCCCATACTAGGATGTGAGCCTGAGCAAAGCTTCAAGGCATCAGGGACTAACAATTTGTCTCTTCGGCTTCTGTGAATACATTTCTGTAGGATTCTTCTGGGGCCTATCCTAGGAGAAGTTGAGGGGCCGCTTAGGCCAGGCCTCCTCTTTAGCAATAGTTTCAAATTTAAACTTCTGGGTTTCTCCAATTGAAATTATGCCTATGTGTGGAGAGTTACACTGTAAGGACTGAAAGAATTTCACATGGATGATTTCATTTCAGTTGTTCAATGGGAACATTTAAAATTCATCCATTTTCCTAACTGATTAGCATTTGTACTTTTTTTTTTAATAGACTGGTGTTCTGAAAACTGGGAATGGGCCAGACTCTCCTGATCTACTAAATGCCTGTAAAGTTCTACAAATATGTAATGACGAGCATTGTACGTATCTGGTCAGGAACAGGAAGCTAATGCTTCCCTTAGGAAGCGCTGTTGTTGTTGCTCAGTCACTAAGTCATGGCCGACTCTCTGAGATCCCATGGACTGCAGCACCCCAGGCTCCCCTGTTCTTCACCATCTCCAGGAATTTGCTCAAATTCATGTGTGTTGAGTCAGTGATACCATCCAACCACCTCTTCCTCTGTTGCCCCCTTCTCCTCTTGCCCTCAATCTTTCCCAGCATCAGGCTCTTTTCCAATGAATCGACTCTTTACATCAGATGGCCAAAGTATTGGAGCTTCAGCTTCAGCATCATGAATGAATATTCAGGGTGGATTTCCTTTAAGACTGGCTGGTTTGATCTCCTTGCTGTCATTGGTACATGAAATGTTACTCAAATGTGTATGTGTCCACAGGGAGCAAAGGTTTCTATGTTTCAGATATAAAGTTCAGCTTATCTACTAAACAGAAAGAGACTCACAAACATATATAATAGACCTGTGGTTGCCAAGGAGGAGGAAGGTTGGGGGAGAGGTGAATTGGGAGTTCGGGATTAGCAGATGTAGACTATTATATATAGAATGGATAAACAACAAGGTCCTACTGTATAGCCCTGGGAACTATATTCAATATCCTGTGATAAACCATAATGGAAAAGAATATGAAAAAGAATGTATATGGATAACTGAATCATTTTGTTGTATACCTGAAACTAACACAACATTGTAAATCAACTATACTTCAAGTAAAAAAAAAAAAAAAAGAAACTGAAAAACAAATATCAAGTTCAGTATTATATCTGTTTGAATATTAAAATGATTATAGGTACATGAGAGAATAAGATACATGTAAAGGGAGGAAAAGAAAACTTCACATTAATTCAGTTATCTTTTTACTAGTCAATCAGCAAATAGAAGAAGAGTGCTGCTGCTACTGCTAAGTCGCTTCAGTCGTGTCCGACTCTGTGCGACCCCATAGACGGAAGCTCACCAGGCTCCCCTGTCCCTGGGATTCTCCAGGCAAGAATACTGGAGTGGGTTGCCATTTCCTTCTCCAATGCATGAAAATGAAAAGCGAAAGTGAAGTCGCTCAGTCGTGTCCGACTCTCAGCGACCCCATGGACTGGAGCCTACCAGGCTCCTCTGTCCATGGGATTCTCCAGGCAAAAGTACTGGGGTGGGGTGCCATTTTTGGCTAATGCCTAGTTTTATGATTGGATGGATAAAAAAGTGCCCAGTAACTACATTTTCTTCTTTTTATCCTTCCAAAACTAACAGGGGAAATTAGCTCACACATATTTATCACCCAAAATGGTTCCATTCCTAGTTTTACATGTTGATACTCAGCAAAATTCTAAATTGCTCACATACTGAGCTGAATCAGATGCAGGGCTGAAATAGACCCATTAATGAATCATTGTATTGCTGGAGGTCTACTTAGAGCTACCTGATTTTAGGATTAATGGTAGGATAAACTTAAAAGGAAGGTCAATATATTTTCATTTTATGAATATTACCAATTTAAGCAATATATTCTTAATACTGGTTTTGCTGTAAGTATATTATTACTACTAGGATGAAAAGAAGTTTAGAAACACCCACCAGTTTACCTCATATTACAACTTTAAATGAAATTAAAATTTAAGCTTTTGAGAATAGAATAAGTGTAGCTCATTCACTACAATAACACTTAACATAACCAGGTATATATGATCACTGTAAAAGCATGCAAGAAAAGTTATTTAACTAGAATTGTTATGTGAAAACTATAAATTGCAACATAAATGTTTTTCCTTTAACTAACAGAAGTAGCACCCAAAGAAATTAATAATAGCTAAGAAATTTCATCTTGAGAAAAATAATATTTTTGCTAAGAAACAGAAACTAAACTTTCTTGTATTTTTCTACTTAAAATAGCTCCCTTACAAAATAGTTAATATTTAAAGTCTCAAAAACTTTTCAAAATTAAGGCAAAGTATAGAATTTACAATATTTAAGAAAAATCAGAGGATCAGTACATTACTTACAAATTTTAGAGAAAAACAAACCTATCTCTTTTATTAAAGTAAAACAAACAAACAAACAAAAACCCTATTTTTCCAAATGAGTTTTAAGAAGTGGCTTAAGTTAGTCTTCTGTTAGTCCACAGAAAATCTAAATGATGTTCTTTGTACCCAAGCAACACAAAGCAGCCAAATGGAGATGGGATGGGCCAGTGAACAGAGGGCTGCAGGAGAATGCACCCTGGTCTTTGGCAATCTTCACTAGAGGAAGAACCTCTGAATGTAAACACTGTCTTTGGAAATATGGATAACGTTTTCTATTTCCCTATGTTTTCTTATATTTTATAAGTTGTCTAAATTGAATCAAAAAATTTTTTTCTGAAAGTTCTACTTCACTCTTTTTCAAATCTCCCTCCTTGATCTTTTTATTGATCCATTAATTTGGTGGTTTTTTGCTTATATGTTCAAGCTTCTTCACTATTTTTCAAAAGCAGATACATATATTATTAAGGGCAAAGCTAGAGTTTCAACAATATAATACAGACACTTAAATAACTCAGAGGTTTACATCTCTTTCACCTGGTCTGAGTCTGAATGACCTAGGTCTTTCTATGTTCATTCAGAGACACACTGTTCTTCCACCTCCTAAAACACTGTCAACATGGGCATAATGAAGGCTTGGTTTTGACTTTTCTGGGCTTCATTCAAGTATGAAGGGGCAAGAGGTAGCTGTGATACACATCACTTTCACACACATTCTATTTGTGAGAACCTAATTACGATTGCACATCTGATTCCAAAGGGAACAGGGGAATGCAGTCAAACTAGGCAGCAGTGTATCCTCTACTATTACTATGGGATAGGTGAAAATCTATTTTATGAAACATCTTTGTTCTTGTTCAGTTGCTAAGTTGTGTCTGACTCTTTGCAACCCCATGAATTGCAGCACACCAGGCTCCCTGTCCTTCACTCCCTGAGTTTGCTCAAATTCAGTAATGCCATCCCACCATCATCCTCTGTCACCCCCTTCTCCTCTTGTTCTCAGTCTTTCCCCAAATCAGGGTCTTTTCCAATGAGTCAGCACTTTGAATCAGGTGGCCAAAACATGGGAGCTTCAGCTTCATCATCAGTCCTTCCAATGAATATTCAGAGTTGGTTTCCTTTAGAATTAACTGGTTTGATCTCCTTGCTGTTTAAGGGACTCTCAAGAGTCTTCTCCAGCATCACAGTTTGAAAGCATCAATTCTTTGGCACTCAGCCTTCTTTATGGTCTAACGCTCACATCCATACACAACTACTGGAAAAACCATAACTTTGACCATAGGGACCTGCCGGGGTCCAGCCCCGGTGGATCCAGGGATTTTGAAGCAGAGACGGCATAAGCGATCAGGAAACAACAGCTTAAAATATTAATTAAAGATATAAAGAGTGATGAAAATGAGGATAGCTCAGTGAGGAGGAAATTCAGTGAAGAAAAGTGGATGAAATAAGGATAGCTCAGTGAGAACATTTTGTGGAGAGAGGAGGCTGAATAATTCAGCCAGAAGGTAAGAGAAAGAACGACATGGGGAGACCAAGCTTCGGTGAACAAGGCCCCACACTTTATTTTTCAAAGTAGTTTTTATACCTTAAGTTATGCATAGAGGATAATGGGGGAAGGCATAGAGTCATGCAGGGACAGCAGTCGCTGAGCCAGGCTTTCAAACCTATCATACGCAAAAGTTTAGGTGAGTTACATCATCTTCTGGCCCAGGGGCCTATTAACATATTAAGGAACTTATTTTCTCTAAAGGTGATTATTCTAAAGTCAGGCGCCACCCTCCAAAGGCATTGGAGTTGCATTTCTATAGGGCAAAGGTGTGGTGGGTTATAACAAGAGAAAGAATTAACTCAAGGGTCCAAGGTTACAAACACTGAGACTGCTGCTGCTGCTGCTGCTAAGTCGCTTCAGTCGTGTCCGACTCTGTGCGACCCCATAGACGGAAGCCCACCAGGCTCCCCCGTCCCTGGGATTCTCCAGGCAAGAATACTGGAGTGGGTTGCCATTTCCTTCTCCAATGCATGAAAGTGAAAAGGGAAAGTGAAGTCGCTCAGTCGTGTTCGACTCTTAGCGACCCCATGGACTGGAGCCTAACAGGATCCTCCGTCCATGGGATTTTCCAGGCAAAAGTACTGGGGTGGAGGCTACTAATTACATTTCTATACACCTACATTTCTATACACCAATTATATCAATCAATACACTGCCAAGGACACAGTAGGTAAGGGATATGGAGATTTAGCAGCAAATATTGGCCCAACAAGTGAAAAACCCTTCATCAATACAATTTCTAATCAATCTTTTAACTGCTCAAAGGAATCTGTGTTTAGACAGTTAGAACATCTCATGCCTCTCACAGTTGGGAGGCTCTAAACAATCACATGTGGCCGGAAAAACCTATTCAGGCAGGCTAGACGATTTCCAAAAGGAGTTTGTAGGCTGAAACACTGTCACACCCAGGAATTATTAACTGGAGCTGTAAGTTAGCTCTTTTTTCAGAGAAAGGTAGTGGGGGACAGCCCCCTGTAAAGTCAGAGGTGTAGGCGAGAGCACAAAACAGAAAGTAGGCAGACTCCGGTTTTTTTGGGGGTAGATGCTCGAGAACCTCCAAGGGGCTCCTGAGGCTCGATCTCGCCCTTGCGTGTGCCAAGCCTCCTTCCTCATGACCTTTGTCATGGGCGGAGTGCTGATCCAAGCCGGCTCCCTACAGGGACCTTTGTTGGCAAAGTGATGTCTCTGCTTTTTAATATGCTGTCCAGGTTTGTCATAGCTTTCCTTCCAAGGAGCAAGTGTCTTTTAATTTTGTGGCGGCAGTTAATGTCTGAATTGATTTTGGAGACCAAGAAAATGAAATCTGACACTGTTTCCACCTTTTCCCCATCTATTCACCATGAAGTGATAGGACCAGATGCCATGCTCTTAGTTTTTTGAATGTTGAGTTATAAGTCAGGTTTTTCACTCTCCTCTTTCATCTTCATCAAGAAGCTCTTTAGTTCCTCTTCACTTTTTCCATTAAAGTGGTATCATCTGCATATCTGAGGTTGTTGATATTTCTCCCAGCAATCTTGAGTCCAGCTTGTGATTCATCCAGTCCAGTGTTTCTCATGATGTACTCTGCATAAGTTAAATAAGCAGGGTGACAATATACAGCCTTGATGTGCTCTTTTCCCAATTTTGAACCAGTCCATTTTCCCATGTCCAGGTCTAACTGTTGCTTCTTGTCCTGCATACAGATTTCTCAGGAGGCAGGTCAGGTGGTCTGATATTCCCATCTCTTTAAGAATTCTCCACAGTTTGTTTTGATCCACACAGTCAAAGGCTTTAGCATAGTCAATGAAGCTGAAGTAGATGGTTTTTTTTTAATCCCTTTGCTTTTTGTATGATCCAGCATATGTTGGCAATTTGGGCTCTGGTACCTCTGCCTTTTCTAAATCCAGATTGTACATCTGGAAGTTCATGTACTGCTGAAGCCTAGCTTGAAGAATTTTGAGCATAATCTTGCTGGCACGTGAAATGAGTGCAGCAACATGAAACATAAAGATATTACATTATGTGCTTAATACATCCACTATCAAAGTCTCTGGAAGTCTGAATCTGCTGTTTTCTGTTTTTTACTTATCATGTCATATTGTCCTTTGTTTTTTTCTGATTTGTGACTGTGAGTTTATCTTCAGTGTAACATCTTTTGTGGGAATTATTTTTTCTTTTTTTTAATATAAACTTATTTTAATTGGAGGCTAATTACAATATTGTAGTGGTTTTGCCATACATTGACATGAATCTACCATGGGTGTACATGTGTTCCCCATTCTGAACCCCCTCCCACCTCCCTTCCCATCCCATCCCTCTGGGTCATCCCAGTGCACCAGCCCCAAGCATCCTGTATCATGCATTGAACCTGGACTGGCAATTCATTTCACATATGATAATATACATGTTTCAATACTATTCTCCAAAATCATCCCACCCTTGCCCTCTCCCACAGAGTCCAAAAGACTGTTCTATACATCTGTGTCTCTTTTGCTGTCTCACATACAGGGTTATCGTTACCATCTTTCTAAATTCCATACATATGCATTAGTATACGGTATTGGTGTTTTTCTTTCTGGCTTACTTCACTCTGTATAATAGGCTCCAGTTTCATCCACCTCATTAGAACTGATTCAAATGTATTCTTTTTAATGGCTGAGTAATACTCCATTGTGTATATGTACCACAGCTTTCTTATCCATTCGTCTGCTGATGGACATCTAGGTTGCTTCCATGTCCTGGCTATTATAAACAGTGCTATGATGAACACTGGGGTACACGTGTCTCTTTCAATTCTGGTTTCCTCAGTGTGTATGCCCAGCAGTGGGATTGCTGGGTCATATGGCAGTTCTATTTCCAGTTTTTTAAGGAATCTCCATACTGTTCTCCATAGTGGCTGTACTAGTTTGCATTCCTGTGGCAATGTTTTGAGCCTTAGGTTGAAGTTGCATTCTTCCAGGGAGCAAATACATTTGCCTTTACCAATCCTAAACAATGTTATATTGATTTAATTTCTGTTAGCCCTCACAGACAAGTTGCCCTGTGGATCTTTTCAGGGCATTGGACGTATTTCCAGCTGTCACCACTCTGAGATCACAGTCCTTTTAGGTCTCACCTTGAGTGGCCCTGAGCTTTTACTTCACGTTACCTCAGAATGGCAGTTAATGGATTGGCAGATACCCTTTAGTTTCTTGGTGCCCACTTCCCTCCTTAATTCTTGTTGCTATTTAAATTCTGGCCTCTCTGGAATCCTTGCTTTTGTTCCAGCTTTGCAATACACTTAAAATTATGAGGTTTATTTATTTGTTTTACACTTTAACCAGCATTTTAATTTTCTTCTTGGGTGTGGGGTTTTCTGTCTAAGACACATCAGAGATGAAAGCCCCGAATACCATGTTACATGACACACATGCTTACATAAATCATAATGACATACACACTTACATAAATTATATATATATAAATACACATATGTTATATGCATATATAATTATTTAAGGAAGATCATCAAAAGAACAAGAGAGCTGGAATCATAAGCCTAGAGTTTTACTCCTGAATTTTTTCTGTCAACAGACCATACTCACAACTCTGATTTCTTGCTCATGGGAAGACAGGTGGTACAGTGGATGCAGGAGATGTGGGTTCAATCCTGGGTCAGGAGTATGCCTTGGAGTAGGAAATGGCAACCCACTCCAGTATTGTTGCCTGGAAAATTCCATGAACAGAGGAGCCTGGCGAGCTATAGTCCATGGGGTGGCAAAGAGTTGGATATGACTGAGCTCGCTAGCATGCACACAAGGATGGGAAGAATCAGAATCATCATACACATCTCATCGCGTTATGATAAAGATCAACTGATAAAGAATTTTGCAAATTCTCAAATAATATTGTCAGTTGAGATTAAGATCAAGAAACTTATGAGCTTAAGGACATCCATATGTCAATAGGTACAGACATGTTCAAAACCAGTGATTCTTTAAGCCTTTCTCGATCTCTTCCCCAGGGCCTGCCCCTGCTGAGCCAGCCCTCTAGTTATTGGTTTCACCGTGAATGGTTCCTGCCACTGCTGACTACATCAAATATCTTCCTTGTACTCCCATCTGAATTTTATGTGAACTCTGGAGTGATTAGTTGCTAATATCAACAGTGGTGCAGAGTCTAGAAACATTTATTGCTCCCCTGCTTGGCTTAATGTTTCTGACTTGGTACCATAATATTATTAATAGTCACAGGGTACAATAAAAGAAAATTAAGTGTTTATTTTGTTTAGGCATTAGTCCCTTTACCTACAGCCTTTTTCCATTACATTTGCACATAAATGAGCATACCCTAAATTTTTTAGATGCAAATCAGATTTTAACTTTGCTAATCATATACTTTCCTTTCTGGTCGTCTTCCAGACTGGCTTGTGTTACTCCTGATGCATGTATATTGTAGCAAATGAAGTAATGGCCATGTGGTTGATGTTTTCCCTTTTGTGATTCATTCATAGTTGTTTTTGTAGAGCAACTGTGTTTTAAAATCTAGTGCCACTGCCAATATTCCTTTGCCATTCCAGGAGCCTATCTGTTAAATTCTAGGCGGAAATCAACTGTTGAATTGCAGATCATTTATTAATAAACAGTTGGGAACAACTAATGTGCGACATGAGATCAAAGACATGAGAACAACTTTGAGTAAAATACTCTAGAACAAAGCACTAAATGATCTTCACTTTTCAGGATAAGTAAAAGCCCAAAGATCTGAGACATTTAAGAGGGCATCCAAAGTGAATACAATTTTACTCTACATTTTCTGCTTCCTCCACCACTTCCTAGCCAATGTTCCTCTAGATGAAGGGTTTGTTCTGCCTTGAAAGGATGAATTAATATTTTACATGGCAAGGACCCCTTTATTCCTTGGTGGGATGTTTCTGACTTGATTTATATCATGGTGTTTAAATGTTTAAAAGCTTTTGTAAGGCAGGTTTTCAATCGCTTAAAGAATTTAGGTTCCCTTGAGGTTCCAGCATCAGATGTTATCTCAGAAGTCTTACTTCCAAAGATTTATAATCCAATCTCTTTCTCCTATTAACCATATATTTCAGCAAGCATCCCATTGGACCAAGCTTGGGGATTTCAGGTTAGCATCTTCACATGGAATGATTGCAAATAGCACTACTGAATCTGCATTTCCCAAGGTCTCATCAACAGGCTCTGGGTCATACCAGACTTCCGTCTGCTGCCTTGGCAATTTATATGAGACATCTGGGGCTTCTAGGGATATCTCAAAGGTTTGGCAAATAGATATTCTGAGTAGAAAGACAGAAACACAATAAACTGAGAGACCACATATAATATACTAAAGTTAAATCCACAGTAGATAACTTTGAAAAGTATGAATAAACTTTTGTATAATACTTTGTAGTTTGAAACACAGCTTTCCTCAATATTCCATTTCATCTTAACTATTAATATAAAAGCAGGCATTATGATGATGAAGATTTTGTTCATGAAGAAACAGAGTCACAGAGATGTAGGGTCACTGACTTAGAACACAGACTCAAGTCTGTTGGTTTTTACCAAGGCTATTCCTTCCTCACCATGTTGCTTGGACATCCAACAACACTTTGGGGCAAAGCTGGCCCCAAACTGGGCTGTCTTCCCTAGAGATTTCAATGTAGTTGCAATGTTTCCTTCCACG
The DNA here is from genome assembly GCA_935064755.1 of Tragelaphus eurycerus. Taxonomy (NCBI): domain Eukaryota; kingdom Metazoa; phylum Chordata; class Mammalia; order Artiodactyla; family Bovidae; genus Tragelaphus; species Tragelaphus eurycerus. The sequence goes on from CAKXYN010000013.1 coordinate 33,748,127, forward strand.
GCATCTTCCAGGCACATGCCAATACATCAAGATGGCCTATAGCACTGCACGGTTTTGGAATCCTATTAGTAATAGCCAAATACACCACCATCTCTGCCTTATCCTTCTCCAAATTTCCCAAGATCAACATAACACAGTGATTTTGAGGATTCTCTTTTACAGGATATTTAATCTTACCATAGTTTTGCCTAAGAATCCAGTTGTAAAATCTTATACGTCCCTTCTAACCAATAATTTGTATTAGTGTTTATTTTATGCTATATATTCAATAGGTATATTCGTTGCAATAATAATCTCTCAGACTTTCAGCACACCTTTTCCCTGTTTGGCAAAGGGCTTTTATGTACTATTAAAATAGTCATAGTTACTAAAGTGCCCCCAAGCTTTGTGTTCATGCTAGCCAGTGGAACTCATTCAGAAAAGGATGACAAAAATAAAGTGTCCTTCATGAATACCCCTGTCTACTGGACCAGCTTTTATCTTGCCAACCCTTAACCCAGGAAAGAAGCAGCAACATTTCTCTCTGGTTATCGTGTTATTTTAAATTTTGTCTGCCTTTGCAAGGAGCCTAATGATAGAACTATTTCCAGGTTCTAAAATCAGGGGAAATGAAAATCTGGGATGGAGGAGAAAAATGACCAGGCAGGGACAGATAAAAGTTGTGGTTGTTGGGCATAAGCATTCAGAAAGAGCGCAACTTTGATGACCTTCTGACAGTGTTTTATCTGGACCACTGGTGTTTCACGTGTAAATAAAACATAGTTTCCATGGATGTTTTTCATCACAGGTTAAACTCTTTTTTAAATTTTTTTCCCAAGGGACAATTGACAAGCTAATACTCCTCTTGCCTTGCCCATAGACATTAATGTCCTATTCCTTGCCTACTCAGGGCTCCCTTTGCAATACCCAGAAAATGATGCAAACCTTGCTTACAATCCCTTCAAAGCACTCTTCTTAAGTCTCAAACTTTCAATACCATAAATTATGCTTTAGTTTGAAACAGTAGTTGCTAATAAATTTTTATTTTTTCCTCTTTATTTCAACTTAGTGTTCATTATGCATAATCTTAATTGAGTAAACTTTTAGAAGTAATTATAACATGCTTTTGTTGTTGTTTAGTCACTAAGTCATGTCCGACTTTTTTGTGACCCCATGGGCTGTAGTCCACCAGGCTGCTCTGTCCATGGGACTTCCCAGGTAAGAATATTGGAGTGGGTTGCTATTTCCTTCTCCAGGGGATCTTCCCAACCTAGGGGTCAAATCCATGTCTCCTGCATTAGCAGGCAGATTCTTTACCACTGAGCCACCAGGGAAGCCCAATTGTAACATAACAACATTTAAAAAAAAAAATTCTGTTGTCCAAAAGCTTTTAGGTTTGATTGGGCCCACTTGTTTATTTTTATTTTCATTACTTTAGAAGGTGAGTCATAGAGGATCTTGCTGTGATTTATGTCATAGAGTGTTCTATGTTTTCCTCTAGGAGTTTTATAATTTCTGGTCTTACATTTAAGCTATTAATTCATTTTCAGTTTATCTTTGTATATGGTGCTAGAAAGTGTTCGAATTTCATTCTTTTACATGCAGTTGTCCAGTTTTCCCAGCAGTACTTATTGAAGTGCTGCTTCAATAAGCACTTATCTTTGCCTGATTGTATATTCTTGCCTCTTTTGTCAAAAATAAGGTGTCCATAGGTGAGTGGGTATATCTCTGGGCTTTCAGTCTTGTTCCATTGGTCTATACTGCTGTTTTTTTTTTGTGCCAGTACCATACTGTTTTGATGACTACAGCTTTGTAGTATAGTCTGAAGTTAGGAAGGTTGATTCCTCCAGCTCCATTCTACTTTCTCAAGATTGCTTTGGCTATTCAAGTCTTTTGTGTTTCCATATGAAGAATTTTTTTGTTCAAGTTCTGTGAAAAATGCCATTGGTAATTTTATAGGTATTACATTGAATCTGTATATTACATTTGGTAGTATAGTCATTTTCACAATATTGATTTTTCCAACCCAGGAACATGGAATATGTCCCTATCTGCTTATGTTGTCTCTGATTTCTTTCATCAGTGTCTTTTCTGTATACTGCTCTTTGTCTCTTTGGGTAGGCTTTTTCCTAGGTACTTTAAGACAACCCTCAGAATAGGAAAAATAATAGCAAATAAAATGACAAAGGATTAATTAAAAAAGTATACAAGCAGCTCATACAATACCAGAAAAACAAACAACCCAATCAAAAAATGGGCAAAAGACCTAAACAGACATTTCTCCAAAGAAGACATACAGATGGCTAATAAACACATAAAAAGATGCTCAGCATCACTCATTATTAGAGAAATGAAAATCAAAACAACAACGAGATATCACCTTACATGGGTCCAAATGGCCATCATCAAAAAATCTACAAACAATAAATGTTGGAGAGGTTGTGGAGAAAAGGGAACCTTTTTTGTGCTGTTGGTGGGAATGCAAATTGATACAGCCACTACGGAAGACAGTACAGAGATTCCTTAAAACATTAGGAATAAAACCATCATATGACACAGCAATACCACTACAAGGCATATACCCTGAGGAAACCAAAATTGAAAAAGACACATTTAACCCAATATTCATTGCAGATCTATTTACAATAGTTAGGACACGGAAGCAACCTAGATGTCCATCAACAGATGAATGGATAAAGAAGTTGTCACACATATATACAATGGAATATTAATCAGCCATAAAAAGGGACACATTTGAGTTAGTCTTAATGAGGCAGATGAACCTAGAGCCTATTATACAGAGTAAAGTAAGTCAGAAAGGAAAAAAAAAACAATTATTGTATACATATATATATTATATATATATATATGTGGAATCTAGACAGACAGTACTGATGAACCTATTTGCAGAGCAGCATAGAGACAGAGACATTGACAACAAACTTATGGACATGGCTGGGTGGGGGGAAAGGAGAAGGTGGGAAGTATGTAAAGACTAACATGGAAACATACATTACCTTATGTAAAATAGATAACCAATGGGAATTTGCTGTATGACTCAGGGAACTCAAACTGGGGCTCGATAATAATCTAGAGGGGTGGGATGGGGAGACAGGCGGGAGGGATATTCAAGTGGGAGGGGACATGGGTAAACCTATGGCTGATTCATGCATAGAGATCAATGAAAACTGTAAAGCAATTATCCTTCAATTAAAAATTAATTTAAAAAAGAAAAAAAAAATTGAGAGCAAAGATAAAATCACCCATAATTTCAGCATCTCACTCTCTTACTTCTACTATGTTCATGCACCAAACTACATTTTATATGTAATTTTACATAACTGAAATCATATTTACATGAAATGGTGTGTAAAATTTTGCTTGGTTTCATGTTGTAAATATTCATTTTTATACCATACTATAGGCTTTATAATAATCATTTCTAATGTCTATGTAATATTTCTTGAGATTTCTTATAATTAATCTTGCTATCAAACATTAATGTGGCTTTTTATTTTTCCCATTTAAACAATTCTGTGAGGGATATATTTGTACATATAGATTTTCCAAACTTTGGTTATTTTGTCAGGACTGATTATTATTCCTTCTCCATCTCTTTTATAAGCTCTGCCTCCACCATCCACTCTTCAACAGTCAGGGTTCTCTTGGGTTTCATGAATAATTAATTCTCTTTCTGCACTCCTCTTCTCATCTGGGTGAAATCATTCACAATCAAGGCCTTACTTTCTCCAGGGCCCCAGACCTATATCTGTTAGCCAGCAAACATATCCACCAAAACCTCAAATGTTTTCACAAGCAGTAAACACTAACTTCTAGAAATTACTCTACTTTCCAGGTGGACATGTAATGGCACCCAGGTAAAGGCACCAAGATTCATCCAATCTCTGAGGTTGGCAACTACACTAGGAATCTCTCTCTCTCTCTCTCCTCCATATCCAATAGGTCTCAAGTCCTCCTTAGCACTGTCTTAGAAGTTTCTTTCACACCTTGGAGTGCTTCTCTTACTGGCTCTCTCATGGTCACTGCTTTGTTCCAGGTCTTTATCATCTTTTACTTATATAATAATTGTCTGCAATTGGTTTCCATGCTGACAATTTACCACTGTAACCCATCTGATCTTAAGCAAAGTTTGTCCAATTAAGTATTTTATTAGTTTTTTATCTTGCTTATATCATTGCCCAACTTCAGCATGTATCAGAATTACCTGGAGGACTTATTAAACCAGTTTTCTGGGTCCCACCTTCCAGAATTTTTGATTTAGTAGATCTGGGGTCAGGCCAGAGAATCTGTGTTTCTAAGTTCCTAGGGGATGCCAAAGCTGCTAGTCTGGGGACAACTCATTGAAATCTGCTAGTCTGTAAAATAATATTGATAATCTAATAACTGATGATCTAATTGTGTACATTTAAAAATCTGGACTCAGTTTACTCATCCAGCCTTACTTTGTAGAGCTTACCAGTGAAAATGACTTTCCTGCCTGCTAAAATTACCAACTATGCTCATCTCCTAACTGCTTTCAGAATTGCCCCACCTTGTATATGGTTGCCAGAGTAGCCCTTGTATCCAAGCCTTATTTTTCTGCTGAGAAATCAGCTGATGACCTTAAGGGAATTCCTATATGTTATTTGTTCTTTTTCCTTGTTACTTTTCATATTTTATCTTTGTCTTTAATTTTTGTCAGTTTGATTACTATGTGTCTCAGTGTGTTCCTCCTTGAGTTTATCCTGCCTGAGACTCTCTGTGCTTCCTTGATTTGGCTGACTATTTCCTTTCCCAGTTTAGGCAAGTTTTCAGTATTATCTCTTCAAATAATTTTGGGGGTCCTTTCTCTCTCTTTTCCTTCTGGGACCCCTATATTGTGTTTAATGTTGTCCCAGAGGTCTCCTGTGTGTGTGCACACTAAGTCACTTCAGTCGTGTCTGACTCTTTGCGACACTATGGACTGTATTCTTCCAGGCTCCTCTGTCCATGGGACTGTCCAGGCAAGAATACTGGAGTGGGTTGCCATGCCTCCTCTAGGGGATCTTCCCAACCCAGGAGTCAAACCTGCATCGCTTGCATTGACAGGGAGATTCTTTACCACTGTGCCAGCTGGGATGAGGTCTCTTAGGCTGTCTTCTTTTCTTTTCATCCTTTTTGCCTATATTTTGTTCTGGCAGTGATTTTTACCATTTTGTATTCCAGGTCACTTATCCATTCCTCTGCCTCAGTTATTCCTCTATTGATTCCTTTAAGTATACTGTTCATCTCTGTTTATTTGTTCTTTGGTTCTTCTAGGTCTTTGATAAACATTTCGTGCATCTTTATCCTTTTTCTGAGATCTTGGATCATCTTCCTATCATTATTCTAAATTCTGTTTCTGGAAGGCTGCCTATGTCCACTTCATTTAGCTGTTTTCCTGGGGTTTTATCTTGTTCCTTCAACTGGGATATAATCCTCTGCCTTTTCATTTTGATTAACTTTCTATGATTCTGGTGTTCACTTCTGGAGGCCATGGGATTGTAGTTCCTCTTGCTTCTTCTACCTGCCCTCTGGTGGATGAGGCTAAGAGGCTTGCACAAGCTTCCTGATGGGAGGGACTGGCAGTGAGCAAAAGTGGCACTGTCTCTGGTGGGCAGGACCATGCTCAGTAAGACTGTAATCTGATTGTCTGGTGATGGGTAGGGCTGTGCTCCTTCCCTATTGGTTATTTGACCTGAAGCAACCTAACTCTGGAGTCTATGGTAGGGCTAATGGCAACCTCCAAGAGGGCTTACACCAAGGGGCACTTCCCAGGATTGCTGCTGCCAGTGCTCCTATCCCCATGGTGAGCCACTGCTGACCCATGCTTCTGAAAGAGAACCTCCAACACTAGCAGGTAGGTCTGGTTCACTCTCCTGTGAAGTCACTGCTCCTTTCCCCTGGGTTCTGGTGCACACAAGATTTTTTTTTGTGCCCTCCAAGAGTGTTTCTCCCAATACTGTGGAAGTCCTGCAATCAAATCTCACTGGTTTCAAAGTAAGATTCCCTGGGGATTCCCAGACCCTTTTTTGGATCCCAAGGCTGGGAAGCCTGGTGTGGGGCTCAGAACCTTCACAAAAGTGGGAGAACTTCTTTGGTATTAATACTCTCCAGTTTGGAGGTCTCCTACCCAACAGGTAAGGGATTTGATTTTGTTGTGATTGTGTCCTTCCTACCATCCTGTTGCAGCTTCTTCTTTGTTTTTAGGTGTGGGGTATCTTTTTTTGGTGGTGTCTAGCATACTCCTGTCAATGGTTGTTCACCAGCTAGTTGCAATTTTGGTGCTCTCACAGGAGGAGATGAGTGCACGTTCTTCTGTTCCACCACCTTGAACCCAGTTAGCACAAGTTTTCTTTTTCTATTAGCAAATAACTAAATGAAATCACAAACTCAAATATGCATGTAGACCAAGTAGGAAGTCAAGAATGCATGATACAAGAGAATGACAACATGAAGAGAGTTCTATTTAAAGGTTCAGCCTCTCATCAGCTCTTCGCTGTTATTATCCTCGGGAAACTATTATTAAGACTTCTGATGTTTTTCAAAAGAAGCCAGAAATCCAGATTTCTAAGCAAAATCTCCAGATACTTGGATATGTGCCATGGATTCAAAAAATTTTCAACAATGAAACCATATGATGGCTGAACTCAGCCCAAGGCCCATAAGTTTGCAACACAGAGTTGCAACATGTTCTTCTCAAAGGGAAGATCAATGTCAGTTCCTCAATGCAGCTTCCCTAGTATGCATGCTACCCACAACCATACTGTCAGTGTGCACACAGCACACACATGTACACCACATACAGCCTTAGTGATGCTGTCCTTTCTGATCTTATTACACTTGGTTAAAATTTATATGAAAGCATTTATTTCAATTAAAATGTTTGTACAAGTATTAGTCTTCACTACAAAGCAGCTCAAGAACAGAAACTAGATCTTACACTTTATTCTTATTTACAAATGCAGTGTACCTAAGAAACAGGTGTGAAGGTGCTCTTGTTTCTTCATACAGAAATAAACAAGACAGACTGAATGAACAACTAAATATAAACTCTTTTATGACACGGCAAACAGCATTTTGCTTCACATACCATAACTGCCCTTTTTGGACTTTCTCAGTGACATGTTAGATTTCTCACAATGGAACACCCAGAGTTCAGCCACACTTTCAACAGATGTACAGGAAAATGTTGGTCTAAGACATCTAATATAAATACTGGATGTATGTGGATCAAGCAGCATTATCTTGGTGTGTCTTTCAAGAGGGAAATGATGGGTGTGATTCACGACAATGACTAAAGGCATCAGTATGCCCTTATCATAACTCCAGGTAATCTTTCACAAGCATGCAATTAATCACCGTGTTTGGAAACAGGAAGATTTATGCATCAATCCAAGAGCCAGCTGTCTCCTATCTATTTAATAATTTTAAAAAATCTTCCCAAACAAAAACAACAAGAAAAAAAAAAAAAAACCACTCTGTAGTATGCCTGACAGAAAGGAAGTCAAACCAGAAAGTTTTTTTCTTTAGCATCCTTTGGTTCTGAAGTTGTCTAGTTCTTAGGCCTATGCATGTCTTTACAATCATCAAATATAAATCTAAAATTGAATTTAACTGGTTTCTTGAGCCCTGAAGGTTTTTCCTAATAAGGAAAAGGTATTGCCAATGGTGCCCTTTGATTCATACTTTGAGTGTAAATAAAACTCATTGCAGAGAGGAATGCAAAGTCAGGTTTATCTTCCATCTTGACTAAGCGTTAAACCATGGAGAAATAAAAAACACTTTAAGATAACAGTGATTTTCTTTAATTATAAAGTGTAACTTCATAACCTGTAAGGCTTTTATTAGCCAAGGTCTATCCATTCTAACCAGGCTGCCCTCACACTGGAAAGTTTCACACCTGCATAATTAAAACTTCTGATTCTGCTGACAGCATCCTTCAGTTTCCAGAGCCCTTATCAAGTAATCAAGCAACATATGATAGCCCTATATCCTGCCTTCTGTGCCCTTACATTTTAATGGAGGAGTTAATCTCTACTGTTTTAGCTTACTCTTCATACATTCTTCCCCTAGAGCCAATGATATTAATCAATATAAAAGAATAAAAAATAAATTACCAGGTAAAATTATATTTTAAAGAGTTTAGATAGAGTCATCCATCTTTAGTTCACCTTTTCCCATTCACATTGACTATCCTTCATGCTCATATATAGCACATTGATTTTTACATTATGGATGAAGATTTTCTTTAGGAAAATACATCTGATTTCCCAGATCCTCCACTATAAAGTGCTTAAAGAAAAAAGGTAGTGGCTGAGGATGTTATAATTACCTGTTCTCTTTCTGAACACCTTCCCATCATGAGCTAGGCATGAGATTGGAATTCATATCATGGTTCCCTATTTGAAATTGCCACAACCACAAAAGAAACTACCCAGTCTTGCTCTGTACAACCTTTTTTTCTTTCTCTTCTCTTTTTCTGTTGGTCAGATTCAATATGCTCCTTAAGCATGTTTTTAATCATGATTTCTCCCTTATGGAGAAAACTTAAGGTTAATTTTAACTACTCTGTACATTTTTTTCCAAAGCTGTTGAGCAATATGACCCTAATTTTACTTCCTCAGAAGAGGAAAAGAGAGAGGAACATTGGCCCTGAGCCCAGGTATCCTGACCCAGCAGCCTGACTAGTTGACTGCTCCTGTTATAATCTCAAGGTCAATTGGAGAGCTGTACCTTCTCCCTTTGATAAAATCTTCTTGATGATTTATTTTTATTTCAGCTTAGACATTCTATTCTATTTCAGAAAGACCAAGTTGATGTTGGTGCTTTTATACATTCTCCAATTAAATACTGTTTTTAATGACATGACAGTGTTTTCCCATAGACACTCCCCTATTAACTCAATTTCACATGGATCTACATTATAACTTTAAAACATAAGGGGAAAAGTTAAGCCTGTGCAAAAAGAACCAAATCTGCAGAATGTGGCTTCAAACTTTTTCTTTCTTGTCTATCACAATGAATCATGAATCCCTTGACCCTAATCATGCCAGCAAGTCCTCTGCAGTTTGTTTGTACCAGTAGCTCATTTTGTACCATTATATGTATTCCCAATAAATATTCCTGACACATTTCTTTGCATTTTTCTAGTTCATTTGATAATGAACTCCTTGAGGTCAATGACCTTTGCTTTCTTTAAAATTTCCTTCACCAGACATCAGCACAATCCTGGATTTGGAGTCAGTAATTCCACCATTTACTAGTATTAGGACCTTGATACTTTTATAATCCCACAGAGGCTGGTTTCTTGTCATTAAATGGGATGATCATTCCACTTGTCCTGTCACCTCAAAAGCCAGGATTATGGGTGACAGTCCCATAAAGTATAATCTGCCAGGCCACTTTTCAAACCACCAGGGCTCACACAGATGTTCTAAAAATCATCTGAGTAAGTACTACTGTCTCACAAACTAGCAAATATTTAAGGTAAGTCATACAAGACAGAGATGGGAATACCAGAACACCTGATCTGCCTCTTGAGAAATCTGTATGCAGGTCAGGAAGCAACAGTTAGAACTGGTCATAGAACAACAGACTGGTTCCAAATAGGAAAAGGAGTAAGTCAAGGCTGCATATTGTCACCATGTTTATTTAACTTATATGCAGAGTACATCATGAGAAATGCTGGACTGGAAGAAACACAAGTTGGAATCAAGATTGCTGGGAGAAATATCAATAACCTCAGATATGCAGATGACACCACGCTTATGGCAGAAAGTGAAGAGGGGCTAAAAAGCCTCTTGATGAGAGTGAAAGTGGAGAGTGAAAAGGTTGGCTTAAAGCTCAACATTCAGAAAACGAAGATCATGGCATCTGGTCCCATCACTACATGGGAAATAGATGGAGAAACAGTGGAAACAGTGTCAGACTTTATTTTTATGGGCTCCAAAATCATTGCAGATGGTGACTGCAGCCATGAAATTAAAAGACGCTTACTCCTTGGAAGGAAAGTTATGACCAACCTAGATAGCATATTCAAAAGCAGAGACATTACTTTACCAACAAAGGTTCACCTAGTCAAGGCTATGGTCTTTCCTGTGGTCATGTATGGATGTGAGAGCTGGACTGTGAAGGCTGAGCGCCGAAGAATTGATGCTTTTGAACTGTGGTGTTGGAGAAGACTCTTGAGAGTCCCTTGGACTGCAAGGAGATCCAACCAGTCCATTCTGAAGGAGATCAGCCCTGGGATTTCTTTGGAAGGAATGATGCTAAAGCTGAAACTCCAGTATTTTGGCCACCTCATGCGAAGAGTTGACTCATTGGAGAAGACTCTGATGCTGGGAGGGATTGAGGGCAGGAGGAGAAGGGGACGACAGAGGATGAGATGGCTGGATGGCATCACTGACTCGATGGATGTGAGTCTGAGTGACCTCCAGGAGCTGGTGATGGACAGGGAGGCCTGGCGTGCTGTGGTTCATGGGGTCGCGAAGAGTCGGACACGACTGAGCAACTGATCTGATCTGATACAAGACAGTGGTTTTACCACTCTGACCATGGTCAACTAAAATGCATTTTAAGTTTTCATCTTTTTCTATCCTCATGAGTAAGCTGGAGTTTTAAACACAAATGCAGAAGGATCAGGGAGACACCAAAAATGTAAAATGAAGACCTAGCATAAGATTATGTAAGGTGGGCTGAGGACTGTAGCAAACTAGAGAGTCCATGTCTTCCTAAAGTGCGGAACCTACACCACGTCCAGCTAATTGTACCACGTAGAAAGGTAAGCCAAATATTTTAAGAAAAGCAGTAATCCATATTTCTGTAAGCAAAATACCTAGAGTTTTTATTGTTGGCCTTTCATTCAGTTATTAAACGTATAATGGTCAAATTCATCATTGATAGATTTGCCCCATGGATCACAAGAGTTTGCAATCTCTGTTGAAAGGCTTTCAACAACCGAGTTTGCATGAATAACCAAGAAATAACTCTAAACTCTAGTAAGAACTCATTAAGAACTAATATTTTAAGGGAATATTCAAAAGAAGCATAAAGCCTAGTCCTTGTTATCAAAGCAGAGGAACTAATAATTATTAAGCACCTAACATTCACTTTGCAAAAGTAAATAGTTTGCTTTAATATAATCTTGATGAACTTACCAAGTGGTTACTATCACACTCATTCTACTGATAAATTAACCTGAAGGTACAAGGAGTGACTTGCCCAAGAGAACATGGCATTACCAGTTAGTGGCAGAATAATAATTTTAGCTTCATTCTGGCTATTGTAAAAACTCAAGTATTTCTACCATGGGAAGGAACTGAATCAAACATTAAAGTCCTAGGGGATAACTAAAGTTTAAGTTCAGTGGTGGAGACACTGTGATGAAGCTTTAGAGAAAAGAACAAAAGAATACAATGATGAGAAATATGATACTCTCAAGACATACAGGAGGATTGGAGCCTTGGGTTGTTAAGATTTGGATGAATGGAGGAGAAGCAGAAGGAACAGCATGAATGAAAGCCTGGGTGAATATGAATAACTTACCAGGTCCTAATATCCTAAATCAAATCTCTCTCTCTCCCCCATTCTCTCTGTCTCTCACACATACATGAACATCCTCAGGCTTCAATTAAGGAATGTCTGTTGGTTTTGCTTGCCTCATTGTTTCCCCATCTTTTGGTAACATCACTCTTTCATGGTCTTTCCTTTGCAGAATGGACCTGTCATTATTCTTCTCTGGAGCTTATGTCTCCTGAATTGGCAGGCAGATTCTTTAACCGCACCACCTGGGAAGCCCCAATCTATCCTCCACTCATCCAATAACATTCTTGCTCCACTTGTATATTGCAGCTGGCATCCATTTCTGTTCCTTACCATCAAATAACTTGTATATATTTATAGGTTTATTTCAAGTGGACCCATATTATACCTTTGAATAATAGGAGGAAAGTTGTACATATATACAAACATACAAATCTTGCTGGTCATCAGTGTGGTTATTACTTTAGATGGCAAGAAACTCTGAAACATCTGACCATATTATTAAGTTGCTCTTAAAAAAAGAACATTATGGATGAGCTGTACAGTCATCTGGCAAATGATTCATGGTGTTTCTGCCAATGCCCACACCTGGCATGTTGAAGCAATGAAATCCAGCATTTCTCTTATGACTGCCTGGGCATCTAAAACTAAGACTCCATATGATTTTATGTTTTCTCTATTAGCTCACCCACCATTCTCTGAAATCATTACCTTCTGTTGTTTCTCACTTAAGGACCACTCCTGTGATAGAGTAATCTTTGGAGGAAAACACAAATTGCTTTTTTACTTTTCCAGGTAAGGAACTGGAGAACAGATGCAAGATTCAAATACATGGTTTCCCAAGACTCTTTTTATCCACTAAATCATACAGCTTTCCAGTGCCACTTGAAATAAACATGCTAGATTCCTATTAAGTCCAAGTATATGTATCATCCATTCAGTTATCTAGCTATCATCCTACTTTCTTCCTATCATCTGTCTTCTACCTAACTACTAAGTGATTCCAAATACACATGTATAGTCTTGAAAAGTGGCCATTTTTCTAAAATCTGCATCTGAAATTGCAAATAGAACAATCTACATTACTCTGGTGCATCTGGTACTTGTTAATTCATAATCTGTTGTATCTTTTATTGTCATGATTTCTCCAGATGTGTGAGTCTAACTCATAAGTTAATATATTACATAAACTACACTAAAGAACTGTTGAAACGGAGTTGAGACTCCTGGACTCACAGCACTCCTCCATACAGGAGCAGTTTAAGTCTAGCTGACCGGATGCCAAGGAGATCATAAAAATCCACTTACTGAGAAACTTGCAAGTGAGTCCAAGATGCCCCTCCCCCTGCTCAGGGATGGGGTGGGGTGTGTTTTATACTCTGCTGAATTTATAAAAAAAAAAAAAAAATGCTAAGAAAAATCCAATGCTTAACCAAAGATGAATAACTGTTTGAGAACTCTGTTAATACTCCACACAGTAATGGGCCTTTTATCTCCTAAAATAGAATCCTGAACAAGGGGTTTGCTTTTAAACAATGCTTTAAAAATAGAACTTGCCATTTGGAAAGTTTCTTAAGATTTTCTAGAACAGTGGCTTTCAAATGCAGCCCATCATTAAAATCACTCAGAGGGGCTGTCAATTTAAAAAAAGAAGAAGATTCCAGGGTCCCACAGTAAACCTACTGAAGCAGAATCTCTGGCAGGTAGGACCAAGTTTCCCTGGTGATTCTGATATTCAGCCAGGTTTGAAAACCATGCATGCCTAAAGTCTCAAGACTGAACATTAAATATTGCCTTAGCAGTTAAAATTTTAGTGCCTGTGATTATAACTTTATTCTATTAATTTCCTTTGGATTTATGTTTTGGAAGAAAAACCTGGATGGGAAATCATTAGACCATTATTGTGTCCAAATCCTCCATTTTGAAAAAGCCCTTCGAAAAGTTTAAATAAAGACTTTCAATGATAATTTGATCCTTGATTACTGTAGTTCTGATAGCTCTTCTGTGGGGGACAGGCCCCGGGGAGGGGGAAGATGTGAAGCTATTTCCAACCTGGCTGAATCATTGGGATTGAGTCAGAAAGCTGGAAAGGATGAGGAGCGACCATCTGGCTTTGTCCCTGTCTTCATGTGGTTGTGATTTGCTTCTAGGAATTTCAAGGCAGAGAGTTCACATCTTGTGTTTCACATCACAACAGTGAATAAATTCTTCCCTAAGGCCACTTGGTGCAGCTAGGAAGCTGGCATGTCCCCATCCCAAGTAAACAGTAAAACCTCTCCCTAATGTATCCCCTAGAACCAGAACACTACACTTAAAATAATATGAAAGGATGGATTATAATCCAAACATAAGCATGACACCATAAAGAGAACCATAGACTGAATCACGATATCAAGATAGAAGTCCCAACATTGCCACTAACAAAAATAGCCAAGTCAGGCTAATCATAAATACCCTTATGTTTTCATTTCTCCATCTTCAAATTGAAGAAATTAAACCCTTTCTGGCTTGATGTGGTACATATTTATCAGGCCATCACTTATTTAATCCCTCATGGAGGCCTTCAGTGTACCACTCAATGGCTACATACTGGGTAAAAGCAGGAAATAAGACAAACATGCTCCCTGACCACAGACAGTTTATAGTCATAAGGAAAACAGACAAATAATGAACAAACAGTGACTATGTAATTACATTGATACTATTTCTGAGGAGGAAAAGAAAGATGGGGAGGCACTCTATAGGAACTATTTAGGCTGGAATCTTTCCTACCCTAGACGGCACACCTGGCCCTTTAAATCACTGAAGTGTGGAAAGGCAGATGGCTGTGTATTCCAGGAACTCTCCAAATGAACTGATTTACCCATGAGAATGAAACTGATCAGTTTTATCAGATTTTGGCAGCTTCTAGATAACTGTAGACATATACTTTGTAGGGAAGTATCCACACTTTGCTTGCAGGGCTATGTAGCTATGTAAATATCTTCTAAGAAAACCAACAGGGTCTCCAGACTTTAAAGACAAAAGATGTGACCTCAGTGTCAACATTATCCCTTGTTCAGGAACTAACAGCAAGGTCAAAGTCATAAACTAAGGCCCATTAACTTCACTTAGAAAAAATGTTTCATGGCCACAAAATAAACTACTAACATTGGCTCTTCTCCCAAACATGAGATGATTGTAAAGGAACCCAAGAGCATATGGAAAGCTTGGTGAAATTTATCTCCAGTCATGGAAAATATCTACTGTGGTATCCTACTTGCTAAATATTGGGGTGGTAGGGTTAACCCAAACTTAATAAATTCCATTAACAAGACATTAGTTTACACCAGATCACATCTGTAACCTCAATGACGTCTTTAAGTCAGCTGCCATATAAGATATACCCTCACAACTATGTGCAGTAGATGGGGTGATCTATCCATCTGAAAGAAGAAAACTATGGGCTAAAGAAGTGATTGAATCACTTTCAAGTTATGTAGCTAATTGGCAAACATGCAGACATATGTGTCCATACACACACATACAGACACCATATGTCTCTATGTCAAAAGGCTGCTATATAGACACTGTGCTAGGCTGCTTCAGTCATGTCTGACTCTTTGCGACACTATGGACAGTCCACCAGACTCCTCTGTCCATAGGATTCTCCAGGCAAGAATATTGGAGTGGGTTGCCATGTGCTCCTCCAGGGATCGTTCCACCCAGGGATCAAACTCAAGACTCTTACATCTCCTGCTTTGGCAGGCAGGTTTTTTTTACCACTGAAGCCACTTGGGAAGTCCACATAGACACTATTAGTGATGAAGTCCAAAAACAACAGATGACATGGAAGAAAACACATAGACTAGATTACACAGAAGATACATGAAATGGACTAGACCACAGCTAGTCTAATCATCCTGTAAAAGTCCACTGTATTCTTTCTCAGAAAGCTGAGTTGCTGCTGACTATACTAAATGCCAAAGTAGGTAAACATCACATGTCTTGTTTGCTTTTCAAGAAAAAGATCTTAGGGCAGATCCCTCAGTCCTTGGTCTAATTTCATTTGAAATCATTCATTATTATTGTTGTTGTTGCTATAAGCAGCAGCATCACGACCATGATTTTTTTTTTTTTACTCTTTTGGAAGGGAAACTCAAACTCCAATAACATGTGATAATGATGATAAACACTTACCTGTCACCTGAGGTACATTCTTGGCAATCCTTCATATGCTTACCTATAATTTAATGTTCGAATGATTTTAAACAGACCATCAGAGAATCAGAGACTACAGATGGGTTAGTGTTCAACACATGTTAATATAGAACTCAGATTCAATCAGCTGAATTGACCTCACTAGGTTAACAAAATTTTTTATTCTATAACAAGTTGAGTAGTGAACTTTTAAAAATATCTTTTCCTCTCAGCAATTACACAAAAATCCCAATCCTCGATGTAGTTAAATAGGGTCAGGCATTATGAAGAACTTATTTTGGCTCTGGTAAGAACAATTCATAATCTATTCACTAGAATCATTGATGGACACCAGTTCATTCAATAGGTCACTGTGTTTCCTGTAATTCAGTCTTCCCACACTTTTTCACAAGTGCAGTCATTGACTTGGTCCCACTTCGAGGAAGACAAATGCTTGAAGAAACAATAACCACAGCTTTTATCAACTGGACCCTGGAAAACACAGCCCAGCACACTACAGGGGTAAAAGGCAGTGCCCCGATCTGCATCTTTGAAAACAGGGCTTATAAATAGCCCAGGGCACTTTCCTGTTTGGAGAACTCAGTAACAGCTGTTCATAGCACACATTTCTTTCATACTTCCCTCCCTGCCACAAAGAAAATACAAACTAAAACTGGATGAAGGAATGGACATTATTCAACATTAATGTGCCTTCAAAAATAGCACAGGAAGAGTCATAGACACAATGAAGGGAAAAATGAGGAAAACTTAGGAGGAGTAGAGAAAGTAGAGAGGAGATACTTTTAATAATGAGATATTTAAACTAAACAGGAAGGCAAGACAAAAAGGGTAGGATTTGTAAAGGTTGCCTCTCAGAAGTGATATGAAAAAGGCACTGTAGCAGAAATTAGAAAAATCAAGGCTTTTGTTGGTGCTGATGGGAATTAGTCATGCCCTCATTCTTGGGCATGCCCCCAAACATATCAAGGTCTCTTCCATAAAATGGGTAGAGGATAAAAGAGACAGAGCTAGACAGCCTGTAAGAATTCCCTCTAATTCCAAAAATGTTATACTGTATGAACCTATAGAGAATATTGGCTAGTGGGGGGAGGAGCTGGAAGGAATTCTGGATTCACCTGCCAAATACGTAAGTTCCAGTCCCTTGGGAAGGGTATTAAGGGATTTGAAGATGAGGCAGACTGAAGCACATCCAGGTTCATGGTCGTTGCTTTGCCCCTCCTAGGATGGCTGCTTAAATTGATGATTAAGAAAGCTGTCCTCAACCTCCTGGCTACAGCAGCAGCACCAAGGGAACCCACAGTCTAATTCTCAGAGATCCATAACCATAAAATTCCCTTCTGTGTTCTGTGGTGCCCAAAGGAATGTTCCTCCCTAGGGCTCACAAATTCAAGATGGCAGAATGCACACCCTTTGACTAGAGGCCACACGGCCTGTGGGTAAAGAGCACAGGTGCTGGGCTCAGACAGATCTGTACTCTCTACTCTGCCGAGTACCAGATGCATGACTTTTGGTAAATTGCTTAATATTTCTCTGACCTTCAACTATTGTTGTTGCTCCTTTTAATTTTCGAAAATGGAGACAGAAATGCAGTTATAAGCTTTAAATGTAGCTATCAAGTGTACAACACAGGGTTAAACACTCAATAGACATTATCTTCTAATATTTGTTAACATTATTTTTACAGAGTATTTTACTTATTTAGCTTGAAGAATTTGTGTGTGTGTGTGTGTGTTTTCCCAGGTCTTTTGACCTCCTGGATCACCCTAACACCTTCCATGAGAAAAAGAAAGTCTTCTAGCATGGGATGGTCAAGCAGCAGTTGACTGCACATTGACTTGAGCTCTATTAAGCAGGCAAAATCAGGTTGCAAGACCCTAATGTGGACCACTTAGTGCTCAATAAGTCACTTCAGTCATGCTCGACTCTTTGCAACACTTTGGATTGTAGCCCACCAGGCTCCTCTGTCCATGGGATTCTCCCAGCAAGAATACTGGAGTGGATTGCCAAGCCTTCCTCCACAGGATCTTCCTAAACCAAGGAATTGGAACCCAAGTCTCTTATGTCTCCTGCATTGGCAGGCGGGTTCTTTACCATTAGTGACACCTTGGAAGCCCTGGTCCACTTAGTGAGTAAATCTAAACATTTGAAATGGGGACTCCAAGTTTATGGTTAGATTTCCCTAGGGCAACAAATGCATATTTTTCTATCCACCTAGAAATGCAAAGTGTTTCTCTTACCTCTCACCCCTCTCATCATGAAAAGGAGCATACATCTGTATGTTGGGAGTGTCATCAGATGAGATATTTCCTCTACTACTTCTGCTTCTGTGAAATGTGCTGAGAAATCAGTCAAAAATAATGGAAACTATATGTATAATGCTCATCTAAAGTCAGGATCCTAATGTTTATGTCTACTTTTTCTGCAGATATGAGGTTAGATCATCTGAAACAGCTCTCAAAGGACAAATCGTCTTACATGAAAGAAAGACATTCTGAGAAATTAGTCTATGTTCAGGGAGATAAAAATTAAAAATGGGTTACAAAGGGGATCTTTATGGGGAGACGTGGGAAAAAAAAAAAAACAATCATCCATCCAGAAGGACTCATGGAAGTTCTCATATGAAAGCAAGGCTTTGGTAGTACTGTATTTTTAGCCATCTTCACTTCTAACTCACATTGACATGGTCATTCTACAGCAAAGTAGAATCAGAGAATTTTAAAGTAGCAAGAAAGAAACCAAACAAAATCTTTAGTTGCATATCTTCCTTTTACTTTTCCAGGTAACTACAGCTGAGCTTTAAACAACACTGGTTTGAACTGCGTGAGTTTTTCCCTTATATGCGATTTTTTTAATGGCTGAATGCTATCGTGCTACACAGTCCGAGGTTAGCTGAATCTTCAGATGTGAACTGGAGCTATGGGGGCAACTCAGAAAGATGCCTCAGGAGCAGGCAGAATACCCAGACACCCAAGATTCAATCTGAGTGGTGGAAATTGTGATAATCAACTCTGTTAACCTACAGATTCTATTACACACAGAGATCTAGGCAGAACTAGGCAGGGAATTTCCAGTGTGTTGAGCAAAGGTGGCTATGGAAGAGGTTGGCAGAAAATAGGCTTATGATGCTGGCAGAACAGGGACCCAGGGGTCTCAGAGACAGAGCACCAGTGCTATAAAGGGTCAAGGACCTCCTCTTGGCAATCTTATGATTTCTGACATAATTTCCGAAATGTCCAAGTTAGGAGTACTTGTGACATGAGTGCTGGAAGCACTCATTACATGCTGGCTATGCCAGCATCAGTGATCGACACCCTGGAGCTAGATGCAACCCTGGTCTTGCAACCACCCTTACTCTCACATCCTGAGTTTAGTCTAGGACACAGGTCCCCCATGAGGCCAAGAATGGGCCACTGAGAGTAGTTATGGTGATGCCAGTTTCTCTAGAGCCCTAAAGGAGCACTTATTCTTAGGTGATTTCAAGCTGATCCAGAAAGCAACACAAGTGACCCCTCTCAACACTGTTTCCAGATTCCTCAGGCCTGCAGAGTGAGCAGTTAACACTTGTTTTATGGCAATAATGGTGTGTGCAGAAAAGTCCAAGAGAATCACCAAGGTTATCTCTGAATCAAAAAGCATCTCTAAGCAACTGAATACACAGAAGAACTGTACAAAAAAGATCTTCACGACCAAGATAATCACGATGGTGTGATCACTTACCTGGAGCCAGACATCCTGGAATGTGAAGTCAAATGGGCCTTAGAAAGCATCACTATGAACAAAGCTAGTGGAGGTGATGGAATTCCAGTTGAGCTATTTCAAATCCTGAAAGATGATGCTGTGAAAGTGCTGCACTCAATATGCCAGCAAATTTGGAAAACTCAGCAGTGGCCACAGGACTGGAAAAGGTCAGTTTTCATTCCTATCCCAAAGAAAGGCAGTGCCAAAGAATGCTCAAACTACTGCACAATTCCACTCATTCACACGCTAGTAAAGTAATGCTCAAAATTCTCCAAGCCAGGCTTCAGCAATACGTGAACTGTGAACTTCCAGATTTTCAAGCTGGTTTTAGAAAAGGCAGAGGAGCCAGAGATCAAATTGCCAACATACGCTGGATCATCAAAAAAGCAAGAGAGTTCCAGAAAAACATCTATTTCTGCTTTATTGACTATGCCAAAGCCTTTGACTGTGTGGATCACAATAAACTGTGGAAAATTCTGAAAGAGATGGGAATACCACACCACCTGACCTGCCTCTTGAGAAACCTGTTTGCAGGTCAGGAAGCAACAGTTAGAACTGGACATGGAACAACAGACTGGGTCCAAATAGGAAAAGGAGTACGTCAAGGCTGTATATTGTCACCCTGCTTATTTAACTTATATGCAGAGTCCATCATGAGAAGTGCTGGGCTGGAGGAAGCACAAGCTGGAATCAAGATTGTTGGGAGAAATATCATTAACCTCAGATATGCAGATGACACCACCGTTATGGCAGAAAGTGAAGAGGAACTCAAAAGCCTCTTGATAAAGTGAAAATGGAGAGTGAAAAAGTTGGCTTAAAGCTCAACATTCAGAACACTAAGATCATGGCATCTGGTCACATCACTTCATGGCAAATAGATGTAGAAACAGTGGAAACAGTGCCAGACTTTATTTTGAGGGGCTCCAAAATCACTGCAGATGGTAACTGCAGCCATGAAATTAGAAGACGCTTACTCCTTGCAAGGAAAGTTATGACCAACCTAGATAGCATATTGAAAGGCAGAGACATTCATTACTTTGCCAACCAAGGTCCGTCTAGTCAGGGCTGTGGTTCTTCCAGTGGTCATGTATGGATGTGAGAGTTGAACTGTGAAGAAAGCTGAGTTCCAAAGAATTGATGCTTTTGAACTGTGGTGTTGGAGAAGACTCTTGAGAGTCCCTTGGACTACAAGGAGATCCAACCAGTCCATCCTAAAGGAGATCAGTCCTGGGTGTTCTTTGGAAGGAATGATGCTAAAGCTGAAACTCCAGTAACTTTGGCCACCTCATGCGAAGAGTTGACTCATTGGAGAAGACTGTGATGCTGGGAGGGATTGGGGGCAGGAGGAGAAGGGGACGACAGAGGATGAGATGGCTGGATGGCATCACTGACTCGATGTACGTGAGTTTGAGTGAACTCTGGGAGTTGGTAATGCACAGGGAGGCCTGGCATGCTGCAATTCATGGGATCACAAAGAGTCGGACACAACTGAGCAACTGAACTGAACTGACCTGAACTGAAGCAACTGAAGCCAGATGGGAATGAGAAAGAATCAGATCAGATCAGATCAGATCAGTCGCTCAGTCGTGTCCGACTCTTTGCGACCCCATGAACCGCAGCACGCCAGGCCTCCCTGTCCATCACCAGCTCCCGGAGGTCACTCAGACTCGCATCCATCGAGTCAGTGATGCCATCCAGCCATCTCATCCTCTGTCGTCCCCTTCTCCTCCTGCCCTCAATCCCTCCCAGCATCAGAGTCTTCTCCAATGAGTCAACTCTTCACATGAGGTGGCCAAAATACTGGAGTTTCAGCTTTAGCATCATTCCTTCCAAAGAAATTCCAGGATTGATCTCCTTCAGAATGGACTGGTTGGATCTTCTTGCAGTCCAAGGGACTCTCAAGAGGGCAAAGGCAAAAAAGATCCCACCCAAAACTTAAAGCACGATCTCCATTGCACAGAGCATGTTCTACACCATCAGCATAAGGAAGACCAGGTCTGGAGCCAAGACACTTAGGGTTTGTTCGAATGCAAAGTCAAGTGAAGTGACAGGAAAAGAGAGCACCTCATGCATTATCATCTAGCTTTATGTCACTATTTTTAATACCTGTGGACATAACCTGTCAGACTCAGGCTGCTAGCCCTAGGAAAACACCACTGACACAGTTAACAGCTGAGTTTCTGATGCTAAATTTCAAGGCAATGCTCCTTTTTAGCCAAGTCATCAGAGACTCAAGCACTGTCTATTTGCTTTGTATTTACTGAGTTCATAATCTGTTTTGTGGAGAACTGTGATTTTCCCTCAAGGAGAAGTCATTTAAAAAAAAGTAGGTATGCTTATTTTCCAAAAAGAACCAGAAAAGATGTCAGGGAAATGCTCAGTTGGAAGTGGGAAAAGAAGATAACTGATACTGAGAGAAAGAGAACACTAGGAATTTGCAAACTCATCCTATGTCCACCTAAGATTCTTATCCACAGCATTGAATATTAATCAATTAATTCATTCAATAACTACTAGACATTTTGACATGCTAGGTCCTGTTTTAAGCACTAGGAAAAAAGATTAATAAAAAGCCACTCCTGTGCAGTTTGCTATCTGGCATAGGTGATGGACAAAACACACATAAGTAAGTTTGTTATTAAAGCTAGGTAATGACAATTGCCCTGAATGAAAATATAGGAGGAATTGGGGTTCTTGAGTGTGTGGCATGAGCTAATTCAGATAAGGTAGCCAGGGATGGCTCTCTGAACAGGGGTCCCTATGACGTGAGGGAAGGAATTTTGACAAGATGTGAAGGGTTAGCCAGCCTTTGCTTTGAGATATGAGCATAGTTTAAGGACCTCAAGATGAGCAGGTCAGCTAAAGCCACTGGCACAGGCTAAGGTAGAAACAGGAGACCACTTAGTCACAGCCTCCCTGCAGGGCCTGTCAGATGAGGACCATGCACACAAGTCTGCAATATCTTTATGTCCATTCATAAAGGCGTGTGAAAGTTTAATGCATTTCTTTGTAAATGTGCTTATATTTCTTTCCTTTTTCAACAAAAGGTCTCACATATTTATTATTGAGCCAAAGCGGTGGAGTAGAAACACTGACACAAAGAGACAAATTATTTTTCCAATAAAACACATCCAGCTGTTCAGAGAGTAGCAATGTTCTCAGAGTGATGTAGTGAGATGCAAGAGATCTGGACACAGCATAAATATGTGTGCCACTTCATGTGCTCATGTGCAGGACTCCTCATAGACTCAGCTTGATTCTTCTTCTCTTGAAACTGTACCTGATTTTATTACCTGTTTTCATGAAAATCCACTGGGGAATTAGATGATCCTGCTTTTGTTTCTTGGCTAAGAATTGCTTAATCTTGAAAGTCTTGGAGAAGACATGGCAAGGAGCAAATTCAACTGCACAGAGGATGGCAGAGAATAAAGGAGAGATGAAAGTGTTTCAATCTCCTTCATGTATTTTTCTTGCTTTTATTGGAGGAGGGTTATTTTTCCATTTCTTCTCTTTGTGACTTCCCCAAGGAGCTCCCATTTTTTTTGCAGGCTTTCTGGAAGGCCTTCCCAGCTAGTCCAGCCAGAATGTTTGCTCCTTTTTCTGACCCAGCTCTTCTTTGGAGTCTGTATGTATGTATGCTATTGTGATCGACTCAGCCATCTCATAGACTATAGCCCACCAGGCTCCTCTGTCCATGGGATTTCCCAGGGAAGAATACTGGAATGGGTTGCCATTTCTTCCTCCAGGGGATCTTTCTGAGTCTAAGATCAAACCCACGACTTCTGGGTATCCTGAATTTTAGGAAGATTTTTTACCTGCTGAGCCTTTAGGAAGTCTACTGAACTGCATAATACCTGCCCCACCAGCACCCAATGTAGGATGTAAGATGTAGGTTTCTTTTTGTTTTGCATGTACTTCTATGTCATCTCTGGACAAGCCTTCAGTAAAAATGGAGTCAGAAAAAAAAATGTGACTTCTAATTCCAGCCCTTCCACTCACTGGTTGTAAACTAGTTTTTCAAACTCCACTGTAAAACAGAATGTGAGCACTAGTACCCATAGCATGTTTGTAAAGAGGGAACAGTATAAACGGGTGTTTGGGCATGGGAACAGATGTCAGCAGGGCTATGGGTTTCTGTAATAAGGGGCTATGCCTTTGATATTCTGTTACGCCCCACAGTACCTATAATACTTTGTTGTTGTTCAGTCGCTAAGTCGTGTCTGACTCTTTGTGACCCCTTGGACTGCAGCATGCCAGGCTTCCCTGTCCTGAGCTATCATGTGATAGCTCAAACTCATGTCCATTGAGTCAGTGATGCTATCTAATCATCTCATCCTCTGCTGCCCTCTTCTCTGTTTGCCTTCAATCTTTCCCAGCATCAGGATCTTTTCCAATTAGTCAGCTCTTCCCATCAGGTGGCCAAAGTATTGAAGCTTCAGCATCAGTTCTTCCAATGAATATTCAGGGTTTTCCTTTAGGATTTACTTATTTGATCTCCTTGTTATCCAAGGAACTCTCACGCATCTTCTCCAGCACCACAGTTTAAAAGCATCGATTCTTTGGTGCTCAGCCTTCTTTATAATCCAACTCTCAAATCCATACATGACTTCTGGAAAAACCATAGCTTTGACTATATGGACCTTTGTCGACAAAGTGATGTCTCTGCTTGTAACATGCTGTCTAGGTTTGTCATAGCTTTTCTTTCAAGGAGCAAACTTCTTTTAATTTCATGGCTGCAGTCACTGTCTACAGTGATTGTGAAGCCCAAGAAGATAAAATATCTCAGTGTTTCCACTTTTTATATATATATATAGTACATTATGTTTCCTGTCAATGGTCTTTGAAGATAGTGTTACATGCTCCAGAAAGCACTGGGTTTAGAATTATCACAGACAGATTCCTTTAAGGTTCTGTCACTTACTAGTTATATGACCAAGAACAAAGGTCATGTAACTCCTCTGAGCCTCAAATTCCTCATCTACAAAATAGGAATAATCATGCTAACCTCACAGGGATATTGGCTATAATCTACAAGATAATATATCAAAAAAGGAAAGCATTTCCTGTTCTAAAACCTCAGATTCTGTGGCCCTTAACTCCTTAATTCTTGTTGATTTAATACAAAATTCAGTTATGTGAAGCTGTAATTCCTTTAGAAAGAAACTCATAGACTAAGTACTTCTCTCCTTCCTGGACGAGAAGACCAGGGAGTAGTGAGAGTCATTCTGATGTTGCACAGAACAGAAGTCACAAGGAGAAGGCCATTGTTAAGGTACATGTGACACAGTCCAGGGTTATCAGAACCCCCCATGTATTTCTTTCCAAGGTGAAGGTCATTAATGGACTCTGCACTGGTAAATCTGACAAATCGCTTTGTGTTTATTTCAGCTTAAGTCCCTCTATCTGAAGCAGTCATGTGGTGTTATAAATATCTCCAAATGGCAGGGCAAAGTTGGGTGGACATAGGTCACAGTGCCCGAATGGACATGCCCAGCAACTTTTTTGCAATTCTAAATGACACTCTGACCTTGACAAGATTTACATTTGGCTGATACACTTCAAAGTATGGAAGGCAGAGCCAGATGTACAGTAGTTGAAAAATAATATAGGCACGAATCCCAGTATAGGTCCATAGGGCAGGAATAATCTAGATTGGGCATAGGAAAAAGAAAACATAGATGAAAGTAACAAGTATCTTTAACCAATGACTAAATGTCTCCATATCATTCTTGTTCAAGGATATTATAGTATCCTTACCATAACTTTGGCAAGCTTATTACATCTTTGGAAGGAATGATGCTAAAGCTGAAACTCCAGTATTTTGGCCACCTCATGCGAAGAGTTGACTCATTGGAGAAGACTCTGATGCTGGGAGGGATTGAGGGCAGGAGGAGAAGGGGATGACAGAGGATGAGATGGCTGGATGGCATCACTGACTCGATGGATGTGAGTCTGGGTGACCTCCGGGAGTTGGTGATGGACAGGGAGGCCTGGCGTGCTGCGGTTCATGGGGTCGCAAAGAGTCAGATACAACTGAGCAACTGATCTGATCTGATCACATCTGGTGACAGTATGAACACTACAAAAATATTTTGTAAAAACCCAATATGTGGGCATCAGGAGAGCAAGGAATTGTACCCATTTTCTTTTACTTGATTTTATTACCAGTTTTCATGCAAAACCATTGAGGAATGAGATGGTTCCTGCTTGTTTTTGGGAAAAAAATCACTTAATCTTGAAAGTCTTGGGAGAAGACTTGGTGAGGAGCAAATGCAACTGCACAGAGGATGGCAGAGAAAAGAGAGATGAATGTGCTTCAGTCTCTTTCATATATTTTTCTTGCTTTTATTGGAGGAGGATTATTTTTCAATTTCTTCTTTGTGTGACTTCCCCCATGAACTTCCATTTTTTTCGTAGGCTTTCTGGAAGGCCTTCCCAGCTAGTCCAGCCAGAATGCTTGCTCCTTTCTTTGACCTAACTCTTCTTTCGAGTCTGCTTACTGCTCTTCATAATACCTGCCCCACAAGCACCTGATGCAGGATTCAGGATCTGGATTTATTTTTATTTTGCATGTATATCCATGTCATCTCTGTGGAAGCCCTCAGTAAAAATGGGGTCAGGAAAAATGTGAATTCTAATTCCAGCCCTTCCACTCACTAGTTGTGAATTAGTTTTTCAAGTTCCACTGTAGAATGTTATGGAGTCATCATCCTCTTACACAATTAAAAACTTGCCACTAATTTTTTATAGAGCTAACTTTTCCATTTGCTTTCAGTACAGAGAAGAGTAATACATTAGAATGTGTAGCACCATCAAAAGAAAAAAAAAAGTGAGCAGACTGAAGAGATGATGCAACCAAGAGATGACGACAAAAGGGAGGACTTGGAAGGTCTGAAATCAGCCAGCTGCCCTGTGTTCCACCACCTGAAGACTGCTCACTTTCTGGGAGGCAATAGAACAAAGAGAGAGAGGTCAAATTTTTCTTACTTACCCAAGAATTCATTGTAACATCAGGGAAGAAAGGATTTATGAGAATAGGTTGGTGGTCCTTTAGCTTGTTCTACATGAATATGCATTCTTCGGCAGACCTTCCTATTCAGAGATGATGCTACGGATCATAATGCAGCCTCTGGAGTGGTATTACAAGGCCCACAAAGGGCCCGTTTTCTATTTCTTTTTACCAGTGGAGAGATGTAGGTTTGCCTCTTTAGCTCAAGACTGACTCTTCTCTGAGCCTTTACTGTTCATCCTCACCACACCAAAAGCCACAGAGGCTATCTAACAAATTTGTTAATAGAAATTAACTCCTATCTGGCCCCAACCTGGAACCTCAGACTTTCACTTGGCCCTTCTTCCTGTCCACCAAAATTTCCCAATCCTCTTTCTCATAATAGCCTTCTTCTCTGCATTCCCACTGCCATGACCCTATCTCAATTTATTCTTGGGTTTTTCTTAAACTAACAAATATTTTCTAACCAGTCTCTGGGCTTCAAGTCATATGCCCCTTGAATCCATTTTCAATATTTTCATCCCAGGTGTGAGTTGAAAAGGCAGTACTCTTCATATATCATTGTACAGAAATCCAATTCCTTAGCACAGAATATAACACTTTTCATGACCTGGCTCCTGTTACCCTCTCCAGGTTCATGTCCAACTTCTCTGGTGACACTCTGCCTTCCAGCTCTGCCCATCCACCTGCCATTCCTGAAGCACACTAGCTCTCTCATGCTATCGTGCTTGTTCTACATTTCTCTGTCCAGAACATCCTTCCTCCTGTCATCTTCCTTCCAATATCCTCTTTTTTTAAAACCTACTGGAGATTTCCCTAATTCTATTAGGCAGCCCTCCAACCACTCACCTTTGTGTGTCCCTAGCATCTTCTCTTTCTATCATAGTAACCAAAGTGCTAGATTATAAACTATTTAATCACCTCTCGCCAAGGCTGAAGATTGTGGATCATTTATATGAACACACATACATATACATAGAGGATACATCTAATGCTACTAAGTGGTTTCCAACCTAATGAATAAATATATTCATCTCTGTCTCTTAGATCTGCCCTTCCTGTTCTTCCCACTAATAATGTAGTTGCTGATTTCCCAGAGGTCAGAAGACAGCCACAAAACAGCCACAAAAAAGTGTACTGCTAACGCCACTTGGGAGGTTGAGGGAATAGAAAATCCTACCAGTCCCAGACAAGACTCCTGGTCCATGGGAAGGAGAGTGCAACAATCCAATGACTATATTTGCAAGGAGAAACTGAAAATGTGATCTCTGGCAGACTTCTGTAATAGAATGCCTTGTCACCCAGCTATGAAGAACTAGAGGTGTGCATACCAGGAACACACTAACATGGCAACTTGACCAAGCAACACATGCACAGATTCACACCCCAAATGAGCTGACAACCCACCGCTACCTGCCAAGAACTAGTATGATTTAAACTCCTGTGAGATTTTTAGAGTCCAAAGCCAGAGCATCTTATTTAGCTCTTATTTAATATTGAAACTGCTATTTCATGCCAGTTTGATTCTGAAGGGCTGTGGTTACATGTGCACAGAAAGATCTCAGGATAGCATAGAATGATTCAATCCAGGGACATGGGTATGGAGGGGGTGGGGAAGTGGGGGTGTCAGTTAGTCTCACTTAGGAATAAACCAGCTAATGCATCTGTGTAGTATAGATACTAGACAAGGAATTATTAGGTAATGATTACATTTAAAATAAATAAGCAGTAAAACATTTCCTTACTGGTTACTCTCAGGCAAAATTTTATGTCCTCATAGAATGTCACAATATCTCAAGGTCTCAATTAAATAAGTACACTTGCTTTGACAGATCATCATATGTCTGTTCAGAAGTTCATTAAAACCAGGAATGTGTACAAAATCCAACAATACTCAAGGTTAAAAAAATGTGGTTTTTGTCGTTTTTTTTTTTTTTTTTTTTTTTTTACCAGTGGTTCAGTCAAATATATCTAACAAAATCCTTTTGGAGATGGTATTAGTGAACAAGCCAACTTTGGACATTGTTTATAAACAAGGAGACATTTAAAAAGCAGCCATTGTTGAATCTCTGTTAGTTTATAAAGTGGAAATCCTGCTTACATATACAACAGTTAACCTTATGGGTGACACATGGGGCATCTCTTGAACCCAAGTCTGTGCTACTTGTTAATTGCTGATTGAAATAGTACCAGCCTTAGGGCTTCCCTGGTGGCTCAGTGGTAAAGAATGGGCCTGCTAATGCAAGTCACACAGTCCAAGAAGATCCCATGGACAGTGGGACAGCTAAGCCTATGCTCCACAACTACTGCGACTGTGCTTGAGAGCCCGGGAACGACAGCTCCTGAAGCCTGAACACTCTAGAGCCTGCACTCTGCAACGAGAAAAGCCGCCACAGTGAGAAGTCTGAGTGCTGCAACTAGACAGTAGCCCCTGCTCACTGCAACTAGAGAAAAGCCCACACAGCAACGAAGACCCAGGAGACCCATAAATAAATACATTTTAAAAAATATGAGAAGACCATCTGTTTTAGTTGAAGGGAGGGATAAATTAGGAGCTTGGGATTAACATGTACACAATACTATATATAAAATAGATAACCACAGGGAACACTAACCAATATTCTGTAATAACCTATATGGGAAATTAACATGAAAAAGAATGAATACATATACTTGTAGAACGGAATCACTATGCTCTACCCCTGGAACTGACACAACATTATAAATCAACTATATTTCAAAATAATTTTTTTAAGATTTGCTTCTAAAACTTTGACAAAACTTAAGTTTAGATCAATTGAAATACCTATAGAGCTAGTTGAAAACACAATTTCAAAAGCATGATCACTCTTTGGAACTGGAATCTACTTCTTAACACAAATTACAGAGCCATTATATGGAAAAACTGATCTTTTAAAGGCAAGAACATATCCTATAACTGAACTGCTTTTCTATAATTTAAACAATAAATCAACTAAGGAGTTTCCTTCCTATTAAAAAAAAAAAAAAGAAAAAAACAATTATCTGCTTTATGAAAATTACATTTTTCACTTGCTTCATGGTCAGCTCTAGTCTAATATTTTCTTCAAAGTCTACTTTGTGTCCTCCACATTCATTCTCTTTCCTTCTCTATTTACAGGTTTCACTGTGTATGCCTCTTGAATTTGCATGGAATTTACACAAAGTCAAGATAGTAAAAAAAATTACATCTGACAAAAGTTACAACATGCTAACCAAGCACATAGCAACTTCTCCAGAAATTCTCTCTGAGCCTTGTGGTTCCTTTGTGACAACTTAACATTGACAAACCTCATGGGCCTCAAGGTGTACATTCCAGTCCATCAGCACCAGAATCAGCATCGCCTGGGAAATTGTTAGACAGGGAAATTCATGGCCCCACCCAGGCCTACCAAATCAGAAACTCTTGGGGTGGGACCAGTAATCTGTGTTTAACTGAGCCTTCTGTGTGATTTTGACTTTTATCTCAAACTGGAGAATTATGGTCCTATGACTACAAATCAGCATCTATTTGGACAATTTGATTAGCTTATGAGAAAAAGGAAAGATTGAGGTTCTAATGGATTTGAAAAAGTTAAAAAACAAAAAACTTCCAATTATCTTGGCAAAGAACTACTTCTTGCAGAAAGTAGGCACAGTAAGATTATTGATATGAAAAAATTTTAAAAACCACATACAAAACAGAGAAATGCTTATCTAATGGAGCAAACCAGATGATATTTCTAATTATAAGGAGAATTGCTTTAGCACTGAGTGTCAGGACAACCACAGCCTCCTGAATTAATTCAGGTTCTGGGCTGAGTGAATGAACGTGCAAAGCTTATTCCCATGGAAACCAAGTACTATACAGATTGATAGAGCTAGAGAACATATAACTGAGCTAAGGCAATTGCCAATTTTAAAAGATTAGCATTGAAAATTTGATACCATGAATTTATTTTCCAAATATCAAACATGGCTCATCTATATTTGAGGATAAAGGATGATCAAAATTTGACTTAAGAGAAAAGAAAAGCCCTACTACAACACAGCCTAGCATCTTTAAGCTCTGGCCAGAATGAGGCAGAAGGTCTGTTTTCTTAATACTGCCCTCATTACAAGGAGATTGTTCTGAACGTTGGTATTAAATGGGTTGCCATGGCCTCCGGCCTGGACTCCAGCGTGCCAAGTTACAATCACGAGTGAGCTATGAATGGGCTGTATAAGATGCTCACAGATAGGGTTTCCTAGCCCATGCCCCTGCTGTAGAGCATCCCACCAGGAAGATCACCAGGAAGTAACAAAGCACTAAGAGTGATCCAGCCTCTGTCCACTCTTTCTGGCATTCCTTCCCTGGTCCTCACTAATGACCTTATTACATAGGACACATCTGCTGTATAATGAAGTCTGCTTTTAGTAACAGTAGATATGCTATCTGCCCTTCCTGAGCATGGAAAACCAGGGAGAAACTGCTTTAGACCTCTGAAAGATTTGTTTGTTTCTTGGGCAATTTTGGCATTTTCAAATTTTATATATGACTGTGACCAACTGGGAAGAAAGCAAACAAGTTCAAAACACGGCTAACTCTGCTCTGACACAGGTCTTTGTATCCAGTAAAAATTAGAGACCCATAGGGGATTCTGTCTCTGCATCCTCAGACAGACACAAAGAACCTCAGGTAACACAAACCAGGATGTTCAAAATGAGCAAATGCAATCCGCAGAGCTGGGCTTATATTCAATATCTATTCAATATCTAAGACCCCAGATTTAAAACTCTCCACTTTTCTGATCTTGTAGCTTTTCATAGGGACAAAGTCTTTGAAATTTCATTCCAGGTTTCAGTGATTGAGGTTTTTATCAAGGAAAAAAAAAGTCCATAAGCAAATATGCCACTAATTGGAGGTTGTGTTTGTAAATGTTCAGCATCTGAGAGCTGTGCCTCACATTTTCAAGGGCTAGAGATAGTTTTCAGAGTTTCATATTTTGGAAGGTAAGATAAGAGTTTATTGTTGATAAGCAAATCTGCTGAACAAGGCCTTGAGTAGAGGGTCCAGATGAATTCATGGATTCCTTTCAGGATATTTACATTAAACATGTAATTAGACAGAATGTGTGTGAGGGAAGAAATGGAAGGGATGGAGGGAAGAAATGGAAGGGATGAAGGGAAGAGTTGGCAAAATAAAAGGAAAAGAAAACTTGGCAAAAACTTGTAAGAGAAGATGGAAGTGATTTTGGCTGCACTGACCTGAAGGTCTAGAAGGAGATGAGAGAGCTTGTCCTCTTCAAGAGGTGATCAACTCAGATCCCCAATCATGTGAGATAATGATTATCAGATAATCATGTGAGACATGATTCTCACAAACTTGGATAGTTCATTATTTCAGCTTCCACACATACAGTTGTTTTATTGCTCCAAGAATAACCCAGGCCTATCTGAAATGTAGCAGTCACGCCCAGGTCTGTGACCTCTTGATTCAAGGAACTTGCTGGCTGACATTTTATTTGAGTTCTAATACAGGTTGGCAACTCAACATTGCTTTCTTTGTGTGGGGAGAAGGTAGCCTTTTAAAACTAATTGGGAATTCATTGGTAACATTCCAGTTACTAAATTGGAGTGGCCAGGTGTCCATGGCTTTATCTTTTTGCTTGCAACTTTTGCAGATTTGATTAAAGTCATAAGGACTTCTACTGAAGAATTACGAGCTATTTTTGGTTTGCAACCCAGTACCAAATTGGTAAAAATGAACCAGTCTTTAAACAGAAAAATTTTATATTATCTGGACATGAGATAAATATTTAACTCCAAAAGCTTATTTGCAAGTTAAACTACTATTCCAAGATAGTAGAACACATGTCTGTCTTTCTGTCTCAATCATCTCTGGGTCCTAAGAACACATGAACTAAGTGGAAGAACCACATTTTCAAGGGTCGTATGCTATAACCCATGTCAGGCAGACACCTCTTCTCATCACGTCATTAAAAACCAACTGGGAATGTTTTTTATAAATGCACATGAAAATATTTACTGATAAATACAATATTTACTGAAAATACGTATGGATAAAAACCCCCACAATTTGATGCCAAGGAAAAGTGACACAAAGCCCAGGTGTTCTTATTTTTTGGATTTCTGATTTTTCAGAGGTAAAAAGTGGATCCCAATTTTTTTGTGATCCAAAGATATTTTTGAAATAGTTTCTCTGATTGGTCACAAGGATTTAGAAGAGCAAACACTATAAAGATTCATGAGTTTTGAGTTGACTACCTGAATATGTAAGATTATTCCATCTGAAATCTACTGAGTCTATATCAACTTACAGAAAAACATGGAATTTTGTGAAAAGGACCCATTGCTTTTAGGAAAATGGATGCCTGTTTCTGTATTCATTCATTCAATAGATATTATATCTTCCCTGTGCTGAGGATAATAATTTGATGCCTCACGCTCACCTGACTGACAAAGTTCTCAAGTTCAGAACTGGTACCAAGTGGGAGTTATCAGTCAGAGGCCAACCTCTGTTTCCTGGGGCTTTGCTGGCTTTGGGTCCTTATCCTATACCCTCAGAGCTATTCTGCAGTATTTCTTCATCACAATATCATTCATTCATTCAACTGGCATCTAATGGGCTGGGTGCTCTTTCATTCTCAAAGGATATAAAGGCAAAAGCAGTCCCTATCCTAACAGTCTTAGTCCAGACCCTTCTGCAGGCTTGTCCACGAGACTTTGAGCTAGTGGAGCTTGTCTTCTTATTTACCCACTCCAATTTTATTTTTAGTTTCTTCAAATGCTTCCATCTCTTCATTTCTCCCCTCCTTTTTCTCTTCCAAGCAAGGGTTTCTTCAAAGAGGAGGAAGAGGAGGAGGAGGAAGAGGAGGAGACGGATGTGGATATTTTAGCAAAGTGATGCCAATCATAACTTATTTATTCATCTTTCAAACAGAGTGAAAAAATTCTATTCACTGTTAATTCAACTATAAATTTGAAATGCCTTAACTGTCAGTCTTTCAAAAAATATTCAGTCACACAGACAATCAACTCCAAAGCTTCCAAATCAGTGAGGCCTGACCATTTACTCAACCCCTCTGAAGTCCACAAAAGTGTGACTTGTGACAAGACTTTTCCATATAATTTACAACTTAAGTATGCTTATCAGGTCAAAGACACTGCCCCACTGACATGTGTTTTTCTCAAGTATAACTTTGGAAAGCAGAAGAGAGACAATTCTAGTGGGAAATATGCAAACCAGACATAGGAATAATGTCTCTCAAGTATGATACCAATTGGCCACATATCATTGAAGCAACACTGTGCTGGGCAAAATAGAATCCTTAAATTCACTGTAAATCTCAAGATGGTTTTGGACAAAGTGAGAAATTAAAGCATTAAGATGGGATTGTAAACTGACTTGTTTTTTAAAAGGCTATCTTGGGACTTCCCTGGTGGTCCAGTGGCTAAAAGACTCAGCACTGCCAATGCAGGGGCCCCAGGTTCAATCCCTGGTCAGAGAACTAGATCCCACACACCATAACCAAGAGTTGCATGCCACAACTAGAAAAGTTCCCACATGCCACAGTAAAGATCACACATGCAGGATCAAAGATCCAAGATCCCCTGTGCCACAGCTAAGACTCAGCACAGGCAAATAAATAATGATAACATAAATATTTTAAAAATTAATAAAAATAAACAAATAAGGTTATCTTTATGCATTTGAAAGGAATTTAAGCAAATAACTTTCAGATAGTACAAATTATCTCCTATTGAATTTTCCTCAGAACCTTACAAGTGAGTTTCTTATGATAGTGATATATTTGTGACACATATTTCTTTCCCTTTAGTCTCTCTGTTCTCTCCCTGCAATTCCATCATTAGACATTCCTCCCTTTATGACATATTTAAATGTAACCCAGAGGAAAGGTCTGCTACGGCTTCTCAGTCACCAAAACTCCATCTCCAGAGCTGTACTGGGAACACTGTGGTAGCTGGAATCTGGTTTTCCCCATCTTTGGCATTCCTCAAGATATGTTAGGCACTTAATATCACAGAATTGTTGAGGTCCAAGGAACCTGACAGGTCACTGGGCCCTGTTCTCTGATCACAAAAACAAAAAGGTGAAGTTAAAATCAAAAGAAAAAGGAAAATTGTCTACAGTGACTCAGCTCATTAGAGACAAAGCTGGGTCTAGAAGTGTGGCATCTGCAGGCACTTGGCAACTCACTGTGAAACTGAGCAGGACCCTGTGGGGTTCCTGGGCATGGAAGCCTTTCTGTGTACCTCACTTCTTGCACTTTCCTTTGTTCCAAAGATCAGATCAGATCAGATCAGTTGCTCAGTCGTGTCCGACTCTTTGCGACCCCATGAATCGCAGCGCGCCAGGCCTCCCTGTCCATCACCAGCTCCCGGAGGTCACTCAGACTCACATCCATCGAGTCAGTGGTGCCATCCAGCCATCTCATCCTCTGTCGTCCCCTTCTCCTCCTGCCCCCAATCCCTCCCAGCATCAGAGTCTTCTCCAATGAGTCAATTCTTTGCATGAGGTGGCCAAAATACTGGAGTTTCAGCTTTAGCATCATTCTTTCCAAAGAAATCCCAGGGCTGATCTCCTTCAGAATGGACCAGTTGGATCTCCTTGCAGTCCAAGGGACTCTCAAGAGTCTTCTCCAACACCACAGTTCAAAAGCATCAATTCTTCGGCACTCAGCCTTCTTCACAGTCCAACTCTCACATCCATACATGACCACAGGAAAGACCATAGCCTTGACTAGGCGAACCTTTGTTGGCAAAGTAATGTCTCTGCTTTTGAATATGCTATCTAGGTTGGTCATAACTTTCCTTCCAAGGAGTAAGCGTCTTTTAATTTCATGGCTGTAGTCACCATCTGCAGTGATTTTGGAGCCCAGAAAAATAAAGTCTGATACTGTTTCCACTGTTTCCCCATCTATTTCCCATGTAGTGATGGGACCAGATGCCATGATCTTCGTTTTCTGAATGTTGCGCTTTAAGCCAACCTTTTCACTCTCCACTTTCACTTGCATCAAGAGGCTTTTGAGTTCCTCTTCACTTTCTGCCATAAGGGTGGTGTCCTCTGCATATCTGAGGTTATTGATATTTCTCCCAGCAATCTTGATTCCAACTTGTGTTTCTTCCAGTCCAGCGTTTCTCATGATGTACTCTGCATATAAGTTAAATAAACACGGTGACAATATACAGCCTTGACCAACTCCTTTTCCTATTTGGAACCAGTCTGTTGTTCCATGACCAGTTCTAACTGTTGCTTCCTGACCTGCATACAAATTTCTCAAGAGGCAGATCAAGTGGTCTGGTATTCCCATCTCTTTCAGAATTTTCCACAGTTTATTGTGATCTACACAGTCAAAGGCTTTGCCATAGTCAATAAAGCAGAAATAGGTGTTTTTCTGGAACTCTCTTGCTTTTTCCATGATCCAGCGGATGTTTGCAATTTGATCTCTGGTTTCTCTGCCTTTTCTAAAACCAGCTTGAACATCAGCAAGTTCACGGTTCACATACTGCTGAGGCCTGGCTTGGAGAATTTTGAGCATTACTTT
The DNA here is from genome assembly GCA_935064755.1 of Tragelaphus eurycerus. NCBI lineage: Eukaryota > Metazoa > Chordata > Mammalia > Artiodactyla > Bovidae > Tragelaphus > Tragelaphus eurycerus. The sequence goes on from CAKXYN010000013.1 coordinate 33,784,181, forward strand.
ACTAGCGTGTGAGATGAGTGCAATTGTGCGGTAGTTTGAGCATTCTTTGGCATTGCCTTTCTTTGGGATTGGGATGAAAACTGACCTTTTCCAGTCCTGTGGCCACTGCTGAGTTTGCCAAATTTGCTGGCATATTGAGTGCAGCACTTTCACAGCATCATCTTTCAGGATTTGGAATAGCTCAACCGGAATTCCATCACTTCCACTAGATTTGTTCGTAGTGATGCTTTCTAAGGCCCACTTGACTTCACATTCCAGGATGTCTGGCTCTAGGTCAGTGATCACACCATCATGATTATCTGGGTCGTGAAGCTCTTTTTTGTACAGTTCTTCTGTGTATTCTTGCCACCTCTTCTTAATATCTTCTGCTTCTTTTAGGTCCATACCATTTCTGTCCTTTATTGAGCCCATCTTTGCATGAAATTTTCCTTTGGTATCTCTGATTTTCTTGAATAGATCTCTAGTCTTTCCCATTCTGTTGTTTTCCTCTATTTCTTTGCATTGATCGTTGAAGAAGGCTTTCTTATCTCTTCTTGCTATTCTTTGGAACTCTGCATTCAGATGTTTATATCTTTCCTTTCCTCCTTTGCTTTTCACTTCTCTTCTTTTCACAGTTATTTGTAAGGCCTCCCTAGACAGCCATTTTGCTTTTTTGCATTTCTTTTCCATGGGGATGGTCTTGATCCCTGTCTCCTGTACAATGTCACAAACCTCATTCCATAGTTCATCAGGCACTCTATCTATCAGATCTAGGCTCTTAAATCTATTTCTCACTTCCACTGTATAATCATAAGGGATTTGATTTAGGTCATACCTGAATGGTCTAGTGGTTTTCCCTACTTTCTTCAATTTCAGTCTGAATTTGGCAATAAGGAGTTCATGGTCCGAGCCACAGTCAGCTCCTGGTCTTGTTTTTGCTGACTGTATAGAGCTTCTCCATCTTTGGCTGCAAAGAATATAATCAATCTGATTTCCGTGTTGACCATCTGGTGATGTCCATGTATAGAGTCTTCTCTTGTGTTGTTAGAAGAGGGTATTTGCTATGACCATTGCATTTTCTTGGCAAAACTCTATTAGTCTTTGCCCTGCTTCATTCCGTATTCCAAGGCCAAATTTGCCTGTTACTCCAGGTGTTTCTTGACTTCCTACTTTTGCATTCCAGTCCCCTATAATGAAAAGGACATCTTTTTTGGGTGTTAGTTCTAAAAGGTCTTGTAGGTCTTCATAGAACCGTTCAACTTCAGCTTCTTCAGCATTACTGGTTGGGGCATAGACTTGGATTACGGTGACATTGAATGGTTTGCCTTGGAAATGAACCGAGATCATTCTGTCGTTTTTGAGATTGCATGAAAGTACTGGATGTTCCAATGGGCAGGTTCAAATATTTGCTGATGAGGGAAGAGAGAGGATGCAGAGACAAGGGAGAAGCAGCCAAAAAACAATAGTGCTCTTAGGACAGAAACCTGGTTCCAATTCAAGGGATGTACATAACAGTTTCTTTGCGCTCCTTACAGAACTAAAACCCCCAACACATGGAAGATGTTAATTATCTGATGAAGCATTCTTCATTCTAGATAGAGGGTCACAGTTTGATAACCTGGAGAACCACTGAAGGTTGTCAGGTGACCACAGGAGGCTGGATTAAAGGAGTGCAGGCCCTTCACACACCCTGATCCTTATCAGCAACCCCACCCTTGACCATTGCTATAAAACTCCTCACCAACCCCCCACCCCAGGCTGGGATACACAGCTTTTGAGGGCACAAACCCCTTGTGCCCCCCTTTGCCTGGCAAAGCAATAAAGCTTTGCTTTTCTACTTCACCCAAAACTCTCCTCCAAGATTCAACTCAGCACTGATGCACAGAGGCCAAGTTTTGGCATCAACCTCCCAAGCCTTTACTGAGCCCTCTGTGGGCTAGGCCAGGAAAGGACTACAAGTGCCTTTTCATATAGAAGTTAGCCAGACTCAAAACCCAATAGTTACAGTGAATCTACCTGCCTACCTGTAAACATAGTAGTTAGTTCTTAACCCTTGTGAATTGATCTAATGAACTTAATAAATGAGATATAAAACTTTTATCCTTAGAATGGTGCACCCATAAAGAAGTACTAGAACTTAGAGCCCAAAGATGTGTTTTTAACTTTACTAATAAAAAAAAATTGCATTTATAGACTGTGAAGAGAGAGCTCAAACTCTTTAATTATATACTCAGAATTAAAATTGTGTTTATTCATTTAGTCAATTTATTATTTAGGTGTGTATACAAAGACTGTAGACAGAAATCTTGATTAATTCTGATGTTCAGATCTAACTGGTTACTATTAACATTGGCTAAGTTATTAACTTTCCTAAAGGATCAATTTGTACGTTGTCATGCATGATAGTGAATCTTAGTCAAGTGTGAACCCTTACTCCATTCAATTTTCCATGAATTCTCTCAGATAATTAGTTTTAAGAAATATCACAATGTGGCACCTTATCAATTTCTGGTCCTCTTGCGACTGTCTGAACCATGGGACTAGGATATGAATCACAGAGCTCAAAAAGGAAAGAGTATTAGCTTCCAACACTTGACACGCTGCCCTGGCTTCATGAGAGCAAGGAGGTTCCCTAGATCTCTGAGTTCCCATCCCTTCATGTACTTGTGGTAACTACAATGCCTACTACTTTGGTGTCTGGCTCTGGCCTTGGGTTTCCCCAACATCTCAGAACTCCATGCGTGGTTCTGTCTGGTCTATTTGCACATTTTATTTATCTGGCTGATGTGTGTCTTCTCCCAAATGTACTAACTTTATCTCATTTTGGAGATGGGCAAAAATGTATAATGCTTGAGCTGTGTCATTTCAGCAGCCTGTTCTTCCCTTCACACATGCAGACATTATGAACCAGGGTCCTTACCTATCTTGGGATATCACATAAATGCTGGCTCGTATCTGAGAAGTGAGGGAGCAGAGAAGAAACTGGATCCAATTATTGGATATCTGTTGTGTCTGTGGGTGCATCTGTGTGTCATTGTTGCATCTGTGTGTGTGTGTGTGATGTGATCATTTTTCTAGTCTCATTTTCCTTCAGCCCACAAGTCACTAGCTTATCTCTAGAGAGTTATTCCAGCCTCAGGACTGACTCAGTTCTCTTCTTTCTTTCCCCTTTCTGTCACCCATCCACTTCCACTTTCGACATTCATAAAGGACCAATGCAGAGAAAGACAACGCTTTTGAATGCAGCTCTTCACAGCACATGTTACAAGCTTCTGTGACTCCCATCTGTGCAGCTTCCCAAGAGTGCCCTCATCACAGCTCTGAAGGATGCATGGCAGAAATCCGGAGAGAAAGAAATAGTAAATTTTTAAGAGAGCTACATTTTTTAAAAGATTTTAATAGGAGGAGAGTGCCTTGCACAAAAGGTAGTCAATGAACATGTGGTAAATGGAAGACTAAATGGTAAGCCTACAAAATGTGTCTGGGAAAAGCTGAAGCTCTTTCAGGAGGTGGGGCCTTGGATGGAGGCGGCCCCTTTTCCTTGCTCCAGTAAGGGCAGGTATCCACCATGATCTTTCTTAGATCACATCAAGTTGTGTGAACTGCTTCCTGGGCATCTGAGAGTGGCCAGATGCATCTTCCACTCTCAGGGACAAGTTGTCATTTTTTTATTTAATTAAGAAATAAGGGGAAAGAATCCAAAATAGAATATATATATATGTGTGTATATACATATGTGTGTGTGTGTGTTAGTTGCTCAGTTGTATTTGACTCTTTGCAACTCCATGGACTATAGCCTGCCAGGCTCCTCTGTCCATGGACTTCTCCAACCAAGAGAATTTTAGTTTATTCATTTAGTTAGTCAATTTATTATTTAGGCATGTATACAAAGGCTGTAGACATAGAAATCTTCATTTGGAATGGGTAGCCATTTCTTTCTCCAGGAGATCTTCTCAATCCAGTGTTATGTTAGTTTCAGTACAGTGATTCACTGATAATAAGTGTGTGTGTGTGTTTGGGGGGTGCGTGTGTGTATGTATGTATAACTGAATCACTGTGCTATACACCTGAAACTAATACAAATTGTAATCAATTATACTTCAATTAAAATTCTAAAAATAAAACAACCTGTGTGGCTCACTCTCTGTACTCAACAGAATAGAGCTTTATGTAGTGGCTGTAGGGACACATAAAAAGAACAAAGCCAATGCCACTGCAATGACACTTTGTTTTTATTTCATTAGTGCCACCGTTATCCTTCGTTTTCTTTTGCTTAGCCATTCATGGACCATCTTGGAAAGCAGCCCTTCACCAGGTACTGGGGGGTCTCACCGAACACAGTCAAAACCCTTATTCCTTATCCTAATTCCATATTGTTACTGTTCTCATTTGTTACTGGGGTATAATTTTTATTTTATTTTGTTTACTGGGGTATAATTTTTAACTCTCTCAATTTTTTTTTTTCCTCTCATGTCACTTGATTATAAGTTCTGAAGAAAACAGAGGCTCAGCAAAGGTTAAAGGGCACACAGCCAGGGGTCTTATTTTGTGACACTGAGAGTTACACGTCATTTCTACCAGCCTGTCCCCTTTTCCTTTCTAAAGGAGCCCCGCAGCAATGTGCTTATCAACAGGGACAGTCGATCCTCTCTGGGCAAAAGGACTTTAAATACCAAATGTGTGACTTGCAAAGCTGTGCTTTCACTAATAACCACTATAAACACTTTTCCAATTTCCCACTGGGAAGATGGTAACCACATAGGGAAAAGGATTAACTATCTTTCTGGTCCTATTCTACTAAGATTCATCCTGGTTAATTCCTCACTTAAAACCAGGGTTTTTTTTATTGTTGTTGTTTTTGCTGTGTCTTCCAGATAATCTCCAATTATCAAATAAATATAAAAGAAATATAGATTTGATCATTAATTGTGTTTCAAATATTTAGTGTAGGGCATAGAAAAACCAAGCAACTGACTTTTGGTTGAGCTTGGTTCTGGTTCTGAAACAAATGCCACTGCTTACTAACTTGGGTGATCTGTCTGGGGCAAGTGATTGAACCTTTCTGAGCTTCAGTTTCCACATCTCTAAAATGGAAAGCATGATTCACAGACTGTTGAGAAAACTTATTGGAATATAAGTTCCATTAGAGAAGGCTTGTTTAACCACAGAATTCATTAAAGAATCAAGAATAATAAATATTCGTTAAAGGATTGATTAAAATATGTAACCTGGATCAGTACAGTATCCCCAGTGAGTCATAATCTAATTCTAAGCTAATGTCTTCCATTTTGATGTTTTCTTTCATTTATTCAGAAGATTGGGCTCCATGGGATCTGTACAAATAAATGTTTAATGGACATAATTGGCAAGGACTGTACCATAATACTGCCCCTTACAGGATACCATTAAAAGGCTTTCTGTATGTGGAAAAAAAAAAAAAAGTTCTTCAAAAAACGTTTTATAGAAAAAACTACCAGGAAAGTTTTCCAGAGACATGCAAGATGGTTGTGAAGATGTCTGAGTTGCTTGGATTAACTGTAGGTGGCCACCCATTCTCCATGACAGAGACCACTCTGTCATGAGTGAGCTGTCAAGAGTGAGGAAAGGAGGGGCGTCCCTGATGGTCCAGTGTTAAGACTCTGCACTTCCAACAAAGGGGATGCACTTTCAATCCCTGGATGAGGAACTAGGATCCCACATGTTATGTGGTGAAGCCAAAAAATTTAAAAAACAAACAAACAAAAAAGAATGAAAGAAAATACTCTGCCAGAAAGAGCCAAGCCTAGGAGTCCAGGTGGTGATCCTTCCCTCATTGTCCTGAGTGAAAGTTACCTCCAAGCTCCTGAGAAATCTGTGTGCAGGTCAAAAAGCAACAGTTAGAACGGAACATGGGACAACAGATGGGGTCCAAATTGGGAAAGGAGTACGTCAAGGCTGTATATTGTCACCCTGCTTATTTAACTTATATGCAGAGCACATCATGAGAAATGCTGGGCTGTATGAAGCACAAGCTGAAATCAAAATTGCTGGGAGAAATATTAATAACCTCAGATATGCAGATGATACCACCTGTATGGCAGAAAGTGAAGAAGAACTAAAGAGCCTCTTGATGAAAGTTAAAGAGGAGAGTGAAAAAGACGGCTTAAAGCTCAACATTCAAAAACTAGGATCGTGGCATCTGCTCCCATCACTTCATGGCAAATAGATGGAGAAACAATGGAAACAGTCACAGACTTTATTTTAGGGGGGCTCTAAAATCAATGCAGATGGTGATTGCAGCCATGATATTAAAAGACATTTGCTCCTTAGAAAGAAAGCTATGACCAACCTAGACAGCATATTAAAAAGTAGAGACGTTATTTTGCAACAAAGGTCTGTCTAGTCAAAGCTGTGGTTTTTCCAGTAGTCATGTGTGGATGTGAGAGTTGGACTATAAAGAAAGCTGAGTGCCAAAGAATTGATGCTTTTTAACTGTGGTGTTGAAGAAGACTGTTGAGAATCCCTTGGACAGCAAGGAGATCCAACTAGTCTATCCTAAAGGAAATCAGTCCTGAATATTCATTGGAAGGACTGATGCTGAAGCTGAAACTCCAATCCTTAGGCCACCAGATGCAAAGAACTGACTCACTAGAAAAGACCCTGATGCTGGGCAAGATTGAAGGCAGGAGGAGGAGTGGACATCAGAGGATAAGATGGTTGGATGGTATCATCGACTCAATAGACACGTGTTTGAGTAAGCTCTGGGAGTTGGTGGTGGACAGGGAAGACTGGCGTGCTGCATTCCAACTGAGAGTCACAGGCTTTTAGCCCCTTAAGGGCTCCTGGGGAAAGAGCTCTGACCCCAAATACCATGTATGATCTGTTTTCCATCATAGGAAAATTTAAAAAAAAACAAAAAAAGTCTGATTTTGGGTGTTTAGCTCCATGGGAAATTACCACCACAAATTGCATTTTGGAAATTCAATTCAATTTAAAATGCATTAAAGTCTATTTCAAGAAACCTTCTGGGGAGTCCTTTGTTATATGATGAATCTCTGTGGAAAGAATAAAAAAGCACCCCCCTCCAGGCATCTTTTGTGTAAACCTCAGTTCAGTTTAGTAGCTCAATTGTGTCCTACTCTTTGTGACCCCATGAATAGCAGCACGCCAGGCCTTCCTGTCCATCACCAGCTCCCAGAGTTCACTCAAACTCATGTCCATCGAGTCAGTGATGTCATCCAGCCATCTCATCCTCTGTCATCCCCTTCTCCTCCTGCCCCCAATCCTTCCCAGTATCAGAGTCTTTTCCAATGAGTCAACTCTTTGCATGAGGTGGCCAAAGTATTGGAGTTTCAGCTTCAGCATCAGTCCTTCCAATGAACACCCAGGCTGATCTCCTTTAGGATGGACTGGTTGGATCTCCTTGCAGTCCAAGGGACTCTCAAGAGTCTTCTCCAACACCACAGTTCAAAAGCATCAATTCTTCAGTGTTCAGCTTTCTTCACAGTCCAACTCTCACATCCATACATGTCCACTGGAAAAACCAGCCTTGACTAGACGGACCTTTGTTGGCAAATAATATCTCTGCTTTTTAAAATGCTATCTAGGTTGGTCATAACTTTCCTTCCAAGGAGTAAGCGTCTTTTAATTTCATGGCTGCAATCACCATCTGCAGTGATTTTGGAGCCCCCAAATATAAAGTCTGATGCTGTTTACCCATCTATTTGCCATGAAGTGATGGGATCAGATGCCATGATCTTACTATTCTGAATGTTGAGCTTTAAGCCAACTTTTTCCCTCTCTTCTTTCACTTTCATCAAGAGGCTTTTTAGTTCCTCTTCACTCTCTGCCATAAGGATAGTGTCATCTGCATATCTGAGGTTATTGATATTTCTCCCGGAAGTCTTGATTCCAGCTTGTGCTTCTTCCAGCCCAGTGTTTCTCATGATGTACTCTGTATATAAGTTAAATAAGCAAGGTGACAACATACAGCCTTGACATACTCCTTTTCCTATTTGGAACCAGTCTGTTATTCCATGTCAAGTTCTAACTGTTGCTTCCTGACCTGCATATAGGTTTCTCAAGAGGCAGGTCAGGTTGTCTGATATTCCCATCTCTTTCAGAGTTTTCCACAGTTTATTGTGATCCACAGTGTAGAGTCATTTAAGTAAAAGTTTCTTAAACCAAGGTGTGAGCACAGCCTCACTTGCAAAATGGTGAAGTTCCTGGAATTTCACAGCAGCTTGTTCCATCCTTCTGCCTTCTCAGAATCCTGGTGGGACCTCTCATCACAAAACAGAGGAAGGTTTCTAAATATGAAGGAGGCTACACTTATATCAGATGCAAAGGCCTTCAAACCAAACAGGAAAACTGCTTTGAGAAGAACCACTGTCAAATGGCTATTGAAGCTACAGCTGAGAACCCTCCAGAAGATGGTAACATGTAAGTACACCAGCCAATCACCATGGGAAAGGGAAGCCAGAAAGCCCCTGGTCAAACCCAGAGAGGCAAGCTCCTTTCAACTCTAAAATGCATGTACAGTGGACACATGGACAGTGCAGGCATTACAAACAGCATGAGCTTTTTGGTAAGACTGACCTTGGAGTTTATTAGTCGAGTGATCTTGGAGCACTCAACTCATTTAATTTCTGAGCCTCAGTTTCTTCATCTGTACAGTGGGGATATTACAGTCCCTCCCTGTAGAGCTGTTATGAAAATTAAGTGAATTGAACATAAATAAAATATTTAAGTTCAGCAGTCAGGATACTGCAAATGTTCTGTAATGTTAGCTGCTATTATTATCAATGCCATTTATTCAGATGGGAATTAAAAATCATAAAGAATATTTTAAGGTCATCTGATTTTTCCATAACACCATCATCATCATTTCACACAATGTGATGACACATTGAGGGGCGTGTGTAACTGGTCCCCCTCTTTCCAATTCAGAATTCACATCCTATATGTTGGAGCAACTCCATCCTGAACCAATAGCTGGATCTTGTCCTCTTTTCCTCCAACAGAATACACTAGTTTTGTGCTTCATTCTCTCAAAATCCTTTCTCAGCCAAATGACAAATGGACAAGCTGATTCCCTTTCAGGTGACATAATATGAGTCACTTGAGCACTTACAAATGAATTTTAAGTCTAAAATTACAGTACCACTCAGCACTCACATTTAAGGTAGCAAAGTACCCAAGCAAAGGATTAGGCCCTAATTAGAAGCAGGTTGTAAATATTATATGAGGACCCTGGTGTTTCTGCTCGGTTTAAGTTACACTTAAACATGACTTCCAATCATGCGCTTTATCTCTTGGCAGGCATATATAGGTGCCCAATAAATGTTACCTTTGGTGATAATAAAACAAAAAGCCTAACTTTCAAAAGTGAAATATCCAAAAGACCATTGTCTGCATTCTTGGCAGTGGCTAGGGAGCCTGTTTTCCCAAGTCAGCAGCCTCTGAGGAGGCTGGCCAGGGGCCAATTCCCAGGCCTGGTGCATTCCTGGGGCCTGGCAAGAGGCCACCGGGCCCCTGTTTCCTTTCTCGTTCTCTTTATGTAGTGGAAAATCTTTCCCACTCCGACCCCTCCAAGTCTTCCCCCGACCACCCCGCCCCATTGCAGTAAAGACAGGGAGTCACATGGGAAATGGTCCCCAGCCCCTTCCCCAAATCTCACCTCCCACTGCTCTGAGCTGGCACAGCTCAAAGCAAGTGACAGCATCAAGCAGACAAAAGAGAACTCTGGTGCCCAGGCCTCCTGCCTGATTTTATCAGGGGCACAAGGTCTGGGGCCCAAGACCCAGCGGGCCCCTGTGCACAGGGGGTCATTGTACAGTTGCTTGGAAAACTATGGGCACTTCTGGAAGCCTTTCGAATACAATTGCCTGTTATAAATAGACATTGGCTGGGCTTCAAGGGTGACAGCAGTAGGCCAAAAGTTCCAGAAAAAATATAATGCTCCATATAAGAAGGTCTGGAGTCAGCTCATTAATAGGCGAAGACCAACTGAGCCACTGGATGAAGAAGAAAGGAATCCAAGGTTTGGTCAGGCACAACCTGGAGTTAACACCTGGGTGAGCATTTCTAGCTAATATTAATAACATCACAGAGGTGCCATTCAGCTTTTAAACATTATAGGAATATATGCAAACCACACATTAAGAAAACATCTTTTCTGAATGCCCCCTTCCATCTGCAGACAAAGAAAACTGCCATCTGGAGGCCCCACGGCAGCCAGCTCCACAGATTTTCAGCACAGAGGAGCCCACTCACCAAGCACCAGGCTGTGTGTTCTGCTTGAATCCTTTCTGTTCATTCTCTTAACATCCCTTCGAGGAGGAGATTAGCACCTCTTCCTATAGATGAGAGCACGGAGTCTCAGAGGAGGTTAAGAGCATGGCCAACCTCACACAGGTAGGCAGAACTGGGCAGGCTGAGATTCAAATCCAGTTCAGGCTGATTCTCCAGCCAGCCCATGCTCTTTCCACTACATGACGTGACACTGGTTTCTGTTGCAGCCTTTGAAAGGAGTATTCTGTCCATAGGAGGCTCTGAGTACGTATTTCTTCCTAAAGCTGCCACTGCTATGTATATTTTTGATCCACTGAAGTTTAGCAGGTAGGAGGCAGCAGGGCCATGACAGCAAGATGTTTCATTTACAAAGCATCCTACAGCCTCCAGAACAACCTCTTGTTCTTTTTTTGTTCAATGCCAATGGTGACTTTATTATGCACATAAATTATGTGGAGTCACAGACTGTCTTCATCACAAATTTTTTTTAATTGAAGTACAGTTGATTTAAACATTATGTTAGTTTCAAGTATACAGCTGACTCATTCAGTTTTATACATATATGCATATAATACATGTAAATATATATTATTTTTCAACTTCTTTTCCATTATAGGTTATTATAAGATACTGAGTATAGTTCCCTGTTCTATACAATAGGTCCTCACTGTTTATCTCTTTTATATATAGAAGATAGACGTGTATATGTTAATCCCAAACTCCTAATTTATTCCTCCCCCCACCTCATTCCCCTTTGGCTAGGCTCTCTTCTAAGTCTGTGAGTCAATTTCTGTTTTGTAAATAAGTTCATTAGTATCACTTTTTAAGATTTAACTTACAAGTGAGATCACACGATACCCATCTTTCCCTGCATGACTTCACTTAGTACAATAACTTCTTGTTCTTTATTTAATTTTGCCTTCATGGCATCCCCACTACTGAGAACACAGAGATTCAGAGAGTTTCAAAGACTTGCTGAAGCCCACACATCAACTAAAGGGTGCACTTCAAGTTTAAATCTACAGACTTCAAGTTCTAATACAGTGAGTAATCCACTAGATCACACTCTGAACCCCAGCCACTGCACAACACATACACAGCCCTGCACTGGGCATCTTTATGAGGACCCTGGAAGAGAAGACCATGCCTCTGGTCACATGTAACTTATCTTCTGAAGATTTGACATCATATTGCTCAAGTCAAATTAAGTTGGCGAATCTAACAGGCAAGAACCCATTTCTAGTATATAAATAATAAACTAGTCAGACTTAGGATAGTATTATCTTCTCATTCCAGAAATGTCAGAAGAGAGGGACTGAGGTAGGGCATATATTTATATGGGATACGTGCACTGCATATGCCCTGTGTGCCCCTACACACCCACTCTCCATCCTTCTCTGCAGTGCCCCAGTCCCCAGATTCTCTGAGGGCCCCTTTCTCTCGGGCTTTCAATTGGGTTTGACAAATGGGAGGTGCCAGCAGGAGCCTGGAGAGTGAGAGGGGACCCCAGGGAGAGTTTTCACGTCCTCACCACCTCCCTGCTGGTGGTCTGCATCCTTGCATCTAAGATGACATCTCCCACAAAGTGGCTCCCTGCCTACAGCCACATGGTTTTCGGGTTACCTCCTCCCCTTGCCAGTCCTTTCAGACCTAGTGTCACAATGGTGCCCCACTCTTTCCAACCTTGGGTGCTGTACTACGGTCATATAAGTTTCCCTCAATTCTGTCACCTCTTGGTAAAGAGGTTCTTTACTAAACCCTCCTCTGGGTCAGTGTGCCATCTGTTTCCTTTGAGAACCTCAATGGATGCAATAAATAAGAAAACAAGATTGTTGATGAACCATCTTTGTAGGCAAAATTATGGACCCTTATTTAGGTCCTCCTTAAAGCTCAACATTCAGAAAACAAAGATCATGGTATCTGGTCCCATCACTTCATGGGAAATAGATGGGGAAACAGTGGAAATAGTGTCAGACTTTATTTTTCTGGGCTCCAAAATCACTGCAGATGGTGATTGCAGCCATGAAATTAAAAGATGCTTACTCCTTGGAAGGAAAGTTATGACCAACCTAGATAGCATATTCAAAAGCAGAGACATTACTTTGCCAACAAACGTCCGTCTAGTCAAGGCTATGGTTTTTCCAGCAGTCATGTATGGATGTGAGAGTTGGACTGTGAAGAAAGCTAAGCACTGAAGAATTGATGCTTTTGAACTGTGGTGTTAGAGAAGACTCTTGAGAGTCCCTTGGACTACAAGGAGATCCAACCAGTCCATCCTAAAGGAGATCAGCCCTGGGTGTTCTTTGGAAGGACTGATGCTAAAGCTGAAACTCCAATACTTTGGCCACCTAATGCGAAGAATTGACTCACTGGAAAAGACTATGATGCTGGGGCAGGAGGAAAAGGGGACAACAGAGGATGAGATGGCTGGATGGCATCACCGACTCGATGGACGTGAGTTGGAGTGAACTCCAGGAGTTAGTGATGGACAGGGAGGCCTGGCATGCTGCAATTCATGGGGTCACAAAGAGTCGGACACAACTGAGCGACTGAAGTGAACTGAACTGAAGACGATGGCAAATGCTAACCATGTGACGCCTGACTCTCTCGTCGCCTCACTTCCTCCTTACTGCACCTCACGAAACAGGAATGAAGTCAGGTATTCTGCAGAGCTCCAAACTTGGCCCAGGAGATCACCAAATAGCTCCCACTATCACCATCTAGCTAGGATTCCAACAAGGGAGGAAGGAATGACAGACAGTACCTGCTACATCCCAGTCATATCTAGTGGGTGCCTTCAAGAATGTCAGTTCAGGTTGTACCCACCGACACCAACTCCTGCCAGCCTTCAAGGCCTCGCCGTTCTAGGGGTGGCAGGCCTCTGACCACAGCTCCACCTCACAAAAAGGCTAATAGCCCCTGAGCCTGCTTCTCTGCTGGCCCTGACAGATGGATCCCAGAATTCACTAGACCAAATGATTTTATTTCCCTCAACACATGCATGAGAGCAGTCAATGGATTAATTGTATTAGGAAACCTACCAAGCTGAAGACAACTGCTTCAAACTAAGAACTGAAAAGGTGCTGAAAGACAGAAGGCAAGCAAACCTCAGAGGCATCTTTGGAAATGGACAATTATGATCCATTAAGCCTAGTTAAGGGACTGAAATTTATGAGGAGGAAACATCTGGAGCTGCCTGGAATGCAAAGGAACCAGAAGGAACCACTGTTTGGGCTTGTAGAGAGCAGCCCAGACAAATGGGATTCTGTGTTAGGCGAAAACTGCAAAATTAGTACACAAAAGGGACAAGAGTCGAGGCAGTGCATCTGGTGTTAAGTGAAGCGTTTTAATACAATGGCTCCTGGATTTGCTTTTGAAATATTAATTGAAATTGGGATGAATATGAGGGCTGTCACATGAATAGAAAACTGGCAAGAGGATCATAAATACTGGCTAAGCTGAGCCAAGTCAACAGAACACGGCAAGGCAACAGAAAGTAATAAAAAACGCTGTTGAATTCATAGCATGAACCCTGTGGATATTTAATAAATATTAATTGATATTAATGAACTAGAGTACAGGGTGGTAAATTACTGTGAGACAGTTAGGCTGCTGAAATGCAGCTAATATATATACAGTGGGTATACACTGATAAATGAATGAGAAGAAAGGAAAATAAAAATGATTTATCTGTGAGGTGCATTTTGCCTGGCACCAGGATGTATGGGTAAGAGAATATTAATAAAAGTGTGGGGAGGGGTGGCTAGAGGAGACAGGAGGAAAGTTAAGATGATAATTCAGGATCACAATAGAGCTTTCTTAGGGTCTCAGCAATTCCACAAGTATAAACCAGGCACCTCGGAGTCCTGGTCTGTTCTTTTAAGACACTGTGGCTTTCTCAATCAATTTCTGCCTCCGGGAACTCAGAGACACCATAGATTAATGTGGACCAATTTTCTAGAGGGGGATATGAAAGCTTTCCTTCTTGAGAGGGCCCCCTCCCTGATCAATATAGCCAGAGAGCAACCTCTCCTTTCTAAATCCCAGCCTGCTTGCTTGTACCATTGCCTACCTGCTGGTATTACTATGATTCCTGTACATGTGATTAGATTTCTTAAGCTTTGTAAAGCAGAAATCATGCTGTGCATTTCTTAGCACTCACCTTACAGTGCTTCAGACCTGCTAGATGCTCAGTGTCTGTGCTGATTCATTAGAAACTTTAGAAAGGAAATCAAGCACCTATCCGAGAGGAGACCCCAGCTACCTTTTGGGTTTGAGGACCTGCTTTTAAGGCGATCGATGAAAGCTCTACCTCTTGTTAGGGACAAAGTACTAGAGAGAGTCTGCTGCAGGAATGATCTTAGGCTGCCAGAGAATGATGCAGAAAACTCAGTTGCCATGGAAACTTGTGTGACCTGATGATTCCCACTGTTGAAAGATGGAGAGACACCAGGAGAATGACAAGCAGATCTCTGAGTCTTAAAACAACACAGAACATGCCAAGCAAATGTCTCTGACCATTTGTACTTATTTCTTGTGTAGAGGTAGTTTCATTTCGTCATCTACTCATAACACAGTGTTTGCAAAGAGCTTTCAAAACGTTCCCAGTTCCTGGTTTGATTTGGTGATCTGTGAGACACTATGTATGCACAACAGGCAGACAGCACTCACGCCAGCAGCTGAGCACAGGTGATGGAAGCAGGTGCTGCTGAGACCTGCTCTGTGACCTGGGGAAGGGAAGCCATCTGTGTGCAGGTGCTACAGGCTGGACTTTCTAGGCTAACAGCAGGTAGAGCCACCTAACCATTCTTGAGTCAGATGCCCTTGAGAATCTGGTTATTCCTGTGGACCCACCCCTCATAAAAATACACTTAAGCATATACACATAAAATCTAACGTATTTCAGAAAATTTAAACCTCTGGAATCTTGTCATAAATGTACCCTATCAAGTACCTTGGGACTCAGGGTCCAGATATGGTAAAATTTCTGATATATAATAATAAAAACTTTAGCCACACATTAAACTCATCCCTGGGCAAAACAGAAGAAGCAGAATATCATCAACCCTCCCAGTCAGCATTCGGTGTTTTCCAAGTAGTTACATCTCCTCCCATACCCAGTGTTTCCCGCTGGTTGGTACATGCCATAAACAGCTACTCACTGGTTCATTCACTCACTCATTCATTTCATGGAAAGTTTTCTATACATCAGACTCTAGGGATGCAAATATGAGTATGAAAAGGCTCATGTCCTCAAGGGGCATTCAGTTCAGTCAGGGCTGACTGTGCTCCCCTGGGGACATTCAGCCACGTCTGGAGGCCGTTTTGGTCACTGCAACTGAAGAAAGAGTGCTATTGACATCCAGTAGGTAGAAGCCAGGGATGCTGCTAAACATTCTACAATGCACAGGACAGCCCTCACAACAAAGAAATATAGGGTCCAAAATGTCAGTAGTGCCTTGGTTGAGGTTCTTCAGTAGACAAGCTTGTGCTCAAGCGGTACGTGTGGAGATAAAGATCAGAAGTGACTACTACAGCACCTTAGGAAAGGACATTTTAATAAGAACTCTATTTATTTACATCTGCCTGATTTTCAATAATGAGATGAAGAAAAGAAGAGAGAGAAGAGTCATTGAAGGGGAGCCATCACCATAATAAATGTAGACCCTCCTATGGGCGACATCGGAGGAAGGGGCACCAATTGCAAGGAGTGGGCAAACACATGACATATTTTGGGACTCTCCTCATGGGAAATGATGCTGGCTCCATATCCATCTCCATCAGGCAGTGGCCCAGTCAAAAAGAGGTCCAGCCTTTTGGTAGGCATCGCTCAAGTCATACACCCTGCTTCTTACTGGAGGACACCTATATTTTTGATGAACCCCATCATTCACCAGTTTCTCCCAACTCTACTTCTGTCTAGTAAATAATGTCACCTTGTACATGTACATACCACAATCATTCCTCATATGGCTAAAAACATTAACTTACAGATAAATTATATATTATAAATATGTATTTATCATATACATGTTGTGTGTGTATTACAAAGTTTAATCTTTGTAGAAGTTGGTTCTAAGGCCTGGTTCATAGGAAAAAACACAAGGCCAGATTAGGTCTAGACCAAGTTTCAACACATGCATTTTTTTATTCTTTATAACCCTCTGCCTCCAACCTCTGCCCCTTGACAATTCTTTTGTCAAAATCAGGACCAACCCTCTGTCATCAGGAGGCAAAGCTATGGCAGATGAGCCAAAGCACATGTAAACCTCTAGCCCTGTTGAGTCTGGGACTCTGTATGGTTGGGAAGCAAACATGTGAGGAGCTCCCAGTCACTGGCAGAAAAAAGTTTTCTGCTTCCAAGCTGCACAGCAGAGACTAGTATAGAGGTAGCCAGATCGGAGTTGAAATACCAGCTCATCACTCACTCTAATTCCCCTTGCAGTCCTCTAGCCTTGAGGAAGTTGATGAGCTCATTAAGCCTCAGATTTCTCATTTATAAAATAGGAATAATTAGAGTTCCTACTTTAAAGGGCTTCATGAGTAGTAAATGACAGTTTCAGTTTCCACATAAAGCACTGAGCAGAGTGCCTGGCACATAGTAAGCCTCAACAAATTGTCGCTATTATTACTAAGGGAAGAAAGCCCTCCTGGTTGAGATTCAATGCATAACTCTCTGCCTAAATATGCTGAGATGTCTGCTAAGGTGGCTTCTGTTTTAGACTCAACCAGCCCTGCTGCTGACACTCTAAGCCCCTTGGCTTGGGCATGGTCTACACATGGTCCTCTGTTCTTACTCTCCGTTCAGACTCTGTCCCCAGCAGTAAGATTGCTCAGTTCTTTAACCTCCCTTCCACCACTTTTCTCATCTCTTTCTGTTTGTCCGGAGCCCCTTTACAACCCTTGCTAAGTCACTTCAATCGTGTCCGACTCTGTGCGACCCCATAGACGGCAGCCCACCAGGCTCCCCTATCCCTGGGATTCTCCAGGCAAGAATTCTGGAGTGGGTTGCCATTTCCTTCTCCAGTTCATGAAAGTGAAGAGTGAAAGTGAAGTTGCTCAGTCGTGTCTGACTCCCAGTGACCCCATGGACTGCAGCCCACGAGGCTCCTCCGTCTATGGGATTTTCCAGGCAAGAGTACTGGAGTGGGGTGCCATTGCCTTCTCCTTTATAACCCTTAGCAGCCAGGTATTGTGGGCTGTGCCCACTTGGCCAAGCCTCTCCTGTCTTCCCCACCCACCACCCACACCCCCGAATCTGCCCTGAATCTATCCATAGTCCTCATGAATCTATCCATAGTCCCCAAGGATCTGTGCTGAATCTGCCCTGAATCTATCCATAGTCCCCAAGGATCTGTGTTGCTACAGGGAAGCTGGACAGGGTATTTCTCCAGTCTTCTTTTGACCTGCCATGATGGTCAAGATGCTAGGTGACGCTAGTAGGCAGATTCACTAGGTAAATATCCATATAAGGATCTGACACTTCTCAATCTCTACCATTTCCCACTTTCAAGGGGAGCAGTCAGATTCAGCAAGCCATTTCAGAAAGGTGACTAACCTAGATAAAAGCTGGTCTATTCTCCATTGTTGCTTTTTCTTTAAAAAATACTGGCTGAATCCTCAGACATCAAACCATACCCTCCAATTCTAGGCTCCAATGCATGGTCTGTTCTTAGGACATCTAACAGATGGCTAAGAGAATAGCCCCATTAGAGGGAATAATGTGGTTGGGAAATAAGAAGCTCCCTCACATTCCTTGACCCTCCTCCACTTGATGCTCACTTGGGAAATCTCAAACAATCTTGACACCAGAGAACAAAGGTCAGGCTTCCCAGGGGACAGCTTGGCCTTTGCCCAGTGGTCACAGCACTGAGTAAACCATACTTTACATTTGCTTCCAATAGTAGAATGGGTCAAGGGTAGTTAGGATTTGAGTAGCTAGAAACCTTCTCCTGCAAACTGGTAGTTTCTGCACAGCATCCCTCCAGTGAGGGGTGGTCTAACTGTAATACCAAAAGAGTAAAGAAGGCTAAAGAAATGCTTGGAGCATTCCAAGGTGCAGATTTTTCCCTGAATATTCACAATCCAATGGCTACTTTGAGCCACATTAACCATGACCTTACTTCATATTTAGAAAAAGTCTCTGAGTCGGGAACTTTCTAAAATCTTTCCCTTTGCTCAACTTCTGGCCACTTGAAGATTTTCATTTTTATGTTAATAGCCTCAGCCTACCCCTTTGCCTGCCTTGGTGTATTGTGTATCCTGAGGGGAAACACAAGTCACTACTCAGAAAGGCAGCACTCAGGAAAAATCCAACCTGGACTCTCAAGTTTCCCATTTCTGTAAAGTGTGCTTATACCCTGTAGAATCCAGCCGGCTGCCTGTCTTTGTAAATAAAGTGTTATTGGCACACAAGTCCCGCCCACTGATTCCTGTCTTGCCTGTGTCTGCTCTCAGACTTCAACGACAGAGTTGAGTCATCGTGACTCCTCCTTGGGCCTGCAAAGACTCAACCTGTCACTCTCTGGCTGCTTAAAGAGTTTGCTGACCCCTACTTTGAATAGCTTCCAGTTACTAAACATGGGGATATAACTGAAGATAAAACAGCAGAAAGGTTTAATTCTGTGTGTTAGTCAGAGCTCTGAGTGTGTGATGCGTGTGTGTGTGTGTGTGTGCGTGTGTGTGAATAAAAAGATTTATCATGAGAGATTACACTTTTGATTTTGGAGGCTGAGAAGTCCCATCACTGTGTGTGTGTGTGTGTGTGTGTGTGTGAATAAAAAGATTTATCATGAGAGGTTACACTTTTGATTTTGGAGGCTGAGAAGTCCCATCACTGTGTGTGTGTGTGTGTGTGTGTGTGTGTGTGTGTGTGTGTGTGTGAATAAAAAGATTTATCATGAGAGGTTACACGTTTGATTTTGGAGGCTGAGAAGTCCCATCACTCTCTGGGAGCTGGAGGCCCAGGAAAGCTGGTGGTATAGTTGATTCCAAACCCCAAGGCCTGGGAATCAGGGAGCCAATGATATAGGTCTCAGTCTGAGTACAAAGGCCTAACAACCAGGAACACCCTTGTCTGAGGACAGAAGATGAATTCACCCACCGTCTGCCTTTTTGTTCTATATAGGCACTCAACAGATCAGCCAATATCCATCCCCAATGATAAAAGCAGTCTTCTGTGTTCAGCCTACCAATGCAAATCCTAATCTCTGATGGAAACACCAGCAAGACACACCCAGAAATAATGTTTTGCCAGCTATCTTGGCATCCCTTAGCCCAGTTGAAGTGAATATAAAATTAACCATCACAAATTGATACAAGGAAGAAGCTTTCCTGGGAAAAAAATAATTCAACAATGAAGTGAGTTGTCACCAAGAAGCATAGCACAGTATCCGTGGGTTGCCTCTTTCTTCTCTTCTATTCCAGTCTTCACTTCCTAAATTCTCTCCATTGCTTCAAAGCACAGCTCTAACTGCAGCTCCTGTGTGGTGTCTCCTTACATCCTCCCTGAAGGATCTCAACTCCTAACACTGTCGACGTCACACCTGATTTACCTTCTCTGTGTTATGTCATTTTTCCTCTTTAATAAGTTAGCTTCTACAGATAAACTATAAACACTTTGAGAAGGAGTGTTACCTTGTATCAGGCAAGGGCACCCTTCAGGAAAAAGATAACACACTCAAACCACCTCATTGAGGAAGTGTGGGCAGACCGAAAATAAACCAATGTGAGATGGACTAGTGACATCCAGGAATCATCACTACCATAATGTTTGTAGGAACCTGGGGAGAGAGAAAGTGCCAGAACACAGAGAGCTGTGATTATAACTGCAGCTACAGTTGTGGGATAGGATTGCCCAACAAAAGCCATGGCATTGGAAAGAGTAGCCCAGTCACTGTGGTCCACAGCCAGGCAGGGAGACAGCAGGAAAACAATTACCTCCCAACCAATGACGTCCTGCTAGGTCATCCCATTGGCCAAACTGAACAAGCTGCCAGAAGGCCAGGAATTCTTTTGACAAGGTCCATGTGGTTCATCCTGCAGGGAAGGACAGCCAGGTAGAGAAGGATGGAGTGCATCTGGAGTGGGGTGGGGTGGGGGAATGGCAACTATCCAGCACATCCCATGGCTACTAAAGCATCTTAAATATAAAGCAGGTTTTCAGTGGTGCTTGTTGACCAACAAAGTTAATGCAGCCTGTGGAAGGCCTAATTACTCTTATGATTTGGATGCAAACCATCAAAGAGGTTGAAGAATGAACTGAAGGTCATGCATAGGGCCTTTCCTGCTGCCACAAATCTATCAAAACTGTGCTGAGGTTAGGTATAAGGATCTAGTACGTTTTGTCTTCCTTTTGGTGAGGGAGAAAGGATTGGGGTACCAACTGCAATTCATCATTCAAAAGACAAACTGTTACTCCTATCTGTGCTTAAAAGCAAAAAAAAAAAAAAAAAACGTTCTTTCCAAAATTAAAAGAGAATCTTTGCTCTTGAAATGCGAGCTGGTAAAAATGATAATTCACTCCCTGACTTGCTCATCAGCTAAATGCTATCACAGCTATAAGTGTCAAATAGCTAAACGCATAGCCTGGGGATGATTTTTACAAATAAAGCACATTATGAAATGCTGACTTTTTCTGATCAGAAAACATCCTGGGGTGTGGGCTGAAGAGCTTTGGGTCAAGAAGAGGCACCAATTTCTGGGGTGATTTTTATTGTTATCATAGAGAAGACTGTGCTTGCCATGAATATGTGGCTACTTGGCACATTCCTACTGGGGGGAGGCAAATGTGCAATCACTTGTCTTTCTCTCAGGGTCTTCACCCCTGACATTGAAACATATTTTTCATTTCAGTTTCACCTCCCTGCCACTTTTGTCTTTGAAAGGATGTCTTTGAAAGGATTTTTTATCAAGTAAAAAATCATCAACATCAAAGAATACTCAATCCTTACTAGAGTGAGCATGTGTGCAGACACACACACCCCCTCCCTGTCTCACATTCTGAAAGAAAAACTGTGACCAAGGACCACAAACTCATATTCCTTCATTTGGAGCTTTTCTTCAGTATCTCAACTGTGAGATTTTTTTAGTCTGTGGTTGCTTCAGCATAAAATTTTAAAAACTGTTGCAGGGGGGCAATAATTTCTACTCAACACTTCACGATTTGATTATGAAAAATAAAAAGTGTAATGAAGTTAATAGTCCCTTATCCTTGCAGTACATTCTAAGGAATTTTTTGCCTGCAAAAATCTGTAAGTGGAAATTACCTCTGGGCCCTCTAATTCTCAAAAATATGGCTCATAACAATTACTGCAGTGGAATGTCAAGACTTAGAGTTCAGTATGTTTCTCTTTCCTCTGCTCAGTTTTCCAAAAGGATCTTATCTTACTGGGTTATTATTAGACAACAAAAAGCAAAGAAGTGAATCTTCAGGTTGGAAACTTCGCTTCTACTCTTGGTTGTATCCTAGTTGTGTAGCCTCAGGGAAAGCATTTAACCCTGCCAATTATTAACCATCAGGTTGGCCAAAAAGTTTGTCTGGATTTTTCCATAACATTTACTGAAAAAAATATGAATGAGTTTTTTGACCAATCCAATACTTTTTCTGTAAAGTGGGGGGACTAGGTAACCCATTCTCAAATTGCATTCTACAATTTAAAAATAGCATAGAATAGACTAGAGTGGGAAAGAATGACACAAAGTAAACATGCCTTGGGAATGAAGTGTGTGTGATAGAATACCAGGTGTTTCTTTCTTTTTTTTTTTTTTTCTTGTATTTCCCAGAAACTCTGGTCTAGAATCAGCCTGTGTGCTTCTTGCATAGTTATTTGTGTGGTTTTGGCATGGAGCCAAGAAGAGGACAAAGTCTTGGGTTCAAGTCTTTTACAGGCCAGTCAGCTTTAATCTCCCTCATCTATTTCTCTTAGAGTCACAATAAAATTCACTTAAGGGCCATTCAATGGGTCTCACACCCTAAAAACCAACCTGACAAGAATCATCTTGCTGTCATTGTTCCACCAGTGGCATCCTATGTGTGGAAAGAACATAACAGTGAAATAGAAGACAGAAATCAGTCATATGGCCTGTATGGTATAATGAGTAATGGTATTCAAGCCTTCCTGTACATGGAGCCACAGAGACATAGGAGAGCATCCCCACACGCTCTTTCAGGATTTTCCCAACATGCTCATGCAAATGTCACACTCAATCTGCCTCCAGGAAACAAGGAAGACATTTCATTAGTGCAAAAACCCTTCCAATCATCATTTAGGGAGATTTAACAGGATGATGGGAGAAGGCAATGGCACCCCACTCCAGTACTTTTGCCTGGAAAATCCCATGGATGGAGGAGCCTGGAAGGCTGTGGTCCATAGGGTCGCTAGAGTCTGATAGGACTGAGCGACTTCACTTTCACTTTTCACTTTCATGCATTGGAGAAGGAAATGGCAACCCACTCCAGTGTTCTTGCCTGGAGAATCCCAGGGATGGGGGGAGCCTGGTGGGCTGCCGTCTATGGGGTCGCACAGAGTCGGACACGACTGAAGTGACGCAGCAGCAGCAGCAGCAACAGGATGATGATTTTCCAGTGGTACCAAGCAACACATTCTTTTCACAATGCTCTCTTACACTGTAAGTAAAGAAACAGATCCACAGCCCCCACAAGACTCAGGCTAGAGCCACATGTCAATGGGAATGCAAGCTCAGCTTGGGGATTTCAGCCAGCACAGGTAATATGAAGGACTTTGATTTATGTTCACAGTCAAGTCTGCCCTAAGGAAAATTTAAATGTGGGCAAAACTTCATTGAAACACCTTCTCTGATTTTCAGATTCCTCATACCCTTGTGATAATCTATGTCCCCTTTCCTCCTTACCCCAACCTAGTCCTGCACACCAGGACTCCATGCTCTGCATGTGTTTCTTTACCAATAACTTCAACAAAATTCTACTCATCTGGCTGACACCTGAGAATGATCCAAGACCTTTTATTAATGAGTGCTACTGTGAATGATTAAAAGACAATAGCTTACACTGTTTGGGAGAAACATCTTAGGAACTTGCTTGGACATCAGTGAATTTTCAAAGATAGCTGCTCTCATCTAGGGATCCCAGACCTCAGCTGCAACATTTCCAGCCTCCAGCCACTCCTGCTAGCTTCAGAAAGGCCACCACAGTCTAAAGGGCTCTGGTCAATCTATCCTGTTACTGTTTGTCCTGAAGTCAAGGGTTCTTGTATACTGACAGACTCTCACAGTTTGTCTCAAGTCTGAAGTCAGGGAGAGATTCTATCAGCAACCAAGGACCTCTGTTCAGTCCTGAATGGTGGCTTTTTCCTTCAATTCCAGGGCTTGTCCTTATATTGTGCTCCAAAGCATATAGTTATACCATCCCCTAGATTGTCTAGTTTGTTAATATTGTGCAGTGTTAAATATGAATATATTGTACCCTTAAAGCTGTTAGTCCATTTTACCTTCATTTCAAAAATCTGAAAATAAGGCTAGCATATTCCTGAACTCTTGGTTAAATTTAAATGTGAATAAAATAGTATAACACCCCCTGCCCCAATCAAAAAAAGACAATAGCTTACCTTAGCTTCTTTGGGCTCTAAGGCAGAATTATGAGCTTTAGGGAGTAATCAGCAAGGATGATGCTTCTGGGTTAAGAGAAACTTTCTTTTACTACTCATATTATATATACAATGTGAGTGCCTGGTTAGGCATAAGACAGACCCTACTGGCAGATTGATATGTAAGAAGTGTTTCCTTTGGCAAAGAGAAAAAGGGGAGGCTGAGAAATTATCTTTTTATTCTAAATTTCCCTAGAAGTTGCAAAGGGTATAGACAGAAACACACACAACACACACACACATACACACTATTTTTACCACACTCTATCTAGAGACAGAAAAACCTCAGAGATGAGAAGAAGGTGCATCCATTGGGAGGAGAACTTAAAATCCTGTAAGAGTTCTTAGCCTCTGAAGGCATGCTGCTCAGTGCCTACCTCAGTCACAGAGTGAGAGAAGTCGATGTTAATAACCAAAGAACTAGACACAAAAGTTTAATGTAATCCTTTTCTCAATTCCCAGAAACTCACATCTATGAACAGTTTGTGATATGAAACCTTAGCAGTCAGAGATTGGAAATGGGCAACTGATAAATCAATTCAACAAATCTTTTATTGGACATTTACCCCCCAATTCCAGGCCAGGAACCGGAAAGACACAAAATGAATAAACCACATTCCTCAACAACATCCCAAAGAAGGAACTAAGCTAAATTTTCATGTGAGTAAATGACCAAATGAGAAAGGAGTGACTTGGTCCATTTGGTTTCTTATTCTGTTCAGATGCCTACTTGAGTAAGTGACCAAAACATCTTAGTTCAGACTGAAAGAAGTGCCAACATTCAGAAATCACTGATATAGTCTATTTCTTTGAACTAACCAGATTCTCATACATGAAACCCAACCAATTTAAGAATGATGATCATCAAACTTTATAAAGTTTATGGACCAATGAACTAATTTCTATACCTAAGATCTCAGAGATTTTCTCTTCTCTTCAGTATTAGAAACCCTACTGAATTTTTGTTCAACTTACCCCCAAAGTTAAGATAAGTGGGTGATAGAACAACTATAAATAGGCTTGGCATTTGGCATTAGCTATACAGTAGTGGTTTTGTATGGGTTAAAGTCTACTTCAGCTGGAATTAATATAATTACATGTAATGCTGACAGATTATGACATTTGCCTATTAGGACACTATACAAACATTCCAATAACTTGCTAGCTTTTGACTTTGTAAAAAAATAAGTGAAACAAAAATCCCAGGGGATATTGCTAACAGGGTAACTGGAATAGAGGCTTTTGAAAGCATGGGGTTCAAGAAATCACAAAGAATAATGCATTTCAAGCCAAAACATATAGAGTGTAATGAATATTTAGTACTTACCACGAGACTGCTATCTAAAGACAGCCTTTTTCCAAAGTCCCTTTTCTCAAGCTGTCTCTTTCCCTCCATGGGTGAAGTGATTTATTTTCCTTTGTGATTTATAAGAATTCCCCTTCTGTTGCCAGGGTCACTGCAAAAAGTGAACATGTGTTTTACTATCCAAGTGAATAGTGTTTAGACCCTTGTTTTTCACTTTCTAACCAAGGGCAAGTGTTGAATCCAAAAATACCCAGGCCCAAATCATAAGTTTAGAACTGGACTCAGAAGCTCTCTCCAGCTGCCAAGGTCAGAGTCGTCTTCATGGAGGCCCCTGTGTTTTCACAAGTTCTGCTAACCAAGTTGGGGAATGGGTTTGCAGGTCGAATCAGCAGACTGTGGTGGAGAAAAGCAAACAGTTTTATGCCACACTTGTTTCATACCCGTCCTCTCTCTCTCCGCCAGCATCAACGTGTTGCCAAGTACATAGCTGCTGTCTGCAAATTCCAGGAGAGCAAACGAACAAAGCCACACTCCATATCCTAGAGTTGTTGAGTCCAAAATCCAATAAGGGGAAACTTAAGCCTGAACATTACTGTCAAGATTTAATTAAAAAATACTTAATTTAAACCTATTTGAGGAACATTATAAGATATATTCACTTTGGGATGGGTTGAATCAGAATGAATGGTGATAACATCATTATCATTACTGAATGATTTGAACACCCACTGAATTACATCAAATCAGACAGAGTCAACCCCTGCACTCCACTGAGTTGCTTATTCTATAATGATTCAGAATTCTATTTAGTAAGGATGCATTATATGTATTAAACACTGATGCTAAGTCACTTCAGTCGTGTCCAACTCTGTGTGACCCCATAGACTATAGCCC
Source organism: Tragelaphus eurycerus (assembly GCA_935064755.1). Classification (NCBI taxonomy): domain Eukaryota; kingdom Metazoa; phylum Chordata; class Mammalia; order Artiodactyla; family Bovidae; genus Tragelaphus; species Tragelaphus eurycerus. Next base: position 33,810,257 of record CAKXYN010000013.1, read on the forward strand.
ACCAGGCTCCCCCGTCCCTGGGATTCTCCAGGCAAGAACACTGGAGTGGGTTGCCATTTCCTTCTCCAATGCATGAAAGTGAAAAGTGAAAGTGAAGTCACTCAGTCGTGTCCAACTCTTAGTGACCCCATGGACTGCAGCCTACCAGGCTCCTCTGTCCATGGGATTTTCCAGGCAAGAGTACTAGAGTGGGGTGCCATTGCCTTCTCCGGTATTAAACACTAGCTTCCAGTTTTTATCAAGATATAAAATGCTAGAAAGAAAGATTTAAACCCAGGCGTTTCTACCTACTAGCCAAGTGACCTTGTACAAAACACCGAGGTTCTCCTGAAGCTAATCTTTCTCTACTGCAACAACAGATAACAAATGGCCATCAAATGATGTATATAAAAATGGTTTAAATGACAACTTATATTTAAGTTCTAATTACGCAAAGGTTATGTTAAAAACCAGTTAACCTTAAATACAAGTCAACATAATTTAATATATCTTTGATAATTCAGAAGGTACTCTGAGGTACAGAAATTGCTCATCATCTGCAGAAAACACTTTTTATATATCAATCAATGTACTGCCAATGTAGGAAGAGCTGAGATTAACAAAATACCATACCAATCAGTTTCTAATAGAATTGAGAATAAATATCTTTTAGAATTATTCCAACTGCTCCAAGTTCAACAAGGATACAACAGATGAGACTGCACAGCCCATACGCAGCATGTGGCCTCTTTCCCTTGGTTTCCTCTGCCAGGAAGAGAGTTGAGACAGCTGTGCCCCAGGCAGGGTTTGCCCACATTATAGTCAATTTGTCAGAAACTGATGGGCTCCTTTTCCAGTACACATTCCCTCCTCCATCTTAATCATTCCATCTCTCACTTTCAGAAACATTCATTTTAATTCATTACTAGTCCACTCAGATGGAGAAGGAAATGGCACCACACTCCAATACTCTTGCCTGGAAAATCCCATGGATGGAGGAGCCTGGTAGGCTGCAGTTCATGGGGTCGGTAAGAGTTGGACACAACTGAGCAACTTCACTTTCACTTTTCACTTTCATGCATTGGAGAAGGCAATGGTAACCCACTCCAGTGTTCTTGCCTGGAGAATCCCAGGGATGGGAGAGGCTGGTGGGCTGCAGTCTATAGGGTTGCAGAGAGTCAGACACGACTGAAGAGACTTAGCAGCAGTCCACTCAGAAACTCCTAGGAGTCCAATGTCATGTTCAAGGTCTAGTTCCTGCCAACCAGTCTCTTACGATCCCCAAACACACTAAGAGGGTTTCCCAGGTGGTGCTAGTGGTAAAAACCTGCTTGCCAAAGTGGGTAGATGTAAGAGATGTGGGTTTGATCCATGGGTCGGTAAGATTCCCTGGAGGAGGGCATGGAAACCCACTCCAGATTCTTTCCTGGAGAATCCCAGGGACAGAGGAGTCTGGAGGGCTACCATCCATGGGGTCACAAAGAGTTGGAGGTGATTGAGCACACGAGTCAACTGAAACTTATTTGGGAGCTTGTCTTTCCTGCTTTCAGCTGTCCCCAACCACTTTACAGCCGCCCCCTCATCTCTGTGACTTTACGCACTGGTGACTCAGAATATTCTCTGTGACGATCAGTCCAGCTACAGAGATCACTTAGGCCCTGAGAAGTCCCTGTCCAACAAAAGCATACTATCCTGAGTCTTAGTCCCAAGAACTTTGGGGTTTAATAGATCACAATAGATGATACTTTGGCATTTAGCTCATATTTATGAACATTATTGATCGGAGGATTTTTGCAGAAACTAATGTGTGTGTTTGGCACTTTATTATTTAAGTGAATATTGATAAGTTTCCACTCTATAACATTCGGATAACAAAAGATGTATTAATAATCTCTGGTCAATAAGTTGTTAAGTGCCTAGTAAATGGAGGACTCACTACTTCTGTTGTGTTGTGTTTGTGACACAGCCACATATAAGATCAAGCCCTTGCCTTCATGAAAATTAGTGGGAGGACTGTGTGTGTGTGTACTCAGTCGCATCCAACTCTTTGCCAGCCTGTGGACTGTGGCCCACCAGGCTCCTCTGTCCATGGGACTCTCCAGGCAAGAATACTGGAGCAGGTTGCCATTTCCTACTTCAGGTGATGTTCCTGACCCAGGGATCAAACCCACATTTCTTGTATCTCCTGCATTGGCAGGTGAGCTCTTTACCACTGAACCACCTGGGAAGACCAGTGGGATGATACAGAAAACAAATAAGTAAACAATTTCAAATTATGATAGATACCTGCTACTGATGCCAAGCTTGGCCTCTCTATACTGGTAAAGAACTGAATCTCAGAGACAGACTTTTGGGTGAAGTAGTAAAGGATAACTTTATTCCTTTGCCAGGCAAAGCAGGACACAGTGAGCTCCCACCCATGAAAACTTTGTGTCCCAACCTCAGAGGACTTGATGAGGGGCTTTATAACAATGGTTCAAAGGTGGGGTCTCTGACAAGACTAGGGTGTGTGTAGGGCCTACACTCCCTTAACCTTGCCTCAGGTGGTTAGTTTTCCCAAACTTGATGAGCTTCTCTGGTCTCTTCAATCTCGCCCTCCATGGTTTCCTGACTGCTCCTCCCTTCATTAGAAACTGTTCAAATCTGCCGTTTGGAACTCAGGGAAGGTCGTCGGGGGTGGAATCTTACCTTTAAGAAACAGAGGGGAAAAAAAAAAAAGCCCTCTGTGTCCGGGAGCCCTATAGGGCCTAGACTGGTTCCACTATGAGGAAATAACCACCAGTAGTTGGTATAACATAGGGTCAGGTATATGAAAAGAGAACAAATTTTAGATAAAATGGCAAGGGGAGGAGCTAGACATATAAAAACATGGGTAAAGAGCTTTCCCAGTAGAGGGGTCAGTCTTTCTGCTGGGAAATAGCTGGGAAAAAGGTTTGTGTGCCCCAGAACTTGGGACCATGTTCTTAGGAATAAAGCAAGTTAGGAAGAGTCTGATAAAAGCTCTAAAATGTAACAACTAGATCACACAGGATCTGGTAGGTCTGCTGCTGCTGCTAAGTCACTTCAGTCGTGTCCGACTCTGTGCAAACCCATAGACGGCAGCCCACCAGGCTCCCCCGTCCCTAGGATTCTCCAGGCAAGAACACTGGAGTGGGTTGCCATTTCCTTTTCCAATGCATGAAAGCGAAAAGTGAAAGTGAAGTCACTCAGTCGTGTCCGACCCTCAGCAACCCCATGGACTTCAGCCTTCCAGGCTCCTCCATCCATGGGATTTTCCAGGCAAGAGTACTGGAGTGGGGTGCCATTGCCTTCTCCGCTGGTAGGTCTAGGTGACTTGTTTGTTCTAAACACACTGGTTAATCTTTGGATTTGATTCTCTACTCTTTACCAATTGATCATGATAAACAAATTATTATTGTTGTTCCGTTTGTGACATCAGTTCAGTTCAGTCATGTCCAGCTCTTTGTGATCCCATGGACTGCAGCATACCAGGCTTCACTGTCCATCACCAACTCCCAGAGCTTGCTCGAACTCAATGTTCATCAAGTTGGTGATCCCATCCAACCATCTCATCCTCTATCATCCACTTCTCCTATTGCCTTCAATCTTTCCCAGCATCAGGGGCTTTTCCCATGGGTCAGTTCTTTGCATCAGGTTGCCAAAGTATTGGAGCATCAGCTTTAGCATCAGTCTTTTCCATGACTAGTCAGGACTGATTTCATTAGGATTGACTGATTTGATCTCCATGCCATCCAAGGAACTCTCAGGAGTCTTCTCCAACATCACAGATTAACAGCATCAATTCTTTGGCACTCAGCTTCCTTTATGGTCCAACTCTCACATCCACATATGACTATTGGAAAAAACATAGCTTTTACTATACAGACCTTTGTCAGCAAAGTAATGTCTCTGCTTTTTAATATGTTGTCTCAGTTCACTTCAGTTCAGTTGCTCAGTCATGTCTGACTCTTTGCGACCCCATTAATCACAGCACGCTAGGCCTCCCTGTCCATCACCAACTCCCAGAGTTCACCCAGACTCAACGTCCATCGAGTCAGTGATGCCATCCAGCCATCTCATCCTCTGTCGTCCCCTTCTCTTCCTGCCCCCAATCCCTCCCAGCATCAGAGTCTTCTCCAATGAGTCAACTCTTCGCATGAGGTGGCCAAAATACTGGAGTTTCAGCTTTAGCGTCATTCCTTCCAAAGAAATCCCAGGGCTGATCTCCTTCAGAATGGACTGGTTGGATCTCCTTGCAGTTCAAGGGACTCTCAAGAGTCTTCTCCAACACCACAGTTCAAAAGCATCAATTTTTAAGCGCTCAGCCTTCTTCACAGTCCAGCTCTCACATCCATACATGACCACAGGAAAGACCATAGCCTTGACTAGGCGAACCTTTGTTGGCAAAGTAATGTCTCTGCTTTTGAATATGCTATCTAGGTTGGTCATAACTTTCCTTCCAAGGAGTAAGCGTCTTTTAATTTCATGGCTGCAGTCACCATCTGCAGTGATTTTGGAGCCCAAGAAAATAAAGTCTGACACTATTTCCACTGTTTCCCCATCTATTTCCCATGAAATGATGGGACCAGGTGCCATGATCTTCGTTTTCTGAATGTTGAGTTCTAAGCCAACTTTTCACTCTCCACTTTCACTTTATCAAGAGGCTTTTTAGTTCTTCTTCACTTTCTGCCATAAGCGTGGTGTCATCTGCATATCTGAGGTTATTGATATTTCTCCCAGCAATCTTGATTCCCACTTGTGCTTCTTCCAGCCCAGCATTTCTCATGATGTACTCTGCATATAAGTTAAATAAGCAGAGTGACAATACACAGCCTTGACGTACTCCTTTTCCTATTTGGAACCAGTCTGTTGTTCCATGTCCAGTTCTAACTCTTGCTTCCTGACCTGCATATAGGTTTCTCAAGAGGCAGGTCAGGCAGAGATGGTATTCCCGTCTCTTTCAGAATTTTCCACAGTTTATTCTGATCCACACAGTTAAAGGCTTTGGCATAGTCAATAAAGCAGAAATCGATGTTTTTCTGGAACTCTCTTGCTTTTTCGATGATCCAGCGGATGTTATTAATTTGATCTCTGGTTTCTCTGCCTTTTCTAAAATCAGCTTGAACATCTGGAAGTTCACGGTTCACGTATTGCTGAAGCCTGGCTTGGAGAATTTTGAGCATTACTTTACTAGTGTGTAAGATAAGTGCAATTGTGTGGTAGTTTGAGCATTCTTTGGCATTGCCTTTCTTTGGGATTGGCTAGGTTGGTCATAAGTTTTCTTCCAAGGAGCAAGGGTCTTTTAGTTTCAAGGCTGCAGTCCCCATCTGCAGTGATTTTGCAGACAAGGAAGATAAAGTCTGTCACTGTTTCCATTGTTTCCCCATCTATTTGTCATGAAGTGATGAGACCGGGTGCCGTGATCTTAGTTTTTTGAATATTGAGTTTAAGCATGGACCATTTAAAAATCTTTACTGAGTTTGTTATAATATTGCTTCTATTTTATGTTTTTGGTTTTTGGCTACCAGGCATGTGGGATATTAGCTTCCTGAACAAGGATGGAACCCATACCCTCTGCATTGGAAGGCGAAGTCTTAACCACTGGATTGCCAGAGAAGTCCTAACAAATTATTTAACCTATTGAAACTCCAGTTGATTCATCAATGAAAGGACACTAATAATATGACCCTCTTCTTAGTAATGGACTTCCCTGGTGGCTCAAGTGGTAAAGAATCTGCCAACAATGCAGGAGACCAGGGTTCGATCCCTGGGTCAGGAAGATACCCTGGAGAAGGAAATGGCAATCTACTCCAGTACTCTTGCTTGGAAAATCCCATGGACAGAGGAGTGTGACAGGCTACAGTCCATGGGATCACAGAGTTGAAATGACTGAGCGACTAACACTTTCACTTCTTTCCTCCTAGTAGGATTGTTGTGATGATGAATGAGATGATCCATTTAAAGATCACATAGTAGAATTTAAACTGAGTCCCCCTAAAACTGAGTTCTTCTGCTGAGTTTATGACTAATGTCTCTATCCAAAATGTTGGGGCTTCCCTGGTGGCTCAGTGGTAGAGAATCTGCCGTCCAATGCAGGAGAAGCTGGTTTGATCCCTGGGTCAGGCAGATCCCTTGGAGAAGGAAAACCCACTCTAGTATCCCTGGGTCAGGCAGACCCCTTGGAGAAGGAAAACCTGCTCCAGTATTCTTGCCTGGAAAATCCCAAGGACAGCGGACTCTGGCTGGCTATAGGCTCACAAAAGAGTCGGACATGACTTAGAGACTAAACAACAGTAACTATCCAAAACATTATGCTCTTTCTTGTCCGACACCTGTTCTTCTCAAGACTGAGAAGTATCAGGTAAAAGGGGGAGTAAAACCAAGCAGGATCCTTCGGGGCTCCTGGGTACAAATCCTTTCCGTGTTCCCCATTTCTTGTTTGTAGGAAACTGACTTCATTCAGCCTCCCTGAGATTCCCTGAGTTCTAAAGGGCATATTCAATCAGGTGCTGATCAGGGAAGGGAGGTGATGAAGAAACTAGGAAGCAGCAGCCAAGAAACAATAGTGCAGCCTTGGGGCAGGCTCCAAGGAATACTTGGAGCCTGATTCCTCCTCAAAGACTATACATAGCAATATCTTTGATCTCTTTTGCAGGAACTAAGGCACTTACGCAGGTGAAGGATGATAACTTCAGGATGAGCACAGGATTCCCGGGACACCACTTTCTGGGACAGCACTCTGTTACCTCACCACCAACCAATCAGAAGAAAGCTACACACTCTGCTACCCTCACTCCGAATCTTGCCCATGAAATCTTTTTCCCAAAAACTATTAGGGAGTTTGGAGTTTTTTAAGCTTGCTTGGCCCTGCAATAAACATTTCTCTGCTCCTCCCCACAAAGAAAAAATTTAATTAAATAAATAAAGATGACATAGTAGGTAAGTTTTAAATGTTAGACATATTGATTATCCCTTCTGGTAAATAAGATTAAATTTATTAAGGAGCAACTCTAGTGGCTGGATTTTATGCTCTGAGATAGGCCGATGAAGCTGTCATTTTTGGAAACGGAAACCTTTTTGACAGTTCTCAAATAGTCTAGTCTGCTATATGGAAGGCTAATTGAACAGCTTAACCTGGTCAATTTCTTTTCACACTTTATGGTGTTAATTACACAGGCAAAGACTGACGTTCAAAACATTTAGTGACTGAGACGGCACAAGTATTGATGGATCAAAAGGGAACAAAGGCAGCACGCAGTACAGCTCTAGCAGTGTATCCTGGGCAGTTACCAGCCTGAGTGTGTACTACCTCTGCCCCAAGAATTGAAAATTTGTAAATTAAACAATAAAACACATGCAAAGGATCAAAGTGAGTTATCCAAAAGGGTCAATGCAAGACCACCCCAAAGAAACAAAATGGCAGCCAGGATATGTCAGTATGAAAAGAGGAGGAAGCCACAAAGGGAACATCAGAAAGGCTGATACACTCTGCCCCCAGCACCATGGGGGTAGAGTGCCCTCGTGTATATAAACCCAACAGGGACTGTGGGTCTAGGGGAAAAGTGGGTATGTCAGACTTGAAAGGCACTTTGGGGCCTCCCTGGTGGCTCAGACCTTAAGAATCCACCCACAATGCAAGAGACCTGGGTTTGATCCCTAGGTTGGGAAGATCCCCTGAAGAAAGGAATGGCTACCCACTCCAGCATCCTTGCCTGGAGAATTCCACAAATAGAGGACATTTTATTATGACACTGGCTATTCGTATCTCCCAACAAACTTCCCTGATCAGAGACTGTCATCAAACAACCTCCTAATTTTATTTGATTACCATGTAGGGTTTTTTTGGCTGTGTCAGGTCTTAGTTGCACAAAGGACCTTCATTGTAGCATAAAGAATCTTTCATTGTGGCATGTACACTATTCCATGCAGTGCACAGGCTTGTCTCTAGTTGTAGCTCACAGGTCCCAGAGCTTATGGGCTCTGTAGTTCTAGCATGCTTAAGTTGCCCTGCAGCACGTGGGACATTTGTTCCCTGACCAGGGACCAAACCCATGTCCCCACACTAGAAGACAGTTTCTCAAGCATGGACCACCAGAGAAGGCCCCCACAATGTAGTTTTAGTTGTAGAAGAAGAACATTCTGTCCAGCAAATATAAGTAGGCAATCTTTTAGAAAGTCACGTTTTTAGTAAAAATTTGCGATTTGACATTTGACAAACAGTGGAAACAGTGTCAGACTTTATTTTTCTGGGCTCCAAAATCACTGCAGATGGTGACTGCAGCCATGAAATTAAAAGACGCTTACTCCTTGGAAGGAAAGTTATGACCAACCTAGATAGCATATTCAAAAGCAGAGACATTACTTTGCCAACAAAGGTTCGCCTAGTCAAGGCTATGGTCTTTCCTGTGGTCATGTATGGATGTGAGAGCTGGACTGTGAAGAAGGCTGAGCGACGAAGAATTGATGCTTTTGAACTGTGGTGTTGGAGAAGACTCTTGAGAGTCCCTTGGACTGCAAGGAGATCCAACCAGTCCATTCTGAAGGAGATCAGCCCTGGGATTTCTTTGGAAGGAATGACGCTAAAGCTGAAACTCCAGTATTTTGGCCACCTCATGCGAAGAGTTGACTCATTGGAGAAGACTCTGATGCTGGGAGGGATTGGGGGCAGGAGGAGAAGGGGACGACAGAGGATGAGATGGCTGGATGGCACCACTGACTCGATGGATGTGAGTCTGAGTGACCTCCGGGAGTTGGTGATGGACAGGGAGGCCTGGCGTGCTGCGATTCATGGGGTCGCAAAGAGTCGGACACGACTGTGCGACTGATCTGATCTGATCTAATCTGATATATCACTTATACATTTCCTTAGTGTATTAGTCAGCTTGTGTGGCCAAAACAGAATACCACAGACTGGGTGGTTTAAACAATAGAAATTTATTTTCTCATGGTTCTGGAAGCCCAAAGTTCAAGATCAAGGTGCTCGCAAGATTGGTTTCTGGTGAGGCATCTCTCCTTAACTTGCATTTGGCTGCCTTCTCTGTGCATCCTCACGTGGCTTTTCTTTGTACACATGCTTTTGGTATTTCTTCCTTTTCTTATTAGGACACCCATCTGAGGCCTTCCCTAGTGGCTCAGACAGTAAAGAATATGCCTGCCAATGCAGGAGACCCGGATTTGATCACTAGGTCAGGAAGATCACCTGGAATGGTAACTCACTCCAGTATTCTTGCCTGGAGAATTCCATGGACAGAGGAGCCTGGTGAGTACAGTCCATGGGGTTGCAAAGAGTTGGACATGACTGAGCAATTAACACACAGATTGAATGAGACCTCAACTCTTATGGTTTCATTTAACCTTAATATCTCCTAAAATGCTGTATCTCCAAATCGAGGCACATTTGAGGTTAAAGCTTCAACATATGAATTTGGGTGGGAGAATACATTTCAGTCCATAATAGTTTCAGTCAGATTTCAAAGCCTGGTCACATCTCATTGTACCAAGTCAGGAAAACTCTGGGTGTCAGTGACTACTCCCAGACCCCACCTCTCTCTAGTAGTTATTTGATTACTGGATTCATGACCACCATCACTTGCATTTGCCTTGCACTGCTATAACTTCTTCTCTGTATTACAGGTCTAGAGGTACAAACTACATTATCAAGACTTCTTAGCTGGTTGGTCAAGTTGGATGCCACCAATAGGAGGTAATGAGAGATCAGAAGACAATAGGAAGGGAGAAGCCACTCTGCTTCCATCTCTAGATGGGCAGGATTAAAAGCAGGGACTACCAGGTCCAGTAACTTCCATGATTCCTCCAACCATTCATCCTAAGAAAGGGCAGGAGCAGCTGCCCAGCCTTGAGTACCATAACCTTATGTCTTTTACCCCACCAGTCCTTCCAACAGCTTCACAACTGATTCCTTGCATCAAATCCCTCTCTGCTTGAAATAAGTAGTTTCTTTTTCCCATGGTTGACCATGATTGAGGTCAAGATAGAAATGCCTTTGGACCAGGCAGCTGGTCTTTCTTGAGCAATCCCTGCCTTCTTTCTTGTGAACCTTCTGAAACTTGTTGTTTTCGCTCAGTCACTAAGTCATATGCAGCTCTTTGTGACCCCATGGACAGCAGCATGCCAGGCTCCTCTGTCCTCCACCATCTCCCAGAGTTTGTCTAAGTTCATATCCATTGAATCACTGATGCTATTTAACTATTCATTCTCTGCCACTGTATTCTCCTTTTGCCTTCAATCCTTCCCAGCATCAGGGTCTTTTCCAATGAGTCAGTTCTTTTCATTAGGTGGCCAAAGTATTGGAGCTTCAGCTTCAGCATCAGTCCTTCCACTGAATATTCAGGGTTAATTTCCTTTAGGATTGACCAGTTTGATCTCTTTGTAGTCCAAGGGACTCTCAAGAGTCTTCTCCAGCATCACAGTTTGACGGCATCAATTCTTCAGTGCTCAGTCTTCTTTACAGTCCAACTCTCACATCTGTACATGATTGTTGGAAAAACCATAGCTTTGACTACACAGATCTTTGTTGGCAAGTGATGTCTCTGCTTTTTAATACACTCTGAAATACCAGCAAGGAAATTAAAAATTCCACTAAGCACTTAGCTCTTATAGAGCAGGAAAACTGTTTTATACCCTATGTTATCCTAGGTAGTAAATGCTTGATGCATAGCAACATGGCAGACACTCAATGAGCATTTGTTGTTTGCATGGATAAATGAATGCCTGAATGTTTATGGCTATCTTCATGAACACATAAAGAGCTGGGAAGCAATATAACATTGTTAAAGCAAAGAAAGGCCACGGACATTCATAACACTGAAATTACTTTCTTAGAGAAACACACAGACATATCCAAGCCTCAAAGACAATATTTTATCATGATTTTAAAGCCACTGTCAACCTAAACATTACTGCTTGGGCCCTGACTGCACCTACAAAGCACCATAATCCAGTCGTGTTCGTTTTCTCTTCTATGGCTTCTTACAACTCTGGTTATAAAGAGTACGTACCTGCCTCTGAGTGATGGGTTGGATGTCTCTCCTTCCCTGTACAAGGAGGAAAATGGTCAGTGTTTAAGGAAGACAGGATATTAAGCATCTTCTGGTGACAGATGGTCATTGATAGCGATCTGCCCTGACATACATCTCTTTCTAGCTGATTAAAATACTATTTCTTGATATCAGTAGAAATCTGAGTTGGCCTTAATAAACTCTCTTTAATTCTCCTCACAGATAGTAATGGCCTTTCAGTGTCAGACAGACACTTTAATATTCCTAAAGATGTCAGTAATTTCTTTTTTTTCCTGTTAGACTTTAAAAGACTGTGTAATTTTCAAGGGATAAGAACAATACCATTAAATAGAACCCCAAAGGCATATTTTCTCACATGCAGACACACACTCTCAAATATATATACATACACACATATACACACACTTACATACTCACAAACATTCTGAAAACAGTTTTCTCCATCTCAATTTCTGCCTCTCTGATTCCTCCACTCCCCACCCCTGCTTTAAAATATTCATGGATGGTTGTGCCAGAAGACATGGGGGGAAATGGTAGAGCCAGTCTTTTGAAAGTTTGGTTCCCAGTGCTCTTTGCCATGTAAATGTGAACATGTTTCCTAACTTCTATGAATTTACATCTCATAATCTGCTCTCCTCAAGAGATGGCTGGGTTTGGAGGAAATAATGCAAGAAAAAGCCTTCTACATTTAGATTTAAGGTAGTTTTCAATCAGCTTCATTAACCAACAAACACAAAATATTATGACTGTGCACAGCCTAATAGCATCCAGAGAACAGACACTGTGTCACTCATTGGCAGCTCCTTTGAGCACCCAACACACTGGCTCCTACAGAGTAATTTCAGAGTTGAATACAACAAGAACAAAGATAAAATCTGCTGACCAGGTAGCTCAGAAGATCTCCTTCCTGGCTGTTCCTTAGGAACCCCTGGGGAGCTTATAAAATATACCAATGCCCAGGCCCCATCCCAGATCACCAAGTCTCTTGAGGCATGGCACGGCACCCAACCCAGAGTATGGGGACAGCAGCCAGGATGGCAACCACTGGTGAGAGTGATGGTTTTCAGTTTTTGTTGCATGTTAGTTTCACTGGGGATCACCAAAACCCATCCTCAGACCGAATAAATCAGGACTGGATCTCTAAAGGTAGAAACGTCTCATCCTTTTAAGATACGTGAATGACTCCAACACACAGCCAATGGATCACAGTTTGAAGAGGTGACGGTATGCACCCTGCCTTATTTTTTAATTGGTGTAGAGCTGGTGGTGCAATGGTAAAGAATCTGCTTGCCAACTCAGGACACACAAGAGAAACCAGTTTGATCCCTAGGTTGGGAAGATCCCATGGTGTAGGAAATGGCAACCTACTCCAGTGTTCTTGCCTGGAAAATTTCATGGACAGAGGAGCCTGGTGGGTTACAGTCCATAGGGTCGCAAAGAGTTAGACATGACAGAGCACACCTGCATACATAGTTGCTTTATAATGTTGTGCTGCTGCTGCTGCTGCTGCTAAATTGCTTCAATCATGTCTGACTCTATGCGACCCCACAGACAGCAGCTCACCAGGCTCCCCCGTCCCTGGGATTCTTCAGGCAAGAACACTGGAGTGGGTTGCAATTTCCTTCTCCAATGCATGAAAGTGAAAAATGAAAGTGAAGTCGCTCAGTTGTGTCAGACTCCTAGCCACCCCATGGACTGCAGTCTACCAGGCTCCTCCATCCATGGGATTTTCCAGCTACTTTCTGCTATAAAATGAAGTGAATCACCTCCATGTGTGTGTGTATATGTATGTGTGTGTGTATATATGTATATCGTCTCCATGTTGGATCCCCCTATTCTTCCTCCATCCCATCTAGGTCATCACAGAGCACCTAGCTGAGCTCCCTGTGCTATAGAGTAGGTATCCACCAGCTATCTGTTTTACACATGGCAGGGCACATATGTCAATCGCGATCTCACAATTCATCCCACCTCTCCCCTTCAAGTCCACATGTCCATTCCCTATGTCTATTCTTACCCCTCAAATAGGTTCACCTGTACCATTTTTATAGATTCCATATACATGTGCTAATATATGACATTTATTTTTCTCTTTCTGACCTACTTCACTCTGTATGTCACTCTCTAGGTCCATCCATATCTCTACAAATGATACAATTTCATTTCTTTTTATGGCTGAGTAAGATTCCATTGTATAAGTACATCTTTATCCATCCATATGTTGATGGGCATTTAGATTGCTTTCATGTTTTGATTATTGTAAATAGTGCTGCTATGAACATTGGGGTGCGTGTGTCTTTTTGAATTATGGTTTTCTCAGGGTATGTGCCAGTATAAAATACTTAGAGGAAAGCATAGGAAGAACACTCTTTGACATAAATCATTGCAATACATTTTACGTACTCTTCCTTGATCTCCTTCCCTTTCTCAAGGGCTGAGAGACAAAGTCGTTGACAGCAGCAACTGCCTTTCTTTAGTCACTGCAACCAGCAATTCCTAATTTGCAAACTCGGATCCCAAAGAAGAGGAACATTAGAGATAAACAATTTGGACCTACACCTTCCTCCCATCCCACTGTCTAACCATCCTGCTTAAACTGGTCTTTGGCTTTATGGAGGTAATAAAGTTTATTAAAGGCATAAATATCAAATCTAGATTCCAAATTAACAAGCAAATATCAGGAACTCAGGGTGAGGCTACTGCATCACATAGAAAAGGAAGGAAAGAACTTCCTCTACCCAGGACAAGACTGAAAAATCTTGATGCAAATGCTCCAAATCCCAATCCTGCCTCTCTCCCTCCTGTTCCCCACAAGCATTCTGCTCTCATTTCAAAGAGCAAATAGCAGGAGGGGGGAAAAAGTTATGAATCTGTCATATTTGCATATATAGCCTGCGTCCGAGGTCAGGGGCGGCAACGAGTGGAGTTAGCCTGCATCTGAGGTCAGGGGCGGCGGCCTGGAGGAGATACCCCACGCCTCAAACCCAAGGCCAGGGGCAGAGGGCGGGAGGAGTTACCCCATGCCCCTAAGCCTGAGGCCAGGGGTGGTGGGTGGGAGGAGCTACCCCACACCCGAGGCCAGGGGCGGTGGCCAGGAGGACCAACCCCACGTCCAAGGAGCCTTGGCTGCGTGGGCGCAGGAGGGCCTAGAGGAGCTATCCCATGTTGAAGGTCAGGAAGGGCGATGGTGAAGAGATACCCCTTGTCCAATGTAAGGAGCTATGGCTGCGCTTTGCTGGAGCAGCCGTGAAGAGATACCCCATGCCCAAGGTAAGAGGAACCAAAATAAGACGGTAGGTGTTGCAAGAGGGCATCAGAGGGCAAACACACTGAAACCATACTCACAGAAAACTAGTCAATCTAATCACACTAGGACCACAGCCTTGTCTAACTCAATGAAACTAAGCCATGCCTGTGGGGCAACCCAAGATGGGCGGGTCATGGTGGAGAGATTTGACAAAATGTGGTCCACTGGAGAAGGGAATGGCAAACCACTTCAGTATTCTTGCCTTGAGAACTCCATGAACAGTATGAAAAGGCAAAATGATAGGATACCAAAGAGAAACTCTGCAGGTCAGTAGGTGCCCAATATGCTACTGGAGGTCAGTGGAGAAATAACTCCAGAAAGAATGAAGGGATGGAGCCAAAGCAAAAAGAATACCCAGCTATGGATGTGACTGGTGATAGAAGCAAGGTCTGATGCTGTAAAGAGCAATATTGCATAGGAACCTGGAATGTCAGGTCCATGAATCAAGGCAAATTGGAAGTGGTCAAACAAGAGATGGCAAGAGTGAATGTTTACATTCCAGGAATCAGCGAACTAAAATGGACTGGAACGGGTGAATTGAACTCAGATGACCATTATATCTACTACTGTGGGCAGGAATCCCTCAGAAGAAATGGAGTGGCCTCATGGTCAACAAAAGAGTCTGAAATGGAGTACTTGGATGCAATCTCAAAAACGACAGAATGATCTCTGTTCGTTTCCAAGGCAAAACATTGTGTCACAGTAATCCAAGTCTATGCCCCAACCAGTAACGCTGAAGAAGCTGAAGTTGAACAGTTCAATGAAAACCTACAAGACCTTTTAGAACTAACACCCAAAAAAGATGTCCTTTTCATTATAGGGGACTGGAATGCAAAAGTAGGAAGTTAAGAAACATCTGGAGTAACAGGAGAATTTGGCCTTGGAATATGGAATGAAGCAGGGCAAAGACTAATAGAGTTTTGCCAAGAAAATGCACTGGTCATAACAAACACCCTCTTCCAACAACACAAGAGAAGACTCTATACATGGACATCACCAGATGGTCAACACCGAAATCAGATTGATTATATTCTTTGCAGCCAAAGATGGAGAAGCTCTATACAGTCAGCAAAAACAAGACCAGGAGCTGACTGTGGCTCAGACTATGAACTTCTTATTGTCAAATTCAGACTTAAATTGAAGAATGTAGGGAAAACCACTAGACCATTCAGGTATGACCTAAATCAAATCCCTTATGATTTTACAGTGGAAGTGAGAAGTAGATTTAAGGGCCTAGATCTGATAGATAGAGTGCCTGATGAACTATGGAATGAGGTTTGTGACACTGTACTGGAGACAGGGATCAAGACCATCCTCATGGAAAAGAAATGCAAAAAAGCCAAAGGGCTGTCTGAGGAGGCCTTACAAAGAGCTGTGAAAAGAAGAGAAGGGAAAAGCAAAGGAGAAAAGGAAAGATATAAGCATCTGAATGCAGAGTTCCAAAGAATAGCACGAAGAGAGAAGAAAGCCTTCCTCAGTGATCAATGCAAAGAAAAAGAGGAAAACAACAGAATGGGAAAGACTAGGGATCTCTTCAAGAAAATCAGAGATACCAAAGGAACATTTCATGCAAAGATGGGCTCGATAAAGGACAGAAATGGTATGGACCTAACAGAAGCAGAAGATATTAAGAAAAGGTGGCAAGAATACACAGAAGAATTGTACAAAAAAGATCTTCACACCCAGATAATCACGATGGTGTGATCACTGACCTAGAGCCAGACATTCTGGAATGTGAAGTCAAGTGGGCCTTAGAAAGCATCACTATGAACAAAGCTAGTGGAGGTGATGGAATTCCAGTCGAGCTATTTCAAATCCTGGAAGATGATGCTGTGAAAGTGCTGCACTCAATATGCCAGCAAATTTGGAAAACTCAGCAGTGGCCACAGGACTGGAAAAGGTCAGTTTTCATTCCAATCCCAAAGAAAGGCAATGCCAAAGAGTGCTCAAACTACCGTACAATTGCACTCATCTCACACGCTAGTAAAGTAATGCTCAAAATTCTCCAAGGCAGGCTTCAGCAATATATGAACCGTGAACTTCCTGATGTTCAAGCTGATTTTAGAAAAGGCAGAGGAACCAGAGATCAAATTGCCAACATCCACTGGATCATGGAAAAAGCAAGAGAGTTCCAGAAAAACATCTATTTCTGCTTTATTGACTATGCCAAAACCTTTGACTGTGTAGATCACAATAAACTGTGGAAAATTCTGAAAGAGATGGGAATACCAGACCACCTGATCTGCCTCTTGATAAACCTGTTTGCAGGTCAGGAAGCAACAGTTAGAACTGGACATGGAACAACAGACTGGTTCCAAATAGGAAAAGGAGTATTTCAAGGCTGCACATTCTCACTCTGTTTATTTAACTTATATGCAGAGTACATCATGAGAAACGCTGGACTGGAAGAAACACAAGTTGGAATCAAGATTGCTGGGAGAAATATCAATAACCTCAGATATGCAGATGACACCACCCTTATGCCAGAAAGTGAAGAGGGACTCAAAAGCCTCTTGATGAAAGTGAAAGTGGAGAGTGAAAAGGTTGGCTTAAGGCTCAACATTCAGAAAACGAAGATCATGGCATCCAGTCCCATCACTACATGGGAAATAGATGGAGAAACAGTGGAAACAGTGTCAGACTTTATTTTTCTAGGCTCCAAAATCACTGCAGATGGTGACTGCAGCCATGAAATTAAAAGACGCTTACTCCTTGGAAGGAAGGTTATGACCAATCTAGATAGCATATTCAAAAGCAGAGACATTACTTTGCCAACAAAGGTTCGTCTAGTCAAGGCTATGGTTTTTCCAGTGGTCATGTATGTATGTGAGAGCTGGACTGTGAAGAAGGCTGAGTGCCGAGGAATTGATGCTTTTGAACTGTGGTGTTGGAGAAGACTCTTGAGAGTCCCTTGGACTGCAAGGACATCCAACCAGTCCATTCTGAAGGAGATCAGCCCTGGGATTTCTTTGGAAGGAATGATGTTAAAGCTGAAACTCCAGAACTTTGGCCACCTCATGCAAAGAGTTGACTCATTGGAGAAGACTCTGATGCTGGGAGGCATTGGGCGCAAGAGGAGAAGGGGACGACAGAGGATGAGATGGCTGGATGGCATCACTGACTCGATGGACGTGAGTCTGGGTGAACTCTGGGAGTTGGTGATGGACAGGGAGGCCTAGTGTGCTGTGATTAATGAGGTCGCAAAGAGTCAGACATGACTCAGCAACTGATCTGATCTGATCAAACAGAACATCTGAAACTCCTGTCAGCTTTGTATTGAAATCTTTACATCCTGATTAAGTCCACATAAAGTAAAGCAATTGGTTTTCCTTATACTTTAAGTGGGCTTCCCTAGTGGCTCATATGGTAAAGCATCTGTCTGCAATGCAGATGACCTGGGTTCAGTCCTCGAGCAGGGAAGATCCCCTGGAGAAGGAAATAGCACCCCACTCCAGTATTCTTGCCTGGAAAATCCTATGGACGGAGGAGCCTGCTAGACTACAGTCCATGGGGTCACAAAGAGTTGGACAACTGAGCGACTTCACTTCACTTATACTTTAAATATATACATACTACAGTTTCCTTTCAGAAGATGTATTGTCTCAATAACTTTCTTCTGGGGCTTTCCCTGGAAGCTCAGTGGTAGAGAATCTGCCTGTCAATGTAGGAGATGAGACACGAGTTCAATCCCTGGGTGGGGAAGATCCCCTGGAGAAGGAAATGGCGACCTCTCCAGTATTCTTGCCTGGAAAATCTCATGGACAGAGGAGCCTAGCAGATTATAGTCCATGGGGTCACAAAAGTGTCGGACATAACTTAGTGACTAAATAATAACTTTCTGCTATGATACCATCCATCATGAACCATATGCATAAGTGTGTATGCATGTGTACATATGCTTGTGTACGTGTGATTGTAAATGTGTTTGCGGTCATGTGTGTGTGTGTGTGCATGTGCAACTAAACAAAAAACTGCTATCTCCATTTTGGACATGTGTTAAAAAATACCAAATTATGTAACTTTCAACTATAGTCACTCAGTCATGTCTGACTCTTTGTGATCCCATGGACTGTAGCCCACCAGGCTCCTCTGTCCATGGAATTGTCCAGGTGGGAATACTAGAGTGCATTGCCATTTCCTTCCCCAGGAGATCTTCCTGACCCAGGGATCAAACCCGAGTCTCCCGCATTATAGGCAGATTCTTTACCATCTGACTCACCAGGGAATATCTATCTAAATTGTAACAGCACCCTGAAATGGATTTAGAAGAAGACTGAATGAAAACAGACTTCCCACATGTGGTATCTCATCCTTGACAGATACATTAGTGTCCGGAAACACTCTCTGAGGGATATGACAACAGGTGTTTGTTGTTGTTGTTATGTGAAGTGGAGGATAATTGTGCATCATGATGAAAACTGTTTTTTCTAATTTTTTAAATGGAGGAATAGTTGATTTACAATATTATCTTAGTTTCAGGGGTACAACATAGTGATTCAAAAATCTGATTATTTTCCATTTATAGCTATTATAAAACATTGGGTATATTCTGTGTTGTCTGTTATATCCTTGTAGCTTATTTATTTTATACATAGTAGTTTGCACCTCTTAATCTCCATCCCCGTCTTGTCCCTCCCCACTTTTTTCTCCCCACTGGTAACCACTAGTTTATTTTCTCTCTGTGAGTCTACTTATTATTATACTCACTAGTTTCTTTTATTTTTTAGATTTCATATATAAGTGATAACATAGAGTATTTGTCTTTCTGACTTATTTCATAAGAGTTTCATGAGCCCATATTTATTAAACTTCTCAACCTAGAAGCTAGTCAGTGGCTTATAGCTGATGATTTAAATGCTGGACAGACTCCTAGAAATCACTGTTCCATGATCCCCTTCTCAGATAAATGGTGCCTCCAACACAGGGACCTACGGGTACAGTAAAATCCGGGCCTGGAAATTTTGGATATTGTTTCAATGTGTGGCTTCAGGAAGTTGAACAGTTAAAGAATTGATGTTAATGTGAACTAAGATCCTAAAGGAACAAAGGATGGGAAAGCTCTCAGAACATCTAAAATGTCCAAAATTCATTCGTTTCCAATCCTTATTATTTAAATCTTTTTAAGTTGATATCTAACTTACATACCATAAAATTCACTTTTTTAAAGTGTACAATTCAACCCTTTCTACCACCCAAAACTGACTTATTTGTGACAGAAACTGGAGATATGCTATAGAAATGCAAAGAAAATTCCTCATCACTGCTTGAGCTTCATCAGTCCTCACTCTCTAGTGTCACCATCCTTTTGAGCACCCATGACCATCCTGAGTTCAAATTCTCTAACTGAAGAGTTCTGTGACTATGAGCAATTTATTTAATATCTCTTGGCCCCTATGTCCTCATGGACAAAATTAAGATAAGGATGACAGCAATCATCTTAACAAGACTGTTCTCAGGATTAAAATGATGCCTGTTTTAAAATACTGCAGTAGATATTCAGGAACTGCTAGGAACTATGCAACAGAATTCCGTTTGCTCAGAATTCAGTAATATTTGTTTATTAAATATGTATTATGTCCCAGGCCCTGAGTTAGGCCCTGAAAAGAGAAAGAAGACAGAGAGAAGGAAAAGAGGTGGAGGAGAGAAAAGGGAGGATCTTGAGCGGCGGGGAATGGGGACAGAGAAAGAGAAGAAAAAAAGAAGGAAAGAAGGAAGATGTAAAGTATATATCCTCAAATTTCAAGGAAGTTTAAAATCTAAGAAGGAAAGATGTATATATCAATAGTAAAAAGTAAGGTTTAAAAACGTGAATGAATGTGTGAAAGGTTTCAGTGCAAAGAAGATTCACTTTTGGTTCTGATAATCCTGAAAAACTTGCTTTTATTGTCATTTGAAGTATTGACAGCTAATTTCTAGACACAAACCACTGTCACATTTTTACAGTGTATGAGCTACAAAGAGACAGAATGGCAGGGACTTGGACCAGGATAAGCATTTCAGCTCTGGCTGCTCTTCCGGAACCATCTGCCGTTTCTCTCCCAGTCTTTCTTTGTAAAGATTTTCTCCACTGTCTAGTTCCCTCCTTGGCCTCTTCTCCATTTATTGCTTGAAGAAAAGGTTGCAGATCATTATGGGAAATGTCTACACATTGCCCATAAACTCTGAATGGGAAAGTCAGTGTAGAAATGAAACAAATAAATGCATTTTCAAAATAGATAAGGTGTGCACATAACCCCAGTGGACTGGAAGAATATTTACATAAGTGACTAGGGAAAAGAATTTTCATGCTGTCATCTGCTAACACTAATGATTTAATTAAATTAGAAAAATTCCACTGCCAAAAGCGAAAAATCCAAATATGTGGCATGCTGGGGGAATTATAGACACACTACCAAACGCATTCTGTTCAAACTTAATTTTTTTCCTTTAAGAAGGCCATGCAGAGCTACACTTTAAAAAAAAAAAAAAAAAAATTCAATTTCAAGAGAGTATTTTCCATCTGGGGCCAGTTGGGGAGAGTATGCTTTAAACTCTGTAAAGACGGCTGAGAGGCAACATGACTTGTTAAGGAAACAGTTTATGAAAAGCATCAGTTTTAAAAATCCACCAAAAGATTTTACCATGACATTCCCATACATTGCTGAATTCATTATTGCTCATTAAATGTCTTTGCACACAAATGAAAAATCAAAATGATTCAGGAAATGGATATAGTAAAATCAATTGAAAGCCAGTACATTTTTGTCAAAGCTTTAGCTGGTAATTAGAATATGTCTCCCTACCTGGAAGATTTTTTTTTTACTTTTTTCACTTTATCCAGTCTTCTTTTACAGTAATCTCCTAACACAATTCCCCTGTCCCAAATAATCTTGATGCAAAAAAAATATTAGAATCCTAGTAAATCAAAATTAAGGGATTAAGTCTTAAAAACACATCAATATGCTGAAAGCCACAGAAAGAATTCTTAATAAACCAAAAGTGACATTAAAGATGTTCTAAGTCATAGCAGCTGTCAAAATGAAAGGTATACAAAATGTCTCAAAGATGTTTACCTTCTTAATTCAGTGTTTAATTAAATTGAGTGCTATGCATTTATGGGGAGGAAAATGAGCTAAAATCTCTTTAAAAGGTAAAACAGTTGACCACCCACTTAAATTGACAGCTAGAAAGACTTAAGTTTTGCTTTTGTGTATATGTGTGTATATTCATATACTTATATGTTCAATATAAGTATATGTATATGTGCTATCCACACATGTACATATATTTACATAGCACATATAAATATGTGTACACATATAAACATATGTATGTACATATGGTCATTTTTTTCTCTTATTTCTCCCAAGTTATAGACAATAACAATCAAAACTTCTCATTATTTGAGCTTTTTTTTTTTATGTGATGGGTTGATCATTTTATTTGGGCTTTGAAGGCTCAAGAATAAGAGAAGTCCTATGGATACCTGGGTAAATCAGTGCTTCTCAAATTCAAGAGCAGGACTCACTGGTGGAGCTCATTAAAACACACTGATTCTGATTCATTGGGTCTTGGTAAAGCCTGAGATTCTTCATTTCTAATAAGCTGATGTTCCTAGTCTGTGGACTGCACTTTGATAATAAAGGATCTGAAACTTAGAGAATTTATCTGTATACATAGAAGAGTGAAATTCTGAGAATTTTCTCATAAAGCTGTGCTCATCTAGCTAGATGTTCTGATGATGCAGTTCTTGACATAACTTAAGACCCTTCATTGACTATACAGTTTAGCTCATTATGTACAATAATTCTTGTGCTACTTCTATTCATACTTGCAATTACAGATCCTGAGGTTTAAATGCTTTCTTTTGGGATCTCGCTTCACTTACCCACCAGAGCAGTCATTGCTTCTAAAATAAACCTACCAAGTGTATTTGGTAAATTTTGGTAATTACTTGAATCTACCAGGACAAACACCAGTGGTAAAGAATCCACCGGCCAATGCAGGAGAAGTAAGAGACTCTGGTTCGATCCCTAGGTTGGGAAGCTCCTTTGGAGAAGGGCATGGCAAACCACCCCAGTATTCTTGCCTGGAGAAACCCATGGACAGAGGAGCCTGGCAGGCTACAGTCCTAGGGTTGCAAAGAGTCAGACATGGCTGAAGAGACTTAGCACACATGCATTCCCACAAACTAGGAATAAAGCCCACACTGCCTTTCGCAGCATCCCATTTCACATTTACAGTTCTCGCATGATTAGAACATTTCAATCTGTCTCTTGAATTTTCACCCACTGGGCATCATCTCTTTTCCCTGGAGCAAAAAAAAAGTTTTATTTTACTCAAGCAAAATACCCACAGCTTCTTCTTCAACATTTTCTCTTAGGAGAAAGTTGCTACAGATCTTACCCTCTTTGTCACTGTCTCTAGTACTTGCTAGAACTTGATGAAATTCCATGACATAATGTCTTTTATTCTAGTTCTTTTAAAAAAAATTACATCATAATATGTGCATTTATTCTCTTTGTAAAAGATAAAAGCTGTAAAAAAAATGTATAGACATTGTAATGTAAAACTGTATATTTTCACTGCCCCCCTATTTAACTCCTCTCCCTAGAGATAATCATTTTAAGTAGCTTTTCTATTTCTTTACCTGTAGAAACATGTACTGGAGAAGGCAATGGCACCCCACTCCAGTACTCTTGCCTGGAAAATCCCATGGGTGGAGGAGCCTGGTAGGCTGCAGTCCATGAGGTCACGAAGAATCGGACATGACTGAACGACTTCACTTTCACTTTTCACTTTCATGCATTGGAGAAGGAAATGGCAACCCACTCCAGTGTCCTTGCCCTGAGAATCCCAGGGACAGGAGCCTGGTGGGCTGCCGCCTATGGGGTCGCACAGAGTCGGACACGACTGAAGTGACTTAACGTCAGCAGCAGCAGCAGAAACACGTACATTTATTAACATTGCTTTTTTCCCCCATTTTATATAAATAGGATAAGCATCTATTGTTCTGTGACATTTGTTAAACCTGGTAGGTTCAATATACATGGGCCTAATTCATCCTTCTTATAGTTTTGTATTACTTACAGAATGAATGAGCAATAAATTGCTTATTAATTTATGAATAGAAATGTAGATGGACATTGATATTTTCTGATTGTAGATGTTACTGCCGTGAGCATTACGTATGCTTCTTTTGTGTGTTTGGAAGTTCCTTTATAAAGTATGCATCTTTAAAGGTATAATTATAGTGTAAAAAGGGCTTCCCTGTTGGAGCTGCAGAGTCAGACATGACTGAGAAACTAAGCACACAGCATAGTGTAAAAAATGTAAACTTTTGATTGAAATTGCTAATAGCCTTTGAAAATATTTTAAGATTGTACATTATCACTGGCAGTATATGAGACTACCTAATTTTACATGATTCTCATTGCTGAATAGAGTCAGTCTTTAAACTTTTCCAAGGTGGTTGGGAAAGAGGGAAGAAAGACGGAAGGGTGGAGAAGGAAAGGAAGGGAGAAAGAGAGAGAAGGAAAAAAGAGGGAGGGAGGGAAGACAGGAAGGAAGGAAGGAAGGTTTCATGGTTTTACTTTACATACCATGATTATTAGTGAGGTTGGACATCTTTATATGTTTGTTGGTCAAATGAATTATTTTTGTCTGCATTGTTTATTAAATTATTTCCTTATTAATACATTCTGAATATCTATTCATCATTAAGGGGTGTTACAAATATTTCTTTCACATTTGTCTTTTGGTTCTTTACTTTGTTCATCACTGTATAGAATGCTGTAACTGTAGTAGTCAAATGCATCAATCTTTGCCTTTAAACTTTCTAAATTTTCTTTCTAAACTTTCTAAATTTTCTAAATTTTCTTTCATAATTGAAAGAACATTTTCAATTATGTTCTCTTCACATTTTTATGGTCACATCTGAATGTACTTTTATCCATGGTGTAAAGTATAGTTTTAATTTTGCTTTTTAAAGATATTCTCTAGTTCTGTGATTAAAGTTTCCCCCCACTGATTTGAAATGCTTCCTAATAATAACAAAGTTCAGTGTGTACGTGGTTCTTTTCCTAGTCATCATGCTATACATTAGATCCCCAGAACTTACTCATAAATAAAAGCTTGTACACTTTGGCCAACATCTTCCCATTCCCCACCCCCCAGGCCATGGCAACCATCATTGTACTCTCTGCTTCTGTGAGTTTAGCTTTTTTAGATTCCACATGTAAGTGAAATCACAGTCTTTCTTTGACTTATTTAGCGTACTGCCCTCAAGGTATCTACCTGTTGTCACAAATGGCTGAATTGCCTTCTTTTTTCTGACTGAATAGTATTCCGTTGGATATATTCACAATGTATGTCTGTGTGTATGTGTGTGCAAGTGTATAGTATGGTGACTATAGTTAATAATGATGTATTGTATACTTGAAAGTTGCTAGATAATAAATATGAAATGTGCTCACCATACACACACACAATTAAAATTATGTAAAGTGATAAAGGTATTAACTAAATTTATTGTGGTCATCATTTTGAATATATACATGTATCAAGTCATCACACTGTATACCATAAACTTATACTTTATGTAATTATATTTCAGTAAAGCTTGGGGGGCGGGGAGGGTGGAGAAACGAAATCCTTGGTTATTTTTGTGAATAGATTAGACAGCCTCCTGAGCAGTTGAATTGAAGGCAGTGCATTTACTCTACTTGAATACAACTTTCTTTATACATTTACTTGAGGTTCTTCTTACAGGAAGGAACCACAACTGACAAGAACATGCTAGACCAGGAGTTAACCTTTCTGAGTCTTGAGTCCTCCTTTTTTTCAGTGGATTTTTTTTTTCAATTTTGCATCGCTTTTCCCACATTTTTAAATTTTTATTTCTTTTATTTATAATGTTTAAGTCTTATTTATTAATTTTTTTTCCTTCTAATTGCTCCCCTTCTCCCATGAAACTATTATCACAGATACACTGTATATCTATTTATGTACTGTGGCCCCATGAAGTACCTAGACACATTCTGATTTCTAAATTTTTTGCTCCAGTTATCAATTTTTGTCCCTGTTGAGAACATTCCTCTCTAAGGATATGAAATACGTTCAGGATTCTCAATTTCCTTTTCTGGAGAAAGTAAACTTGATTCTCTTACATAGTCAGCAAGACCTATGACTCTTCTGACCAAGATAAGGTGCCAGGGTGACCATGAGTTCTGAGTTATTTCACTAGCTGCACAGTCATTTGATGAAGTGCCTTATGGGAAATGTAGGGTAGGAGAGACGATTGGGCACAGTTAGCAGTTACCAACCAAAAAGGATAATATATCAGGATTGTAATGTACGTGAGGGAAACTGGCCCTAGGGGGACTGTGCCCACCTGGGTAGCACACATCTTTTCCAAAAAGGAAGCTGCCACTCAAATGCAGCCAAAAATACCATGCAGGAATGAAGATTCATTTTATCAAGCCCTTCCATTTTTCAAGAGAAGCCCAAAGTTCATGTATTTATACAAAATCTCTCCATTTTTAAACACTGTTTAGATTTTAAGAATATATGGCACAAGACCAATAAAATTCATCTCTGAGAAGTGTACAGTCTAAAAGCTACAAACTTACAAATTTTGACTACAGGAATTTTTACAAACCTCCTTCTTCCTCTAAAACTTGATAATTATTTTGAATGAACGTTAAACTCGAATAAAATTATAATCTTAAAGACTAGTGCTAAAAACTAAGAACAGCAATTGTTGGGGGGGGGTGCAACTTAATTTCCCACCACCTGTCTATGCAAAAAAATTTCCAAATTTTCTGTTCAAAGATAATATATTATCCTTTTACATGAAGTCAAAACGTGGAAGCAATTACCTTAAGTCATAGAATAAGTTCTGAGAGCATAAAGGTTTTTTCTCCTTACTTTAAAATTAAAGTATTACTTGGGCTACTGAATAATTTTTAGACATTCATGTATGCCATTATATGGTTTCCCTGTTGGCTCAGATAGTAAAGAATCTGCCTGCAATACAGGAAACCTGGGTTAAATCCTTGGATTGGGAAGTTCCCCTGGAGAAGGGAATGGCAACTCACTCCACTATTCTTTATAACATGAGATTTAAAAGTCTTTCCTTCAAAGACAATTTTATATATTTCCTTAATTTAATAGATTATCCAAGGTCTATGAATATATATTTCTGTAATCTTTTGGTTGCCTTTATGTTTTTTCTCCCTTAGTATTAGTATTTAGTATTAGTATTTCTGTCTCATCTACACAAAAAATAATTAATGTCATGTGGATATTTTGATTGGTCACACTAATTATCTGAATTATTACCATATTATTACCTCATATTTTGCTGTGTAGCTGGTCTCTGTTGGGTTTAGCAAATCTCAATACATTTTAGAAATTCAAATATAGGCTTTATATATCCGGTTCTGTTACTAACTACTTATATTATCTTCAACAAATTAAACAAAATATCTAGACCTCAGCTTCATCTCACATATAAAGAAAAATAAAGTAAGTGATCTTTAAGATTTCTTTTGACCCCAAAAAATGTTTAACTGTAATTTATATACATAAAAGCCTTTTGCTTTTAAATTAATTGCATCTCTTAATTTTCAGCTTTGTTGAGATACAATTCATATAATATTGACTCATTTAAAGTGTGCAGCTCAGCGGTTTCTAGTTAGTTCACACAACTGTGCAATTATCAGCACAATCTAATTTTACAAAATTTTCAACATTCCAAAAAGAAAACCCATAGACATTTGTGGTGCTTCCCCATGCTCTCTCTCCTCTTCCTATCTGCGGACAACCTCTAAGTCTACACTTTGGCTCCATGGATTTGTTTATTCTGGACATTTCACACAAGTGGAACCATGATGAATGGTCTTTGTGACAGTCTTCTTTCACATAATATAAAGCTTTTGAGAATCACTCATGCTATAGCATGCATAAGTATTTTATCCCCTTTTATGGTTGAATAATAACCCATTGTATGAATTACTGTATTTTATCTATTTATCAGCCATTGGACATAGGGATTGTTTCTGCATTTTTACTTTGAACATTCATTAACAATTCTTCATATGGATATATGTTTTCATTTCTCTTGGAAATATACCTAAAAGTAGAATTGTTGGGTTAAATGGAAACTCTCAGTTAAGCATTTTGAGAAACTGCCAAATTGTTTTCCAAAGTGGTTATACCATTTTATATTCTCACCAGCAATGTATTAGCGTTCAATTTCTCCACACCTTTGCCTACATTTGGTATTGTCTATATTTATTGTAATCACTTCAGTGGATTTCAAGTGATCTTTCATCGTAGTTTTGACTTCCATTCCCTTAATAACCAATAATGTTTAGCATCTTTTCATGTGTTTATTTTGTTTGGAGAAATATCTATACAGACATTTGCCCATTTTTTAATTGGATGATCTCTCATTTTATTGTTCAGTTGTAAGAGTTCTTTCTTTATTCTGGTTACAAGTCCCTTGTCAGATATACTACTTGCAAATATTTTCTCTTATTTTGGGGGTTATCATTTTATTTTTTATGACAATGTCCCTTGATGCACAAATATTTTTAATTTTATTGACATCCAAGCTATCTTTTTCTTTTGTTGCTAATGCTTTCGGTGTCATTTCTAAGAAACCCTGGCCTACTCCAAAGTTGTGAAGATTTACTCCTATCATGTGTGTGTGTTAGTAGCTCAGTTGAGTCTGACTCTGTGACCCCATTGACTATAGCTTGCCAGGCTCCTCTATCCATGGAATTCTCCAGGCAAGAATACTAGAGTGGGTTGCCATTCCCTTTTCCATGGGATCTTCCAAACCAATGGATCACACTCAGGTCTCCTGCATTGCAGGCAGATTCTTTACTGTCTGAGCCACCAGGGAAGCCCTGAAACATAGAAATTTTTATGATCTTATATTTTACACTCAGGTCTGTGATTTAACTTTTGTGTATGATGTGAGGTAGAGGTCCAAATTCATTCTTTTACATATAGATATCCAATTGTTTGGGCTTCCCTAGTAGCCCAGCTGGTAAAGAATCTGCCTGCAATGCATGGTTCAATTCCTGAGTCCAGAAGATTCCCTGGGGAAGGGATAGTCTACCCAATCCAGTATTCTTGGGCTCCCTGGTGTCTCAGACAGTAAAGAATCCACCTGCAATGTGGGAGATCTGGGTTTAATTCCTGGGTTGGGAAGATTCTTTGGAGGAGGGCATGGCAACCTACTCTAGTATTCTGGCATGGAGAATCCCCATGGACAGAAGAGCCTGGAGTGCTACAGTCCATGAGGTCACAAAGAGTTGGACATGACTGAGAGACTAAGCACAGCACAGCACACCCAATGGTTCTAGTAATATTCATTGAAGAAACTATTCTTTCACCCTGAGAATTGTCTTGGTACCCTTGTCAAATATAACTGACCATATGTGTGACAGTTTATTTCTATGTTCTCAATTCTATTCACCTGAAATTTATATCTAGCCTATGTCAGAACCACAGTATCTTGATTAATATAGCTTTGTAGTCAGTTCTGAATTGAGAGTGTGAGTCTTTCAACTTTGGTCTTCATTTTCAAGATGATGTTGGCTATTTTCCATATGAATATGCCTGTATTTTCATATGAATTTTAGCATCAGCTTATAAATTTCTGAAAAAAGCCAGCTGAAGTTTTGATACAGATTTCATTGAGTCTGTAGATCAACCTGGAGAGTATTTCTATCCTAATAATGCTAAGTTTTCTGATCCATGAAAATAGGATGCCTTTCTATTTATTTAAACCTTTTTACATTTTCTTTTAACAATATTTTGTAAATTTTGGTGTGTAAGTCTTAACAATGTTTTGCTAAATGTATTCCTAGATGGTATATTCTTTTGGTTGGTATTATATATGAGATTGTTTCCTTGATTAGAATTTTGGATTGTTCATTCCACTTACCCTTTTAAGCTTTAAGATGAAAAATTAGGTCATATTTCATTCTAACTTTTTCTGTGTGTGTTGCTTTAAATGATGCACTCATTTTTATTTTAGTTCTGCATAATATATTAATATTTTAACATTTTATTTTTTAATTTTTTTAATGAAGTTGTGAAAAGATTCATAACAGTTGTATAGAAAATGTGTGAACTGAAGTTAAGCTGAATGCCTGGCTACTGAATCATTTAGAATAAAGGGCAATAGACTCCATCATCCTGCACTAGTACACACTGACTTCTTACTGAATGTACAGCAGTGACATTGTCTTAGCTCCCACATTGGCTACTCACACATTTTTCTCTATCTACCAAGCAAACTGCATTTAACTTCCATAATGTCATAAAAACAGTTAAGAGACTAACACATAATAAATATCCTCTTCATTTCCCAGCTTGCTGCTTTAAATATTTGCATTTTCCCATTAAAGAAAGCATTTCTTTTGACTGCCAAAAGAAAAAATAAAATTGTACCATGAAGCTGAATTTCAGCTTTACGTTGGGGGATTCCATTCAAACCTTTCCAAAGTTGCCACCATACCATTGCCTTTTAAAATTATCTTAATGCTGTTCAATGTTAAAAAAAAATGTAATTATACATGTTGGAGGAACAATAAGATAAATTCTGATACTGTGTCTTTTCCTGGCAAATATAACATGTATTTAGATTGAAAGAGTCAAATTAGGTCAGTGGCTCTTAAAAACTTCAAGGATCAGAGGAAGTTAAGTACACACCTTGGAAAAATACAAACATTTACTATGTGTACAATTTTTTGCACAATTCTAAGGATTTATGGTAATCTGCAGCCCAATCATGGATAGATAAATGGACCTCAAAGTAAGAGCTTCCCATTAATTAATAGCTGGGAAAGATACATAATTTTTGTAGGTTTACACATCCTCTATTTTGTATTATCTATAAACAAGATAAACGTCTCTATGAACCAGAAACTGAGCTCAGAAAATGTACTAACATCCTGGGCCTACTGAGTTCTGGGTGTAGAAGCACACAAAAATGAGAAAGAGGTTCATACCTAATATGCAAGAGAGACATCAAATAAACAACCTAATGTTATATCTAAGCAACTAAAAGGAACAAAATACATCCAAAGCTAGTAGAAGGAAAGAAACCATAAAGATCAAAGCAGAAATAAATGAAAAAGAAATGAAAGAGACTATCAGTTCAGTTCAGTCGCTCAGTCATGTCCGACTCTTTGCAACCCCATGAATCACAGCACGCCAGGACTCCCTGTCCATCATCAACTCCTGGAGTGTACCCAAATTCATATCCATTGAGTCGGTGATGCCATCCAGCCATCTCATCCTCTGTCATTCCCTTCTCTTCCCGCCCCCAATCCCTCCCAGGATCAAGGTCTTTTCCAATGAGTCAACTTTTTGCATGAGGTGGCCAAAGTACTGGAGTTTCAGCTTCAGCATCAGTCCTTCCAATGAACACTCAGGACTGATCTCCTTTAGGATGGACTGGTTGGATCTCCTTGCAGTCCAAGGGACTCTCAAGAGTCTTCTCCAACACCACAGTTTAAAAGCATCAATTCTTTGGCGCTCAGCTTTCTTGACAGTTCAACTCTCATATCCATACATAACTACTGGAAAAACCATAGCCTTGACTAGATGGACCTTTGTTGGCAAAGTAATGTCTCTGCTTTTGAATATGCTGTCTAGGTTGGTCATAACTTTCCTTCTAAGGAGTAAGCATCTTAATTTCATGGCTGCAGTGATTTTGGACCCAAGAAAATGAAATCTGTCAGTTTCCACTTTTTTTTCATCTATTTGCCATGAAGTGATGGGACCACATGCCATGATCTTCATTTTTGAATGTTGTATTTTAAGCCAGCTTTTTCACTTTCCTCTTTCACATTCATCAAGAGGCTCTTTAGTTCTTCTTCACTTTCTGCCATAAGGGTGGTGTCATCTGCATATCTGAGATTATTGATATTTCTCCTGGCAGTCTTATCCAGCTTGTGCTTCTTCCAGCCCAGCATTTCTCATGATGTACTCTGCATAAGTTAAATAAGCAGGGTGACAATATACAGCCTTGATGTACTCCTTTTACTATTTGGAACCAGTCTATTGTTCTATGTCCAGTTCTAACTGTTTCTTCCTGACCTGCATATATGTTTCTCACGAGGCAGGTCAGGTGGTATGGTATTCCCATCTCTTTAAGAATTTCCCACAGTTTATTGTGATCCACACAGTCAAAGGCTTTGGCATAGTCAATAAAACAGAAGAGCAAAGATCAATAAATCTAAAAGCTGGTTCTTTAAGGAGATAGTCAAATTGACAAACTGTTAGCAAGACTCATCAAGAAAAAAAAAGGAGAAGACTCAAATCAATAAAATTAGAAATGAAATAATAGTTATAACAGCACAGAAATACAAAGGATCATAAGAGAAAACTGTGAGCAACTGTGTATCAATAAAATGGACAACTTGGAAGAAATAGAGACATTCTTAGACAAGTGTAACCTTCCAAAACTGAACCAGAAAGAAATACAAAATATGAACAGACCAATCAAAAGCACAGAAATCAAAACTATAATAAAAAATCTTCCAACAAACAAAAGTCCAGAGCCAGATGGCTTCATAGGTGAACTCTACCAAAAGTTTAGAGAAGAGCTAAAACCTATACTGCTCAAACTCTTTCAGAAAACTGAAGAGGAAAGAAAACTCCCAAACTCATTCTACAAGGTAACAATCACACTAATGGCAAAACCAGACCAAGAAGCCATTAAAAAAAAAAAAGAAAATTACCAATATCACTGATGAACATAGATGCAAAAATCTTCAACAAAATACTAGCAAACAGAATCCAACTACAAATTAAAAAGATCATACAACATAATCAAGTGGGCTTTATCCCAAGAATGCAAGGATTCCTCAATATATACAAATTAATCAGTGTGATTCACCATATTAACAAATTGAAAGATAACCAACAGATGCAGAGAAAGCCTGTGACAAAATTCAACACCCACTTATGATTAAAAAAAAAAAAAAAAAAACTCTCCAGAAAACTGGCATAGAAGGAACATATCTCAACATAATAAAGGCCATATATGACAAACCCACAGCAAACATCTTCAATGGTGAAAAACTGAAAGCATTTCCTCTAAATTCAGGAACAAGACAAGGAAGCCCACTCTCACCACTATTCTTTTTTGTTTTTTCTTTTGCGACCAGAGGCCGCTGTTGCTGAAGGGTGGGCGCCTTAGTTTTACTCTCTCAAGTGGATCAGAAATGGAACTGGGTATTTATTTATTTATTTATTTATTTTTCTTTTTTTGTTCAGTTGCTCAGTCGTGTCTGACTCTTGGCAACCCCATGGATATATATCTCTCTCTCCAGGGGCTAATGTGTCAAACATTTTGCTATATTGGTCATGCATTTTCTCTCCTTTAATGGGCTCTAGCACAGCTTTCATGGCACCCCACTCTAGTGCTCTTGCCTAGAAAATCCCATGGACGGGGGAGCCTGGTAGGCTGCAGTCCATGGGGTAGCTAGAGCCTGACACGACTGAGCGACTTCACTTTCTTTTTTTTTTTTTTTTTTGCAGGGGAAAATGGACAAAGGAAAGGATCAATGAGGGTGGGAGGGAAACGGGAAGAAAGAAGGGGAGTGATGGTAGCAAGGAGTATATGTAGTTTCTTAACTAATGGCTTTCTGTTTTTAATCACAAAGAACACTTAAAAAAAATCATGTTGAATTCATCCTATATTAGGAGGTTTGATCTGGAAATGAAAAGTTCAGGAAACTAAAAGTCCAGTTTGGGTGTCCTCATCTTAGGCACATCTTGGTATTTTGTATCGGTAGGTCTATCTTTACCACAATATATTATTTAGGACAGGATCACAATTGTCACTTCTTCCTCCCTACTACCCAAAGTGGTACCAGACCCATAAAATAGTCAATAAACCTTTACAGAGTGAACAAATAAGTCTTTTTTATTTTTTAACTCTCCTGAGTGAATTGAATTTTTTGAGGCTCATAAGTGAATATGTTTTCCTCTTTACTTTGTCTATTACTGCCAGATTGTATGAGTTGGGTATTAAAGTCTCCCACTATTATTATATTGTTTCATATTTCTTCTATAATATTAATTAATGTTTGTCTTAGATATATCAATGCTCCAATGTTGGGTGCATATATATTTATAATTATTATAACTTCTTTTTGGATTGTTCCTTTAAGTCATTATATATAACCTTGATTGTCTCCTTTTCAGGATCTTTAAAGTCAATTTCATCTGATAAGACTATTGCTACTCTTGTTTTCTTTTGGTCCATATTTGCATAGAAAATCTTTTTCCAGCCCTTCATTTTCAGTCAGTATATATCCCCTATTTTAAGGTGGTTCTCTTGTAAACAACATATATAGGGGTCTAGTTTTTGTATCCATTTGACCCATTTTAGCCTTTTGGTTGTCTCTTGTAGACAAGATATGTAGGGGTCTTGTTTTTGTACCTATTGGACCAGTCTTTGTCTGTTGATTAGGGCATTCAGCCCATTAACATTTAAAGCAATTATTGATAAATAGGATTTACTTTATTGTTTTGGGTTCGAATTTATACTCCCTTTTAGTGATTCCTATCTAGAGAATGTCCTTTAGTTTTTGTTGGAGAAATGGTTTAGTGGTGCTAAATTCTCTCAACTTTTGCTTATCTGTGAAGCTTTTGATTTCTCCTTCATATTTGAATGAGATCCTTGCTGGATACAATAATCTAGGCTGTAAGTTATTTTCTTTCATCACTTTAATTACGTCTTGCCATTCCCTCCTGGCTTGGAGAGTTTCTATTGAAAGATCAGCTGTTATCCTTATGGGAATTCCCTTGTGAGTTATTTGATGTTTTTCCCTTGCTGCTTTTAATATTTGTTCTTTATACTTAATCTTTGTTAATTTGATTAATATGTGTCTTGGGGTGTTTTGCCTTGGGTTTATCCTGTTAGGGACTCTCTGGATTTCTTGAACTTGAGTGGTTATTTCCTTCTCAATTTTAGGGAAGTTTTCAACTATTATCTCAAGTATTTCCTCACTTTCTTTTTATCTTCTTCTTCTGGAACTCCTATGATTCGAATGTTGTAGCGTTTAATGTTATCCTGGAGGTCTCTGAGATTGTCCTCATTTCTTTTAATTCGTTTTTCTTTTTTCTCCTCTGATTCATTTATTTGTAGGATTCTATCTTCTAATTCTCTAATCCTATCTTCTGCCTCTGTTATTCGACTATTTATTGCCTCCAGGGTGTTTTGGATCTCATTTATTGCATTATTCATTATGTGTTGACTCTTTTTTATTTCTTCTAGGTCCTTGTTAAACCTTTCTTGCATCTTCTCAATCCTTGTCTCCAGACTCTTTAACTGTGATTCCGTTTTGATTTCGAGATTTTGGATTAATTTTGCTATCATTATTCGGAATTCTTTATCAGGTAGATTCCCTATCTCTTCCTCTTTGGTTTGGTTTGCTGGGCATCTATCCTGTTCCTTTAGCTGCTGGGTATTCTTTTGTCTCTTCATTTTGTTAAAATTGCCAAGTTTAGAGTGTCCTTACTATATTCTGGTAGTTTGTTGAATTCTCTTTATTGAGGCGGTTTACTGGTCTTTTCAATATCTGATCTCTGCCCTGTTACAGAGGGGGCAGAGATGAACACCCAAATCTAAGCCAGCCAGGTTCAGGCACTCGGATAATCCTCAGAAGCACAGACTCGGTTGAGTCTGCATTTTGTGCCCTTCCCAGGTCCGAGTAGCGCAGGTGATGAAGTGTTTAGCGAGTGCAGCTGCTGCAACTTATCGCCTCTCCGCCACTCAGTTTTCTGGGTATACCACAGGCGCACTTTCTCAGGCAGATGTTGACCATCCAGAGCCTCAAGAAGCGTGAGTCAGCACAGAAACCTACTTACAGTTCTGTAGACAGTGTCTCTCTAGGGCTGTGATTGCCCACCTTCGGCCCTGGCTGCCTGTCACCGGAGTGGGACGGCCTGCAGCTGGCCATCTCTGTGCAGTCCTTTGTTCCCTACGTAGTCCTGGTGGTGTCTTAAGTTAGGGCTGGCTTTTGATGTAGTAGATAACCGACAGTCTGGTTATTTCGCTCAGGTAGCGCTCAGGATAGCCAGGCCAAATCCTTACCCAAAGCGATGAAGGTCGCTCCTCCTAGCCAAGCCCCCGCTTGCTAATAGCAAATGCTGGTGTCCGCGCCAGCTTCTCCACAAAAGGAGTTACCACAGGGCTTGTAATCTCGTTTTGAAGACAATGAATTGTCTTTCTAAGTGCCTGATGTCCTCTGCCCATATTCTCCCCGTCCTACTCGTCTGCCATCTTAGCTCCTCCCCCACACCACCACTATTCTTCAACATAGTTTTGGAAGTCCTAGCCATAGTAATCAGAGAATAGAAAAAAATAGCAGGAATTCAGACTGGAAAAGAAAAAGTAAAACTCTCACTGTTTGCAGATAACATGATTCTCTACATAGAAAACCCTAAAGATGCTATCAAAAAATTACCCAATCAATGAATATTTGAACCACAGTGGAATTTGTTGTGCCTCTTAAATGTTTATATTGTAAGTACTTTGAGGTAAAATAACTGTGTACATAGGTTATCTTTTTAAAAAACTCTTCAGTACAAAATTGTATATTATAAAATGGACATGGTGGAGAGTTCTGATAAAATGTGGTCCATTGAAGAAGAGAATGGCAAACCCCTTCAGTATTTTTGCCTTGAGAACCTCATAAATAGTAGAGAAGTGTAAAAAGATATGATACCGAAAGATAAACTCCCCAAGTCAGTAAGTACCTAATATGATACAGGAGAAGAGCAGAGAAATAGCTCCAGAAAGAATGAAGAGGCTGAGTCAAAGTGGAAACAAGGCCCAGTTGTGGATGTGTCTGGTGGTGAAAGTAAAGCCCAATTCTACAAAGAACAATATTGCATACGAACCTGAAATGTTAGGTCCATAAATCAAGGTAAATTGGAAGTGGTCAAACAGGAGATGGCAAGAGTGAACATTGACATTTTAGGAATCAGTGAACTAAAATGGACTGGAATGGGTAAATTTAATTCATATGACCATTATATCTACTACTGTGGGCAAGAATCCATTAGAAGAAATGGAGTAGCTCTCATAGTCAATAAAAGAGTCCAAAATACAATACTTACATGTAATCTCAAAAATGACAGTATAATCTCTGTTCATTTCCAAGGCAACCCACTCAATATCATGGTAATCCAGGTCTATGCCCCAATCTATGCCAAAGAAGATGAAGTTGAATGATTCTACGAAGACCTAAAGGCCTTCTAGAACTAACATCAAAATCAGATGTCATTTTCAACATAGGGGTGCATGTGTGCTAAGTTGCTTTATGGTGTCCAACTCTTTGTGATACTATGGATTGCAGCTCACCAGCCTCCTCTGTCCACAGAGTTTCCAGGCAAGGATTCTGGAGTTGGTTGCCATTTCCTTCTCCAGGGGATCTTTTGGACTCAGGGATCAAACCTCCATCTCCTGTGCTTAGTTCATTGGTAGGCTGATTCTTTATCATTGAATCATCTGGGAAGCACCATAGGGAACTGGAATGCAAAAGTAGGAAGTCAAGAGATACCTGGAGTTACAGGCAAGTTTGGACTTAAGAGTACAAAATGAAGT
Organism: Tragelaphus eurycerus; assembly: GCA_935064755.1. NCBI lineage: Eukaryota > Metazoa > Chordata > Mammalia > Artiodactyla > Bovidae > Tragelaphus > Tragelaphus eurycerus. The sequence continues at coordinate 33,847,209 of CAKXYN010000013.1, forward strand.
AGAGCAAAGGCTAACAGAGTTTTGCCAAGAGAATGCACTGGTCCTGTCACCCTCTTCCAACAACACAGGAGATGACTGTACTTATGGACCCCATCAGATGGTCATTACCAAAATCAGATTGATTATATTCTTATCGGATAAAGATGGAGAAGCTCTATATAGTCAACTAAACAAGACCAGGAGCTGACTGTGACTCAGATCATGAACTCAGATTTGCAAAATTCAGACTTAAATTGAAAAAAAGTAGGGAAAACCACTAGGCCATTCAGACATCACCTAAATCAAATCCCTTAGGATTATATAGTGGAAGTGACAAATAGATTCAAGGGATTAGATCTGATGGACAGAGTGCCTGAAGAACTATGGATGCAGGTTTGTAACACTGTACATAGGGCAGTGATCAAGACCATCCCCAATAAAAAGAAATGCAAAAAGGCAAAATGGTTGTCTGAGGAGGCCTTAAAATAGCCAAGAAAAGAAGAAAAGAAAAAGACAAAGGAGAAAAGGAAGGATACACCCATCTGAATGCAGAGTTCCAAAGAACAGCAAGGAGAGATAATAAAGCCTTTCTAAGTGAACAATGAAAAGAAATAGAGAAAACAATAGGATGGGAAAGACTAGAGATCTCTTCAAGAAAATTAGAGATACCAAGGGACTATTTCATGCAAAGATGGGCACAATAAAGGACAGAAGCTGTATGGACCTAACAGAAGCAGAAGATATTAAGAGGAGGTGAGAAGAATACACAGAACTATACAAAAAAGATCTTAATGACCCAGATAACCATAATGGTGTGATCACTCACCTAGAGCCAGACATCTTGGAATGTGAAGTCAAGTGGGCCTTAGAAAGCATCACTACGAACAAACCTAGTGGAGGTGATGGAATTCCAGTTGAGCTATTTCAAACCTAAAAGATGCTGCTGTGAAAGTGGTGTGCTCAGTATGCCAGCAAATTTAGAAAACTCAGCAGTGGCCACAGGACTGGAAAAGGTCAGTTTTCATTCCAATACTAAAGAACTACAATGCCAAAGAATGTTCAAATGACTGCACAATTGTACTTATTTCACATGCTAGCAAAGTAATGCTCAAAATACTTCAAGTTAGGCTTAAACAGTATGTGAACCGAGAACTTTCAGATATACAACCTGGATTTAGAAAAGGCAGAGGAACCAGAGATCAAATTGCCAACATCCACTGGATCACAGAAAAAGCAAGAGAATTCCAGCAAAACTATCTACTATGACAAAGCTAGACAGCATATTAAAAAGCAGAGACATTACTTTGGTGGCAAAGGTCCATCCAGTCAAAGCTATAGTTCCAGTAGTCATGTATGGATGTCAGTGTTGGACCATGATGAAGGCTGAGAAACAAAGAATTCACGTTTTTGAACTGTGGTGTTGGAGAAGACTCTTGGGAGTCCTTTGGACTACAAGGAGATCAAACCAGTTAATCCTAAAGGAAATCAGTCCTGAATGTTCATTGAAAGGACTGGTGCTAAAGCTGAAGCTTCAACATTTAGGCCACCTGATGCAAAGAGCCGATTCATTAGGGAAAAAACCTGATGCTGGGAAAGATTGAAGGCAGAAGGAGAAAGGGATGACAGAGAATGAGATGATTAGATGGCATCACCAGCTCAATGGACATGAGTGTGAGCAAACTCCAGGAGACATGAGGTCATAAAGAGTCAGACACAACTGAGCAATTGAACAAAAACAAATCAATGAATATAGTAAAGTTGCAGGATATAAATTTAATACACAGAAATCTTTTGCATTCCTATACACTAACAATGAAAAATCAGAAAGAGAAATTAAAGAAAAAAATCTCATTCACCATTGCAACAAAAAGAATAAAATTTTTAGGAATAAATTTACTGAAAGAGACAAAAGACTTGTATGCAGAAAACTCTAAGACACTGAAAAGTAATCACTGATCACACAAACATATGGAGAGATAAACCATGTTCTTGGATTGGAAGAATCTATAATGTGAAAACGACTGTACTACTCAAAGCAATCTATAGATTCACTGCAATCCCTATCAAACTATGAATGGTATTTTTCACAGAACTAGAACAAATAATAGGGAAGGAGGTAGAGGTGGGTCAAAGAGGGGACCTATGTATACCTAATGCCTATTCATGTTGATGTATAGCAAAAATCATCCCAATATTGTAAAGTAATTATCTTCTAATAAAAAGAATAAAACATAAAAAGAAATTTCTATAAAGTTTGAAGCCAAAATGCGGCATGTTACCTTCAGAAAAAAAGAGTTTCTCAAACTTAAAAGAAGGATGGTACAAATTGCTATCCTAGACTTCAGATAATATAGTTTGCTGATCTGTACAACAGGAGGACAGGCCGTCTCAAAGATAAAAGTTTAACGAAATCATTTATTCGCTCAGCTTTATATGAGATGTGCCCAATTTTATATTACTGGATAGATGCAGCAAGTCACTCACATAAACCCTGATCTTGGATTGGGTATTTTGTAAGTCTTCCAGAGGTATCCACTAATCCTCTAGATAGAGAAAAGCATGCAGATAAAATGGGGGGAAATCAACACTCAGGATGAAATGGAAAACAAAGTACATGGAAACCAAGTAGAGAAAAAAAATTTAAAATTCAGAGAATTCATTGACAAAAAAAAAAACACAAAAAACTAAAACTGACAACAAAAGAAGATACACATATATCTTCTTGGCCAACAAGTACATGAAAAGGTGCTCAGTTCAGTTCAGTCACTCAGTTGTGTCCAAATCTATGCAACCCCATGGACTGCAGCACACCAGGCCTCCCTGTCCATCACCAACTCCCAGAGTTTACTCAAAATCTTGTCCATTGAGTCAGTGATTACCATCCAACAATCTCATGCTCTATCATCTCCTTCCCTCCCACCTTCAATATTTCCAGCATCAGGGTCTTTTCAAATGACTCAGCTCTTTGCATCAGGTGGCTAAAATATTGGAGTTTCAGTTTCAACATCAGGGCTTCCAAAGAATATTCAGGATTCATTTCCTTTAGGATGGACTGGTTGGATCTCCTTTCAGTCCAAGGGACTCTCAAGAGTCTTCTCGAACACCACAGTACAAAAGAATAAGCCAGAAAGAAAAACACCAATACAGTACACTAACGCATATATATGGAATTTAGAAAGATGGTAACGATAACCCTGTATGCGAGACAGCAAAAGAGATGTATAGAACAGTCTTTTGGACTCTGTGGGAGGGGGAGAGGGTGGGATGATTTGGGAGAATGGCTTTGAAACATGTATAATATCATATATGAAATGAATCGCCAGTCCAGATTCCATGCATGATACTGGATGCTTGGGGCTGGTGCACTGGGATGACCCAGAGGGATGATACAGGGAGGGAGGAGGGAGGAGGGTTCAGGATGGGGAACACGTGTATACCTGTGGCAGATTCATGTTGATATATGGCAAAACCAATACAATATTGTAAACTAATTAACCTCCAATTAAAATAAATAAATTTATATTTTTAAAAAAACAAAATAATCAATTCTTCAGCACTCGGCTTTCTTTATAGTCCAACCCTCAAATCCATACATGACTACTGGAAAAACCATAGCTTTTACTAAACAGACCTTCATTAACCAAGTAATGTTTCTGCTTTTTAATATGCTGTCTAGGTTGGTCATAAGTTTTCTTCCAAGGAGTAAGCATCTTTTAATTTCATGACTACAGTCACCATCTGCAGTGATTTTGGAGCCCCCCAAAATAAAGTCTGTTATGTTTCCACTGTTTCCCCATTTATTTGCCATGAAGTGATGGGACCAGATGCCATGATCTTAGTTTTCCGAATGCTGAGCTTTAATCCAACTTTTTCACTCTCTTCTTTCACTTTCATCAAGAGGCTCTTTAGTTCTTCACTTTCTGCCATAAGGGTGGTGTCATCTGCATATCTGAGGTTATTGATATGTCTCCTGCAATCTTGATTCCAGTTTGTGCTTCATTCAGCCCAGTGTTTCTCATGATGTACTCTGCATAAGTTAAATAAGCAGGGTGACAATATACAGCCTTGACATATTTCTTTCCCAATTTGGAATGAGCCAGCTGTTCCATGTCCAGTTCTAACTTGCTTCCAAACCTGCTTATAGGTTTCTCAAGAGGAAGGTCAGGTGGTCTGGTATTCGCATCTCTTTCAGAATTTTCCACAGTTTATCGTGATCCACATAGTCAAAGGCTTTGGCATAGTCAATAAAGCAGAAATAGATGTTTTTCTGGAACTCTCTTGCTTTTTCCATGATCCAGTGGATGTTGGCAATTTGATCTCTGGTTCCTCTGCTTTTTCTAAAACCAGCTTGGACATCTGGAAGTTCATGGTTCACATGTTGTTGAAGCCTGGCTTGGAGAATATTGAGCATTACTTTACAAATGTGTGTGAGATGAGTGCAATTGTGCAATTGTGTGGTAGTTTGATCATCCTTTGGCATTGCCTTTCTTGGGGACTGGAATGAAAACTGACCTTTTTCAGTGCCATGGCCACTGCTGAGTTTTCTACATTTGCTGGCATATTGAGTGCAGCACTTTCACAGCATTATCTTTTAGGATTTGAAACAGCTCAACTGGAATTCCATCACCTCCACTAGCTTTGTTTATAGTGATGCTTCCAAGACCCCCTTGATTTCGCATTCCAGGATGTCTGGCTCTAGGTGAGTGATCACACCATCATGATTATCTGGGTTGTGAAGATCTTTTTTGTACAATTCTTCTGTGTATTCTTCTCACCTCTTCTTAATATCTTCTGCTTCTTTTAGGTCCATACAGTTTCTGTCCTTTATTTAGCCCATCTTTGCAAGAAATAATTCCTTGGTATCTCTGATTTTCTTGAAGAGATCTCTGCTGCTGCTGCTAAGTCACTTCAGTCGTGTCCGACTCTGTGCGACCCCATAGACGGCAGCCCACCAGGCTCCCCCGTCCCTGGGATTCTCCAGGCAAGAACACTGGAGTGGGCTGCCATTTCCTTTTTCAGTGCATGAAAGTGAAAAGTGAAAGTGAAGTCGCTCAGTTGTGTCCAACTCTTAGCGACCCCATGGACTGTGGCCCACCAGGCTCCTCCGTCCATGGGATTTTCCAGACAAGAGTGCTGGAGTCGGGTGCCATTGCCTTCTCCGGAGGTTTCCCTACTTTCTTCAATTTAAGTCTGAATTTGGCAATAAGGAGTTCATGATCTGAGCCACAGTCAGCTCCTAGTCTTGTTTTTGCTGACTGTATACAGCTTCTCCATTTTTGGCTGCAAAGAATATAATCAATCTGATTTTGGTATTGGCCATCTGGTGAAGTCCATGTGTAGAGTCTTCTCTTGTGTTGTTGGAAGAGGATGTTTGCTATGACCAGTGTGTTCTCTTGGCAAAACTCTATTAGCCTTTGCCCTGCTTCATTCTGTACTCCAAGGCCAAATTTGCCTGGTACTCCAGGTGTTTCTTGACTTCCTCCTTTTTCATTCCAGTCCCCTATAATGAAAAGGACATCTTTTGGGGGTGTTAGTTCTAAAAGGTCTTGTGGTCTTCATAGAACCATTCAACTTCAGCTTCTTCAGCTTTACTGGTCAGGGCATAGACTTGGATTACCGTGATACTGAATGGTTTGTCTTGGAAACAAACAGAGATCATTCTGTCATTTTTGAGATTACATCCAAGTACTGCTTTTCGGATTCTTTTCTTGACTATGATGGCTACTCCATTTCTTCTAAGGGATTCCTGCCCCAGAGTAGTAGGTATAATATCATCTGAGTTAAATTCACCCATTCCACTTCATTTAGTTCGCTGATTCCTAAAATGTCAACGTTCACTTAACATCACTAATTATCATAAAATGCAAATCAAAAGTACAATGAGATATCATCTCACAGCTATTAAAATGAATATTATTTGCACATATGGTCAATCTGTCTATGACAATGGAGGCAAGAATATACAATGGAGAAAAGACAGTCTCTTCCTTAAGTGATGCTGGGGAAACTGGACAGCTACATGTAAAAGAATGAAGTTAGAATATTCTCTATCACCATGCACAAAAATACACTAGAAATGGATTAAAAGTTTACGTGTAAGATGAGATACTACAAAATTCCTAGATGAAAACATAGGCAGAACACTCTGACATAAATCACGGCAAAAAAAATTTTTTTTGATCCATCTCCTAAAGTAGAGAAAATAAAAGCAAAAATAAACCAATGGGCTCTAATTAAACTTAAAAGCTTTTGCATAGCAAAGGAAACCACCAACAGAAACGCAACCTAATGAATGAGGGAAAAAAATTGTATTTGCAAATGATATGGCTGATATATAAGCAGTTCATACAAATCAACATCAAAAAACAAACAACCCAATTAAAAAATGAGAACTGAATGAACATTTTTCCAAAGAGAAAACGCAGATGGCCAACAGACCTATGAAAAGATGCTCAACATTGCTAAACGGTAGGGAAATGCAAATTAAAACCACAATGAGCTATGACTTCACACCTGGCAGAATGACAATCATCAAAAAGAACACAAATACCAAATGTTGGTGAGGATGTGGCGAAAAGAGAATCCTCATACACAGTTGGCAGCAATGTAAATTGGTGCAGCCACTGTGGAAAACAGCATTGTGGTTTCTCAAAAACTGAAAGTAGCACTACCACAGGACCCAACAATTCCGCTCATGGGCCTATGTCTGAAGAAGATGAAAACACTAATTTGAAAAGATAAATGCACCTCAATGCTCACAGCAATATTATTTAGAATTGCCAAGCTACAGAAGCAACTTAAGTGTTCATCAACAGATGAAGGGATGAAGATGTGGTGATATATATATATATATATATATATACATACACACACACACATAAAGAGAAAATCTTAATACTTACTAGAGATCATTTTTACAGTGACATACAAATGAAAGCCTGTTAGAATAGCTAGCCTGACAACATATTTATAGTTGGCAAAAGTAAGTCCCTGAACACAAGAGAATAATGTCTTCAAAATGCTGAGGGGTAATAACTGTGAACCTAGAATTCCAAATTGAGCTACAAAATACAACCCAAGCATGAGAAAAAGATATTAAAAAAAACTCTTCAGACTTACTAAAACAAAAAGTTTACCTTCCCCTGACCCTCAATGAAAATGCACTGAAGGATATTCTGAAAACAAAATGTATGATTTTTTCATAGTCTTTTTTTAAACTTTGCTATACCTTTTAATTACAAAGAAGAGGTAATAATAGAGCAAATTTAACAATCAAGTTACTTTTCTTAAAAAGAAAAAAAGAGAAATTAACTGAAATGGAGAATTATGTAAATGAGGACAAAAGATGAGAGCAACAGCCACAGAGGAAACAGGCTAATTTAACAAGAGCAATTAATTCAGAGTTGATTACAATAAAACATTTTAAACAAGCTTTATGCAATATATGCTAAATTGCATCACAGTCCTCTAAGATATTAATATCCCCGTATATCTTATAGAAAAATCCTTAAAATTATTTAAAGAAACTTTCCTGACTGTATATATAATATGTGGACCAGAAATAGAAGAAGAATCATCAAGTATTTTTATCTTTAATATCTGGGTAAGTACTCAGCAAATAGTAAGTAACTGATAATTTTCTGTTGAAAGAATATTTGTAGAAAACCAAGAAAAACAGCACTAACAAAAGACTAGAATCAACTCTATTTTGGAACTGATGCTGATTGATTCAGAAGCAAATTATTTTTTAAAACTTGATGAGTGACTCGCAAAATGGTTGGGAGGGCTGGGAACTAGATTCAAGGGTAAACTGCCAGATACAAACCCAAAATTACATCAAAGAATTGGGCTGATGAGGAAGCTGCTGCTGTCCCCTCCAAACTCAGCTTCCCCCTGAACCCCAAACTCAATGCTCAATATTCTTGCCATCACCCATTTAGTAAAATGAAAAGCTTTGCACAGGAATGATTTGCATGCATTACTCATTTCAAAAATGATTTCTCTCATAAAGTGTATTTGGTTGGTGGAGCTCAATCCACATTCAGGGAGAGAAGCTGCAAGGGAGTCTGGAAATTTGAATCTTGGCTTCAGTGTCAGGAAGGAGATGGTCATAACATGGGAATGTCCCCAGACATAAAATAGCTGTTCATAAGAAAACAAGCAGTCACAGACATAACAGATGTCTATGACAACATGCTTACAAAAATGGGAAAACATGCTATAACATTCTACACCTACAGCTATGTAGTACCACTTAATGTCATTAAGCATTCTTCCACAGTACCATTTGTGAGGACTGACTGCTGCTGCTGCTGCTGCTAAGTTGCTTCAGTCGTGTCCGACTCTGTGCAATCCCATAGATGGCAGCCCACCAGGCTCCCCGTCCCTGGGATTCTCCAGGCAAGAGCACTGGAGTGGGTTGCCATTTCCTTCTCCAATGCATGAAAGTGAAAAGTGAAAGTGAAGTCGCTCAGTCATGTCCTACTCCTAGCGACCCCATGGAATGCAGCCTACCAGGCCCCTCCATCCATGGGATTTTCCAGGCAAGAGTACTGGAGTGGGTTGCCATTGCCACCATCCCATTAATTGAATGCACCATCATGTCTTTTAGCCATCCCTTTTTATTAAACATGTAGATGGTTTCCAAATTTTTGTATCAGTTGTTTAAACTTTGTGACCAGCCATGATCTCTTGTTTCAGGTGATGACCTCAGAGATATTGTTAAATGTCCTCTATCACATCCCTTTCATCCCACAGCATGGAGTTTTACCACTGGCTTACTACTGTCTACAACTAACGAGCTTCAGACATGCTCATTGTGGGGAGCTCTAGCTTCTGTTCAGTTTTCCCTTCCTCCTTGTTCACTACCATAACCAGAGGTGGAGCCAACCTTCATATGGATTTCCTGGATGTATTTTATGATGTGATTTTCATCCTGTCACCATTTTAACAGTCCTTTAGGATAGCCATGTGTTATGTTCTTATCTACTGAAGGTACTTGACCTCTGGAAACTATACTTCCCAGTTATTCCCTTTACAAGAAAAACTTGAGCTTGTCTATTTCTGGGGGCCATATTGGCATAAATAAAACCAGAGATTTGGAGCTATTTATATCTGGTGTTATAAGTTTCTTTGAGTCTTAACATGGCTTATTTATAAAATGGAAATCACAACATTACCACACCACAGATAGGATTACAATGCTATTTACCTCATGGGATTACTTATAGGGATTCAGTAAGATAACTCACATAATATACTTAGCAGAACACCAAGAACATAGTAAAGTGTTCAAGAAATGTCAGCTGTAACAACAGGTAAAGCAATCAAAAAAATGTCTACTACATCTAGTAAACAGTGTGCCTGAGCAACTGTGGATGGAGGTCTGTAATATTGTACAGGAGGGAGTGAACAAAACCACCCCAAAGAAAAAGAAAAGTAAGAAGGCAAAGTGGTTATCTGAGGAGGCCTTACAAATATGTGAGGAAAGAAGAGAAGCAAACAGCAAGGGAGAAAGGCAAAGACACATCTAACTAAACACAGAGTTCCAAAGAAGAGCAAGGAGAGACAAAAAGGCCTTCAGTGAACAGTGCATAGAAATACAGGAAAACAACATAAGGGGAAAGACTAGAGATTTCTTCAAGAAAAGTGGAATTATCAAGGGAACATTTCATCCAAAGATGGGCACAATAAAGAATAGAAATGGTAGAGACCTCATAGACACAGAAGAGTTCAAGAAGAGATACAAGAACTGTACAAAAACAGATATTAATGAACCAGATAACTATGATAGTGTGGTCAGTCACCCAGAGCCAGACATTCTGGAATGCAAAGTCAAGTGGGACTCAGGAAGCACTGTGGTCAATAAAGCTAGTGGATGTGATGGAATTCCAGTAGAGCTATTCAAAACCCTAAAGGATGATGCTATCAAAGTATTGTACTCAATATGTCAGCAATCTGGAAGACCTAGCAGTGGCCACAGGACTGGAAAAGGTCAATCCTCAGCCCAATTCCCAAGAAGGGTAGTAATAAAGAATGTTCAAACCATCAGACAATTGCATGCTAGTAAAGCCATGAAATTAAAAGACGCTTACTCCTTGGAAGGAAAGTTATGACCAACCTAGATAGCATATTCAAAAGCAGAGACATTACTTTGCCAACAAAGGTTCGCCTAGTCAAGGCTATGGTCTTTCCTGTGGTCATGTATGGATGTGAGAGCTGGACTGTGAGAAAGGCTGAACGCCGAAGAATTGATGCTTTTGAACTGTGGTGTTGGAGAAGACTCTTGAGAGTCCCTTGGACTGCAAGAAGATCCAACCAGTCCATTCTGAAGGAGATCAATCCTGGAATTTCTTTGGAAGGAATGATGTTAAAGCTGAAACTCCAGTATTTTGGCCACCTCATGCGAAGAGTTGACTCATTGGAGAAGACTCTGATGCTGGGAGGGATTGAGGGCAGGAGGAGAAGGGGACGACAGAGGATGAGATGGCTGGATGGCATCACTGACTCGATGGATGCGAGTCTGAGTGACCTCCGGGAGCTGGTGATGGACAGGGAGGCCTGGCGTGCTGCGGTTCATGGGGTCGCAGAAAGTCGGACACGACTGAGCGACTGATCTGATCTGATCTAATCTGAAAGCCATGCTGAAGATCTCACATGCTAGGATTCAGCATTAGGTGAACCAAGGATTTCCAGATGTCCAAGCTGGGTTTAGAAAATACAGAGGAACCAGAGATAAAATTGCCAACATTCACTGGATCACAGAGAAATCAAAGGAATTCCAGAAAAACATCTACCTCTGTTTAATCAACTATGCTAAATCCTTTGATTATATGGATCATAATAAACTGCGGAAAGCTCTTACAGAAATGGGAATACCAAACCATCTTATCTGTCTCCTGAGAAACTTGTAGGCAGATCAAGAAGCAATAGTTAGAATCTGCATGGAACAACTGATTGATTCAGGACTGAGAAAAGAGTAGCACAGGGCTGTCTGCTGTCAAACTGTTTATTTAACCTATCCATGGAGCACATCATGAGAAAAGCCAGGCTGGATGAATTACAAGCTGAAATCAAGATAGATGGGAGAAATATCAACTACCTCAGATATACGGATGATACCACTCTAATGGCAGAAAGCAAAGAGGAACTAAAGAGTCTCTTGATGAGAGTGAAGAAGGAGAATGAAGGAGTTGGCTTAAAACTGAATATTAAAAAAACTAAGATCATGGCATCCGGCCCAGTTACTTTATGGCAAATAGAAAGGGAAAAGTTGGTAGCAGTGACAGATCTCCTCTTCTTGGGCTCTAAAATCACTGCAGATGTTGACTGCAGCCACAAAATCAGAAGATGACTTCTCGGCAGGAAAGCTCTGACAATCCCAGACAGCACTGAAAAGCAGAGCCATTACTCTGTTGGCAAAGGTCCATACAGTTAAGGCTATGGTCTTCCCAGTGTCATGTACAGTTGTGAGAGCTGGACTGTAAAGAAGGCAGATAGCCAAAGAATTGATGCCTTTGAATTGTGATGCTGGAGAAGACTCCTGATAATCTCTTGGGCTACAGGGAGATCAAACCAATCAATCATAAGGGAGATCAACCGTGAATACTCATTGGAAGGACTGATGCTGAAGCAGAAGCTCCAGTATTTTGGTCACTTGATGCAAACAACCGATTCATTGGAAAAGTCCCTGATGCTGGGAAAGATTGAAGGCAAAAGGAGAAGAGGGTATTAGACAATGAGATGGCTGGATGGCATCTCCTGTGCAATGGAAGTGAACTTGGGCCAACTTCGGGAGATGGTGAGGGACAGGGAGGCCTGGCATGCTGCAGTCCATGGGGTCACAAAGAGTTAGACACGACTGGGTGACTGAACAACAAGAACAAAGTGATCAAAAAATGTCAGCTATTATACAGCTACTGTATAGCACAGGGAACTATGCTCAATATCTTATAATAAACTATAATGGAAAAGAATATGTAAAATAGCATATATACACACATACATATATCAGATCAGATCAGATCAGTCGCTCAGTCGTGTCCGACTCTTTGCGACCCCATGAACTGCAGCACACCAGGCCTCCCTGTCCATTACCAGCTCCCGGAGGTCACCCAGACTCACACCCATCAAGTCAGTGATGCCATCCAGCCATCTCATCCTCTGTCGTCCCCTTCTCCTCCTGCCCTCAATCCCTCCCAGCATCAGACTCTTCTCCAATGAGTCAACTCTTCACATGAGGTGGCCAAAATACTGGAGTTTCAGCTTTAGCATCATTCCTTCCAAAGAGATTCCAGGATTGATCTCCTTCAGAATGGACTGGTTGGATCTTCTTGCAGTCCAAGGGACTCTCAAGAGTCTTCTCCAACACCACAGTTCAAAAGCATCAATTCTTTGGCACTCAGCCTTCTTCACAGTCCAGCTCTCACATCCATACATGACCACAGGAAAGACCATAGCCTTGACTAGGCGAACCTTTGTTGGCAAAGTAATGTCTCTGCTTTTGAATATGCTATCTAGGTTGGTCATAACTTTCCTTCCAAGGAGTAAGCGTCTTTTAATTTCATGGCTACAGTCACCATCTGCAGTGATTTTGGAGCCCAGAAAAATAAATTCTGACACTGTTTCCACTGTTTCTCCATCTATTTCCCATGTAGTGATGGGACCAGATGCCATGATCTTCGTTTTCTGAATGTTGAGCTTTAAGCCAACTTTTTCACTCTCCACTTTCACTTTCATCAAGAGGCTTTTTAGCCCCTCTTCACTTTCTGCCATAAGAGTGGTGTCATCTGCATATCTGAGGTTATTGATATTTCTCCCAGCAATCTTGATTCCAACTTGTGTTTCTTCCAGTCCAGCATTTCTCATGATGTACTCTGCATATAAGTTAAATAAACATGGTGACAATATACAGCCTTGACATACTCCTTTTCCTATTTGGAACCAGTCTGTTGTTCCATGACCAGTTCTAACTGCCGCTTCCTGACCTGCATACAGATTTCTCAAGAGGCAGATCAGGTGGTCTGGTATTCCCATCTCTTTCAGAATTTTCCACAGTTTATTGTGATCTACACAGTCAAAGGCTTTGGCATAGTCAATAAAGCAGAAATAGATGTTTTTCTGGAACTCTCTTGCTTTTTCCATATCCTTTTTTTATTGAAGTATAGTTTACTTATAATATTGTGTTAGTTTCAGGTGTATAGCAAAAGGATTAACTTTTATGTATGCATACATATATATACATACATAAAAGTTAATCCTTTTGCTATACACCTGAAACTAACACAATATTATAAGTAAACTATACTTCAATAAAAAAAGGATATGTCACCTGTTAGCCATATAAAGTTGCCTTTTTTCAGGTCCTTGGAAGGTTCACATCCAATATTATTATTTCAACCAATTATTATTACTGTTAACTTCCAGAAATGAACTTTCATCAGCATCAAAACTTCTAGTCTTTGAGCCATCATCAGGTTCCCAGGCCATCAGTCCTGTCCCATCTTTATTCCCCCTGTGTCCATCCTAGACCCTAGGATATGCTTCATATGCTTCTTCATGAAAATAGATTTCTTATCTCCCTGAAAACAATCAATATTTGTTTTTCTCTTTGCATGCCCACAGCCTGTCCTTTCCTTGAGTCCTTCACTTAGGCTTCTACTGGAGTGGGGACTTGTAAATAAATGATAAGTGCTTACATGCCTGTCCTTCCCACAGCTGTTTACCCTCTAGGACCAAGACTGTAGCTCACTTATCAAGTTATCCCCAGTCCCAAGACTGAATGTTTGGGACAAGCTCAACTTGTTTGAAATGAAATTAAACCCCTGAGTAATGGATTTCTTTGCAAATAAATTATGCTGCTTCATGTGTACTGAGAAATAGCTGGTGATTGCTATCTTAACAGCTTTTGTTTGTATCTCACATTCGACATTACCACGTCTGGAAACTGTAACCCAACCAGAGGACAGCTGAGATTCTGTTCCTCTTCTGTATTACCTTTGGTTACCTCAGATTACTTATCTGGGAAAAAATAACGCCCTTTCTCATAATCCTATGAAATATTCTTTCAGAATATCCCCTTATTAAAGTATATATAAACAAATAATGCAGTTATACACACATACACACATATAGATCATTCTTAAAACATGAACATATTCTCAAAATGTTTAAAAATTATATAGAACCAATATGAAGAATAGCAAATTTTCCTTTTTATGTACTCCCAATGATATCCTCTCAATTAGAGGGGAAAAAAACAATTAATGATTCGTTACCTTTCTAGAAAATTTTCAGTCCATTTACATATATTATCTGTATGAACAATTTTAGAAGATTTTGGAAACAGAAACGGTACCCTGTTCTACATGTTTTTGACAGTTTGTTTTCATTCAGTATTTTGTCCAAGAGGTCTTCCAATGTGAGGATACATATAGGTCTCCTCTGTTCTTTTAATGCTACGTGGGCTCTGTAGTGTAAATGGAGGGTTATTTGTTTTATTCTTCCTCTACTGATGGGCATTTAGACTGTGATAACTGAGCAGAATTACAAGTAATGCCACAATGTTCACCCTTGCACATACCACTTCAAGCATACAGATAAACTATTTTCTAGGATGAATAGCTAAAGGTCCCCTCCACTTTTGAACACACCCAAATTCTTATTTATCTAAACCATTAACTGCTTCCTCTTTTGCCCCAATGATTGCTTATATTTTTGATTCAGAAAGGCAGAGAATGATGCCTATCAGCTCCCAGAAATTTAACTATTAACCTCAGAATCAAATTCACATTCCCCTTAAAGTATCCCATGCTTGTACAATGATTCACTTTCAAGTAATTCTGTGTCATTAACCCAGAACTCCTGTGCACTCAGTTTTCAGTGCTCTGCTAACCACAACCTCCCTGTAAGCATAATTCTTGATAGTTCTGTAAGTCTGATTAAGGAAGGCATAACTCCTTTGGAAGCCTGGGCAAGAAAGGCTTATGCAAAGTCCTCATCAGGTTTCAAAAAGGACACTTCCCCCCATCACATACACACACAAAAATATGGAGACAGACATGGAAACAAATATTGAAGGCAGCTGGTGTGGAGAACTTGAAGCTAATTTTTTTTTCTTCATCCAGTTTTCTTCATTATCTGTTATACAACACTGAACGTTTTGCTTAAGCTATCCTTGGCGAAATTTTCTGCTTGTTCCTGTTTGAAGTCAATGTGGCAGGAGATACAGAAATAGCCAAGTTAGGTTGCTGAATTTGAAAGGTGGCTCCTAGAGTGGGACCCTGCACCCAGAGCTGCTTTATCAAGGAAACTGACCAACACACTTAGTTCTCCACGTCTCTCTGCCTGTGATCAGCATATATTTAATAAGCTGGAGGCTAAGGCAGAAAGTGAAGGTGGTGAAGGAAACTGTAAGGCATGTAGGATCTCTAAAAATATGTGGTTTTGTTTCCACTGAGGAGCATCATGGTTTAGCATTTGATGGTATTTGATGTGCTGCATGGCTGCCTAAGGGCTTCCCAGGTGGTGCTGTTGGTAAAGAATCTACCTATCAATGGCAATTCACTCTAGTATTCTTGCCTGGAGAATCCCATGGACAGAGAAGCGTGGCAGGCTACAGTTCATAGAGTTGCAAGGAGTGGGACATGACTGAGCAGGCATATACACGCACACAGACACACAACTGCCTACAGGCTCTGCTGCTCCTCATAGTGTTATTGTCATCCAGTCTCAGTCGTGTTGGACTCTTTGAGACCCCATGAATTTCAGTACGCCAGGTTTCCCATTCCTTCACTATCTCCCGGAAAGAAAGTGAAGTCGCTCAGTCATGTCCGACTCTGCAATTCCACGGACTGTAGCCTACCAGGTTCCTCCATCCATGGGATTTTCTAGGCAAGAGTACTGGAGTGGGTTACCATTTCCTTCTCCAGGGGATCTTCCCAACCCAGGGATCGAATCTGGGTCTCCTGCATTGCAGACAGACACTTTACCATCTGAGCCACCAGGGAAACCTATTTCCCGGAGTTTGCTCAAACTCGGGTCCATTGAATCAATGATGTCATCCAATCATCTCGTCCTTTCACCCTTCTCCTCTCACCTTGAATCTTTCCTAGCATCAGGGTCTTTTCTAATGAGTCAATTCTTCGCATCAGGTGGCCAAAGTATTGGAGTTTCAGCTTCAACATCAGTCCTTCCAATGAATATTCAGGGTTGATTACCTTTAGGATTGACCAGTCTGATCTCCTTGCTGTCCAAGGGACTCACAAGAGCCTTCTCCAACATCACAGTTTAAAAGCATCAATTCTTCAGTGCTCAGCCTTCTTTAATGGTCCAACTCTCACATCCATACATGACTACTGGAAAACCATAGCTTTGACTATATGGACCTTTGTTGGCAAAGTGATATCTCTGCTTTTTAATACACTGTCTAGCTTTGTCATAGTTTTTTTTCCTAGGAGCATCTTTTAATTTCATGACTTCAGTCACCATCCACAGTGATTTTGGAGCCCAAGAAAATAAAGTCTGTCACTGTTTCCATCTATTTGCCATGAAGTGATGGGACCAGATGCTATGATCTTCATTTTTTGAATGTTAAGTTTTAAGCCCAGTTTTTCCACTCTCCTCTTTTACCTTCATCAAGAGGCTCTTTAGTTCCTCTTCACTTCTGCCATAAAGGTGGTGTTATCTGCACATCTGAGGTTACTCTCCCAGCAATTTTGATTCCAGCTTGAGCTTCATCCAGCCCAGCATTTTTGGCTGGGTTGACTCCAAGTCTACTCAGCTTCAGTCACTACTACACAGATCTCCTCTACATGTAAGATGTTGGCTCCGAGAACCTACAATGTATATGCTTCCATGAGCTCTCACTAAATATGTATCTAAGAGACAAAACTGAAACACTCTGAGTCATGTGTGAAAATTCTATATCCTTACAAGTACATAGGGTGATGGAAGTAGGAGAGAGGCGGAATTTAATGGCCCAAACACTTACCTTTGATAAGATTTATAATGGTTTAAGTATAATCCCACTATATTGGAGAAAATGGCACAAAAACCTTTCCATCAGGCTGAAAGTACTTTTTTTATTTTAGTAGAAAATGATAAATGACACTATTTAAAATGCCCTGGGATTATTTGAGTTTCTGATAGAGTGCCTTCTAAATTCAATTAGTTTAATTTGGAAATTGGAGAATGTATGAAATAGCATTCTGATTTTGTCTAATGGAAATGGCAAAAAAAAATACAGGAACCCCAAAACTCAAATGCATATGCTTATATGCATATATGCACACGTGTACACACACATAAATACACAGCATATTTTATCATGCCCACCTGGCCAGTTCAGATCTTCGGATACAAATACTTTCAAGAGAAAGTCAATGGCAAAAAAACCCCAAACAGTCGCCCATTGAGGAGAATCAAAATAAAAAGAGATTTACAGAAAGGACAAGTAGAGAGACACAGGAGACTCCTCACTGCCCAAGAGAGTATACATTTTCAGAACAGTTGAAAAGGCTTCAAAGGAGTAGAGGAGTACAATTTATCTGTTTTTCTACAATGACTGTCTCTGTAGAACTTCCCTGGAGCATTCCTCAGCTCTATATGATAAACCAGCCTCCCCACGCAATAATGTTCCACTCACCAAATATAATATAGCTTGCACAATACCATTTCCAGTGGTACGACAGAGGTGCGCTTTGGCATAAAAGGGCGTAGTTGCTGTCTTGAATGCAGCCCATTTAATGAGGCTTTCTAAAGGGAAAGGGCAGCATCCAGTGATTATTCCTCCTGCTCCTTCCTGCTCACACCTCCAGTCTTGGGTCTAAACTGTGCCTGTTCACAGAACCAGGAGGTTAAAAAAAAATACACCTCAGGTAAAGCCATTTCAGGCAGATGAAACCCCCTGAAAGAGACAAAGAGTCCTCCTATGAATTCTAAAGCCTTATCTCTGCATTGGGCCAGCCTCGAATGATTGAGTCCAGGAAAAAGAGTAATTCTTTGTTCAATGTTTCAAAAGATAGGAGAAGCAGGTGGGGAAGCAGACAAGGTGGGAGCGGAAAGGACAGGAAGGAATACTCTTTGTATAAAGCAAGAACCTTTTCTTATCAGTCCAAGCATCAGTCTTTAGTTTTCTGAACACCATTCCTATATGCTCAAACTGTGCAAGATATAATGAGGGCATGAAAGAGGATAAGTCAGAGTTTGTGGTTTATAAAATTTTACTGTTGCCAAGGAAACAAGATTCACATATATTAAAATATTAGGGATGAGGACACTGGTTTTCTATTTATTCATTCCCACTCTCACCCCAACCAATAAGAATTTTTGATTATTTATTCATACAAAAATATACACAAAAAGAAAATTATAAAATAATTGAGGAAGGAAAGCCAAAGGGAAGCTACTAGTATAAGCATAATAAAACCAAGGTTAATATTAAAGAAATGCACAATATGCTGTCCAGGCTACAGGTGATTTATGTATTTGGCTTAAAGTTTTGAAAGCCTCAAGACCAGGCAGTAAGTCACACAGGACACTATATACAGAGCCAACATTGTGTTAAGAATGACAGGGCAACTGTTACCAAACCTCGATGCCCAGTGATACAACCTGGGAAGGTTTTCAGAAGTTCAGTAATGAACCAGAATTTCTAGAAAAGGCAGAGAGGGAGAGAATGTTGGGAATCTGCATTTTTAAAACCTCCCTGAAGCAATTATGATGCTGTCAGCCCTCAGACTAGAAACCCCTGCTGTAGGGATTTTAGAAAGAAAAACAGAAAACAAACCTCCAAAAACTCAGATTGTAAGAATTATGGAGGACGGAGAACTCAAGCTGAGCCTCTAAGTTAGGATGGAGTTTGAAGAAGTAGAGATAAATGAAAGTCCCAGAGGTGGGAGGGAGCCTAATGTGAGGAATAGGACAGCACCACCCCTGTCACCCTGGAGTAGGTGTCAGGGGTCCTAGGACACTATTTATTCCTTAATTCATTCAGTTTTATTCAAATTACAAAGAAAATAAAGAGGCCATCTACACAACAAATAAAGGCTAAAACTGAGATAGAGTGAAAAAGTATATATTAATATTACTTATCTATTGCTGTGTAACAAATTGAGCAGCTTAAAAACATTTATTATCTCACAGCTTCTATGACTCAGGAATCTGACAACAACCTATCTGGGACCTTGTTCAGGTCTCACTTGAGCCTTAGAGTCGTCTTCTGAGCTCATGTGGCTGTTGGCAGAATTCATTTTCTTATATCTGTAGAACTCATGATGACTTGCTTTTCTAAGCTCAGCAGGAAAACATAAGCTTCAAATTTCTAATCTCCAGACTTACTCTAAGGGACTTGTCTGATTAGGTCAGGCTGACCAAAGAAAATCTCTTTTTATTAACTCAAACTGATTCAGATCAGATCAGATCAGTCGCTCAGTCGTGTCCAACTCTTTGCAACCCCATGAACCGCAGCACGCCAGGCCTCCCTGTCCATCACCAGCTCCCGGAGGTCACTCAGACTCACATCCATCGAGTCAGTGATGCCATCCAGCCATCTCATCCTCTGTCGTCCCCTTCTCCTCCTGCCCTCAATCCCTCCCAGCATCAGAGTCTTCTCCAATGAGTCAACTCTTCACATGAGGTGGCCAAAATACTGGAGTTTCAGCTTGAGCATCATTCCTTCCAAAGAAATCCCAGGATTGATCTCCTTCAGAATGGACTGGTTGGATCTTCTTGCAGTCCAAGGGACTCTCAAGAGTCTTCTCCAACACCACAGTTCAAAAGCATCAATTCTTCGGTGCTCAGCCTTCTTCACAGTCCAGCTCTCACATCCATACATGACCACAGGAAAGACCATAGCCTTGACTAGGCGAACCTTTGTTGGCAAAGTAATGTCTCTGCTTTTGAATATGCTATCTAGGTTGGTCATAACTTTCCTTCCAAGGAGTAAGCGTCTTTTAATTTCATGGCTGCAGTCACCATCTGCAGTGATTTTGGAGCCCAGAAAAAGAAAGTCTGACACTGTTTCCACTGTTTCTCCATCTATTTCCCATGTAGTGATGGGATCAGATGCCATGATCTTCGTTTTCTGAATGTTGAGCTTTAAGCCAACCTTTTCACTCTCCACTTTCACTTTCATCAAGAGGCTTTTTAGCCCCTCTTCACTTTCTGCCATAAGGGTGGTGTCATCTGCATATCTGAGGTTATTGATATTTCTCCCAGCAATCTTGATTCCAACTTGTGTTTCTTCCAGTCCAGCATTTCTCATGATGTACTCTGCATATAAGTTAAATAAACATGGTGACAATATACAGCCTTGACGTACTCCTTTTCCTATTTGGAACCAGTCTGTTGTTCCATGACCAGTTCTAACTGTTGCTTCCTGACCTGCATACAGATTTCTCAAGAGGCAGATCAGGTGGTCTGGTATTCCCATCTCTTTCAGAATTTTCCATAGTTTAATGTGATCTACACAGTCAAAGGCTTTGGCATAGTCAATAAAGCAGAAATAGATGTTTTTCTGGAACTCTCTTGCTTTTTCCATGATCCAGCAGATGTTGGCAATTTGATCTCTGGTTCCTCTGCCTTTTCTAAAACCAGCTTGAACATCAGGAAGTTCACGGTTGACATATTGCTGAAGCCTGGCTTGGAGAATTTTGAGCATTACTTTACTAGCGTGTGAGATGAGTGCAATTGTGCAGTAGTTTGAGCATTCTTTGGCATTGCCTTTCTTTGGGATTGGGATGAAAACTGACCTTTTCCAATCTTGTGGCCACTGCTGAGTTTTCCAAATTTGCTGGCTTATTGAGTGCAGCACTTTCACAGCATCATCTTTCAGGATTTGGAATAGCTCCACTGGAATTCCATCACCTCCAACTGATTAGGGACTTTAATTATATTTGCAAAAATCCACCTTTGCCATATCATGTAACCTAATCATGAGAGTGATTAGGCTCTGCCCACACAAAGCAGAGGGGAGGATTATGCAAGGGAATGGCTTCTTATGACCTATCACAGAATACTGTCTACCAGAAGCTACAAAGATGAGAGGATGGAAAATGAAAATATGTAGGATATAAGCCAACGGACTACTTTCAATTAAACATTTAAGTTTGATTCTAAGCTTCCTGCTGCTGCTGCTGCTGCTGCTAAGTCACTTCAGTCGTGTCCGACTCTGTGCGACCCCATAGACGGCAGCCCACCAGGCTCCCCTGTCCCTGGGATTCTCTAGGCAAGAACACTGGAGTGGGTTGCCATTTCCTTCTCCAAGCTTCCTAGAGGTTGAAGTATAAAGGAGACAGGTACAGAAGCATAGTCTTCAATCAGTCCTGCGGAAATGTTGCCATGTTCTTATGCCCTGGGGAGTGTTATCTGGCCAGCACCCTATGGAATAACTTTCCTCCAGGGCATTTTTCAGGCATCCTTGACCTCTGATAGAGCTGATCAAATGTCTCAACTTTCCTTTAGGATGCTTATGATTGGTTCTGAGCAACTCTCACATCTGTACATGGCTACTGGAAAGACCATGGCTTTGAATATAGGGACTTTGCCAGCAAAGTGGTATCTCTGCTTTTTAATATGCTGTCTAGGTTGGTCATAGCTTTACTTCCAAGGAGCAAGCGTCTTTCAATTTCATGGCTGCAGTCACCATCTGCAGTGATTTTGGAGTCCAGGAAAATAAAGTCTGTCACTGTTTCCCCATCTATTTGCCACGAAGTGATGGGATTGGATGTCATGATCTTCATTTTTTGAATGTTGAGTTTTAAGCCCACTTTTTTCACTGTCCTTTTTCACCCTCATTAAGAAGCTCTTCAGTTCCTCTTCACTTTCAGCCATTAGAGTGGTATCATCTACATATCTGAAGTTGTTGATATTTCTCCCAGCAATCTTTATTCCAGCTGTGAGTCATCCACCCAGCATTCCACATGATATATTCTGCATAGAAGTTAAATAAGCAAGGTGACAATATACAGTCTTGATGTACTCCTTTCTCAATTTTGAACAAGTTTGAGGTGTATTCTCTTCATAAAAGTATGTCAAGCAGTATACTTATGTGCACTTACCTGCATGTATATTACACTTCAAAAAAAGTTTTAAAATCCTCTTCCTCTTCCAAATCACCTGAGTAAATCAAATTTCTTTAGCCACTTCTTTTATATATGGGTTATAGAATGTTCAAGATCCTGGTCACCAACTTACAAAACCTTTTAATTTGGCAAAGCTCTGATCATTCATTTGGAATTTAATCATATTTGTTGGTTTTAAACATTCTGTGAATGTCCCTATAAGATTAACTCCTTTCTTCCAATATGTTGTAAACTCCATCAGTTCAGTTCAGTTGCTCAGTCGTGCCTGACTCCCTGCGACCCCATCGCAGCACGCCAGGCCTACCTGTCCATCACCAACTCCCGGAGTTTACCCATATTCATGTCCATTGAGTTGGTAATACCATCCAACCATCTCATCCTCTGTCATCCCCTTCTCCTCCTGCCCTCAATCTTTCCCAGCATCAGGGTCTTTTCAAATGAGTCAGCTCTTCCCATCAGGTGGCCAAAGTATTGGAGTTTCAGCTTCAACATAAGTCCTTCCAAAGAACACCCAGGGCTGATCTCCTTTAGAATGGAATGGTTGGATTTCCTTGCAGTCCAAGGGACTCTCAAGAGTCTTCTCCAACACCATAGTTCAAAAGCATCAATTCTTCTGCACTTGGCTTTCTTTATAGTCCAACTCTCATATCCATACATGACTACTGGGAAAACCATAGCCTTGACTAGACAGACCTTTGTTGACAAAGTAATGTCTCTGCTTTTTAACATGCTGTCTGCTGTTGCTGCTGCTATGTCGCTTCAGTCGTGTCTGACTCTGTGCAACCCCATAGACGGCAGCCCACTAGGCTCCCCCGTCCCTGGGATTCTCCAAGCAAGAACACTGGAGTGGGTTGCCATTTCCTTCTCCAATGCATCAAAGTGAAAAGTGAAAGGGAAGTCGCTCAGTCATGTCTGACTCTTAGCGACCCCATGGACTGCAGCCTACCAGGCTCCTCCATCCATGAGATTTTCCAGGCAAGAGCACTGGAGTGGGGTGCCATCGCCTTCTCCGAATATGCTGTCTAGGTTGGTTATAACTTTCCTTCCAAGGAGTAAGCGTTTTTTAATTTCATGGCTGCAATCACCATCTGCAGTGATTTTGCAGCCCCAGAAAATAAAGTCAGCCACTGTTTCCCCATCTATTTGCCATGAAGTGATGGGACCAGATGCCATGATCTTAGTTTTCTGAATGTTGAGCTTTAAGCCAACTTTTTCATTCTCCTCTTTCACTTTCATGAAGAGGCTCTTTAGTTCTTCTCCACTTTCTGCCATAAGGGTGGTGTTATCTACGTATCTGAAGTTATTGATATTTCTTCCAGCAATCTTGATTCTAGCTTGTGCTTCTTCCAGCCCAGTGTTTCTCATGATGTACTCTGCATATAAGTTAAACCCCATACAGACAGACATTTTTCCCTTTTGATTTTCTAGTAGCACATATATTCAAAAATCCCTCACATGCTCAGAAAATACTTTTTTTCCCTCCTCTTCCTTAGCAAGTATGGATAAAATAGATCAAATTTACAGCCTAAGTATTTTCTTCCCCCAATGAAATGTTTAATACTAACTTATCCAGTGAAGTCAATGATTGCTCTCTTCCCTCAAGCTCATCCAAGGATTGATCTTTGCCCTGATTTATGAGCCCTTTTCAGATGTTTCCGCATGGTGAGGTGGGAACAATCACTAGGCAGACCCGTATAAAACACTGATTCAGTACTTATTTATTTCTCTTATCATCATCAACCATAAATTGACCTTATGTCTGAACCCCTTCCTTATAGTTTTTTCTTCTCAAGGAAAAATCACTGAATGATGATAAAGAAGCATTCTTATTCATGTAAGGTTAGTGGCATCCTCCTTCTTGCTGGGCTAAGTAGAAGGTGAGATAAATGAGCCCTAGAACACAAACCACATATCTGATGGAAAGGAAGAATCCTGGGTACTCAATAATGGAATGACAACAATGCTTTTGATGTCAATAAGGATTCTGGCTGATAACTTATCTTCCCAGAGGAAATACTGCCAAGGAAATCTGCAGACATTTACATAGTGAACATTGGATTTCTCTCTGCTCACACACTCATTTGCACACTTGGAACCTGGCATGCTTGGTTGCTGCATGAGGTTTGCACAACTTTCTTTTCCTACTTGCACAGTTTTTTCCAAAGAGAATATTTATGGGCATCAGTCACTTTCTGGGACAAATGGTAAAAAGAGTGGCCAGTTTCCTAGCCACATTCATATTCCTGTCACCCAGCTGCCTTTATAATCAATGGTTCCATCTATAGAAGAACAGCTTGCCTTGGCCCAGGTTTGACTGATTGATTGATAGATATATAAATGATACACAAGAGAGAGAGACAGCAGAGACAGAGAGGAGACAGAGAAAAAGAGGAGACAGAGAGATGACAGAGAGAGATGGCAGAGAGAGAGAGAAACACTGAGAGATAGACAGCTAGATAAGGAAAAGAGAAAGAATGAACTTATAAATCTGGAAAGATTCCTACCAAGCCCGTTAAGGAGCTATCTCTAGAAAATTGCAGACACATGTCAGTTCTTTTTAAAGAACATACAAAACAGAGAAGGAAAATCTAAGAAAGCTACTCATGCAGAAACTATTTAATCAAAGAGTAAAGACAATTATAACATCTGTTAATCTTCTTTGGAGGTTATAATTAAATGCTCTGGAGAAACACCCTTTCAAGAGTGATCCTTCAACATCTGTTGTAAAGGCCCACAGCACTATGCAGTGACAAAATCACTTCAGCACTTTGGAAAAACCAAGCTTCTCGAGATCTCAGAGGCTGCGAGGGTCTTTGTGCTTGAAGCCCAGACCTGCCCCTGCTGTCCTGGGGACGGGGAGGGGAGGGGCTTGCTCCTGAGTGCTGTGCTGGATTATCTAGACTATGAGTCAGATGCAAGTCACTGTATGTTAAGGAATAATAGGATCACAGCATCAGAAATGGCCTTATGACTATCTGATGATCCCCACCTTTCACTTTGCAGATGGGGCCACTTGATCCCATGTCCTACAGCTGGCTGTGGAACAGTCTTACCAGCAGGGCTGTTCAAGTCTCCATCCAGATTTCACCATGCTTCTTGCTCTTTTGGTTTCTCCCTTGCTTTGGCTTGGAACTTGGATGTGTTTTCTGTTTAATAGGATCAGCATTATAATGAGGCCCTAGGACATCTGAGGGGAAGGCAATGGCACCCCACCCCAGTACTTTTGCCTGGAAAATCCCATGGATGGAGGAGCCTGGTAGGCTCCAGTCCATGGGGTCGCTGAGAGTCGGACACGACTGAGCGGCTTCCCTTTCACTTTTCGCTTTCATGCATTGGAGAAGGAAATGGCAACCCACTCCAGTGTTCTTGCCTGGAGAATCCCAGGGACGAGGGAGCCTGGTGAGCTTCCGTCTACGGGGTCGCACA
The DNA here is from genome assembly GCA_935064755.1 of Tragelaphus eurycerus. Classification (NCBI taxonomy): domain Eukaryota; kingdom Metazoa; phylum Chordata; class Mammalia; order Artiodactyla; family Bovidae; genus Tragelaphus; species Tragelaphus eurycerus. The sequence goes on from CAKXYN010000013.1 coordinate 33,872,696, forward strand.
GAGTTGGACACGACTGAAGCGACTTAGCAGCAGGACATCTGAAGTTTATGGAGAGGTAGAAAACTGAAATGATTCCCTTCTCCATCGCCCAGTCCATCACCAGTGAGAAACAATGGCCACCATCGCTTCTTTACTCGGCATTCTGGGGAGTAGGTGAGAAAGAGGAGGTAAATTAAGATAAGGAAGGAGGAAAACAAAAAAAATGAAAAAAGAGGGAGAGATGGGAAGAGAGATGATTAAGAGAGACAAGGATAGAGAAATAAGGTGGGGTGGGGGGGGGACAAGAGGGAGAGAGGGGGCAGTAACAGCTAGGAAAGGTGGTCCAGGGATGTAGGAAAAGCACATTAAATTAAGATCCCACCAAAAGGAGCTGAGCACACTTTATATCCATCCAACCTCATAACCTGACTCTGCTGCTGCTGCTGCTAAGTCACTTCAGTCGTGTCCAACTCTGCGCGACCCCATAGACGGCTCCCCCGTCCCTGGGATTCTCCAGGCAAGAACACTGGAGTGGGTTGCTATTTCCTTCTCCAGTGCATGAAAGTGAAAAGTGAAAGTGAAGTCACTCAGTCATGTCCGACTCTTAGTGACCCCATGGACTGCAGCCTACCAGGCTCCTCCATCTATGGGATTTTCCAGGCAAGAGTACTGGAGTAGGGTACCATTGCCTTCTCTTAAACCTGACTCTACTGTACTTCAAATAAGTAGTTCTACCCATACAAAAGACCACAGGATTTGAGTTTTGCCAACCAAAATGCAGAAATGATAAAGCCAAGGACATCACATAAACAGACACATAAAGGTATTGAGCAATGAAAAATCTGGCCAAATAATGAGAACATAACACATGTATTCACGGCCCAGCAGGCATAGAGGTGGACAGGCTCCTCGGTAGCTCCTGGGGGCTGCAGATGCTAGTACATGCCAAAATGCCAAGTAAATGGAGTTCTTGACATTTGATGTTGAGATGAAATGACAAGTCCTTATGACCAGACACGTGGTGCTCACATCAGCCTCTCATTTCCCTTCAACCAGTGAACCAGTGAGGTTGCTCAGTTGTGTCCGACTCAGCGATCCCATGGATTGTAGCCTACCAGGCTCCTCCAACCATGGAATTTTCCAGGCAAGAGTACTAGAGTGGGTTGCCATTACTTTCTCCAGGGGATCTTCCCAACCCAGGGATTTAACCCAGGTTTTCAGCATTGCAGGCAGATGCTTTACTGTCTGAGCTACCAGGGAAGCCCTTCCCCTCAACTATCACCTGCTTATAAGGGCCCATAATGTCGTCAATGATAAGGAACCAATAACAACATTAACAGTCACCACATACTATGAGTCTAGTTTTGTGCGGGTGCTGGACATACTTTATCTCATTTAATCCTTAGAGTGATAAGGAGGTAATATAATCCAAATATCTGGGTCAAAGTCTAACTGTGCAATTGTGAACAAATTAACCTTTTGGGACCCTGGCCTTCTCATCTATGAAATAGAATAGGAATCTCTACCTCAGAGGGCTATTTTGAGGATTAAATAAGACAATATAAATAGAAAGCATGACAGGGCTAGACATACTGCAAGCACTTAATCATTGTTGATGTTACCACATTTTATGGACAAGGAAACTGAGCTCAAGGAAATTAAATAGTTCTCTCAAAGTCAACGGAGATCAAGTCAGAGGTTGGAACCCTCTAGGTTTCAATCCCTAGGTATCTAGGGATTAAAGCCACATGGGCATGAGCTTTAGCTACTTGTTTTGTTACTCTCTTAATGGACTCCAAAGAATCCTGGTCTTTCTAGTGTACAAGGCAGCCTCTCAGGGAAAAGGTATCCAGAAAGTTGCCAGCCCAAGTTGGAAAACGTAAAAGGGCACATTACTCAGCTCAAGAAATCTTTCTCTTTCCATTCCCTTGTCTTCAATAATGAAGGAAGAAAAGAAATCCTGTCCATCCTCTTCTTCATTTACTCTCATACCTATAGAGCCCCCACTGATGAATGCAGTGAATATGGATACTTACACTACTGGAACTAAACAGGCGCTCACTCACTCATTGAAAGATGGGTAAAAAGAAATGTCTTGCCTTTGTTCTCTGTGTCCACAGGAATGTTAAATGTCATCAGTTGAGTTATTAAAAGGTATGTTTTAAGAAGTATAAGAATGGAGAGGAGAAAGCACTAAAGTCTGAAAATTTGCCTGTTTCTGCCTATGCACCAAATATCTGTTGGGCATCTACCATTTATCAGCCACTGATTTTGATGCTCAGGCTACAATATTAGATGTGATAGACACAGGTTCTGCCTCCATGGAACAAGAAACGGTATGAGGAGACCTTCTAAATCCAATAGCTGACCATGTGTTTAATTCCTCTGGTGACACATGCTATGCAAAGCGAGGACCTGAAGCCCTCCAGATCTATAACAGAGAGGGAAAACATTCCTGAGGAAAGGCCATTTAGGCTGAGCAGGAACTGTCTCAGTGAGGCTGGAGAGGGAGAGGCAGCCTTCCTCAGAAGGAGGTATTTTGGTGAGTAGGAAGAGAAGAGCTCTGTGCTAACCCAATGAATAACTCTAGACAAGTCAGCTCAAGTCCCCACAGCTCTTTCCTTCACTGCAACATGGCAATGTGAGAACTTAATAATGCTCTCCAGCATTCATGATTTCTCTAGATTCTCTTTTCCTGTGTCTGAATCGAGGATACGCTACAGAGTGGGAAGATTCTAGTCCAGGTGCAAGAAACAGAAAATCCGTTTTGTTGAGAATGGGCTCACTCAAATATAGGAAACATATAAACTAGACACATTCCTAGGACAGGAGAACCATCGTTTTTCCCTCCACACTCAGCAGCCAATATCAGTTTCCCCAAAAGGCTCTGGGACCAGTGCTCCAACTCCAAAAGAACGGTCCTGCATATTTTATGACGTGGTATCTGAAGTCCTGGCTTGATAGATGAGCTATATAAATGATCTGAATGCTCCAATTTTCTCTAACAATGGAAAAGTTAAGACTTCTAATTTCTCCAGACTGGAAGAAATACAAGGCACTTTAAAAAATTACCTTGGTAGTTTTACTGCTGTTAATCAGGTGTCCTAAAAACAGTGGTTTCTTTCGTGGTACCTGTTGCAATTGGTCTGTAAGAAAAGTTTTATTCAGTTTGATAAGGCCCTCTACTGGCAATCTCCAAAAACACAGTCTCTTTCAAATTATTTTAAGTAAACTATTTTAACTAGTACTCCCAATAATAAAGCATCTCACATTCCTGATTGTGCAAATCTGGGCTGAAAGAATGAGAGACAAAGGGAAGAAATAAATGTCATTTTAAGTGGGCCATTCATTTAGCTATTCATAAAATAATATTACATGAAGTATCATTTGCTTTCCTCTGATAAAGTTATTCTATATATCAAAGGTACTCAGAAACAAAGGCTATTGCTTGCGCTGAAATGTATTAATATTCATGCGACCATAAAACTAAATTATGAATGTTATTTACAAACTATAATAAACCAGATTATTTCAGTCTATTTATTCACATATGAGTAACTGACTATAATTAGAACAACAAAAAAATGCTGAAGGTAGGCCTTTTAAACTGATTCTGATATGACACAAATAATAATTAACTTCTCCTGCCTGACAACCAAAAAGAAAAGAAAAGAGTATATGGTGACTTAAGAACTTATTCATAGAATAATGTTTTAAAATTAAGTAATCTTTGGCACATTCATCAAAAGGCTGTTGAAAATTTTAACTATGTATTCCTAGAAAACCAAGTTAGTGTTTTAAATGAGGCAATTATAACTTTAGAAAAAATATTTTTAACAGAAAGGAAATTCAATAATTATTTGACTCAACAGTAAATGCTATTTATAGTCATGACAAAAATAAGCACTGAATATACATTTAACCAAAATTGTGATATAATTACATTGGAGAACAGGAGAGGTATGGGAAGTGTAACAAATATACATTGTAATCTATCATAATAGAAGGTAAACAATTTTATATTATAACTAGATATAAAAAGCATTATTTAAAAATATTATAGAAAAAACAGCTTAAAGAAAACCCTCTGAAAAGCAGGACTGAGGAATGACGTTTGGAGGTCACTCAGGACTGTCATATATATATATATAAACACACACATGTATCTTGTCATATATACAACCACTGTTTTTATATATATATATATGTAAACATTTTAGTACATGCATGCTCAGTTGCTCAGTGGTGTCCACCTCAATTTTAGGACTACCATTTAACATATACCAAGTGACATATGTGAATATAGTTATTTATATAGACATTTTTGTACTATTTGGTTTTCTAAATTATGAACATGTATTACTTTGATTTAAAAAAAAAAAAAAAGTTTTTAAGAACAGGTCAGCCCTGGCAATGGAACCCACTTAGGATATATCTTTTTGGATTGGCCTAGATCAAGGATCTATGTTTCCATATTCAGTTTGTCAAATGAAGCAAGGACCCTTCTTGGAAGAGTTTGTCAGACACGCATCTTGATAGTAATACTCGTTCCAATGTTTTAGAAATAACAGTTTTTCTTTCAACATAATATGTATCTATCATATTATTATCCAAGCTTAAGTTCCAAAATGGGTTTGAGACTTTCTTCTTGAACTCAGTCCATTGGTTTCTTATAGTGCATCCAAATTCTACTCAAAGGAATCACTAATCCAGAAAGTTTATTTCTAAAAGGAGAGATCTGATTTCTTGCCCTGAAAATACCGGATTAATCTATGTAACTATGGGGAAGTGCCTTGTTTAATGGTGGCTTCCAAAAGGACAGGACACACTTCATTAGACAAGTATGTATTCAGGCATAGTAACTGCTGTGGGTAATGTTCTTCTGTATCTGAGAGATTTATTATTTCATCTTTAAAAAAAGCACAGTTGGGAATCTAAAATTCCAAAGGCATTAAACTTTGTAGAATTAGAGAACTAGAGAAAAATAAGGCTATAAGGTATCTTGCGTGTAACTGGTTCCATGACTTCCCAGTGTTCAACCTCAACCATTCTGGCTATTTAAACAAAATACTACCACTTCCCCTGGTAAACTTTTCCAGAGACCAGCTGAATGGCCAAAGATCAATTCCAATTTTTTTTAACCTAAGTCCCCTGAATCATACTCTTGACTAAGCTGAACTCAGCCTACCAACATCTCTACCAAGAATGCAAATAATCTTGATGTTGAGCCATAAACTTGGGCCAAACTGCAAGGGGATTCATGTCTGAGATTAAAAGAAAAACAAAAATGCCAAAGGACTGGGCAAGGGCTTTGACCCTTCTGCAAAGCTAGAGAATGTGAATCATCCCTTCAGTCAGCTGGCACCTAGAAGTGTTCATCTGATGTGTAGCTCTACAGTACAATCAGTGCATGGAAAGACAAGAAAAATCAAGGTTCCACCACTGGTAAAGCTCACAAGAAAGACTGCCTTCCATATGTCCAGAGATTCTTACTGTGAAAGGTCAAAAGTATGGGGTCAGGGTTCAGGTCCTGTCTCTGCCTCTTTTACTGCCCGTGTGACCTTTGCACATTACCTCACCTTTTTGGACCTATGTATCTTTACCTAGAAACTGAGCAAAATGATCATAATGAGATAGCACTTGTGAAGAGTTTAGAAATGTGGTACTGACTATGGGGAAGAAAGGTTAAATCTTCTCTTAGAGTACCTATCAAACATGCATTCAGACACTTATATTTTTCATCATCTCTTGGGAACTCACTATGTGCCAGGTGCTTAGTTAGGTATGAGATTACAAATCTGGCCACAATCTGGAGGATAAACTAGGTGGATGGGGAGCTGCCACAGGCAAGAGGTGCTAGAGAACATACAGGCCCAGCACGTGTAGGTAACAGAAAGCACCTCCTGGTAGGTAACACAGGAATTCCAAACCGAATCATCTGAAGAACTTTTTAAGTATGCCTCAGTCTGAATCCCACCTTGGAGATGCTGATTCATTAAGTCTAGGGTGGAACATGAGCACTGGTCAGGCCAATAGTGATTACAACAGTCAATCCTAAAGAAAATCAATTCTGTGTATTCACTGGAAGGACTGATGCTGAAGCTGAGGCTCCAGTACTTCAGCTACCTGATGTAAAGAGCCCACTTACTGGAAAAGACCCTGATGATGGGAAGGACAGAAGGCAAAAGGAGAAGGTGGTGGCAGAGGATAAGATGGTTAGATAGCATCACTGACTCAGTGGACATGAATTTGAGCAAACTCCAGGAGACACTGAAGGATGGGGAAGCCTGGTGTGCTTCCAGTCCATGGAGTTGCAAAGAGTGGACACAACCTCCGACTGAACAACAACAGTACTCGTATGAGGTAGGCACTCTTATTGGCCACATTTTAAAGATGAAAAGCAGAAAGATAAAACTCAAATGAATTAACCAAGATCATAAAGCTGGCCAGTGATGAAAGGAGGACTTGAGCTGGGCAGTCCAGTTCCAGAACCCAAATCCTCAATGGCTCTACCATGCTGTTCTTCAACCCCTGACAGAAGACACAGATGAATCGTCAGGTCAGGAATCTCCAGGACAGACAGAAAGTACATGGGAGGGAGTGGAGAGAAACGAAGCTGGGGAGGTTGGAGACATCACTTCAGGAATAGCCCTGTTTGAATGCTTGGGAGTCCATTATCAGGGGCCTTCATTCCTTGAAGATGCATTTCAAGCCACTCAGCACACTTACATATTTTTGTCAGCCATGTGTAGAGGCATGCGTGTTTGGTTTAGGAAAAGGGATACTTAAGATTAGCAATTCAGTCCTTCACTTCTTTACTATTATATATTTAACTACCATTCTGTAACAGTGCTGTGGTTATAGAAGTACTGAACCATAGCCCTGGCTTTTGATGGAAAGATGTATTTAGCTGTGTGGCAAAGAGCTTCAGATCCCACAGCAAAAATCAGCACAGGATACCATGAGGGTCCAAAGAAGAAAATCATCATTTCAACTTGAAGAATCCATGGAGGCATCCCATAGGCAGAAGTGTCAGGGACAAGGAAGGCTCCGGAGAAAAGAGGAACACAGGGGTTAGTGGAATCAAGTTGAGTGTTAGCATCAGAGGTCCAGGCTGCAGTGAGAAAATGAGGCTGGGAGAGAGGAGGAAGACAGATAAGGGTGTGGTCAATAAAAGAAATTTGAGAGATGTAAGTAAAGCAGAAGCACAAAATATCAGAGCTGAAAACCAACTTTGGTCTCTCAACCTGCACCTGATGCAAACTGCCTTATGTACTATTCCACCACCTGAAATATCTCTTAACTTTAGGTCATCAACTGTCAAGTAATCACAAAGTGCTCTTCGGTTCTCTAGCCAAACTAATGAGGAAAAGAGTTGTTAAGAAACATACCCAGAGCCAAAGACAAAACAGGAATATTCTCTCTTTACCAGACCACCTTCATCTATACACCTTCACTCAGCCAGCTCCTGCAAGAAGGCTAGTAACCACACATGGGTCCTATTTCTTCTACATCCTGGAAGAACTGAAATGTGAAATGCATGCCAGGATGAGCATGGTTTTCTGGTTGGAGATCTGCCACTGTCTTGCTAGGTGACTCTGGACCAATCACTTCCCCTCCTCATGCCTCAGGTTTTCTTCTATAAATGATCAGCTTTGACTAATGGTTTGGAAACTAGTTTAGTAGCACATCCCCTTTTTTAAGTAAAAATTCACAGAAAGCTTTGAGTTTTAATACATAAAACATATCCAGTACTAACTAGTAGATACAGGATGGATACGCAACAGGGCTTTACTGTCTAAGTACAGGGAATTATATTCAATATCCTGTGATAAAGCAGACTTCCCTGGTAGTTCATTGGTTAAAACTCTGTGCTTCCAAAGCAGGGAGTGGGGGTTCAAGTGCTAGATATGGAACTAGGATCCCACATGCTGTGTAACCTCGAAAAAAAAAAAATTATGAGTGTGTGTGTATATGTATATATATATATCTGAGTCATTTTGCTGTATAGCAGAAATTAACATTATAAATCAAATACACTTCAATAAAATTAAAAAAAAAAAACACACATGTCCAAGAGAGTGTGCTCTGATGAAAAAATGTGGAGCTGACAAGCATGCACGAGGGGGCTGCCCATATCAGAATCCCACTGCAAACTGTCGGGTATTTTAGGAGCTTTTGGGCACTGACTTTTTATAATTCTGAAGCCAGAGAAAAAGGGAAAGGCTGTCACTGCTCTTGTGGGCTGGTGACAGAGCTGCTGAACTGAGGACCAGCCAGGTCTCCTGGATCAGGTCGGGGCTCTCGTGCAGGAGGTAACAGGCCACTTGCCAATCCATGTGGCAGGGCTGTCAGGACTGGATGGCAGGCATCGGGGATAATGTGCTACTGATCACAAGCGGTGAACCGCAGGCGCTCAGGTGCGAGCCCTGCATCTGGAAGCGTGCAGCCGAAAGACAAATGCACGGCTGAACCGCAGGCGCTCAGGTGCAAGCCCTGCATCGGAAGCGTGCAGCCGAAAGACAAATGCACGTGGCTCTGGGGCGGTGCTTCCAGGCGGCGCCTGGCAGCCACAATGAGACGGAGCCCAGGTCCAGGCTGGCGGCACACAGAGCCCACCCTTCCAATTCCTCAAAGAATGTGTTCAGAGAGTTTGAAAGAGTCGGAGGAAAGTGAAAGCAAGGATGTGGATCTCCCATCCCCACAGAGCTGAGTGTCAAAGTTTGACTTTTTCAGTAGCACCTTCATTCAGGTTCCCATCTCTGAGGACAAGTCAGAACAGCAAACATTTCTCCAGATACCTAAAGGGAAGAAATCCAGATAGAAATGGTTCCATTGCAAAACATTTGTCTAGATGTTCATATTCCCTGAGAATGAATGAGTTTGTGTGTGTTTGGAAGGAGGGTGTAATCAAGAAGAGAAGTAGACATTGAACACACACACATTAAAATCTATAAACCACAGAAAGGATCAGAGAATAAAAACAAGAGTGCGTTTTCCTTTCCAACACAAACAGTTAATTAAAAATCAGTCTTTACAGTTTTCTACTAAAATTCCTAGGTCAAGCTAATAGTTTTTTATATGGTTGGTTGCTTCTCATTAAAAAAAAAAAAAAAAATCCAACCTCCCTGCAGAGGCAATTGAGTATCAGGAACTCAGTATCTTGTTATCAGCTACGTGCAAGTTCTCTGCACCTACCCCATCAACTTCAGTGCACTGTAATTACTACTTGAAACAAATGCATACTTATTGCGGCAGCAAGAGAGCCCAGAGAAATACAAACACCTCATCATCTCACTTTAAAAGCAAAGCAAGCCATATAAATACGAAAAACTGTTACAAGAGTTTTAAAAAAATTCCAACAGTCTTACTTGTCGTCAGCTCTGCAGTCAACACATCTCACAGCCCTGGAGACAAACACAGGAACTGCAACTCTCTCCAGTTAAACATTTCCTCCCGAGTTGATCCTCTGTTTATTTGTGAAGCCTGAAAAGGCTGGGTGCAGAGAACACGCCAGTTTTCCTGAACAGCCAAAGCAGCAGCAAAAGTTGCTACCGCGAATTCAGAGCAAGTTTGCCGAGAGTCGGCTGCTCCCCCGGCTGCGGCTCCGTGGTTGCTCTGAGCTTGTAAATACAAGCTCCGTGGACAAAGTCCCACATGACATCACTGGCAGCTGCTTATTGTTGAGTCTTTATTAACTGACTGTCAAAAAGAAAGGAGGGGGTGGGGAGCAAGAGTATCTTTTCTGCAGCAAAATCGGCATCTCCGAGCGGATTCCGGTGATGCAAGCGTAAATAATTCCATTGATTCAAATTTTCAGGAGCCTGGTTTCCCTCAGGTCAGATCCTTTCTTCTGAGAAAGGCAGAGAATCACCTCCTCTGACTGAGGCTGGCTAAGCTGAAGCCATGAGGGAGCCAGTGGGCCCCTGACAAGTTGTTACCCACCTGTTTCCAGTCAGCTTTAGAGTTTGATTATTCATGAGTAAATGAATATTAGTTATGTCTTATATTGCCTAACTGTGTAACAACAACATAACAATTACTTATGTCTTATATTGCCTAACAACTTTTACTGTGATATATATGTATGTATATATGCATATATATATATACACACGCCTCGAGTGATACGGTGTGTGTGTGTGTGTGTGTGTGTGTGTGTGTGTACCTGGCTGACTTTTTTTTCCTAGATGGCTTGTCCTAGCAAAGATGAAACTCTTCAGGTATACTATAAAGTTTTTCAACTTGGGGGTAGGGCTCCCTGAAATGTACCCCAAGTTATGTATGTGCAAATCAGAGCATTCTATTCTGAGAAAGGCTTCTTCGGATTCCTAATCACCTTCCTACACCACTCTCATCACACCAAAAATCAAATCAATAATCATTTCTGCCAAGTATCTCTAATTATCTCAAGAAGTACTATAAGCCCCACCCACTTCCAAGCTGCAAGATAAAAATGGGTGCCTCCCCTGCTATTTGCTCTCTCAAGGAATCTCCCTTCTGTGAACTGATTCTTACTGGTGGGTTTTATGGTTTTTCTCCCCCCACCCCAACCTGAGAAATCCACAAACCCTATATCACATCCCTGCCGTGAAGCTGGGACACCCTAGCCCACTGTTTTCCTTCCTTCCTCTGAACGGCTATAATGATGCTGACTATTTATATTTATTTGCTGCTTTTTATATACTGATATATTTTTAGCTTGTTTTTTTGCCAGCTGTGTTTCTGTCTCCCCAAGTCACTTTGAAAGGTCTTTGAGGGCAGCCATTGTGTTATTTGTTTATACCCATACCCCCTGCCATCATGAATCTTAAGCAGAAATGGGGGGAGGAAGACCTTGAGGGCCAAGGCAGGAACAAGGTTATTAGCAGAGCCCATGGAATGGGGTGTATGTTTAGATAAGCACTCTCCCTGCCCTTGGAAAATAATTAACTCACACCCCCCTGTTACCATGTGAGTGGATGCTCTTTGCCACTTCCAAAAACTGTTTTTTCAAAGAGCACTGATTATTATTGATTTGGTAGGGTATTAAGGTCCCCAAATAGTTCACTTTCATGTAGGAATCGGTTAAAGATAGTACCTATCTTATATGCTACTTACAGGTTTAAATAAACTCTATTTATGGAAAGCAAATTAGAAGTACCTAAAGGTTTTTAAGTACAAACACTGACATCCAACAATTCCTCTTTCCCAAAGTGACCCTGCAAATATGCTCACAAAAGAGCCTAAGGATATAAGGTCAATAATGTTCTTTGCAACATTCTTTGTAAGCCAATAAAGTAGAGACACCATAAATATTCATTAATATGAGAAAAGATAAGTCACACAAATTGTGGTACATGTATAGTAGAAAAAAAAACTGAGAAGGGGTTGAAAAAATTGAACTAACGGTGCATATACTGACATGGAAAGAAGTAGGTAGCTTATTGACTGAATACAGAAAATCATTGCATATGATTATGCATATTATCAGCAGTGGTTATCTCTGGGGAATTTTTCTGTGTGGTTTATCTTTTTTTAAAAAATGAATGTGTTCCACTTTTGTTACTTAAAAAATAATAAAAGAAAATATATGATTGTGCAATTTTCAAAATAAATCATAAGGAAATACCTAGCTATTCCTTCAACAAATGTCTGGCATATAGTAGGTGCTTAATAAAGATCTAGTGATTGGTTGCAGATCTGTGACATTTCTACTAGGATACAGCAGTATGGGGGGATGGATTGGGGTAACAAAGGAGAACAGGCACTGGGTTTTTATTCTTGATGGAATGACCGACCTCCTTTCCTTTACATTTAAGGACTAATTTGAAAACCTCTTGGACTCTGTCCACTTTAAGAAATGATTAAAGTTAAGTGCTCAGAACATAAAGTGCTGACCTTTCCCTTGTGCAACTGTTGTTTGACAAATGGAGTTTTAAGGTAACACAAGCAAGAACCGCTTTGGTTCAGTTCACTGATTGTCAGCAAGCTCTGGAGGGAAACTCAGGAGCCTGGTAAGGACACAGGTTTGCCCAGATCCTTGTCATGGCTGGTGTAACATTAAGGAACTCTCCAGTGAGGGCGGTTAGGAAGTCTAATTTACACAGTCTTCGGGGCTTTATTACAAGGGGGCTCAGAACTTTGAAAAAGTCAGTGGTCAGGAGTTATGATGCCCAACACAGCTCTGTCTCCCCTACATACAGCCTCCAGGCCTCCATAGTAGAAAGTAACAAAGATAAGCTATATATTAGAAACTACATTTTTCTTTAAGGAAAAAAGTACCAGTAAAAAAATCACTGAAGATTTCCTCCAAGGTAAGATATATTTCCCAAAGCACTATTTCCATTCCTCTAGAGAAAACATACTGGAGCCTTGTCTAGTGAGAAGATGCCTTATGTCTGTAATCATTTCAAGAAAAAAATGAAAGCACAGCCATATTTCCTGCTTGTTTTTTATGATCTATTCATCCACATATCTTAGGATTCTGAGGGCTGATTCTCTTTAAAAGCACATTTGGAGCCCCTTGGGTGTGATAGGGTCACACTTTCCCAACTGAGAGTTAAAAACAAGCATTTAACTTGACTTACAATTCAGGATTCCCTGAATTGTAATTGTACCAGGCTTCCCTGGTAGCTCAGACAGTAGAGAATCCATCCCACAATGCAGAAGACCTAGGTTTGACTCCTGGATCAGGAATATCCCCTGAAGAAGGGAATGGCAACCCACTCCAGTATTTTTGCCTGGAGAATCCCATGAACAGAGGAGCCTAGCAGGCTACAGTGCATGGAGTTGTAGAGTCGGACACAACTGAGCAACTAACACTTTCACAATTCAGGATAAAAACAAATAAGCAAAAAGGGAGTGGGCAAGGCTTGCTTCCCCACCTTGACCAGGTGATCATTAACACTGCTGCCAAAATTACTTCCAACTGCTGAAATGCTTGGCCGGCTCCCCTTCCAGTGCCTTCTAGTCCTTCATTCAGGCAATTTCCTCTCTCTCCATCAGGCTGCTCTCCCTGGTGGGGAATGGCTGGGCAGTTACAACAGGTATATATGTGTCTCTTTACCTGTTCATTATTTTAAAGTGTTATGCTGTATTCTTCATGTTTAAGTGTTTTCTGTCTTAAACCGGAAAGTCGGAGATGGTAATCATATCTGCAAGATGTGAAACATAGCCAAGACCTGCTTTGGAGGTGCTTGCTGGTGAGGGCAACGATCAAGACTGTCCTCAGATACAGTTTCTACCTCCAGGATCTAATCCCCCCTCTACCTTGGGCTTCCCTGGTGGTTCAGTAGTAAAGAATCTGCCTGTCAATGCAGGAGACGTGGGTTCGATCCCTGGGTCTGGAAGATCCCCTGAAGAAGAAAATGGCAACTCCCTCTAGTCCTCGTGCCTGGGAAATTCCATGGTGGGCTACAGACCATGAGGTTGCAAAGGTCAGACACAACTGAGCACACATGCATCTACCCTTCTCATCCTGATAAACACATATAACTACTGCCATTTATTAAGCATGGATATGTGCCATTTGCTTTAAATACATCATCCAATTTAAAATATCCTAGTAAGTTACATACTTTCATTATCAGTCCCCTTTTACAACCAAGGAAACTGAGGCTCAGAGAGAGATGTTACTGAAGTGATTTGACTCTAATCACACAGATAATAATTTCCACCATTTCAACTCTGCCTGACCTTCCAGTGTCCCGGGGAATGTCTAGAATCCCTAGATCCCTCTGAGGATTATAAACATTGAAGAGAGAGTTGTTAAACCAATATGAATAATGGCAAATTGGATTAAAAGCATGTAGTCATCATTATGGGCTTTCCAGGTGGCACTAGTGGTAAAGAACCCGCCTGCCAATGCAGGGGACATAAGAGATATGGGTTTGAGCCCAGGGTCAGGAAGATCCCCTGGAGGAGGGCATGGCAATCCACTCCAGTATTCCTGCCTGGCAAATCCCCATGTACAGAGGAGCCTGGCAGGCTACAGTCCATAGGGTTGTAAACAGTCCATATGACTGAGCAACTTAGCATGCACACACTCAGAGCCTCCATTACTCAGTTCTGAATTCTATACACAGATAGATGGCAGTGACCTTCAGACTTCAGTCTTGAATTAGTGTGACTACTGCTGCTTTCTATAACCCAGGCCCTCTGCTTGCCTCTTAGAGGAGATGTATTATAGGCCTCAAAGACCATGGGATTCATTTCCCAGGGCTTAGTCCCACAGTATCATGATGGAGTAAGTGCTCCATGCCCTTGGAGATGCACAAGATCCAGATACAGGAAGGAAAAAATATTGGAGGCAGGCATTTCATCATGTTTACAGCCTGTTTCCCTTTATGCTGAGAACCTTCAATAACTCTGGTTCCTTTGCTCATGGTGGTGGTAATGGTTCTACCAGCGCTTAAGAAACGGCCTGTGGCCAGCGAGTCTGTCCTATAAAAGTTAACAGGATCAGAAATAGGAAGCAGAGATGTGAGGAGGAGTAACACAGGAACACTCCAGCATTTCCTAAACAAATTACCATAGTTTTGAAGAGTCCTTGGAGGCCTAAAAATCAGCATATTTAGAAAGTGATCCACATCATTCTCATGCAGATGGGCCCCAGATTGTATTTTAAGAAACACTGTTTATACCAAGAAAAGTAAATATATGGCCCTTTCATCTAAGATCAGACATTGATAAAGATCAGGTCCATGTTTCCGCAGAATGAGCACTGGGATCAAACAGCAAATTCCTGGTAACTGTCACCGACAATAGATCACACCCTACACAAAGTTGGGGCACCAAGGGCAACTTGGAAAAGACACAGCAGGTGCCACAGGGATGGTCCCGGACATGTCGTTGGATAAAGTCATTCACAGGCTTTTCTCACTGCTGATGTCACCACCATCCCCATACATAAATCCAACAAAAACAAGAGTAAACCATAAAGTGTGAAGTCCAATAAAGTTCAGATTACTCTCATAACAGAAGCTTAGATGCATTCGTGATAGATCACATTTCAAGCCTAGAAATGCTTTTTTTTTCTTTTTCAATGGGAGAGAAAGGGCCGCTTGCCGGTGCTCTCAACACATAGGCAGCCTATTTATTGGGTTGTTGACACCTTTGGGGCACCAGGAGCCTTTGCAGGGTGATAGGGTAGATGCCCCTTGAAAGAAGAGGTAGAGGGAAGAGATAAAAAAAAAAATTGAGCATTTATGACAATTGACCTGGGACTCACCATGGAAATGGGGTGCTACTCCCCTCCCCCAATACATCTGCCTTCACTAGCTCGTGTTCCAGGCCCAATCCCAGGAGGTACAGCAAGGGTTAATGCTCCCTAAGGTGCTGGAGGCTCTGATGAAAGGCCTGTGTGTAAGCATAAAGCATCACCTCAGAAGTTGAACGATTTGATTTCAGCTTCTTCATTGTGATGTTGACAGTGCATACTGTGAGTTTGACATTTTTAACTATTTTGCAGGACCCAAATAAAAAGGGCTGGGTGAGAGTCTGTGGGAAAAGAGGGTAAGGAGGGGGCCATAACCCTCCCCAACTTTGATTTTATACAAATCAGTGTACAGCATTAAAGTCTGCAACTGCAGGCCATGTCCAGCAGTGCTGCTTCAGAGATTTGTGTAAATTCAGTAAACTGGGCATGCACATTGCATTCCTTCTAACCTGAGAACTGAGTCTTTATGAAACCAGAACCCACGGGAGGCCTCAAGGGACACGACTGTCTGTAAAATGAGAGTATTTTGTGGTCCGTGGTGATTGTCTAAAGAAAAAGGCCCTGAGTTCAATTTTCACCAGCTATGAAGAGGCCATTACAATCAGAGATAAGCTCTCAGGAAAGGAAGGGGATGGGGACACCCACTGGCTTTCCCAGCTTGATGCCTGCCACCAGGATTACTGGGTGATTAATGTCTTTGATAAAACCTGCCCTGAATGGCATTGACAGTAAGATCCCTGTGGTTCCTGAAACCTGGGGCTCTGGCACATACTAGTCCTGCTCCCATCTCCTCTTACCAGCCCTGGACATTAGCCAGGGATGGGATACAAGGCCTAGAGGAAACACTGTTAACAGCTAGGATGCCCAGGAAGGAGGTGCCCCAGAGGAGAGGTAAGGTGGGTCCCCAGGGGACAATGCCCAGGCTTGGAAACCCCTGCCTACTTTTGCCCAAAATGTCAGCAGAGCCCTGGATTGGCTTGGGCCAGCTCAAGAGGCCCCAGTGTCCTCTTTTCATGCTGATGAAGCCTTTTACATTGAAAAGACAAAAGAGGGAAAGTGGGTCAGGGGTGTGCTGGAGGGGAGGACTGGAGGAGGAGTATGCCTCTTCTTTCCTCCTTTTAGTTTCCTTTGGAAGTGCACACACACACACATACACACCTAGGAGTTCTTTTTTCTGGTAGCCTAATATTTTAGGCCCTAGAAACACTTTATTTTTGTGGCAAATATTCCTCAAAGGCCCTTTAGAAAGCATGCCTTACAGATCAGCGAGAGAGGCAGCCATCTCTGTAGCGTGTACCCAACTAAACAGTCCTGGGAAGTCAACAGCAAGGGCAGAGACTCGGGGGTGGGTGCACGAGAGAGCAACAAGCTCAGGTGTGTAGAACACCTGTGGAAACCCAGGCCCACACTGCAGGGGATGTGGCAAACAGGCTGGGCCCCAGGCAGCATGGCCAGGTCCAGGACAGACCTGGGAAGCAGTGGTCATCATGCAAGCAGCCACAGTCCACATTTGGCCTCTTCACCACCCTCTTCGCCACCGAGAGTCAGTGCCTCTTCTTTCCTCACTTGCCCAGGCAAAGCTCACTATGGTGTGGAGATATGACATTTTGTCCAGGATAACTGTGGTATTAAAAGCCTACATAGGGAATTCCCCAGTGGCCCAGTGGTTGAAATGCCACACTTTCAGTGACAAGGGCCAGGATTCAATCCCTGATCAGGGAACTAAGATTCTGCAAGCAGCATGGCAAAAAAAAAAAAAAAAAAAATTAAATTAAATTTTAAAAGCCTCCATAATTCTCCTGAGAAGTCAGAAAGGCTAAGGGACTGAACTCTAAGCTCTAAGACCCTTGGAGGCAGTAAAGCCCTCAGCTCTGTCATCACTGCTGTTTTAGATTTTACACCTTATGTAAATCCAGGGGAACTGATTTAAAACAGATTAAGCCTTTTCCAGGTACAATAATCTATTTTGAAACCTAAAAATCTGCTGGTGAGGAAATTATTTTAAAGCAGAGGCTATTAACAAAGGAGAATAACGATTCCATTTATTGGTTATCACTTATTATTTTGACAAATTGTAGTAATGCCAGTCCTATTGATCAAGGTCACGAGATGCTACTGTTAGGTTAGAAACCACCTAAGAATATAGCTAATACCTTTGGAATAAATATAAAAATGATGTTACTGACCTATTGAAAAGCACAGGGCACTACACTTAATACCTAACGGAACTAACGGAAAAGTAAAAAAAGAACATATGTGTGTCAGATCAGATCAGTCGCTCAGTCGTGTCCGACTCTTCGCGACCCCATGAACCGCAGCACGCCAGGCCTCCCTGTCCATCACCAGCTCCCGGAGGTCACTCAGACTCGCATCCATCGAGTCAGTGATGCCATCCAGCCATCTCATCCTCTGTCGTCCCCTTCTCCTCCTGCCCTCAATCCCTCCCAGCATCAGACTCTTCTCCAATGAGTCAACTCTTCGCATGAGGTGGCCAAAATACTGGAGTTTCAGCTTTAGCATCATTCCTTCCAAAGAAATTCCAGGATTGATCTCCTTCAGAATGGACTGGTTGGATCTTCTTGCAGTATGTATATGTATATATACACATATATATACATGTATATATATATGTATATATATATACAAAGTATATATATGTCTGTGTGTATATAATACACATACATATATGTATAAGTATGAATCAAATATGCATGAATCATTTTTCTGTACATTTGAACCTAACACAACATTGCAAATTAACTATACTTCAATAAAAAGATAAATTCTTTGTTTTCTAAGAAGAGTGTAGTCAATATAATAAGGAGCCTTGGGAATGTTATTTTAGCAATAGGACACTTTTGAAATGAAATCTTGGGCAGAATTTAGTGACATACAACAGTTCAGAGTGTAGTGTCCGTGGAGAGGTCCTACAGCCCATCCTGCCAGCCCTCCCAACTCCCACCTGCAGAAAAGAGAAGAGAGAAGACATACATTTTACAGATGGGGCTGGATGAATTGAGCTAAATGAAATCATGCTTTCTCTGCTTACTTCATCCTATATTGGACCTCTGCCCTCTGAGCTCCTTGGCCCCGTACCCTCTGCACCACCCAGTTTGGCACTTAATGATGCACGGCAAGGACCTGTGTGTTCACATTTGCCTTCTGCAGGAAGCTCTCAGCTCCCAAGCAGATCGTCGTCATCCTGATGCAGAGACCATGTTTCTATGCGTCAGTAGTTCCCTCTGTGCCAGCCTGGTACTAGGCATGCACAAGCTGTTTGTTCCAGTTAGAGAAGGAGACTTAAAGTCACTGGAGGCCTAAAAGTTAGCAGGCAGGAAGATTTGATCCAACTCGGGATGCTAGTGACAGGCTTGAATGGGAGGTGGGGTGGCGGGGATACGGGCATCAGAGTCTCAGATAAGGAAACCTGACTGTCTTTCTTCTTTGTCTTCTCCCTTTTCCTTCTTCGGCACCCTCTTCAACATCATACGTCAGATGCATATGATCATTTCCACCTATTTCCCCAAGATGCAATCAGCATCACTTAATAATGGTGAACAATATGTTGAAAGTCCAGAGAAAATAATACATTATTGTCTAACAAATGTCATGTGAACTTGAGGGGTACATGGAAGCACTAATCTTCAAAATCACTATCTTTTAATTTGCAATTGTATTTGCTCATTCATCCATTGAGTCATTCACAAAACATTACATGAAGCAGTTTACAGTGTACACAGCAAATCTTCATTTGCACCTCCTGAATTCCAGGCTCTATTTTATTTTGGAATCTGAGCAGCTATGAACACTCATAGAACATTCCTTGGATTTCTACTGATTGGGAGATATAATGGAAAAATACACTTAAAAAGATATTTCAATTCCTATTTTCATAAAAATAAAATCAACCTGTAGAGGCACTGCTCTAAGGCCCAGAGAGAATAACTGAGATTGTGTGTTAGAGAAGTGAAGGCAACCTGACAATAAAGTACAGGGAGGGGAGCGTGATGTACCAGCATCTTGGATACAAACAACTAGTTCCTGGGGGAGCCCAGTTCTTCACTGGAGATGTAATTGTTGACTGAGTGTGAACTATGGTCTGTATGAGGTCAGAAAGTCCAAAGGTCACAATTAGTGAAACATAACAGCTTATCAGTCTTTCCTGGAACACATTACATAGTTTGGAAACAAAGTAAGTAGGTCTTGCTCTCATTTCAAGGCAGAGACAACATACTTCCAGCAAGCTTTTTGGGTCTTGGACTCGGAGGAAGCAACCCCTACAAATGTACTCTCCAAAGCAGGTAAAAGCATGCCCCACCCCGACTCCCATGCCCAAACTTCCAAACCAGCCCTACAACATGTCCAGTCCTAGGAGAAACTCATTCCTTCTGGAGGGGAGAAGGCTGGATATGTCAGAGGGTAGAAGTGGGCTTGTCACTAACTTTGAATAACATATCACCCCTCTGGTGAGCGAGTAGGAAGGAAAGAAGGAAAGAATATTCCAGAATCTGTGAGGTGAGGATGAGGGGTGTTCCATAATACACATGGGCACAGGAGCACCCTGATCTGAACCAAAGACACTGGCTCAGGACCTAGCCCAAACCCTCTGACACTGTAAGTATCTGGGTGCATTATGACACTTAGATCTGGTTTGCATTTTAGATTTATTCCCTATTTTACTATTCTTTCCCTGTCCTCAGCAGTCTGTTCCAAATCATTTTCTCTTTTAATTCATTGCCCTCATGTTCCATTTCTTCTTAATCTGTATTTATGAGCTGCCAAGTCCACGTGAGGCACTGCAAGAACCATCAATAATGTGTCTGTTCCCTGTCACTCTAAACAAAAAAATGGTTTCCCATGGTTTCCCAACCCTCTGCCCTTGCATTATTCCATGGCTTCAGTTGTAACTCCGTGAGGTAGTTTGGAAAACAGTTGGTATCAACCCACCTAGGATGAAAGTTTAATACTAAAAGGCAAGCATCCTGGGAACCCCCTTAGTCCAGGCAAAAGATGGTTGATTACTGTAAACCCGCCACAGTTTCTCTTAGCAACTTCCCTGGTGGCTTTTCAAGCTTCCCTGGTAGCTCAAATGGTAAAGAATCTCTCTGCAATGCAGGAGATCTGGGTTTGATTCCTGGGTTGGGAAGATCCCTGTAAAAGGGAATGGCAACCTGCTCCTATATTCTTGCCTGGAAAATCCCATGGACAGAGGAGCCTAGCTAGTGGGCTACAGTCCGTGGGGCCACAAAGAGTCAGACATGACTAAATGACTAATACTTCTGAAAGCTTCAAAAAACAAATGCAAGTGGAAATGGCACATTTCTACACAAGTCACTTAACACTTCCCGGATTGCCATCAGCCCCTCTCATGTGAAGATTCTACTTGGTTTCCTCTTTTTCCCACTGAGCCCCAATTCTTACAGTAACATAAACCTCTGTTCTATTCCATGTATCCCTCTTCCCTGCCATCCTTCCTTCCTTCAGCATTATCCCTTACCCTTGGGCGACCTCCTTTTCTTCCCCACCCTACTTCAGTAACAGGTGTTTGAGTAAGCTGTGAAGTCTTTACAAGAGATGTTGTGGTACATCTTCCTGGAAAGGCTGCATCTTTTAGTGAGAATTTAACCTGTGTGCTTGCACTGCTAGATCCCTCCACAAGCAGCAGAGAGCCTCCATCAGCCAGTTCCTCAGGATTTGCCTCATCCAGTAGCCCATTCTTTCCAAAGTGATTCATCTCCAGTTACTGATCCATGTAGGAATATGAAGGTTAAGAAATTCTGAGTTGACTTGGGTCACTCCAAGGCCATGTGCATTCCCCAGCTGCCTGCAGGGGTGGCTGGGGCTCTGTTGGGCCTGGATCATACATCCAGGCCCAATTTGTGTCCTGTCCAAATTCCTCCCCACCCTTATGCAGGTGTGCATCTCACAACAACATCCCACAATAGCCTAAATCACTCGATATAAGACTTACTTCCTGCTATGCAGGTCAGGAAGCAACAGTTAGAACTGGACATGGAACAACAGACTGGTTCCAAATAGGAAAAGGAGGACGTCAAGGCTGTATATTGTCACCCTGTTTATTTAACTTATATGCAGAGTACATCATGAGAAATGCTGGACTGGAAGAAACACAAGTTGGAATCAAGATTGCTGGGAGAAATATCAATAACCTCAGATATGCAGATGACACCACCCTTATGGCAGAAAGAGAAGAGGAACTAAAAAGCCTCTTGATGAAAGTGAAAGTGGAGAGTGAAAAGGTTGGCTTAAAGCTCAACATTCAGAAAATGAAGATCATGGCATCTAGTCCCTTCACTACATGGGAAATAGATGGGGAAACAGTGGAAACAGTGTCAGACTTTATTTTTCTGGGCTCCAAAATCACTGCAGATAGTGACTGCAGCCATGAAATTAAAAGATGCTTACTCCTTGAAAGGAAAGCTATGACCAACCTAGATAGCATATTCAAAAGCAGAGACATTACTTTGCCAACAAAGGTTTGCCTAGTCAAGGCTATGGTCTTTCCTGTGGTCATGTATGGATGTGAGAGCTGGACTGTGAAGAAAGCTGAGCGCCGAAGAATTGATGCTTTTGAACTGTGGTGTTGGAGAAGACTCTTGAGAGTCCCTTGGACTGCAAGGAGATCCAACCAGTCCATTCTGAAGGAGATCAGCCCTGGGATTTCTTTGGAAGGAATGATGCTAAAGCTGAAAACTCCAATATTTTGGCCACCTCATGTGAAGAGTTGACTCATTGGAGAAGACTCTGATGCTGGGAGGGATTGGGGGCAGGAGGAGAAGGGGACGCCAGAGGATGAGATGGCTGGATGGCATCACTGACTTGATGGATGTGAGTCTGAGTGACCTCCGGGAGTTGGTGATGGACAGGGAGGCCTGGCGTGCTGCGATTCATGGGGTCACAAAGAGTCGGACATGACTGAGCGACTGATCTGATCTAATCTGCTCCTGCTTTCAGAGAACCAAACCCATATTGTAGCCTCCAACATTGAGAACTTTACATTAAAAAGGGAAAAGTACAGTTTCTCCAGAGTAATCAGCAAAGTCTGTTTTCTTAGATAACCAGGATACTGAATCAGGATGAGAAATTGCAATCTGAAACACCACAGCACATGCTGCAAGGCAGAAACAACTGAGCAGATGACCTGAAGGAAACACAAAGTGAAAACACAACAGCAGCTTTAATCATCAAATAAGATATATAAGGTCAAATAATTGTAGTGGAAACTAATGACCATAAGCACTTATATAGCACTTAGTATGTACCCAGTGCCTTTCACAGCACTTTGTGTCTTAGCTCAGTTAAGTCTCATCACAATAGCGTGAGTTAGGTCCTTCCGTTTTTCTCATTTTGTGGTGAGGAAACTGAGGCACACGTAGATGGGATAAGTGCTCAAAGCTGAACAACCAAAGTGTAGGAAGACCTAGGATTTTAACTAAACAGCTGGCCCCAAAGACTCCCCCAATCTCTTATTCCATATGATGTGAATATAATACAGGTACTCCATGTATTTATTATCAAACTAGAGAAGAGGGCGAATGGGAGTGAGAAATCGGGTGGTAAGAAACCTGAAGACACATAGGACTCAAAGGGACGGGTCAGATGTGACATGAGAACAGTCCATCACAGCAGAGATCTTGATTCTATAGCAGGATTCTGGCCTCACTTCCATCTTTTGCTTATATCACAGGAGGCTAATTCAGGGTTGATCTGCCTAGGTCTGCATGTGAAGGCAGATAAATGAAGGTACCTGGACAGAGAAATGCAGGAATAAAGACAAATCTTGATAGAAATAAGAAGTAAACTTGACTGAGTGGAAGGGAAACAAGTGATAAGGTTAATACTCTCATCCCATGGCAATAAACATCGCCCTCTAGAATCAATAGACCACATAAATATTTTGATGGCTCTCCTTTCTCCCTGGATTAGGAAATCCTCTGTATTAAACTGAAACACAGCCAGGCCCATTTTCAAACTTGTGGATATTATTTAGGTACCTTTCTATCCCTATCTTGATCCCACCATAAAAATGCAATTCCTTTAATTCCCAGCAAATAGGATAGATAATGGAGAAGGCAATGGCACCCCACTCCAGGACTGTTTCCTGGAAAATCCCATGGATGGCAGAGCCTGGTAGGCTGCAGTCCATGGGGTCACTAAGAGTCGGACATGGCTGAGAGACTTCACTTTCACTTTTCCTTTCATGCATTGAAGAAGGAAATGGCAACCCACTCCAGTGTTCTTGTCTGGAGAATCCCAGGGATGGGGGAGCCTGGTTGGCTTCCGTCTATGGGGTCGCAAAGAGTTGGACACCACTGAAGCGACTCAGCAGCAGCAGCAGGATAGATAAAGAACACACTATGAGTAATTTTGGCTTCAGCACATAACACAAATAATAGATATGAAATTTTTTCTTTTCCTTTTATCCAACCAGGATGCTGCAGAGAAACTAGACAAACCAATGAATCAGCACATCAATCCAAGGGTACAGGGGTGAGCCTTGGATTCCTTCCCTCATACTCAGGAAGCCCAAGTCGCCTATTTTCCTTTGTGAATTGTTGGCTCACCCATGTGTTACTGCTGAACTGAGATAACCCAGGTCACTTCTGCTTCTTGAAGATGAAATTTTAAACCACATCCTACCTTCTGCTTCTTGGTAGCCGAAAATAGAAAAAGTTGAAGATAAATAAATTTAAAAAAAATCCTATGTTGCAGATTATTCATATCCCAAGTCTTTAGTCAAACAGGATCCTCTGTTTCTCTGAGCTCTGTGTACTATTCAGATGGATGTAGAAGTTGAACCCCAGGATAGATACGTAGAAAGGAAAACAGCAATTTTCCCTTTCACGTGGAAATCCTAGGTACGACAGAACACTATGGAGAAATGAACAGCTTTAATAACTTGGGGTGATGGCTCCCTCTACTTCAGTCAGTGTAATGTAGTCATGGTGCAGCATAAATCAGACTGTCTAATGCACACTGTCTCTTGAAGGCTCAGGGAAGCCTCTTACTCACTTAGAACAAATCAGCATGGTTTATTTCCAAGACAGATTCAGCACTTCCCCACAAGCTTTAATCACCTCCTGGTACCTTAGAACATTCAATGCACACACCCTCAGAGGTAAGGGAACATTGCGGATGGACTATGCTTTTGTGTGTGATGCTTCCATCCTGAATACATAAAAATACCATTTTTTAAAACATTAGTCATTGTTTTTAAGACCATATCTCAGGCATTTGTGCAAATACAGGGATACATGACCCACCCAGAATGTGTAATCAGTATAAAGTCCCCCCACCCCCGCCCCCCAACACACATAGAGTTTTGGAACAAAGTAGTTCCAAACTCAATAACTATTTGCAATCACTTATTAAAAAGCTCAACTGATATCCTGTTTCTTTCCTTTTCTTCCAATAGCCTTCCTCTTTCCTGTCTTCTTGCCCATCCTTTTCATATGATTTAAGTCAAGAAGAATGTAATCATATCTACATTAGGCACTAGCACTCACTCTTTTTCAGAACTGTTTCACACGGAATGACCTCATCACAAGTTAATCCTCCATTGCTGCTAAAATAAATCTCTATTGAATGAGGACATTTGTTTTCCTCCCTTCAAAAAGCGTTTAAAAAATTTTTAAAGTAAACTCGGGAAGGAAATGTCTCAGATGCATCTGGGTTCCCAGAGAACAGCATCAAAATGCTGCATGCTTAATAAGTCATGTTTGGAGATGGTTATCTAATAGGACGTCTGCATCTCTTTCTTTTCCCTGCCACTTCCTGTTGTGAGGGATTTTTCCTCTCCTACGGGGAGTGACTCTTTCTGATTGGAACACACTGGCTAACTTGGGGCCCTCTGTTCCACTTGGTGGAATCTCATTGGCTATCCTGAAGCCCAGGTGTCGGTTTGGGAATGATCCTCCTACAGAAGGCATCTGGCCCTGGGACCTTGGCAAGCCGACTGTGACAGGTTCCTCCAACAACTTCAGTGGCAGGCTGAACTTCCAGGTGATTACATAATCCTGCTTTCTGGCCTGCTCATGTGTTTGGATTGAATCCATTTCCCTGGAAGAGGGCTAAACCAAACAGGGCTGTCCACTCACTGACTACAGCTCAGTGTCTATGGGCTGAGGTCCCCTCTGAAATTATGAAATATCCCCTTATCTATCCCAGGCCACTCAGACCCAGGGTTCTCACAAGACATGCATTTGGAGATAAGAGATCTTCCACTTGCCTGAAATGAGGCTGGAATTTCACTTTTCATTGTAAATCACTGTTGAATTCGAGAGCTCTGCTTGAAAAGCAGGAGATAATGCTAACATTGGCTAGAATATATTCCTTTTTTGCAATATTGGGAATGCCCATGTAATACACATTCAACTACATGTGTACACCAGATGAAGATATGGATTATGCAGAGATAAACTTAATGTATTTACGTTTTACAAAGACACAACACCATGTCCTGGAGAAATAATTAGAAGACTGCTTTTTGATGAAGCTTAATGCTCGATAAAGGACAGAAATGGCATGCACCTAACAGAAGGAGAATATATTAAGAAGAGGTGGCAAGAATACACAGAAGAACTGTACAAAAAAGATCTTCATGACCAAGATAATCACGATGGTGTGACCACTCACTTAGAGCCAGACATCCTGGAATGTGAAGTCAAGTGGGCCTTAGAAAGCATCACTACGAACAAAGCTAGTGGAGGTGATGGAATTCCAGTGGAGCTATTTCAAATCCTGAAGATGATGCTGTGAAAGTGCTGCACTCAATGTGCCAGCAAATTTGGAAAACTCAGCAGTGGCCACAGGACTGGAAACGTCAGTTTTCATTCCAATCCCAAAGAAAGACAATGCCAAAGAATGCTCAAACTACCGCCCAATTGCACTCATCTCACATGCGAGTAAAGTACTGCTTAAAATTCTCCAAGCCAGGCTTAGCAATACGTGAAGCATGAACTTCCAGACATTCAAGCTGGTTTTAGAAAAGGCAGAGGAACCAGAGATCAAATTGCCAACATCTGCTAGATCATACTAAAAGGAAGAGAGTTCCAGAAAAACATCTATTTCTGCTTTATTGACTATGCCAAATCCTTTAACTGTGTGGATCACAATAAATTGTGGAAAATTCTGAAAGAGATGGGAATGCCAGACCACCTGACCTGTCTCTTCTCTTAAGAAACCTATATGCAGGTCAGGAAGCAACAGTTAGAACTGGACATGGAACAATAGACTGGTTCCAAATAGGAAAAGGAGTATGTCAAGGCTGTATATTGTCACCCTGATTATTTAACTCATATGCAGAGTACATCATGAGAAACGCTGGGCTGGAAGAAGCACAAGCTGGAATCAAAATTGCCGGGAGAAATATCAATAACCTCAGATATGCAGATGACACCACCCTTATGGCAGAAAGTTAAGAACTAAAAAGCCTCTTGATGAAAGTGAAAGAGAAGAGTTGGCTTAAAGCTCAACATTCAGAAAACGAAGATCATGGCATCTGGTCCCATGACTTCATGGGAAATAGATGGGGAAACAGTGGAAACAGTGTCAGACTTTATTTTTCTGGGCTCCAAAATCACTGCAGATGATGACTGTAGCCATGAAACTAAAAGACACTTGCTTCTTGGAAGGAAAGTTATGACCAACTTCGATAGCATATTGAAAAGCAGAGACATTACTTTGCCAACAAAGGTCCGTCTAGTCAAGGCTATGGTTTTTCCAGTGGTCTTGTATGGATGTGAGAGTTGGGCTGTGAAGAAAGCTGAGTGCCGAAGAATTGATGCTTTTGAACTGTGGTGTTGGAGAAGACTCTTGAGAGTCCCTTGGACTGCAAGGAGATCCAACCAATCCATTCTAAATGAGATCAGTCCTGGGTATTCATTGGAAGGAATGATGATAAAGCTGAAACTCCAATACTTTGGCCACCCCATGCGAAGAGTTGACTGATTGGAAAAGACTCTGATGCTGTGAGGGATTGGGGGCAGGAGGAGAAGGGGACGACAGAGGATGAGATGGTTGGATGGTATCACCAACTCGATGAACATGAGTCTGGGTGAACTCCGGGAGGTGGTGATGCACAGGGAGGCCTGGCGTGCTGTGATTCATGGGGTCGCAAAGAGTCGGACACGACTGAGCGACTGAAATGAACTGAACCGAATGCTGCTATTATGTAAATTTAGGTTACCTACTACTGAAAAAACACAAATCCACAGCAGGTAGTGGTTTAATTTCATGATAGAATGATAAACTGCTGAAAGGGATATTGTAGACCTGTGGGATTTTTTGTTCTGTTTTTTTTTTTTTTTGGGGGGGGGGGCGTGTTGGCCACTCCTCGAGGCGTATGGGATCTGAGTTCCACAACCAGGGATGAAATCTGCACCCCTGCAGTGGAAGCATAGAGTCTTAACCACTAAACCACTACAGCAGTTCAACCAGTGGTTTTTAAAGAGTGGTCCTTTGAACACAGCATCAGTGTCACCTGGGAGCCTATTAGGAATGCAAATTTTCAGATCCAACCTCACAGACTTAATCAGAAACTCTATGAATTGGACTCAACAATGTCTCAACAAACCGCTTCCCCTCCCTTGCCACAAATCTGTTAATCTGGGATTAACAGATACACACTACTGTATATGAAAGAGATAAATAAGAAGGACCTATTGTATAGCACAGGGAACTACAGTCAATATCTTATAATAACCTACAATGGAAAAGAATCTGAAAAAGAATATATATATATGAGAGAAATGAAGTTTCTCAGTCGTGTGCAACTTTTTGAGATCCCATGGACTGTAGTCCTATGAGGCTCCTCCATCCGTGGAATTTTCCAGGCAAGAGTACTGGAGTGGGTTCCTTCTCCAGGGGATCTTCCCAACCTGGGGATCAAACCCAGGTCTCCTGCACTGCAGGCAGATGCTTTACCCTCTGAGCCACCAGGGAGGCCCATGTATATATATATCTTTCGTTGCATATATATCTGTATCATTTTGCTGTACATCTGAATCATTGTAAATCAACTATATTTCAATAAAAAATAATTGAAAAGTAACCCCCAAGTGATTCTGTTGCAAGAAAAGTTTGATAACTACATTCTAGGTGAAGCTAGAACTTGATATGGTCTAACTGAGGAAGTGTGAGGCTTACTCTAGAGCAGAGGTCCCCAGTCCCCAGTACAAGGGGACTGGTACTGGTCCATGGCCTGTTATGCACCGGGCCACACATCAAGAGGTAAGTGGCAGGCAGGCAGGCGAGTGAGCTAAGCTTCTGTATTTACAGCCACTCCCAAATGCTTGCATTTCTGCCAGAGCTCCACCCCTTGTCAGATGTTGGAGGTATAACAAATATAATGGGGCTTCCCAGGTGGCTAGTGGGAAAGAACCTGCCTGTCAATGCAGGAGACAAAAGAGATGTGGGCTCAATCCCTAGGTCAAGATCTCCTGGAGGAGAGCATGGCAACCCACTCCAGTATTCACTTGTGGAGAATCCCATGGACAGAGGAGCTTGGCCTCTTGGGTCGCAGAATCGGACATGACTAAATTGACTTAGTACGCAAGAAACAAATGTAATGCACTTGAATCATCCTGAATCATCCTGAAACTGTCTCCCCCGACTTGTCCCCAGTCTGTGGAAAAACTGTCTTCCATGAAACTGGTCCCTGGTGCCAAAAAGGTTGGGGACTGCTGCTCTAGAGAGTTACACATGCTCTCTGAATCATCACTCCATCATGATCCACTCCTGCTTCAGCTACATCTAATCCACGCTCTTCCTACTTTCTCATAAAAGGTGCTTCTAGTAGTAGCTGTCTAATTCCATGCTCCCACACAATTATACCCACCTTCCTCATACACATAGTAGTAATTAGCTGTAACATGTGCAGCTCTGCAGACATCCAGAGGTATCAACTCACCAAGAAATTCTACTCAAAATTCCTCCATGGGACAGACATTAAAGTCCCCATTTTATAGATGGTGGTAATCGAAGTTGCCAGTGATCTTTCAATTAAGACTATAAAAATAGATCTGGGTTTACCCTTTGTTCTAACGAATGGCATGTTTCCATTCTCATGGTCCAGTCAACCCTGAGATCTGAACTCCTAAGACATTCTCTAAGCCTCACTCAGCCTTGACCAGGTAAGAGACTGGGATAGGGATACACTGTTATCTATTCAAGATGTCTCCAGACAACTAATTAAAAAATTCATAGATACAATCATCTTACAGAACAGAATTTGGGATGATGCCTACTGTTGCTGAGGTCATGGTTAAATAGGCATCTTCACACAATGCCAACAGGAGTTGTAAACTGGTACAACCTTTCTGGGAAAAAGTTTGACATATCATTTGATTTAGTAATTACACTTCTTGGAACTGACCAAAAGGAAATTTCCCAGAGATGGAAAAAATGATTAGTATATAAGAAATTTCTCTCTAACCATATTTTTTTAAATGAAAAAAGGGGAAACAATCTACATTTCAAATAATACAAGGTTAAATAAGCTAGTTCTTCTACAAGATGGACTATAAAGCAGTCAATTATAAATTGATTTTTGAGCACAATTTATTAAAAAATAATCACAAGATAAAGTTTAGTGAAAACACAGGATGCAAAATTTTATAAACAGTGAGATCCTATTTTTTCTTAATTGGAAGTTAACACATAGTACCTATGTTCATGGGAACACACAGAGATAGACACTGAAAACAACTGGATAGAAATGACTGATGTATTAGGAATGGTTACAGGATTTTATTGGGCTGCCCTGGTGGCTCAGATAATAAGAATCTGCTGCAATGCAGGAGACCCGGGTTCAATCTCTGGGTCAGGAATATCCCCTGGTGAAGGGAATGGCTACCTACTCCAGTACTCCTGACTGGAGAATCCCATGAACAGAGGAGCCCAGCAGGCTACAGTCCATGGGATCACAAAGAGTCGGACATGACTGAGTAACTAAGCACACACAGTATTTTATTATATCAAACTGGGAAAAGATCCATACACATATGCTTGATTATCCAAAATCACTTAATAAATAGACATCAAGGTCAAGTTTGTCTGGATCAAAGCTCATGCATTGCAGACTCTATTGTCTACTACTTTTCATAGCTTAAGTGGTCTGACTTATCTTGGTTAGAGTTAGGAATGCCAACTAGGGTTTCTTACTTTTCTTTCTGTTTTACTGAAAGGAACGTACAAAGTAACATTTTGTCATAGGTCATAGACCACCTCCATCTAGATTTCCTCCAAGTATTCCAAGAAAAACTGAGAATAAAAATTAAAATCATTGAATGCATAATACATTTTAGGCTTATATTAATCATTTTATATGTTATTTCTTTTTACAACAAGTTCAATATGCTCTAAAGTTCTATATACTACGTGTGTGTGTATATATATGTATATTATAATGTTTTATATACTGTAACATTCTAGGTACTAATCACCTTATTTTGCAAATGAGAAAACTGAGACTGAGAGGGTTGAAGAATCTGCCCAGTACATGCAGGTAGAAAGTACCAACTCCAGAATTCAAACTATCTGTTGGACTACAGAAAAATCTATGCTGCTCTGAATTTCTCCATTCTGAAATATTTCTAGAGAAAAAGATTCCTCCAACTCCTCCCACTTCTTATGCTGGCATCAAGTTTCTGTGTTTTGGCATAAATAAGATTTTGGCATAGTGCTAATCATTAAAAAAGAAAAAGTAAGAGCCAGGGATTAAGCATGAGCCGATATTAGAGATAATAGGTAGATCTGGTATTTTATCCTTAGCATCTTCAGCACAGAGATCATTAAGAGCCTATATCTTCAGTAGTAAAAGTTCACTCAGCTACAATGAACTCAGACCCTTAGTAGGGCATCATTAAATACTTAAAAGTTAATGATCAATTGAAGCCAAACATTCTCTATGTTTGTAAAAACCTGTGTCTCAGAACAACCCAGTAAGCTGCCAACACAAGTGCCATGTGACCGGCTGGCCAATAATATTCTCACTGAATCCCCCATCACTTCCTTCCCTTCTGCTTCTAATTCCTGACCAGTTCCTGAACACCTGTGTACTTGACCCGAGGGCTTAGCTTCTTGACCTCCCTCACTCTTGAACCCTGATGCTTTAAGTGGCTGATTTATCATCACCTTCACTTCCTCCCTGAGTAGTCTCTCACTTGTTATTGGATCACATTTAACGTGTCAACTTCAAGAAAAGAGGTACCAGATGATTCTTAAGGTCTGGTGCTCCCAGCGGGTTTTCCTCTAACTAATGAGAATCATGCATGTTCCTTTAGATGTAAAAAGAATACTAGCTAAGTTCATGCCCAGTTTGCCTTCTCTTAATTCTCAGGGTACGGGTATGAGCAGATTAACACTAATAAGATCATGTTAAGAGATAGGGGGTAAAGTCAGTTGGCACCTGATCCCATTTGAGACAGCAACACACATACATGCGTGCACATGTGTGTGCACATGCACACACATACATTACCTTCAGGAACAAGGCAGTGACCTAAGAGAATAGCAGAGTGGGGACAGTAAGGAATGGTGGAGACTGTGATGAGCAGCAAAGTTCAAAGCCAGCAAAAGATCTACAGCTTTTTAAGTACTTGGTGGACCAAACAAAAGAGGTGTGCAGCAAGTTCATGATCTCTGTATTGGACAATCCATCTTTTAGCCTGGTTTAATTGCACTTCTATCGAAAAGTTGATTTCAGATAAAGATAGAATAATGGAATTTGTCCTAGGGGTGTGTCCTGGCCCTAATCTCGCAGGCCACCTCTTATGCCACAGAAGTTCTCCTCATTTCCCTACATGAAGCAATGGGCTGGCACCAATTTCACCATCATATCAGTCATTATATTTTGCAAGAACAAGTGGTGAGTAAGAACAAGAACTGGAGAGCCAGGAGGCCTGGGTTTGAATCCTAGTCCACCATTTGCTAGCTAGGTAACCTTGAGGACTTTACTTAATCAGGCTCAGATCTGTAAAATGTAAAGACTAATGGCATCACCACTTCATAGAGCTGCTGTAATTACTTAGAACAATGTCTGGCACATAATAAAGACTCATCATCAGATAACAATCATCGCATGACCAACTGAAATGTCTCATGTCTGCTTTGGAGAAGATAACCTGAGGATGACATACTCAGTCATCTCTCAGTTTGGCAGGGAACACTGGAATGGAAAAATCTGGAACTAATTACATCTTCCTGGGAAAGACACTGATGTGGATGACAGAAGAGGGGGTACATGTTGTACACACAGACTCCATCTGAAGGGAAGGATGGGAAAAATCCTCAGAGGAGAGGTAGGTGGGGTTTGAAACTGGGTTTGTCCCAGTCTGAAATGTGGATGGTACAGGGAACGAGTTAGCCCACATCAACTTCCCTGTACTGTGAGGATGAGCTTTTTCTGGCACCTGCCTCTCCTCTAGCCTCTCTTGATTTTCTGTTTGTTTTTGTCCACACCCTGTGACATGTGGGAGCTTAGTTCCCCAACTAGGGATTGAACCTGCAACCCCTGCCTTGGAAGCTTGAGTCTTAACCACTGGACCACCAGGGAAGTCCCTCCCCTAGCCTCTCTTAACATTCTCTTAATTTGAAAACACGTTGCCATCAGCATCCAACTCATGCTTGTCTCTCCACAAACCACCCATACTAGAAAATCATCTTTTTCTCCATGACTCTAACAAAGATGCCAGATTTTCCCAAAGAAAGCAATTCGATTTTCTAAATTACAAGATAGTGTAATGATTGCTCATTTTATTTGCATTTAACCTTTATCTCCCATCAAGACTTTCCAGTCACTATAGTATAGCATTTTTCAAGTCATGGTTCATAACCTGTTGGTGGTTAAATCAGCTTAATGAGTCCAGACCAGTATTTTTTGTGAAAATAAAATAGAAAATGTTAAAATAGAATTAAAAGGAATAGAAAATAGACTGCAAGCATTGTACTATATCTATATCTATATCTATATATATACACACATACATCTATATCTGTCAATTGTGTCCTAATATAAAATGAATTTCTTACTGAAGGTCCATGATTGAAATGGTTTTACTGCTTTAATGCCCCATAGTTTGATGTGTTTGGGTGCTGGCTTAAGAGAACTCATGGTTCTTTACTTTCTTTCTCTCTCTCTTCCTCCCTCCCTCCCTTCCTTCTTCCATTCATCACAAATATATTGAGAGCCTACTGAAAGCCATAACAATATTTAGGCAAAGGGAGTTCCAGGCAAAGTGACCAGTGGAGCAGAGCCCTTGAGATGATAATCTGCTTGGTGTTGGGAAGAATGCCAGAAATCCAGTGTGATTTGGAGGCAGGAATGAGGGGACAAGTGGGTGGCAAATGAGATGGGGTGATGGACAAGATTAGGACTCTGGCTTGCACTTGAAGCAAGATGCAGACCCACTACTGTTTTTGGAGCAGAGGGCTGATCTGACCTCACCAACATTTCTAAAAGAACACTAGGGGAAAGACAAACTGGAGAGAAGTAAAGAGAGGACATGGGGACACCAGCTAGGACAACTTGTTATCCAGGGAGTAACATGGTGGGTGACTCTGGCCAGAAAGATAGCAGTGGAGGTGTTAGAATGTGCTTGAATGTAGATTTGACACACTGATGAGGTAAATATGAGTGTGAAAGAAATTTTAAAAGGTAAGAATAAATCCAAGGATTGTGTCTGAGAAACCAAAAAGATGAAGTTGCCTTTCCTGAGAAGGGGAAACCTACAGGAGAAGTAGGTTTCATGAAGAAATGAAGAGTCATTCTGAACATGTTAAGGCTGGATGCCTATTAAGTATCTAATAGAAGATGCCCAGTAAGCCTCTGGGTATAGGAGCCTGGGATTCAGAAGAGAGATCTGGGATGGAGGTATAGATTTGGGAGTTGTCAGTATATAACTAGTATTTAAAGCCATGAGGCTGGATGAGATCACCAAGGAAGTACACATAAATAAAGAAGAAAAGATATTCAGACAGTGAGGTAATGTTCAAGCACTTTATAACCGTCTTCATGCCCACCAGATGGCCAAAGCCCCTTTATATGTATGTAGGGACTGTACAGAAATATCTGGACTGCAGCATCAGGGAAGCTGCCCTTCCTTCTTGCAATAAACAGTGATTGACTGCCTGCTGGTGCCAGGCATTGACAACCTTAAAGTGAAAAAGAGATACAAAAACATTCAGTCTTGAAGGAGAAGAGACTTGCTAATGAACATGAAACTCAAAGTGATGTGATTTCCACAGGCAGAAGAACTTTCATCAGGTTTCTCTCTGCTGCTTGAAAGCAAACTCAGCCAGGAGGCTGTGCACAGTCAACCCCACCCTCCACCCCTGTGGGCTGGGGCAGAAGCCCATCTCTGCAGGAGCCCCACCCCCATCCTCCAAGACCCTTTTGCTGCTTTCCTTCTCCAATGACCCGCCCTCAGCCCGCTCTGCCTTGCTTCCCAGAACTCCAAGACATTCTCCCAAGAAGCATCAGCTCAGCTGGATCTGGTGAACACGGTGATCTCCCCAACTTTCCATCCTGAGTATCCTTCTTTCAAAACTTTTAGGGAAAAGCATTGTGATTGGCCATGGGTGAAAAAGGATCCTGACAGCTACAGCAAACCACAAAGCCAAACAAGAATAGCAACAGCCCCATAAGCAGGCATAACTGGTCAAGCCTCATTTTAGTGAATTATCCTATGTCTTTAAATATCATTGCCTAAGGCATTGTTTTTGTTTACAGTGGCCCCTCCTAGTTATCTAGAAGGAAAAATTGCTCTTTCTGCCAAGCCCTGGAGCAAAAGATTCACCTATTTTGATAAGCAGTTTTCTGTATGTTTTCTCGTATTTCAGAGTGTTCGTTCATAGAAATGCTATAGTGCGTGTATGGTGTGTGTGAGGGTATATTGCGTTGGCCAAAAAGTTTGTTTGGGGTTTTCTGCACGATCCTTTGGAAAAACACGAATGAACTTTTTGGCGAACCCAATAATGTGCTGCATGAGTAGTATGTGTTGTATATGAATGTGTGTGAGTATGTGAGCAGTATGTGTGTGAATGTGTGTGAGTGCTGCCAGTACTGTGAATGTCTGTGAGTGATATATATGTGTGAATCTGTGTGTGAATGCATGTGAGTGTAGGTCTGAGTGTGTGAGTGATGTTTGCTGTATGTATGTGTGTGTGAGTGGTATGTATTTTAGTGTGTGAGGGACTGCTGCATGTGTGAGTGAGTGTGAGTCTGTGTGTGTTTCTACCTCTCTAAATCTGTATCACACCTGTGCTGGGACTCATGCAGAGAAGCTGTAATAAAGCCAAGATCCACTTGGCAAGAACTTCCTCCTTGCCTGGAAGATAAAATGGGGCTGCAAGTCAGGTGAGGCCATGAATCACTATTTAGATCCTAGAGATCAACATTCCACTAAGAGCCCAAATAAACAGTGTGAGCTAAGTTGGGGCCTCAAAAAGCGTTTGAATGGCTTAGTTTTCCTTCCTGATGAGGTGATATGTTTGCCAATCGAGGTTGCATGAAGTTACGTGTCTCAGAAAACAGCTGCCCCATTCTGCTGCCAGGGGAGCTGCTGCTGTCCTTCGCCCCTTCCAGATAACACAGGCATCTCCCACTGTACTGGGAACACAAAGCCACATGTCTCCAGGAAGGAGGGGGAGAGTGCTGTGGGATCCAGGCAGTTGTCAGAGGCTGCAGGGCAAATACTGTCTGAAAATTCTGGCCTTCTAAATAGCTTGGAGAAAACTTTACTATAACTGTCCCTGTTGTACACTCCAAGAGAGGGCTCCTGGGTTCCATTTGAAAAAAAGGGGTGAAAACACCTGGACACTACTTTAGAATGTGCAGAGGACTTTTACATGGGTCATTCTCTTTGTTCCTCTTAACCCTGAAAATGAAACTGAAGCTCAGAAAACTTAGTTTTACAGAAGCAATCTCAGAAATGACCCTAAAGCCTTTAATTTTCTTAATATTTATCATAAAAGTAATGCATGCTTATGATGGTATTTTTTTCCAAACTGTACAGAAGAGTATAAGGCAAAAAGTAGAAAAAAAATTGTTCATTCCTAGTATAATAAGGGGAGAACAAATCTGATTCCATATTCAATCTATTTCTTTGACTTGACCTCTCTATTCTTTTGCTTTTGCTTCCAGTTAAGAATGTTGCCTACAGGCTGAAATGTACACAATAGTCCATTCTCAAGGCTTCAATCTTTAAAGGCATAACACTTTCCCATTTATATACAGATAAAAAGTTGCAGAACAGAGAACAACATTTGTCTTGTTGGAGGGTTACAGGATCATAGTGACATGACCTACGTGGACAGCTGCACGTAGAACGAACGAACGATTCCTATACCAAGAAGTATGCAAGAACAAAACATGCCACTCCCTCACCTGGCCTTTAAAGGTGCTTTGCTGAAAGCCTTCAGGGAGTTTGAGCTTTTTGGAGGAAGAGCCCCTGTCTCCTTGCATGGCCCTGTAGTAAAACCTCTCTCTGCTCCAAACTCAGGTGTTTCAGTGTTGTCTGGCCTCACTGTGTGTTAGGCACACAAAGCTGAGATCAATCAGTCCTCGAAGATAATTATCTACTGGTAACTATGTCTTGCATTCCCAAAATATATATAAATATGATTGTTTTACACATATACATATGAATAGAAAACATTTTCATTTGACAATGTATCTGTATATCAATGTATGTGCATGCTAAGTCTCTTCAGTCATGTCCAACTCTCTGGGACCCTATGGACTCTGTCCATGGGATTCTTTGGGCAAGAATACTGGAGTGGTTTTCTGTCCCCTCCTCCAGGGTATCTTCCTGACCCAAGGATAGAACCCGTGTCTCTTATGTCTCCTGCACTGGCAGGTGGATTCTTTACCACTAGCGTTACCTGGGAAGCCCATGTATACCATCCATTAATAATAGAATTGTTTGAGTCAGTGTACCCTGGTTTATGTAATCAGTTCCTTGCTGATGAATGTTGAGATGATTTCAAACCCAAGTACCTTGCTGTACATAGCAGGTCCTCTTGCTAAAAATCTATATTGCTCTAGTCAGAGAATGAGTTTTCCAGGCAAGCCTCAGGCAAAATTAAAGTTATTTATATGTGTAGGTATTTATTTATACAACATCTAGTGTCAAATAAGGCCTAAGACCTTCATACTCAGACCTCTTCTTCCTGAACGCTGTTCTCATTGGCTTGACTCTGGACTCTTTTTCCATTCCCCTGTCAGATCTTTCGGAGAAGGCGATGGTACTCCACTTCAGTAGTCTTGCCTGGAAAACCCCGTGGATGGAGGAGCCTGGTGGGCTGTAGTCCATGGGATCGCAAAGAATCGGACACGACTGAGCGACTTCACTTTCACTTTTCACTTTCATGCATTGGAGAAGGAAATGGCAACCCACTCCAGTGTTCTTGCCTGGAGAATCCCAGAGACGGGGGAGCCTGGTGGGCTTCTGTCTATGGGGTCGCACAGAGTCAAACATGACTGAAGCAACTTAGCAGCAGCAGCAGTAGTCAGATCCTTGAATTGCTAGCACAGAACTGGGAGTTTCTTGACTCCATGTGGACCTTGGGGTTTGCATTCTCAGAACACTGGGAACTAGTCATTAGAACACCACCACCAATAAAATATCACCAAGATCAAACTGCTCACTGAATTTCTCAGTTTCATTGAACTGATATCATGCATATACAAATATGGGGATATATAAATTAAAATCCATTTACCTTTATAAAGGCATCTTTGGTTTTTCTTTATAATATGTTTTGTGCCCCATGACCTTTGATAAAAGGGAAACATTTGTTTATTTGTGCTTGTTTGAAATGAGTATAAAGTTTGTGCTCAGGTTTTGAGGAAAACTGGTTTTTATTTTTCTATTTTGTCTGAAATACAAACATGTAGAGATTTTAAATTTTAGTTTTATAAACATACTGAGCTTCACCAAGGGCTTAATGGTGATTCACTGGAGTCAAGTCTTGTTCTCAGCTTCGGTTCAGGCCCCAGCAGACAAAATACAGAATATCTCTGAAGCAGAAAGCAGCTGGATTGGTCCTGTAAAAATACAGTTCCAATACCATCTGTAACCCATGGGCAGTGGGGCCCTGAATTTTCTTTTTGAGGAAGTTTCAATAGTTCACAGTGCTTATAAGATAAACAGTCATTGCTACCATAATTTTAAGTAGATTATATCTCAACAAAGCTGAAGCAGAATCCACAGGAAGCCCAGAAATACTTCTTTAAAATGTATTTAATGTTGCACTTTCCCTCATAGATTCGTGTACAAGATGTGTGTATAGTTCCCTTCGCTGTCTTTACAAAAGAAAAAGGAAGAAGGTACTCTAATCAGCTGTGTAATAGAGATGATAGGATCCTGGACTTAGGAATTTTGTTACAATTTTTAAAAAACAGTAACACATACCTTCAGAGAAGGCAATGGCACCCCACTCCAGTACTCTTGCTTGGAAAATCCCATGGGTGGAGGAGCCTGGTAGACTGCAGTCCATGGGGTCGCTAAGAGTCGGACTCGACTGAGCAACTTCACTTTCACTTTTCACTTTCCTGCATTGGAGAAGGAAATGGCAACCCACTCCAGTGTTCTTGCCTGGAGAATCCCAGGGACAGGGGAGCCTGGTGGGCTGCCGTCTATGGGGTCACACAGAGTCAAACACATCTGAAGCGACTTAGCAGCGGCAGCAGCATATACCTTGGGACCAATGGTATTGACACTGAGTAGGACCCTGTGGGGCTTCCTTGGTGGCTCAGAGGTTAAAGCGTCTGCCTCCATTGTGGGAGACCCAGGTTCGATCCCTCGGTCAGGAAGATCCCCTGGAGAAGGAAATGGTAACCCACTCAAGTATTCTTGCCTGGAGAATCTCATGGATGGAGAAGCCTGGTAGGCTACAGTCCACGGGGTCGCAAAGAGTCGGACATGACTGAGCGACTTCACTATTCACTAGGACTCTATGGGGCTCCTGGGCACAAAAGCCTTTCTATGTCCCCTGTTTTTTATTTGCAGAAAATAAGCTTCATTCAGCTTCCATGACCTTCCCTGACTGTCAAAGTGTAGGTTCAAACAGTTGCTCTGTGGTTGATATTGCTTTCATCTTATATTGTTTTGCTTTATTTTAATGAATGTTTTTGTGGGGCATGAACACTCCAGTTCACCAGTGGCCTCCATTTTATCAGTCTTATTTGCTGTTTTTTTTTTTTTTTAAACCATTACCAGCCTGGCCCTTGATGGCATTTAAGTTGGCAAAGCTGGGAACCAAAGAGGTAGGCAGAGTGTGGGTCACAGAGGTCATGGTGGGCCATGTGCTTCACTTAAACTTGAACCAAGAACTTGGTGGAGCTCAAATTTCACCCTGAGTGAGGCCTCTGAAGTACCCCACGAAGGTTTCAAGGCAGAGGATAGACCTGGTCAGATTTTCTTTGCAGATCAGGGGTAACAAAATCTTTTTCATAAAGGGCCAGGAAGTAAATATTTTAGACTTGTGGGTCATACAGTTTCTGTTACAAGTACATAGCTCTGTGGTTGCACACATGAAAGTGGCCACAGACAATATGTACATGAATGACCATGGGCATGTTATACAGCAAGACTTTATACGTGAACATTGAAACTTGAATTGCATAGAATTTTCACATCATAAAACACTATTCTTCTTTCAATGTTTTTAACCATTAAAAAATGTACAAGCCATTTTAGCTCATGAGTTATCCAAAATTAGATGAGCCAAACATGACCAGGAATTAGTTTACCAGCCCCTATTTTAGATGGATCATTGTGGGAGAGTGATGAAGATGAAGGCAAGATGACAGGACTAAAAGCAGAAGCACCACTTAAGTGGCCATTGCAATGCCCAGGTGAGAGGTGACCAAAAAAAGATGCTTCTGAGCCTGGCATGGAAAAGGGGCAGAGAATCAGATTGGAGGAACTGTGATCATGGAAGTGGGAGAGACGGTAGACAGATGAGTCAAGGATGACCTGCAGGTTTCCAGCATGGATGAGTGAATGAGATGTTGCTATGAACTGAGAGAAACCAAAGTTGGGTTCAGGAATGCAAACGTAAAGTTCTCCTTCAGACATGCAGTCACCTTGAGAACTTACAGGGTATGTGGTTGGAGTAAGCCCCCGGCAGTGACTGGAACTGTTATAAAGAATACACGTGGCTTATATCATCACAGACTATGGGGATAGAGAGCCAGGAAGGAGGAATCCTGTTGATCTTTCCACTTCAAGAGAAATTCAGAATTAAATCATCCCAGACCAATGAGAATTCTTCCTTCTTTTCCAGTAGTCACATACAGATGTGAGAGTTGGACCATAAAGAAGGCTGAGTGCTGAAGAATTGATGCTTTCTAATTGTGGTGCTGGAGATGACTTTTCAGAGTGCTTTGGACTGCAAGGAGATCAAACCAGTCAATCCTTAATGAAATCAACCCTGAATATTCATTGGAAGGACCGATGCTTAAGCTGAAGCTCCAATACTTTGGCCATATGAGGCAAAGAGCCAATTCACTGGAAAAGACCCTGATTCTGGGAAAGATTGAGGGCAGGAGGAGAGGGGGGCATTAGAGGATGAGATGGTTGGATGGCATCACTGACTCAACAGTGATGTTGAGTGATAAACAACGACTGAACAACAGTAAGAGCAGGCAGTATACACTACATCCTCTATGCAAAACATGCAAATTCCTCTCATTCTGCTGCGCACTGACAAATAAACCCTGTGGATGAACACTGTAAAGCTGTTAAGTTCACTCATCTTCATAAAAATTGCTGCATGACAAATTTGCTCCTCTGAAAGTTGCCAATAGTAATTGGGAGAAAGAAAACTGTTGAAGATCTTTTTATTTTATTTTCTTTTTTAACTTTACAATATTGTATTGGTTTTGCCATAGTATATGGTCTTATCAGTTCAGTTCAGTTCAGTCTCTCAGTCGTGTCCAGCTCTTTGCGACCACATGAATTGCAGCATGCCAGGCTTCCATGTCCATCACCAACTCCTAGAGTTTACTCAAACTCATGTCCATTGAGTCGGTGATGCCATCCAGCCATCTCATCCTCTGTTGTCCCCTTCTCCTCCTGCCCCCAATCCCTCCCAGCAGCAGAGTCTTTTCCAATGAGTCAACTCTTCACATGAGGTGGCCAAAGTACTGGAGTTTCAGCTTTAGCATTAGTCCTTCCAATGAGCACCCAGGGCTGATCTCCTTCAGAATGGACTGGTTGGATCTCCTTGAGGTCCAAGGGACTCTCAGGCGTTTTCTCCAATACCACAGTTCAAAGCATCAATTCTTTGGTGCTCAGCTTTCTTCACAGTCCAACTCTCACATCCATACATGACTACTGGAAAAACCATAGCCTTGACTAGATGGACCTTTGTTGGCAAAGTAATGTCTCTGCTTTTCAATATGCTATTTAGGTTGGTCATAACATTCCTTCCAAGGAGTAAGTATCTTTTAATTTCATGGCTGCAATCACCATCTGCAGTGATTTTGGAGCCCAATAAAATAAAGTCTGTTTCCACTGTTTTCCCATCTATTTCCCATGAAGTGATGGGACCAGATGCCATGATCTTCGTTTTCTGAATGTTGAGCTTTAAGCCAACTTTTTCACTCTCCTCTTTCATTTTCATCAAGAGGCTTTTTAGTTCCTCTTCACTTTCTGCCATAAGGGTGGTGTCATCTGCATATCTGAGGTTATTGATATTTCTCCAGGCAATCTTGATTCCAGCTTGTGCTTCTTCCAGTCCAGCGTTTCTCATGATGTACTCGGCATATAAGTTAAATAAGCAGGGTGACAATATACAGCCTTGACGTACTCCTTTTCCTATTTGGAACCAGTCTGTTGTTCCACGTCCAGTTCTAACTGTTGCTTCCTAACCTGCATATAGGTTTCTCAAGAGGCAGGTCAAGTGGTCTGGTATTCCCATCTTTTTTCAGTATTTTCCACAATATATTGTGATCCACAATAAATCTGTCATAGTCAATAAAGCAGAAATAGGTGATTTTCTGAAACTCCCTTGCTTTTCCATGATCCAGCAGATGTTGGCAATTTGATCTCTGGTTCCTCTGCCTTTTCTAAAACCACCTTGAACATTTGGAAGTTCACAGTTCACATATTGCTGAAGCCTGGTTTGGAGAATTTTGAGCATTACTTTACTAGCGTGTGAGATGAGTGCAATTGTGCGGTAGTTTGAGCATTCTTTGGCATTGCCTTTCTTTGGGACTGGAATGAAAACTGACCTTTTCCCATCCTGTGGCCACGGCTGAGTTCTCCAAATTTGCTGGCATATTGAGTGCAGCACTTTCACAGCATCGTCTTTCAGGATTTGAAATAGCTCAACTGGAATTCCATCACCTCCACTAGCTTTATTTGTAGTGATGCTTTCTAAGGCCCACTTGACTTCACATTCCAGGATGTCTGGCTCTAGGTGAGTGATCACATCATCGTGATTATCTGGGTCATGAAGATCTTTTTTGTACAGTTCTTCTGTGTATTCTTGCCACCTCTCCTTAATATTTTCTGCTTCTGTTAGGTCCATACCACTTCTGTCCAGTAACATTGAATAAGCTGAAGTTGAATGGTTCTATGAAGACCTACAAGACCTTTTAGAACTAACAGCCAAAAAAGATGTCCTTTTCATTATAGGGGACTGCAATGCAAAAGTAGGAAGTCAAGAAACACCTGGGTTAACAGGCAAATTTGGCCTTGGAATATGGAATGAAGCAGGGAAAAGGCTAATAGAATTTGGCCAAGAAAATGCACAGGTCATAGCAAACATCACCCAATGGTCAACACCAAAATCAGATTGATTATATTCTTTGCACCCAAAGATGGAGAAGCTCTATACAATCAGCAAAAACAAGACCAGGAGCTGACTGTGGCTCAGATCATGAACTCCTTATTGCCAAACTCAGACTTAAATTGAACAAAGTATGGAAAAACCACTAGACCATTCAGTTATGACCTAAATCAAATCCCTTATGATTATACAGTTGAAGTGAGAAATAGATTTAAGGGACTAGATCTGGTAGATAGAGTGCCTGACGAACTATGGACGGAGGTTCATGACATTGTACAGGAGACACTGATCAAGACCATCCCCATGGAAAAGAAATGCAAAAAAGCAAAATGGCTGTCTGGGGAGGCCTTACAAATAGCTGTGAAAAGAAGAGAAGCGAAAAGCATAGAAGAAAAGGAAAGATATAAGCATCTGAATGCAGAGTTCCAAAAAATAGAAAGGAGAGATAAAAAAGCCTTCCTCAGGGATCAATGCAAAGAAATAGAGGAAAACAACAGAATGTGAAAGACTAGAGATCTCTTCAGGAAAATTAGACATATGGTCTTATGGTCTCTGTGATTACCTAGGAGCCTATCACAGCATCCTGGAGAGTGGGAATTAACCTCAAATAATGATTCTCAAAATGTGGTACTCAGACAAACTCAGTCTCCAGGTGATGCTGGAGACTTGAAAGGATGCAGATTCCTGGGCCTGATCCCCCAAACCTACTGAAACTCAGGAGGTGGGCCCATTAGTCTGCCGTTTAACAAGCCCTCCAAGTGATTCTGATGGATACTCAAGTTTAAAAACCAATGACCTAAAAGAGGTAGCTGCTGCTGTCCTTGCCATGATCTTTGACATTCCCCTGCTCACCCCCTCCTCACTGCTCTGGTTTATTCAGAACAACTGATGAGAGTCCTTTTACTCTAAGGCAAAGGTGTAACTAAGCAGGACTCTCTGAGGCCTTACTGGAATAGATCCCCACCTATATCTTCTGCCTGTCTTTCTTTTGTCTGTAGAAAAATGTCAGTCAAAGGATAAACTTAATATGAGAAGTGAGAAAATGCAAAAAGAGAGAAAAACAAATCAAGAAAGACATAGTAATAATAGTATTGCCATGAAACAAATCAAGGACCTTTAGTTCCTCCTCCAGGGCTATAGATAATATTCTGATCCCAGTCCTTTGAGTTGTTTTTGCAGATGCTGAAACCCCTACCAGGTGAGAGAAGTTAACTGAATGCTGCCCACAAGCAAACAGGCCCTAGATTGGATTGAAACCAGAAGGTTGTTGATGCAGACTCCCAATTACCTCACCACCAACCAATCAGAAGAATGTCCATGAGCTGACCACACACCCCACCCCCTCTCCCTGTCTTTATAAACCTTTCCCTGAAAGCTTTCAGGAAGTTTGGGTCTTTTAAACACTAACTGTCCTAGACTCTTCACCTGGCACCCTGTAATAAAGCTATTTTCTTCTACTTCACCCAACACTCTGTCTCCAAAATTCAGTTCAGCATTAACTGCACAGGCCATGAGGCACTTGCTGAGTAAGGTTAAAAATTCTCCATCCCAGCCTTCATGCCCATTGCTCAGCTACGCTCAAGGAAGTTTGGCCCAATGATGTAAAAACTAATGGGAATATGACTATCCATCTGGATAAACTGGGAGAAAGAAGGGCTCTAAGGAGTGTTATGGTTAAGAGTACAGCTCAGAAGTCAGACTTCATAAGTGAGAATTTCTGCT
Organism: Tragelaphus eurycerus; assembly: GCA_935064755.1. Taxonomy (NCBI): domain Eukaryota; kingdom Metazoa; phylum Chordata; class Mammalia; order Artiodactyla; family Bovidae; genus Tragelaphus; species Tragelaphus eurycerus. Next base: position 33,917,418 of record CAKXYN010000013.1, read on the forward strand.
CTATCACTTACAATGCTGGGTAGTCTCAGGCACGTTTATTGAACCTCTCTGTGCCCAGTTTCCTTACCTTTATAATGAAGATAATTAGAGTATGTTGCTCCTCAGGTTGTTGTGATGACTACGTGAGTTAGTATTTACAAAACACATTGAGCAGTGCCTCGCACACAGTGCTACATGAGTGCTAGTTACTATTATTTCTAAGCAGAAAATTCCTCATTTTCAATCAACCACGTAACCCATAACACACTGCATGCTCATGGGGCAACCATGCTCTGAAGATCCCCAAGAAACTGTAATCCTCTTTCTGGCAAGTTTAGGCCTTGTTTCCCAAATCCTGTACAATGCCCTACATTCATGAACCAGGCTCAAGCACACATCTCTGAGAATTTTCCTTTACTTCTTCTCTAATTCAAAGGACTATTTTGAAGCAGGCCTCGTGGTTCTTTCCATAAGACTCAGAGTGTCACCTTAGTCCCGGGGCTCTTACCTCTCCAGGGATCCAATGAGTCCACTGAAGGAGCCTTCCTCCTTGACAAGAACTCAGGTGCACTAAGCAAGATTGGGGGTCTTCTCTCCCTTGAATCTCCACCAACCCTCTCAAAGTGGATGAGGCTGAAATCTCCAAAACAAGGAGTCAGAGTATTGTACCAGAGGCCTAGGATTCTGACCAGGGTGGAAATGCAGAAAGCAAAGACAGTTTGTTTCCTAGGGCTGCTGTCACAAATTACTACAATTTAGGCGGCGGAAACTATAGAAACTTATTCTCTTACAATTCTGAAGGCTTTAAGTCCAAAACTGAGATGTCAACAGGACCCTGCTCCCTCTGAAAGCTTAGGGAAGAATCCTTCCTCAATGCTTCCTAGAATCTGGTATTTTCCAGCCATTCTTGTTGTTTCTTGGCTTATGCAGCTGCATCACTGCAACTTCTCCTTGTGTTTTCAGTATCCCTGAATCTCCCTCTCTTTATAAGGATACCAATCATTGGTCTTAGGGCCACCCTAATCCAGCATGCAAGACTGGTGCTGAAGTTGAAAATCCAATACTTTGACCACCTGATGTGAAGAGCCAACTTATTGGAAAAGGCCCTGATGCTGGGAAAGATTGAGGGCAGGAGGAGAAGGAGGCGACAGAGGATGAGACAGTTGGACGGCATCACCGACTGAAAGGACATGAGTGTGTGCAAACTCTGGGAGATAGTGGACAGGGAAGTCTGGTGTGCTGCAGTCCATGGGGTCACACAGAGTCGGATGAAACTGAGCCACTGAACAATGACAATCCAGCATGACATCATCTTAACTTGATTTCATGTGAAAGACCCTACTTCCATATAAGGCCCCATTCACAAATATACCTCTGGTTAGGACTTCAGTATTTCTTTTGGGGGGCACAATTCAATTCACAACAGATGGCAGATGTTTCGACTCGAGTGCAAACTCAGAGCTGTTGAAAGCAGCCTGTGTGCAAAGCTACGTGAGGATTGGAGGTGATCAGGAGTCTCGGCAGAAAGGAGCCTGGGAATGAGTCACTGAGGTCACACCTGCCTGGAGCATTGAGAGGGCTCCCCCGCCTGCTCTTCTGCCAGGTGCTCGCCTCATGGAGGCAGAGAACAGAGAAAGTACAGGGACACAAAATGTCCAAAGGGAATGTCCAAGTGAGGGACTGGGGATATGGCCTGGCAGAAGGAGGGAGCCCACTGGGTTCTGGCTGGAAAGAAGCACAGAACAGAGTCCTTTGTAAGTACTAGGTGTACTCAGTGTTTAGATGTGTAGACATTACCTAGCATATAAGATGCACTTCATCAGCCTCAGGGCACACTCAGCCTTGATTTCAACCTTGACTATGCTGCCTGAGAAAGAGAAGAGACTGGGAGGAGAGAGGGCAAGGGCAGGCAGGTGGGGGTAGCAGGGCTGGTAAGCACATGCCCTCCACATCTGGAACGCTGGGTGAGATGCTTGGAGTCAGGACCACCTCCACATGCCTCAGCTGGAAACTCTGTCACTGCCTCCAGAGGCCATGAAATCGGAATGAGGAGGGAAGAAGGGCTTTCCCACTGCCTCCTGGGATGACCCCAATCAGCTTATCCATGCCTTAGCAACAGTGTGAAAGCCAATCCGTCACACACCCTACAGTGAGATTTAAGGCTCACGGAAAGATTTCTGAGGGCTGGAGTGGCAGCTACCTCCTGTCAGATCCACTGGCTGAGGTTCAGCTTTGCTGGGTTTGCCCACCACCCAGTCTAAACAATGGCACCCTGCTTATTCATGTCTCCAATGAGGTGGGAATGGCTTAAGGGACACATTGTAGGGTATGTCTGGAAATAGGGCTTTCAAGAGGATAGTGAAAGTGAAAGTCAGTCATTCAGTCATGTTTGACTCTTTGCAACTCTAGTTGCAACTCTAGCTGCAACTCTAATTCTCCAGGCCAGAATACTGGAGTGGGTAGCCTATCCCTTCTCCAGGGGATTTTCCCAACCCAGGGATAGAACCAGGGTCTCCTGCATTGCAGGCGGATTCTTAACCAACTGAGCTATCAGGAAAGCCCTGATATCAAGCCCTGTTTATCAAGAGGATAAATTCATCGCAAAAGATGGTAGGAAGCCAGCACCCAAAAGGCCACCCTGAAACGAAGTGAGATTTTGCCATCATTTAATAACAGATGGTCCAGGATCTTCATTCCGTGCAGGAATCAATTGTTCTCTTGCATATATCCAAGGGGCCTGAGTCTTCCAATGAAATGGATTTGATCTCATGGGTATTTGCCTGATAGAAGATTTTTCTTTCAGTTTCTCAAGACAAGAACTCAAAGTGAGAGGAAGAGAGAGAGAAAGAGCAAGAGAGAGAAAGAGAGAAAGAAGTTAGCCTCTAGGGAAAGAGAGAGACACTTTAGTCCTGGCACACACTACGGCTAGCACACAAAACCCTTTTTGTTCCAAGGCCAGAGCCGGAACAATGAGCTGTAGGGGCGCCTTTGAGAACCGCTCACGTGTCCACTGAAGCAGAGCTGACCGAGTTACAAGCTGGGAGCCCAGGAGTTGTCTGCAAATTGGTGGAAAATGAAGTTCCATTATCAATTCCCTGAATGGGAGGCCTGGCTGGCACCTCTCACTCTTGATGTGTGGTACTTTCACTCTCGATTTGAGAAAAGGTCTCATCCCTGGGAAGCAGTGGAGAAAGTTCTTTACAAGTGAACCCTTCCTGACAGCCAGAACCCTGATAGCAGCCGTCAGACGGACAGGCCCTCATATGTGAGCTCTGCACCCACTCCCATGGGGGTGACTGGACCATGACAGGGGAATCCTGCTCTGAAGCAGTCACTAAGGCCCACCTGACTCACCTGGACGGCTCCTTTCCTGTGAGTTGAGCCCCCAGCACTGCTGTTCCAAGCTGAAAGTAGAATCTAGCCCCTTCCAGCAGGCACATGGAGAGCTGCTTTCTCACACCTGTTTCTCACATGCATCCTGGTGCCTTCCTTGTCTCTACCTCTGACTTCAAGAGTTTCCATATCACCTCTCACCAGGCCACCACCTTTTCAGCCTTCATCATGGCCACTCTTTCTGAGAATGACATATTTAGCTTCTTCATACAGCCTCAGCCCACCTGGTAAACCCCAGACCCTCCCAGCAGAGCCCACTCATGGTCCACAGAGTCTGAATGGCCAGGTGGAATAAGGGGAGGGTGAAGTGAGCTGTCTGCTGTGAACTGTCAGCAGAGGTAACTAGTACAATGAGACTAGACCTTTGAAATATAAAGCAGCCAGCCTTGTCTGCTGGCCTCTGAATCAATGAATCAGGAAATGTGTTGGTTCAGTGGCCATTGCTAGATTGGGGGACCAGGAAGACTCACTCGCTAAATCATTTATTCAGCAAATATTTCTGGGCACCAACAAGAGCTTTTGGAGCCTTTGGAATACAATGCGTATCGAGATTTTTATTTGTTTAATTCCAACCTTGAAGGGTTTTTAAAACTCCTTTTTTGCAAGGGCAAAAGTCCTGAGATAGAGACAAGTGTGGCATGTTTGGGAGCAGAAAGATGAGTGTGGTCAGAGTACAGCACAGTCAGTGGCCAGTGGGAGGTGAGGTTAGACAGAACTCAGAGGAACAGGAGGTGAAGTCATCTGAATAACAGGCTCTTCCCTGGTGGTCCAGAGCTTCCCTGGTAGCTCAACTAGTAAAGAATCTGCCTGCAATGCAGGAGACCCCAGTTCAATTCCTGAGTTGGGATGATCCCCTGGAGAAAGGATAGGCTACCCACTTCAGTATTCTTGGGCTTCCCCAGTAGCTGAGATGGTAAAGAAACCATCTGCACTGCAATGTGGGAAACCTGGGTTTGACCTGAAGGTTCTTGCCTGCAGAATTCCATGGACAGAGGAGCCTGGCAGGCAACAGTCTATGGGGTCTTGAAGAGTTGGACACGACTGAGTGACTCACTTTTACTCTCCCTGGTGGTCCAGGGGTTAAGACTTTGCACTTCCAAAGCTGAGGGTTAAGTTCAACCCCTGGTCAAAATTGATGAGATCCTATATGCCACAGGGCAGGGCCAAAAAGTCAAAATAAATAAAAAATATTCATGTACCTGCTCTGTGGAAAACAGATTGCAAGAGAGTAAGAGTAGAAAAGGGAACCAATGAAGAGCTATTACAGGACCATCTATTTAGTGTGGGCCATCATAGGAAGTGCCTTTGGAAAACTGCTGGGAATCCAAAGAAGAGAATTTCCAGACACAGAGAATCAAAGCATCTCCTAGTGTGAGGATGACCGAGGAGGCAGCGTTTGAGTCGAGCCTGAGAGATATGGGTACAGCAAGGATCAGAGGAATGAACAGGGTTTGTTCTGGGATGCTGAACAGTGATGTGATTTTGGAGACTGGGTGTAGAAAGAGAGGTGGAAGATGAGGTCAGGAAGGCCGTTGAGTACCAGGTGGTGAGGGCCTCAATGCTGGGTAGAAATATCAGTCTTCTATGTCATGAGTGAGGGAGGGGGCTTTCTCAGGAGGGAAGCGAGAGCACAGAAGTCATGGTTGCAGTGGGGAGGACAAGCTCTGAGAAGAGAGTAGAGCAGAGGTCTGCAAACTTTGTCTACACAGGACCAGAGAGTGGATATTTTAGGCTTCACAGGCTGTAAGTTTTGTTTTGCAACTACTCAACTCTGTGCCCTGGACAAATATAGAAACAAAGGGTGTGGCTTTGTTACAGTCAAATGTAACTTACAGAAATAGGCCTTGGGCAGGATTTGGCTTGCTGGCTGTAGTTTGCCAGCCCCTGGATTAGAGGAAGGAGAGAAGTTAGCTGGCCCTACAGAAGATGTGGAGGACTGAGCCAGATGAAAGATGGAAGCGAGGACACAGATTTGAGAGGCATTGTGCAAACTGTCAAGGGAGGCAGGGGGCAGAGTGGAAGTGCAGAAGGGCAGAGGGCGATTCAAAAACTTCTAGTAATAGTAACAGGCACAAGGGCTTTATTTCTTAGCTAAAATGAAGAGCAAGCAAAGGGTGGGGAGTGATTTGACCTGCAGACTTACACATGTACTCACACACATGCATGCAGAGAGAAGACAAAGAGAAAACACATCTATGTTTATTAGACAGCCAAAAATACAAAACATGGAGTCAGCTGCAAAAGAATGATCAGAGAACTTCAGGATGACACAGCCTTCTGGGGGACTCCCAGAAGAGCATTTCACCCCTACAAGTGGGCTGGTGGTGCTGATGACTTCAGGGATTTCATCCACTGCCTAGCTTCTCCCACATATTATGCTGGTCCTCTGGCAATTTGGCAGCACCTGTTTCCTGAGTACCTGCCAACTCTTTAACCTTGGACTAGACACTGAAGGACCATGACAGACCATGTGGTGCAATCTTTACTGTTAAGTCATGGGAGAGGCAAGAGATATCAAGGATCTGGGTGGGACAGCTTATTGCAGTGTCTGGGAATGCTTCCTGGGAAAAAGAGGGTTCAGAAGGGCAGGTAAGGCAGGTGAGAAATGTCTAGGTGGGGAGAGAAACATGAAAATCAGCTAATGACAGCAAGGAGCAGGCTCCCCAAGAAATAAGCACAGTCTTTAGGACATTGTATAATACATATTAGAACACACAGGGTGGTTTTGAGCCTTTCCTTTTTTACCTCTAGTCTTACTGTCCCTAGTTATCAGTGAGAGGCAACAGAGTTCAGTAACACAGAAAAAGGAGTTCAGTAACACAGAAAGAGGACTTGCCGTAGCAATCAGGTTTGAATCTCACGTTGTCTGGATCATGCCACTTCCCCTTTCTGGACCTTGGCTTTCTCCCTCTGCAAGAGGGGTAGGTAATAACAGAGCCCACTGCATGGATCATCACAGGCACTAGACGGGCAGTCTCTGTGCAGGGCTCAGACCTGTGTCATCCTATGTCCTATGTCAGTGCTCTGCTCTGCATTTTCCTGTTCTGCTTATCCTGGGGACTAACTTAAAGGACACGGAAGAAGTGATTGGAGGTCCAAGGAGTCCCCCTGCCCAGCACCAAGGACTGACCCTTTCTCTTTCTCTCACTGAGAATGTAGGCGAAAACTGAACCAATCTTACAGCCATCATCATCTCCTTTCTTCCCATGCCTTTTGGGAAAGATATTTTCTTTCACAAGACTGAAACTAGGCAGGTAGAGAACATTTTGCAGTTTTAATTAACACAGATTTATCTACCTCCCAGGGCTGTTTGTAGAATTAATCCCTACCCAGTGCCTTAAGCTTCTTAGTAGACAGGCACTGTGTTCTCACCAAATAAGCTGGTCTCTGGATCTTTCAACCCAATTCTCTCAGCCACTGCCCCCTCATCTCATATAACAGCCTCCTTGCTCTCTTTAAATTGGTTGGCTGGCCTGTGTGAATTTAAGTTTATCCTCTGCCTGGTGCAATTAAGTGTGAAAATCCTTGATCCTTGCCTTTGGCGAGGGGAGGTAGGGATGTTTGTGTGGTCTGGGCACAGAGCTGGGGCTCAATCCTGAAGTGACTCTGACAGGCGATGCTATAGTCCCTGACCTCCTGGCTGGGTTTCTGAGAAACTCATGGAGTGGCTGAAGGCATGAGGGAGGGATTTAGAGTGCAGAAGGAGCAGGGCTGGAGGATATGGATGGATTTGATAACTGGGTAGAATAGCCTGAAAGCATGGTCCCTGAATTAGTCATAGGGTCCTACTAAGAAACTATTGCAAGAAATAAATCTGCTCATCGATTTGTAAAATCTTGTTTTATCTAGGATATATCAATATAAATAATTTGCATCAGGGTTTTGCCTAGCTCCATGCTTTGCTTTTGTTGATTTAGTTTGTTCCTGTGTAGGCATCTTATTTCTTGAGAAAACTCAGAACAAAGTGTTACAAATGCATCTCAGCTCTTCGGGCATATTTAAAATTTAATTCCTTGCTACTTTAGCACACGTCTTAACCAAGCTACAATGACCTGGGTAAATGAAGTAGAAAAAGACAGCAGGAGATTCCATGAGCCAAGGAATCATAATAAAATGTTAAAAAGTACCAAGGAATACAATAACTAAAATTGAGGCTATCTCTTTGCATGTGACATAATTGCATCAGCCGATTAATTTTACAAATGCTATTTTCACATGCATTAGCCCTCACCTTGTCCTTGCTAGTAGTGACCAAACATAGCTCAAATCAAATTCTGATATAGCTTCAAAAATCCTTTAAAGTAGAATTTCCTAAAGAAGAAACTATGAGAAAAACAAATGTTGTATATTAACACGTATACATGGAATCTAGGAAAAAGGTACAGATGAACTTATTTGTAGGGCAGGAATAGAAACACAAATGTATGGACACAGTAGGGGGAAGGAGGAGTGGGATGAATTGGGAGATTAGGACAGACATATATACGGTCATTATATAATAGAGAGCTAGTGGGAACCTGCTATAAAGCACAGGAAACTCAGCTTTGTGACCTAGATGGGTGGGATGAGGGTGGGATGGAGGTGGGCGTGGGAGGGAGACCCAAGAGGGAGGGCCTATATGTAAACTTAGAGCTGATTCACTTCATTGTACAGAGAGAACTAACAGAACATTGTAAAGCAACTAACTATACATGCCTGCATGCTCAGTTGTGTCTGACTTTCTCTGACTCCATGAACTGGAGCCCATTTTTTTCAGGCAAAAAAATTCTGGGGATCCAACCCACAGGATTCCATTTGATCATGGAAATCCAATCCAGGGACCAAAACCATGTCTCTTGCATTGCAGGTGGATTCTTTACTGCTAAGCCTCTAAAAGAATGGTTCTCAAACTCTGGGTTGTATCAGAATCACCAGCAGAACTTATGAAAAAGTACATACAGAATCCTGTGCTTGTTGAGGGAGAACAGGGCCTGGGCCTCTGAACTGTTACCAACTTGCCCCCAACAATTGCGATGCTCAGCATGTTTGGGAATCGCTGCTTTAAAAGCCAGTCCAAAAGTAGAGAGAAGCCCAAGAGAGGGGTGGTTGGGGCCAGGCCTAAGAGCTTGTCAGAATACTGAATCCAAAAGTGTTTGCTGTGTGTCCACCATCTATCCAGCTTAGGTTACAACAGCACTAATATCTCATGACATTCTAGGTAGTATACTGTTTGTTTCTCTAGATACAGTCCATCAAGGAATAAAGAGAATAAAATGGAAGGAGCCACCAGGTACAACTCAGTTGGTCTCCAAAACTCCTTTCCTAATCAGTAAGTACTCCACCACTGACACTAGATGATATAAAAGTAGCTGTGAGAAATTCTAAATGAGGGACAAAAGCTCATGTCCATGAATTCATTATTAAGCCTTTTTATTTTTACTTTTTGCATCTCCAAAACTGAGCCTGAAATATACTAAAATCTACCATCATAGGACTTCCCTGGTGGTCTAGTGGTTAAGACTTTGCTTTCCAATGCAGGCGATGTGGGTTCAATCCCTGATCAGGAAGCTAAGATCCCAAATACCTCTCAGTCAAAAAACCAAAACATAATACAGAAGCAATATTGTAACATATTCAATAAAGACTTAAAAAAAATGGTCCACGTCAAAAAAATTTTTTTAATTAAAAAAAAAATAAAATCTACCGTCTTCTTAACAAACTTTTATAGTTTATGAAGTCAATACCTATTCTATGTAACAGAAAACTCTCATAATTTCCGGCTTGTTTATTTGTAATTTTAATAATTTCGACTTGAGAAAAAAATGCCAAAAGGCTGTTTCCAGGTAGCTTTTCCACAGAACTTACCTGAGCACATCATTAATTACCTCTGAGTCAAAGAAGAGAGCTCTCTACTTCCTTCCCAAGCACTTGCCAGACATGAGAGATACCTAGGTGGGATATGCCCACTTGGATGGATAAAATGGCATTTCTTCATTTATTATTGAAGATCTGGGCTTCCCTGATGGCTCAGATGGTTAAAGAATCTGCCTGCAGTGGCAGGAGACCTGGGTTCGATCCCTGGGTTGGGACATTTTGCTGGAGAAAGGAATAGCTACTCTCTCCAGTATTCTTGCCTGGAAAATTCCATGGACATAGGAGCCTGGTAGTCTACAGTCCACGGGATCGCAAAGAGTTGGACACGACTGAGTGGCGAACACTTTCACTTTTCTATTATTATTATTGAGTCAGTTAGATCTGTAATTATGCCAAAATCCAATGAACTGAAACAACACTGTATTAAGATTGGGAAGCGGGGGCAGTTGAAAGGGACTGAGGAAAGGAGATTCTTTGAAGACGCTCATCTGGCAATAACAGATCCTGTGCATTATGAAATTCATTTGAACATGCCTAAGGGCATTTTCAAAGCTTCCGAAGTTAAAATGTGACAGAAGGAAAAAAAGAAAGCATCCATAATTTTAAAAGTTCAACCTTAGATTTACTAAAGGAAAGGCTGAAATTTCTAAGCACTTGCTTAGAAAGGCCACAAATCTCAGACAAGTATGATTCAAATCCTGCCGTCACTTTTGACATTCCTATCCCACCCAAGGAGCCACAAGGAAATCCCTACATGTATTTTCTTGCAGAGTGAGTCTGGGACTCATTTTAATGACTGTATCATGGTCACGGGCTTCAGCTTTTAACATGATAGTTTGATGCTGATGAAACTCAATAATAGCTTACTGATATTAACTCACATTTTCTCAGAAAATTCCTGTTCCAGTATCAAGTTTCAGTGATTTTTTTGGAAGAAGGAGCATGATTTAAAAAAAAAAAACAAAATCTACGGCTCTGATGAATACATAATATAGACATGATTTTAACATTTTGTCTGTTTTCAGGATAAAATTATTTATTTCATTTGGTGGAACTCCTAAAAAACAGCTTTTAGTCACATACAACTGAAATAAAGTTCTATCACTCTAATTCTTCTTACTGAAATTCTCATTAATAGCACCTTGATTTTCATGATGAAAGATTCCTTACTCTATGAAGGTGTGTCTCAGCCATTTTCAAATATTCTTCATTGACTTTGTGGGAGTAAGTTTATAGGATTGTATGGAATCAATATATTAACTATTTATTTATTAGTTTAAAAGACTAATCTCCAAATTAGCTAATAGTTCTTATGACAAACCTAGACAGCATATTAAAAAGCAATGACATCACATTGCTGACAAACATCTGCATAGTCAAAGCTATGGTTTTTCCAGTAGTCATGTACAGATGTAAGAGTTGGACCACAATGATGGCTGAATGCTGAAGAATTGATGCTTTTGAATTGTGGGGCTGGAGAAGACTCTTGAGAGTCCCTTGGACAGCAAGGAGATCAAACCAGTCAGTCCTAAAGGAAATCAACCCTGAATATTCATTGGAAGGACTAATGCTGAAGCTGAAGCTCCAGTACTTTGGCCACTTGATGCAAAGAGCCAAGCTAGTGGAAAAAACCTTGATGCTGGCAAAGGTTAAGGCCAAGAGGAGAAGTGGGCAGCAATGGATGAGATGCTTAGAAAGCATCACTGACTCAATGGACATGAGTTTGAGCTAATTCCAGGAGATAGTGAAGAACAGGGAAGCCTGGCATGCTTAGTTCACGGGATTGCAAAGAGTTGGACACGAGTTAGCGACTGAACAGCAAGAATAAGGCATTTTATTAACAAGCAAATCCCAGCTACAGAGATATCCAGATGGCAGGTAATAGCCAAAGAAAGAAGAATCACATACATATTTGGTGAAAATAAAGGGCACAAGAGTCCAGAATGAGTTTCATGATTCATAGCAACAAATTTTGCCTATCAAATTTGAATAATAATAATAGTAGCATTGCTCCTGTGATCAAAAACTTTATGTCCCACAGTCCTAATATACCTTTAGTATTAATTGAGAATGAAAGCAAGTAGCTTAGAGGCAGACGCACAGTCATAATGAGGAGATCCTGGTATCACATCTCCTCTTTCTTTCAAGGAAAGAAAAGAGTGTTGGCATTACCAGGAATAGAATGAAGAGACCAGGCTTCTTGGAGCATTTCTGTGTCACTCAGCGTGCCACCCTGAGCAAACCGTACCCCCTATCCAGGCGTATTCTCCTCTAATGAAAATGAGGATCACAATCAAAATCTGACTGCCTCAAGGCTTTCATTTGAGATTCAAGAATCAGTAATAGAGGTGAGCACAAGATAATATAGTTGCATATTGCCACTTGTGCCTTTGCAAGTTTTCTTGAGCTGCCCTCAGAGTTCTGTTCCTAAAAGAAGTCAAATCATGCAGCTTTTCTCTTCAGAGACTCTTGGTCATCCATAATATAGAGAGTAAAATTCAATAGCACACAATATCCTTCATAGTCGTGTGCTTCTCTATTTCTCTCTGTGTTTCCACAAACCAACCACACTTTTAAACATTTCACATGCTCTCATATTTGGATCTTTGCACAAACTGTCTAGTTAGCTCATGACGAAATTATACCTCTCCTCAATGATCAGTTCAAATGTAACATTCCCTTAAAGACACTTTTGCTGATAACATTCACTCATTCAATTATTTTGGAGTGTCTTTTATGTGCCAGGCATCAGAACTGTATTATTTTATTTTCCCTATAATGGCACTTTATGCGTATTTCTAACATAGTGCTAATTTCAGCCTGCTTCCTGGGATTTTTTTTTTATTATTACTTTACAACTAAATTAGAAGTTCTTTGAGAGAAGAAATTGTTCACTCTTCATCTCTTTATCTCTATGCTAGTACATAGAAACCACTTGTCAAATGCTTGTTAAATGAATAAACTATGTTTTATTCAGCTTGAAATTTATATGGTTTTGATATCCAGGCACCCCAAAAACTCTGAAAGGATGAAGGACAATTTCTGCCATTTTTAATTCTAGAAATGAGTGGTTATAATTCATGCATGTGAAGGCTTTGAACTTTATTTACTGCCAACTTGATAAATCACAGTCATTCAATACTTTCTTCTCTCTCTCTACCTTGGTTACTAGCTCTGAGCCATGAGGGGAGCCAAGGTGGGACTGTGGCCCATCTTCCAGGTTTGTACTCCCTAAAGACAACAAGGCTTCTAAGCTCACATCCAGGATAATCTCTATTGGATGGCTTGGCCTTCTGTATCAAGCTAACTCATCAGAACTGGATTTTATACCCCAAACATTACCCAGATAATGAACAAGGAAGCTAGAGATACATAACAAATGTCCATCACACATTTCAGAAATATTTTCCAGAATGATAAAGCTCAAACATTTGGGAAGGGTGTGTCAAGAGTTACTCATAATACATAGTAATAATAAGTAAGGCAATTAGCAGAAAAGAGGGCACCACCCACATAGAGTAGTGCCTTAGGAATTTTAATTTAAATTCCTGGATCAGCTTCATTCTAGATAAATGTGATATTTTTTTAACCTTCAGAAACCCACTTAATCCCAGTAGGAGGCAAAGATCTTGAGCCAACAGTGTACCTTCCTGCTTTCTTAGGTCTCCTTTCTTCCTTGTTGTTCAATAAGTAGCTTGATTTTCTACCCAGAACTCACACTGAGTATGGGCTTTTGCTCTTAGATCATCTCTTTCCTCCTTAACACCATGAAGAGAAATACAATGGGGTGATTTCTATATGAAGTTGTGCCCTGATGGCTATAAAGGGTATATTTCTTGTAGGATAGCAACCTTCCAAGTACCCCAAAGTACAAAGGATTAATGAAAGAGATGGAGGAGGTAATAAATTGTGTTTAGAAGATGAATTAGAGATATATTTGTATGCTGGGGAAGAGAGAAGCTGGAGGAGATAACTTCTCCACTCTGGGCTAAAGGACCAGTATTCTCAGAGCCCCTCCATTACTGTGCTGGCCTCTCTGATCTCTGCATTGCTACCCAACAGAGCAAGGTGTGCCCAAAGAGGGGCATTTTCTTTTTCCCTCTCAACATGCCAGCCTAAATGTGGAGAGTGGGAGGAGTGCTGAAAAGTTCCATGCAACCCCATATCCAGAAGAAGGGTGAATAGTCTTTTCTTCAGGCTTTCCTTGTGGCTCAGGTGAAAAATGAAAGCCACCAAACAGTCTGGAATTATTCCACTGGTTAAAATTAATAAGCACACACACATACTCACCCCAGTGGATATATGTATGTGTACAACTGAATCACTTTGCTGTATACCTAAAACTAACACAACACTGTAAATCAACTATATTTTAATATAAAATAAAATTTTTAAAAGCTATGGAATAAAAGCCTTAAAGATGAAAAAAAAACAGACCAAAAGAAAATAAAACATTGATAGTGCTTGCTCTTGAGTGATAGTACTATAGGTTATTTTGTCCTCCTTCTTTCTATGTATCTCTATTTTCTACAGTAAACTTGCTTTCTTTTTAAAATAAGAATACAATTATATCAGAAAATCTTCTGCCTTCAACAAGCAGCTCTTTCCCACTGACCAAGATTTCCATGAAAATGCCATCTGTATTGGTCAGAGGGGACAGTGGGGTTAACAAGGTGTTTCAATAGGAAGGGCAGAATACAGTCTTTGTTTTCAGGGCTTTCTGGGGCTTTTGTACTTTTTTCTTTTCTCTTCTTAGAAATGTGAGAATGACCCCCTGCCCAGAGAAATGACCTTGGATTTAAATTTGAAATACTAGCACAGGCTAAATGCCTGAAAAGGGGCATTGCATTCAAGAACAGGAGGTAAAGTGTTTCTCTGTTCTTTTTTGATGTGTGATGCATCCATCAGATCACTTGCAAGAAATGGATTGTTGCATTCTTCCACTTCTGGCAGCTGTAAAAAAATTTCTTGTCTCCTTCCCCTCCCCTCCAAGTAAGAGCAGCCACAGTCTTGCAAGGTGGGACCCAGACTGCAGCCAAAACCAGGCAGGTGATCATTTGGGAAGAATTCATCTTTTCACTTTACTGCTTTCTTTGCACTATCTGTCAGGGTGGATGTGGTTCATGGGATGCTCCATTCCCCAAAGGGTCTATGTTCCTTGCCTGTCAGTCAAAGACAAAAGGAATTCTCCTGTCAAAAAGGGTTCTTGTGTTATTTTGTTGGTTTGTCTTTTATCTTCAATAATATAGCAAGACTCCTTGCACCCCATGAAATGACATGATGTCTGAGGTTCACTTTAAATTATTCTACCTAAGATGAAAAGGCTGGGGGAGGGGAATGTGGCAACTAACAGGCTCTCCCTATGGGCTCCTGCAGGGTATTAGAGACCTCTAACTTCCTTCTAAAAGAGAAATGCTAAAACATCCTTTCTTCTATCAAATCCCCTTCAAATATCCTTGTTTTCAAACTTCCAATCTTCTCTTTTACAGACTAAGCAGGATGGAGGTTTTTACCTTATTTGCTATAACACATCCTATATAGGGATTTCCCAAGTGGTGCTAGTTGTAAAGAAGCTGCCTACCAATACAGGAGATATAAGAGACGCGGGTTCAATCCTTGGATTGGGAAGATCCCCTGGAGGAGGGCATGGCAACCCACTCCAGCATTCTTGCCTGGAGAATCTCATAGACAGAGGAACCTGGTGGGTTATAGTCCATAGAGTCTCTAAGAGTTGGACATGACTGAAGCAACTTAGCACACACACAGACATCCTAAATAGAAGTATTTGGCAGTACCCTATAGAATGTGGGTGTACTTAGCACCCACAGATTTCAGCTTTGACATGTCAACCAAAATTTCTGGACATCAAGAGAGGCATTTCAACATTCTGTTATGTTCACACTATGCACATTATTAATTTTTCATACAGACTAAGAGCAAACTTTTTCTTCATGGATAGTTCACTACTGCATCTGGCTGCCACTCACAGGCCATAATGAACATTCCATATTTTTGAAAATTCCAACACCATCAATAAACTTTTGAATTCGTAGGGAAGATAAGAAGGAAATATGAAACCAGAAAATGCCAGAAAGGTTTCTAGAGCAATATCCCAAGCTTCATTACGGAAATAAGATATTATCTTGAAAAGGAGAGGTAGGCATTGGCAGAATATCTGCATTGAGTCTCACAACAAATGATACAATTGATGGATTCCCACAGGACACAGAAAAACCTGAAACCACTAAGAGCATCTGGGTTGAAAAAGCACATCTTTATCCTTTCCTGATCTTCCATCTCAAATATACTCAGTGTTGTTTTTAGCTAGAACATTTAAAAGGATGGTACTTCATTACACGATCAATCACCCTTATTGGTCTCCCAGATAATACATATCGAAGTACTTTTTAAACTGCAAAACGATGAGTAAGTGTAAGACATCATGATCATTAGACTAGCAGTTTATTCTTCTGGTTATAAGCTCTTGGTTTATGATCAATGTAAATATTCTCTGTAGAGGAATTTCATTTTTTCTTGCCTCTTTGTTAATGTGTGTGTGCTAAGTCACTTCATGTTTATCTCTTTGTGACCCTACAAACTATAGCCCACCAGGCTCTTCTGTCCATGGGATTTCCCAGACAAGAATACTGGAATGGGCTGCCATGCTCTCCTCCAGTGGAATTACCCAACCCAGGGATTAAACCCTCATCCCTTGCATCTCCTGCATTGGCAGGCAAGTTCTTTAACACTAGCATCACCTGGGAAGTTCCTCATCATTAATATGCTGGCACTAAAAAATGTTAAGAAAAGTGGAGACACAAGTTTCTCATTCTTGTATTTGCCACAACATAGTAGTGTGGTTAAGAATGGGGAGATGGACCCAGTTAATGCCAAGAAATACTTAGCTTTGTTTGCCTGACATTTAAGAAAGATTGAATAGATGTAAAGCCTTCTTTTATTTTTTTTTTTTTTTAAGTGTAGTTGATTTACAATGTTGTGTTAGTATCAGGTGCACAGCAAAGTGATTCCGTTATCTATCTATATCTTCAGAGTGTTTTCCCTTATAGGTCGCTACAAATATTGAGTACAGCCCCCTGTACCATATGCAGATCCTTGTTATTTATTTCGTATATAGTAGTGATAAAGCCTTCTGCAATGCTGTCCTTAAGAGGATTTTTGCTGTTCAATCACCCAGCCCTTTAGGAACTTGGACTGAGTACCTACCATACAGCATTGATAAATAGCAGGGACCGAGAAGGAATCCATCCGAATGGATGCTACAAAATCGATTTCCATGAAGGAAACTTAGAATGTTAAGAAAGAAAATAGTGAAAACAAACAGTTGAGAAGGGCTAGGTAGAGAGCATCCCTAGAGCTGAAGTAAAGCTAAATTTAAATATCCAAAGTCCCACCTCAAAAGCATTTCCTCCTTACTTCTCCATGAATCATAGAGAAAAAAATCTTAGAATGGGGATTTGCCTGGCAGTCTAGTGGTTAAGATTCTGCACTTTCATTGCCAGGGGGCCAGGTTTGATCCCTAGTCAGGGCACTAAGGTCCCACAAGCCACCTGATGTGGCCAAAAATAAATAAAAGCTAAAACAACCTTTACAAAGATCATAGAACAGTAGAGTCAAATCCTAGGCCCCCATGTAGACATTCCCTTAGTAACACCTCTATGACTTTTGATAGAATTATTTCCCTAACTGAAAGTTCACAATATGAGGGGGAGGGGGTAGGGTATTCCACCTCTCTTATGTTCAATGGATGCAAAACTACTTTGTAAGGGAAAAGATTTATACAGATGCCCACTGCTATGATTATGGAGAACGATTTACTTCCTGAAGACCATCCTGCGATAACAGCAGCCCAGGACTAAAATTAAGGTTGTAATAACAGTAGCTGCATAATATTTATCTAGCTCTACTGCTCACCAAGAAATTTTAGCCACTATTCAGTTATTCAGAACAAAGAAGAATGTGTTTAACACTAGCTTGAAAGTAGAATAATCAAGGATATGAAACAGAGTTAGAGATTTCTTCTAACCCAATCCTTTGGCTGTGATGTGGCCCCAGTCGCTACTCTCCTGCCTGCTACAGAGCTGTCTATGTTGCTTCCTCAAATTCACTAAGTTAATGTCCTATACAGCTGCTTCTGTTCCATATGGAGACTGGCTCCACTTTGTTCCAAGACCTCCCTCTTCATTCTCTTCCCTGTATTATGGGTGGTCCAGCATTCCCTTTACTGAAGTGGGAAATCACTTGCATAGCACATGACTATACTGGGGCTGTAAAACTGGAATTGGTTGTGTTCTTAGAGTGTTAAAAGAAAAAGAAAGCATTCTTTTTAGTTTCTTACAGCTTCCTTCTCGTCACTCTTGCATGAGTTTTTGAAGAGAGCAGTCAAAGAATTTTCTGAAACAGCCTCTCCCACCATCTATTGTCAATGAAGCAAGTTCTGTCCCCCAAGTGTCATCCCCATAAATTTTTCAGGTCCTGCTACAACAAAACCCGGGTACAGATATACTATGTTGTTACAGGCTCCTTGAGCAAGACCACCACAGACCAGCAATACTCTATCCACCTCCTCCATCTGTGGTTTTAGTTAAAGGCACTCTCTCAGCCACTAGAATCTTGGCAGCACAGTTGAAGGGATGAAAAGGCTCAAAACAACAGTAAACAAGTTGGCAATAATTACAGCACAATTGCTACATAATGTTTTTCAGAGCATGTAAAAGCTGTCAGTTATCGGACTATTCATTTAGTGTCTCTTCAACATTATGATGCTATTTGAGTAGAGCCATTTCCTGCCCTAAACCCTCTTTATGGACTCAAGATTCAGAACCCTGGCCTGTTTCAGTACATATGTGATGATTTTGGATGCCATGTAATACATATCATACTCTTAATGACAATTTTCATTTAATGTTCCAACTACAAGAGACAGCTCTAAGAGGAAAATTTCAGATTTTAAAAAAAGTTTACGGATTGATAAAATGTAGCAAACCCTAAAAACTGAAAGCAAAATGAAATAATCTGTGTCTGAGTTGTTGGCACAATGTATAGAGAGGAACCACTCAACGATTTCCACTAACATCTTAATACACGCCAAGAGGGGACACACACACACACACACACACACACACATACACACAAAACTACAGTAAACAACTAACAAAGGCCTTAAACTTTTTTCAGTAATCTATTGTTGGGATACATTTGCTGGTTATTCCCAGACTGTTGCATATGCACTGTAAAATAAACCAAATTAGCAATTATGTTGATATCATTGTAAAGTGATATTCACCCACTGACAAAAGAAATACAGGTGTAAGATCAAATGGGTGAGTTAAAATTCTGTGGTCTTGAATATGAATCAGAAAAATCTGCATTTAAATCCTTGATATACTTTATCTTTATAAAATTATATAATTACAGTATACATTTTCTTAGCTCTGAATGATGAAAAAACAACTGGAAACAATGACCAACCCTCTAGCAATAAGTCCTCCAAGAAATCAAATCAGGCTTTCCAAATACCAATTTCCACCATGAACCAGGGCTTTTCATTAAGATCCCATTAAGAGGCAGGAGGTAGACACAGAAAGACGGAAATATCTTGTCATATCAGAGAGCAAGGAAATTCCAAAGACCTCTAAGCTCATGCCAAAAAGATTCAGGCACCAGTTTGAAGAGGAGGCTCCTACTGACCAACATGAGAAAAAAATGAGCCTCATTGCAATGGTTTAAAACATAATGTGTTTTTAAATGTTAAAGTACATAATAGTATATGTAAATGCTTACTCACCATAGGAAGATGCTAAAGAACTAACTTATCACTTTGAAAGCTATTAAACAAAAGCAAAGAATCAAGGTTCTCCTTTAGAAATTGTACCACAGGTAACATGTAGGTGAGGGAAAGTTTCCTTTTATCAAATTATTCTGCTAGTAAATGAGGATCAAGGGATACAATTAGAATATTGCTCCCTAGATCCATAAAGAATTAATGGATTATCAGACAACCTGATAATATGTGCATACTGAAGGAAACATATAATGATATCATCTAGAACATATTCTGGCTCAAAAATAAAGTGAATTTAATCAAGCTTCTAGACCTAAATACCAAGTTAAAGGAAATGTAAGCACAGAGAAACATGGTAAACAACACCATAAGATTCAATCAGCAAAATCTAGAAAAGGAAAGACTTTATAGGACAATCTATTTTCTTCAACAAATACATTGCAAGGGAAATAAAAGAGAGTCTTAGCAGCTTAAAGAGAATTATGAGACATAGCAGCCAATCACAGT
Organism: Tragelaphus eurycerus; assembly: GCA_935064755.1. Lineage (NCBI taxonomy): Eukaryota > Metazoa > Chordata > Mammalia > Artiodactyla > Bovidae > Tragelaphus > Tragelaphus eurycerus. The sequence continues at coordinate 33,936,952 of CAKXYN010000013.1, forward strand.
GTATTTACTTACTTAGACTCTTATTTGAAGTGTAAAGAAATTATGACACAATTGTGAAAATTTTGTATTAAACAATTATTAATACCTGGGGTATAATGACATTACCATGCTTTTGAAAGGTCTTTATCTTTCAGATATAGATGTTGAAATGATAGAATGTCTGTCAGTGGAATAAAAATTCATATTTGAAAGCAGGACAGGAAAGTGTAAAATGTTTTCACTGCCCTTCGGCCTCCCTCCCTCCCCTCTCTCATCTGCATCTTGCATTAACCTGAACTCCCCAATGGCAGAAATACCTGCTCAACTATAAAGATCTACATTTCTCCTTCTGGCGTCACCCATGTAAATCCTTACAAGATAACGTACCTTTCTCAATCCTTAATGACCCACTACTTACCTTGTATGTACAGCCATCTTTGGTGAACTTTATGTACGATGCTAATATATCGTTTCCCTTAAAGACAGGGGTTGGTGCAGAGCAAACTAGTCAGACAGTCTGGGGAGATACTGGGCAGCACCATTGGAAGTTCTTAGCTGAAATATTTACTTATGTCCTTATTAATTTTGGTAGTTATATTACTCATTGTTCTACCTATTTTATAAGATCATTCTGTCTTGCATTAGCAAATATGGGACTGAGCCTCCAATTAAAATAATGATGACTAGGCAACCTGAAGAGACTGATCGTGTATGGCAAAACCAATACAATATTGTAAAGTAAAAAAAATAAATAAATAAAGGTGTTTGGCTTCAAAACACACACACACACACACACACAAACACACACGCACAAAGAAGAGACTGATCAAATATATAGCCCTATAAGATCCCTGATTGTAATAGTGTCTAACTCCTAGATACAGGAAGAAGCCTATATAAGAGGGAAACATTCCCCAGACCATACAGACGTTTGTGTGTGTGCATACTCAGTCATGTCCAACTCTGTGACTCCACGGACTGTAGCCCACCAGGCCCCTCTGTGCATGGAACTTTCCAGGCAAGAATACTGGAGTGGTTGCCATTTCCTGCTCCAGGAAATCTTCCCAACCGGATTGAATCCATGTCTCTAGCATCTCCTGCATTGACAGGCACGTTTTTTACCAACTGCACCAGCTGGGACGCTCCAGACTAGTCAAACAGGAAATTCAGAGGCTTTTGATCACTGTTAAAAGGTCTAGTCCAGTAACAGTACATTGAATAGTTTACCAAAATCCTCTCCTGACCTGGAAGTGAGCATTCCCAGGGACAAATTGGTCATGAAATGTTTCTGAAATCCTGGTCAAAATCAAGATCAAAAGGGAAGGCATTGTAAAATGAAGAATGTTGCTCACTATCCAGTTCAAGAATCAAGTCATTAGCTACTACAGTCACTGACCTATAGTACACTCTGAAAAGAATTCAGAGCTAAGAGCAGGATGAGGCATTTTGTGCTCTCGGAAAACTGACAGAACTGACCTTCAGATAGTTAGATATTTCAGAAGAAAATTTTGTGAACCCAGTTTCTTGCATCTTCCCATACTTAGAAAAGCACTAAAACCATTAACCAAGATATCTGTTCCTCCCAAATTGTAGCAACCTTCTACTAAGATGTATTTGATTGCATGTAACCCTTTACTCGGAGAAGGCAATAGTACCCCACTCCAGTTCTCTTGCCTGGAAAATCCCATGGATGGAGGAGCCTGGTAGGCTGCAGTCCATGGGTCGCTAAGAGTCGGGCACGACTGAGCGACTTCACTTTCACTTTTCACCTTCCTGCATTGGAGAAGGAAATGGCAACCCACTCCAGTGTTCTTGCCTGAAGAATCCCAGGGACGAGGGAGCCTGATGGGCTGCCGTCTATGGGATCACACAGAGTCGGACACGACTGAAGAGACTTAGCAGCAGCAGCAGCAGCAGCGGCAACCCTTTACCAAAAATCATGTATATACTGACCTCCCCTTTTACCTCTTTGGAATAGTTTTCTGAAAGACTGTCTTCCAGCTTATAATCCTCAGGTTATCTTGAATAATATTTTCCATTTCTTTCTTAGACTATTGATTTAAGTTTTTCATTGACACAAATAATCTGAAAATTATGAGGAAATAAGAACAGATAAACTTATTTTGGGTATTTATAGATAATTTTTTAATCTGGGAAATAGATATATAGAGATTTACTATACTATTCTAAGTTTATATATGTTTGAAATTACTCAGGATAAGTCTTTCAAAAAGGTGTATATTATTTTAAAAGAAATTGAAGAGAAGTAGCTTTTGAGGAAAAAAATAGTTTATGTAATATCACATGCCAAAATAAATTTCAGATGAATTAGTTAAATGTTTAAAAAAGGATATCACACAAAAAGTAAAGGCTATATAGATGAATATTTTTACATTGACAGTAATAAATTTCCCATCTTAAAAGCAATGAAATAATCACAGAGGAAAATATATGGACTATATAAAAGCTTTAAATTCCTATGTCTTAAAAACAAACAAACAAAAAAAACTAGATAAAATATTTGTATAAACTCTGACAGAATAATGGTTAATATTATTCCTTCATAAAAGCCATGAACAAATCAATGAGAAAAATACAAGGCCCTCAGGGAAAATGGGCACAAAAAGAAAATTCACAAAGCAGAGAATATAATGGATAATATTTATGAAAATATCAGTGTCCATGGGTAATTAAGGAAATGCATGCAAAATAAATAATATGTAAAATTTACATACTTAAAATTTTAAATATTTAATGCTGCCATAAATGTTTTCTATAGGCACTATAATAGACTGCTGTTAAAAACGCAAACCAGAGAAATTTTCTATAGGGTAATATGTCAATATACAGTAAGAAACATTTATAAACAAATATTTATATTTTCTGAGGCAGTCATTCTGTTGGGTTGGCCAAAATGTTCATTTGGGTTTTTCCATTTCATCTAATGGAAAACCCAAAGCAATTTTTGGCCAACCCAATACCTCCAGAAATTCAAGGATGCCTAATGCCTTCCCTGATGCCTCAGGAGGTAAAGAATCTGCCTGCAATGCAGGAGACACAGGCTCGATTTCTGGGTTGGGAAGATCCCCTGGGGGAGGAAATGGCAACCCACTCCAGTATTCTAGCTTGGAGAATCTCACGGACAGAGGAGCCTGGCAGGTTGCAGCCCAAAGGATCACAAAGAGTCAGACAGGACTGAGCGACTGAACATGCACACATAGTAGGTTATATGCAAAAATGGTTGCAGTTGCCATCATTCTTCCCAGTTTTCAGGCCCCTTCTCAGAGTGATTTTCTCCTCCTCCCATCAGGAGGTGGAGTCTATTTGTCTATCCTTTGAATATGACTTTGGCCATGGCACTTTCTTAAGCAGCTGGACTTGAGAAAATGTGACATAAGCTGAAAATTAAAAACCACCTGGCTTCCCAAGTGACCCTTGTGGTAAAGAACCTGCCTGCCAATGCAGGAGACATAAGGACACACAGGTTCAATCCCTGGGTTGGGAAGATCCCCTGGAGGAGGTCATGGCAATCCACTCCAGTACTCTTGCCTGGAGAATCCCATGGACAGAGGAGCCTCATGGGCTACAGTCAATAGAAGTGCAAAGAGTTGGACATGACTGAAGTGACTTAGCATGCAGCATGCCCTCTCCTGCTGTTGGGGACCCTTCTGCCATCATGAATAAGTCTGGGCTAGATTCCTGGAGGATGAGAGATAATATGGGGAGAGGCTCAATGACCTCAGCAATGTCAGTCATCCCAGACACATGAGTTATGCCATCCTAGACCACTCAGTCCTGGCAGAGCCAACCCAGACCAGAAAAACTTATCTTCCATCAATCAACAGAATCATGAAAAATAATTGTTTGTAGGTTTAAGCCATTACGTTTGAAGTGGTCTCTTAATAAAAGCTAAATTATTGAAAAGTAATCAGAAAAAACGGGCAATCATATGTACAAAGATGTTCATTTTAATATCATCTATACTAATAGATTGGAAACAATATAAATGTCCAACAAGAAAGAACTAGGTTAATAATAACTACAGATCTGAGATCATAAATCATTAAAAATCATATTTTCAAAATGTAACGATATTTTATCATTGAGGTTTGATCAATGATAAAATATTTAATGATATTAAAATATTTACAAGAGAAAATTGATTACAGCTGATTATAATTATATGTAAAATATGATTTCCAATTATGCAAATATGTATGTTGTATCACAGATGGATATTTTTAAAAATTACTGTTTTCAAATTTTCATGCAAGATCTCACTTTGTCTTTAGGGAGATTACTCCTGACTTCTATGTGGTCCCTTGAAGTTATACAACCTAAAGCAAGAGTGAATATGTAAATGTGTTGAAGCAATCTACATGCAGAAGGTTCTGACTGAGATGTTCTGTTTAATAAATGTAAAACAGCTGCATTTTAAAATTATATCTCTGAAAATCAGTTCCTTTAGAGAGTATTTTTTCTTTAAACTTGGACTTAGATGGCTATATACCATTCAAATCATTGCTTGTCCTTAAAGAGAGATGTGCTGTTGTTCTGTGAGGTATAGCTCAAAGATGGAAGATTTGATCTTCTGTTCATGTGACACTGGAGGATATCTGGAAATCAAGGTCCATGTTAGGCTTCATGCAGCAATAATTTTGACTTTGGGAAATATACTCTAAGAGTGGTACAAGTGACCACTCTCCCAATGGTCAGACAGATCATCTCCCTGAGGGTGGGGCTGGGGTCTTCTATTCTCTGAAGGGAATGGAAGTCCCTACTTTTAATCATTCTGAAGGGAATGGAAGTCCCTACTTTTAATCATTCTGTAAAAGGGTTAACAGAGGCATTCAATACAGAGTCAAGAAGGCTACTCTTAGACTCTAATGGAGTGTGTGGATTCCATTCCATTAAAAATTGTGGCCAGTTTTATGAGTAGGCTTTTCTAGAATCAGTTTTAAGCTGTTCTGTATGTCAGATTTCTTTTCTTCATCCCCTAAACTTCAGTAAACTCTTCTGGAAAATGCCCCATTTCTTCAGCTGTGCATCAGGGAATTAGGGATGGGCTATCCCAAGAATTGATGGGAAAGACCACAAAATGAGCTATGTCCTGTTCCGAAAGATGGAGTGGCCATATCACTAGCAGTCATCAGAGAGGACCAGGAGAAGAAACACGTAATTGATCAAGTCACATGGGCAGCAGCTGCCATAGCATGGCTGTATACAGTAGAGGCCATAGCAGAACAAGTCTATTTTTAAGCTTTTATAAGGCTAAGCCTCTGAAAAACTCTCAGAAGCTGCTGAGGAACACTGTCTTGCAACTCCATTGTTGGAACATGAATTAGCATAACTGGACATTAAAAATGATGGTTAAAGCAAGCAGGCCACAAGACCAAACCCAAGGTACTGCAAGGTCACTTAGTGGGCTTCCCAACTTTCTTCTAATAAATACAACAAGATGCAAGTAACAGTGTTTAACTTCCAAGACCAGGACACTAGGACTCCTTCCTTGCCATTTTGAGAATCATCACTCTGAGGAAGCCAGTAGCTACATTGGGAGGACATCCAAGTCACCTTATGGAGAGACATATGGTGAGGACCTGGGACTCCAGCCAGCAGCTGTGGGGGTGGGCCTTTGTGAAAGCAGGTCCTCTAGCCCTGGTCAAGCGTTCAGATTACAGTCTACTGACATCTTGATTGCAATTCCATGAAAGACCCTGAATTAGAACCACCCGATTCCAGTACTCTTGCCTGGAAAATCCCATGGGCAGAGGAGCCTGGTAGGCTGCAGTCCATGGGGTCGCTAAGAGTCGGACATGACTGAGCGACTTCACTTTCACTTTTCACTTTCATGCACTGGAGAAGGAAATGGCAACCTACTCCAATGTTCTTGCCTGGAGAATCCCGGGGATGGGGGAGCCTGGTGGGCTGCCGTCTATGGGGTCACACAGAGTCGGACACGACTGAAGTGGATTAGCTTAGCTTAGCTTAGCTTGGAGAAGGCAATGGCACCCCCACTCCAGTACTCTTGCCTGGAAAATCCCATGGATGGAGGAGCCTGGTGGGCTGTAGTCCATGGGGTCGTGAAGAGTCGGACACAACTGAGCGACTTCCCTTTCACTTTTCACTTTCATGCGTTGGAGAAGGAAATGGCAACCCACTCCAGTGTTCTTGCCTGAAGAATCCCAGGGATGGGGGAGCCTGGTGGGCTGCCATCTATAGGGTCACACAGAGTCGAACATGACTGAAGTGACTTAGCAGTAGCAGCTTAGCTTAGCTTAGCTTAGCTTAGCTAAGGCGCTGCTGAATCCCTGAGCCATAAAAACTGTGAGACAATAAATGTTTACTGGTATTTTTTTTAATGAAGGTTAAAGAAAACTAACAAGGTCACCTTATTTTGTAGCCTCAGGGAAACAAGGGCTGCTGGGGTTGATAGTTTTTTTTTTTTTTTTGCTTAACTTTACAATATTGTATTGCTTTTACAATACATCAAGATGGATCCGCCGCCAGTATACACATGTTCCCCATCCTGAACCCTCCTCCCTCTCCCCTGCCCACACCATCCCTCCAGGTCGTCCCAGTGCTCCAGCCCCAGGCATTTGTTATCGGGCATCGTACCTGGACTGACGACTCGTTTCAGATATAATATTATACATATTTCAATGCTATTCTCCCCAATCATCCCACCCTCTCCCGGTCCCAGAGTCCAAAAGTCTGTTCTATACATCCGTGTCTCTTTTGCTGTCTCGTAAATAGGGTTATTTTTACCATCTTTCTAAATGCCATATATATGCATTAGTATACTGTATTTGTGTTTTTGTTTCTGGCTTACTTCACTCTGTATAATAGGCTCCAGTTCCATCCACCTCCTTAGAACTGATTCAAATGTATTCTTTTTAATGGCTGAGTAATATTCCATTGTGTATATGTACCACAGCTTGCTTATCCATTCATCTGTGGATGGACATCTAGGTTGCTTCCACGTTCTGGCTATTGTAAACAGTGCTGCTATGAACATTGGGGTACACGTGTCTCTTTCAATTCTGGTTTTCATTGATAGTTTATGTGCAAATATGTAAATGTCTATGCAGGAAAACAGACTAGAAGGAAATGCACCAGAATGTTAGCCAACTGGGTCAATCTTGCTGTGGGGTTATTAGAAATTTTTATTTTCTTTTGTATTCTTTCCACATTTTTGCAAAATTTCTACCATAATAATCAGAAAAAAAAGCTACTTAAAACTGATCAGATAGCCTTCTTTAAGAATAATATACTGTGACAACTTGGAGGGATGGAGTGGAGACGGAGGTGGGAAGGGGGTTAAGGAAGGAGGGGACACATGTATGCCTATGGCCAATTCATGTTGATGTATGGCAAGAAACCCTCACAACATTGTAAAGTAATTATCATCCAATTTAAGAAAAAGAATAATATGTAGCTGTGTGAAGGCTGAAGCTCCCCAGAAGTCTTCTATCTTACCCTACCTGCTTCAGAGAGTCTCCATCTCCTCCTGGAAAGTCTATATTTTGCATTCACAGTGATATAATTTCTCTTTCTCATTCTTCAATCTATCGTAAAATATTGTATTCAATGCTGCTACCCTAGGTTTTCTTCAGGAAAATTTAAATTTTAACAGAGGTGTAAGTTAAAGAAATGCAGCCATCATCAGTGAGAATCTAGTCAATAGCCAAAAGCCAGAAAGGTATTTTGGGTTGTTTGACCTTTCCCAGAAACTAAGAAATTATCCCTACAGGCCCCTGGACAATTGAATTTTCTTTTTAAACTTCTTTGCATATAAAGCAAGATTCCTTGAACCTTTTTTCAGAGATTAGAACCTCAAAGGACCTGATGGATGATTTGAAGGACTTCCTTTCCTCCATAGTCCGGCATAGGGGTGCCATGTAGCAGCAACAAATACAAGCTAAGGACCACCAGTTTGTGTCTGGAGAAATTGGCAGCTAAGGCTGACCCAGAGCACACTGGCTTTCCCTTCAGGGCACGCTGCAGAAAGAAGTGATTGCCAAGTATCCAGATCCTAAAAGAACTGAATGAGTTTGTCCTTTATTTTCTTTCCCACAGACAGTTTATGAGCACTAGTGAACCTAGGAAGGTGTCACAAAAAGTGGATAAAAGAGTGGAAGTGGGAATGGTAATGTTCCCGAAGGCAAGCTGCCTGCTTCGTAACCTGACCAAGGGGCGCCTCATCAACAACCGCACAGCTCTCCCCTCCCTGTGCAAATGGAAGCCTTAATCGGTCAGCCAGGGGCTATCTCTCAGCATACCCAGGCAGTCTCATGATCTTACCCAATACACCTTGATGGGGAGCCAGTGCCCAGTGTCCACCGATGGGAGTCAGCCTGGGAAAGAACAGCCTTCTGCCATTTTCAACCTAGAGTAAATGTTCTCCCTCACCCGTGGTGCCCCTGAAATGGAGCAGGACTGTATGGGGCCCTCCTGGAAACAAATTCTTTCTGCATACCTCATTTTTTATTTGTAGAAAATAGGCTTCATTCAGCCACTCTACATTCCCTGAGTTCCAAAAGGCAAATTCAAACAAACTCCTTCCTTGCTTATCAAGGAAGGGAGGAGATGCAAAAACAGAGGAGCAGTGAAGAAAACAACAGTATAACTGTGGGGCAGGGTCCTGATTGCTCTTCAAGGAACATATATATGCTATGCTATGCTAAGTCACTTCAGTCGTGTCCGACTCTGTGTGACCCCATAGATGGCAGCCCACCAGGCTCCCCGTCCCTGGGATTCTCCAGGCAAGAACACTGGAGTGGGTTGCCATTTCCTTCTCCAATGCATGAAAGTAAAAGAGAAAGTGAAGTCGCTCAGTCATGTCCGACTCCTAGCGACCCCATGGACTGCAGCCTACCAGGCTTCTCCATCCACGGGATTTTCCAGGCAAGAGTACTGGAGTGGGGTGCCATTGCCTTCTCAAAACATATATATATACACACATATATATGTGTATATGTATATATATATATACATATATATATATCTTTGAGTTCTTCTGTAGGGACCAATGCCTCCATGCAGGTAAAGGATGGTAACTTCAGGCTGAGCATAAGACTCCTAGAGCACTACCCTATTACCTCACCACCAACCAATCAGAAGTCACATACCTTGTAGACCTCATCCTAAATTTTGCCTATAAAAACTTCTCACCCCAAATAAGCAGGGAGTTCTGGTTTTTGAACATAAGCCACCCATTATCCTTGCTTGGCTCTTCAATAAACCTTCCATTGCTCCAAACTCTGACGTTTAGGTTTGTTTTGCCTCACCTGACTTGTGCTCAGTAACACACCTTCAAATTAAGGTGTCCCCCCAAAAAAGAGAAATGCAAGCAGGAAGTGTATGAGATCAGAAAGCAGCATCCCTGGCATCAAGCTTAGGCAAAGAGAAGAGTGCAAGAAAGCATACAGATGGAGAAGGACAAGCCTACCTTTCATGATGTAATGAACAAAATCCACCTTTCATGATGTAATGAACAAAATCCAGTTTGCATGTAATAAACCTGGTTAATCCACATCCCAATCCTGAGAGATGGATAGTATCAACTTCATTTTATAGATGAATATAAAAAGGGTTTAGAAAGTTTATATTATGATTCAAGGGGTAGAGCTGGGTGGGATCTAAATCCAAATTAGTCTGATTAGGAGCTTCCTATGTGGCACTAGTGGTAAAGAACCCACTTGCCAATGCAGCAGATAGAAAAGATACGGGTTCAATTCCTGGCTCAGGAAGATCCTCTGGAGGAGAGCATGGCAACCTATTCCAGTATTCTTGCCTGGAGAATCCCATAGACAGAGGAGCATGGTGGGCTACAGTCCACAGCATTGCAAAGAGTCAGATACGACTGAAGCAACTTAGCATGCACCCACACATGCAGTCTGATTAGAAAATTCAGGTACTTTAAAAGACACTAAATAGCAGACCTCTGAAAAATAAATATCCCATGATTGACTGGGCTCATGAATCAGATCAGATCAGATCAGTCGCTCAGTCGTGTCCGACTCTTTGCGACCCCATGAACCGCAGCACGCCAGGCCTCCCTGTCCATCACCAGCTCCCGGAGGTCACTCAGACTCGCATCCATCGAGTCAGTGATGCCATCCAGCCATCTCATCCTCTGTCGTCCCCTTCTCCTCCTGCCCTCAATCCCTCCCAGCATCAGAGTCTTCTCCAATGAGTCAACTCTTCGCATGAGGTGGCCAAAATACTGGAGTTTCAGCTTTAGCATCATTCCTTCTAAAGAAATTCCAGGATTGATCTCCTTCAGAATGGACTGGTTGGATCTTCTTGCAGTCCAAGGGACTCTCAAGAGTCTTCTCCAACACCACAGTTCAAAAGCATCAATTCTTCCGCGCTCAGCCTTCTTCACAGTCCAGCTCTCACATCCATACATGACCACAGGAAAGACCATAGCCTTGACTAGGCGAACCTTTGTTGGTAAAGTAATGTCTCTGCTTTTGAACATGCTATCTAGCTTGGTCATAACTTTCCTTCCAAGGAGTAAGCGTCTTTTAATTTCATGGCTGCAGTCACCATCTGCAGTGATTTTGGAGCCCAGAAAAACAAAGTCTGACACTGTTTCCACTGTTTCCCCATCTATTTCCCATGCAGTGATGGGACCAGATGCCATGATCTTCGTTTTCTGAATGTTGAGCTTTAAGCCAACCTTTTCACTCTCCATTGCCCTCTTATCCAAAATCATATAATCTCAAAAAGAACATACTGTCTTGGACTAGGGCTGAATAGAAGAGATCGCTGGGTTGTTCAGCACTCATAAGTACATTCTGAGCAAACAATACAGTTTAATCCCTCAAACAGAAGCTCTTATCTGTACATGGTTAGATGGAGATTTTTACCAACCACTTCAATCTTACCTTAATCACCATGCAGCTCCTCTCCAGCTATTATCTGTTAAGCCTCTTTCTTACTCACTGAATATTTCATACATGAAGTAATGGAATGCAGAGTTATGGGCTGAGTACTAGCCTTTTGGTTTCCATTTAAATTTACAGCTTACTGGTATGAAAAGAGTCCCGGGGTGCTAACTAAGGTGGTGATTATACTATCCATCAATTAGCTTGCGTTTCAGCCCAATGTTCATAGCCCTTTTCCACTCCTTCATAATAAAATGCTGTTTAACTCAACACATGCACACATGCATGCTTTCTCCCAAGCATTTTTACTGAGTTACAGAATGTGTGTCACCCAGATGTGCTTGCCACAATACATTAATTGTATTGGAAAAATGATCAGAGACATATTTATACTAATCAACTCCCATAGCTGAGACCAGTTTTTCACTATGGTACTATTTTCTCACCACCCCACTTTAGAATTAATTACCCTGTTGCCATGCTAACATTCTTCTCCACACTTAAAATTTGCAAGCTAGGAAATCTCTGAGAGTTTTCCAGGAAGAATCACTTTTAGGGAAACATCGTTTCTGAATATGGAGAGCCTTTGTGTATTTTTAGATGATTCGATGACAACCAACCAGAATTGGAAGTGGTAAAGATATAGGGTTGCCAGATAAAATACAAGATGCCCAGTTAAATTTGAATTTCAGATAAGTAATGACTTTTTTTATTGGATGGTCCATGTGACACTGAAATATATACTAAAAAATGTGTGCATTGTTTATCTGAAAATCAAGTTTTGCTGATGTCTTTGATTTGAAAAATCTGGCAACTCTAGACAGAGAAAAAGGAAGGAGGACAAGATTCCAAGTTGTTACAGGTGATACAGATATTTGAAGGTGATATAATAGTGTGATCTTTTAAAACAAATGTGCTAAACAAGCATAGGCTGGCTACCTCTAATTTACACATTGTGGTGATTTTAAAGTAGAGGAAGAAAAAAAAAAAGAAATCTGGAGAAATGAATGAACAGACAAAGGCCATGGAGGGTGGACATTTTCTGGGAGAACTTTTCATGAGATTCTAGACTTGTGACCATCAGTCTGCATGAAAATACAACACAGAAGTTGAACCCTCTGATAATATAGGAGATCAAGGGAAATACTCTTCCAAACTGAAAATGAAGATCCACACTGCTATGCAGCTCTAGCAATTTCTCTAAGCTGATCTTCAGTTTTTGAATAAAACCTGGTATGATATTATAAGCCCATCTAATATGTCTTCATAAACACTATAGAAAAGCACCTTGATTAAAAACAAATTTTTTGAAGGCTACCAAATAGACAGTCTTGTGCTCAAAATTAAAGTGACAGGATGAATAAACAATAGTTTGTACCCCCGAAATGCGAGACAGATACAAAAATAACTATGATAGCACAAAATACTTATGTTGTATTAATAGCAAAAGCATGAATAAAGCACAAATGAACAGCCAGCTGAAGGTGGGAATGTATTCCACCTTCACCAAGGGGAAATCTGACCCTAACCTTGAAGGAAGGGTCTGATTTCAATATAAGACAGCAAACAGCAGCTACTCTAGGGTTATGAACAAAGAAGGAGTGAAATAGCAATATGGTCCAAGAAGCACAGAGCAGTGCAATGAGTAGAGAACTTGGTAGCTGAGAAAGCTGGATAAGGTATAGCTTAAGAGTCACATTATGGAGGAATTTTAAGGCTAAAATGATGTATTTTGGCATTAAAAGTTATCAAAGATTTTCAAAGGCAAGAATACTCATAATATCTGTTTTTAAAAAATATTTTCACAGAAAACAATTTGTAACAAGTCTGCAGAGTTTAGAGATCAGGACACTAGTTTAGGAGTAAACTGGTTACCCAAGAGGCATATTTATACCAAAGGAAAAGCAGAGGGAATGAGACCCATTAGAGAAGACTGACGATGGCTGGTCAGAGAGGCAGAACAATATGAAAAACTGGAGTCATGAAAGGCAGTGAACGAGAAAGGATAGTCAAGGAATGAAAGTTTTCAAGTAGGCAGCTCTCAAGAAGGGACAGTGGATTTAGCAATAAAGCATCCCAGGTAGAACTTTCAGAGGGCAATTTGAGAACAGTGGTACAGGCGAAGGCTTGTTTAGGAGTTAATGGAAGTGTTTCTGCTTCCAGTAACAAAACTGATGAAAATATAGCAAATGTGCTTTAAAATGCATATCTCACTTGAAAGAAAGGGAAAAATCCTAAGCACTAAAAATACCAAATGACCAAACAAAAAAGGAAACAGAAAACCAGAAAGGAAAGCAAATGCTGGATCAGTAACTATGCTGATAGAATTTCCCCATTCCAGGGACCTGGAACTTGGGGAACAGGGCACAAAGCTTCCACAAGGTGGGGAGTTGGGACTTAGATGAAAACCCAAGACCTTTGAAAGACTAGATGCTCTGTGAAATGATAGATTAGAAAAAGATTCTCTTCACCTACAAAGGAAGACAATATGTAAATTTATCATACAGTTTCAGCTCTTCTTAGGAAAACAAAATTTCTCCATCCACTGGCCACAAGTAGCCAGATAAAAAAATTAAAACTAAAAAAAAAAAAAGTGCTTATTATCTACCTGAAAATCAAATTTAACTGGATGAAAAAAAATATTTTGTTTCCTGATAAATTTATTGACTTTCCTACCCCTTCCCCACAACCAAAAGTTATTAAATATAGGCCTATTCCATGTGAGCCTGGGGCTCAAATTTACACAAACTCCAGGGTTTGGAAGCCCACAAACCAAAATGCTAGCTGAATGATGTTCTAATTGGTCAGCATCGCAAGATGTGTGATAGAAGTAAATGCAAAGAAATACGCACTCACCCAGAGCTCTCAGGATTCTCACAGATAAAGAGCAGTCAGATATAAGTTCTCAACATAAAATAACTTAAAAAAATGATGACTCACTATATTTTACACCTGAAACTAATATAATACTGTAAACCAACTATACTTCAATTAAAAAAGAGATTAATTCAAAAAACATATCTAAGTAAACAGGCCACTAGGGGAAAGCATTCGTAGAAATAAAACCTTCAAAAGTAGACTTCCCAGAAGTTCATATGTCAAAGCTTGTGAAAGATACAAAATACAAATAAGAAATCTTTAAAAACCAAATTAGACTTACAGAAATTAAAACATAATCATTGATATAAAATAGATATATAATTATTGAAATTAAAAATTGTTCTGCTGTACAACACTGTGAATAAGCTATAAGTATATTTTCTTGGGCTCCAAAATCACTGCAGATGGTGACTGCAGCCATGAAATTAAAAGACGCTTGCTCCTTGGAAGAAAAGCTGTGACCAACCTAGACAGCACATTTAAAAAGCAGAGACATTACTTAGTTGACAAAGGTCCGTCTAGTCAAAGATATGGTTTTTCCAGTAGTCATATATAAATGTGAGAGTTGGATCATAAAGAAAGCTGAGCACCAGAGAATTGATGCTTTTGAACTGTGGTGTTGGAGAAGACTCTTGAGCATCCCTTGGACAGCAAGGAGATCAAACCAGTCAATCCTAAAGGAAATCAGTCCTGAATATTGACTGGAAGGACTGATGTTGAAGCTGAAGCTCCAACACTTTGGCCACCTGATGCAAAGAACTGACTCACTGGAAAAGACCCTGATGCTGGGAAAAATTGAAGGCAGGAGGTGAAGGGGACGATAGAGGAAGAGATGGTTGGATAGCATCACCGACTTGATGGACGTGAGTTTGAGCAAGCTCTGAGAGGTGGTGATGGACAGGGAGGTCTGGCATGCTGCATTCCATGGGGTAGCAAAAAGTCAGACAGGACTGAGCAACTGAACTGAACTGATACATATATTCCCTCCCTGTTGAGCCTTCCTCCTACCCCCTCAACCTGCTCAATCTTAATCATAAGCAAAAGACCTCTCTGAGGTACTATCATACCTCCTGTCAAATTAGAAGAAGTTAATACATTTGGACATTATTAGTCGTCAGAGAGGATGTGGACCAGTGTATTACTCTTAGCGTACGACTGGTGGGAGTATAAATTAGTTCAATGATTTAAAGAACAAATGGCAACCTCCAGGAAATCTGACAAGGTACAATCCCCACAATTCATTAATTCTACTCCTAGTTACATATCCTTCACAACTCTTGTACATGTACACAAGGGGATATGATCATGTATTGAAACAGTATTTGAAACAAGAAAAAACTGATTTGTCGTGACAAATGACAATCCATAAGGTGCTTCCTCCATATTGCCTGGTAAGAAACTAAGTGCATTACAGGCATCCCCCTTAAACCTCCAGTGTGAGGTAGCTAATGTCCCCAACGAATGCAAACAGTTCACACTTCACCTTCATACTGACACCAAAGGAGTCTGCCCCCAAATCTTATAAGGCGCTTCTCCTATTTAATTCACAGAAAGAGAGAGTAGCAAGAGGGGGAACATCCCACTGGTGGACTCTGTCTGCAGGAGACTCATTCCACAGTGCATCCCAATGCCCTGGAGCTCAAGCACACTGCTGAAAAGGATGATGAGACTCTGACCACTTTCCTGCTAATGAGTTCCTTTTTACACCAAGTGATACTAATGATATGTGTCCTGACACCTTGACACAGTAGTTGCAAGCAAACTAAATGTCCATCCACAAGAGAGAGTGGAAACAAATTATGGAAGTTCGTACAGAGGAGCACCATTATCATGGATGAACCTTACCAACACAATAATGAATGAAAGTACCAAGATACCAAATGATAGAATAACACATACACCTAATACCATCATGTAAAGTTTAAAAATATAGAAAACAATATGATGTAATGATTAGGGATGCATGCATATCTATTATGACTGTAAAGAATGATATAGAAATGATAACTATCAAATCCAAATTTAAGATAGTTGTTGCACGATTGCACATTTGAAGGAAGTAAGATGCAAGGGGATAGGAATGTCAGTTTTACTGGTAATGTTTTATTTCTTAGCCTGAGTGGTAAAACATGGGTCTTTATGAAATATTTCATATAATATTACCTAACCCTAACCCTAACCCTATAATATAACCCTAACCATATAATATTTCTGAAATATTTCATAATAAATATTTTGAATGAGTGGGTATGAAGTAAAGAAGTAGAGTTAGAACATATCACTCTTACAAAGGAGGAAATTCATAAAGATTGAAGAAGGTTTCTCCTAGGTTAGGGAGATGTAGAATCTCTGGGAGATCACTTGAAGGGGAGTCGAAAGGGAGACATTCTTCAGAATATTCTGGAATCATTTTACAGCACTGAGATGATTATAAATAAAATATCTTCACTGACCTAGGAATTATATAATTAATATATATATTTAAATAATGAAGCAATCTTCTTCAACAAGTAATCCATTTTGCCAGTCTTTCAACATACTGGGTTGACCCAAAAGTTCCATTTGGAATTTTCTATACACCTTATGGAAAAATCTAAATGAACTTTTTTGGCTAACCCACTACTAAACAACGTCTATACACAATATCACTTCACTTGCAAAAAAAGTTTCTAGATTACTTATACAAATGTCAAAATTTAGTCTATAATTGCACTGATATTCATTATATATATACATATATATATACATACATACATATATATATATATATACACACTTATATATATATATATATATATATATATAAATACATACTTCTGGTCTTGTATGGTAGTTCTCTCTGTAAGTATTTTCCCAGTGAATGGATGAATAAATAGAATGACTGAAAACCACTTAAAGAATTAGTGTGGAGTAAAAAGATTCAAATTAATGCTGACTGCAACCAAAGTACAACTTTCAACTAATATGAAGTTCCATACCACCAGTAAAGCCCTGTGTTAGACAGTGGGGATGTGAAGACAGTTAAACTGCTTCCTAAGAATCTACACCATATTTGCACCATAACACTCATACCTCTCAAGGTAATGACTCCCCCATTCTCCTGTACATTTTGTGAAAACAAGGATTTTGCTCCATTTCTCTTTATCCCTCCTCAGCAATTAGGCATAGATACAGTGGATAAATTTGACAGTTAAATTGTAGAGTCAAATACAAGTTCTTTGGAAGCTCTCTGGTATTTGAGGATCTTATGCACTTATATGCATCTCTGTTCATGTGGACAGCAGAGATTTCTTAATAGCTATAAGAGCTGCAAATGTTAGCAACTAGATATTTCTCTGCTTTCCCACAGTAAAATGTTCTAATTGTTTTCTTTCCTTCTAGCTGTCTTATTGACGTTCTCCCCTACCCATGCCTTCAAGCAATCCTATTACTTTATGAGAGAAAACATAGAAGACTGTTATATAAAAATATCTTATAAATACCGCATTTAAAAATAAACCCTAATTTTATCTTAAAAGATCAATTATTTTTACCTTTCTCCACCATCTTCCTCCACAGCTACATCTGGTTCTGTTTTCTGGCCACCAAGAGTGAGAGGTTCCTGAAATTTAATCTCTAATCCTAGTCCACTGCAGGATGTCAGCCAAGATCTGGGAGCACTCTGGAATAATGTTTCTAGAGTAGGCTAAAGTCAGACACTGACTGCCCTGTGCATGGCCATCCCCTGCTCCTGCCTGGCTGAGCTTGGAACTAACAGAGTGGGAGATGATGAAGGCAAGCACGTGGGCACAGCTTCCTGCCAGGGCAGGAGCCAGCCCCGAGGCCATGGACTCAGAGCCTGCTCTGGGAGACTGTGGTTTGTCCAGTTTAACCAGCTCAACCTAAGGGAACCCCACGCCTCAGCATGTAGGGACCAGAGGAGGTAGTGGGACTTCAACAAGTCAGACATCTGCTTAGCAAAGTTATCTTGAATTCAAATTCTTTCAAGGAGAATCAACATCCATCACCTCTACCATGTAAATGGAAAACCTATTACAGCAAGACACTTTTCTCCATTCAGTGATTAACACATCTATCCTGGTTAAACTCTCATTAGCAGATCAGCCCAAGTAATATTTTACCATTTTATCAAGATGAATATATAGAAAGACTTGTCTTAGAATCAGGCGGCCTCTGCCTGTATTAATTTTTCTTGTAGCAACAACTCAGAGAATGTATGAATCAGTCAGTCAAAGAGGAGGGGAAAGAAAATGTGCTTGATACACCCTAAAGAGTAGGGGTGGGGAGCTGAAATATTTATAACTAGAGCATAGTCTTCAGAGAGTGAAGCTAAAATATTTCACAAGCAGGCAAAACTGTAAGAGTGCAAAATTGGGATATTCATACATTCCACATTGCCTCTGAATTATTGACAGGAAAGACCACTTTCAGAGCACTCTTTATAATGTTGAGATAAAGTAGTGAGAAATCCAACTGCTGAGGAACTGGATTCCTGGCTTCTAACAGAGCTTGGTCCATTAATTTATGGCAGTAAATAAATGTTATGAAAGTTCATGTAGAAACCATTATCTAAATGGCTAAATAAGAAAGACTTGCACTATAGCCAGGCATGCATTTCTGGCAGGGGAAGCGCAAGTTTGCTCACAATGTCTTTTTTTAGATTACTTTGAGGAAGAATGTCATCGCTGGAATACTGCAAACCATAGCAAGTTTCATCTTTCTCTCTCTCTTTTTTTTTTTTTTTTTTATGGAATGAGAAATGACATCAGTTTACATGTCATCTGAGAAGAAAGGAATTTATTTTGTTGAAAAGCATCCAAATCTCCCTTTCTTTGGGAGGCTTTGTTACTGAAACAAACTTTATCATTGTTAACTGTTTGGCCATTTATGGGATTGAGAGCTAAATAAAAGTTTGTTTCATCAACAAGTCTGTACATTTGTACACACTTTATTGACCTAGTAATTTTACCAATACTATACACCCATGACAGTCTTAAGGCAATGCTACCATTTAAAACCCTACTATTCTCAGCTCCAGAGAAGGCAATGGCAACCCACTCCAGTACTCTTGCCTGGAGAGTCCCATAGATGGAGGAGCCTGGTAGGCTGCAGTCCATGGGGTAGCTAAGAGTCAGACACAACTGAGCGACTTCACTTTCACTTTTCATGCATTGGAGAAGGAAATGGCAAACCACTCTAGTGTTCTTGCCTGGAGAATCCCAGGGACAGGGGAGCCTGGTGGGCTGCCGTCTATGGGATCACACAGAGTCGGACACAACTGAAGTGACTTTGCATTCTAAACTCAGTAGGAACATGCCATAAAGAATATGAAATTCATATATATATATATATATATATATATATATATATATACACACACACACACACACATTTATATGAAATTATCTCAACCTACCCTACAACTACTCCATGACCTAGAAACTGTTGCTCTTAACATTTAATTGTCCTCAATTATATCCCCATTGCTACCCACACAACCCCTGTGTTCTGTCCCTAGGTATCTTTCCCTGAATTAATCCAATATCCTCCCAAACAATCTCCCCACCTTTGACCTTCCTGTCTACAGTCCAACTCCTTATCCTAGTCATTTTGAGGCTCCCCCAGTCTTGTAATAAAGTCCAAAAGCCATCATTGTACCCCAAATCCTTTATAACCTGGGTTAGTTTTTCTCCCTCCAAACTCTTTGCCCAGTTTCCCCATTCACATTTCATAGACCAACCACAGGAAAATAGTTACAGCTCTTGAAAGCACCAAGTTCTCTCTTACCTATAAGCTTTCATATCTTTAGCATCCTCTATTCTTTTCCCAACTTCCCCACCCCTCCCTGAAACTTTTTCCTGTTGAACACCTATTTGTCCTTTAGGGCTTTCACATGGAAGCCTTCCCAGATACACCTCTGCCCCTACACCTTGGCTTAACTGCCCCTTGTACTCTCTCTGGGTACTATGTGCTTAAGATATGTGGAATGAATCATTTACCCTAACAAACATCTCCAATTGCATGAAACCTCTGATGTGTCCATGATCATTGCTTGTCATCTCATGAACATACCCTGTATATGCCCATCTCCACACCTGTGCTCACACTATTCATTCATCTTGGGATGGTTTCCTTCTTCCTTAAAGATTTCTCTGAACATTTCAACCCTAGGCAGTAATTCTAACCTCTGAATTCATGGTACATTTTGCGTATGTTTCTCATTTGATATTTATTTCTACACAGTGCCAGTGACATCATTTCTATTTTAACTTTTGAGTTATTTAACTTTTTTATAGATATACATCTAGTCTCCTGCCAATTGCTTGGTCCATGGCAGGAGCCATGCTTAAAATAACTTGATCCAAGTTACTTTAAGCAACTTAAAAACAGGAACAGAACTACTCCGCATTCCTCTTCTTTCTTCTCTGAGTTCACACAGTTTGCCACAACGTACATAAGAGATAATCAATACATATCCTTTATGTTTGTTATATGATGAGCATAAAACTAACAAATAAAGACTACACAATGTAACAAATATGTTTCATTTTCAAATGAATAAATTATTTCAGATGAGATCATAAACAAAATGAGAAATTCAGGACCATAAACATAATTTACTGTAGACTGGCACATGAATGTAAAGCCTAGGGAAGCAGCAGCTGCAATGGAAACTCTTAACTATCATGCCAAGAGTGTGAATGTACTCAGCTGTAGGACAAGCCAGATGTCAATCAAAAGTGAAATGAAAACAAGATGTATACTCTGCACACCAACTTGTATATATATTTAATCAAGAGCTCACAGCCATATGGCAAGGGTAAAAGGAAACAGTAAAAAAAAAAAAATACAAAACACTAAATGTCGGAAGTAAAACAAACATATCATTAACACAATAACTATAAGTGGGTTAAACTCTCCTAATAAGCCCCTAATAAGCGTCTCACACTACATCATAAACAAAATCCAATTATATGCCTCCTAGAAGAGATACAAATTAAACAAAATTACTCCAAAAGGTCTGTTCATCCTACAGACATTTTTGTAGGATATCCCCTGTATACCAATACCACTCTAAGTGACTACATGATCAGTCACTTCAGTCGTGTCTGACTCTTTGAGATCCCATGGACTATAGCCTGCCAGGTTCCTCTGTCCATGGGATTTTCCTGGCAAGAATTCTTGAATGGGTTGCCAAGCCCTCCTCCAGGGGATCTTCCCATGAAAGGATAGAACCCGCATCTCCTGTGTCTCCTGCATTGCAAGTGGATTCTTTACCACTGAGCCACCAGGGAAGCCCAGTGACAAAAAATTTACATGTTAAGAGAGACAGGTATACATGGCAAATGTAGACAAAAAGCAAGAATCACAATGTTAACATTAAAGAAGCAGTGGTAAAGCAAAAAGCGTTTATGTAAAAATATTTGTTTTTTATTTGCATGTTGGTTAATGAAGAATAAAATCCACAAGGATCCCCACTAGAAGTGATAGATATAGCCACCTTATTATAAATGTGTCATAAGTATTAAATAAGAAAATTCAGCTAAAACACCAAACTCAATACCTGCCACACAGTACATGCTCAGAAAGTAATAGTTGTTTTTATAGTATCTGTATTAGTAATAGTAGCATTAGCAAGATATAATTGTTATTGATATTAATACTACAGATAACATAGCATTAAAGTATATAAAGAAAAATACTGTAAATACAAGAAACTTCATAAAATCATAAGAAAAAATGAGTAAGTTTTACTAGTTTTTCTGTTGTTCTCATAGTAAAACATGACCCCAAAAAAGGTAACAAGATCTAAACAATAATGACTTACTCTATGTGTTGTTTTGTTTGTGCATATGCATATATGTCCTGGCTTCCCAGGTGGCGCTAGTGGTAAAGAACATGACTGCCAATGCAGGAGACATAGAGACACAGGTTCAATCCCTGGGTACGGAAGATCTCTGGAGAAGGGCATGGCAACTCACTCCAGTATTCTTACCTGGAGGATCCCATGGACAGAGGAGTCTGGGGGGCTAAAGTTCAAGGAGTGGCAAAGAGTTGGAGATGACTGGAGTGACTTAGCATGCATGCATAATATATGTACACATACACATTTTTATGCAGTCTTCAAATTCTATGATCTACAAAATAATATGCCTCCACTTCCATTCAGATCAGATCAGATCAGTTGTTCAGTCGTGTCTGACTCTTTGTGACCCCATGAATCGCAGCAGGCCAGGCCTCCCTGTCCATCAACAACTCCCGGAGCTCACTGAGACTCACATCCATCGAGTCAGTGATGCCATCCAGCCATCTCATCCTCTGTCGTCCCCTTCTCTTCTTGCCCCCAATCCCTCCCAGCATCAGAGTCTTCTCCAATGAGTCAACTATTCACATGAGGTGGCCAAAGTACTGGAGTTTCAGCCTCAGCATCATTCCTTCCAAAGAAATCCCAGGGCTGATCTCCTTCACAATGGACTGGTTGGATCTCCTTGCAGTCCAAGGGACTCCCAAGAGTCTTCTCCAACACCACACTTCAAAAGCATCAATTCTTCAGCGCTCAGCCTTCTTCACAGTCCAGCTCTCACATCCATACATGACCACAGGAAAGACCATAGCCTTGACTAGGCGAACCTTTGTTGGCAAAGTAATGTCTCTGCTTTTGAATATGTGATCTAGGTTGGTCATAACTTTCCTTCCAAGGAGTAAGCGTCTTTTAATTTCATGGCTGCAGTCACCATCTGCAGTGATTTTTCCAGAAAAATAAAGTCTGACACTGTTTCCTCTGTTTCCCCATCTATTTCCCATGAAGTGATGGGACCAGAAGCCATGATCTTCGTTTTCTGAATGTTGAGATTTAAGCCAACTTTTTCACTCTCCACTTTCACTTTCATCAAGAGGCTTTTGAGTTCCTCTTCACTTTCTGCCATAAGGGTGGTGTCATCTGCATATCTGAGGTTATTGATATTTCTCCCGGCAATCTTGATTCCAACTTGTGTTTCTTCCAGTCCAGAGAATATTTACCAAATTTAAACATTTATGAAATAAAAATCACAATTCCTAAAGCAAAAGATAGGCATTATTCTATGATATCTATGAGAAAAATCTTAGAACTAAACTAATAAATAGTAGCAAACAAAAACTTGAAAAGTTATATTTATTTATTGTTTATTTATTATTTATATTATTATTTATTTATATGTATTGGTTCAGCTAAAGAGCTCTCAGATCAAAGACAACATAAAAATTAAACTTATGAAATAACGTAGAAAAACTTGTGAGATGCAGGGAATATTGTATTCATAGGTAAACCAACATTTTTTAATGATTTCAACATTCAAAAAAAAACAGTAAATAATAAATTACCAAATCTTAATCTTCAAAAATGCTGAGATATAAACTTAGAAAAACATAGAAAGATTAATATGGGTTGAAATAGAAAGGATTTTAAAAACAAAATATAAAAAGTTTGAAAATAAACTTAATGTCTAATTTTCACAAGGACAAAAATAAACCCATGATAATACTATGATGAAAAAAGAAAATTTACAAAGATTCACAAATAAAAATTATAAAGTGAATATGAGATACATAGAGATAATGGATCTTTCCCTCTCTCTCCCTCTCTCTCTCTATATATATATATTAAAATATATAGAAATACAAATACATGTTGTTCTTGTTCAGTCCCTCAGTCATGTCTGACTCTGCGAATACATGGAATGCAGCACGCCAGCCTTTCCTGTCCTTCACCAGCATCCAGAGCTTGCTCAAACTCATACCCATTGAGTCAGTGATGCCATCCAACCATCTCATCCTCTGCTGTCCCCTTCTCTTCCTGCCTTCAATCCTTCCCAGCTCAAGGTCGATTCTGAGTCAGCTCTTTGCATCAGGTGGCCAAAGTATTGGAGCTTCAGATTCAACATCAGTCCTTCCAGTGAATAATCAGGGTTGATTTCATTTAGGATTGACTGTTTGATCCCACTGCAGTCCAAGGGAAACTCAAGAATCTCCTCCAACATCTAAGTTCAAAAGCATCAATTCTTCAGCGCTCAGCTTCCTTTATGGTCCAACTCTCACATCCATACATGACTACTGGAAGAATGATAGCTTTGACTACACAGATTTTGCCAGTAATATAATAACTCTGCTTTTTAATACACTAAGTTTGTCATAGCTTTCCTCCCAAGGAGCAAGCATCTTTTAATTTCACGGCTGCAGTCACCATCCATTATGATTTAGGAGCCCCCCAAAATAAAGTCTGTCACTATATCCATTGTTTCCCCTTCTCTTTGCCATGAAGTGATGGGACTGGATGCCATGATCTTAGTTTTGGAATGTTGAGTTTTAAAGCCAACTTTTTAACTCTCTACTTTCATTTTCATCAAGAAGCTCTTTTGTTCCTCTTTGCATTCTGCCAAAAGAGTGGTGTCATCTGCATATCTTAGATTATTGATATTTCTTCCAGCAGTCTTGATTCCAGCTTGTGCTTCATTGAGCCTACCATTTTGCACGATGTGCTCTGCATATAAGTTAAATAAGCAGGGTGACAATACACAACTTTGAAGTACTCCTTTCCAATTTGGAACCATTCCGTTGTTCCATGTCCAGTCCTAACTGTTGCTTCTTGACTTGCATACAGATTTCTCAGGAGGCAGGTAAGGGGGTCTGGTATTCCCAACTCTTAGAATTTCCAACAGTTTGTTGTGATCCACACAATCAAAGGCTTTAGTATAGTCAATGAAGCAGAAGTAGATGCTTTTTCTGGAATTCTCTTGCTTTTTCTATGATCCAGTGCATGTTGGCAATTTGATCTCTGGTTCCTCTGCCTTTATAAATCCAGCTTGAACTTCTGGAAGTTCTTGATTCACATACTGTTGAAGCCTGGCTTGGAGAATTTTGAGCATTACATTGCTAGCATGTGAGATGTGTACAACTGTGCAGTAGTTTGAGCATTCTTTGGCATTGCCCTTCTTTGGGATTGGAATGAAAATTGACCTTTTCCAGTCTTGTGGCCTCTGCTAAGTTTTCCAAATTTGCTGGCATAATGAGTGTGGCACTTTCACAGAATCATCTTTTAGGATTTCAAATAGATCAGCTGGAATTCCATCACCTCCACTACCTTTGTTCATAGCGATGATTCCTAAGGCCCACTTGACTTCACACTCCAGAATGTCTGTCTCTAGGTGAGGGATCTTACCATTGTGATTATCTGGGTCATTAAGATTTTTTTTGTACAGTCCTTCTGTATATTTTTTTCAACTCTTTTTAATATTTTCTGCTTCTGTTTGGTCCATACCATTTCTGTCGTTAATTGTGCCCTTCTTTGCATGAAATGTTCCCTTGGTATCTCTGATTTTTTTTTAAGAGATCTCTAGTCTTACCCATTTTATTGTTTTCCTCTATTTTTTTGCATTGATCCCTGAGGAAGGCTTTCTTATCTCTCCTTGCTATTCTTTGGAACTCTGCATTCAGATGGGTACATCTTTCATTTTCTTCTTTGCCCTTTTGCTTCTCTTCTTTTCTCAGCTATTTGTAAGGCTTCCTCAGACAACCACTTTGCTTTTTTGCATTTATTTTTCCTGGGGATGTTTGTGATCCCTGCCTCCTGTACAGTGTCATGAATCTCCATCTATACTTCTTCAGGTAATCTGTCTATCAGATCTAATCCCTTGAATCTATTTGTCCCTTCCACTGTATAATCACAAGGGATCTGATTTAGGTCATACCTAAATGGGCTAGTGGTTTTCCCTACTTTCTTCAATGTGAGTCTGAATCTTGCAATATGGTGTTCATGATCTCAGCCACAGTGAACTCCCAGCCTTGTTTTTGCTGACTGTATAGAGATTCCCCATCTTCAGCTGCAAAGAATATAATCTGATTTCGGTGTTAACCATCTGGTGATGTCTACGTGTAGAGTCATCTCTTGTATTGTTGAAAGAGGACATTTGCTATGACCAGTGTGTTCTCTTGGCAAAACTCTGTTAGCCTTTGCTCTGCTTCATCCTCAAAGACCAAACTTGTCTGTTACTCCAGGTATCTCCTGACTTAGTACTTTTTCATTCCATTCCCATATGATGAAAAGAACATCTATTTTTTTTTGGTGTTAGTTCTAGGTCTTGTAGGTCTTCATAGAACCATTCAACTTCAGCTTCTTTAACATTAGTGGTAGGGGCATAGACTAGGATTACTGTGATATTGGTCTCTTCAAGATGGCAGAGTAGAAGGACATGCATTCATCTTCTCCTGAGAGAACTCCAAAATTGCAACTAACCACTCACTGAACAACCATCAACAGGAGAATGTTGGATCCCACCAAAAAAGATACCCCACATCCAAGGGCAAAGAAGAAGACTCAATAAGACAGTAGAGGGTGGGAAATTGCATTTAGAATCAAACCTCTTACCCTCCATAGATGCTTGGAGGGCTCAAACACAATCTTGTGGACACCAGGACCCAGGTACCCCACCAGCACTGAGCCAGAGCTGCCTTTGAGTGCTTAAGTGTTTCCAGTGGAGGCACAGGTCAGTAGTGGCCTGCCACAGGGACAGGGGCTCTTGTTGCAGTAGACCTGGGAGGCGCAACATATGGCATAAGTCCTCTTGGAGGAGGTCGCCCATAGCTCCATCATAGAGCCACTAAGCAGATGATTCAAAAACTGAAGAACAATTATGCCAAATAAATTCTCATACTATTGCAAAATTTCTAAGACCTACAACAGATTTTCCAACCTGGGTATCCACAAAGGAACCGAGAACCCCCAGGGAATTTGACTTTGAAGACAAGTGGGATTTGATTACAGAACTTAAACAGGACTGGGGAAACAGACTCCTGAAGGGCACCAAAAAAATCTTGAGCACAGCAGGACCCAGGAGAAAGGGTTAGTCATGGGAAAACAAACAAACTGATCACATGGATCACAGCCTTGTCTAACTCAATGAAACTAAGAGCCAAGCCATGTAGGGCCACACAAGACAGACAGGTCATGGTGAAGAGTTCTGACAAAACTTCGTCCACTGGAGAAGGAAATGGCAAACCATTTCAGAATTCTTGCCTTGAGAACTCCATGAACAGTAAGAAAAGGCAAAAGGATAGGACACTGAAAGATGAACTCCCCATGTCGGTAGGTGCCCCTGATATGCTACTGAAGAAGAGTGGAGAAATAGCTCCAGAAAGAATGAAGAAGCTGAGCCAAAGCAAAAACAACAGCCAGTTATGAATGTGACTGTTGATGGAAGCAAAGTCTATTGCTGTAAGGAACAATATTGCATAAAAACCTGGAATGTTAAGTCCATGAATCAAGGTAAATTCAAAGTTGTCAAACAGGAGATGACGAGAGTGAACATTTACATTTCAGGAATCAGTGAACTAACATGCCCAGAAATGGGTGAATTTAATTCAGAAGACCACTATACCTACTGCTGTGGGCAATAATCCCTTAGAAGAAATGGGGTAGCCTTCATAGTCAACAAGAGAGTTTGAAATGCAGTTCTTGGGTAAAACCTCAAAAACAAAAGAATGATCACTGTTCATTTCAAAGACAAACAATTCAATATTATAGTAATCCAAGTCTATGCCCCAACCACTAATGCTGAAGAATCTGAAGTTGAATGGTTCTGTAAAGACTTAAAAGACCTAGAACTAACACCAAAAAGAACATGTCCTTCTCATCAGAGGGGAATGGAATGCAAAAGTATTAAGTCAAGAGATACCTGGAGTAACAGACAAATTTGGCCTTTGAGTACAAAATGAAGCAGAGCAAAGGCTAACAGAGTTTTGCCAAGAGAACATACTGGTCATAGCAAACACCCTCTTCCAACAACACTAGAGATGACTCTACACATAGACATCACCAGATGATCAATATCGAGCCAAAATCAGATTGAGTATACTTTCTGCAGTCAAAGATGGACAATCTCTATACAGTCAGCAAATCAAGACTGGGAGGTGACTGTGGCTCAGATCATGAACACCATATTGCAAGATTCAGACTCACATTGAAGAAAGTAGGGAAAACCACTAGCCCATTTAGGTATGACCTAAATCAGATCCCTTGTGATTATACAGTGGAAGGGACAAATAGATTCAAGGGATTAGATCTGATAGACAGATTACCTGAAGAAGTATGGATGGAGATTCATGACACTGTACAGGAGGCAGGGATCACAAACATCCCCAGGAAAAATAAATGCAAAAAAGCAAAGTGGTTGTCTGAGGAAGCCTTACAAATAGCTGAGAAAAGAAGAGAAGCAAAAGGGCAAAGAAGAAAATGAAAGATGTACCCATCTGAATGCAGAGTTCCAAAGAATAGCAAGGAGAGATAAGAAAGCCTTCCTCAGGGATCAATGCAAAAAAATAGAGGAAAACAATAAAATGGGTAAGACTAGAGATCTCTTAAAAAAAAATCAGAGATACCAAGGGAACATTTCATGCAAAGAAGGGCACAATTAACGACAGAAATGGTATGGACCAAACAGAAGCAGAAAATATTAAAAAGAGTTGAAAAATATATACAGAAGGACTGTACAAAAAAAATCTTAATGACCCAGATAATCACAATGGTAAGATCCCTCACCTAGAGACAGACATTCTGGAGTGTGAAGTCAAGTGGGCCTTAGGAATCATCGCTATGAACAAAGGTAGTGGAGGTGATGGAATTCCAGCTGATCTATTTGAAATCCTAAAAGATGATTCTGTGAAAGTGCCACACTCAATATGCCAGCAAATTTGGAAAACTCAGCAGAGGCCACAAGACTGGAAAAGGTCAATTTTCATTCCAATCCCAAAGAAGGGCAATGCCAAAGAATGCTCAAACTACTGCACAGTTGTACACATCTCACATGCTAGCAATGTAATGCTCAAAATTCTCCAAGCCAGGCTTCAACAGTATGTGAATCAAGAACTTCCAGAAGTTCAAGCTGGATTTATAAAGGCAGAGGAACCAGAGATCAAATTGCCAACATGCACTGGATCATAGAAAAAGCAAGAGAATTCCAGAAAAAGCATCTACTTCTGCTTCATTGACTATACTAAAGCCTTTGATTGTGTGGATCACAACAAACTGTTGGAAATTCTAAGAGTTGGGAATACCAGACCCCCTTACCTGCCTCCTGAGAAATCTGTATGCAAGTCAAGAAGCAACAGTTAGGACTGGACATGGAACAACGGAATGGTTCCAAATTGGAAAGGAGTACTTCAAAGTTGTGTATTGTCACCCTGCTTATTTAACTTATATGCAGAGCACATCGTGCAAAATGGTAGGCTCAATGAAGCACAAGCTGGAATCAAGACTGCTGGAAGAAATATCAATAACCTCAGATATGCAGATGATATCATCCTTATGGCAGTAAATGAAGAGGAACTGAAGAGTCTCTTGAAGACAGTGAAAAAGGAGAGTGAAAAAGCTGGCTTAAACATTCAAATACAAAGTTCATGGCATCCAGTCCCATCACTTCATGGCAAAGAGAAGGGGAAACAATGGATATAGTGACAGACTTTATTTTCTTGGGCTCCGAAATCACTGTAGATGGCGACCTCAGCCATGAAATTAAAAGACTTGCTCCTTGGAAGAAAGCTATGACAAACCTAGATAGCATATTAAAAAGCAGAGGTATTATTTTGCTGGCAAAATCCGTGTAGTCAAAGCTATGTTTTTTCCATTAATCATGTATGGATGTAAGAGTTGGACCATAAAAAAAGCTGAGTGCTGCAGAATTGATGCTTTTGAACCATGGTGTTGGGGAAGACTCCTGAGAGTCCCTTGGTCTACAAGTAGATCAAACAAATCTTTCCATAAAGAAAGTCAGTCCTGAATATTCATTGGAAGGACTGATGTTGAAGCTGAAGCTCCAATACTTTGACCACTTGATGTGAAGAACTGACTCATTAGAAAGAACTGACTCCCAGCCCTGATGCTGGGAAATACTGAAGGCAGGAGGAGAAGGGGATGACAGAGGATCGATGGTTGGATGGCATCAGTGAACATAATTTCAAGCAAGCTCTGTGAGTTGTTGATGGATTGGGAATGCTGGTGTACCATATTCCATGGGATTGCAAAGAGTGGGACACAACTGAGCAACTGTACTGGACAGAACTGTGATATTGAATGGTTTGCCTTTGAAATGAACAGAGATCATTCTTTCATTTTTGAGACTGCACCCAAGTACTACATATTGGACTCTTTGTTGACTATGAGAGCTACTCCATTTCTTCTAAGGGATTCTTGCCCACAATAGTAGATTCAATGGTCATCTGAATTAAATTCGCACATTTCAGTCCATTTAAATTCACTGATTCCTAAAATGTTGATTTTCACTCTTGCCATCTCCTATTTCACCACTTCCAATTTACCTTTACTTATAGACTTAACATTCCAGGTTCCTATGTAATATTGTTATTTACAGCATCAGACTTTACTTTCACCACCAGACACATCCCCAACTGGGTGTTGTTTCCACTCTGGCTCAGTCTCTTCATTCCTCTGGAGCTATTTCTCTGCTCTTCTCCAGTAGCATAGTGGGCACCTACCAACCTGGGGAATTATTTTAGTGTCGTATCTTTCTGCCTTTTTATACCATTCATGTGGTTCTCAAAGCAAGACTACTGATGTGGTTTGCTATTCCTTTCTCCGGTGGACTATATTTTGTCAGAACTCTCCACCATGACCTGAATGTCTTGGGCAGCCCTACATGGCATGGCTCATAATTTCATTGAATAAATATAGAAATAGGTATACATATAAACTTATATATATATATATACATACATATATATATATGGAGAGAGAGATAAAGAAAGAGAGGGGTCGTTCATAAAACACATTTTACTTGGCCTAACAATTTTGAAGAGCTCCATAGTCTAAAAACAAGTTTCTCTTGAAAAAAAAATTATTAAAATTAACTGAATAAAAATAGGAAAACTGGACAAGTTAAAGAAGAACTTGAGGGAAATTGTCCCTAATTCTTTTTTTAGAAAACTGTTGTATTGTTGAACACAACTAATTTCAAGGGAAAGATAATTGCCCATGCAATGATAACAATGTAATCATCATGATTATAATCATCTTCATCATCATTATCTCAACAGAAGCTACATCTATTTAAGGCTCACAATGAGCCAGGAACTGTAATAAGGGCTTTGCCTATTTAACTGCACAAAACCTTTTAGGATAGGTACTTGTGCTTACATTTTATAGGTAACAAAAATGATATTTAGACAAGATGAATAACTAGCCCAATTTTATGAAACTTCCAAGTGAACAGCCCAGAATCATACAGACATCTGTGTATATCTCCAAAGACCATGGGCACAAAGGCTATGCTTCACTACCTTATCTATATAGACAGTTTCTAAAATACAGAAAAAGATGAACATCTTCCAAATTCATTTTTTGAACTTGCATAAACCTGATAGCAATCTTGATAAAGCTAGTAACTAATAAAAATGGAAAACTACAAGCCAGACTCATTTATAATGTCTCAAATAAAAGAGTAATCAAGATCAGCAGTTTGAAAAGAAAGTATCACAAACAAGAATGGTTTGCTATGATATAATCTATTACAATACTAGATCGAGTAGTCAAGTTTATACACATTTATAGGAGAAGGCGATGGCAACCCACTCCAATACTCTTGCCTGGCAAATCCCATGGACGGAGGAGCCTGGTAGGCTCCTCGGTCCATGGGGTCGCTAAGAGTCGGACACGACTGAGCGACTTCACTTTCACTTTTCACTTTCATGCACTGGAGAAGGCAATGGCAACCCACTCCAGTGTTCTTGCCTGGAGAATCCCAGGGATGGAGGAGCCTGGTGGGCTGCCATCTCTGGGGTTGCACAGAGTCGGACACGACTGAAGCAACTTAGCAGCAGCAGCAGCATCAGATCAGATCAGTCGCTCAGTCGTGTCCGACTCTCTGCGACTCCATGAACTGCAGCACGCCAGGCCTCCCTGTCCATCACCAACTCCCGGAGGTCACTCAGACTCACATCCATAGAGTCAATGATGCCATCCAGCCATCTCATCCTCTGGCGTCCCCTTCTCCTCCTGCCCCCAATCCCTCCCAGCATCAGAGTCTTCTCCAATGAGTCAACTCTTCGCATGAGGTGGCCAAAATACTGGAGTTTCAGCTTTAGCATCATTCCTTCCAAAGAAATCCCAGGGCTGATCTCCTTCAGAATGGACTGGTTGGATCTCCTTGCAGTCCAAGGGACTCTCAA
The DNA here is from genome assembly GCA_935064755.1 of Tragelaphus eurycerus. Classification (NCBI taxonomy): domain Eukaryota; kingdom Metazoa; phylum Chordata; class Mammalia; order Artiodactyla; family Bovidae; genus Tragelaphus; species Tragelaphus eurycerus. The sequence continues at coordinate 33,968,919 of CAKXYN010000013.1, forward strand.
GAGCTTTCTCCAACACCACAGTTCAAAAGCATCAATTCTTCGGCGCTCAGCCTTCTTCACAGTCCAGCTCTCGCATCCATACATGACCACAGGAAAGACCATAGCCTTGACTAGATGAATCTTTGTTGGCAAAGTAATGTCTCTGCTTTTGAATATGCTGTCTAGGTTGGTCATAACTTTCCTTCCAAGGAGTAAGCGTCTTTTAACTTCATGGCTGCAGTCACCATCTGCCGTGATTCTGGAGCCCAGAAAAATAAAGTCTGACACTGTTTCCACTGTTTCTCCATCTATTTCCCATGTAGTGATGGGACCGGATGCCATGATCTTCGTTTTCTGAATGTTGAGCTTTAAGCCAACCTTTTCACTCTCCTCTTTCACTTTCATCAAGAGGCTTTTTAGTTACTCTTCACTTTCTGCCATAAGGGTGGTGTCATCTGCATATCTGAGGTTATTGATATTTCTCCCAGCAATCTTGATTCCAACTTGTGTTTCTTCCAGTCCAGCATTTCTCATGATGTACTCTGCATATAAGTTAAATAAACATGGTGACAATATACAGCCTTGACGTACTCCTTTTCCTATTTGGAACCAGTCTGTTGTTCCATGACCAGTTCTAACTGTTGCTTCCTGACCTGCATACAGATTTCTCATGAGGCAGATCAGGTGGTCTGGTATTCCCATCTCTTTCAGAACTTTCCACAGTTTATTGTGATCCACACAGTCAAAGGCTTTGGCATAGTCAATAAAGCAGAAATAGATGTTTTTCTGGAACTCTCTTGCTTTTTCCATGATCCAGCGGATGTTGGCAATTTGATCTCTAGTTCCTCTGCCTTTTCGAAAACCAGCTTGAACATAGGAAGCTGAAATTATGTTTGTGAAATTCAACATTTATTCCTGATTTTTGTTTATTTAAAAAAAGTAAATCAAGAATAGAAGCATACTTCCATAATACAGGAAAGAGGTTCTACCCAAGACCAACTGCTAAATATATTAAATAAGAAAATATGACCATCCTTCCTCTTTGTATCAGAGGCAATGACAAAACATTTTGAGGTGACACAATGAGAATACAAAAAGAAAGAAAGAAAATATATAAATATTGGGAGGAAATCAACCTTTTCAGGATTTTCTTTCTTTGCTCTCCAAAGTGAAGGAAAATAAACAGACCAAGTTTGTTATGCCCATACTCCAGGTCATGAGTGATGTAAGTGCTTTAAACAGGTTTGAATTGAGGTAGAGCATAAGATCATACTTTCTTTTTTTGTTGTTATGAAGTTTCCTATTTTAACCTCAAAAACTTCCATGACCTTCTACATGTTATTTTTTTTTTGCATGTGCTGATTCAAAAATGATTATAATTTAAACTTACTATGAGTTCAGTAAACTTCAACATGTTTAAAGGGTATTTTAATCCATTAATTCATGATACTGTATTATGTTAATACACATATATATATTACATACTTTTAAAAAGTTTTTATTGGAGTATAGGAAATGGCAACCCACTCTAGTATTCTTGCCTGGAGAATTCCATGGACAGAGGAGCCTGGCAGGCTACAGTCCATTTGGTCGCAAAGAGTCAGACACAACTGAACAGCTAACATACACACAGGTAGTAGCTTTACAATGTGGTATTAGTTTCTACTGTATAGCAAAATAATCAGTTATATTTATACATATTACTCCTATTTTTTGGATTTGCTTTCCACTTAATACTCTTGCCTGGAAAATCCCATGGACAGAGGAGCCTGGTAGGCTGCAGTCCATGGGGTCGCTAAGAGTCGGACACGACTGAGAGACTTCACTTTCACTTTTCACTTTCATGCATTGGAGAAGGAAATGGCAACCCATTCCAGTGTCTTGTCTGGAGAATCCCAGGGACAGGGGAGCCTGGTGGGCTGCCGTCTATGGGGTCACACAGAGTCGGACACGACTGAAGCGACTTAGCAGCAGCAGCAGGTCACCACGAAGCATTAAGTAGAGTTCCTTTTGCTATATGGTAGGTTCCCTTTGCTATACGATAGGTTCTCATTAATTATCTATTTCATACATAGTATCAAGAGTATATGTCAATCCCAATCTCCCAATTTATTCCATCCCACTCTTTCCCCCTACTACTATATGCTTTTGAAAAATAGTAGTACATGTATTGCTGCTTGGGTTAGATATGAATTTATACACCCTTTGCAATAACCCAGCATTTCCCTCCCATTCGTAGAGTTAATGGCCTATTGGCAAGAACAATCACTGGAGACATCCGCAAAAATCAACAACAACAAAAAATCTGAGTGGGATGATCTCTTTATCTGACATGATCTGCAAGACTACCCAGGAATGGGTTAGTGACTCACCACCTAATAAAAGCTATGAAAGGCACTTGATAAGCACATAAACTTTAGTTCCCATATTTACATATTAAAGTAGAAGGACTGATTCACCCATGTGATTCCTAATGAGGAAAGACAGAAGAGGGAAGATCAAGTTCTCGAATTTTAATAGAGAAACATCTTTGGTTGTTGTTCAGTTGCTAAAGTTATGTCTGACTCTTTGCAACTCCATGGAGTGCAGCACACCAGGCTTCCCTGTCCTTCACAATCTCCCATAGTTTGCTCAAATTCATGTCCATTGAGTCAGTGATGCCATGCAACCATCTCATCCTCTATTGTCCCCTTCTCCTCCTGCCTTCAGTCTTTCCCAGCATTAGGGTCTTTTCCAAACAGTCATTTCTGAGTATCAGGTGGCCAAAGTATTGGAGTTTCAGTTTCAGCATCAGTCTTTCCAATGAAAATTCAGGGTTGATTTCCTTTAGGATTGACTGCTTTGATCTCCTTTCTGTACAAGAGATTCTCAAGAGTCTTCTCCAACACCACAGCTCGAAAGAATCAGTTCTTTGGTGCTCAGCTTTCTTTGTGGTCCAACGCTCACATCCATTCATCACTATTGAAAAAACCACAGCTTTGCCTAGATGGACCTTTGCCAGCAAAGCAATGTCTCTGCTTTTTAATACACTGTCTAGTTTTGTCATAGCTTTTCTTCCAAGGAGCAAGCATCTTTTAATTTCATGGCTGCAGTCACCATCTGCAGTGATTTTGGAGCCAAATAACCCCATCCATTTGCCATGAAGTGATGGGACTGGATGCCATGATCTTAGTTTTTGAATGCTGAGTTTTAAGCCAGCTTTTTCACTCTCCTCTTTCACCTCCATCAAGAGGCTCTTTAGTTCCTCTTCACTTTCTAACATTGGGGTGGTATCATCTGCATATCTAACATTGTTGATATTTCTCCTGGCAGTCTTGGTTCCACTTTGTGCTTCATCCATTCCAGTATTTTGCATGATGTACTCTATATATAAGTTAAATAAGCAGGATGACAATATACAGCTTTGACATATTCTTTTCCTGATTTTGAACCAGTCTATTGTTCTATGTCCAGTTCTAACTATTGCTTCTTGACCTGTATGCAGGTTCCTCAGGAAGCAGGTAAGGTGGAACACCAGACCAAGATCTATACTGAATATTAAATAAAGCCAATAATAATCACAAGGCAAGAGAAGAGGATACAGTGTTGAGTCAGACAGTTGTTCACTCTCTAAGGAAGGAGAACACATAGTTCAAAAACATAATTTCCACAGCCTCCCTATGGAGTCATGTATGTACATGCAGAAAGATTTAAAAATCAAATAGTGAATGATGACAATTAAATGGAAAGCAGCAACATATTGAGGGGAATTTGTCCATTAAAGTTTTTCATCCAAAATGAATTTCAGCCAGAAATCAGTTCTTTATTCCTCCCTGTAGTATGCATTCTTGGTAGCTCCCTTCAGAACACTGCCAACAGCATTACACATTTGCTTTATATAGCTTTCGAGTTGCTCTGCAGTTTCCTTTTGGCCAGAGAACTTTATAAAACCTACTAAGGGAATAAGAAGCACAGACACATTGTCTCTCAGGCTTGCAATCCATTGTCTGCCCAGTTTCTATCTAAGTTTCCAGTACAGTTGGGGTGGCTAGTGATCTCAGCCAATTACTGTTATCAATTAGTTTAGTTGACTGTATGAAAATAAACTGATGAACTGCATTCAATTTTCTTTGCATCATTTGTCACCTTTCACACAGATTTTTTTCATCCTGGTAGAGGTAGAGACAAGCCCAAACCTTGCCCTAATAAGTGATAAAATTTTTATCTTGCCCCTCTGGACTTCAGTCTCCTGATCAGTAATGGGGGGAACATTATCACATGGAATTATCACAGTAATAAGTTTTAAGTACCTGGTTCACAATCAGGCTTTGCCAGGGGAAGTTTCCTCACTTGCATCCTATGTTCCCGACATTAGGAATTAGTCCATGGTCTGTCTTCTGGATGCCACCTGTGTCCAGCTCTGGTTTGAAGGCTGTTAAACGAATTTTAATATTAGGCACAGCCTTGGGAAAGCATTTTATCAGCTCCTTCAAGACTCAAAACTCAATGTAATCTTTCCTTTTCTATTCTTTCCTTTACTCTGCCAACAATTGTAATGAGTGTCTTTGATTCAAAGCATATTAAAGAATGTATTGCTAAGCTGCTCTATAATTATTCTCAGATGCATGCCTCATTTCAAATAAATGGTACAGTTTTTAAAAATAAAAAAATGTTTTCTACTCCTCTGCTCCTATACAAGAAAGCCCAGTTTGGTTCTTTATACATAGTAGGCACTCATTAAATACTTGCTCTTGATGAAGGTGAAAGTGGAAAGTGAAAAGGTTGGCTTAAAGCTCAACATTCAGAAAACGAAGATCATGGCATCTGGTCCCATCAATGCATGGGAAATAGATGGGGAAACAGTGGAAACAGTGTCAGACTTTGTTTTTCTGGGCTCCAAAATCACTGCAGATGGTGACTGCAGCCATGAAATTAAAAGACGCTTACTCCTTGGAAGGAAAGTTATGACCAACCTAGATCAGATCAGATCAGTCGCTCAGTCGTGTCCGACTCTTTGCGACCCCATAGCATATTCAAAAGCAGAGACATTACTTTGCCAACAAAGGTTCGCCTAGTCAAGGCTATGGTCTTTCCTGTGGTCATGTATGGATGTGAGAGCTGGACTGTGAAGAAGGCTGAGCGCCGAAGAATTGATGCTTTTGAACTGTGGTGTTGGAGAAGACTCTTGAGAGTCCCTTGGACTGCAAGACGATCCAACCGGTCCATTCTGAAGAAGATCAATCCTGGAATTTCTTTAGAAGGAATGATGCTAAAGCTGAAACTCCAGTATTTTGGCCACCTCATGTGAAGAGCTGACTCATTGGAGAAGACTCTGATGCTGGGAGGGATTGGGGGCAGGAGGAGAAGGGGACGACAGAGGATGAGATGGCTGGATGGCATCACTGACTCGATGGATGCGAGTCTGGGTGACCTCCGGGAGCTGGTGATGGACAGGGAGGCCTGGCGTGCTGCAGTTCATGGGGTCGCAAAGAGTCGGACACGACTGAGCGACTGATCTGATCTGAACCCACTATTTTATGAAACAAATCAGAGAATTTTCCATAAACAAACATGAGTCTATCTCATTTATCAAACACATTTTTATGAGTGCCTGACCTTAAAAGGTCCTTTAAAGATAACACTCTTGCACATTATCTTTAATTCATCAAGAAATGCAGATGGTTAAATAGTATGCATAAATTTCTACAAATGGTCTTGTTCTTAAAGCTGCAAACTATTCTAGCCTTGATCGAACTGATTTCAACAACATCTAGGACTACTTTCTATAGAAACTGAAGCTAGAAACAGTTTCTATGGCTGTTGTTCACATTTTCAAGGGTAGGTACTGTGTTTGGTCAAGCAAATAACACACTTCTGCAAAAACTCAACGTTTGTGTTACCTTTATCTACTGATTAGTCATAAGATCACAGACCTGAGAACTGAAAGAAAATTAACAAAATAAGGAGGTCCAGACTTCTACCTTTAGGGAAGAATCTATCATTATTATCATTTTACCTATCAAATAATTAAGACCCTGAGTGTTCTGATCATTTTTCCAAAGTAAATGTTGGGGTAGGGGGCAGTTGTCATGGTTTTGTTGGTGATTAGACATAAAGTTCTCTGGTCTTTGAGTCTGGCATTCTTTTTGATTCATCATATGCAAGTTAAAAATTTCTCAAAAAAAAAAAAAAATTCCTCAAATCTCTAAACTCAGGATGACCAAGATGACTGAGATTAAATAGTAGCACTCACCCCAATCTCTTCCCAGTCCTGCATCAGGAGCAATAATTTCCTGCTTGTGCCACCAAAGGCTCTATTTCCATCCCTTTGGCTCTCCCTGAGCAGCCCCTTCTCTGTAGATTCTGGGCCAATGTGGGCTCCTATCTTATCTTTTCCTTATGTCCAACTGATGGTACATTTTTGAAGACAGCAATTGTTTCAAATTCACAAAATCATTCCAGTGCCTGGCACAATATCAAACACATAGTAGTTTCTAAATAGTTTCTGAATGAATAAGGTATTCCTCCCTGGTGTTGAGCTTTCACAAGTAGTTTGATCAGTGAGATTGGTGGAGGAACCAATGTCATATTTTCCATCTTCTTTACCATCACAGAGTTTCCTACTTAGGCTCTTCTCAGTATTTTGGAAGTGTCATAACCTTCAACTGGAGTCTTGGGGCAGATTCATGCATCACATAGCAGAAACATGAGGCCTGGCAATTCAACTGAGTTACAACTCCGATTCAACCAAAGCTGCCTTAAGCTGTGAACTTTTAACTGTATACATTGACCATCATTCACTCAATCATTTAATTCTTTCTTGGGGCTCAACTCTGGCATTTATAAATGAGGAAATAAAGTGAAATTATTTATTCTTACAGCTAAAGAAATCATGCCAACCTTATGAAGAAATACTCTCCCAATTGCAGTGACATCCCCCATATCTTACAGGTGATTCTATTCTATTGTGAAATTATTCACCTTTTCTTTTCTGCACGTTTTTACACAAATACCTAGTTTTAACTTCCCACTGTAATCAATTAAGGTAACATGAGGTACACATTCTTTTTCTAGAGGTGAAATTATATTTCATTAATATAAACCATCATGCCCACAGGGAGAATTCATTTCTAATCTTAAGTTTCTCTTGTCTAATATGGTCTTACATTACAATGAAAACACTAGCCAAGGACCTGGGAACAATATGTACGTCAAGAGAGAACAGAACTCCAGCAGGAATTCAGAGATTCCATTTGTGAAACAACATGGTTCTGGTGCCCATTTGAGCAGATAGGGGTCCCAAGGATACAGGGAGCCAGAAGAGATTGGAGACATTCTGCCTGTATAGTCAAGGATAGAGGGATGGGGCCATAGAGAACAGAGCTTAGTAGCCAAAAGTATCAGAGATTATAGCATCCACAAGGGGTCCCTCGGCTGCTGAACCTGCTCTACTCTGTCAGATCTGTTGTTAGGCATTTGACCTCAGAAGTTTTCAAAGGTTTTAATGTATATCCCTTCCCCTATTCAACTGCAACGTCCACCTTAAAAACAGGACAAAGGCGCTTATTAAAACTTAGTCAGAAAAATGCGTATGGTTTCTGTAGTCAAACAGACCTGAGTTCAAATATTGATTCTACCACCCATTAGCTATTTGCTGGACTGGAGCCCACCAGGTTCCTCTGTCCATAGGATTTCCCAGACTGAACCCATCTCCTGTGTTGCAGGCAGATTCCTTACCATTTGAGCCACCAGGGAAGCCCCCATTAGCTATTTGATTTGGACAAATCAACTTCACTGAGTCTCAAGTGCCCCATCTGCAAAATAGTCATCTTTTGAGGAGGAAGTGAGGTGAGATAGACAAAGCACTTGCCACATGATAAATATTAATATAGTAGCTATTGTTATGGTTAGTTGTTAGAATAGGGTCTGGTACACAGTAGATGCTCAGTGAAAAAGTATTAATGGAATCCTATCATTAGGATTCTTATAGCAGATCTGAACAATGGGACAGGGACAGTTGCCTGGTACATAAGGTCTGGAGTCTAACCTCCAAGACAGGAGAGAGAAACCTAAAATAATCATGGGAAATAATAAAGATAAATCTTCATCCCTCCCCTCCTTCTCACAACTCCCTTGCTTCAGAATTCTGTTTCTTTCTAGATACACATGGTACTGGAAAGGATATTGTCTTAATGGAGTAAAGAATTATCAACCATCCAAGTACAAATTAAAAGTTGTCAAGTGTGTGATTGTCTTCAACAGTCTGGACTCTAAATACAAATAGTATTTTACTTAAAGTTTCACAATTGGAGATGTCTTTTTATTTCTCCTTTGATTCAAATGCTAATAAACAAGAGATGTTTTCCCTCCACCCAATTCTCCCTTCACCACCACCACCATCACAGAATAACTTTGTCTCCCGTTAACATTAAACACACCTCATTGTGTGTCCTGACCAACTTCCCCCCACCACCTTCTGCAGGCCTCTCAATAACTGAGAACAAGCCTGGCAATACAATTGCTGATCAAGAGTGCATGTCCTAGGGGAGAAGAGGAGGTGGCTAGCTACACGTATTATCCATTCATTAATGAATGATATTGTTAGTTCAAACCACTGAATCTCATTTAATGTGTTTTCACTCTATCAGTGGAAAACATTGCTGCCCAAGATAAAAATACTCTCTTAGCACACAACCTTTGGTGAACTTCTTAAAACTTAATGACTACACATATTCATCTTCCCTGACTTTGGCCTTCCATCCTTCTGTCCCTCAGGAAAATTGCATGCTCTTTCCAAAGGCTAATGGTGGGCATCTACTTTCTCAAAAAAGTCAAGTGACATTATAGCCTGTAGCTCCAAGGACAAGAAGAACTATATCAAGACATGACACAACAACAAATGAATGCTTTTCATGTTATCTAGCAGCCTTCACCCTGAATGTGTATGAGTAAAGTAAGAACCTGATGTTACTTTGCCATGCAGTCAAGATACTTTTATTGTGAGTGGATCACACGACCTTAGGGCTTTGGAAGGTGATGAAGGGAGTGAGGAGAGGGTGAGGCAGAAGGTCTTAAAAGCTCTGAGTCAGAGCTCAGCTATTTGGGGGATTCCACTCACATCCCTTGAGGTTAGTAAAGCAGAAAAGACAAACAGTTCTGGCCCCTTATGATAAACAAGGGAAAAAACCCAAAACTCCACAGAATGTTGATGGATGAAAGAAGCCCTAAAAAGAACTACCTTAAAGAATTGGACCATTCAAAACAAAGGTAGTATCAGTAGAAATGTTTGTGCTAGGTGAAAGCTATGACTTGGTCCAGAATCTCCCCTAACAGGGCCCAACCAAATGTATATCCTCAACCAATGGTAGAGGTAGGGTCCTCAGGATCGTATGGAGCAGGAAGAAAAATAAGACTTAAGATCAGAAACTGGCTACACAGAATCCAGATGTGGATTTTGAAGACTGGATTGTGGTCCCTGGGGTAGGCTAGGAATCATCAGTCATTTGAAAATATATCCTGTGAACCTATATTTAGAGTACAATGAGAGATGCAGAGTAGTGGCATATAAAATACTAGTAGGTCCTAACCACTAAGAAATTATATTCTCATTAGAATGGGTCATGTGAAATATTGAGAACTAAAAATAAGAGAGACTTGTTCTGTAACTACTGATACAACTAAAACAATTGGAATAGCAGAGGGAAGAGTGATTTCTCCCCTATTCTGGTGTGAGCATTTCCAGCATGTTCTTATTGTTAGGGGCTAGGTTATGTCCAACACTTTGTGACCCCACAGACTATATAGCCCACCAGGTTCCTCTGTCCATGGGATTTTCTAGGCAAAAATATTGGAGTGGGTTGCCATTTCCTTCTGCAGAGGATCTTCCTGACCCTGGGATTGAAACTGTGTCTCCTGCATTGGCAGTCAGATTCTTTACCACTGAGTCACCAGGGAAGCCCTTCATTTCCAGCATCCTCCACTTATTTTGAGGATACTTCACTGTGTATACTAAGGACTGGATGGAATGCCCCCTTGGCCTCTTGCCCACACAGCAGGACAACACATCTCAGGCTCAACTAGCCACTCATTCCCCTACCTTTTTCTGGATCTAAATCTATTGATGTAAAGACTTGGAGACAAATAAGCTCACTTATAGTGTCCACAGTGGGATTCTGCAATGGCCATGATGTCCTGGCCCTATGGCTTGCCCAAGGCAGCCCCTGGCTTCCTGCTTCTGAGTGACTGGACCTGCCTCAGTTCTGGTCTGTTTGCTGGTTCTCCAGGTTTCTGCTGACTCTGACTGTGGCTCTGTAAGCTGCTTTCTGTTGCTGTGACCCAAACTATGACTTTTGCAGCCATCCTAAAGTAAAAGTAAAGTGAAGTCGCTCAATTGTGTTCGACTTCTTGCAGTCTCATGGACTGCTGCCTACATTCGAGGCTCCTCCATCCATAAGGAATCCCTTATTTTTACTGTATTATTGTCAGCTTTTAAAAATAAGAACTATGCTTATTTATCTTTCCTAGTCCTGGAGCTCTCGATACACATGGCTACTCAGGAAGACTGCATTCAACTGAAAAAAAAAAAAAATTGTTCAACTTCTATTTTGTATGTTTTTCTTTTAGATAAGCCCTGGGATTTCTTTGGAGGGAATGATGCTGAAGCTGAAACTCCAGTACTTTGGCCACCTCATGAGAAAAGCTGACTCATTGGAAAAGACTCTGATGCTGGAAGGGATTGGGGCAGGAGGAGAAGGGGATGACAGAGGATGAGATGGCTGGATGGCATCACTGACTCGATGGATGTGAGTCTGAGTGAACTCCGGGAATTGGTGATGGACAGGGAGGCCTGGCGTGCTGTGATTCACGGGGTCGCAAAGAGTCGGACACGACTGAGCGACTGAACTGAACTGAACTGAACTGATGTTTTTCTTTTACCATCAGCTGGCATGACATAAATGCCCACTTTGGTATTGTTGAAAGAACCCTGCCCTTGGAGCCCAATTAAATTTTTCTTCTTACTTGGAATTCTTCAGGGCTTCAGACAAGTCACTAACCATGCTAAGTCTCAGTTTCCTCTTCTGGAAACAGGGGCAATAATTCTACTTCATTGGACTAGTGTGCAAATTAAATGAGACATTAAATTGGGCAGTAATAGTCTTTTCAATATTTGGCACTGAAACAATTGGGTATGCACTTGTAGAAAAATGAAGTTGATGCCTTCCTACCTCATATTATATACAAAGATTAACTAAAAGTCGATCACAAACCAAAATGTAAGAACTAAAACTATAAAATTCTTAGAAGAAATATGGAAGTATATCTTCATGACCTTGGATTAAGCAGTGAATTTTTAGAAATAAAAAAGAACAAGCAAAAAAGGAGCTAAATTAGACTTATCAAAATTAAAAACCTCTGGAGTCTTGAATATGAAAAGTGAGTTCAAAAACTATACACAAGTTTATACCGCTGGGTACTTCCAGCCCCTGGCTGGGAACTCTTATTAACCCACAGCTATCTGTCTGGGACTATAATTTATGCTACAGCAGTGAACAAATACTACAATTTCATAATTGAGGTTATGACCCAGAACACTGCCCAGATTTCTGGCTCCCTAGACAGCAGCCAAGCTTCATGGTTCCTGAGCTCCCCAGTTCTGTGTGGCTCTTCTCTAAAGGGGCTCTGACACCCCTGAATCAGTTTTGTCCTTGGTGGGACAGTCCCTCCCTGCTGCCAGTCTCTTCTCATTGGCTCCCTCGACCTGCTATCTCTTCTGAAAACCTGGTTGATCAAGATTAGGGGCTCCCCTCACATTGGGGAACTTGCCCTTTACCCCCAGGGCTGTTGCTGCCTGAATGTCTGTGACACAGATCAGGCTCTGAAGATGCTGCTACCTGAAGGGAAGGCCTGATGTGTAGATGGGCCTCTCAGCTTCCACAGTCTCTGGCCTCCAGGATGAGCTAGCCCATCTTCAGGAGTTATTAAGGAAACAGATACCATGAATATCTCCTGAGGATCACTCCAAGGAAAGAAATCCAAATATCATTCTCTCCCAATCCTGTTGAAATTGCTGGCTTTCTCATGGACAGGGCAGAGGGTGGTCTGGGTGAGGGGGAGTTTTGTTTTTCTTATCTTCAGTGTTTTTAATCTGGTCTTGCTGCCTCAGCTTTCATACACCAATCCATAAACAAGGTCACTGACTTAAGGTTCCATTGCAGATGAGTGGTGCTAACCTGATCCAGCTCTTACTCTGCCTTGTTTGGTTTAAATAATTTCTTGTCATTTGAAGATTTAAGAAACAAAAACAATCCAGAACAACTGCCTCTTTTTTTCAGGGCCATTCCATTCCTTTGAGATGGAAATTTTGAATATTGCACTGGTAAACTGTGAGAATCAGTTCTACTGTTTATCAGTGCCAACAAGATGGCCTACAGACCTCCTCCTCACCTCCTCTTGTTGCTTCTTTAATTCCAATTTATACTTCTTCCTTTATAGTTTGCTATGGGTATGGAGTATATACAGGATACCCTATCTCTTCCAATTGTATATTTTTGTCGTGACATTTCTATTTAAGGAGTTCATTAAAGCATAATACTTACAACACACACACACACACAAACTTCTGAGGATCAAAGGATACTATCAAAAAATGAAAACACAAGCCATAGAATGGAAGAATCTATTTGCAAATCATACATCAGATAAGGGTCCAGTACCAGAATGTACTGGATTTGTTTACAGTGAATGAGAGCAATTGGTAATAGCAGTTGGTTCCTTTTGTGGGTGGAGAGAGGGATGGACTAGGAGTTTGGGATTAACGATGCAAACTATTATACACAGAATGAATGAAAAACGTTCTACTTATAGCACAGGGAACTATATTCCATACACTGTAATAATATAAAATGAAAAAGAATCTGAAAAAGTGTGTGTGTGTGCACATATGTGGGTTGCCATTCCCTTCTCCAGGGGATCTTCCTGACCTAGGGATCAAACCCAGGTCTCCTGCATTGCAGGCAGATTCTTTATCATCTGGGGAAGTCCATACACACACACACACACACACACACACATATAGTATACATCCTGGAGGAGGGCATGGTAATCCACTTCAGTATTCTTGCCTGGAAAATCGCATGGACAGAGAAGCCTGGCAAGCTACAGTCCATAGGATCACAAAGAGTAAAACATGACTGAAGCAACTTAGCATGCATGCATTCATATGCATATATATATATACACATATATACATTTATTTATGAAACTGAACTACTTCGCTGTACACGAGAAACTAACATAGCATTATAAGCAACTATACTTCAGTAAAATAAATTTAAAAAAACTATATAGTGATAATTGCACAATCTGTGAAGATACTAAAAATCACTGTTATATACTCTAAGTGGCATATAAATGATATCTCGATGGAGTTACCAAAAAATTAAATGGCACAGTGTACACATAATAGAGTACATATATAAAATGTACACAATGAAACTTTACATACAAGTATACATGTAATAAGTGTTGAAAATGTAGATTTTTGTTGCTTTTATTTATGATGATTGATTATTGATTGATTAGGCAGAAAGTACTAGAAATAGAATGACTAATGAAAGAGACTTCAGGCTAGATTAGGATAAGAATTCTTCCCACCCAAAACCATTAATCTGATGTCTTTTTTGGTAAGAATCCCATATATTTCTATCAGGAGCTCTAAGTTGTGTTCATATGTGTTTCATTTGCCATAAGTGTATCCGATACCCTAGATAGTTCTGTCCTCCTTGAACTTTACCCCTTCAGTCAAAACATGTTTCTGAGGAAGCATTCTCTCCACTTAGGGGTTAGATTCTGACTTGATGTAGCCTCACCTCTCAGCATTTTTCCACATTGTTTACTTATTTTCAATGAATTTACCACAAAATCTATTATTTGATATTCAAATTCTCCATATGAAAAGAGTTTGTTTGGTTTGGGGTTTTTTGTTACTGTTGTTGTTACTGTCATTATTCATTTGTTTTGTCTGTTTTTTTCATACAAGTATAGGCAAGAGGTTAGAAGAGCATATGCCAGAATTATAAGAGTGAGTGTCTCTGGGTGATGATGGGGTTATACGTAATTTTTCATCTTCTTCCACATAATTTGTGGTATTTTCCAAATGTTCTATAACAAATCATTATTAAAGACACACTATAAATTAAAAATTACATACTTAAATATTATAAACTAGTCCTAAGATAGTTATCTCCAAAGTGAAGATGGTCCCAAAGATACATCAGAATGTTCACTAAACTAAATGCATGTGTGAAAAAGAAAGAGTCAGATATGTGTACATTTTGCCTTTGTTGTGTGCTTCCTGTGGGATTAGGAGGCCATTTGTCTTTGCCAATTTCAGATCAAGACTGCAGTCAAATGTTTAATCCAGTCTGCAGATTTAACATGGTGATTTGCATCATTGCTCATATGTCTCTTGAACTTTCCCCTCTTGGTGGGATTTTTCCTAGATAAAGAAAACCTGAGTGATTTGTAACACCAAGCCACCACTCATACATTTACAGTCTTGAAAAAAGTTCTGGTCTAGGCAATAATTTAAGTCAGAAATATAACTTAATTAATGCACATCTTTCCCAAGCCCTGAGGGTCATTCCTTGGCACTCACATATAGCGGTGTTTACACAGACTGTTCTGGGGATACAATGGGGAAATCCTTTCAGGAGCAACCTCCTCTTCCAACCTCTTAGACAGAGGCTGAGAAAGAACCAGGATAGGGGAGGCTGGTTTAGGTAAGTGTGAAGAAGATGAAAGCAGGATGCTTTCCTAAATGTGTAAGGACAAATGTCAAGAATCACAATGATGTAATTAAGACATCAAGGAAACAACTGAATTTGATCAGTAAGAAGTCTCGTAAGACAGAAAATATCCCAGAAATCACAAACTGAGGCAACTCGAAGGGCTTTGATGGCCTTTGAATGTATTGAGTTGGCCAAAAAGTTCATTTGAGTATATCCGTAAATATGGTATAAAGACCCAAATGAACTTTTTGGCCCAACCCAATATTTTAGTCAGCCTACACAATATTATTTTTAAATTAATGCTAGCATTTAAAAATGGGATGGTTTGACCTAAAAAAACAGATTTCCAGCTTCTTTTAAATAATTTTTTAAAAATTAAAATACAGAGCTAGCTCTTTTTTGGCAGCAATTACTGGTGTTTTGTAACACCTATATCCTTTAGACATTCACAAGACATGCTCTTCAAGTCACTTACTTCCTCATGAATCCCTGCTGTCTCTACCACAATGAAAGCCAGTGGTATTTCCATTTATTATCATGATTTTGTTTTTCTTACTCCTGGCAGGCTTACATTGTTTATATCACCTGTAGATCCTTTGCAGATGTTGGGTTTGAGACTCTCCCTACTTTGCTCCTACACCCAAACCCCTTCCCTTGACAACTGCCTTACCACAATCATTTCTCTACCAGGAATTTTCCTTTTCTTTTGCTCACTGCTGCTTTGTTAAAAGACAGATCCAGGTTCAATCCTAGGCATCTTAAACTCCTGGAAGAAGAATAGAATGGTATGATATAACTGGATTTTGAGTCAGTAAACTCAGACTCAAGTCCCAGTAATAACTGGAGCTAACCTGTATTATCAGGAAAATGTAGGTTCAGATCCCAGCTCCTCAGTTTTCTAGTTTGAGATCTTGAGCAATGGTTTTAACCTTTCTGAACCTCATTTCTTAGCAGTGAATTGTAAATATTTGTCTTTCCTGCTTCACAAGATTGTTGTGAAAATAAAAAATATTTTAAGAAGGTGACAAAACTAAAAGAAGATTCATAAGAATAAATCAATTTAAGATAATTTGATGGGGCATGGGGGTGTAAATCATTAAAGCATTTTAGATGGGTTGGTGAAAAATAAATCTTACCCAATTTTCCAAATTCTCTATCTAAAATAGCAAATAGTATAATAATATACTTCGGAATTTGTTTTATATTTATATTTTAGTTAGTTATTGGCCACACCTCCTGTGGCACGTGGGATCTTAGTTCACCGACCAGGGACTAACCCATAACCCTACAGTGGAAGTGCAGAGTCTTAACCACTGGACCACCAGGGAAGTCTTGTTTCTAATTTATTTTTACCATTTACCCAAGTCTTGGATTGTCTACTAAATATGCAGAAATGTTTCTCCCTAATTTTCCAGAAGACTCGCCAGCTAAAAATATGTCTGCCACAATGCCTAGAGTATCCACTATTACAGAAGTTTCTACATACAATTTTTTAGTTGACTTATGACATGTATCTCCTATGTGGAACATTTACTTTTTTATGTGAGTGTTTATAGGTATAACTATGGCATTCTGATCTGTGACACCTAAAAAAGAGAAACTATAGAGAACCTGGTCACAATACTAATAACTCTTTTAAATTGTTTTTAAAACTTTTTCCAAATATGAAATTAATCAGATCAGATCAGATCAGTCGCTCAGTCGTGTTCGACTCTATGCGATCCCATGAACTGCAGCACACCAGGCCTCCCTGTCCATCACCAACTCCCAGAGGTCACCCAGACTCACATCCATGGAGTCAGTGATGCATCCAGCCATCTCATCCTCTGTCGTCCCCTTCTCCTCCTGCCCCCAATCCCTCCCAGCATCAGAGTCTTCTCCAATGAATCAACTCTTCGCATGAGGGGGCCAAAATACTGGAGTTTCAGCTTTAGCATCATTCCTTCCAAAGAAATCCCAGGGCTGATCTCCTTCACAATGGACTGGTTGGATCTCCTTGCAGTCCAAGGGACTCTCAAGAGTCTTCTCCAACACCACAGTTCAAAAGCATCAATTCTTCGGCGCTGAGCCTTCTTCACAGTCCAGCTCTCGCATCCATACATGACCACAGGAAAGACCATAGCCTTGACTAGGCGAACCTTTGTTGGCAAAGTGATGTCTCTGCTTTTGAATATGCTATCTAGGTTGGTCCTAACTTTCCTTCCAAGGAGTAAGCATCTTTTAATTTCATGGCTGCAGTCATCATCTGCAGTGATCTTGGAGCCCAGAAAAATAAAGTCTGACACTGTTTCCACTGTTTCTCCATCTATTTCCCATGTAGTGATGGGACCAGATGCCATGATCTTCATTTTCTGAATGTTGAGCTTTAAGTCAACCTTTTCACTCTCCTCTTTCACTTTCATCAAGAGGCTCTTCAGTTCCTCTTCACTTTCTGCCATAAGGGTGGTGTCATCTGCATATCTGAGGTTATTGATATTTCTCCCAGCAATCTTGATTCCAACTTGTGTTTCTTCCAGTCCAGTGTTTCTCATGATGTACTCTGCGTATAAGTTAAATAAACACGGTGACAATATACAGCCTTGACGTACTCCTATTCCTATTTGGAACCAGTCTGTTGTTCCAGGACCAGTTCTAACTGTTGCTTCCTGACCTGCATACAGATTTCTCAAGAGGCAGATCAGGTGGTCTGGTATTCCCATCTCTTTCAGAATTTTCCACAGTTTATTGTGATCTACACAGTCAAAGGCTTTGGCATAGTCAATAAAGCAGAAATAGATGTTTTTCTGGAACTCTCTTGCTTTTTCCATGATCCAGCAGATGTTGGCAATTTGATCTCTGGTTGCTCTGCCTTTTCTAAAACTAGCTTGAACATCAGGAAGTTCACGGTTGACATATTGCTGAAGCCTGGCTTGGAGAATTTTGAGCATTACTTTATTAGCGTGTGAGATGAGTGCAATTGTGCGGTAGTTTGAGCATTCTTTGGCATTGCCTTTCTTTGGGATTGGGATGAAAACTGACCTTTTCCAATCTTGTGGCCACTGCTGAGTTGTCCAAATTTGCTGGCATATTGAGTGCAGCACTTTCACAGTATCATCTTTCAGGATTTGGAATAGCTCCACTGGAATTCCATCACCTCCACTAGCTTTGTTCGTAGTGATGCTTTCTAAGGCCCACTTGACTTCACATTCCAGGATGTCTGGCTCTAGGTCAGTGATCACGCCATCATGATTATCTGGGTTGTGAAGATCTTTTTTGTACAGTTCTTCTGTGTATTCTTGCCACCTCTTCTTAATATCTTCTGCTTCTCTTAGGTCCATACCATTTCTGTCCTTTATCGAGCCCATCTTTGCATGAAATGTTCCTTTGGTATCTCTGATTTTCTTGAAGAGATCCCTAGTCTTTCCCATTCTGTTGTTTTCCTCTATTTCTTTGCATTGATCGCTGAGGAAGGCTTTCTTATCTCTTCTTGCTATTCTTTGGAACTCTGCATTCAAATGTTTATATCTTTCCTTTTCTCCTTTGCTTTTTGCTTCTCTTCTTTCCACAGCTATTTGTAAGGCCTCCCCAGACAGCCATTTTGCTTTTTTGCATTTCTTTTCCATGGGGATGATCTTGATCCCTGTCTCCTGTACAATGTCACAAACCTCATTCCATAGTTCATCAGGCACTCTATCTAACAGATCTAGGACCTTAAATCTATTTCTCACTTCCACTGTATAATCATAAGGGATTTGATTTAGGTCATACCTGAATGATCTAATGGTTTTCCCTACTTTCTTCAATTTCAGTCTGAATTTGGCAATAAGGAGTTCATGGTCTGAGCCACAGTCAGCTCCCGGTCTTGTTTTTGCTGATTGTATAGAGCTTCTCCATCTTTGGCTGCAAAGAATAGAATCAATCTGATTTCGGTGTTGACCATCTGGTGATATCCATGTATAGAGTCTTCTCTTGTGTTGTTGGAAGAGGGTATTTGCTATGACCAGTGCATTTTCTTGGCAAAACTCTATTAGTCTTTGCCCTGCTTCATTCCCTATTCCAAGGCCAAATTTGCCTGTTACTCCAGGTGTTTCTTGGCTTCCTACTTTGCATTCCAGTCCCCTATAATGAAAAGGACATCTTTTTTGGGTGTTAGTTCTAAAATGTCTTGTAGGTCTTCATAGAACCGTTCAACTTCAGCTTCTTCAGCATTCCTGGCTGGGGCATAGACTTGGATTACTGTGACATTGAATGGTTTGCCTTGGAAACGAACAGATATTTATTACAAATAATTTGGTTATGGCTGTAATTCTTTTAGTATTTATTGTAGATTAACTGTTAACATTTGATACATTTCCTTCCAGTCTTTCCTCTCTGAGGTTATTTTTTTCTTTAGCATCATTTAATTGACTACGTTTTCAAAATTCCTGTTTTAACTTTCTGTATATCATCTTATGGGTTTAACATTTATTCCTTTGATTACAATGGTGAGGATGCATTTTACTGATTATGGTATTAATATATGTGAATTGAAAACAAATTCAGCAAAACAAAAATGTACAACAAAGTAAACATTATCTTCTCATTTTAGTGGAAGTACTTTCAAATTTTGTTTGTATGCAGACACATACATGTGAATAAAAACATTTTCTAAAAATGACTTTACCATACACATTTTTAGCCTACATTTTTCACTTACTGTTAATATCCCATAAGCATCATTCCTATCTACTAGATCGATACCAGTATTTAATGGCTGCATAGTGTTCCACTGTGTGATTGTACTACAATTTATTTAACAACCACCTGCCAATGGACTTTGGATTATTCAGTTTTCACTAGCATAAATGTTACTGTAATAAATACCCTATACATACTCTTTATAGACTTTGATTATTTAAAATAATACTCTTAGCAGTGCATTGTTGAGTCAAAAATTATGCTTTTTCCCAGCCAAACTGCCCCCTTATTCATCCCAATTACATTCCCACTGAGAGTAAATGAGAATACCCGATTTCTACTTTTTCACCAACAAGGATGGTTTAATCACTGCTAATAATAGGTAACATAATAATACCTCATTATTTTCATTTATATCCTGTTAATTTGTAATGAGGTTGAACATCTGTTCAAATGCTTCTTGGCAATTTATATTGCTCCTTGGAAAACTGCATCTCATTTCCTTTAACAATTTTCTATTGGGATAATGATCTTTTTCTTATTGATTTGTAAGAGCTCTCTCTAGTCTGTAATTTATTTGACAGCTCTCCTGTTAATGGGTAGTTGTTTTCTTCATTTTAGCATTAATATAGTAATGAATAATTTTGTAAGCTGATATTTACATATCACACATTATCTCTTTTGAATAGATTAAATTAGAATAGATTAAAATACTTTAATATACATTGTTAAAATGCTTTCCATAAAAGTCACACCAGTTAATACTCTACTTATCAGATTATGAGATCACCTACCTCATAGCAACCCATTTTATATCCAATCACAGTAATAAAACAGGATGCAGAGAGACAGACATAAAGAGCATAGCATACAAATCACAGAGGGAGAAGACAGTCAATCCTGCTATGGAATTTCTAGAAGCCAGGGCAGAAGAGGATTACAATGCCTTGGTAGAATCAACATGGAGAGGTATGTATGAAATCTTAAGTGAAAGTGAAGTCGCTCAGTCGTGTCCGACTCTTAGCGACCCCATGGACTGCAGCCCACCAGGCTCCTCCATCCATGGGATTTTCCAGGCAAGAGTACTGGAGTGGGGTGCCATTGCCTTCTCCGATCTCTTGTAAAGATTTCCCCAAAACAAGCTCCTTCGTGGTTCCTTGAAAATGGGTGACTGCTGCTAATTTAAGACTATAAGCCTAATTAACTCATTTAACTTCTTACTTTCCTATATTCCACTGCTGCTGCTGCTGCTGTTAAGTCGCTTCAGTCGTGTCCAACTCTGTGCAACCCCATAGACGGCAGCCCACCAGGCTCCCCCACCCCTGGGATTCTCCAGGCAAGAATACTGGAGTGGGTTGCCATTTCTTTCTCCAATATTCCACTAACTAAGTTCAATTACTTACTGTACAAATTACCTGCTTCTCTTGGAAATGCTAAATCCCAGTGAAATCAAGGAAAAAGGACACTGCCCAAATATTGGGCCATTTCCTGGTTATAATGTAAAAACAGTGACTCCCAAGACTAGGCTTGGGTGACAAGATGTAGTCGTAGCCCTGCATTTTGTCGATCAAAGGACAGAAGAGTGCTTCAGACAATAGCTTAAGCCTTTGAAAACATGCAAATTTTACTCATTCAGTAAGTAAACAAACAAAAAAACTTTGCAAACCCAAGGTTTCAAACTCAAATCAATGCTATTTCAACGAAACAAAAACTAAACAATTTCTTGGTTCTAAGATCTTTTCCCATGAACTCCAATCACATACCCTTCATAAATTACAGCATGTGGAGGAATGGCAGTGACAGAAAGAACACAAGCAGGATGGTAATATCTAATGCAGAGAGCTGATAAGGAGTGCCTAATTAATGGTTCTGAAGTGCTTTCAAGGTATAAAATCCTATAATAATATTAAATAGCACCATCATCATCCAGTTAAGGCAATTAACAGCCTGTTTTTCTTCTTTCAAACATAGGTAATCACACAAAAACAGCCCTAACAAACCAAAGCCATACATCTTTAGTTTTAAATATATATGTATACATATTTATATAAAAGCAGTTATGTGTGTTAAAAGCTGCTGCTGCTGCTGCTAAGTTGCTTCAGTCGTGTCTGACTCTGAGCGACCCCATAGACAGCAACCCACTAGGCTCCTCTGTCCCTGGGATTCTCCAGGCAAGAACACTGGAGTGGGTTGCCATTTCCTTCTCCAATGCATGAAAGTGAAAAGTGAAAGTGAAGTCGCTCAGTCGTGCCCAACTCTTAGCGACCCCATGGACTGGAGCCTACCAGGCTCCTCCGTCCATGGGATTTTCCAGGCAAGAGTACTGGAGTGGGGTGCATATGATTCAGCTGATTTTGGTTGTTCTTCCCAACTGCTGCTATTATGGATCATATCATAATCACCATTTTCTAATCAATAGCATCAAGTTTGCCATGTGATTGAAACTCTATTATAAAAACGCTGTTATATTTGTCATTTGTTTTTAGCAAACAATTTAAGTCTAATTTTTTAGGCCACACCAAGCAGCTTATGGGATCTTAGTTCCCTGACCAAGGTCAAACCTGCACCCACTTCCCTTCCCTTCCACCAAGGAAGTCTCTCAAGTCTGATTATTAATGATACTGCTCTGTTGTGTCTCTTTCCATTTGGTTCTTAGTCTTTATTTATTCTCTCCTTATGAAATCTTACTCCCTTGTGGGATTTTTTTTATAATTTTGATGACTTCTAAATCATTTTATTAACTCAGGCCTCTTTTCCAAGCTACACGCATATGCTTCCTAATGCTAATTGGCCAATTTCACCAGAGATCCCTTAGATAGTTCAGCCTCTCATACTCAAAGACCAGCTGGCAAGACTCCTCCACTCCCATCAAAACTGCTTGTTTTTCCTCTTAGGTAGCAATGTCACCAGCCTGAGTCACTCATGCGCTAAAGGTCAGCTGGCCTCTCTCTTTTCTCTCCTCCTTCCTTTCCCTTCCACATTCATTTCTGCTGATCCAAGTTTTAGAATCTCTGTTTTATCTGTAACACTCTCTCCATATTTAGGATGTTGGTTTAAGTACTCCCCATTGTCTGGTAGAATCTACAGTTGCAATCCCCAGACACTTTTTTATTCACACATGGACAAGTCTGCCAGCAGGTTGTTTCAGAAATGATAATATAATCATATTACTGTTCTTAAAGTTCTTACTGACTTCCCATAGCCAATAGTACAAGGCTGTTTTTGGACAAAGGTATACTTGTCAAAGTAGGAGAATAGAAATATTTAAGATGGTGTTTACTTGATTTATAATTTTAAAATATTTAACTTATAGTATGTGAACCTCTATTTGCACTCTTGTCTTATGCTCAAAAATTAGAAAGGGAGACTTGACTCTGAGGTGTACAACTACTCTGGTTTCTTCCCTTGTCTCTATAGATTTGCCTAAGCTGGATTTAGAAAAGGCAGAGGAACCAGAGATCAAATTGTCAACATCCGCTGGATCATCGAAAAAGCAAGAGAGTTCCAGAAAAACATCTATTTCTGCTTTATTGACTATGCCAAAGCCTTTGACTGTGTGGATCACAATAAACTGTGGAAAATTCTGAGAGAGATGGGAATACCAGACCACCTGACCTGCCTCTTGAGAAATCTGTATGCAGGTCAGGAAGCAACAGTTAGAACTGGTCCTGGAACAACAGACTGGTTCCAAATAGGAAAAGGAGTACGTCAAGGCTGTATATTGTCACCATGTTTATTTAACTTATATGCAGAGTACATCATGAGAAATGCTGGACTGGAAGAAACACAAGCTGGAATCAAGACTGCCGGGAGAAATATCAATAACCTCAGATATGCAGATGACACCACCCTTATGGCAGAAAGGGAAGAGGAACTCAAAAGTCTCTTGATGAAAGTGAAAGTGGAGAGTGAAAAGGTTGGCTTGAAGCTCAACATTCAGAAAACGAAGATCATGGCATCTGGTCCCATTACTACATGGGAAATAGATGGAGAAACAGTGGAAACAGTGTCAGACTTTATTTTTCTGGGCTCCAAAATCACTGCAGATGGTAACTGCAGCCATGAAATTAAAAGACGCTTACTCCTTGGAAGGAAAGTTATGACCAACCTAGATAGCATATTCAAAAGCAGAGACATCACTTTGCCAACAAAGGTTCGCCTAGTCAAGGCTATGGTCTTTCCTGTGGTCATGTATGGATGTGAGAGCTGGACTGTGAAGAAGGCTGAGCGCTGAAGAATTGATGCTTTTGAACTGTGGTGTTGGAGAAGACTCTTGAGAGTCCCTTGGACTGCAAGGAGATCCAACCAGTCCATTGTGAAGGAGATCAGCCCTGGGATTTCTTTGGAAGGAATGATGCTAAAGCTGAAACTCCAGTATTTTGGCCACCTCATGCGAAGAGTTGACTCATTGGAGAAGACTCTGATGCTGGGAGGGATTGAGGGCAAGAGGAGAAGGGGACGACAGAGGATGAGATGGCTGGATGGCATCACTGACTCAATGAATGTGAGTCTGAGTGACCTCCAAGAGCTGGTGATGGACAGGGAGGCCTGGCGTGCTGCGGTTCATGGGGTCGCAAAGAGTCGGACACGACTGAGCGACTGATCTGATCTGATCTGATTTTGAACATTTCATATAATAGAATATATATATATTCAATATGTGGCCTTTTGTGTCTCCTCTCATTAGCATAATATTTCCAAGATTCATCCATATTTTAGCAGGTATCAGTATTTAATTCCTTTATATGACTTGATAGTATGGATATACCACATACTTTTTGTTAATTATGCATAATACTGCTAAGAACATTTGTGTACAAATTTTTGTATGGACATACATTTACGATTCTCTTGGGTATATACTTGAGAGGAATGTCTGAATCACATGGGAACTCTATGTTTAGCATTTTGACAACTGTCCAATCTTATCTAAAATGGCTATACCATTTTACATTCCTACCAGCAATACACGAGAGTTCTCCTTTCTCTACATCTTTGCCAGCATTTGTTATCGTTCATCTTTCTCATTATAGTCATTGTAATAGGGGCAAAGTGGTATTTCTCCTGCTTTTGATTCGCATTTTACCAAAAACTAATGATCTCAAACCCTTTTTCATGTGCTTACTGGCAATTTGTACATCTTGTTAGAAGAAAATTACTCTGAATCCTTTACCCATTTATTAAGTTTATGATTTGCAAATATTTTCTTCCATTGGGTGGGCTATCTTTTCTCTTTCTTAAATGATGTCCTTTGAAGCACAAAAGATTTAATGCTGATAAAGTGTTTATTTTTCCTTTTGTCACTCTTGCTTTTTGTTATATCTGAGAAAACTTTACCTCATCCAAAATCATGAAAATTTACTCCTATGTTTTCTTCCAAGATTTTTATAGTTTTAGTTCTTATATTTATCTCTGTGATCCATTTTAAATTAATATTTGCTTGAGTTGTGAGTTAAGAGTTCCAAATTTATTCTTTTATATGTGGACATCCACCTTTCCCAGCACCATTTGTTAAAAAGATTATTCTTTCTCCCTATTGAATTGTCTTGGCATCATTGTAAAAAAATCAATTGACCATAAATGTAAGGGTTTATTTCTGGACTCTCAATTTAATTTCATTGATATATATATATATATATATATATATATATATATATATATGTTTATACTAATAACATACTTTTTTTTTTCTTAGTACTGTTGCTTTGCGGTAACTTGAAATCAAGAACTGTCATTTACAACTTTGGTCTAAAGATTGTTTTGACTTTCTTGGTAATTTTCATTTTTTTAAGATTTATTTATTTTTGGTTGTGCTGGGTCTTCATTGCTGCGTGCAAGCTCTCTCTATTTATGGCTAGCAGGGGCTACTCTTTATTGTGATGCGCAGACTTCTGACTGCAGTGGCCTCTCTTGTGGCAGGACACAGGCTGTAGGCACGTGGGCTTCCGTAGTTGCAGTGCAGGGGCTCAGTGATGGTGGTTCATAGGTTCTAGAGCAGTAGTTGAGGTGCATGGGGCTTAGTTGCTCTGCAGCATATGGGAATTTCCCAGACCATGGATCAAACCAGATTAGCAGGCAGAGTCTCAACTACGAGACCACCAGGAAAGCCTCCTGTAATTTCCATTTTACAAATCTTACTATCAGCTTGTCATTTCTGAAAGAAAAGGCAGCTTAGATTTTGATAACAATTGTGTTCGATTTCTAGATAAATATGGGGAGTATTGTCATCTTAAAAACATTAAGTTACTCAAGGTATGTACATGGGATATCTTTCCATTTATTTTGGCCTTCTTTAATTTCATTAGCAATACTTAATATTACAAGTATTACAAGTCCTACATTTTTGTTAAAATTCTTTCTAAACATTTTCTTTCTGATGTTATTATAAATTGAATTGCTTTTTTTAAATTTAATTTTTAAATTGCTCACTGCTATTGTATAGACATGCAATGATTTTTGTATATTGATCCTGTAATCTGTAGCATTAATTTGTTTATTAATTCTATTTTAAATGGATTCTTTAGGATTTTATACACACAAAATTATGTCATCAGCAAATAAACACAGTTTTCCTTCTTTATTCCAATCTGGGTGCCTTTGGATTTATTTTTCTTATCTAATTTCTCTGGACAGAAATATAGTACAATACTCAATAGAAATAATGATAGCAGAATTTTATCTTCTCTTGATTGTAGGGAGGGAGGTCTTTTACTATTAAGTATAATATTCAGTTCAGTTGCGCAGTCATGTCTGACTCTTTGCGACCCCATGAACTGCAGCACGCCAGGCCTCCCTGTCCATCACCAGTTCCTGGAGTCCACCCAAACCCATGTCCGTTGAGTCGGTGATGCCATCCAACCATCTCATCCGCTGTCATTCCCTTCTCCTCTTGCCCTCAATCTTTCCCAGCATCAAGGCCTTTTCAGATGAGTCAGCTCTGAGTATCAGGTGGCCAAAGTATTGGAATTTCAGCTTCAACATAAGTCCGTCCAATGAACACCCAGGACTGATCTTTAGAATGGACTGGTTGGATCTCCTTGCAGTCCAAGGGACTCTCAAGAGTCTTCTCCAACACCACAGTTCAAAAGCAATTCTTCTGCATTTAGCTTTCTTTATAGTCCAACTCTCACATCCATCCATGACTACTGGAAAAACCATAGCCTTGACTAGATGGACCTTTGTTGGCAAAGTAATGTCTCTGCTTTTCAATATGCTGTCTAGGTTGGTCATAACGTTCCTTCCAAGAAGTACGCGTCTTTTAATTTCATGGCTGCAATCACCATCTGCAGTGATTTTGGAGCCCCCCAAAATAAAGTCAGCCACTGTTTCCACTGTTTTCCCATCTATTTGCCATGAAATGATGCCATGATCATTCATTTTCTGAATGTGGAGCTTTCAGACAACTTTTTCACTCTCCTCTTTCACTTTCATCAAGAGGCTTTTGAGTTCCTCTTCACTTTCTGCCATAAGGGTGGTGTCATCTGCATATCTGAGGTTACTGATATTTATCCCGGCAATCTCGATTCCAGCTTGTGCTTCTTCCAGCCCAGCGCTTCTCATAGTGTACTCTGCATATAAGTTAAATAAACAGGGTGACAATATATAGCCTTGACGTACTCCTTTTCCTATTTGGAACCACTCTGTTGTTCCATGACCAGTTCTAACTGTGGCTTCCTGACCTGCAAACAGGTTTCTCAAGAGGCAGATCAGGTGGTCTGGTATTCCCATCTCTTCCAGAATTTTCCACAGCTTATTTTGATCCACATAGTCAAAGGCTTTGGCATAGTCAATAAAGCAGAAATAGATGTTTTTCTGGAACTCTCTTGCTTTTTACATGATCCAACGGATGCTGGCAATTTGATCTCTGGTTCCTCTGCTTTTTCTAAAACTAGCTTGAACATCAGGAAGTTCACGGTTCACATATTGCTGAAGCCTGGCTTGGAGAATTTTCAGCATTACTTTACTAGCGTGTGAGATGAGTGCAATTGTGTGGTAGTTTGAGCATTCTTTCGCATTGCCTTTCTTTGGAATATAATATTAGCTGTAAGATTTTTGTAGGTGCCCTTTATCAGGTTGAGACAGTTCTATTTCTAGTTTGTTGAGACTTTTACCATTAAGAAGTGTTGGCTATTGTCAAGTGCTTTTTATACATCTATTGAAATAATCATTCATTTTTTTCCCTTTATTTCATTAATATGTTGTTGTGTTACATTAATTTTTTTCATATGCATAACCAGTCTTTCATTCCTAGAATAAACCTCACTTAGTCATGGAGTATGATCCTTTTTATATGTTGCTTAATTTAGTTTGCTCGTATTTTGTTGGCAATTACAGTATCCACATTAATAAGACATATCAGGCTATAGTTCTTGTTTCTTATTTCCCTAATAACAGGGCAATAATGTCCTCTTCATAGACTGAGCTGGAAAGTGTTTCTCTTTTATTTTTTGTAAGCATTTGTGAAAAATTAGTGTTAATTCTTCTTTTTTGCTAGAATACAACAGGTAGCTACCTGGCCTGGGCTCTTCTTTGTGGTAAGTCTGTTGATGACTAATTCAATATTTTTACTGTTAAGTCTGTTCAGATTTTGTTTTTTGAGTCAGTTCCAGTATTTTGTGTCTAGGAATTTGTCTATTTTATCTAGATTATCTAATATATTAGTCTAGTTGAATTAATATCTAGTTTATTTCAACATTGTACAAAAACTTCATTTCTATAGAGCTAGTCTCCTTTGTCCTCTTATTATAATACACATTACATCTTTATATATTATAAGCTCATCAATATAATTTTATGCTTATAGCTTGCATATGTCTTTTAAATCAAGCAGAATGAAAATAAAGGAAGTATAAACAAAAAATACATGTAAACTGCCTTTTATATTTTAGCAGTGCACTTTATTTTTTGGTGCAAATTCAAGTTACTGTCTAGTTCCTTTTATTTCAATCTGAAGGACTTGCTTTAGTAATTTAAGGAAGGAAAGGTCTGTCAGTGATAGAGTCTCTCAGATGTTTAACCTGGTAGTATCTTGTGTGTGTGTCAGTTGTGTCTGACTCTGACCCCATGGACTGTGGCCCACCAGTTTCCTCTGTCTAGAGGATTCCTCAGGCAAGAGTACTGGAGTGGGTTGCCATTTCCTTCTCCAGGTAATGTCTTAATTTATCCTTATTTTTGAAGAAGAGTTTTGCTTTATATAGAATTCTAAGTTGACAGTCATTTTCTTTCAGTACTTTATATTACTCCACTGCTTTTTGGCCTCCATGGTTTCTGATGAGAAACTACCTATTAATATAAATGAGACTCCCTTACACATAACATGATGATTTTCTCTTGCTGCTTTCAAGATTTTGATATTTTACAATTTGACTATAATTTGTTTCAAAGTGAACCTCTTTGAATCTATTCTACTTGAAATTCATTGAGATTCTTGAATATATAGATTCCCATGTTCCATCAAATATGGAAAGTTTTCAACCATTTTTTCTTCAAATATTCTTTCTGTCCCTTTCTGCTTCTCCTTTCTTTCTCAGATTCTCATATGTGTATATTGGTATACTTGATACTCTCATCAAAGTTCTGCTAATTTTTCTTCTTTTTCTCCTTTCTCTTTTCTGATTGAATAATCTCATTTGTTCAGTTCAGTTCAGTTGCTCAGTCGTGTCTGACTCTTTGAGACCTCATGGACTGCAGCACACCAGGCCTCCCTGTCCATCACCAACCCCCTGTCCATCACCAACATTGGTTTACCCAAACTCAGGTCCATTGAGTCGGTGATGCCATCCAATTATCTCATCCTCTGTCGTTCCCTTCTCCTCTTGCCCTCAATCTTTACCAGCATCAGAGTCGTTTCCAATGAGTCAGCTCTTTGCATCAGGTGGCCAAAGTATTGGAGTTTCAGCTTCAATATCAGTCCTTCCAAAGAACACCCAGGACTGATCTCCTTTAGGATGGACTGGTTGGATCTCCTTGCAGTCCACAGGACTCTCAAGAGTCTTCTCCAACACCACAGTTCAAAAGCATCAATTATTCTGCGTTCAGCTTTCTTCATAGTCCAACTTTCACATCCATACATGACTACTAGAAAAACCATAGCCTTGACTAGCTGGACCTTTGTTG
The DNA here is from genome assembly GCA_935064755.1 of Tragelaphus eurycerus. Taxonomy (NCBI): domain Eukaryota; kingdom Metazoa; phylum Chordata; class Mammalia; order Artiodactyla; family Bovidae; genus Tragelaphus; species Tragelaphus eurycerus. The sequence goes on from CAKXYN010000013.1 coordinate 33,998,438, forward strand.
ACAAAGTAATGTCTTTGCGTTTTAATATGCTGTCTAGGTTGGTCATAACTTTTCTTCCAAGGAGCAAGCATCTTTTAATTTCATGGCTGCAATCACCATCTGCAGTGATTTTGGAGCCCCCCAAAATAAAGTCAGCCACTGTTTCCACTGTTTCCCCATCTATTTGCCATGAAATGATGGCATGGTCTTCGTTTTCTGAATGTTGAGCTTTAAGCCAACTTTTTCACTCTCTTTCACTTTCATCAAGAGGCTCTTTAGTTCCTCTTCACTTTCTGCCATAAGGGTGGTGTCATCTGCATATCTGAGGTTATTAATATTTCTCCCAGCAATCTTGATTCTAGCTTGTGCTTCTTCTAGCCCAGCGTTTCTCATTATGTACTCTGTATTTGACCTATCTTCAAATCTTCTGATTCTTTCTTCTGTCTACTTAAACCTGCTGTTGAACCCAATAGTGATTTTTTTTTAGTTATTGTACTTTTCAGCTCTAAAATTTATATTTGGCTAAGTTTTACAAATTTTATCCCTTTATTGATATTCTCTGGTGATATATTGTTCTCATTCTTTTCCTTTATTCCTTTAGACATGATTTCTTTTAGTTCTGTGAACATTTTTATGGTCACTGATTTAAAGTCTTGCTCTAGTAAATCCAATATCTGGGCTTCCTCAAAGATAATTTCTATTGACTGCCTTTTCTTCCTTGTGAATAGAACACACTTTCCAGTTTCTTTGCATGTCTCATTATTTTTTTTTGAAAACTGGACATTTAAAATAATATAAAACATCAATTCTTGAAATCACATCACTCTCCCAACTATGGTTTGTTGTTTCATTTTGTTGTTGCTGTAATTATTCTTCCTATTTGTTTAGTGACTTTCCTAACCATAGAGTCTGCATTCCTTGTCATGTGTGGTTAGCTTAGTGGCCAGCTAACAGCTGAAAACTTCTTTAAAATAATAATAATAATGCCCTCAGCAAGTAAGTTCCAGGTTTTGCTGAGGGGATTTCTGTGTACAGAGGGCACACCTTCAATTTGCCAGCTGTTTACAATTCTTAAATTTCACTCTCTGCTTGTGCAGAGGCTCAATGTCAGTAATAGGTGAGAGACAGGGGCTTTCTCAGGTCTTTCCTGAGAAAATGCATACCTCTATGTACGTGCATACCTCTATGCATGTGCATGCCTTTTATATTTCCAGGAATATGTGAGCTTTTGAAAGTCCCAATAGAAATCTCATTCCACAACACTGAAAAAGACCTGAAATTGTTAATTCTATGGGGCTGGAAGTTTGTACAATTACAAGAGAAATAACCCACCTTCTAGGATTTTTGTCCTAAGTGCAACTTTTCGTATCTTGATAACTACTTATTTAGTTCTCTTCTACCTACTTTTATATCATTATCTATAGACCCACAGATTCACTACCAATAGTCAGCATGAATATGATAACCAGAAACCTGTATTGACATTTCAGTCCTGATGACTGGATTTACCTTGCTAAGGCACAAATTAAATAATGCAGTAAATTAATCAACCACTAGAATGGAAACAAAACTAGGGAGTTTAAGTGAAGAGAGAGAAACCATAAAGATAAATTACATGGAGTGTTATAACTAGAGGTGAAGGGTATACACTTAGGTTTCAAAAGTCATGGGATAAAATCTGACTGTACCACTCACCCCTGGGTCAAGAAGATCCCCTGGAGAAGGAAATGGCAACTCACTCCAGTACTCTTGCCTGGAAAATTCCATGGACAGAGAAGCCTGGTAGGCTACAGTCCATAGGGTAGCAAAGAGTCGGACACAACTGAGTGACTTGTCAAAATGTACCACTCACCAGCTCTGTGACTTGAGAAGACACTCTTCTACTCAAAACCTCTGATTTCTTTGTAAGTGGAAGTAATGTCACTTCATCAAGATATTTTGCAGATTAAATGAGTTAATTATATATAACAGTGTACTGTGTTACTCAGCAAATGATATTATTAAATATCCTCATTGAATATCCTCAAAAAATGATATTAGGTAGTAACTAGAATAATCCAAGTCCTAAGAAGATTAACTACAGCTAAATAAATATGTTTCAGCTTTGAAAAACAAGGTATGTTTCAAAAATGAGACTATCACTTATAGGTAATCTTGCATCTCCCACTAGAGACATTTCCAAGCTGACTGATATCCATAAATCTCTCCCAGGTGTTCCACATGCTATCCTCCTATATAAATCATGAACTTCTGGGGAGCATGCCATTCACATGCATTCTTACTATCAACATTCACTGGGCACATATCGGGCATTAATTTAGCACTGGTGAAGGGTGATGAATGAGCAGATGGGTCCCTACCATCATAGAGATGAAATTCCAACAGGGGATGAAGGCAGGTTCTGGTGATTCCATTACAGCATGAAAGACTAAAAAACCTAATATGACATCTCCTTGATGTTCTCACAGCTCAAATTCTGCAGTGATCCAGATTTCACCCAGATTTTATCTCCCATTCAGTAGGATTTGAAAATCAGAGTGAAGATCATGTGGTAGATGCTATATTTCTGCTGTTTCTGCCAGAGGTTTGGGGTATTCTGTAATCTGTTTAGAAAAGATCCCAGTATCCTGTCCTTAGGTTTATGTGTTTTCTTTTTTTATTTTTTTATAGGTATCAAGAATCTCTTTTATTGATTATCAGAAACATTACAAACATCTAATATGAACAAATTATAACATGACAGTGATTAGTTTGAACAATTAATACATTTCAGAAACAGAGTTGCTCATTTTGGTAGAAGAGATGACTGCAGAGGCAATGTGATCCTGAAGCTGGCAATGCTGGCATCAGCTTCCTGAATCCTAGATTTGTATTGTGACAGAGATGTAATGGTAAATTTTGTTCGTTGTTCTGAGCATTATCTCAGAAGCTCTGTCAGCTCCCCAGCACCTGCAAGATTTCACATGCCATCTAAAACAAATATGAAATCCCTTTCTGCTTGAACCAGCTGAAATGGATCATTACTGAATCCAGACCAATGGAGGGAAACAAATAATAGGAATATAACACAAGCATTGACTGTAATATACAAAATAAAGACAGAGTGATGTAAGGTGAGGAAAGATTTTTCAGACAGAGTGGTCAAAAGGTCTTCTTGATGAAATGAACCAAAGCAGACCCTTCATACAAAGAAAAAGCTAAGGCAAGATTTAGACAGTTCCAGGACCAGCAAATAGTCATAACACAGGCCCAAATGTGGAAAAGAGTTTATTGCATCCAGTCTTCAGAAAGAAGAGTAGTATGATTACAGATTTGGGGCAAATGTCACAAGATGAAACTAGAAAATTTAGCAGAGATTACAGCTTCTTAAAGTGTGGCCCCAGGACTGGTACTGGTCTGCAAACTGTTTGCTTAGGATACATGATAGGGAATTCCCTAATGGTCCAGTGGTTAGGACACTAAGCTTTTGCTCCTGAGAGCCCAGGTTTCTTTCCTGATTGGGAAACTAAGATACCACAAGCCACTTGGCCAAGTAAATAAATTAATTAAAATAAAGGATCCATGATAAGTACAAAATTTAAGAGTAAATGTTTAGAAATATCATAGCAATTTGGTATTGCCACATTGAAACAACATTTTGCCACTTTTAATAAAATTATTTCCAGTCCAAAACAGACTGGAAATTAAAAACAAAACTGATCTATGAGATAGTTTAAGAAGCATTGTCCTCCATGTCCAATTTCTCAAACTTTTTCTGTAAAGAGCCAGGCACTAACTGTTTTAGGCTTTGTGGGGTCATAGGGTTTCTGTTGCAACTATTCAATTCTGTAATGATAGTATAAAAGCAGTTGTGGACCATGTATCAGTAAAGGGGTTTGGTTGGATCTAATACAAATTTACCTATTAAAAAAAAAAAAGTCATGGTGATCAGATTTAGTCTGTGATGCCTAGTTTGTCAACCCTATTCTAGGCCACAGGAAGAAGACTGGGCTTGACTCTAAAATCAACAAAACCCATTTAATGAAGGATTCCCTCACCCTTGCCCCTTTCTCACCACTGTCTACATGTATGTGTGTAAAGTCTTTATATCATTGACTCTAAATAAGAAAGGACTTTGAAGCTCCTCTCACTTCAATTCAGGGTTCTTCTCATAGCAACCATGACATATGGAGCCTCTGCTTACAGAACTGGTGTCTATAGGCAGGATCCATTTGACTCTTACCTGCATCCCCAGGAAATGATGATGACACCATTGACTTTGCATTTATTAGCCTGGTGGGCAACTGACAGACCCGAGAGGCCACAGCCTTCCATTCTCCAAGGCCTCACAGTAAGTTTCCATTTCATCTGAGTTCTGAAATCACCTCCAGGGCCCAATATTTTGAGGTATACCATGCATTTTTCTTTTGTACATAGTTACATTTCTGTCCACAGGTACTCTTGTGAGTGCTGTCCATCACTGGCTCATTTGCTTTGCCTGAATGGTTGTATGGGACAAGCAGCCACCACATGTGTAGCCATGCTTACCCCTGGACTCCAACACTGTCATGAGCAAAAAGGCCTTCTGCATTTGCATGCGTCCATTCACACAGCACCCACTTCATAAACCCAACCCAACACCCATACAGTAGGTCACCTTATATTCTCCACACACAGAACATAGACTACTGTGTGTGTGAGAACATGCACTCCAACAGCAGGTCTCTCACATGGAGGGCAGAGCTGAAGCAGCCCTTTCTGAAATCTCTTTTATTTAAGATTTCTTTCATTGACCCATAACAAATTTAATAGCTAAAACTTTGCTCTTGCAAGTTTCCTTAAAATATTCCTTCTGAGCCTACCACCATTTATCTTGGCAGCAGGTAGCTTGAAGAGTTTTGGAAAGTCTCAGTTTGGCATAGCCTCAGAGCTACTGGCACATTAAAGATTAATAAAGAGCATTTAACTGAGTTCAGGACACTGCAACGTGATCCTTCACCATGAAATGTGCAAGATTCTTTGTTTGCAATGAACAAAACCAAAGCCAAAAAGGGCCAACCGTGACAAGCTAGGATCGGAAACAATCAGGAACTTTGTGTGTCTTTCATTGGTCAATTGATAGATAGTAATCAATACCCCTGCTCAGCCCTACACTTCCTAAACATTCTCAGGAATTTAAGATTGGGCCTGGGAGTCCAACCCCCAGAGCCGGGTATTTACTGAGCTTGCAGAACCATAGAGATAGTGCAACCGCAGCTGCCCTCTTCCAGTATAAGAGTGATTCAGAACAAATTCCCAAGTTAGCAGCTTCTCCAAGGAAAGCTGAGATAAAGCAAGGCATTTCCAAACATTTGGGATTTGCTTGAGTAAGACAGAACACTTGTGTCTGATTGAATATTAACCCAGGAAGAAAAATACACTTTCTGCATGCATAGGCAAGGGGCTGGTGGCAGAATGCACAAGACATTGATGATGAAAATAAAAACGAAACAAGCATGTACAGCATACGTATTGGTTTAAAGGAGGAATCTGTTTGTAATCAACCTCAGGACACTTGGACACAGGCGGCAAATACTGGGACAGATCAACAGAAAATGTATCCTGAATTCTGGAAAAGCACTGGTGGACTCTACATGTGTGCTGAGTGATGTCCTGTGTCTATTTACACATTGCAATCCCCTCAAGCCCTCCAGAAAAATCACAGACAAACCTTATGCTCTGCAAATCAGAGGTCTGAAGCAGAGCACTTAGCATGTTAGAAGCTCTCACCTCCACACCAACAGAAACATTAAAGAAAAAGAGAGAGAAAAGAAAATTCTGACCTTACCGAAAAGGCATAGCAGGGACGGTGAATATGTTCACTTTAGCCCACTCAGTGCTTTCTCTTGCATTCGGTCAGTTTTCTAAGGCTATTGAGGAGAGTTCCTGGGGTTTTCGGATCTTCCTTCAAGAGTTTTAATCACTGGCTTCCCCAGACCGGGTTTAACAAACACCGCTGTGTTCTGTCAATATTTGTATGCAGCACCGCATTGGGCAACCAGCCAACACAGAGTTTCAAGAGGCAAGGGGAGAAAACTGACACCCTAACAAACATGCTTCCCTCTTTTGTGTCTTTTAAGGTGGTGCTCAAAGTGTCATCTTTGATGATGACAGCAACTAAAAATACTCTCTTTGGGGGACTTTCTCCATTGCCCCCCACCCCCTGGCTGGGCTGCCCGAACTGGGTGCCACAAAGTTTGTTTTCTGTCTCTCTGCCCTGAAGTTCTCCACACAATCACCCGGCTTCCCTCTCCACCAGCTGCACTTTAAATGTATTTTAATTGGCTGGAATGTCGAAAGAATCCATTTGGCAGTCGTTTACATGTGAAGCACGCCCAGGGCAGCTGAAAGAGGCCCCAGAAGCAGCCGATTACTTCATCAAAAGCTGCAGTTTGAATACCATTGACTCCTACATAACTACAGTGAACTCAATTCGACAGGCAAGTAGGAGTAATTAATAATTTGCTGAGAAAAATTCTTCATTCATCTAAAAGCCAAAAATGCAAAGGAAAAAAATAAATCCCTGCAGACACAACCATTCTTATGAAAGACTTGATTGATAGTCCCCAGTTCTACTCTCCACAAACATTGACTTTGTATAGCATTACAGGAGGGGGCATGGTGCATAATTTGGTTTGCCTGAGAAGTTAATTTAAGTAATTTTCCTTTTGAATGATCCCCTGAGATACATCGTTCTGTTACCTCTTTACACATTAGCCATATGCTGCAGTAAATAGTGCCAATACTTGTGGCATTTCTTCATTTCTCTTATTCTTTTCTTGGTTGGTTGCAATAACTAGTTTGTGAACTCTGTGAAAGCAGGTCACAAATAAATTCACTCTGTGTCAAAGTGGATAATCATCACCACCCAGAATCTATTCACTGAAGTAAAGGTTAAAGCACTCTGAAAAAAAAAAAAAAAAAATGTAAGTTTCAACAGATTCTAACATCAAGGAGGCAGGTAGAATATACAGATATATAAACATAAGTTCCTCAAAAACAACAAATACATGGAATAATTTTCAAGTAGTTCTTTACCAATATTTTGCTCAAAGACTTTTCAATACCCTATGTAAACTATGTTGGCAGATTTAGAATCTCTGAGGAGTATGTTTTGAAGAAGCATCCCTAGTAATCCTGATTTTCACCCTTCATTAAGAACTCCTGGTTTAGAGGTAGCATATGTAGGAACATCTTGGCAACCTGAGGATGCCTCTCAATGGAAAATGTGAACCAGAAAACATTGTCAAATTTGTTCTGATGCCTTTTCCTCACTTCAGCAAAATTGTCTGTGGTTCCTAACAAGACAGTACAAGACAGAGAATGGTATGCACAAGCTCGCTTGAGTGGATTTGTTCAACAGCTCAGAGATGAAAACCAGCACCCTACTTAAACAGGCTCCTTTCCAGGAACAGAAGACTGAGAAACAGGATGAGTGTCAGATCCACAGACATTCAGCCTGTACAGTCACACAGAACCTCATGCTCAGAAGAGATCTGTACTTGGACTAATCCTGTGCCAGCACCATCTTTAAGTTCTTCACTTTTGAACTGGTGGTGGTTGTTTAATCTCTAAGTCACTTCTGATTTGTGACTTGCTTGCAAGGCTCCTCTTGTCCACGGGATTTCCCAGGCAAAAATACGAAGTGGGTTGCCATTTCCTTCTCCAGGGTATCTTCCCAAGCCCAGGATCAAATCCGGGTCTCCTGCATGGCAGGTAGATTCTTTACTGACTGAGCTATCTAGGAGCCCTGTATTTTCATCTTGCATTGGGCTCAGGAAATTATGTAGCTGGTCCTGAGAAAGACAGCATAAATCTGATTAACACATAGTCAAAGCTGAAAAGTACTGGGAATATCATATTGAGGGTGTAGATATCACCCTACTTTTGTTTTGCCCAATGTTCTAACATGTTTTGAAGCAAATGCAAGGATTAAGGAGGGTGACCTAGGAAAAAGAATCTCTCCAGTAAACACAAGGGCAGTAAGAGTGATCTGGGGTGGGGTGGAGGGGGTTGGGTTCTAACTGGTTCACCCTGAACTAATGGTTCACTGTTTGTAACACTTCATCTTACTGGTTCAGAAAGATTTTGCTTCCAGTGTAGTCAAACCCCTCTCCCCCACTGTCATTCTGTGGACAGAAAGCTCCACGTGTAGCTGTCATCTGTTTTAAAATCCTCCTGCTTGATTCATGGTCTGACAAAGTCAAATTCAGTGCCAAACCCTCAAAAACACTGCCAACCCACTGCCATGGGGCCAAATAGCTCACAAGTTACTAGAGATGTGAAATGAGTACCCATGGGTCACCTTCTGCTCTCAGAAGTGTTCTCCAAGACCAACCCTTACACCTGGATTTCAACCTACTCTAGCCTTAGTAAAAACCATACAAAAAATAATTTTTCTTCTAGAAAAGAAGTTGGTCTCAGATGTCAAATACTTAATAGTGCTGGTATCTGTTAGCTGTACTGCTAATGTGCTCTGACAGTGGTACTTGACAAATAAAACAGATTAGTGTCGGGGAAATAGAACAGAATTTACAGAGCAACTTGTTCAACCTATTATTTTTTTAAAGAAGATTTACAGAGGCAAGAAACAATTAATGACTTCACAGAAAGTTCACAAAATAATGTGTCTAAGTCACATACTTCCTTTTTCTATGCCTGTTCCTATATCGGACTGCCCAAATGGTTCCCCATTCTGACTTGGCTACTGACTCCTAGATATTTTCCTAGATCTAGTCTGCTTTTGTGCCTACAGATTTATTTCAAGTGCTCAAATTCTGACTCCTTGCCTTCCTCTTATGAATCACTTTCATGCAATGACCATGTTGCATCTCTAAGGAAATCCGATCTCACACAAGACATATGGCATAGTCATCATAGAAAAAGGCCACCTAGGAATTTTTAGCTCTCATGACATAAATTCCTCTCTGCCATTTATAGAGCTTATTATGTATCCTGGTAATCTTACTACTAGAGGCAAGTTTGAGAAGCTCAGTGTCCAAGGAGTAGCAAAACAATTCTGTTTTAAGTCACTTCCAGATCTCGTCAGCAAATGCTGATCTTCTTTATCCATACTCAGAGGTATAGCTTCAGGGTCAGAGATTCCTTAAACCAGTAGTTTCCAACTTTTTGGCACTAGGAACCGGTTTGGTGGAAAGAAATTTTTCCAGGTACTGGGGTTGGAGGGTGGGGGGAGTGGTTTCCAGATGATTCAAATGCATTACATTTATTGTGCACTTTATTTCGTTATTATTACATCAGCTCCACCTTAGATCATCAGGCATTAGATCCCAGAGGTTGGGGACCCTTGCATTAGACTGTAGCTGATCTTTATGGAACCACATAGAGGCATATACTAGGACATGGACACAAAGCTAGAAACTATGTTTTGGGAATGTCAAACAATTAATTATTAGAATGATCTGGTAGATCGTGGTGTTTGTGTGAAAGTCGCTCAGTCGTGTCCAACTCTCTGCGACCTCATGGACTGTATAGTCCATGGAATTCTCCAGGCCAGAATACTGGAGTGGGTAGCTGTTCCCTTCTCCAGGGGATCTTCCCAATGCAGGGATTGAACCCAGGTCTCCCACACTGCAGGCAGATTCTTTATCAGCTGAGCCAGGTAGACTGAGGAGGTTATAGCAAAGTCAAGGGTCAGAGGCAGGAAGGCAAAGTGAAAGGTTCTATGCAGCAACAGGAAGGTCTTGGTGCTATTGAGAAGCAAACTGAAGTGTGATACTGACCATGTAGGTACTGATTCTGACTGGGCCTCGATTTCTTCACGTGCCCATGGGTAGCATGACACAGCTATACTAACTACACTCATCACTCAAATTAATGTTAGAATGTGTGTGCTTTTCCCATTCCTCAATATATAGCCATTGGAGCCACTGAAGCTTAGAAAGTGCTCAAGGCCCATATGGAAAACCTAGGTCAGATGTGGCAGTGGGTCAGAATCCAAGAACATAGATGGAGCAACTAGGTCCCTATTTCTGGCAAACAAGAAAACTCACACAGGTAGATGGCCAAATTGTTGAGAAAACAATCAAAGCTCTGTTTTCTTGGTTCATAAGGAAATAAAGGGGCAAACCAAGGCAAACAGTAAATGGATTAAGATACTGGTGTTGAAAAGGTGCTCAAAAGGGGCTTCCACATGCAAAGCAGGAGCTTAGTCTGAAACATGGCCAGCCTATGACTGGGAGATGTTAGTCACCAGGGAATAAAACTCCAAGAGGAAAGAGAAAAACATTCAGTTTGTTAAATTCAAACATATCATCATTGATTGAGCCCAGGCTGAGTGCAGAGTTCTCCTTAGGATCATAGGGCTGGGAGAAAACAGCCCTGGTGTAGGGTGGGGCTTTTTGTTGTTGTTGTTCAGTCACTAAATCATGTCTGGCTCTTTTCAACCCCATGGACTGCAGCTCGCCAGGCTCCTCTGTCCTCCACTATCTACTGGAGTTTGTACAAATTTAAGTCCATTGAGTCAGTGACGCTATCTAACCATCTCATCTTCTGCTACCCCTTCTCCTATTGTCTTCAGTCATTCCTAGGGTCAGGGTCTTTTCCAATGAGTTGCCACTTCACGTCAGGTGGCCAAAGTGTTGGAACTTCATCTTCAGCAACAATTCTTTCCAAGAATACTCAGAGTGGATTTCCTTTAGGACTGACTGGTTTGATCTCCTTGCAGTACAAGGGTCTCTCAAGAGTCTTTTCCATCATCACAATTTTTAAAGCATCAATTCTTTGGCACTCAGCCTTCTTTATGATACAATTCACACATCCATACATGACTACTAGAAAAATCATGGACTTCCCAGATGGCTCATTGTAAAGAATGTGCTTGCCAATGCAGGAGATGCAGGTTTGATCTCTGGGTTTGGGAAGATCTCCTGTAGGAGGAAATGGCAATCTATTCCAGTGTTCTTGCTGGGAAAATCCCATGGAGAGATAAGCCTGGCAGGCTACAGTCCATAGCATTGCAAAGAATCGGATGCAAGTGAACAACTGGACACACATGCACTGGAAAAACCATAGCTTGGACTATACAGACCTTTGTCAGCAAAATGATGTCTCTGCTTTTCAATACATTATTTAGGTTTGTCATAGCTTTCCTTCTATGGAGTAGGGGTCTTTCAATTTCATGGCCGCAGTCACCATTCAAAGTGATTTTGGACCATACATCATCCATAGCCCAAAAAAATAAAATCTGTCATGGCCTCGACTTTTTCCCTTTCTATTTGCCATAAAGTAATGGGACCAGATACCATGAACTTAGTTTTTTGAATGTTGAGTTTCAAGCCAGCTTTTTCACTTTTTTCTTTCAATCTCATCAATGGGCTCTTTAGCTCCTCTTCACTTCCTGCCATTAGAGTGGAATCATCTGCATATCTGAGGTTGCTGATATTTGTCCCAGCAATCCTGATTCCTGCTTGTGATTCATCCAGCCTGGCATTTCGAGGGATGGTGCTAGGGTTGCCATAATGACATACCACAAACTGGGGAGCTTAAACAACAGTAATTTATTTTCATACATTTCTGGGGGCTGGAAATCCAAGATTCAGGTGGTAGGGTTGGTTTCTTCAGAGACCCCTTCTCTTTGGCTTGCAGATGGCTGGCTTCTCCCTGTGCCTGCATATGGTCTTTCCTTTGAATGTGAAAGTGAAGTTGCTCAGTCATGTCTGACTCTTTGCGACCCCATGAATTGCAGCACGCCAGGCCTCCCTGTCCATCACCAACTCCTGGAGGTCACTCAGACTCACATCCATCAAGTCAGTGATGCCATCCAGCCATCTCATCCTCTGGCATCCCCTTCTCCTCCTGCCCCCAATCCCTCCCAACATCACAGTCTTCTCCAATGAGTCAACTCTTCGCATGAGGTGGCCAAAATACTGGAGTTTCAGCTTTAGCATCATTCCTTCCAAAGAAATCCCAGGGCTGATCTCCTTCAGAATGGACTGGTTGGATCTCCTTGCAGTCCAAGGAACTCTCAAGAGTCTTCTCCAACACCACAGTTCAAAAGCATCAAATCTTCGGCACTCAGCCTTCTTCACAGTCCAGCTCTCACTTCCATACATGACCACAGGAAAGACCATAGCCTTGACTAGGCGAACCTTTGTTGGCAAAGTAATGTCCCTGCTTTTGAATATGCTATCTAGGTTGGTCTTAACTTTCCTTCCAAGGAGTAAGCGTCTTTTCATTTCCTGGCTGCAGTCACCATCTGCAGTGATTTTGGAGCCCAGAAAAAGAAAGTCTGACACTGTTTCCATGTTTCTCCATCTATTTCCCATGAAGTGATGGGACCAGATGCCACGATCTTTGTTTTCTGAATGCTGAGCTTTAAGCCAACTTTTTCACTCTCCACTTTCACCTTCATCAAGAGGCTTTTGAGTTACTCTTCACTTTCTGCCATAAGGGTGGTGTCATCTGCATATCTGAGATTATTGATATTTCTCCCAGCAATCTTGATTCCAACTTGTGTTTCTTCCAGTCCAGCGTTTCTCATGATGTACTCTGCATATAAGTTAAATAAACAGGGTGACAATATACAGCCTTGACGTACTCCTATTCCTATTTGGAACCACTCTGTTGTTCCATGTCCAGTTCTAACTGTTGCTTCCTGACCTGCATACACATTTCTCAAGAGGCAGATCAGGTGGTCCGGTATTCCCATCTCTTTCAGAATTTTCCACAGTTTATTGTGATCTACACAGTTAAAGGCTTTGGCATAGTCAATAAAGCAGAAGTAGATGTTTTTCTGGAGCTCTCTTGCTTTTTCCATGATCCAGCGGATGTTGGCAATTTGATCTCTGGTTCCTCTGCCTTTTCTAAAACCAGCTTGAACATCAGGAAGTTCACGGTTCACATATTGCTTAAGCCTGGCTTGGAGAATTTTGAGCATTACTTTACTAGCATGTGAGATGAGTGCAATTGTGTGGTAGTTTAAGCATTCTTTGGCATTGCCTTTCTTTGGGATTGGAATGAAAACTGACCTTTTCCAATCCTGTGGCCACTGCTGAGTTGTCCAAATTTGCTGGCATATTGAGTGCAGCACTTTCACAGCATCATCTTTCAGGATTTGGAATAGCTCCACTGGAATCCCATCACCTCCACTAGCTTTGTTTGTAGTGATGCTTTCTAAGGCCCCCTTGACTTCACATTCCAGGATGTCTGGCTCTAGGTCAGTGATCACACCATCATGATTATCTGGGTTGTGAAGATCTTTTTTGTACAGTTCTTCTGTGTATTCTTGCCACCTCTTCTTAATATCTTCTGCTTCTGTTAGGTTCATACCATTTCTGTCCTTTATCGAGCCCATCTTTGCATGAAATGTTCCTTTGGTATCTCCGATTTTCTTGAAGAGATCCCTAGTCTTTCCCATTCTGTTGTTTTCCTCTATTTCTTTGCATTGATCGCTGAAGAAGGCTTTCTTATCTCTTGCTATTCTTTGGAACTCTGCATTCAGATGTTTATATCTTTCCTTTTCTCCTTTGCTTTTCGCTTCTCTTCTTTTCACAGTTATTTGTAAAGCCTCCCCAGACAGCCATTTTGCTTTTTTGCATTTCTTTTCCATGGGGATGGTCTTGATCCCTGTCTCCTGTACAATGTCACGAACCTCATTTCATAGTTCATCAGGCACTCTATCTATCAGATCTAGGCCCTTAAATCTATTTCTCACTTCCACTGTATAATCATAAGGGATTTGATTTAGGTCATACCTGAATGGTCTAGTGGTTTTCCCTACTTTCTTCCATTTAAGTCTGAATTTGGCAATAAGCAGTTCATGGTCTGAGCCACAGTCAGCTCCTGGACTTGTTTTTGCTGATTGTATAGAGCTTCTCCATCTTTGGCTGCAAAGAATATAATCGATCTGATTTCGGTGTTGACCATCTGGTGATGTCCATGTATAGAGTCTTCTCTTGTGTTGTTGGAAGAGGGTATTTGCTATGACCAGTGCATTTTCTTGGCAAAACTCTGTTAGTCTTTGCCCTGCTTCATTCCGTATTCCAAGGCCAAATTTGCCTGTTACTCCAGGTGTTTCTTGACTTCCTACTTTTGCATACCAGTCCCCTATAATGAAAAGGACATCTTTTTGGGTGTTAGTTCTAAAAGGTCTTGTAGGTCTTCATAGAACCGTTCAACTTCAGTTTCTTCAGCATTACTGGTTGGGGAATAGACTTGGATTACTGTGACATTGAATGGTTTGCCTTGGAAACGAACAGAGATCATTCTCTCATTTTTGAGATCGCATCCAAGTACTGCATTTCGGACTCTTTTGTTGACCATGATGGCCACTCCATTTCTTCTGAGGGATTCCTGCCTGCAGTAGTAGATATAATAGTCCTCTGAGTTAAATTCACCCATTCCAGACCTATTGGATTAGGTCTCACCCTAATTACCTTATTTTAACTTAATCACCTCTCTATAAACTCTTAACTATTACAGTCACAAGGGGTTACACTTCAATATATGAATCAGGTTAGGGCTGGGGCTGTAACAGATCTCTTTCAGATTATCTCAGACTAGCCATTGTCTGTTTCTCCCACTAGCCAACTGACTCTGTGCTAAGTACGTTAGGGATCATTTCTTATTTGCTCCAAAACCACCTTGAAGTGAAGTCACTCAGTCATGTCCGACTCTTTGCGACCCCATGGACCGTAGCCCATCAGGCTCCTCCGTCCTTGGAATTTTCCAGGCAAGAGTACTGGAGTGGATTGCCATTACCTTCTCCAGGGGATCTTCCTGATCCAGGGATCAAACTCAGGTCTCCTGCATTGCAGGCAGACGCTTTACCATCTGAACCACCAGAAAAGCAACAATTAACCTATTAACAGATGGGAAAATTCATATTTAGAGAAATTAAGAGATTTGTTGGAGGACACAGAGAAAGCCAATGTGATTGTAGAACCCAAGCTCTTAACCTAACACCTAGCTGTTTTTCCAGAAGCCAGGCTTGTGGACACATTTGATCAGGACTACAAAACACTTAGTGCCCAGAATCTGTATCTCATACTCCATGAGCACCTGTAGCTTGGCTATCGTAGGTCCAATTTATCAAGCACTTTTTAAACATTTACTGAATTTTTGTCCAAGAGATAACAAGAGTCATCTTAGGGGTGAAGTAAATTGATTATTAAGTTTTGGAGAAAATCAGACTTAGAGACTTGATCTCTGAAAGGGAGTGTCCCATGGGTGGGAAGGGAGGCTGAAGGCTGATGGGCAAAACTTAGATTGATGTTCAGGCTTTAGGGGCCACATCTCAGGCCCCAAAAGTGACAATTACCTCAGAAGTGATCACTTAGAATCACGAAAGGAGCCCCATGCAAACTGAAAATTATATGTGAGGGAGAAAGAGATGGAAGGATGGGGGAAAAAAGGAAGGAAGGGAGAGGGAAAGGAGGACAGGAAGGAGAAAAACGAGATAGGAAACATTTGACCAGCACCTGTTAGGTGGCAGGTATTATGCTAGACACAACTTCCAGCCCTTCTATTAATCTTCAAAAAATGTTGAATAAAATAGTATTTATCTTCATTTTACAGATTCAGAAACTGAAGCTCAGATATGTCAAAACTTCTGCTGACATTGTCACCATCTGAAATTGGCAGAGCCAAGATATAATCCCAGCTTTCTTTATGCTTTCCTAAAGCCACACTGCCTGCCAACTCTAAATGAAGCAACAGGAAGCAAGTGGGAAGCTCATGTTAGTTGAAATAGTGCCTCTAACAGGGTCTCCTTATCCCCACAAGTCTGGTGCCTAGGAGTGTCAGAGCCTCTGGGTATGAAACCATGACACTGATTTGAGTATCTAGGCTACTACTAGTGAAAAGTGCAATCCACTATGAACTGAAGTCAGAAAGGTCAGGGAGGCCATCTGCTCATGGGCAGGGCTAGCAGGCAGCTAGTTCTCTGATAACAAAATAAATGCAGTTTATTGATGGGGTTCACTTATTTTATGCAAATAATTTCACCTCATGTATTTATTCCTCTGTTGAACGTGGTTTGCCTGGGTAAAATAGATCGGCTCTAACCACCAGGGAAAATAAATCCTGCTGGCCATTCAGACACCAGACTCCAGATTCAGAGCTGGATGAGACAACCTTTGAGTGAAATCAGTGGGCTGTGGGACACCAGGGAATTTAGATGCTGTTTATCCAGTGAATAGATAACGATTTATAGCTGGGAGGGAGAGGCAGTGAGAGAGGAGAGAGAAATATGCTGAATTGTATTTGTCTTCACTGACTGCACTTTAAAGAACTAATACTGAAAGAACTGTCAGAAGATTAGGAGTGAACCAATTCAACCATATTTTGGTAAGTCACAGATGATGGGCTACATATGATAGTGGTTGCTGCAGGCAAGTATACAATGCCAATTTCCATTTTATCTTGCCCACTGAAGAATTCATCAAAATAGTGAGTGAGAAGTAATATCATTGCTATGGGGTTTAGAAATGCATTTTTTTTGGTACAAGTGACCCTTCCTAATTTTTGTCACATGTAGGATTATAAGGAGGTCTTGTATTTTCAGGGCTTCACTGACTGATTACATGAGAAGCCAATTCAGTAGCAGGTTCAAGAGTCAATTCACGCATGGGGCTTTCTATGTAGCGGGTCTCATTCCAAGTATATACTAAACTCCAATAATATAGGTCTGCAAAGTAGGTGTCATTATTCCTCCCACTTTAAAGAAGGAAAAGTTGAGACAGAGTTGTATTCACTTGACATGATATAAGTGGGAAAGTTCTGATTTGAATGAGAAAATCTCATTCCTAAACCACTGACCATCCTGGCCCTTTTGGCGGCATACCATCCTGGCTTTTAGAGATAGAGCAGTTGTGCACAGAGCCTCAGTTTCATCTGGACTGATTCTATTGCTGTGTCTGGTCTTTACTACTTTCTCCAACAGTCAGGGTGTCTTTTCTGCATCCATCCCCCACGTAGATGTCTACAGATGCCCAGGTTTCAGTTTAGTTCAGTTCAGTTGCTCAGTCATGTCCAGCTCTTTGCGACCCCATGAATCGCAGCACTCCAGGCCTCCCTGTCCATCACCAACTCCCAGAGTTCACTCAGACTCACATCCATCGAGTCAGTGATGCCATCCAGCCATCTCATCCTCTGTCATCCCCTTCTCCTCCTGCCCCCAATCCCTCCCAGCATCAGAGTCTTTTCCAATGAGTCAACTCTTCGCATGAAGTAGCCAACATCCTGGAGTTTCAGCTTCAGCATCATTCCTTCCAAAGAAATCCCAGGGCTGATCTTCTTCAGAATGGATTGGTTGGATCTCCTTGCAGTCCAAGGAACTCTCAAGAGTCTTCAACACCACAGTTCAAAAGCATCAATTCTTCAGCACTCAACTTTCTTCACAGTCCAACTCTCACATCCATATGTGACCACAGGAAAAACCATAGCCTTGACTAGGCGAACCTTTGTTGGCAAAGTAACGTCTCTGCTTTTGAATATGCTATCTAGGTTGGTCATAACTTTCCTTCCAAGGAGTAAGCGTCTTTTAATTTCATGGCTGCAGTCACAGACAGCTTAAATTTTGCTTTTGTTTTTATTTTGCCTGGAAAGATGTTTCTCTAAAGCATGTTGTGCAAACTGATGGTTTGCTCTCAAGGCTCAGTACCTTCAAAATCAAACTGGTGTTCTCTGTCTTGGATTTATAGATTTTCTCATGGGCACTTGTTGCCTACAGAATCTACCTTGGCTCTTCACTATCATGCTAATCCTCTTCAGAGACTGGAGTGTAGGTAAAGGAAAGTGATAGACTGGAGAAAGGTGGCCCTGCAAGGGAGGAGGAAGAGAGAAAGGAAGGATTCTGGACCTGAACTTCTCTCAAGCCTTGTTTCCAGGTTCACCAGCTGCCCAAACCCATCTCTGAATTATATACTGCTTCTTTACAGAAAGAAACTCCTCTTATTCAGGCAGAGGCAACAGATCCCCCAGAAAGACGGCAGTTCTCATTGTTAGATTCACCTAAGGTCAACTTCTGCTCTGTCATTTACTATCCCTGTGAACTTGGGTAGATATCTTAACCTCTCTGTGTCTCAGAGTCTTCGTCTCAAAGGAGGGATGACAATATGACTTTGTAAGGAGTACATAGAATGTACTCACAATATGTTGTATTTTTCAATGTATTTCACAATATAAAATGTAAAAATGTCCAGTTTATCGGCAGAGCCTAATTCATGTAAACTTTCATCCCCAGGCTAAAACTACTAACATGAAGACAGTTGGAACATTCTTACTCATGGACCTCAAGTACTCTGGACTTAAAAAATACGATAACCAAGCACTGAGGCTCCTAATGACATTAGCTGCATAAGCAGTTGCTAAGAAAGGCCTTATAATGGTAAATACCTGAAATGGTAAACAATATCATCGAATTATTCTGTAGGGCTTCCAAACTGTTACTGAATTCTAATTACATTTGGAAGAAACCAGAAAATATATGGGCTCACAAGCTAGTTTGCTCATCAGATTTAACCAGTCTGATAAACCTTTAAAATAACTTAATGATAAGAGCACTTAAAATTAATCAATAGCCTTAAAAATCATTTCAAAGAAATACTATATCCTACATTTTAAAAAGTAGCAAAAAAACTAACTTTTATAAATATGGTTACACTTGAAAAAGTTAATCTTTTATCGTCAGTATATTTAAAGAGCATCTTTCTTATCTTCTCCATTGCCATTTTTCAGTGTCTTTCCTCTGTTCTACTTTTGTCCTTTTTCATTAAATTATAGGAAAGGCATTTAAGAAAAAAGACAGGGAATGTCATAGAAAAAAATTTTAATACAAGACCGGTAAAGCTACAGCAAATTTTTTACTCCACAAATATGATAAGTTTAGAAAATGGTAGTTTCACATCCAGCAAAGATGTCTAGAAGAGATCAATAATGTAATTATTTATTATTTATTCATGTGTTTTAACTCAAAAAAAAAAAAAAAAAAAACTGGCTTGAACCATGTAAGAAAATAAGGTAAAATTTATAATAGCAGTCAACTAGAGAGATCTAGCAAGATGTATGCAAAATGATGATATATGGGAACAAAAAACTTTCAAAGAGGAAATCAATAAATGACCAAAAGAGAAGCCATTTACTTCAAAGCTTAAGATCAGAGCAGTGTGGTAATAATTAGATGATATTCTTCTAGAGTTTAATTCCTCTATTCTTTGCCTTTAGAACACTGACCTAAACACACATTCTGCTTTTATACTGATAGGATACCTTAGTAATGAACAATAGGGAACTAGAAAATATAAACCTTTTATCCCAAATATTGCAACGTTCCTGTTTCTGTTAACCTATGTAAAAATTAAGGCCATTTAAGGAAAAAAACAAGATTGAAATATTAAGGTACCTGTGCTCTGAAGTGCCAGATGAAGCAGAGGGGTTCATCTTAGACCTACAACCACAATTTCCTACATTCTTTCAAGCTTAGATATTGGTCCTCAGGCTACTGTTTGTTTCCTTGTTTTGTTTCCTCATCCTAATCTGCCTGTCATCACATTTGTCCTCTGGATGTGCTCTACATATTCTTCCTATAATATTGTGGACATGTCCTCTATACACAACACACACACCCCACCCCCTCCCACATCTACCTGTACCTGCGCCCCTAGGGATATAATTCTTGGCTGTTTCTTCCAAAACTCAAGGTAACTCCTACCCCCCAAAGGAGTATCCATTCCTAATCATTTCAGCCCATAGTGGAATAGGGATTGATCTCTCTTTTTATGTAAGTGGTAAACAGAAGCAAAATATGCCTTATTCTGTAATTTTCTCATGAATACATTTCATCTATTTATAACCGTCTGTAAGATCTTTGAGCTACAGAGTGTTGCCAGGTGTTTCTCTAGAACCCTGGCTTCCATGCCTTGTGCAGAGAAAGTAATCAATAGCGCTCTGAAGACCAAGGTTCATGCTTTTTCAGGCACTGTTGTTCAGTCACTCAGGCATGTCTGACTCTTTGTGACCCCATGGGCTGCAGCATGCCAGGCTACCCTGTCCTTCACCATCTCCAGCAGCCGCTTGCTCAAACTCATGTCCATTGAATCGGTGATGCCATCTAGCCATCTTGTCCTCTGTCATCCCCTTCTTCTTCTGCCTTCAATCTTTCCCAGCATCCGAGTCTTTTCCAATGAGTCAGTTCTTAGCATCATGGAGCTTCAGCATAAGCATCTATGAGTATGTTTAAAAACTCTTCCAATGGGAAGAAATAGAAATTTCACTTAAGATTATTTGTCTGGGTCAGTCCACTGAGACTATGTCAGATATGTAACCATAAAAGATGCAGCTCTGATGGACAATCAAAGGCCCATGAGAGAGTTAGTTCCTTCATGTCTTGGAGGTGGTACCCTGAACTCAGTACGCTGGGTCTCACTGCTTGCTAAGTACTGCAGGGCAAGTTTCTTTGCCTTCCTATGCCTTGGTTTCCCCATTTGTAAAATGAACATTGTAATAGTTATAATAGCCAACAATCATAGAGTGTTCCTGAAATTTTTGCAAATAATGATATACTTAATTATCATAGCAACACTATGAAATAGGTTCTTCTTTATTATTTACACTTTACAGATTAGGAAACTAAGATACAGGGAGGATATATTTCCTGCCCACAGTCACAGACACAGAATGCGCCTAAGCCAGAATTTTAATCTAGGTAGTAAATATACTTGCAGAGTCCATGTTCTTAACCACTGTGCTGAGCTACCTCACTTCTATCATAAAAACTAATATATGCTATCAGTATGAATTTTATAAGAACAAATAATGTGTGAAAGTTATTGGGGACCATAAAGGGAAGATAAGGACTTCCCAGGTAGCCCAGTGGTAAAGAATCTGGCTGCCAATGCAAGAGACACAAGAGACATAGGTTCAATACCTGCGTCAAGAAGATCTCCTGGAGTAGGGAATGGCAACATACTCTAGTATTCCTGCCTGGGAAATCCCATGGACAGAGGAGCCTGAAGGGCTATAGTCTACAGTCCATGAGGTCACAAAGACTTGGACATGACTGTGTGACTGAGCATGCATGCACATAAAGGGAAGATAAAATTCAGTTCAGTTCAGTCACTCAGTCGTGTCCAACTCTTTGTGACCCCATGGACTGCAGCACACCAGGCTTCCCTGTCCATCAACAACTCCCAGAGTTTACTCAAACTCATGTCCACTGAGTCAGTGATGTCATCCAACTGTTTCATCTTCTGTTGTCCCCTTCTCCTCCTGGCTTCAATCTTCCCCACCATCAGGGTCTTTTCAAATGAGTTGGTTCTTCCTATCAGCTGGCCAAAGTACTGGAGTCTCAGCTTCAACATCAGTCCTTCTAATGAATATTCAGGACTGATTTCCTTTAGGATGGACTGGTTGGATCTCCCTGCAGTCCAAAGAATTCTCAAGAGTCTTCTCCAATACCATAGTTCAAAAGCATCAATACTTTGGTTCTCAGCTTTCTTTATAGTCCAACTATCACATCCATACATGACTACTGGAAAAACCATAGCCTTGACTAGATGGACCTTTGTTGGCAAAGTAATGTCTCTGCTTTTTAATATGCTGTCTGGGTTGGTCATAACTTTGCTTCCAAGGAGCAAGCATCTTTTAATTTCATGGCTGCAGTCACCAACTGCAGTGATTTTGGATCCCCCCAAAATAAAGTCTGTCACTGTTTCCATTGTTTCCTCATCTATTTGCCATGAAGTGTTGGGACCAGATGCCATGATCTTAGTTTTATGAAGATAAAATTAGGCTTTAAAAAAATGTGACTACCTTATACATTCAAATATCTCTATGCAGAATGTGTTGTTTTTCTTTGTCAAAGCAAGAATTGGGGCTGTTGGAAGAATAAAATAAGATGGTCATGTTGAGTAGTTAACACAGTGCCTGACAATTAGTATGAATTCATAAGTTTGGAGCCATTATTGTCATTATTATTATTATTATGGTGGTCCCTTGTCTAGGGGCTCAACAACCATTGATGTCACTGCTAGCTCTTCTCCCTGTTATTGCTCTGCCTCACTCTGCCCAAATCTCCAGTTGGAATCAAGAACACAATGGATTGGTTGATGTTCATCCCTTAAGGGAAAGAGGACAGGAGCTAAGAAGCACCATTCATGGCTTGATGAAGTTTACACCAAAAGTTCTATGATATAAATGCATCCTCCCACACTGTAGACAAACTGGATTATTTTTCTCCTAATTGCTTTGTACTTTTCTTGTTTCAAATCTTTGCTTAGTCTGTGCTGTCCATCACAAATACTTCCTCTCCCTAATCCACTGCTGTCTGCCAATTCTTCTAAGCACCTTGCAACTTTTTGCACATCCACAGTTTTTCTTCCCCCTGCTAAGTGAATCAATCCATCCATCCATTCACTCATTTTGCATAAATTCATTGATATCTATTCTACTGGGTGGCAGGCACTTTGAAAGGCATTTTGCATGGCAATAGAGATGATAAAACCCAGTGGAGTCTAAGCTTCTGCCATCAAGAGGACAAGAAAATTGATGATTAAAAGCCATGTCCTCATTGCTATGAATGTAAGTTGAGTGATATTGCTCCTTCCTTTCTTTGAACTTCATACTCCCTTCTGTGCATTCTTTTTGGGACTCAGAGTATTCTGGACACTGCTGGAATTATTTATGTTCCTCTCTTACAATCTGATTAGTACATAAGCTGGCTGAGGCCAAGGAACATGCCTTTTGCTCCATATATCATCAGAGCAACCTCAAGTTCAGAATCTCCCTAAATGCCTAAGAAATACTCCTTGCATTGAACGCTTAATCCTCCCATGCTGTAATTATAATACTCCATTTATTAAAAAAAAAAAACAACTCTGAGGGATTAGCCATTAGGAAAATTCAAAGAAAGATATCTTCATCATCTTCCACATTTCTTTAATGGGCAACACCAAAGCAACACTCAGCCACACTCAGACACAGAGTGAAAAGCAGGAAAATTTAGAGCTTCAGCTGCTTGAAAGCCATTGCTGCAGCGGCATCCAATCCATAAATGACATATGGTTCTTTATTACTGGGCCTCACAACCCTGAGCAATTGTATCTGCCAAAGAGAGAATATTCACTTCAGAATTTTGGATGTAAATATCCAATCCCTTGTGCTTTGCATGTCATTGCTAACGGCACATAAAGAATGATCCAGGAGAAGTATAAATAATCATTTGGCTCTACAGTGAAAATAGCAGTTCTGACTATAACTAGCCAAAAAATTAAATAGCAAACTTCAAACTCAGACCAAGAGGTTATCATCTGTATCTACCTCAGAAAGTAATTCTTACTACAGTACAGAATGATTTGTTTTTGTTTTTTAAGAAAAGCACTAGTCCTTTTCTGCAACTCTGTTTCAGTCAACAAGACAGGTAGACCTCAAATAAGAAATGGGTTGTATTTTCAAAGGTTATTTTAAAGTTGAAGACTTAGAATTAGATTTCAAATGTGATCATATAGTGGTGGTCCAATATCAAGGAACTGGTGATAGAAGCAAGGTCTGATGCTGTAAAGAGCAATATTGCATAGGAACCTGGAATGTCAGGTCCATGAATCAAGGCAAATTGGAAGTGTTCAAACAATAGATGGCAAGAGTGAATGTCGACATTCTAGGAATCAGCGAACACAAACGGACTGGAATGGGTGAATTTAACTCAGATGACCATTATATCTACTACTGCAGGCAGATATCCCTCAGAAGAAATGGAGTGGCCATCATGGTCAACAAGAATCTGAAATGCAGTACTTGGATGCAATCTCAAAAATGAGAGAATGATCTCTGTTCGTTTCCAAGGCAAACCATTCAATGTCACAGTAATCCAAGTCTATGCCCCAACCAGTAACGCTGAAGAAGCTGAAGTTGAATGGTTCTATGAAGACCTACAAGACATTTTAGAACTAACACCCAAAAAAGATGTCCTTTTCATTATAGGGGACTGGAATGCAAAAGTAGGAAGTCAAGAAACACCTGGAGTAACAGGCAAATTTGGCCTTGGAATACGGAATGAAGCAGGGCAAAGACTAACAGAGTTTTGCCAAGAAAATGCACTGGTCATAGCAAATACCCTCTTCCAACAACACAAGAGAAGACTCTATACATGGACATCACCAGATGGTCAACACCGAAATCAAATCGATTATATTCTTTGCAGCCAAAGATGGAGAAGCTCTATACAATCAGCAAAAACAAGTCCAGGAGCTGACTGTGGCTCAGACCATGAACTCCTTATTGCCAAATTCAGACTGAAATTGAAGAAAGTAGGGAAAACCACTAGACCATTCAGGTATCAGATCAGATCAGATCAGCCGCTTAGTCGTGTCCGACTCTTTGCGACCCCATGAACCACAGCACGCCAGGCCTTCCTGTCCATCACCAGCTCCCAGAGGTCACTCAGACTCGCATCCATCGAGTCAGTGATGCCATCCAGCCATCTCATCCTCTGTCGTCCCCTTCTCCTCCTGCCCTCAATCCCTCCCAGCATCAGAGTCTTCTCCAATGAGTCAACTCTTCACATGAGGTGGCCAAAATACTGGAGTTTCAGCTTTAGCATCATTCCTTCTAAAGAAATTCCAGGATTGATCTCCTTCAGAATGGACTGGTTGGATCTTCTTGCAGTCCAAGGGACTCTCAAGAGTCTTCTCCAACACCACAGTTCAAAAGCATCAATTCTTCAGCGCTCAGCCTTCTTCACAGTCCAGCTCTCACATCCATACATGACCACAGGAAAGACCATAGCCTTGACTAGGCGAACCGTTGTTGGTAAAGTAATGTCTATGCTTTTAAATATGCTATCTAGGTTGGTCATAACTTTCCTTCCAAGGAGTAAGCGTCTTTTAATTTCATGGCTGCAATCACCATCTGCAGTGATTTTGGAGCCCAGAAAAATAAAGTCTGACACTGTTTCCACTGTTTCCCCATCTATTTCCCATGCAGTGATGGGACCAGATGCCATGATCTTCGTTTTCTGAATGTTGAGCTTTAAGCCAACCTTTTCACTCTCCACTTTCACTTTCATCAAGAGGCTTTTTAGCCCCTCTTCACTTTCTGCCATAAGGGTGGTGCCATCTGCATATCTGAGGTTATTGATATTTCTCCCGGCAATCTTGATTCCAACTTGTGTTTCTTCCAGTCCAGCATTTCTCATGATGTACTCTGCATCTAAGTTAAATAAACATGGTGACAAAATGCAGCCTTGACGTACTCCTTTTCCTATTTGGAACCAGTCTGTTGTTCCATGACCAGTTCTAACTGTTGCTTCCTGACCTGCATACAGATTTCTTAAGAGGCAGATCAGGTGGTCTGGTATTCCCATCTCTTTCAGAATTTTCCATAGTTTATTTGATCCACACAGCCAAAGGCTTTGGCATAGTCAATAAAGCAGAAATTGATGCTTTTCTGGAACTCTCTTGCTTTTTCCATGATCCAGCGGATGTTGGCAATTTGATCTCTGGTTCCTCTGCCTTTTCTAAAACCAGCTTGAACATCAGGAAGTTCACGGTTCACATATTGCTGAAGCCTGGCTTGGAGAATTTTGAGCATTACTTTGCTAGCGTGTGAGATGAGTGCAATTGTTCGGTAGTTTGAGCACTCCTTGGCATTGCCTTTCTTTGGGACTGGGATGAAAACTGACCTTTTCCAATCTTGTGGCCACTGCTGAGTTTTCCAAATTTGCTGGCATATTGAGTGTAGCACTTTCACAGCATCATCTTTCAGGACTTGGAGTAGCTCCACTGGAATTCCATCACCTCCACTAGCTTTGTTCGTAGTGATGCTTTCTAAGGCCCATTTGACTTCACATTCCAGGATGTCTGGCTCTAGGTCAGTGATCACATCATCATGATTATCTGGGTCTTGAAGCTCTTTTTTGTACAGTTCTTCTGTGTATTATTGCCACCTCTTCTTAGTATCTTCTGCTTCTGTTAGGTCCACACCATCTCTGTCCTTTATCGTGCCCATCTTTGCATGAAATGTTCCTTTGGTATCTCTGATTTTCTTGAAGAGATCCCTAGTCTTTCCCATTCTGTTGTTTTCCTCTATTTCTTTGCATTGATCACTGAAGAAGGCTTTCTTATCTCTTCTTGCTATTCTTTGGAACTCTGCATTTAGATGTTTATATCTTTCCTTTTCTCCTGGTATGACCTAAATCAAATCCCTTATGATTATACAGTGGAAGTGAGAAATAGATTTAAGGGCCTAGATCTGATAGATAGAGTGCCTGATGAACTATGGAATGAGGTTCGTGACACTGTACAGGAGACAGGGATCAAGACCATCCCCATGGAAAAGAAATGCAAAAGAGCAAAATGGCTGTCTGGGGAGGCTTTACAAATAGCTATGAAAAGAAGAGAAGTGAAAAGCAAAGGAGAAAAGGAAAGATATAAACATCTGAATGCAGAGTTCCAAAGAATAGCAAGAAGAGATAAGAAAGCCTTCTTCAACGATCAATGCAAAGAAATAGAAGAAAACAACAGAATGGGAAAGACTAGGGATCTCTTCAAGAAAATCAGAGATACCAAAGGAACATTTCATGCAAAGATGGGCTAGATAAAGGACAGAAAAAGTATGGACCTAAGAGAAGCAGAAGATATTAAGAAGAGGTGGCAAGAATACACAGAAGAACTGTACAAAAAAAGATCTTCACGATCCAGATAACCACTATGGTGTGATCACTCACCTAGAGCCAGATATTCTGGAATGTGAAGTCAAGTGGGCCTTAGAAAGCATCACTACAAACAAAGCTAGTGGAGGTGATGGGATTCCAGTTGAGCTATTCCAAATCCTGAAAGATGATGCTGTGAAAGTGCTGCACTCAATATGCCAGCAAATTTGGAAAACTCAGCAGTGGCCACAGGACTGGAAAAGGTCAGTTTTCATTCCAATCCCAAAGAAAGGCAATGCCAAAGAATGCTCAAACTACCGCACAATTGCACTCATCTCACACGCTAGTAAAGTAGTGCTCAAAATTCTCCAAGCCAGGCTTAAGCAATATGTGAACCATGAACTTCCTGATGTTCAAGCTAGTTTTAGAAAAGGCAGAGGAACCAGAGATCAAATTGCCAACATCCGCTGGATCATGGAAAAAGCAAGAGAGTTCCAGAAAAGCATCAATTTCTGCTTTATTGACTATGCCAAAGCCTTTGTGTAGATCACATTAAACTGTGGAAAATTCTTAAAGTGATGGCAATACCAGACTACCTGATCTGCCTCTTGAGAAATTTGTATGCACGTCAGGAAGCAACAGTTAGAACTGAACATGGAACATCAAACTTGGTCCAAATAGGAAAAGGAGTGCGTCAAGTCTGTATATTGTCACCCTGTTTATTTAACTTATTTGCAGAGTACATCATGAGAAACGCTGGACTGGAAGAACACAAGCTGGAATCAAGATTGCCAGGAGAAATATCAATAATCTCATATATGCAGATGACATCACCCTTATGGCAGAAAGTGAAGAGGAACTAAAAAGCCTCTTGATGAAAGTGAAAGTGGAAAGTGAAAAAGTTGGCTTAAAGCTCAACATTCAGAAAACGAAGATCATGGCATCCGGTCCCATCACTTCATGGCAAATAGATGGGGAAACAGTGGAAACGGTGTCAGACTTTATTTTCCTGGGCTCCAAAATCACTATAGATGGTGACTTCAGCCATGAAATTAAAAGATGCTTACTCCTTGGAAGGAAAGTTATGACCAACCTAGATAGCATATTCAAAAGCAGAGACATTACTTTTCCAACAAAGGTTAATCTAGTCAAGGCTGTGGTTTTTCCTGTGGTCACGTATGGATGTCAGAGTTGGACTGTGAAGAAGGCTGAGCGCTGAAGAATTGATGCTTTTGAACTGTGGTGTTGGAGAAGACTCTTGAGAGTCCCTTGGACTGCAAGGAGATCCAATCAGTCCATTTTGAAGATGAGCCCTGGGATTTCTTTGGAAGGAATGATGCTAAAGCTGAAACTCCAGTACTTTGGCCACCTCATGCAAAGAGTTGACTCATTGGAAAAGACTCTGACGTTGGGAGGGATTGGGGGCAAGAGGAGAAGGGGACGATAGAGGATGAGATGGCTGGATGGCATCACTGACTCGATGGACGTGAGTCTGAGTGAACTCTGGGAGTTGGTGATGGACAGGGAGGCCTGGCGTGCTGCGATTCATGGGGTCACAAAGAGTCGGACACAACTGAGCAACTGATCTGATCTGATATGAAGAGCCTTAAACATCTTTGAAAGTGTTTCACTGGGAAAGTAGGATTCCAGTTCCAATTTTAAACACAGCGATGGGAAGACAATCTGCAATGATTGATTCGCCTGTTCAATGTGGGTAAGCAGGTGCCCTCTTCTGTGGCAGGCTACAAAAATGACCACAGAGACCTCTCATTTCTACACACACCTCTTTGTAATCTGACTTAGCATATTCTTTTAAAGTGAAGAGATAGAATCGCTATATCTCTCCTTGATCCAGTGGTAGTGAATACATTTTTACCTCTTCAGTTTAGGTGTAATCATCGTAACTTGCTTTGGTAAATCAGTTCAGTTCAGTTGCTCAGTTGTGTCCAACTCTTTATGACCCCATGGACTGCAGCACTCCAGGCTTCTATCACAAACTTCCAAAACTTGCTCAAACTCATGTCCATCGAGTCAGTAATGCCATCCAACCATCTCATCCTCTGTTGTCCCTTTCTACTCCTGCCTTCAATCTTTCCCACCATCAAGGTCTTTTCCACAGAGTCAGTTCTTCACTTCAGGTGGCCAAAATATTTACTGCAGTTTCAGCTTCAGCATCAGTCCTTCCAATGACTATTCAGGACTGATTTCCTTTAGGAAATTTAGGAAATTAGACTGATTTCCTTTAGCTGGTTGGATCTCCTTGCAGTCCAAGGAACTCTCAAGAGTCTTATCCAATACCATAGTTCAAAAGCATCAATTCTTCAGTGCTCAGCTTTCTTTATGTTCCAACTCTCACCTTCATACATGACTACTGGAAAAACCATAGCTTTGACTAGATGGACCTTTGTTGGCAAAGTAATGTCTCTGCTTTTTAACATGCTGTCCAGGCTTGGCATAGCTTTTCTTCCAAGGAGAAAGAGTCTTTTAATTTCACAGCTGCAGTCACCATCCACAGTGATTTTGGATCCTCAAAAAATAAACTCTGTCACTGTTTCCACTGTTTTCTCATCTGTTTGCCATGAAGTGATGGGACCAGATGCCATGATCTTTGTTTTTCTGAATGTTGATGTTTAAGCCAGCATTTTCACTCTCCTCTTTCACTTTCATCAAGACTCTCTTCAGTTCCTCTTCAATTTCTGCCATAAGGGTGGTGACATCTGCATATCTGAGATTGTTGACATTTCTCCCAGCAATCTTGATTCCAACTTGGGCTTTATCCAGCTCAACATTTCTCATGATGTACTCTGCATATAAGTTAAATAAGCAAGGTGACAATATATAGCCTTGACCTACTCCTTTCCCAATTTGGAACCAGTCCATTGCTCTATGTCTGATTCTAACTGTTGCTTCTTGACTTGCATACAGATTTCTCAGTGGGCAGGTAAGGTGGTCTGGTATTCCCAACTCTTTGAGAACTTTCTACAGTTTGTTGTGATCCACATAGTCAAAGGCTTTGGTGTAGTCAATAAACCAGAGTAGATGTTTTTCTGGAATCCTCTTGCTTTTTTCTATGATCCAATGGATGTTGGCAGTTTGATCTCTGCTTCCCCTGCCTTTTCTAAATCCAGGTTGATCATCTGGAAGTTCTCAGTTCACGTGCTGCTGAAGCCTTACTTGGAGAATTTTGAGTATTACTTTGCTAGCATGTGAGATGAGTGCAATTGTGCAGTAGTTTGAACATTCTTTAGCACTGCCTTCCTTTGGGATCAGAATGAAAACTGATCTTTTCTACTGTGGCTACTGCTGAGTTTTTCAAATTTGCTGGCATATTGAGTATGGACTTTCACAGCATGATCTTTTAGGATTTGAAATAGCTCAGCTGGAATTCCATCAACTCCACTAGCTTCATTCATAGTGATACTTCCTAAGGCCCACTTGACTTTGGACTCCAAGATATCTGGCTTTAGGTTAGTGATCACACCACCGTGGTTATTTTTGGCCAATGATACAACAGTAAATGTGACACAAGCAAAGACGTGCAAAGTACTTGGGCCTTTGGACATGCTCTCTATTGCTCTTGGGAACACTGCAAGGCCAATACTCACCCAAATGCCATAAAGCCAACAAACAGATAGGTGAGAGAGTTGGTCTAGCCAACTCAGTCACAGTTAAGTGACCAGTGGGCAGTAGAAATCAGTTGACCAGAAGAAATGGCCACCCAATGCACAAAATTATGAGAAATAAGAAAAGTTATTAAGATATTGAATTTTGGTGATGTCTTATATAACAAAAGCTAATTGGTAGAAAAAAAGCACAAGCTGGAATCAAGATTGCTGGGAGAAATATCAATAACATCAGATATGCAGATGACACCACCCTTACGGCAGAAAGTGAAGAAGAATTAAAAAGCCTCTTGATGAAAGTGAAAGAGGAGAATGAAAAAGTTGGCTTAAAGCTCAACATTTAGAAAACTAAGATCATGGCATCCAGTCCCATCATTCCATGGCAAATAGATGGGGAAACAGTGGAAACAGTGTCAGACTTTGATTTTTGGGCTCCAAAATCACTGCAGATGGTGATTGCAGCCATGAAATTAAAAGACACTTACTCCTTGGAAAGAAAGTTATGACCAACCTAGATAGCATATTGAAAAGCAGAGACATTACTTTGTCAACAAAGGTCCATCTGGTCAAGGCTATGGTTTTTCCAGTGGTCATGCATGGATGTGAGAGTTGGACTGTGAAGAAAGCTGAGTACCGAAGAATTGATGCTTTTGAACTGTGGTGTTGGAGAAGACTCTTGAGAGTCCCTTGGACTGCAAGGAGATCCAATCAGTCCATTCTAAAGGAGATCAGTCCTGGGTGTTCATTGGAAGGACTGATGCTAAAGCTGAAACTCCAGTAATTTGGCCACCTCATGCAAAGAGTTGACTCATTGGAAAAGACTGTGATGCTGGGAGGGATTGGGGGCAGGAGGAGAAGGGGACGACAGAGGATGAGATGGCTGGATGGCATCACCAACTCGATGGACATGAGTCTGAGTAAACTCTGGGAGTTGGTGATGGACAGGGAGGCCTGGCGTGATGCGATTCATGGGGTCGCAAAGAGTCAGACACGACTGTGCAACTGAACTGAACTGAATTGAACTGAATTGGTAAACCTTCATCCTATGTGATCTACTCCATGTAAATCTCTCTTCAAGTTCCACCCTTTGGGGAAGGAAACCACCAGCCAGAACTTGTGTAAATTAAACTCAGAATTCACAGTGCAAGAAACTTCTCTCTTTTATACTCCTAGGGTGACAGTTGTAGGTGGAAAGTGGAGAGATATGACTTGGCAACTTTCAGAAGAGATCATCCTCCACTCTGTCTTAAACAACACCCATGATAGAATAGATGGGAGACTAGGGACTCCAGGATGGAAAATGGGAGCAAAAGGCAACATAATAAAAATAAAGACTCTCTGATGGTATGGGGAATTCCAAAGTAAAAGGCACGCATATCAAGATCTGACTTCCCCAAGTCAAATGTTTCGAATACATTCTAGCATCTGCCAAAATCCCTCCCTACCTATGAAGGAGGTGTCAGGCCCTATAAAACATGGTCCAAGCAGTTTCCTTGCACTAAGAGAGAGTTTGCATTGGTGTTGAATGAGCTCACCACTGGACTTGCCACTTAACCTTATCTAATTTCCTCACCATTTTGTTTTGACATCTGCCTCCCTGAGTGTATATATTTGCTAGCATAAAATGGAGAGATTTCACCTAGGATTGCCAAAGATGCAACACAAATGGTGCTCCACCCCATTTCCACTAATGACTGCTGTATGACCATGTCTGTTCCTGCTAAACCAGTCTCCGAAGCCCTCCTCTCATGCTGCTCTAAGAATCCACTTCCAATCAATTAGAATTGAAATATTAGCTGACCTCTTCTCGTCAGCCCTGCCCTG
This sequence comes from Tragelaphus eurycerus, assembly GCA_935064755.1. Classification (NCBI taxonomy): domain Eukaryota; kingdom Metazoa; phylum Chordata; class Mammalia; order Artiodactyla; family Bovidae; genus Tragelaphus; species Tragelaphus eurycerus. Next base: position 34,030,487 of record CAKXYN010000013.1, read on the forward strand.
ACTCCATCCTGAGCCATGTTGAATGCTGTTTTGTCCAGTCATCTTGAACATTGTATCTATCAATCTTGTTCTCGTACACTTTCCCATACCTCATATATCATCACTAGAGGGACTTCTAACCTCCTTTTTTGGTTCCTTCTTTGCCACAACTTTCATTTTCTTTATTCTCTCTCATTTACTTGTAATTTAGATGATCTGATGTAATTCCATATATTGTTAAAAATTATTATATCTCTGTATTGGAACAAAGTGATATGTGGTGTTTATGTAATTGTATAAAGTATTTAAACATTTTTTTTTTTTAACTTGGAAGTAAGGATTTCATTTGCCTATTGTGAAATTTATCCTGTGGTTTTTCCATACATTTGTTACAACATTTTTCTGGATTCTGATTTTCTATAAATAACATGACCTAACTCTCCCACACCCAATGTCATATCATCTGAAAATGTGGTATATTATGCTTTTCGTGTCTTAATTCAAATCTATGATAAAAATTGTCAAAGGATAGCGAAAACTTTGGCAGACTACTGAAGATCTTCATCCAAACAACCTCAAATCATTCATCAGCTATAAATCTATCAACATTATAGGCTCAAGCCCACATTTCTATACTGGTATCACAAGAATCTATCAAATGCCTAAAGAAAAATGAAGAAGGGAAACATACCATTCGGGGTTGGGTGGGGGGAATAAAATGAGGAAAAGAGCAGAGAAACATAAGATTTATAAAAGTGGAGAATATTTCTTGCATTAAGAATATTTTCTTGCATTGATATGAGTCTATGTAAAAAAAAAAAAAAAACAACAATTCCAATTTCTTTGAACAGGTTAACATTTGGAAATGTGTTAGAGTTGTATCATTTATTTTCAGAAATGTTAGGTGCATGAATCAAGATAAACTGGAAGTGGTCAAATAGGAGATGCTAAGGGTGAACATCGACATTTTAGTAATCAGTGAACTAAAATGGATGGGAATGGGCAAATTTAATTCAGATGACCATTATATCTACTACTGTGGACAAGAATCCCTTAGAAGAAATGGAGTAGCCCTCATAGACAACAAAAGAGTCCAAAATGCAGTACTTAGATGCAGTCTCAAAAACAGCAGAACAATCTTGGTTCATTTCCAAGGCGAACCATTCAATATCACAGTAATTCAAGTTTATGCCCCAACCACTAATGCCAAAGAAGTTGAAGTTGAATGATTCTCTGAAGACATATAAGACCATCTAGAACTAACACCAAAAAAAGATGTCTTTTTCATCATAGGGGACTGGAATGCAAAAGTAGGAATTCAAGAGATACCTGGAGTAACAGGCAAGTTTGGCCTTGGAGAACAAAATGAAGCAGAACAAAGATTAACAGAGTTCTGCCAAGAGAACACACTGGTCATAGCAAACACCCTCTTCCAACAATACAAGAGATCACTCTATACATGGACATCACCAGATGGTCAATACTGAAATCAGACTGATTGTATTCTTTGCAGCCGAAGATGCAGAAGCTCTATACAGTCAGCAAAAACAAAACCAGGAGTTGACTGTGGCTCACATCAAGAACTCCTTATTTAAAAATTCAGGCTTAAACTGAAGGAAGAAGGGAAATTCACTAGGCCATTCAGGTATAACCTAAATCAAATACCTTACAATAAGAAATAGAGGAAAACAATAGAATGGGAGAGACTAGGGATCTCTTCAAGAAAGTTAGAGATACTGAGGGAACATTTCATGCAAAGATAGGCACAATAAAGGGCAGAGCGGTATGGACTTAACAGAAGCAGAAGAGAATAACAAGAGGTGGCAAGAATACAGAGAAGAACTATACAAAAATGGTCTTAATGACCCAGATAACCATGATGGTGTGATCACTCACCTAGAGCCAGACATCTTGGAGTGTGAAGTCAAGTGGGCCTTAGGAAGCATTACTATGAACAAAGCTAGTGGAAGTGATGGAATTCCAGCTGAGCTATTTCAAATCCTAAAAAATAATGTTAAGGTGCTGCATTCAGTATGCCAGCAAACTTGGAAAACTCAGCAGTGGCCACAGGACCGAAAAAGGTCAGCTTTCATTCCAATGCCAAAGAAGGGCAAAGCCAGAGAATGTTCAAATTACCATACAATTGCACTATTTCACATGCTAGCAAGTTAATGCTCAAAATCCTTCAAGCAGGTTTCAACAGTACATGAACCGAGAATTTCCAGGTGTACAAGCTGGATTTAGAAAAGGCAGAGGAACCAGAGACCAAATTGCCACCATCCACTGGATCATAGAAAAAGCAAAGAAATTCCAGAAAAACATCTACTTCTGCTTCATTGAATACACTAAAGCATTTGACTGTGTGGATCACAACAAACTGTGGAAAATTCTTCAAGAGATGGGACTACCATATCACCTTACCTGCCTCCTGAGAAACGTGTACACAGGTCAGGAAGCAACAGTTAGAACCAAACATAGAACAACAGACTGGTTCAAATTGGGAAAGGAATGCATCAAGGTTGTATACTGTCACCTTGCTTGTTTAACTTATATGCAGAGCACATCAATCAAAATTCCAAGCTTGATGTAGCTCAAGCTGGAATCAAGACTGCTGGGAGAAATATCAATAACTTCAGATATGCAGATGACACCACCCTAGTGTCAGAAAGCAAAGAGGAACTAAAGGAGCCTCTTGATGAAGGTGAAAGAGGGGAGTGAAAAAGCTGGCTTAAAACTCAACATTCAAAAATGAAGGTCATGTCATCTGGTCCCATCACTTCATGGCAAAAAGAATGGTAAAAAATGGAAACAGTGATAGACTTTATTTTCTTGTGCTCCAAAATCACCGCCAATGTTGACTACAGCCATGAAATTAAAAGACACTTGCTCCTTAGAAGGAAAGCTACAACAAACCTGGACAGCATATTAAAAAGCAGAGACATCACTTTGCCAACAAACCTCCATATATTCAAAGTTATGGCTTTACAGTAGTCATGTATGAATGTGACAGTTGCACCATAAAGAAGGCTGAGCACCAAAGAATTGATGTTTTCAATCTGTGGTGCTGGAGAAGACTCTTGACAGTCCCTTGGTCAGCAAGGAGATCAAACCCGTCCCTCCTAAGGGAAATCAGTCCTAAATAGTCATTGGAAGGACTGATGCTGAAGCTCCAGAACTTTGGCCACCTGATGGGAAGAGTTGACTCACTGGAAAAGACCCTGATTCTGGGAAAGACTGATGGCAGGAGGAGAAGGGGATGACAGAGGATGAGATGGTTGGATGGCATCACTGACTCAATGGATAAGAGTTTGAGCCAACTCTGGAAGACAGTGAAGGGCAGGGAAGCCAGGCATGCTGCAGTCCATGGGGTCACAAAGAGTCAGACATGACCAAGTAACAACAACATCTGTATTTACATAGAACTTGATTCATCAGCTTTATTTAGTTCCCAGTAGTCATTAGTGTGGTTCATCAGATATTTCTCCTTCTCTTCCTTCTGGATGCATGGTATTGTTTCACTCTCCTGCCCTCTCAAGATTTGGTGTGACGATGTGACTTGCTTCATCCAAAGAAATTTGAGTTAAAGTGTTAGGTCACTTAGGGTTGAAGCCTTGAAAGCTGATTTACCTCTACCATAGTACTTGAGATATGTTGAGATGCAGCCTCCATTGCCTCACTAACACTATGAGCAAAGCACCTCTGATGAACTATACTGACCTTGCATATGAATGAGAAGCCTTTTTGTTTGTTACTACAATACAGCCTATCTCAACCAAAGCAATATACACAGCTTGCTTCTGTGTATGAGAGTGTGTGTCTGTATGAGGGTAGGGGAAATGAAGATTGATTCAGATGTTATTATAACAAGAAATAAAATAGACAAAATTTCCTGATCTTATGGTGCCTACATTGTATTACAGGAAGCAAGTAATCCTCTGACTTTTCATTTCATGTGATCCAGAAATTTCATTATCAGTTGTGTTTACAGTGGGAAGTATTTTAGAAAGCGAAATGTTGGACAACTTCTCTTCCCCTCAGTCATACATGGATGAGTAAAAGGAACTGTCTTACCCTCTTTCTTTTTTATTTTTTGTTTCATATTTTTTTCCATTATGGTTTAACACAGGATATTGAATATAGTTCCTTGTGCTATACAGGAATGAGGAATAGGCCCTCATTGTTTGTCCTCCCATACATAACTGTTTGCATCTACTAATCCCAAACTACCAAGGCAACCACAAGTCTGTTCTCTGTATCTGTGAGCCTGTTTCTGTATCTTAGATAAGTTCATGTGTGTCATGTTTTACAGTCCACATAAAAGCGGTATCATATGGTATTTGTCTTTCTTCATCTGGCTTACTTCATTTAGTATGATAATCTCTAGGTCCATCCTGCTGCTGCTAAGTCGCTTCAGTCGTGTCCGACTCTGTGAGACCCCATAGACAGCAGCCCACCAGGCTCTGCCGTCCCTGGGATTCTCCAGGCAAGAACACTGGAGTGGGTTGCCATTTCCTTCTCCAATGCATGAAAGTGAAAAGTGAAAGTGAAGTCGCTCAGTCGTGTCCGACTCTTAGCGACCCCATGGACTGGAGCCTTCCAGGCTCCTCCGTCCATGGGATTTTCCAGGCAAAAGTACTGGGGTGGGGTGCCATTGCCTTCCCTGCTAAGTCCATCCATGTTGCTGCAAATAGTATTATTTTCATTCTTTTTTATGGCTAATAGTCCACTGTATATATATATATATATATATACCACATCTTCTTTATCTATTTATCTGTTGACAGACATTTAGGTTGTTTTCATGTCCTGGCTATTGTAAATACTATTATGAATATTTGGGTGCATGTATCATTTTAAATTATAGTTTTGTTCAGATATATGCCCACGAGTGGGACTGCTGGAACGTATGGCAATTCTATTTTTAGTTTTTTGAGACCACCTCCACACTGTTCTCCACAATGGCTGCACCAATTTACATTCCCACAAACAGTGTAGGAGTTGTCCTCTTTCTTGAGTCTCTCTATTTGAAAACACACCGGTAGCATAAAGGGTCTTTCCATTCTTCCCTTGGCAACATCCAGGGCTGCTGTCATTTGCTCCACCCTCTCTAACCAGCTCCCAGGTGATGCTGATATGCTGGTGTGTGAACCACACTTGAGTAGAAAGGGCATGGACTTCCCAGAGCCTCAGACGGAAAGTCTGATGCCCTTTGCATCCCAAGCCTATCAGAATAGCTGAAGTGGAAATGGGTGGGAAGGAGGGCAAAATCAGTTGTGAGGTCAGTTGTGAGTCCTCAGCTCAGATTTCCTTTTTGGTGTTTGCCAGTATTTATTTCCTTTCACTTCAATTGTACTCATCCTGATGGCTCATCTGGATCAGTATTTATAAAAAGCACACCAGTGATTCTATATACACCCCATAGTGGAGGAACACTCAGCATAGGTGCTTTTCCACAAATGACAAAATTCTTTCTCCAGAAGGTAATGAACTAAAGCCTCCCCTAAGTGAGTCAGAAGCCCCCCGTTATGTAAAATAGAATCTCATTGCTTTTTTGATTGGAGTGGGGGTGGGGCTATTACTCAGGAGTGACATTAACCTTTAATAGCATTTATCCCTGTTGTTCCATGGGTGGATTCAATTAAATTCTTAAGAGTATCTTATTCTACCACTGAGGGAAGGGTTACTAATATCTCCTTCTATACAATGTACCAATTTTGGATGAAATCTGAATATTTATTTATCTGTAAATTCATGCATTTTGCTGAACAGAATGTGGTCTTTGCTTACATAAAACTCTCAGATTCTGGTTGTGATTAACGGGTTTTCTTTATCCCTTTCTTTTCTTTGTCAAGTAATCTCCAGTTGGTTCCCAACAGGTTTGGTCTGTGAATTTACTTTCCTGACATTTAAACCCTGGGTTTTCAGGGCTTCAATCTCTCCTTTATTTACATCTCTAAGCCTTTAACTAGGTCAGAAAAAGTCACTTTGCATTCAACAAATAGTACGGCTCAGTGCTTGAGATGAGAAAAGATGATAAAGACATTTATTGAAAAATAAGAAAATGTGAGAATTTTTCCTCAGCAAGGAAGAGTTGCAATCTCTTCAGCAGTGTTATGCAAACCACAGGTTGCCACATACTAAGGGGTCATGAAATTAACTAGTCATATGTGACCAACAATTACAAGGGACATAGAATAAAAAACATTAGCATTTGTCAAGTATAAGGTAAGATATTGTTTTATGAAATTGTGTTTCATATATCTCATATCTGCCTGTGAATGTATGTGCATTTGCATGTTTTGACTGTGGGCTGGGGTATAAAACATACAAAAAACATCCAAATTGATGCTTTTGAACTGTGGTGTTGAAGAAGACTCTTGAGAGTCCCTTGGACTGCAAGGAGATCCAACCAGTCCATTCTGAAGGAGATCAGCCCTGGGATTTCTTTGGAAGGAATGATGCTAAAGCTGAAACTCCAGTACTTTGGCCACCTCATGTGAAGAGTTGACTTACTGGAAAAGACTCTGATGCTGGGAGGGATTGGGGGCAGGAGTAAAAGGGGACAACAGAGGATGAGATGGCTGGATGGCATCACCGACTCAATGGACATGAGTTTGAGTGAACTCCAGGAGATGGTGATGGACAGGGAGGCCTGGAGTGCTGCAATTCATGAGGTCACAAAGAGTAGGACACAACTGAGCAACTGAACTGAAATGAACTGAACTGAAAGGGTCTCAGGTGATATGGGACATTCTAAAGAGTGTTAGAATGGCACTTCACTGTCTTTTATCTTCCTTCTGATTGGCTTCTTTGCTTCTGTCTTTCTGCCTCCCAAGCCCTTTACCCTCTTCCCATAAAGCTGGTATTACTCCAGATAGCAGAGCAAAACACATTAAAGCTGAATCTACATGAGTCTTTGGATTTCTATCAATCCAGGACTATATTGGCTCAAAGATCTTTTGTTTGTCTAGCTGCTGCTGCTGCTGCTGCTAAGTCGCTTCAGTCGTGTCCGACTCTGTGCGACCCCATAGACGGCAGCCCACCAGGCTCCCCCATCCCTGGGATTCTCTAGGCAAGAACACTGGAGTGGGTTGCCATTTCCTTCTCCAGTGCATGAAAGTGAAAAGTGAAAGTGAAGTCGCTCAGTCATGTCTGACTCTTAGCGACCCCATGGACTGCAGCCTACCAGGCTCCTCCATCCATGGGATTTTCCAGGCAAAAGTACTGGGGTGGGGTGCCATTGTCTAGCTAGAGAGTGTATTAAAGCTAACTAAAGACAAGTGAAACTAACTCACAGACTGCCAATGGAGAAATTTTGTATGGAAATTTCTACTTAAGGTTGTAGAAACAAATGTTTTGAAGGCAAAATAGTATTATATACAGCTTAAGATGTTTCTTTTCAAAATACAGGGTTTTTTCCCCCTCATCACCCAAAATTTCAACACAAATTAATATAGCAGAGCAATACTGAGGATTTAACATTTATCTTCAATTGCTACTTTCCTGGATCATTTTGTTCTTACCCCTGGAGGGCTTGTCAAATGAAAGCAAAAAGTTTGAAGGAACAAAGCCAAAGTCAAAAGTAAAATGATAAAGCATGGGAGTGAATAGAGGAAGAGAAAAATTCATGCAAGAGCAACCCCCAAAGGGATGGGAGAACAGAAGCTGTGGGAGAAAGAGACCCCACAGTGAGGAACAAAACACGTTCAGACCAGCTTCAAAGAATCCTTCAAGCTAAGCACAGTAAGAAAAGGTTAAAATAACACAGCTCCTCTCAGTAAAACTCAAATACAAAAAACACTGCACAAGACCAGGGTTTTATATTTGCCTGCACCTGTTCTGTACAGAAGGACCTGGTAGGAACTGGGAATAAAATTCTTTGCAAGCAATAATTTCACTTTGATGGGTGAATTAATGATGAATATAGCCATAACTATGACAACCATGTAAGCGATTATAATGTATAAAGGCAATATGAAGAGTGGTATTTACTAGGTCAGAGCTATGTAAATTCTAGGTAACAAAATAGGAACTTTCTCTAGATATTCATCCAAGATAGACACCCATTCAACCCCAGATCAAAAGAAAATTTGGCAAAGCTCACTAAATGCACTAAGCTTCAAATCATACACCAGAACTCATTGACTGAAGTACACTTGCAACAAATTTTTAGGAATCCCTAGGTGAGACTCACATGGAGAAGGCAATGGCAACCCACTCCAGAATTCTTGCCTGGAAAATCCCATGGACAGAGGAGCCTGGTAGGCTGCAGTCCATGGGGTCGCTAAGAGTCAGACACAACTGAGTGACTTCACTTTCACTTTTTACTGTCATGCATTGGAGAAGGAAATGGCAACCCACTTCAGTGTTCTTGTCTGGAGAATCCCAGGGACAGGGGAGCCTGGTGGGCTGCCATCTATGGAGTCGCACAGAGTCGGACACAACTGAAGCGACTTAGCACCAGCAGCAGGTTACACTCACAAAGGTCCGTCTAGTCAAGGCTATGGTTTTTCCAGTAGTCATGTATGGATGTGAGAGTTGGACTGTGAAGAAAGCTGAGTGCTGAAGAATTGATGCTTTTGAACTGTGGTGTTGGAGAAGACTCTTGAGAGTCCCTTGGACTGCAAGGAGATCCAACCAGTCCATTCTGAAGGAGATCAGTCCTGGGTGTTCTTTGGAAGGACTGATGCTAAAGCTGAAACTCCAGTACTTTGGCCACCTCATGAGAAGAGTTGACTCATTGGAAAAGACTCTGCTGCTGGGAGGGATTGGGGGCAGGAGGAAAAGGGGACGAAAGAGGATGAGATGGCTGGATGGCATCACCTACTCAATGGACGTGTTTGAGTGAACTCCGGGAGTTGGTGATGGACAGGGAGGCCTGGCGTGCTGAGATTCATGGGGTCGCAAAGAGTCAGACATGAGTGAGTGACTGGACTGAACTGAGGTTAGACTCTTGACTAGATTTTCTGGTAAAAAGACCATAATCAAAATTCAAATACACAATTCTAATATTTTTATGATGTGACTTAAAAATTGTTGTAAGTAATCCAAACATTGACTTTCACAAACTAAATTGAAGGTAGAAATCTCAGTTCACAATAGTACTTAAACTTTGAGGTAACGTATTTGGCAAACCATTAATTGGGGCCTTCCCAGGTGGCTCAGCAGTAAAGAATCCATCTGCTAATGCAGCAGACATGGGTCTGATCCCCGGACCAGGAAGATCCCCTGGAGAAGGAAATGGCAACACACTCTGATATTCTTGCCTGGAGAATCCCATGGACAGAAGGGCCTGACAGACTACAGTCCGTAGGCTTGTAGAGTAGGACACAACTGAGTAACTGAGTATGCCTGTAAACCATTAATTATTAGATCTTAATCTCTGCCCTATGCTACTAGGATATTGAGTTCAATTTATTTCAGCAAATATTTACTGAGTATATAATACAGCCATCTTTTATGGTGAGAGAATAGCCCCATATCATTTAAAATATTATCATTTGATATAATTTTACATTTACAGAAAATCTGAAAAACTAATTTGTCTTCTCTTGTTTCTTAGTCAGTCTGCCTAGTAGTTTACCAATTCAATTTTACTGTCTTTGATGCTGTTGTTTTCCCCCAAAGAACCAGCTGTGTGTTTCATGATTTTTTTTTCTGTTGTTGGCCCGCTAAGTCGCTTCAGTCGTGTCCGACTCTGTGTGATGCTACAGACCACAGCTACCTGACTCCTCTGTCCATGGGATTCTCCAAGCAAGAATATTGGAGTGGGTTGCTGTGCCCTCCTCCAGGAGAATCTTCCCAAGCCAGGGATAGAACCCATGTCTCTTACAGCTCCTGCATTGGCCGTCAGGTTCTATAACACCAGCGCTACCTGAGAAGCCCTTTCTGTGGTTTCAATTTTATCAATTTCTGCTCTTGCATTTATTATTTCCTTCCTTCTGCTTGCTTTTAGTTTATTTTGTTCTTTTCTAATTTCCTAAAATAGAAGTTTAGAGTACCAATTTGAGACTTTTGTCCTTTTCTGAGATAAGCCTGCAATGCTGTAAATTTTCCTGTAAGTACGATTTAACTCTATCCCAGAAGTTTTTATATGTTGGATTTTTATTTTATTTCAAATTATCTTAAAATTTCTATTGAGATTTCCTCTTTAATATATTTTTCATTCAGAAATATGTTAAAGTTCCAAATATATAAAAATTTTTCATATACCTTTCTGCTATTAATTTCTAGTTTAATTCTGTAATGACTCAAGAACATACTTTCATGATTTCTATTCTTTTCAAATTTGGTAATTGGGGTTATTTTGTGACCTCGGATGTAGTCTACATTGGTGAATCTTTTATGTGCACTTGAAAAGAATTGTGGTCTAGTGTTATTGGGTGGAATATTCTATAAATGTCAATTAGGTCAAGGTGGGTGGTTATTCAGATTTTACATTCTTATCGCCCTTCTATCTGTTTGCTCTACTAAATACTCATAGCATTGAAATCTCCAGTTATTATTGTAAATTTGTCCACTTCTCCCTTCAGTTGTATCAGTTTTTGCTTCATTTATTTTAAAGCTCTGTGGCTAGATATATACATATTTATGACTATTCTGTCTTCCTGAATGGTCACCCTTTTCATCTTTTTGCAATATCCCTGATTATCTGTGATAATATTCCTTATCTGAAATCTACTGTTCAATATAGCTACTTGTGGCTCAGCTGGTAAAGAATCCATCCACAATGCCGGAGACCTGGGTTTGATCCCTGAGTTGGGAAGATCCACTGGAGAAGGGAAAGGCTATCCACTCCAGTATTCTCACCTGGAGAATTCCATGGACAGTATAGTTCACAGGGTTGCAAAGAGTCGGAAATGACTGAATGACTTACACTTTCTTTCTTTTCACTTTCACTCCAACTTTTTTATGGTTCGTATTTACATGGCATATATTTTTCAATTCTATTATTTTTAATTTATTGATGTTTTTATAGTTAAAGTGAGTTCCTGGTAGACAATATAGTTAGGTCTTGCTTTCTTATTCAACCTGACAATCTTTGTCTTTTAAATGGCTTTAATTTAATCTGATCACATTTAATGTGATTATTGACATGGATTAAAATCTACCATCTTGCTGCTTTCTATTTGTCTCATCTGTTCTTTGTGTCGGGAAGTAATTCTCCATTATGTTTCTACACATTTTGTAAAAGCTATTGTCTCAAACTATCTTTTCAAGAATGTTTGTATAGTTAAAAAAAAAAAAAAAGCTTGAAAGACAGAGACAGAGTCTACCTCCAAGACAGAGGGCAGATTCATTTTCTTCTCAGGAAATTTCATCTCTATTTTTTAAGTCTTTTTGTTTGTTTCTTTCTTTTTAAAATATATTTCACATATAAGTGAGATCATATAGTAGTTGTCTTTCTATGTTTTATTTCACTTGACATAATGCCCTCAAGTTCCATCCAGGTTGTCAGAAATGGCAGGATTTCCTTTATATGGTTGAACAGTATTCTGTGTTGTGTGTGTGTATTTGTATCATATTTTCTTTACTCATTCATCTGATGATGGACACTTAGGTTAAATCCATGTCTTGGCTACTGTAAATTCTGTAAGGAACATGGAGGTGCAGCTATCTCTTCAACACAGTGATTTCATTTCTTTGGATGTATATACCCAAAAGTAGAATTGCTGGATCATATGGGGTCGCACAGAGTCGGACACGACTGAAGCGACTTAGCAGCAGCAGCAGCATGGTAGTTCTGGTTTTAATTTTTTGAGGAATAAATAATTTTAAATAACAGAGAAATTCTGTTTCTCTTTGACCCCTTCACTCTTTCCTTCCCAAGGAAAGAAGGATTTATTTCATTGGTGACTTTGGTAAAATGGGTCATTATCCACGCTTGTCTGAAGCTCTCTTTGGCTCTCTCCCTTGGAACCTGTGAATCCAAAGACCATCCTTCTTCCCCATCCTCCCTGCTTTTTCCTCTTCTAAATAGCAAAGCAATTTAGCAGGTTAGAATCTCACACATCGGAGAGGTTGGGGGAAACAGCATTTTGCTGTTCAGTTTTAGATCACAGCCACAATCTTCAACTGTGGTTTACCAACAATAACAATAACAGGGTATTTGATACCTTATCCTATGTCTGTCTTTTCCTCATATGGTTCACAATTGTCATTCCTCAAAACCCCCAGAGTAATGAGAGGGAAAAAATTTAATAATATGAAGTTAAATAAATTGGGAAGTAGAAAGGGGGAGTCATGGAAGACTTAGGTTGAAAGCAAAGAAAACTACTTCCTCTGAAAAGTCAGGCAGAGGATGCCTCACAGACTGAAGTGAGGCATCCTCTGCCAAGTGTTAAGGCAGGAGGAGGAAATGCCACATTTGTTACTGGTACTGGGGAAGAAACTGATGGTGGAGCCATCCTGTGAGTGACTCTCTCCCACTAGTGTATTCTTGGGTCCCTATTTTTCCAAGAGTCTGCAAAGCACAAAGAACTGTTTGAAATCTTTTTGAAATGTCTTTATTGTTGTTTAGTCACTCAATCATGTCTGACTCTTTGAGACCCCTGGATGGCAACACGCCAGGCTTCCCTCTCCTTCACTATCTCCTGGAGTTTGTTCGAGCTCATGTCCATTGAGTTGACGATGCCATCCAACCTCTGATCATCCTCTGTCACCCCTTCTCCTCCTGCACTCAATCTTTCCCAGCATCATGTCTTAGCACTTTCAAAAGTTAAGCCGTATAGGAGGCTTTGTGAACCGATGATCTTTGGAGGAAAAAATTAAAAAGCCCTCTTGGTCAGATTTTGGGTTTCCCTGATGGCTCAGATGGTAAAGAATCTGCCTGAAATGGAAGAGACCTGGGTTTGATCCCCGGGTCAGGAACCCTGGAGAAGGAAGTGGCAACCCCTCCAGTATTCTTGCCTTGGAAATCCCACGGACAGAGAAGGCTGGTGGGCTATGGTTCATGGGGTCGCAAAGAGTCAGACACGACTGAGCGACTAAGCATACATATCTTGATCAGATTTTATTGATCAGAATTGTATTTGTCATGGTAAAATATTCCTTTCTGTAGTTCAAATACCTGCAGGATTTTCTAAAATATGTCAGCCAAGAAGATAATTTGTTAAACTCTATTTTTATATGCCAAGCAATTTATCAGACCAAACCAGTAACCTCCAATTACCTTGCAGGTCAGAAAAGAAAAAGCTACCCAAGAGATGTATTTTCCTAAACAGAAAATACTTTAGCAAGATATTTTTATTTTGGTCTGCAATGCTACAGGTAAATTTTTATTATCATTATTATTTAGCATATATCATTGGAGGCTTCCCAGGTGGCTTGGATAAAGAATCCACCTGCAATGCAGGAGATGCAGGTTTGATACCTTGGTTGGAAAGATCCCCTGTAGGAGAGCATGGCAATCCGCTCCAGTATTCTTGCCTGGAAAAATCCATGGGCAGAGGATTCTGGCGGGCTACAGTCCAGGGAAGTTGCGAAGAGTTGGACGTGACTGAGTGACTGAGCATGCACGCACATCCAATTCCTTTACAGCAAAAGAACTAATGGGGAAAGAACAGTCTCTTCAATAAATGTTGGGAAAATTGTACAGCCACATACAAAAGAATGGAACTGGACCTCTATCCTATGGACAGAGGAGCCTGGAGGCCACAGTCCATTGGGTAGCAAAGAGTCAGACACAACTGAAGCTACTGAACACACACACACATATACACTACTGGGCTCAGAGGCAAGCTTTCATTCAAAAGTGATAATTCATACTATTTGCCTTTGTGATACAGGTGCTATCTGTGTCACATAAAAAGTTTGTTTTTTAAACATTGATGTAAGTAATGTGCTACTTATAATGGATGTCTGTCTGGAGCCGCCTTAGGCATTACTGACAAAATGGAGGCACGGCCCCAACCCCCTCTCCTCATTCCGAAGGCACAGTTCCGGGATGCAGGAGTTAAGTTTTGTGATTCTGACTTGTTCTTTCCTTTCTTTGGTTGAGTTGGATGGAAAGAATGTCAAGGTGCTTATTGTTCTTGAGAAAAGCATGAGAAAGCACAAAGCCTTCTGCAGTTGTGCCCAGAAAATAATCTATAAAGTAACCACTGACATTTGTTCAAGGATCTTTACAAAGAATGTTCCAGGATGAGCAGGTAGGCTGCAGCTTGAGGCCATGGGAAGGATTGTTATCTGAGACCTGTTTGTCAGAGAAATGTTTATGGCAAAGGAAATTTGCTGAGCTTAGGGTTTAGGAATAATTAAGAATAGCTAGAAGCCTTTTTAGGAGATAGTGAACTTAAGATACTAGGGGCAAGCAGGATTTAGAAAGATAAGAAATAAACTGAGGAATGTGGTATGCAGCCCAGACATAAGCATGAGTTACAATGTAATCACAAGTAAACACGATTCTGAGAGAATTGCTGAAGCAGGAACTCTGAAGGACAACAATGAGACCATAAATCTGGGTTAGGGGGAACTGAAAATGTAAAACCACTGACCTAATGCTTTTGTCAAAGTATAAAAGAAGACCTGATGCTTGAAATAAACATGTAGTCCCATACCTCCAGTCAGAGGCTACATCATTTCCTGCCAACACTGCTCATCCCTTCAGGCTGATTCCCTGGCTGCTGGAGCTGGACTCTGGCAGATGTCTGCTTAAAGCAGAGTTGTAAACACTTTGTGGCATGGCAGATACTATGTTAATATTCTAGACTGTTTAAATCTGTGATATAAAAAGATCAGTAGCAGAAAGATATGAACAGGAAGAAGGAGTCTGAGTAAAAATATTAATTTACTGTTTTCTAAAAATTTTAAAAATCTTTTTTGTCAAGTACATTGGTACTGAACTAATTTAATTCTCACACATTTGACCTTTAATATTTCAGAACAAAAATGTTTTAATTTATATAACACAATCATAAAGAAAAAGCCAATGATATCAATGCAACTTGCCAGAGAAAATTTCCAATTCTTGAGAAGGAGTTTATGAAAGATCAATTTAAACTCTAATATATAAAAAGTTCATGATTAACCAAGAAAACAATGTGAACAGCAATGCACATTTGAATTTAGGTCAGTCACACTACTAGGGAGACCCATGGGTGCTCGGAGGTGCCTGACTCAGAGATGCACCCATTCTTGTCACATATCTAAGACAAGTGTCATAGATATTTCAATCTCTATCTGACTAGCTTCTTTGTTTGTCTCTGAGTGGTTCAAACTGGGTCAGGAAAATGAAACACTGAAAAATCACTGAATCTGGGGCAAATTTACTTTGACTTAATGAATCTCTGTTTCTATACCACAAAATGATGCTAGTAGCACCTGCCTTTTAGGGACTGCCTAGCTCACACCTTACCACATATTGGCTATTTATTACATGCTGCTGCTGCTGCTAAGTCACTTCAGTCGTGTCCGACTCTGTGTGACCCCACAGACGGCAGCCCACCAGGCTCCCCCGTCCCTGGGATTCTCCAGGCAAGAACACTGGAGTGGGTTGCCATTTCCTTTTCCAATGCATGAAAGTGAAAAGTGAAAGTGAAGTCACTCAGTCGTGTCCGACCCTCAGTGACCGCATGGACTGCAGCCTTCCAGGCTCCTCCGTCCATGGGATTTTCCAGGTAAGAGTACTGGAGTGGGGTGCCACTGCCTTCTCCGATGTGCTAAGTCCCTTGGGTACATTCCCCCATACAATCTTCACAATGACTACATAAAGTTGGAATTATTATCATTCTTAAGATGAGGACACTGACACTTAGAAAGTAAACAAGATAACATAGACTTTTATGAGACTTACATTTTAACACAGGGCAGAGAAAGCATTCAGAACCTATAGCCCAGGTCTTGATTCCTTTTCAGAAGAGCAAACCAAAGAGAGATGACAGAGGCTGAACCAAAAGTCACGATCTGACACGAGCTAATTTTTCTTATTCTCTAGTGGTTCTCAGGATCCAGAGTCCTCAAAGCCCTAATTCACCACCCCAAAACCTCTTTATTGTATCCAATGCACTTCAAATGGCAAGTTATGGCCCATTGGTGAGTCATGAAATTAATTTATGGTTCATGGCCAACATTTTTTAACCTTTTTATGAGCATTTTATTTCTTTATTTTTGGCTGCCCAGAGGCTTTGTTGCTGCTCACAGGTTTTCTCCAGTTGCAGTAAAGTGGAGGCTACTCTCTAGTTGCACTGCAGGGGCTTCTCACTGCAGTGGCTTCTCTTGTGTGGAGCAGGGGCTCTAGGTGCACACAGGCTTCAGCAATGCAGCACTTGGGCTCTACTAGTTGTGGCTCTAGGGCTCTAGAACACATGCCCAGTAGTTGTGGTACATGGGCTTAGTTGCTCTGTGTCTCCTGCATTGGCAGGCAGATTCCTAACTGCTGGACCACCAGGGAAGTCCCCAGCATTTTTCTCAGGGAAGGGAAAAGGAGGGAATAGCCTAGAATAGGACGAATCAGAGTGTAGAACACTGATTAATATAAATGCCATATTATACTGTTTAATGAAATGATTGTTGTGTATGTGTGTGCCCATGCTAGGCTGCAATGTCAAGTGGATTTTCTTACTGTGGATCATGATCCAAAATATTTTAAATTCTGGTTCCATCATATTTGGCTTATCACAAGCTTGTTTTCATGGTTTGGGGGCTAACCTTCCTTAAAGTTCTCCTTCCTCACCTATGTTTCTAGGCTGCCTCTGGAAGAGAAAGATGGAAGGGACCCCATGTGCATAAGACAGTAAATGAGAAGGGAGTGTGGCAGAAAGTGGAGATGGAAATGGAAGAAGTGAATGGGGCCAGTCAAGTAGTCCTGGAATGACATGTATGGATTCTGTTCTTAAGTATAAAATAAGCCTTGAAGGGTTTTTGATTAAGGGAAGTGATACATTACTTTCATATCATAAAAAGATCACTGTAATTGCTGGGTAGAGAGTGAATGATAGGAAGCCAGAATGGAAAGCAATAAGAGGCCAGTGGCATATTCTAAGATAGTTGTTTTAAAATCTAGAAGATGGCATCAAGGCTTAGGTACCAGTCAGGATTTACCCAGAGAACTAGAACCTTTAGGAAATACACCCAGGTTAAATGCTCAGTCTCACAAAACTGCTTCCAACTAAGATGCCAGCCATCAGTGAGGTGCTCAGTAGCTACCAAAATTTCTGCCAAGTGGACTACGAATTTAGGAGGTCCCCATGACCCTCTCTCTAAGGTTTAATAATTCCCCATAACAACTCACGGAATGTAATAAGGTGCTATATTTACTATCACAGCTTATTATAAAGGATACAAATAAACAGCCAGATGAATAGGTACATAGGGAAAGGTTCAGAAATGTTCCAAGGGCAACAGCCTCAGTCCCCCAGGTGTCAGGAAATACTCTCCCACCTACAGCATGTGGATAGGTTCACATACTTTGAAACTTCCTGAAACCCACTGACTAGCGGTTTTTATAGAGGTTTTGTTGGGTAAACATGATTGATTAAATCATTGGCCATTAGCTACTGAATTCACTCTCCAATCCCTTTCCTCTTCCTGGAGGTCCAGGGGGTGGAACTAGAAATTTCAACCTTCTAATCATGACTACTTAGCCCCCAACTTTCACCCTCTTGCATCCTAAACCCCCTGACTTCATACCATAAATAATCTCATTAGCATAAAAGAGACATTTTTATCACTTAGGAAATTCCAAGGGTTTTAGGAACTCTGTGCCAGGAACTGAGCAGAAAGAAAAAAAAAGATAATAATATATATATATATATATATATGTATGTGTATATGTGTATATATATATATATATATATTTATACTACAGGGTATAAAGGTGTTATGACAAGGGAGAGAACTGCAGAGCATGGAGTACTGCCCTTAGTCCAAGGAGAAGAGGTAGAGGAAGAGTGCCACAGTACAGGCTCCTGGAGAGCTTGAGGACTATAGAATCCTTCGAGTCAGTACTAGAAAGGCAAAGGGGATGACCGATAAGTGAATGCAAAAGGGCATTCTATCAAAGGTTGCCTAGAATGGAAAAGTTAGGATTCTAATCCCTTCTTGAATAATAATAGCCATGTGTTCTACAATACATCAGAACTGAGCAGAGGACTTTCCTGGTGGTCCAGTGGTTAGGAATCACCTACCAGTGCAGGGGACACAGGTTTGACCCCTGGTCCGGGCAGATTCTACATCCCATGGGACAAGTAAGCCCAAAGGCCATGACTACTGAACCTATACTCTAGAGCCCGCAAGCTACAAGCTGCAACTACTGAGCCTATGCGTCACCACTACTGAAGCCTGTGTACCCTAGCTACCACAATGAGAATCCCAGGTGCCACAATTAGAAATTAGCCCCCACTCACTGAAACTAGAGAAAATCTATGTGCAACAACAAAGAGTCAGTGTAGTCAAAAATAAATTAATTAGAAAAAAAATACAACTGAGCAGAGCAGAACTGAGGATTCCATGAATATAAAATACCACAGGTCTTTTAGAAAATAAAATATTCAAAACTTGTATGCATTTCCTCAGAAGTAAGAAGCTTATTTTGGGTAGTATACTTTAAAATGTAAATAAGGAATATAATATAAACATTTATTTAAAGACTATACCAGAGGTCAGTGGATGTCATAAGTCAAAAATGTGAGTAGTATGTATTTGAAAAAGAGAATAGATTATCTGAAATTTCCCTCATAGCTCACTCAGTAAAGAATCTGCCTGCAATGCAGGAGACCTGGATTCAATTCCTGGATTGGGAAGATCCCCTGGAGAAGGAAATGGCAATCCACTCCAGTATGCCTGCCTGGAAAATCCCATGGACAGAGGATCCTGGCAGACTACAGTCCATGGGGTCACAAGAGTCGGACACGACTTAGTGACTAAACCACCACCACCAAAGAATTGCAGAGAGTTTGGCATTTTCTAATTGATGGTATTTTCCAGGGAGCTAGAACATTCTGTAACTACTTAGATGAGTGATATGGACAATTACCTTGAATTGAGTAATTAATTAGGTGCTTTCATTTCAACTGATACACAGCCATTAAGGCACATCAGGAGAGTCAGTAAAAATTTTTTATTTTTGCCTGTCCTCCAGACTCTAAATAGTAACTGATAATATCTAAATAATGAAAACAAAAATGTTTTTAAAAGATGACACAAGGGAAGTCCATAATATACAGACTATGTATTAGTTATTATGGTTGGATGGCATCACTGACTCAATGGACATGAGTTTGAGCAAAGTCTAGGAGTTGGTGATGGACAGGGAAGCCTGGCATGCTGCAATTCATGGGGTCACAAAGTCAGACACATGAGTGACTGAACTGAACCGAAAGTGAAAAAAAAAAAGTTTCTTAGTTTTAGGGAAACATTTGTTTCTTTGAGAACCAAGTGGTTCAGGTATTCTTGTGCTTTCTGCCCTCCTTGGACCACGGTGAGCTTCATAAGCATGGACAGGGGGTTGTCTGATTTGAGATTCCAAGAAATGTCCCGTTCCCAAAATGTCTTTACTAACTATCACTTAAAATTCACTTATCACCTTCTACTATCATATCTAGGCCTATATTTTAAAAACCTCTAGGATAAGTAGGATACAGTCAGTCTTCAGGCCCCTCAGAGTAATCACTACTAAAGAAGTGATTGGATGCCTTCAAGAGAAAGATGAGGACGTCTTGGAATCTTTGATTATGGGTTGAAAAACTAACCCACTAAAACAAATATAAGTCCTGATCCTTCCACACTGTTTTTTCCCTCTCAGGCCGAATCTGCCAAACATTCTTCATCCCTAGATTCTGTCCTAATGCCTAGTTTCAGTCCTACCTCCCTCTTCATCCTTTGCGCCAGTCTGGTAAACTTGCTGCATTCCCTCAGGATCTCCTCCCAGATTTGCATTCTTCTTGAAACTCTATCAGTGGCTCAGTTTTGTTTTCTTTCATGTACTCATAGGAAAGAGGCAACACTGGCCATATGTGACCACATGAAGATTTTAGAGCCTACACAAAGTAAAAAAGGATGGATAAAGACAGAAAAAGATCTACAGGATTGGAAATGTGTATCCATTGTACCACACAGATATGCAGAGGCAGTCTCATTATGTTAATTTCTTATTATACAATATGGAATTTTGCCTTAACATAGAAATAATGTCAATAATGTCATAGGGTCTGCTTTTATGGGAAATGGAGTTGTCAAGAATTGGGTCACTACCCTGTTCAGTTCCAGGGGTGTCATATTCATCACAATTTATGTGAGCAGTGCCCCCCTGGAGTTGTACAGTGCAAAGCCTGTATAACTATACATAGCAACCAAACTAAGGGAATGAGATATCCATTTTAGATATGAATTTTATTAAGTTTTGAACAAAAGACACAAGGAAAACTCCTCATTTTCCATCTAAAACTAAAAGGGCTTTGTGTCAGCTATAAGGGAATGCCTCTTTCTAAGCAACTAGCTGTTTAACTCCAGGGATTTAGCCCTGTTCTGTCACCTACCTTGTGAGATATGGAACACATTGCACATTCACTATATGCTGTTGATGAAAAGTGTATTAGAGCTTTTGATGATTATTTAATCCCAACCCTACCATTCAGTTGATCTCAGAGAGATGACATGACTTGCCTAACATCACAATATTTAATAACTATGTCAAAAATGTAAGAGGCCACATTGCCACACTGACTTCATTCTTCAGTTCAGTTCAGTGGCTCAGTTGTGTCTGACTCTTTGCGACCCCATGAACTGCAGCACGCCAGGCCGCCCTGTCCATCACCAACTCCTGGAGTCCACCCAAAACCATGTCCATTGAGTCAGTGATACCATCCAACCATCTCATCCTCTGTCGTCCCCTTCTCCTCCTGCCCTCAATCTTTCCCAGCATCATGGTCTTTTCAAATGAGTCAGCTCTTGACATCAGGTGGCCAATAAGTATTAGAGTTTCAATAAAGTATTGAACTTCAATTAACTTCAAGAAAGTATTGGAGTCTCAGCTTCAATGTCAGTCCTTCCAATGGACATCCAAGACTGATCTCCTTTAGGATGGACTGGTTGGATCTCCTTGCAGTCCAAGGGACTCTCAACAATCTTCTCCAACACCACAGTTCAAAAGGATCAAATCTTCTGCGCTCATTCCTACTAGACACTGAAGTCTTTGAGATCAGCTGACCACTACTTTATTTTTGTTCCTCCAGGAAAAAGTGAAGTTGTTAAAGCTGTTCAGTAAATAAGAATAATATAAGACAATGTGCTAAAGAACTTGCAAAGAATTAAGACATAATTATGTACAGGGTAAGATTACTATCTTGGGCATTATTGTGATGATTCAGTTCAGTTCAATTCAGTCACTTAGTCGTGTCTGACTCGTTGCAACCCCATGAATTGCAGCACGCCAGGCCTCCCTGTCCATCACCAACTCCCGGAGTTCAATCAGACTCAGGTCCATTGAGTTGGTGATGCCATTCAGCCATCTCATCCTCTGTCATCCCCTTCTCCTCCTGCCCCCAATCCATCCCAGCATTAGGGTCTTTTCTAATGTGTCAACTCTTCTCATGAGGTGGCCAAAGTACTGGAGTTTTAGCTTTAGCATCATTCCTTCCAAAGAACACCCAGGGCTGATCTCCTTTAGAATGGACTGGTTGGATCTCCTTGCAGTCCAAGGGACTCTCAAGAGTCTTCTCCAACACTACAGTTCAAAAGCATCAATTCTTCAGCACTCAGCTTTCTTCACAGTCCAACTCTCACATCCATACATGACCACTGAAAAAACCATAACCTTGACTAGATGGACCTTTGTTGACAAAGTAATGCCTCTGCTTTTCAATATGCTATCTAGGTTGGTCCTAACTTTCCTTCCAAGGAGTAAGCATCTTTTAATTTCATGGCTGCAGTCACCATCTGCAGTGATTTTGGAGCCCAGAAAAACAAAGTCTGACACTGTTTCCATTGTTTCCCCATCTATTTTCCATGAAGTGATGGGACCAGATGCCGTGATCTTAGTGTTCTGAATGTTGAGCTTTAAGCCAACTTTTTCACTCTCCTCTTTGACTTTTATAAAGAGGCTTTTTAGTTCCTGTCCACTCTCTGCCATAAGGGTGGTGTCATCTGCATATCTGAGGTTATTGATATTTCTCCCGGCAATCTTGATTCCAGCTTGTGCTTCTTCCAGCCCAGCGCTTTTCATAATGTACTCTGCATATAAGTTAAATAAGCAGGGTGACAATATACAGCCTTGACGCACTCCTTTTCCTATTTGGAACCAGTCTGTTGTTCCATGTCCAGTTCTAACTGTTGCTTCCTGACCTGCATACAGATTTCTCAAGAGGCAGAGCAGGTGGTCTGGTATTCCCATCTCTTTCAGAATTTTCCACAGTTTATTGTGATCCACACAGTCAAAGGCTTTGGCATAGTCAGTAAAGCAGAAATAGATGTTTTCTGGAACTTTCTTGCTCTTTACATGATCCAGCGGATGTTGGCAATTTGATCTCTGGCTCCTCTGCCTTTTCTAAAACCAGCTTGAACATCTGGAAGTTCACGGTTCACATATTGCTGAAGTCTGGCTTGGAGAATTTTGAGCATTGCTTTACTAGCGTGTGAGATGAGTGCAATTGTTCAGTAGTTTGAGCATTCTTTGGCATTGCCTTTCTTTGGGACTGGAATGAAAACTGATCTTTTCCAGTCCTGTGGCCACTGCTGAGTTTTCCAAATTTGCTGGCATATTGAGTGCAGCACTTTCAGAGCATCATCTTCCAGGATTTGAAATAGCTCAACTGGAATTCCATCATCTCCACTAGCTTTGTTCATAGTGATGCTTTCTAAGGCCCACTTGACTTCACATTCCAGGATGTCTGGCTCTAGGTGAGTGATCACACCATAGTGATTATCTTGGTTGTGAAGATCATTTTTGTATAGGTCTTCTGTGTATTCTTGCCACCTCTTCTTAATATCTTTTGCTTCTGTTAGGTCCATACTTTTTCTGTCCTTTATCGAGCCCATCTTTGCATGAAATGTTCCCTTGGTATCTCTAATTTTCTTGAAGAGGTCTCTAGTCTTTCCCATTCTGTTGTTTTCCTCTATTTCTTTGCATTGATGGCTGAGGAAGGCTTTCTTATCTCTTCTTGCTATTCTTTGGAACTCAGCATTCAGATGCTTATATCTTTCCTTTTCTCCTTTGCTTTTCACTTCTCTTCTTTTCATAGCTATTTGTAAGGCCTCCTCAGACAGCCATTTTGCTTTCTTGCATTTCTTTTCCATGGGGATGGTCTTGATCCCTGTCTCCTGTACAATGTCACGAACCTCATTCCATAGTTCATCTATCAGATCTAGGCCCTTAAATCTATTTCTCACTTCCACTGTATAATCATAAGGGATTTGATTTAGGTCTGGTTAAAGTCCGACGGAGAAGGCAATGGCGCCCCACTCCAGTACTCTAGCCTGGAAAATCCCACGGACGGAGGAGCCTGGTAGGCTGCAGTCCATGGGGTCGCTAAGAGTCGGACATGACTGAGCGACTTCACTTTCTCTTTTCATTTTCATGCATTGGAGAAGGAAATGGCAACCCACTCCAGTGTTCTTGCCTGGAGAATCCCAGGGACAAGGGAGCCTGGTGGGCTGCCGTCTGTGGGGTCGCACAGAGTCGGACACAACTGAAGCGACTTAGCAGCAGCAGCAGCAGCACCAGAGTCGGACACGACTGAAGTGACTTAGCATAGCATAGCATAGCAAAGTCCACCTCTTACTAGATGTGTAACCATGAGCAAGTTAGTTAAAATCCATGCGTTTCGTGATATGTAAAAGAGGATAATAATAGAAGCTTAGAATAGAAGAACTTAGAATCTTCTAAGTGCACTGTATACATATTATCAGTGTTAGTTATCATCAGTTTCCAAACATTAAGATGGTGTACATAAAAGTCTAAGAGCTATTTACAGAAGAAAGAGTGTGATTATTACTGTATGCTGGTCTTGCTTCATAGATAAGTAATTTTATTTATTGTAATGGATTAAAATCTCACTTCAACAACTATTTCTTTAAGCACATACCACTGAGCAATGATTCAGCAAACTCATCACTTAATTGGGGATACAAAGAATTTATAGACAGTAAATGCATCAAGAGACATGAACATAGGGGCATGTGGCACAGAAGAGGGACTACCCAATCCTGAAGTCAAGACTTGTGATATTGTAATTAATAATGTGAAATATATATTTGGCCTTCTTTCACATTCTTAGCACAGAGTTCCTAAAACCCTTTGCATTTCCTAAGAGATGAGGACCATAAAGGTGTATTGTTACATAATGAGGTGACTTTTGGAAAGCACCTAAGGATAGGGGCTGATTTCCAGGGGAGACAACCATGTTATTAGAGTACACCAGGGATTACTGACCCCTGGGGAGGGGATGGGAGCTAGAGATTGAATCAATCACCAGTGGCTGATAATTTATCATGACTATGCAATAAAGTCTCCATACGAATCTAAAGGTGGGAGTTTGGAGAATTTCTGGGTTAGTAAACACATGGAGATTTTAGGAAAGTGCTATGTTCAGTGAGAGCATTGGAAGCTCTGTGGCCTTTCCTCATGCCCTGCCCTATGCATTTCTTCGATCTGGCTATTTCTGAGTTATAGCCTTTTATAAGAAACCAGTATTATAGTAAGTAAAATATTTCTCTGAGTTCTGTGAGTTGCTCTAGCAGAATAATCAAACCCAACGAAAAGGGGTCATTGGAACCTTTCATCTATAGCCAATCAGTCAGAAGCACAGGTGACAACCTGGACATACAATAGGCACCTGAAGGGAGGGGCACAGTCCTGTAGGACTGAGTCCTTAACCTGTGGGATCTAATGCTATCTCCATGTATTAATAGATAGTATCAGAATTGACTGGTATTACAGGACACCAGATTGGTGTCCAAGAATTTCTTGGTGTGAAGAAACCATCTTCTCCCCCACATTGGAACTGAATGCAGAATATAAGCCTAGTCTTACAACCAACATAGTTGAATTTACAAATCCACACTAATTCCTTTCCATTATTTTACATCCAAAGGTCAGCTGGGGTAAGCTATACTTAACTATGCTTAGTTGTTTCTTTCACGAT
Source organism: Tragelaphus eurycerus (assembly GCA_935064755.1). NCBI lineage: Eukaryota > Metazoa > Chordata > Mammalia > Artiodactyla > Bovidae > Tragelaphus > Tragelaphus eurycerus. The sequence continues at coordinate 34,055,542 of CAKXYN010000013.1, forward strand.
CTGTTATTTTTGTAGGGGAAGGAAAGCATTTTCCTTTCTCCATTCTAGATTCTTCATTGGTATAATAATTAAATTGACAAAAGAAAGATTAACAGGAGAGCTTAAAAAAGTTAATTTTGTACATATGGGACTCAAATGACACTCAAAGAAGTAACCAAAGCAAGCAATATTTATACCTTTTAGATAAGAAAATAATAAATTTGTAAAGAATTGACACACAATTACTTTGGGCTTCCCAGGAGGCACAGTGGTAAAGAATCCAGCTGTCAATGCCAGAGACACAAGAGACATGAGTTTACTTCCCTGGGTCGGGAAGATCCTCTGGAGAAAGAAATGGCACTCACTTTAGTATTCTTGCCTGGAAAATTCCATGGACAGAGGAGCTTACCGGGCTACAGTCCATGGGGGTCACAAAGACTCAGACACAACTGAGTGACTGAGGATGCAAGCATATTTACTTATTTTATTGCAAAAGAATTGAGAATGCAATGGGGAAAGGACAGTCTCTTCAATAAATGGTGCTGGAAAAACTGGAAAGCCACAGACAAAAGATTGGAACTGGACTTCTATCTTACAGCATACACAAAGCATCATTCAAAATGGGTCAAAGACCTGAACATAAGACCTGAAACCATAAAACTCCTAGAAGAAAACATAGATAAGCTCTTTGACATAGGTCTTAGCATTGGTTCCTTGAGTCTGGCACCAAAAGTAAAAGTAACAGAAGGAAAAATAAGCAATCATAAAACTAAAGACTTCTACACAGAAAAGAAAATCAACAAAATGAAAGGTAACTTACTGAATGCGGGCAAGTATTTATACAGCATATATATGATAGTAAAAGAGAACTCATGTTACTCTAGCAAAAAAAAAAAAAAAAAATCAACTAAAAAATAAGCAAAAGATCTGAATAGAAAATTTGCTAAGGAAGACATAAAGATTGCCAACAAGTATATGAAAAGCTCCATACTAAGTCACTTCAGTCATGTCCAACTCTTTGCAACTCTATGGACTAGAGCCCGCCAGGCTCCTCTGTCCATGGGATTCTTCAGGCAAGAATGTGGGGTGAGTTGCCATGCTGTCCTCCAAGGGATCTCCCTGACTCAGGGATCAAACCTGCATCTCCTGCATTGCAGACAGATTCTTTGCTGCTGAGCTACCAAGGAAGCCTTGAAAAGCTGCTGGACATCATTAATCATGACCATGAAAGTGAAGTCGCTCAGTCATGTCTGACTGTTTGCAATTCCATGAGCTGTAGCCTGCCAGGCTCCCCCATCCATGAGATTTTCCAGACAAGAATACCAGAGTGGGTTGCCATTTGAGAATGTGCATATTAAAACCACAATGAGACATCACCTTACATCGTCAGAATGGCTACTATCAAAAAGATAAGAAATACGTGTTGGCGATGATGTGGATAAAAGGAAACACATGTACACTGTTGGTGGGAATGCGAATAGTACGGAGTCCCTCAAAAAATTAAAAATATATAGAATGACCATCAGATCAGATCAGTCACTCAGTCATGTCCGACTCTTTGCAACCCCATGAATCGCAGCACGCCAGGTCTCCCTGTCCATCACCAACTCCCGGAGCTCACTGAGACTCACATCCATCGAGTCAGTGATGCCATCCAGCCATCTCATCCTCTGTCGTCCCCTTCTCCTCTTGCCCTCAATCCCTCCCAGCATCAGAGTCTTCTCCAATGAGTCAACTCTTCGCATGAGGTGGCCAAAGTACTGGAGTTTCAGCTTTAGCATCAGTCCTTCCAAAGAAATCCCAGGGCTGATCTCCTTCAGAATGGACTGCTTGGATCTCCCTGCAGTCCAAGGGACTCTCAAGAGCCTTCTTCAACACCACAGTTCAAAAGCATCAATTCTTCGGCACTCAGCCTTCTTCACAGTCCAGCTCTCACATCCATATATGACCACAGGAAAAACCATAGCCTTGACTAGACAGACCTTTGTTGGCAAAGTAATGTCTCCGCTTTTGAATATGTGATCTAGGTTGGTCATAACTTTCCTTCCAAGGAGCAAGCGTCTTTTAATTTCATGGCTGCAGTCACCATCTGTAGTGATTTTGGAGCCCAGAAAAATAAAGTCCAACACTGTTTCCACTGTTTCCCCATCCATTTCCCATGAAGTGATGGGACCAGATGCCATGATCTTTGTTTTTTGTATGTTGAGCTTTAAGCCAACTTTTCACTCTCCACTTTCACCTTCATCAAGAGGCTTTTTAGTTCCTCTTCACTTTCTGCCATAAGGGTGGTGTCATCTGCATATCTGAGGTTATTGATATTTCTCCCAGCAATCTTGATTCCAACTTGTGTTTCTTCCAGTCCAGCATTTCTCATGATGTACTCTGCATATAAGTTAAATAAACAGGGTGACAATATACAGCCTTGACGTACTCCTTTTCCTATTTGGAACCAGTCTGTTGTTTCATGTTCAGTTCTAACTGTTGCTTCCTGACCTGCATACAAGCTCTAACTGTTGTTTCCTGACCTTCATACTAAGCTCATAGATACATAGATTAGTGGTTGCCAGAAGGCAAGAAGGGTAAGAGAAATGAATATACTGTTTTGTTTCATGTTATCTTTAATTTAAATAAATTGAAAAATATTAAACTTGCTTTCCATAAGTAGCCTCAAGTTAGTATGAAACAATAGCTTTATCTTTCCATGATTGTTTAGAATTTTAGTAGTTAGTGATCTGTTTCTTAAAAAGCATTCTTTTTTATTTTTAATTGAAGGATAATTATTTTACAACATTGTGTTGGTTTCTGCCATACATTAGTCCTCCCTGAATGACAGTACTCTGATAAAGAACTTTTGAATGGAGAATTTCAGAAACTATAGTGTGGCATTATAGAATACATTACCCCTAACATATGCCATCTGAAATTGCATGAGGCATCTCCTGCAGCTAAATAAATATTCAATTCAGCAAGTATTTTCTTAAAGCTCCTAAGACATTGTACTGGGTGTCATGGAGCTAGCAAGATGGGGAAGGTCCATTTAAGGAACATGCAGCATGGTTGAGGATATTGGGTGTGAAAAGTTAACAGTTAACAAAGCGGAATGAGCTACAAACAGCAAGAGAGGCGCTACGAAGATCTTCCATCATGGTGGAAGATAGTAATCATTAGAGGATAAGAGGGAGCTTCAAGGAGACCACCTTGAAGAGACCACTTCTGGAGCCACCTCGAAGAGTAGGAAGGATTTTGACAGGTAGAGAAAGGAATAAAAAGGCATTGCTGGCACTGCTGATGAAGGGAGCCATGTGCACAGGGGCCTGGAGAGTGGGTGAGGCCACCAAAGGATAAAGTTGAGTACAGTAGGTTCCACCTACTACTTTAACTCACAAAGAACAGAAGTGGAGCTGGAGCTCAGAAAGGTAACTGAGGCTCCATTATGAAGCACCCTAAGAATTTCACCCTATGCAGCAGGTTCTTGAAAGTTGTTCCAAGTGTTGAGAACAACAGAATGACATGAAAAGTAATATGCATTTATGGTTCTCAGGGTGGAAGCTGCAGTCATATAGACCTCACCTTGAACTCAGCTTCTCTGCAAGGTATTTAACTTAAGTCTTGATTTCTTCATCTGCAAAGGGGAATAATGGCACCTAATCATGCAGTTGTTAGAAGATGAGACATGAGATAAGAAATGAACACAGTGACTCCTTTAGGGTAAAATTTCAATAGATGCAAGCAGGACAAAGACTACTATGATGACAAGAGAGGAAGAAGAGGAGGAGGACAAAAAGAGAAAGTTTATTGACAACAAAATAATGTCTGAATTCATTTTTGTATCTCTACATCTTGTTTAAAACCTGGCATGTTGCAGGCACTCAAATTGTTGAATTAAACTAAAGCGCACATTTATCCCAGGAACCATAGTATATCTTCACCAGCCTTTGGAAAACGAGACAAAAACAAATGTAGGGTGTTGGAAGCACCCTGAAAGAGAAAAATGCAGACTGCATAATTTGGGGTGCTCATTAGAAAACACTATGATGAGAATAATGACTAATTATACCAACCAAATTTATTATCTTTCTATCACCACTGGGAGAAAAACGCCAAGGTCAGTGAAAACCAGAGCTGAAATGGAAAACCTGGCACCCTTGAGAGGTAATTGAGTTTTTTTACTGGGTTCCCACTCATTAGATTTGATGTAATTGTTTTTAAAATGTCAAGATATAATGACAAGTATGTATTTCAATATAACCCTGATGCAATAATCAAAAGGGCATTTAAAATTCGCTATACAATTACAGTCCTATTAAATCTAAGCCCATTTGAGTCACTAAATCTAATCTGTTACCTTGCAACATACATGCAGTGAGTTTCCATCAAAACTGAATCGTAACCAGATTTCACTCGTTACTCTGGGAAAAGTTCTGTAATAACATTTTAACAAGGACTGGGTGATACGTACGCAAAATAAAAGATTCACTGGGAGTCCAGCGTTCATATTATCACATCAGTCAATGAAAAAAAGGCAGAACCACTTGATTCATGCAAGCAACAGGCAGCCTGATGCATGCAACTTGCTCTTCCTACTTGATCATGACAAGGGGGAACTCCAAAGCATCACAGATCTTTGCACAAAAGCCTGACTTCAAGGCTCCCCCCATTTTGTTGTGAAAAACTTCTGAGGGATCAGCCAAGATGATCCCTAGTTTGTATTCCCCTACCCATCACAACGCAAAACTTCAAAAGAGTCCAAAATGCGACTGGCCTCACACCATTCAAAACATTGTGCATAAGAGTCTTATAACTTTGAAAAGACAGCCATCAAGTGCTCCTGGGACAGGCAAGAGAAAGAAAAGATCCCGCGGGAGGCAGCTCTGGCGTATCCAGCTGCTTAGAGAAGCAGTATGATGGATGGCTTCCACTGGCAACAATGAACAGCCATGAGAGACAGGTTTTTGTTCCTGGGTTCCTGCACTCTCTCCTTTGACCTGCCCCACTGACCTGTATGCTGGTGCACATGGCAGGGATGCCCTGGCCCTCTGCAAGTTAAAGCCCAGCACTATTGCTCCTGCAAAGGGCCTGCTGCCTGCTGTTATCCCCCTCACCTCCATTTCTACACAGTCTGGCCAGATGGTGACAGGGTTGGAAGTGGAATCCTGGACTCTGGAGGACAAGTCTTTCAATCGGCAAATTCGTTCCAGGATTAGCACAAATCAATTGCACAGAAAGCTGAAGAGCTGGGGGATGGGGGTGGGCACTTGTTTTTCTCTGAAGAGGACAGCAAGTAAGCAATTACATCCAGGTGGTTACTTAAGGCATATAATTAACCTGTGTTCCCAGGGCTATTTTCCAATTCAAAGCAGAAAGAGGGAAGTTGTAAGAATCTGGTGAAATGCAGCATATTCCTCTCACAACTGTGGGTGTGAAGGGCAGGCCTGAGCCCATGGTGTCACTACATGCCTCACCCACTCTGGCCTCGGGATCCTCATCCATAAAACATTCCATTCCTTCCTACCCTGCCTAGTCATGAGAGACTTACTGAAACACGTGAGCTTAAACATGCAGTAGAAAAATACTTTGTGACCTCACTTCTATGTGGAATCTAAAAATATTGAATTCACAGAAACAGAGAGTAGAGTATTTCCTGTTTTGTTTTGTTTTGTCACGTTTATGGAAAATGTCAGAGGTTGATATAGCTGGATGGTCTCACCGATTCAATGGACATCAACTTGGGCAAACTCCAGGAGATGGTGAGAGACAGGGAAGCCTGGTGTGCTGCAGTCCATGGGGTCACAAAGAGATGGACACAACTTGGTGACTGAAAAACAATGGAAAATGTCCATATCTTATTTTATTATTAATAATGTAAGCATTTAATGCCAAAGAGATGAAGGTTATTTTACAAACTGAGAATTTTGGCAAGTACATGGAAATTTGCATTTTATTATAGTTTTATATCACATTAATTCAAATACATTGTCTACAACTACTCCAACATGGCTCCTTTGGAATTATTTCAGTCATCCTTAACATGTGACTTTTACCAAAGACTTTGAATTTAAAACAAACATTGGGCTTCTCTGGTGGTCCAGTGGTAAAGAATCTGCCTATCAAAGCAGAGCTCACAGGTTTGATCCCTGGTCTGGGGAGATTCCACATGCAGAGGGGCAACTAAGCCTGTGCTTCACAAATACTGAGCCCAAGCTTTAGAGTCTGTGCTCCACGACAAGAGAAGCCACTGCAGTGAGAAGCCTGCCCACCACAAGAGAATAGCCCCTACTTGCCGCAACTCAAGAAAGTCCATAAGCAGCAACAAAGACCCAGGGCAGCTATAAATAAATAAATAAAATCTTTAAAAATACTACAAAACAAACATATAAGATTTCAAAATAGTAACTTTTAGTTATGAATGGGACAAGAAATAAAACCATCAGATGATGGCTGGGGCTCTTAATTTACAACAGGATACTTTGTTGAAATATTTTTTTCTGATATGCCAGGTATAAACCAGAACCTTCAAAAATAAGGACAGAATCAAAGTACAATAAAGAAACCTCTACAGCTTAAGATCTCTGTTTGTGAGAAATGAGACAATGATCAAAGGTGTAAAGAATTTATATGTTCTAGAGACTTAACGCATAGCAAGATGACTATAGTTAACAATACTGTAATGCACACTAGAAATTTGCTGAGAAAGTAATTTCAGGTATTCTCACTACAAAATAAAAAAGTAACTGTGAAGATATGACTATGTTAATGAGCTTAATTGTAATAATTATTTCACCCTCTGTGTGTGTATATACATACACACACACAATTGGGTCACAAAGAGTCAGACATGACTGAGTGACTAAACACACACACACATAATGGTGTAGACATTAAAATATACAACTTTTATCTTAAAATTTTTAATGGAATTAAAACTTTAATTTTAAATTAAAAAAAATTACCACATTTTCTTTATCCATTCATCCGTTGATGGACACTTAGTCTGCTTCCAGGTCTTAACCATTGTAAATAAAGCTGCTATGAACATTGGGGCACATGTATCTTTTCAAATTAGTGTTTTTGTTTTATTCAAATATAGACCAGGATTAGAATTTCTCAGTCACGTAGTAGTTCTATTTTTAGTTTTCTTGAGCAGCCTTCATAGTGTTCTCTACAGCAGCTGTACCAATTTACAATCCTACCAGCAGAGTAGGAGGGTCCCTTTTTCCCACATCCTCACCAGTGTTTATTATTTGTGTTCTTTTTGATGATAGCCATTCTGACAAGCATGAGGTTATATTTCATTGTGGTTTTGATTTGAGTTTCCCTGATGATTAGCAATGTTGAGTATCTTTACATGCCCTTGTTGACCATCTACATTTCCTCTTTGGAAAAAATGTGTATTCACTTCTACCCACTTTTTAATTAGGCTGTTTGTTTTTTTGATATTGATAGCACAAGCTATTTGTATATTTGGGGGTATTAACTCCTTATCGATCAAATCATTTGCAAATATTTTCTCCCATTCAGTAGGTTTTTTGTTTTATTGATGGTTTCCTTTACTGTTCAAAAACTTTTAAACCTAATTAAGTCCCATCTCTTGGTGGGGAGGGGCAATACAGGAAGGGGATTAAGAGGTAGAAACTATTAGGTATAAAATAAACTACTAGGATATACTGTACATGAGGAATATAGCAAATATTTTATAATACCTGTAAATGGAGTATAACCTTTTAAATCATGAATCACTCACTATATTGTACACTTGTGACTTATATACATAAACTACACATCAGTTAAAATGCTAAATTAATAAATAAATTTAAATAAAGCAAATGTGAGAAAGAAAATATATAAATAAGGGAGGACTCATTCAATGACTTCACAAAATATCATAATCATTTGTGAACACTCAAGTCAGGAATTATAATAGCTCCAGTTTACTATGGACCTACTTTGTGGCAGGAAACACGGAAGCACTGAAAGCACGCATCACTGAGCCTCCCAACCCTGCTCCATTGCATTCTCACTAATCTCATTTCACACATGAGGGGATGCAGACTCACAGGTGTTAAGTGACCTGCCCCACCTCACGCAGCTCCTAAGCAGGTGAGCTATGTCGGAATTTAGTTCTTCTGCCTGATGGCCTGTACTCCTTTGTCTGTGTGTCTGTCATCTGTGTCAGGCTCCAGAGTCCCTGAGGCTGTCCTGGAGCTCAAGTTCAGGTTTCATGACGTACAAAGACTTTTCAGCCCAGAGCACCTGAGCAGTGTCATGTCAGAAACCTCCACATTGACACACACGCCTCCTACCAGGCTCCATGCCTTCATCTGAGTGATTCTGGATCAGTCCTCACAGATGCCCCTTCTCTACTCAAAGTTTCCATGTGAAAATCCAAAAGCACCTCATCCTCTCTCCCCTCCCTACCAACTCAATCAGCATATCCCATGAGTCAGCCCCACCCAATCACTCAGGTTGAAACTTATCACCATGCCTTTCTCTGGTCAATGAAAATAATCAATAAACAATAATAACAATAGAAAAGAGTTTCATTTGAGCCAAACTGAGGGCTAGCTTGTAAAACTGCTTCCCAGATAACTCAGAGAAACTACTCTGGAGAAGCAGGCTTTTAACACAGTTTTTATACCTTGTCAGAACAAAGAATATTAAACATGTCAGGGAGTCACTTCTTCAAGATTTAAAAAAAAAAAAAAAAAAAGACCAGCAGGTACAGTATGACCTTGATGCCTGGGAACATTGTCTTATCATCAAAGGAGGACCAGCACTGGTATACCACGAAGAGGAGCATTTCATCTTTATTTTTAACATACACATTCTTTACTTTTGGTCAGTGTGCCCTTTTCTTTAATAATTAAAGCAGATTACCATGTATGTGTGGCATGCGTGTACTTAGTTTTATCTGACTCTTTGTGACCCCACGTACTGTAGCCCACCAGGCTCCTCTGTCCATGGGATTTTCCATACAAGAATACTGGAGTGGGTCGCCATTTTCTTCTCCAGGAAATCAGGATAGGCCACAACAGGCTGTTTTAATTAGCATAACATTCAACTTAACTCATGTATAAGACAGAACGATTTCCCTATATCTCAATATGTAAAAATTTCTTTAAAAAAAAAAGATTTTTTTAATATGGACTGTTTTTAAAAAGTCTTTGTTGAATTTGTTACAATATCACATCTGTTTTATGTTTTGGTTTTGGGGCAAAGGATGTGGGATCTTAGCTCTCCAGCCAAGGATCAAACCCGCACCCTCTGCATTGGAAGGTGAAGTCTTAACCACTGGACTGCCAGGGAAGTCCCTGTAAACATTTCTTTTGTCACTCTTCATTCACCTTCCTCCACCTCCACTCCGGTACCCTCCACCCTATTTTAGGCCTTTGTAATATCCCATCTGTATAGTTGCCATGATGTCCCACCCTCTCTCTCCTAGAAATAGGTCTGACATCACTTCCTTCCACAGCTAAGACCCTGTCTTTCCTTACCTTGCTCAGAGAACAGTCACTCTCCATGATCTCCACAATGAACTCTGAATCCTTTCATAAACATTCAAAATCCTCCTTGACTAGATATCAACCTGCATTCTGAGATGACACTGCCGAATTTCTCCATCACTTACATTAATCTACTATCAGAACCAGCTAGTCAGAAATCGACCGGCCAGGATTTGCTAGGGCAAGGACTAGATACCAGACAGTCTGTAACTGAGGGGGTCTGGCAGCTGTGACTGCAGACATCTGGGCTGGCACATGGCCTGGACCAGATAGAAGGGTCTTGCCAAAGCAGTCACACCAGATATAAAGACCAACATTCCGTATCTGCTTAAAAACAAGGTACATTCCCAGGTCTTGGGAAATCTGAACACCAGACAGGATACAAGCCAGACAGAGGGAAATGAGACTGCGACAGGAAACAGGAATTGTCTTTCAAGGTAGAAGCTGAAGCACAAAGAACCAGGTAAGGGCTCAGGTGTTCAAACAAGGATGACACAGCAGAGCAGAAGCAGGAGCGAGAAAGGCATATGGAGAGCTGTTTAACAGCTTGCTTGGCTACCTTCCATTTGTCTTAACTTAGCAGTATGGTGTCCACAGGCTCATACTGTGTTGTTTCATTAATCATATATGTAATAAGTTAAATTATAGACATACCCAACCTGCCTTCCCCATATCAGAGATTACAGATTTATAACAGAAGAGGCATAAGCTGACATAGCAGTGGTGGAGGCATTCCTTGATGTGTGGAAAATAGTTTACCCTGCTTTTTGTTACCACTATGATGGGAAATTTGAAAAATGTACTATGTGCCTGAAAAAATTCAAATCAAAAATCAAGTTTCAAAATTTGTGTAGCTGATTTCATTCATTATTGTGCTTCATGGTTTCTGAGATTCCTGGCAAATACTTTTAAAATTTTGTTCTAGTGTTGAGATGTTATATTTTGATAAGGGTGGGGGGAGTGGAAGAGGAATATTATAAACTAGGGGAAAAAACTAGGTTATTTGTACCTCTCATCTCCCCACCCCACACTACGTGACTGATAAAAGCTATTCTCTTTTTGGAATTTGGTTTCAGTCACTCTCAACAAATTCTTTTGTCATTGCCATAAGCCTCAGTGTTACAGAGCCCTGCAGGCATAGTTGCACATAAGTTTCTGAGCTCAGGGTATCAGAGCTAACTGTTTTATTTGATATTCTGGTGTCCAGTGTAAGTAAACCTGGCTAAGCCAATAGAGGCAAAACCACCTTTTAACAGAACCGATGCTTTAAAAAAGACTTAATTCTGTCTAGATGTGGTACAGGCCCTCCAACACAGCCACAGAGAAGGAGACAGCTTCTGCCTTTTTGCAGAACTGATGTAAATTAGAATATTTCCTGAGACAGGTCAGCCTGGAGTAATTTTCCAGTTGACTTGCCATATAACCAGGGGACTAGCTCCCACATCACAATGCAATGCAGATGAAAACCCCTGTAATTTCTCTCGGGTTTTCACATTTGTTCGTTCATGGTGTGGAAAATTGTCAGTATGTGGCTCAGAGTTTAAGTAAGCTGGTGGGAATCTGTCCAAAGCTCAACATGGCACATAGTTAGTGCTTAATAAATATCTGTTGATTACACTCTGAAAACTGAATGGTGCTTCTGGTCACTCTGTCTTCAAATACCCAGAAGATGCTTTTGAAAATTTTAGTCACTCCAGCAGCTGCAGGAATCCCCCTCTATGTAGATTCTCCTGCCAGGTGGGCATGAATGTAAAACAATAGTTTGGGTCCATTTTAAAAAATTTTTGAAAAAATAAATGAGGCATTCTATTTCATTCCTTCAACATATATTTACCATTGAGACTTTATCAGGCTTCATGGCCTCCATCATCCTTTAGACAGCCTTCCTATATTTGGAGAATTTGCTTCCTTAAGAGCCCTGACTTTCCCTAGTAGAAACTAGAGATCCATATCTTTCTCTGTCTTGGATGTCAAAAATCAGAGATGCTCACAAGAGATGGTGATGTAAAGGGAAGCTAAGGAGGCAGAACCAGGAGGAATGCTTTTCCAGTGGGTGGTGGTAGAGAAGCAATGCTGAGAAGCAGCAGCAATGACAGTGCCTTTGTCAGGCTGCGATCTGAGGTGTTTGTGCCCAGTGGGATATTATTATTATTATTAACACACACACACATTCTTTTTCAAGGTCTTTACTCACAACCTTCATGAGATGGAGGGATGGGGTGGGCGTTGTTCCAAGCCTCATACCAGTCCTTGCACAGACTCTGTGAACACGTGAACTCATATATTTCATTCATACATTTTCTGCTGTAAGTAAAGGAGGCTCAGCTGCTACCAGCTAAGAATGCTGGCTGCTATGTCCACACTTTGCTAAATGCCACAATAAGGATGCAGATGCAAAGACAAATAAGATGTGAACGCAGCCTCCAAGATTCCATGGCCTGGATGGGAACAGGCTCAAGCCCGTCAATGGGATGCAATGATCAGAGCTGTGAAGTGGCATAAAAACAGATCTGAGTGCTGCAGGGCATAAGGAAGGGAGAGCCTGCTTGGGAAGGTGTATGCCCCTGTGTACCTAGGCAATGGACACTGACTTCACCACCCTCAGACCCTCTGCCACGCATAGACAGAGGCCACCACCCACCCCTTAAGTCTGGGATGCCATTAGTGCAAAGCTGTCACTTAGTAGGGCTCAAAATCCCACAGCCCAGGGATGAAGTGCAGCCTCAACTGTTGGGCCTCCATGTCCTTCCCTCTGTCTATCTTGCTTTTATTCAGGCCTGGGACTTGGACTTCCATCGTGTTACAGACAAGCCATGGCCATGGGGACAGACACAGCCACTGAGAACTCTGGCGGTCCAGTGGGGCGGGGCATGAAGGGAAAGTGGATTCCTTGGCATAAGAGTTCTGAACCTCAGGAGGGGCAAGCTCTCATTTGAATCCTTTAGCAGGAAGGAATCTAGATACCTGTTTGCAAGTGGGGCCAGCCCCTGAAGGCACCACCCTTTCAATACCTTCTTCTCAAAGTCTGACCATCAGTGCTGTAGTCGTGTTTTATTCTGCTTCCTTTAACACCCTTTTATGAGAATCTTAAAGTCTCATGGGTTGTGTGGGTGGCACAGCAAGGAGCCAGGAGATAACCAAGAAGGGGCAGATCAAGTTATAGGCAGAGCAGGAAAGGCAGGTGTTAAGAGGCTGGGCAGAGAGGTGGAGAAAACTGGAAAGTGGTGAACCAGAAGTGGTCCCCAGGTTGGAGTGAGCTCCCAGTACCCATGCAGCCAATTATCTCTGCTTTGTCCCTCTCCCCAGGTTGGATCTGCCTCCTCCATACTGTGCACAGGTACACATCTGGACCTGAGGAGAGAGCTGTCAGCATGGACCATCACAGCCTGGGTGACTTCTGAATTGCTCCCATCCACCAGCAAAGCCTGGCTCCACCCAAGAAACTGACCATCCAGCAGTGGTTTTGCTAAAGCACAACTGAACCACGTTGGCCACTGTACCTGGCAACCCTCAGCAGCAACAGACTCCTAATTGTGACTCGTTCACTAGGGTGCTGTCCCTAGACAGATAGGGCCTTTCTGCAGTGTGACCCCCTTCCAGGCCAGACATCAAGTTCCTTCAGATTGTAACCACAGCACAAAGACATCAGGAACATCATTTCCCTTTCGCTTCTCTTCCCACCTCTTCTTATATCAGAGAAGCAGTCTCAGCTCCATGCTGCTGTGTTAAGTCTCCACCACTATTACTGTCTCCCCTGTGTAACAAGGCAATCAGTCTCAAGCTCAGACAGTGAGAGCTGGCTAAAAGTCATGATGTTGTTTTGTTTTCATTATACTTATACGATGGATACAAAGGCATATGTGCTTTTACATTCAGGGTAATAATACTGATAGTAATATTCCCTCCTAATTTTAAATAATTTTTTAAAAAATAAATAAATGTAACCTTTAAAAAGTGAGTAAATGTTTAAAAATTATGAGGACATGGACATAGCAGCAATTGTGATAGCCCCCAAATATGTGGCCCTCCATCCTGTTCCCTGCTCTCCCACTCAGGTTCAGCTCCTGGGGCAGGGCCGGGGGCGGGGGGGGTCCCATCATGGGCAGACAGCCAAAGCTGGGCACTTGAGGTCATTACTATTTGATTCTTTTCTCTTTTTAAATTGTTTTCTTCTATGTTTGTCTTTCACCCCATTTCCCCATTAGGGAATGAGTTCCTTGAGGGCAAAGACAGTGTCAGCGCTTTCTTTCCAACTGGCTTGCAGCTGCCAGTCTCAGTATTAAGCGCACAGTAGGCGTTCGATAAACGCTGCTGCTCTGCATTCAATATTCAGGCAAAAACAACATCCCCACTCACACCGAACACTGGAAAAATAGGTCATCTCTTTGGCAAGGGCAACAGGATTCATCAGGAAAGACTCTGTGAATGGTGTAAATGAACAACAACAACAAATAAGAAACTCAGTCTTTTGGAAAAATCACATCTTTGTTGCAAAGATGCCAAAATGTCTGAAAATGGCTAAAACCTGGGGATTTTCCATAGATTAATCATGTGGTTTAAATAATTAGAACTGAAGGCCTATGGGTATGAGATTGCCCCCAGTGAAATCTGAGCGGTTCCAGGCAAAGTTTAGTCATGTGTAAAGAGGAGAAGTACCTCATACTGACAGCAAGGAATTAAAAGAAGGAAGAAATCAAGAAGAGACCTGCAGCCTGGAGAGGGGAGAAAAGGCATGTTATATGGGCTGGGCCTAGAGAGAGGTGTGCAGAAAACTCAGCCAATGTGCTGAATATATTAATATTTGCAATTTTACAGAAAGAGTCCAGTCTGGATCACAGGCATTTGAGGTATTTGTTTTAATAGCATTCTAAGTGAAAGCCCTCTCTCTGGTAATAGAATTTCTTTCCATTTTTATGAAGTCAAAAATGAAAAATAAGCTAAAGCAAAAGAATCTAATTTCCTATAATAAGGTTTTGTTCTGAGTCACTTATAAATGCAAAATCACGGGGTCTTAGACACCAGAAGGCATATGTTGATCATGGAAATGAAATAAGAAAAATAAAATAAAATCTTAGAAACCCATTCATAAATATTGACCTTCACCCTTTTCCCCACCTCCAGCTCCCACCTACAACTTCCACACATGTGTGCTCACACACACACACACACACACACACTTACACACCCAGGGAGAAATAACAACACTGGCTTTCAGAGGCTGCGCGAGACAGACTGTGAACGGACCTGTTCTCTAGATAGAACATATTTGTTCAATAAATTCATCACCTCTGGGTGGAAGTCCATGGAATTCAACACTGCTGCCAAAAACTCCCAAACTTAGAAGTGGTTGGGGATACCACGTGGTCCTGAGTAGCCCACTGGAGGCTGAGAGTTGCCAGGGGCCCCTTGATGAAGGACATAATTGAATGCTATACCCTTTCTCAACCAGGTTAAACTCACCGTTCATAAGTGAAAGATTATGGTCCTATTGCAGGCGAAGCAGTCAGTGACCTAACATTTTAATATCTGTTCTATTTTTTCAGTTTGACCCAAAGCATGCACCTTGAAGCCTTTTTAGCATACACTTTGTCCAGAATGTTGCCTAGAAATGCTCATGAAGCGTTAGTTTCATCAATTCTCCTGTTTTTCTTGTTACTAAAAAATCAAAGGTGTGACCCCCACTTCCCATTCGCCTGTATTTGGAATTGCCATCATAAGCTATGAGCCAATGCCATTCCTTTCTTTGTTTGCATCTCATTTAGACCTCCAGACTGTCTGTTTCCAGGGCTTCCCAGGTCACTCAATGTTAAAGAGGAGGAGATGCAGGCAATGCAAGAGATGTGGGTTCAGTCCCTGGGTTGGGAAGATCCACCAAAGGAGGAAATGGCAACCCACTCCAGTATTCTTGCCTGGAAAGTTCCATGGACACAGGAGCCTGATGGGCTACAGTTCATAAAGTTGCAAAGAGTCAGACACGACTGAGCAACTGAGCACACAGTGCCTGTTTCCAGGCCATGAACTAATTGCACCCTCATCCTATGAAGTCACAAGTCTTCCTCTATATTAACTGCCAATCAGTCCTCCCTGCACTAGGACTAAGTATCAGTTATGCAGACTGGGTCAGATGGTCCCACAAGGCATCTTCCAGTCCTCCCTCATTCTTTTGGTGGGACAATCTCTCCCTCCTCCTCAACTGTGCCTCCTCCCTCCTAGAGTTCGCCTGCCTCTACATCACACCCAAGCCTTGGACATGGCTCATACACCCATGACGGAAACTTATTTTTGACCCCAGAAGCCCAGACTAAATTTTTATAACTTTTTCCACTTTCCCCTGCATATACCCTTTATCTTTTTTACTTCCTACATGTGCCAATATTCATTCAGAATCACTTATTCAAATATGAATAACTGTCTTTGGTGACTTAAAAAAAAAATTGGAATCTGATTGCCCCTAAGAAGGAGTCACTGGAAGGGCTAAACAGAAGAGTAACACTCCTGTGTGCATGCATTCATGTTTATATGCACAGAGTGCCATGGAAATAGTGGGAGTTTGTAGTCAGCCAGACCTGGGTTTGAATCCCAGCTCCAACAAGAACCTCAGGTACCATTATTAACCCTTCTAAGTTTCAATTACCAGACCAGAAAAAAAATAATAATGCAGATAATAGGAGCTGCTTCAGTAAGTTGGTACAAGAATTAAATGAAACAAAGTCCTTTGCACAACATCTGAATCATGAAAGCCTTCAATAAATGGGAGCAAAATGTAGAAATAATCATTTTTTTAGTAGTAGCAGTGTTACAACTACTAGTGGTAATTATGTCTAGTATTAAAGAAGTATTACTATTATTTGAAGTCAGAAGGCCTGGTTTCCAAACTAGCTTTGTGAATAACTTCTTTTCCTAGAACAAATTGAAATTTCATTTCCTCTTCTGCAATAGAGCTTGAGCATTAAAACTGTGGAACTCCAATTCTAACTCCTCCATCTCCTCCATTTATTAGTTACACAATGTTGAGCAAGTTACTCAAATGTTATGAGACTCGGCTTCTTCATCTATAAAATGCAAGTGATAATCGCACCTACTCCAAAGGGTCATTGTCATTATTCAATGAGTCGACGCATGTACAACGTTTCAAAGTGCTTATCGCCTAGTAAGTACTCAAGAAATGTTTCTAAAATCTATAATAGGTTATATTGAAATCCACCACACAGGTTATGAAGAAGATTTGCATGAAAAGATAATGCATGAAAAGCACCATCCCGTGACACTGTTTGGTGTAAGTGGCTCATAAGCCAGGATGTAGCTCAGGATACCTGGAGAGATTTTAATAAAACTAATGCCTCTGTCTCATCCCAGACCAATTACATCAGTAATCTCTAGGAGTGGGGCCAGGACATTTTCAAAGCTCCTTCACATGATTTTAATGTGCAGCTAGGGTGAAAAATCTCTTGCCTAGCAATAAAGATAACTCATTAAAACGTGGTTATTTTTACTCTTCATCTATATTCACACATATCCAAACCTACCAAAAAGGAAAGAAAGAAAAAGTTATCTGATTTATAAAAAGATTAAGCACTTTAGAAAAACATTCAGGGGACTTCCCTGGTGGTCCAGTGGCTAAGACTCTGAGCTCCCAATGCAGGAGTCCAGGTTCCATCCCTGGTCCGGGAATTAGATCCCACATGCTTCAACTAAGAGTTCTCATGCCACAACTAAAGATTTTGCAAGCTGCAATTAAGACCTGGCACAGCCAAACAAATAAATATATTTTAAAATTCTGAAATTATGCTGCCTACATCTATACTCCAACCTACCAAATATTCCTTTACTAACCAGGAGGCAGCTGCCAGAGAACAGTGAGAAGCTGAAAGACATTAGAGAAAGTGTTAGTAGCCACAGTGAATATAGAGATACTCAATGCCTTGTACAGGCAGGGTTCAATGGCTGTTTGCTAAAATGAGTTGATACTATGATGTAAGTCAGTGGGAGAAGACTGATTAGTAAATGACACTGAAGCTTAAAGCAAGATACACATATGAATGTGTATATACACAGTCTCTCTCACATACATGCACACATACACCTCTCACTGCCCTTCCCCTCACTGGAATTCTGCCCTCTCTGAACCTTTCTCAATGGCTCTAAATGGTATCACTATTGCCACACACATAATATGGGAGATAAGTCACACTCTGCCTTATATTTATAAGCCTTTATGCCTCTTTATTATTATTTAACATCATCTTCTTCCTCATCTCACACGCTAGTAAAGTAATGCTCAAAATTCTCCAAGCCAGGCTTCAGCAATATGTGAACCGTGAACTTCCTGATGTTCAAGCTGGTTTTAGAAAAGGCAGAGGAACCAGAGATCAAATTGCCAACATCCGCTGGATCATGGAAAAAGCAAGAGAGTTCCAGAAAAACATCTATTTCTGCTTTATTGACTATGCCAAAGCCTTTGACTGTGTAGATCACAATAAACTATGGAAAATTCTGAAAGAGATGGGAATACCAGACCACCTGATCTGCCTGTTGAGAAATCTGTATGCAGGTCAGGAAGCAACAGTTAGAACTGGTCATGGAACAACAGACTGGTTCCAAATAGGAAAAGGAGTACGTCAAGGCTGCATATTGTCACCATGTTTATTTAACTTATATGCAGAGTACATCATGAGAAATGCTGGACTGGAAGAAACACAAGTTGGAATCAAGATTGCCGGAAGAAATATCAATAACCTCAGATATGCAGATGACACCACTCTTATGGCAGAAAGTGAAGAGGGGCTAAAAAGCCTCTTGATGAAAGTGAAAGTGGAGAGTGAAAGGGTTGGCTTAAAGCTCAACATTCAGAAAACAAAGATCATGGCATCTGGTCCCATCACTGCATGGGAAATAGATGGGGAAACAGTGGAAACAGTGTCAGACTTTATTTTTCTGGGCTCCAAAATCACTGCAGATGGTGACTGCAGCCATGAAATTAAAAGACGCTTACTCCTTGGAAGGAAAGTTATGAGCAACCTAGATAGCATATTCAAAAGCAGAGACATTACTTTACCAACAAAGGTTCGCCTAGTCAAGGCTATGGTCTTTCCTGTGGTCATGTATGGATGTGAGAGCTGGACTGTGAAGAAGGCTGAACGCCGAAGAATTAATGCTTTTGAACTGTGGTGTTGGAGAAGACTCTTGAGAGTCCCTTGGACTGCAAGAAGATCCAACCAGTCCATTCTGAAGGAGATCAATCCTGGAATTTCTTTGGAAGGAATGATGCTAAAGCTGAAACTCCAGTATTTTGGCCACCTCATGCGAAGAGTTGACTCATTGGAGAAGACTCTGATGCTGGGAGGGATTGAGGGCAGGAGGAGAAGGGGACGACAGAGGATGAGATGGCTGGATGGCATCACTGACTCGATGGATGCGAGTCTGAGTGACCTCCGGGAGCTGGTGATGGACAGGGAGGCCTGGCGTGCTGCGGTTCATGGGGTCGCAAAGAGTCGGACACGACTGAGCGACTGATCTGATCTGATCTGATCTTCCTCAAAACACTATAAAAATTGATACTCTTAGAAATTAAAACTTATGTCCACACAAAACCACAAATACACATGTTCATGACAATATAATGAATAATAGCCAAAAAGTGAAAACAGTGCAAACGTCCATCCACTGATATACAAAATGTGGTATATCCATACTATGGAATGCTATTGGGCAATAAAAATGAAGTACTGATACATGCTGCAATGTGAATTAAATTCAAAAACATTCTCAGTGAATGAAGTCATACATAAAGACTATGTGATCCCTTTTACCTGAAATACCAAGAATAAGCAAATTCATGGGGACAAATACCAGATGAGGGGTTGCTTATGGCTGGGGCTGGGAGAGGGATGCGTGAAGGTCTGTAGGAGAGTGATATTGGGGAGTGATTGCTAAGTACAAGGTTTCTTTTCGGAGTGGTGAAAATGTTCTAAAATTACATAGTGGTCAAGGGTATACAACTTCAAACATACTAAAAATCACTGGGTAACTTCCAGACCCAGGAATCGAAATGGGGTCTCCTGCACTGCAGGCAGATTCTTTACCAGCTGAGCTAACTGGGAAGCCCCAAAATCATTGAACCGAACACTTAAACAGGTTATTAATTTTATGGCCTGTAAATTATATCTTAACAAAGCTGTTAAGAAGATGACTGTGATCTACCAAAAAATGCTTAAAAATATTTCATACTGGACTTCCCTGGCAGTCCACTGATTAAGACTCCATGCTGCCAACACAGGGGTTGCTGATTTGATCTCTAGTCAGGGAAATAAGATCCCACAAGCTGCATGGAGTGATCAAAAAAAAAAAAAAAATTCATATATTTTAGCAGAGAAAGCGGAATAATAAATACTTTAGGAAAAATGATTTTGGAGTAGGAAATGGCAACCTACTCCAGTAGTCTTGCCTGGAAAATTCCATGGACAGAGGATCCTGTCAGACTATAGTCCATAGGGTCAACAGGACTGAACACAGCACAGCCTATAGGAAGAATGATTTAACACTTTAGACACATTTTGTTAATGTAGTCAACCTCATTTCCCAGAAATAGCAGATGAATTGAGGCTTGTGGGTATGGATTTTGCAGACAGCAGGTCCCTTGCAGCTTCACCTGATCACCACAGAACCACAATATTTCTCAAGAATGTCCTGCCTGATAGACTTCTCTGGCTTTCACAAGGCCAGCTTAGGAGTTACCTCCACCCTCCCTTATGGACAGAGGTGAGTCCCAGGAGGCCCTGCATAGTGATTGGTTCCATTAGGCTCACTGCTCTTTAGCTGACATGCTAATGCAATTTTAAAAATCTCTTAGGAAAGCCTATTATGTTACTGATCCAGGAGTCATTTAATTCTTCTCCTCTGGTTTATAGAATCTCAGTTTTGTTTACACTACAAAGTGCACAAACTCAAGGGATAACTTGTATTTGCTTTTAAGTCAATCATGGTAATCCATTTCATTGTCAGTGAATGGTCAACTGGTGGGCAAGATTTCTGGGTCTGGCAAATAAGGCAAAGTATACTTGAGGGTATATTGGAAATATATACTTCTTGATTAAAAAAAAAATATATATATATATATATATATATTTTTATGCTCAAAGATAGGTCAAAGATGCTCAAAGACAGGTCAGCCTCCTTGCTCTCTTCTTCAAGTGTGAATTTGTATAGAAATTTTGAGACTGAGGGGGGAGATATTTCCTAAATGCAGAGGTTGGAAAAGCGGAAAAAGGGCAAGAGCCTGGATCCACTGTGAGATTACCAAGTTGTTGAGCCAACTTTGTAACTACCTGTCTTCTGACTTCCCATTATATAAAATAAATGTATTACTTAATCCACCATTACTTGAGTGTCCATAACATGAAATCAAAAGGATGTCAACTGGAATATCTACCAACCTAAAGATTCATAGTTTCCTTCTTGACCAGAATTTTCTGATAGCATCAGAATTAGGTTTGACTATTAGCAGGCTACAGTCCATGGGGTTGCAAAGAGCTGGACATGCATGTAGGCATATATAAGTACAGTTTAAACAAGAAGTGAAAGAGGTAGAGGTAGGAATTCCAGAGCTAGTATAATGGCTCTACAGTCATCTTGAACTCAGGTTTCTTCTATCAAGCAAATTATCATCTGTAAGTTGCCATCCTCAAGATCACCTCATGGTCCAAAGTGGTTGCTGAAACCCCAGCCTTCACATTCACATTCCTGGACAAAGGAAAGGGAAAGTGTGGAAGGACAATAAAGGAGAATACCCTAGAACTGAATCTTCCATAAGGGATATACTGAAAGTGCAATACAATACTCTGTTTATACATCATTGACTAGAACTAGATCATGCCACCTCATCTTATTGCAAAGAAGACTGGGAAATGTCTTCTAGCTGGGTACACTGTTGTGGGTTCCACTTTTAGAAAGAAGCATAAAGTGGGTATTGTAAAAGTAATTAGAAATCTCTGATACATAGAAGATAAGTCCTTGATTAATCTTGGTACACTCTTCCATTAACCAAAGATAACAGAATATGCTTTATGCAAAATCTGTCCAAAGAAGTTAAGGTGATACACAGTAAAGTCAGTGCATCAGATGTCTCTGATGTGACAAGATATGTGTGTTTTTTTAAGATGACATTTTGAAAATAGGTAATGTATTTTTAAATGAAATCCAATCATCAAACTCCTGAGTTACACAGAACTCAGATTGTTATTATTATTATTTTGGCCAAGCCCCTTGGCTTAAGACATCTTAGTTTCCTGACCAAGGATTGAATCCAGGGCCCCAGCAATGAAAGTGCACAGTCCTAACCACTGGACCTCCAAGGAATTCCTGGAACTCAGATTAAAAACCACTAAAATGATGGACCACCAATGGCACCCAGGTTGTCCCAGAAGATTCTGGAACTACACAAGAATGGTGTAATTTGAAACAGGAAAATAGCAGGAAGAAATATCACTGGGTACCACAACTACGACTAGCCAAAGTGTCTATTTTTAAACTTTAATTTTAAAAAATTTAGTTAATGGGAAAAAAACTAGTATACTGACTGATGCGCCAATGAAACTTATTCTGAGGGAAAACTTAGGATAAAATACCTTCTTCTACTTGTGATTAATTAAAGAAAATTCTGTGGGACTAAACAACAAATTGCAAAGGACCGACTCACTGGAAAAGACCCTGACGCTGGGAAAGATTGAAGGCGGGAGGAGAAGGGGACGACAGAGGATGAGATGGTTGGATGGCATCACCGACGCGATGGACATGAGTTTGAGTTTGAGTCTGAATAGGCTCCGGGAGTTGGTGAAGGACAGGGAAGCCTGGCGTGCTGCAGTCCATGGGGTTGGACTGTAGTGCTGCAGTCCATTGGACATGACTGAGCAACTGAATTGAACTGAAACAGCAAGTTACTTACAACCAATAGCTTTTACTGCCTTTATATGTGTACACCATTGTTTTCTAAATCTGTGGTAACAATGAAAAAACACATGGAACAAATTGGATTTGGAAACTAATAAAAACTGTGATGTTAAGTTCTAATTTCAAATATCATTGATCATCAAAACAGACCCATTTTTCTCCCTGGTAAACTTTATTTAAAAGAAATATTACACATTTAGACTTAAAGAATAAATTTATGCTGATAGACTACTGCATTGTCTATTCAATATCATGGAATCCTAAGTAAGATTTCATTTGAAAACAATTCTGCTCCTTAAAAAAATATTTGGAAGCAACTGAAAAAATTGTTTGAAAGCTACTATCTCATTCCAAAAGTGAAAGTCAGCCCAAATGTGGTTTGTACTTCTCTTCTGACTTCCAAACCAAAAACATAAAAATAAGCACCACAAATCTTATAACTGGATGAAAACCTTACCCCCAGCCATATCCTAATTTATGACTGGATATGAGCACATCTCAGACCAGATGCTTGGACTGTACATCCCACTCTCACAAATCACAAGCATTGTACAATTTCAGGCTGAATTGATAACAGGAATTTTTCCTTTAATTCCCCAAGCGAACACCCCAAGGAAGCAGATGTGTGTGCTTAAATCCACAACCCCACCATCATCTCTCCTCCTAATTCCATCTACCAGGCTGGTTGTGCCCAGGGCAGTGTCTTTGCAGGTCTTTCTCCCAGGTTTTGCAGATACCACCTCTTGCATGCTGTTCCTTCTTAACTTTCTTGTTCCCAGGTCTATTATTCATTCTCTTACTACTTGATGATCTCAAAAGGTTCTTATGCCACCTGATGCCCCAGAAGTGTTATTGCATCACAAGATTCAGAAATGCTCGTTGCATGCATGCAAACATGGAACCCGAATTCCACCTATGGTTTTCAGTCCTGCTCTGTGAAGCTGCCATAAATTGGGAGGCTCTCCACTCCCCAACAGCAGCACCTCTTGGATTTGTCTCACAAAATGTCATCTGAACAAAAGCTCCACATTTATCTGTAAGACCTTCGGAAACCACAGATTCCCTCAGCAATGGCCTGAGGGAGGACAAAATACTTGCTCTTTCTGATCTACATAGAGCCCCCAGTGCTCACACATACTGCCTGCTGTGGGAAGCAACAAGCCCCTCTTTTTGTCAAGAGGGGCCACCTTTTAGAACAAGAGGGGCCACCTGTTTCTCATCTCCTGGATTTAAAAGATTAAGTCTGTGTTCACATGGTCTATAACCAGTGGTTGCTTTTATGGACTTGGAATTATATTCCAGATCAAATCAGATCAGATCAGTCGCTCAGTCGTGTCCGACTCTTTGTGACCCCATGAATCGCAGCACGCCAGGACTCCGTGTCCATCACCGACTCCCGGAGGTCACTCAGACTCACATCCATCGAGTCAGTGATGCCATCCAGCCATCTCATCCTCTGTCGTCCCCTTCTCCTCCTGCCCCCAATCCCTCCCAGCATCACAATATTTTCCAATGAGTCAACTCTTCGCATGAGGTGGCCAAAATACTGGAGTTTCAGCTTTAGCATCATTCCTTCCAAAGAAATGGCACCCCACCCCAGTACTTTTGCCTGGAGAATCCCATGGACAGAGGATCCTGGTGAGCTCCAGTCCATAGGGTCGCTAAGAGTCGGACACAACTGAGCGACTTCAGTTTCACTTTTCACTTTCATGCATTGGAGAAGGAAATGGCAACCCATTCAGTATTATTGCCTGGAGAATCCCGCGGACGGGGGAGCCTGGTGAGCTTCCGTCTATGGGGTCACGCAGAGTCGAACACGACTGAAGCGACTTAGCAGCAGCAGCTTCCAAAGAAATCCCAGGGCTGATCTCCTTCAGAATGGACTGGTTGGATCTCCTTGCAGTCCAAGGGACTCTCAAGAGTCTTCTCCAACACCACAGTTCAAAAGCATCAATTTTTCAGCACTCAGCCTTCTTCACAGTCCAGCTCTCACATCCATACATGACCACAGGAAAAACCATAGCCTTGACTAGATGGACCTTTGTTGGCAAAGTAATGTCTCTGCTTTTGAATATGTGATCTAGGTTGGTCATAACTTTCCTTCCAAGGAGTAAGCGTCTTTTAATTTCATGGCTGCAGTCACCATCTGCAGTGATTTTGGAGCCCAGAAAAAGAAAGTCTGACACTGTTTCCACTGTTTCCCCATCTATTTCCCATGAAGTGATGGGACCAGATGCCATGATCTTCGTTTTCTGAATGTTGAGCTTTAAGCCAACCTTTTCACTCTCCACTTTCACTTTCATCAAGAAGCTTTTTAGTTCCTCTTCACTTTCTGCCATAAGAGTGGTGTCATCTGCATATCTGAGGTTATTGATATTTCTCCCAGCAATCTTGATTCCAACTTGTGTTTCTTCCAGTCCAGCGTTTCTCATGATGTACTCTGCACATAAGTTAAATAAGCAGGGTGACAATATACAGCCTTGACATACTCCTTTTCCTATTTGGAACCAGTCTGTTGTTCCATGTCCAGTTCTAACTGTTGCTTCCTGACCTGCATACAAATTTCTCAAGAGGCAGAGCAGGTGGTCTGGTATTCCCATCTCTTTCAGAATTTTCCACAGTTTATTGTGATCTACACAGTCAAAGGCTTTGGCATAGTCAATAAAGCAGAAATAGATGTTTTTCTGGAACTCTCTTGCTTTTTCGATGATCCAGCGGATGTTGGCAATTTGATCTCTGGTTCCTCTGCCTTTTCTAAAACCAGTTTGAACATCAGGAAGTTCACGGTTCACATATTGACATTCTAGGAATCAGCGAACTAAAATGGACTGGAATGGGTGAATTTAACTCAGAGGACCATTATATCTACTACTGCGGGCAGGAATCCCTCAGAAGAAATGGAGTGGCCATCATGGTCAACAAAAGAGTCCGAAATGCAGTACTTGGATGCAATCTCAAAAACAACAGAATGATCTCTGTTCGTTTCCAAGGCAAACCATTCAATGTCACAGTAATCCAAGTCTATGCCCCAACCAGTAACGCTGAAGAAGCTGAAGTTGAACAGTTCAATGAAAACCTACAAGACATTTTAGAACTAACACCCAAAAAAGATGTTCTTTTCATTATAGGGGACTGGAATGCAAAAGTAGGAAGCCAAGAAACACCTGGAGTAACAGGCAAATTTTGCCTTGGAATACGGAATGAAGCAGGGCAAAGACTAATAGAGTTTTGCCAAGAAAATGCACTGGTCATAGCAAATACCCTCTTCCAACAACACAAGAGAAGACTCTATACATGGACATCACCAGATGGTCAACACCGAAATCAGATCGATTATATTCTTTGCAGCCAAAGATGGAGAAGCTCTATACAATCAGCAAAAACAAGACCAGGAGCTGACTGTGGCTCAGACCATGAACTCCTTATTGCCAAATTCAGACTGAAATTGAAGAAAGTAGGGAAAACTACTAGACCATTCAGGTATGACCTAAATCAAATCCCTTATGATTATACAGTGGAAGTGAGAAATGGATTTAAGGGCCTAGATCTGATAGATAGAGTGCCTGATGAACTATGGAATGAGGTTCGTGACACTGTACAGGAGACAGGGATCAAGACCATCCCCATGGAAAAGAAATGCAAAAAAGCAAAATGGCTGTCTGGGGAGGCCTTACTAATAGCTGTGAAAAGAAGAGAAATGAAAAGCAAAGGAGAAAAGGAAAGATATAAACATCTGAATGCAGAGTTCCAAAGAATAGCAAAAAGAGATAAGAAAGCCTTCTTCAGCGATCAATGCAAAGAAATTGAGGAAAACAACAGAATGGGAAAGACTAGGGATCCCTTCAAGAAAATCAGAGATACCAAAGGAACATTTCATGCAAAGATGGGCTCGATAAAGGACAGAAATGGTATGGACCTAACAGAAGCAGAAGATATTAAGAAGAGGTGGCAAGAATACACAGAAGAACTGTACAAAAAAGAACTTCACGACCCAGATAATCATGATGGCGTGATCACTGACCTAGAGCCAGACATCCTGGAATGTGAAGTCAAGTGGGCCTTAGAAAGCATCACTACCAACAAAGCTAGTGGAGGTGATGGAATTCCAGTGGAGCTATTCCAAATCCTGAAAGATGATGCTGTGAAAGTGCTGCACTCAATATGCCAGCAAATCTTGAAAACTCAGCAGTGGCCACAAGATTGGAAAAGGTCAGTTTTCATCCCAATCCCAAAGAAAGGCAATGCCAAAGAATGCTCAAACTATCACACAATTATATTCCAAGGTCATCTTTAATCTTTCTTAACTGCAGATTATTTTCAAAAATCGGTCCTAAGGGGAAAATCCCTTTATCATTCCAGCGTCATCTCTCAAGACTATCTGGGTCCCAGCATGCTGGATCTTCTGGTGCCTTTAGTGGCAACCTGGCCCAGCAGCACACTGCCCTGTAGTCCCTCCCACATGTGAATTTTAGCAGTCCATGCTTTGCTTTAAAGACTCCAATGTCTCCTCATTTCTTAAGAAAGCAGCCATACAGCCTAGCAACAGAGGATCTGAACCATGGTGTCAGAATGCTGCCACTTACCTGCTATGTGATTTTGAGCAAACTGCTCCATGTTGCTAAACCTCAGCTTCATCAGCAGCATCTCCTACTTCTTCACGGGGTGCTATGAGAAGAAAGCATAGGAGAAGGGCTCAGCCTGAGTCTGGCAATGTTTGGTCCGTATTAGCTAAGGTTACAAATGACATTAGTGGCTGTGCCTCCTTTAAAACAAATTACCCAGGTCTTACCTGGTGGCTCAGTGATAAAAAATCCACCTGGCAATGCAGGAAACATGGGTTTGATCTCTGATTCAAATGGATTCCACAGGCTGTGGAGCAGGTAATCCATGGAGCAGCACCACCACTACTGAGCTTGGCTTTAGAGCCCAGAAGCCTCAACTACTAGGCCCACGTGCTGCAACTACTGAGGCCCATGCACCTAGTGTCTGTGCTCCAAAACAAAAGAAACGACCACAGTGAAAAGCCTGAGCATCACAACTAGAGAAAAGCCCATAGAGCAATGAAGATCCAGCACAGCCAAAAATAATTAATTAAAATAACATTATTAAAAAAAAAAAAAAAACACAGTTACCCAGAATCAGGGACCAGCTATCTCACAGAAATGCCTGATACTGAACAAATGAATGGATGGATCCATACAGTCCAGACCCTCATAGTAAGCATGGGTCATCAGACAGCGAAGAGACTTAGCTGCCTTGGGGACCTGCATCCATGTCCTCATACCCTCTGTTCAATTGTCTCAACACATGGCATCTTGACTGCCTGGAATAATAAGTAATGAACATAATCCATTGCATGGTGACTATGGGGATGGAATGGCATCACTGTGGAATGTCAGAGTGGACCTGAGTGAGTCTCCTTCTCCTCAGGGAAGGTCACCTGGACTACAGGGAACTGAGTCCCTTTGGGGTCCAGGAAACACATGCTGCTCTGGGAAGGAAGCAGATGCGTTCTTAGCATAACATGATCTGAGCGTACAGCTCTTAGGAAATAGTGTTCGAACTATGTACATGGGGGTCTGTGGAAGACAGTTATCTTTGAGCTGTGAGGTTTGTTGCATTTTAAATATGTTAGCCAAGAACAAGCTACAGCCAGCATGGAAGTTCTCTTTGCAGCCCTCGCCAACCACCAGATAGCCAGTGCTCACTCTCTTCTCTCCCAGTCTCCAAGCTGGGAGACCCTAAAACAGTACTTTGTTGTCCACATCACATGGCAGCAGAAAGGGCAGAGGAGAGATGCCTCAGCAGTAAGTGGATATCCAAGGAGGAGAAACGTACCAGATGCAAGAGAGGATTCAGACCTTGCAGGTCTCTGAGATGGGGTAGATAGTCTCAGAAGTCTGGTAGGGAGCTCTGGGGAAGGAGAGTTAAATGGAGAGGAATGTGGAAAGAGGGCTGTGACAGCCATGGAGGTGTTGCTAAGATCCTATCAAGAAGAACTGCTGTCCAGCTAGAAAAGCAATTAGCTAATGGCCTCCATCTGTTAGCACCTTCAGGTCTTCTCTCAACTCTTTTGTGGAGGCCACACCCTTCCTGGGCATCCATCAGCAAGGGACTGCAAGAGTATCTGACCATTTCTGCCCAAAGCAGGACCCCTCTCATGGGCATCTATGTTCCAAAGCCCTCTGTTGCCTTGGCTGAGGTTGGTCATCTCTCCCTGTGCCACCTTGCTCTTCTTGCTCCTCCATGTTTCTTAGATATTACCTCTTCCCCTTCCCTGCCCCCTTGCCTCAGTCTCTTGTACCCCTAACTCAGTCTCAGCATGGGCTTTATGGAGGATCCAAATGACTTAGGAAGGAAGAGGGATCATTAGAAGAGGACAGGGGATGTTCCTGGAAGGCCCTTGAGAGATCCAAGGAGCCCATGTACTAGATCCCATAAAACAGGTAGGTCCTGATTCTCCTTTCTGGGCAAGACTCTTAAGTGGCCAGATTTGGGGATTATGACCCAATGCTTAACAGTAAGTATATCTTGCTCCTCACTACATTTTTTCTTGAGCATATTATCTGACCCTTCAGTGGTCAGATAACCACTGAAATCTTCTTGTGTATTGTTAGCACCAAAGAACAACGGGCACTGTATACTTTTTTGCTCTGTAATATTTACCTTATAGTTGTCAATTTCAAGATGACCTCATGGTCATAAAATGGCCACTGTAGCTGCAGCCATCACATCAATGTTTTAGGCAGCAGAAGAGAGGGACAAAATAACAAAAAGTGCATGCTTACCATTGTATCAGGACCTTTCAAAGATCTGTCCTGCGAGTATTACTCTCCCCCAAAGATTTACAGTTATACATCATTTGCCATTTTTGCTGCAAGACATGCTACGAAGTGTATTTTTATAAATGGACATATTTCTATACCCAATGAAGAAGAGAATGTTCCAATGAAAGTAGGGATTTTCCAATGAAAGAAAAGGGAGAGAATAGTAATATGTAGGCCTCTAGCAGTCCCCATACACTTACCTTTAAGATGGTTTTCTCATATATCCTCATGCAGAACAACTCATCCCAAGTTTATAAATGCAATAACCCTGGGACTCCTGCACCATTTCTCCAATTGCACAAATCCAATCCCCTATCCCCATTCAAGCCTCCCTTTCTCAATGAAGCCTTTCCTGACCACTTCAGCCCAGTGACCTCTCCATCTTTTATTGGGAAGTTATTCAGTTGGTTCTTATTTAACTTTCCACATATTAGTCCTATATCACCACTGAAAATATGATCATCTAAAAAGACAAAAGCAGCAATTAGCATTATCTCTCAAATCAATAGCACAGTGTTAAATCATAAGTTTAGTTGCTGTATGAACCATGTGCTGCTGCTGCATCACTTCAGTCATGTCCGACTCTGTGCGACCCCATAGACAGCAGCCCACCAGGCTCCCCTGTCCCTGGGATTCTCCAGCAAGAACACTGGAGCGTGTTGCCATTGCCTTCTCCAATGCATGAAAGTGAAAAGTGAAAGTGAAGTCTCTCAGTCGTGTCCAACCCTCAGCGACCCCATGGACTGCAGCCTACCAGGCTCCTCCGTCCATGGGATTCTCCAGGCAATAGTACTGGAGTGGGGTGCCATTGCCTTCTCTGGAACCATGTGCTGGATTAATTTAATTATAAAGTATTTCTCATTTCTTCTAAATAAAGTTAAGTTTGGAGATTTTTTTTCCCTTGCACTATACTCAAATGACATTTTCTGAAGTCTTCTCACCAAGGGACTTTGTGTAATACATTGTCTGGAGTTTCTATTGTATTTTATACACTCCCTCCAACTAAGCATGCACCCTGATAAGACACAGATTTTTAATCTTGGAGAAGGTGATGGAGAGACCCTTTTCTCGTGACTAACACTGCTAACTTCCTACCCCTTAGCTCTTCCTTTTCCCCACTAATAGGACTCTGATTTGAAATACAGGTAGGATGGAAAACAGTGATGTTTCCAGCTAAAAAGACTACATTCTCATCCCTTGCAGCTATAGGAGACACGTGACACAGCCCTCGCCAATAAGATGGATGTTGGCCCTGTGACACAGCCCTCGTCAATGAGATGGACTAGCGGCCATGTGACACAGCTCTAGTCAATGAGATGGATATTCACTGAAAGGACTGATGCTGAAGCTCCAATCCTTCAGCAACCTGAAATGTTGACTCATTGGAAAAGATTCTTATCCTGAGAAAGACTGAAGGCAAAAAGAGAAGGGGGCAGCAGAGGATGAGATTGTTGGATAATATCATGGACTCAATGGACATGAATTTGAGCAAACTCCAGGAGACAGTAGAAGACAGAGGAGCCTGGCCTACTGTAGTCCATGGAATTACAAAGAGTTGGACATGACTTAGAGACCGAACAACAACAAAATGAGATGGATAGGTGGCCATTTGATAAAGTCCTAGCCAATGAGATGGACAGGTGGCCATGTGACACAGCTCTAGCCAATGAGATACAAATAGGAAATGTTAGATGGTGCCTCTTTGAAAATTCTTTTAATTCCCTGACACTCACATTTTGCCTTTCACTCTTCCTTTCCTCCTTGACTGGAACAGAGACAAATATAGGTGGTAAAGCAACCATCTTGGAATCATAAAATAAGCATTGGGACAAAAACCACAAGGTAAAAATGGCTAAACAGAAAATTAGCAACTAGTCCCTGCTGGCACAATGGAGCTGAAGTCCTGAAGTGGCTACCTTTTGACTTCAATCTATGTGGTAGACATTAACCCCTTCACCAAGTTTAGCAACTCTTGTTCAGGTCCCTGTAACTCTCAGCAGAAAGAAATACAAAGAGTACCTCACAGAGAGGGGTGTCTCAGCAGCTAAATGTTATGCTTTAGCAAGAGCTCACTTTGGGACTGGGCACCCTCCTGGGAACAGTACTGTATATGTACACTCTACCCCTTTCATTGGAATTTCTGGCTATATTGGACCCTGTGCTATTGCTGCCAGACCTTCCTCAGACACTGTAATTTCTGTTCTCTTCAACTTACCATCTTGGATAATAAGTCTTCATCATTAGTGGTGCCCAAAATGTCATCAAGTAGTGCATTTTCATAAAATCTTTAAATAAATGAAGGAAAAACAGAACCTAAACATCATTCAGAAAGTAATGAAGAGAAAGCTGCTGAAAACGAGATGTCGTCCCAATTACATCCTCTTTATCACGATTCACATTTTCAGCCTTGGTATGACATACTTTTGAAAATGGCTATCTCTCATCACATGATGTTTAATCCAATTCTGATCAGAATACAACATACCAATACAGATACAGATACAACATGTTTTATCTTCACTCAATTCTGAGAAGTGTTCTTTTTCTTAACACTGTAAGGAGGTGCTAAGAAGACCAAGTTGGCCCTTCAACTACCAGAGAAATTCAACTCTTCCTGAATCAATTTTATGACCATACCTGAGGGGTAGATCAATCAGGGGTCTCCATGTGCCCAGGACTCAGGATGTCAGGAGGCAGAAATTTATTGTTAATAAATTTATTGTTTACTGAAATTTATTGTTACAACCAAGAAAGTCTCAGAGATGGGTTAGTAATCCTAGGCCTCTCAACAAAAACCAAAGAGCAAACAAAAATGGTCACTGCTCATCAGTTCACCCTTTGGGCCCTTAATCTCAATGTCTGTGGCAGTCATTTAGGGGGCATTTTTTAACAAGTCCAGATGTCTGTTTTCTCATTTACGTTCCAGGTATGAGTTTACGCCCAGGGGATATAGTAGTGAATAAGAGAGATGAGATCCTTGCCTTTCCGCAGCATCAGTTTTAGTAGGGAAGACTGATAATAAACAAGGAAAATATAAATAAACAAGATAACTTCAGAGTCAGAAGAATGATGAGGAAACACTTGTATAGGGGAGGGATGTGCTCAAGAAGGCCCACCACCCTCAGCTTTGCTCTGGCTTTCAAAGCCCTGGACCACCCCATGGTAGGTGGAGAGGAAGGATTAGGGGAATTCTGTGGGCCTTGAGAACTTACCCACTTTGTAGCCTGAACCCACCCTCCCTTCTAGACTGCACTCCAAGGGCTTGAGAACCCCACTGACCTGCCTACGTAGCCCAAGCCTGACTCTAGGGTCTGTCCCATGTGGTGAATCACTCCAAAGGTGGGTATACCTTGAAATCTGAGGAGTAGTTGGAAGTTTGTGGAGGTGAAGGAAGTAGTGGGACTTTGTGGTGTGGGACAGAGTTGGAGATGCTAAAATAAACCCTTTTCTGTGGCCCAATAATTCCACTCCTGGGCATATATACCTAACAGAATACCTATAGCAGTATTCCCCATAATAGCAACCGGAAACTAGAAACAGCAACTAGAAACAAATGTCTTTCAGCCAGTAGAATGGATAAATAAACTCTAGTTCATTCATGCACTGCAATACTATGGAGCAAAAGCAACCAGCTGCTGGTATAAGGAACAACATGGAAAAATCTCACAGACATTCTTAAGCAGATGACTGACCCAAATGTGTCATTGCATTTATATGAAGTTCAAAAGCAGGCACAACTGGCCTGTGGTGATAGAGCTCAGAATACTTTTATATCTTGAGGAAAGGGGGCAGATACTGACTGGCAGGAGCACCAGGGTACCTGGAAATGCCTTATATCTATATATACAGAAGAAAGAGAGGTAGAGTGTGTGTGTGTGTGTGTGTGTGTGTGTGTGTGTGTGTGTGTGTGAAAATTCACTTAGATGTGCACACTTATAATTTTATTAGTGTATGATATTATACCTCAAGGAAAAAAAAGTAAGTTGCTTTGGAGAACAATGAGGAGGGGGCAGAGGAAAAGGAAGAAGAAATGGAAAAAGTAAACTACCAGGTTTGAGAGACCAGCAAGCAGAGGGAACAGAAAGTATGAAGCTCCTGATGCAAGAACAAATTGGCATCACAGGCAACAGGAACACACAAAGAAGGGCACGGTACCCAGAGAAGCTAGGAAGGGAGGCTGGGCTGCTTATGTAGGGCCCCGAGTTTAGGGAAGCGTCTGGATTTTCATCTAGGGGCAATGGGAAGCATTTGGCCTGTTGTAAGCAGTGGGGTAGAGGCAGGGAGCACATTATCTGCTTCATGGGCTTTTTCTAAAATCACTTTGGCTTCTGGGGGCTAAAGAGCAGATTTTGCTATAAGGGCCAACTATGCATGCAAGCAGGAGACCATTCATATGGCTATTGGAGTTAAAAATAGTGGCAGTGGCAGTGAAGTCTGTGAGAATCAGATGAGCTAGCAAGAATCAGAAGAGGCTATTATTCATCTACCATTCATTCATTTGCCAGTCCAGACCCTCCACACTCTTCTCACCTGCCCTACGGAGGGTCGCTGGAGGGGCATATTTAATAAGCCCCTTTGCCCTCTGAATGCAGGCTGGCTCAGCAGACCAGAGCGGGCAGGAGGAAAATGAGGTTGGTGTGTATTTGGCTGAAGGGAACAGCCCTCTCCTACACTATACAACTTTGGTTCTGGAAAGTGTTCCCTCTCTTTCTTTTGGACTTATGTACACCTTTATAGGGCTTCTCTGGTGGCTCAGACAGTGAAGAATCTGCCTGCAATGTGGGAGACCTGGGTTCAATCCCTAGGTTGGGAAGATCCCCTGGAGGAGGGCATGGCAACCCACTCCAGTATTCTTGCCTAGAGAATCCCCATGCATAGAGGAGCCTGACAGGCTATAGTCCACAGGGTTGCAAAGAGTCAGACATGACTGAGAGACTAAGCACAGCACACCTTTGTAAGGATTCCATTTAATTCCTCCACAATTACCTTTTTTGAGTGTGCCATTTGTTTCCTGATGAGTATGAATTCCATACAGTACTAAAACCATAGGTCATTCCTCATCCAGAGGGTAAGGAAAACATATATCCCACATGCCCCTAAGAAGGCAGAGAAGATTCTAATATATTTTCAAAACACTTTCATCCAAAATGGAAGTGTCACATTTGAAGGGGCCAGTCTCAGTTATCTGGAATATTTGCTTATAGGCAACATTTTATTCTGAGACAAGGCTGGATAAATGAGCATATTTATACACTATAAAGCCCTCCTATATTTTTCTTCTGTAGCACTTCTCACAACTGAAATTAATTATATTCTTTAATGCCCATTTTCTATATTAGACTCCAAGCTCCATAAAGACAGTCCATGGAAATGGTCCATGAAGAGGTCTGTCTCATTGCCCACTGTATCTCCAATACCTGAGACAACACCTGACATAGAAATTAATAAATAAGTGTTGTTTAAGGATGGGTTAAGAGGTGGGAGGTTAAGAGGAGAGAAGAAACCTGAGATTTAGAATTGGAGGATGAAGATGGAGATTCCAACTCCCCCAATTACCATCAGACTGTGTGTTTATGGGCTTCCCTGGTAGCTCAGAGAGTAACGAATCCACCCACAATGCAGGAGACCTGGGTCCCTGGGTCAGTAAGATCCCTTGGAGAAGGGCATGGCAACCTACTCCAGTATTCTTGCCTAGAAAATTCCATACATAGAAAAGACTGGCAGGCTACAGTCCATGGGTCGTAAAGAGTAAGACACGACTGGGTAACTAATACTTTCACACTTGTGTGTTTATATCCACCTGACTTCTCAAGGCTTCCATAAGCGTCTGTACATAAAATTAGGATAAGAACTCCTTCCCGATCCAATATTTGTGAAGATCAAATGAGATAACACTTATAAAAGTAAATGAAGCAGTAAATGAAGCAGCCGTCAAACATGAGATGTTAGTATTATAATGAAAGCATCAGCAAGATGGGGCCACCCCTGGCCCCTGGTTTTTTAATGCAGCACGCATCAGCTTTTGCAGGGCATCGAAAGATATGACTTTACAGTTTTCATTTAAGAATAATTCAGTTCAAGTGGTTGCAAACCTTGGAATCCGGTAATGTGCCTCTAGGTGTTAGGGAATTCAGACAGCCATGCAGAAAACATGACAAGATAACATGTGCCTTATTCTCTCTGACTCCTGAAGCGGGGAAAGTGAAAAGGGAGCCCAACAGATGCAATCATTTCAGGCAGCTTCCAGAGAATGGTGCCCTGGCAGCACACCTTAACCCCATCATACCCAAATGCTGCTAGTGGAGCGCCATGTAGTAAAGGGGTGACTAAAAACCCAAGAAACAGTGACTTGATAAAAACAGAGAATGACTTCAGTAAAGGAGTTGAGTCTCTTCTGAGGGACTCTGAAACTAGTAGTGTATCTTGACACTGCTTATGGCCATTATTCATACCTAAATAGAAGCAAGTTCTTTCAATTTTCCATAAACTCTTAAATATGAGTTTTCTATCTATATTAGGGTCTCCAGAGAAACAGAAACAATGTATGTGTATATACATGTACATGCACACACACATACATAGGATACATACAGGATGTACATACATAGGATATGTGTGTATATATAATAGGATGTTTGCATAAATAAATACATATATACACACATATATCTATACATCTCTACCTCTATCTATCTACAAGAGAAAGAGATTGATATAAGGAACTGGCTCATGCAAATGTGGAAGCTGGCAATCCCCAGATCTGCAGGTTGGGCCAGGAGTCTGGAGACCTGGGAAGAGCCAAGTTATGGGCATGTCTGCGGGCATGTCCTATGCCACTGCGCCTTTTCTAATGGTATCTGCTCCTGCTGAGATGCTCTTTCTTATTCCACTGATCCAAATTCTGTGTATTCTTCAAGGTACTCAAATATGATTTTTTTTAAATAAAATTTTCCCTAATATCTCATTGACGCCTTCCTTTCCCTTACCCTAGCCAAAATGAATTACTCCCACCTTTGGGCTCCCAAGCACTGTCCATATCCCATGTGTAGAAATCTAAACATGGCCTGGCTCATTTTATAATTTTCTGTGTGCACCTCTCTTGCCCTCCCATCTCCCCAAATCAAAAGCTTTTTGAGAACAGAAGCTAAAATTTCCTTTTTCAAAAAATTCCCAGTAGATAACACAGAACCTAGTATACAATAGAAATATTTACTTATCATTTATTTTTTGCATTTCTTTGTTATATAATAGTTTATTTTCATATCATAGCTGCATTTTTTTAGCACCAACTTGGAGTTAAGCACTGTACAACATATATGCAATATCACTAATCCTTACAAAAAAGTCCAAGATTTAGATATTATCCCCATTCTACAGATGAAAAGACTGAGGCTCAAAGAGGTTAACTGATTTGCCTAAGACTACACAATAGCCTAAACTTTAGCCCAAATATGATTCCACAATAAGCTTCAAACAAACAAATGCCATATTCATGACAAACAGTGCATCTCTAAAAAAAGAAAAAAAAAAAAAATACAGTCACAAGATGAAGGGTACTTCTTATTACTTTACTGTATAATCTTGAGGATTAAAAATAATAATTATCCTTCCCTTGCCAAAATTAGCATAAACTCGGAGAATAATTTTGCTTTAAAAATTACACTAAAAGCCAAAATATGGCATTTTCTTATTTTGTATTATTGAACAGGAAATATTTTATGGATTAATAAAATTGAGGGATGACAGGCTACTAAATATAGCCATGAAAGGAGACATTCTGGATCATAAAGTATATTTTCTTCGTCTTGACAGTTGTAAGAAACTGTCTATTTACTATACTACTCCATAGTAAATATGTCTAATTCATGAAAGCTAGGTAGTATGAGAGCCAGCTTTGGAAATTTGCTCAAGTTTTTTTGGCCCTTAAAGCTATGTGTAAATGGATTTGCTGCTAAGAATTATGGGTTTTATACAGTAATGACATGAAAATTATCCATATTCCACTCCACCAACAAGGCACTATTTCCACAACTACTACCATTATTACTACTACCTAGACAACTACACTTGATTTTGTGGAAGTAAATCATCTAACATATCCTCTATTACATATCATTTGAACTAAATATGAAAAATGCCACAATAGGGACTCATTGTTATATTTAAAAAATTGACCATCTGAGCTTACTTGAAAAAAAATTATCATGTGGCATAGATTTTGTAACCTAAAGAATTACACATTATTATGTCAACAGTGTTTTAACTTTAAAAATAAATCATAGACTCATAGAAAACCCTTTATGGTATTGTACATCTTCTTTACATTGGAGGTCAGGGAAAGTGATTTAAGTGATTTAAATCTTAATGAAGACCACAGCTATGACTGTACCACTAGCTGTGAGGGACCCCAAGTCTCTAGGTCCAATGTACTGTGACATACCTAAAAAAAAAAAAAGCATAGAACATAACCTTTGGCTTCCCTGAAAATTCTCCCATGAAAAATTTGGCTGTGATTTAGGGAGAGGCCATAAGGAATCGCCACAGGGGTTTCTGACCTCACTCATATTTATGAGCAGTAGTTAGTCACACAGACCCTCTGAGACCCTCAATGTTACCTGTAATTCTCCTCTTAGATACCAAAGAGGACAGCTCCAGAGCACAAAAGAACTCTATTTTAAAAACACAGCAAAAATTAAGGGAAATCCCTGAGCTCACCAGGGAACAGGAGGACAATACACACAAGAGCACTGGTGTTCCCTTTCACATCAGTTCATTTGAGAGCTTTACTGCTCTAAAGTGCCTTAGAATTTCCAATTGAGTTTCTCCATCAGCATCTTAGGAAGGCACCAAGTTTTCCTAGTATTTTATTATTGGTTTGTAAGATGAACAAATTTCACATCTGGGTCCCACCCAGGGATTAGGGCAGTGAAGAGCTTTCTGCTCTCATTGGAAGGTCCTGGAGGCTGGATTAAGCTCTGTCCCTAAGTGGAAGCCTAACATGATAGAACATAAAGGGAATAGCCAGAGGGCTAGTGTGTGCACTAGAACCGAGATGTCCCCTCCAAATCACAAAGTACACCCATGACATCCTCAGCAGATACTTTTTTAAATTAAAGGGAAAATATCTACCATAGTCTGAAGCTGGGACAGAAGAACCATTTGGGTCAAGCATTACATTCTCAAGGGGCTTTCAAATCTAGACTTTGGAAGCCATCCTCAAAAGAACCTGTTCATGCAGTTAATTACAGAAATACATGGATGACACTGGTAAGTGAAGATGAGCATCACACATCTTTAATCCCTTGCCCACTACTTGGACAACACCAACCAACTTTAGTGAACAAAAAATTGATACATGAAATAAATCTCATGATTATCCTTTGTGTTTAAATAGTTTTAATTTTTACTTTAAAAATATATAATTTTTAATACCTGAATTTTTTGATGAACAAGATATTTCAAAAGATGAGCATTCAGAGAGCAAGAAAGACCAAGATTGGAAGAGAAAGAGAGACAGGAAACCACTTGTATGCCTGCTCAGACACTTTCTATTAGCATAGGATGTCCTGTCTCAATGCTGCAAATCCTACTCAACCTTCATGAGGTCCCACCTATCTCTGAGATGCAACTGATCCCTCCTTCCTCAGAATTCCCAGAGCTCTTCAGTATTCCTATATTCTGGCCCTTAGCTGTTTTGATCCTTCAATTGAGTCACAGAAATTTTGACTCCTTGTTCATCCCCTTCTTGCCTGGCAAACCCCTACTAATATTTAAGAACTCAGCTTGGGTATCTCCTTCTTTGAGAGTTCTAATTTCCACCTCACTTTGCCCCACATCCCACTTATATCCCCCACCCTGCATCATGCACCTTTAGCATTTTGGGTATCCCTCCATCTCTGCCCCATCACAGCAGAGAGATGATCTGTTCATAAGCTGGTCTCCCTGCATTGTGATCTGTTCTAAATCAGGGATTTTGTTTGAAGCATCTTTGTCTCTGAGCAGCTGGCACACTGCACAGTGCACAGCTGGGACTCCAGTTCATTGAACTTCATGTATTATTTTGAATTAGTTATTCCAATTTAAAGTCTTATCTTATTTGTCAATCTCTATGCTCCACAAAAGTAGGTAAGATATATATCTGATTATCTGAATATCTTCAACATTTGATGCCTTAAAAGGTCTTCATAAATATTTTCAAATGAGTGAATAAATGTATCCTGATCTGTGCCTTTCACTGCAAATTGCAACGTGCAGCAGAAATTAGAACATAAAAAGTCCATCTGTGAAAGAATTTTTCTTATTTACAACTGGTTTTTATTCCTAAATTCACTGTCAAGAGGATAGTAAAGATTTCCCTTCTTTAGTTTTTGCCAGGAAAGAACATCTGCTTGGGTCTACAAGGAAAATATACCTGTGGTTAATGTGGGGCAGGAATTTCAGAGCTTTCCAGATGTTTTCAAGCATCTAGGGTAAGTCATCCATGAGATGGAGCCCAGGTTGAAATAAAATCTTTGCCAGTGTTCATTCATTCAATCACAGTCTGTCAGTAGCGTGTATTGGGCATCTTCACTGGGCCAGTTAAGAGGTGAGGCTCTGTACCAGCTGTTAGGGATGCAAAGATGGGTAAAGACAATCCCTTGCTCTCCAAGACTTAAGAGGCTAATGCAAAATTAACAACAATTAAACTAACAATTCCAGTTCGGCCCACTGAGTGCTGTGTTTGTAGGAAACACAGGTTATGGAATGCAGCAAAGGTTAGAGTTATTTGCCAGGAAACTTCCCTTTACTTCCTAAATGGACAGGGTTGCATGTGAGACTATGGGCACCAGTGACTATGTGAGAGCAATGATGACACT
Source organism: Tragelaphus eurycerus (assembly GCA_935064755.1). Taxonomy (NCBI): domain Eukaryota; kingdom Metazoa; phylum Chordata; class Mammalia; order Artiodactyla; family Bovidae; genus Tragelaphus; species Tragelaphus eurycerus. Next base: position 34,095,649 of record CAKXYN010000013.1, read on the forward strand.
GACTGAGAAGTAGATGTCATGAGGATGACCCCAGGCCAGGAATGAGAAGGTTACAGGGAGCTGTCAACATGAAGACTTTGCTCTCCCATCCACCAACTATAGAGCTGCTGCTGCTACTGCTTCTAAGTCACTTCAGTCGTGTCTGACTCTGTGCGACCCCATAGATGGCAGCCCACTAGGCTCCTCTGTCCCTGGGATTCTCCAGGCAAGAATACTGGAGTGGGTTGCCATTTCCTTCTCCAGTGCATGACAGTGAAAATTGAAAGTGAAGTTGCTCAGTTGTGCCTGACTTAGTGACCCCATGGACTGCAGCCTACCATGCTCCTCCGTCCATGGGAATTTCCAGGCAAGAGTACTGGAGTGGGTTGTCATTGCCTTCTTTGAACTATAGAGCAGAGCCTTTCAAACTTTCAGTTCAGCTCAGTCACTCAGTCGTGTCCGACTCTCTGCGACCCCATAAACCACAGCATGCCAGGCCTCCCTGTCCATCACCAACTCCCAGAGCCTACATAAACTCATGTGATTGGGTCAGTGATGCCATCCAACCATCTCATCCTCTGTCCTCCCCTTCTCCTCCTGCCCTCAATCTTTCCCAGCATTAGGGTCTTTTCAAATGAGTCAGCTCTTCGCATCAGGTGGCCAAAGTATTGCAGTTTCAGCTTCAACATAAGTCCTTCCAATGAACACCCAGGACTGATCTCCCCCAGGATGGACTGGCTGGATCTCTTTGCAGTCCAAGGGACTCTCAAGAGTCTTCTCCAACACCACAGTTCAAAAGCATCAATTCTTTGGTGCTCAGCTTTCTTCATAGTCCAACTCTCACATCCATACGTGACTACTGGAAAAACCATAGCCTTGACTAGATGGACCTTTGTCGACAAAGTAATGTCTCTGCTTTTTAATATGCTGTCATGGTTGGTCATAACTTTCCTTCCAAGGAGTAAGTATCTTTTAATTTCATGGCTGCAATTGCCATCTGCAGTGATTTTGGAGCCCCCCCCAAAAAAAGTCAGCCACTGTTTCCACTGTTTCCCCATCTATTTGCCATGAAGTGATGGGACTGTATGCCATGATCTTCGTTTTCTGAGCTTTAAGCCAACTTTTTCACTCTCCTCTTTCACTTTCATCAAAAAGTGAAAGTTCTTTTGTTCTTCTTCACTTTCTGCCATAAGGGTGGTGTCATCTGCATATCTGAGGTTACTGATATTTCTCTCGGCAATCTTGATTCCAGTTTCTGCTTCTTCTAGCCCAGCGTTTCTCATGATGTACTCTGCATAGAAGTTAAATAAGCAGGGTGACAATAAACAGCCTTGATGTACTCCTTTTCCTATTTGGAACCAGTCAGTTGTTCCATGTCCAGTTCTAACTGGTGCTTCCTGATCTGCATATAGGTTTCTCAAGGGGAAGGTCAGGTGGTCTGGTATTTCCATCTCTTTCAGAATTTTCCACAGTTTATTGTGATCCACACAGTCAAAGGCTTTGGCATAGTCAATAAAGCAGAAATTGATGTTTTTCTGGAACTCTCTTGCTTTTTCGATGATCCAGCGGATGTTGGCAATTTGATCTCTGGTTCCTCTGCCTTTTCTAAAACTAGCTTGAACATCTGGAAGTTCACAGTTCACATATTGCTGAAGCCTGGCTTGGAGAATTTTGAGCATTACTTTACTAGCGTGTGAGATGAATGCAATTGTGCGGTAGTTTGAGCATTCTTTGGCATTGCCTTTCTTTGGGATTGGAAAGAAAACTGATCTTTTCCAGTCCTGTGGCCACTGCTGAGTTGTCCAAATTTGCTGACATATTGAGTGCAGCACTTTCACAGCTTCCTCTTTCAGGATTTGAAATAGCTCAACTGAAATTCCATCACCTCCACTAGCTTTGTTCATAGTGATGCTTCCTAAGGTCCATTTGACTTTGCATTCCAGGATGTCTGGCTCTAGGTGAGTGATCACACCATCATGATTATCTGGGTCATTAAGATCTTTTTTGTACAGTTCTGTGTATTCTTGCCATCTCTTCTTAACATCTTCTGCTTCTGTTCGGTCCATACCATTTCTGTCCTTTCATGTGCATAGAAATCATCTAGGGAGCCTACTAAAATTGCTGATTCTCTTTCCAAGGGATCAAGGAATAAGCTTGAGAGTCTGAATTTCCAACATACTCCAACATGATGCTGATGCTGCTGGCATGTGGACTACACTTCAAGTAGCAGGAATACAGAAGAAAGAGCACTAGTTTTCCAAACTAACAGACCTAGATATCCAATTCCAACTATAGTATTTACTATCTGCATGAATTACTTTTGCTTCCCAACCCTGCATTTACAGCATTTAAAAAAAAAAAAAAAGGATAATAAAGTCGACATCCTAAGGTTGGTGTGAAGAATCTGTGAGAGCATTTGGAATAGGTACTCAATAATTGCTAATTACTACTTGAAGCATTTCCATTATTTTCTCAAATGTGTCTGGAGATGACCAGAAATAAACATCTATATCTTCCATAGTCAAATAGAATCCTACTTACTTTTAGTCAGTAGCCTCTGTTTTTCTCCACGTGGGCCCATAGTCTGCTAAGGATTTTCTTTTTATTCCCAACACCTCTCAATTTAATATCAGGTGCTATTCATGAAGGAGACGGCTTGTTTATCTGGGTTATTAATGAAGTTGTTAAGAGAGAGTGGAGGGGGAAGCCAGCAGTATCTTGAGCTCTGCCTCCCCATAAATCACCACCGCACACTAAGACGGCTTCTGCCACATGTCAGTTCCTATCATCCTGCTCATCTCAATGAATTTGAATGAATTTCATGATTAAAGTTTTATGAGGTGCCACATCAAACCTTCTCTAAACCTCAAGGTCTAACACTTCAACAGCACTTGCTTTTGTTTTCCCATTCTCCAGTTTTATCACACAAAAAATGATGCAGGTGTTCCTTGCAGGAGAAGATTTTGTTTTTTCCTTTAACACCCCACTGCTGATTCCCCATAAAGCAGTTATCTCCTCCATGTTGAACAGCTTGCTTTCAGCCTCAGCTCTCCACCTGACAGGTGTCTCTGCACATAATCTATGCCTTTTACCTTGGTAATAAATCCAGTAGCTGGAGGCCTGACAGCCTGCACATGGCTCTGGTCACCTGCAGATTCAAGCTGCTGGACCCAGGCTTGTGCTTCCCCCTCCACTTGTCACATACAAACAACCTCCTCCTCCATGTACAACCATAGGTTCCCAAAGCCACAAGAACAACTTTGTTGTAATTCTCACCAGCTTATCTTCACAACAGAGGAACAGATCTATTTTCTTTAGCAAAATGGAAGTAAAAGTTTCACTGCCTAAAATCTGCAGGACTTTCCACCACTCAAATACATCAACATGGTGATATCATCAAATGAATATTCCCTATGACTCTCTGAACAATTCAGTAGCAAGTGAATTAAGAGCCATGACCTCTAACTCTTGAAACACCAAGGGGATCCTACAGAAAAGAGCAAAGAAATTTCAAAATTCATATCCAGAATGTTCTGTATTTGATATACATCTTCTTGGCTCATTTCTTAAAGGAAGTTTATCATTATCCCCAGAAGGGAGAATCTAATATAGAGATAGGTTGTTGGGTTTGTAGGTTTGCCACAGACTTCTCGAAAAAGAGATGTATGTATGCAATGTAGAAAACAGATGGGGGTCTGTGGAACTGAGGCAGAGATGCAGTTTAAGTGCTTGAAAAAGAAGGACTGTTATCTAGCAGACTCCTTCTTGCCTATGTAAGGAGCCAGGAATCTCAAGGCCAAAAATGTATCCTATCTTTTGTCTAAACTTCCTCACTTTCCTATCTTTAAATCAAGAGATACCAAAATCGGACTTTTTCTAAAATTTTACAATTTCTAACAGAAAGCATTTGTCTATGTTTTTTGCATTCTTACAAACATTGCTTTTTTCTCTTTCAACACACACACACACACACACACACACACACACACACTTCTGTTGTTTTACCATCATCTATAGCCTCACTGTTCTGTACTATGATAACCAATAGCCAAAAGTAGCTTTCTACTTTAAATTTAAATAAATTTAATTTTAAAATTCTTTGATCACACCAGCTATATTTCAATACCCACACATGGCTACTGTATTTAGTAGTACAAAAAGAGACTATTTTCATCATCAGAGAAAGTTCTATCAGCTGGTGTTGACCTATACAGTACATGTCATAGGATAAATATTCAAGAAATATGTGTTCATTAATTAGCTAAATGAATGAATAAATATGTGCTATAGTTTTTCCAAATATACATTTCCTTCTTTCTTCAACTTTTATAAAAATTGCCCATTTGTTTAAGGATAAATGAAGTTAAATTCCCCACCTCATACCATAGCACTCATAAACCTTATCTTATTTGGCACATATTTCAATATTAAAATGCCAAAAGAAAATATAGAAGAATTATATAAACTTGAGATGCCAAAAGCTTTCTAATTCAGAGAGAACAAGATGCACAGATTTGTCTCTGTATACATTTCAAATTTCTGTGAAGGAAAAAAATGTTTTAAAAGAGACCAACAAATACCCAGTTAAGTTTTTAATATATGTGACTGATAAAAGATAAAAATCCTTAATATATAAGCATTTTACACATCAGTTTAGAGGAGGAGCTAAGATGGTGGAGGAATAGGATGGGGAGACCACTTTCTCCCCCACAAATTCATCAAAAGAACATTTAAATGCCAAGTAAATTCCACAGAACAACTTCTGAATGCCAGCAGAGGACATCAGGCACCCAAAAAGCAACCCGTTGTCTTCAAAAGGAGGTAGGAAAAAATATAAAAGACAAAAAAAGAGACAAAAGAGGGAGGGATGGAGCTCTGTCCTGGGAAGAGAGTCTTAAAAAGAGAGGTTTCCAAACACCAGGAAACATTCTCACTGCTGAGTCTGTGCCGAGCCTTGGAAGCACAGAGGGCAACATAACAGGGAGGAAAAATAAATAAATAATTAAAATCCACAGATTATGAGCCCAGCGGTAACTCCCCCAGCAGAGAAGCAGTGCAGACGCCGGCACCCACCACTAGCAAGTGGGGGCTGGGCAAGGAGGCGCGGGCTGCATCGCTTAGAGTAAGGATCTGTCCTGAATGCCCTGAGTGCTATCTGAGCAAACTAATTTGGGCTAGCAAACCAGACTGTGGGATAGCTACCACGCAGAAAGCCAGCCCTAACCTAAGACACTGCCAGGCCCGCGCAAAGAACAAAGGACTGAACAGAGATAGCTGGCTGCAGACCATCCCCCTCCGGGACAGGCAGCCAGAGCCAGACGGGGGCAATCACAGCCCTAGAGAGACATTATCTACAAAACTGTAAGCAGGCCTCTTTGCTAACTAAGACTTCTTGGGGCTCTGGATGGTCAACATCTGCCTGAGAAAGTGCACCGGTTGTACACCCAGAAAACTAAGCAGCGGGGAGGCGATAAGTCGCAGAAGCCGTGCTCGCCTCATCACCTGCACTGCTCGGACCTGGTAAGGACACAAAACACAGGCCCAACCTAGTCTTGCCTCTGAGGACTACCCGAGTGCCTGAACCTGAGCGGCTTAGACCTAGGAGGTGCAAGCAGCCCAGGGCCAGTTGCAGATGGTTCCCAGCAGAGCAACCTAGAGCCTGAGCAGTGTGGGCAGGGAGGCTACATGCACCATGAGCAGGGGCAGGCCCAGTGTGGCTGAGGCACTGTGAGCAAACGCCAGTGTTATTTGTTTGCAGCGTCCCTCCCTCCCCACAGCGCGACTGAGCAAGTGAGCCTAAAAAAAAAAAAAAAAAAGTGTCCACCACCGCCCTCTTTGTATCAGGGCGGAAATCAGACAATGAAGAGACCAGCAAATAGAAGAAGCTATATGAACCGCCTTGGAAGTGACAGGCAATAGATTAAAACCCTGTCGTTAGTACTGACTACATAGGAAGGGTCCTATAGATCTTGAGAAATATAAGCCAGACCAAGGAACTAGCTGAAAATGAACTGACCCAATACCCACAATAACACCAGAGAAAGTCCTAGATATATTTTTACTATTTTTATGATCATTCTTTTTTTTTTTTAATTTTTAAAAAAATTTTAAGACCTCTATTACTCCTTTAATTTTCACTTTTATAACCTACAATTACTTTGCAAAAAAAAGATCCTATTTTTTTCAAGCAAACTTCATATATATATATTTTATAATTTTTGTGACCTTGTTTTTTTTTTTCTTTTTCTTTTTCTCTTTTTTTTTTTCTTCAACATTGTATTTTTGAAATTCCAAACTCTACTCTAGATTTTTAATTTTACCTTTTGGTATTTGTTATCAATTTTGTACCTATATTTTTTTTTTTATAATTTTTGTGACTTTTTTTTTCTCTTTATTTTCTTCTTTTCTTTAACATTGTATTTCTGAAATTCCAAACTCTACTCTAGATTTTTAATTTATGCTTTTGGGTAAGGAGATCCAACCAGTCCATTCTGAAGGAGATCAGCCCTGGGATTTCTTTGGAAGGAATGATGCTAAAGCTGAAACTCCAGTATTTTGGTCACCTCATGCGAAGAGTTGACTCATTGGAGAAGACTCTGATACTGGGAGGGATTGGGGGCAGGAGGAGAAGGGGACGACAGAGGATGAGATGGCTGGATGGCATCACTGACTCGATGGATGTGAGTCTGAGTGACCTCCGAGAGCTGGTGATGAACAGGGAGGCCTGGCGTGCTGCAGTTCATGGGGTCGCAAAGAGTTGGACACGACTGAGCGACTGATCTGATCTGATCTGATCAATTTTGTACCTATATTTTCTTTATAATTTTTGTGACTTTGTTTGTTTTTGTCTGTTTGTTTTCCTCTTTCTTTTTCTTCTTCTTTTCTTTAACATTGTATTTTTGAAATTCCAAACTCTACTCTAGATTTTTAACTTTTTCTTTTTGGTATATGTTATCAATTTTGTACCTATATTTTCTTTATAATTTTTGTGACTTTGTTTTTTTGTTTTTTTCTCTCTCTTTCTTTTCCTTCTTCTTTTCTTTAACATTGTATTTTTGAAATTCCAAACTCTACTCTAGATTTTTAATTTTTTCTTTTAGGTATTTGTTACCAATTTTGTACCTTTAAGAACCCAATCTTTAGCACCCATTTTTTACTTAGGAGCAACATTATTGGCTTGACTGCTGTCTCCCCCTTTGGACTCTCCTTTTTCTCCACCAGGTCGCCTGTGTCTCCTCCCTAACCCCTCTCTACTCTACCCAACTCTGTGAATTTCTGTGTGTTCCAAATGGTGGAGAACACTTAGGGTTACTAGCTGGATCTGTCTCTCTCCTTTTCATTCCCCGCTTTTATCCTCCTGGCCACCTCTGCCTTCTCCCTCCCTCTTCTCTTCTCTGTATAACTCTGTGAACATCTCTGAGTGGTCCAGTTGTGGAATGCACATAAGGAAGTGATTACTGGCTAGCCCGCTCTCTCCTCTATTGATTCCACCTCATCTCATTCGGGTCACCTCTAAGTCCTTCCTCCCTCTTCTCTTCTCCATGTAATGCTGTGAACCTCTCTGGGTGACCCTCACAGTGGAGAAACTTTTCATCTTTAACCTAGATGTTTTATCAATGGTGCTGTATAGAAGGAGAAGTTTTGAGATTACTGTAAAAATAAGACCGATAATTGGAAGCAGGAGGCTTAAGTCCAAACCCTGACTCCAGGGAACTCCTGAGTCCAGGGAACATTAATTGACAGGAGCTCATCAAACACTTCCATACCTACACTGAAACCAAGCACCACACAAGGGCGAACAAGTTCCAGGGCAAGACATACCAAGCAAATTTTCCAGCAACACAGAACACAGCCTTGAGCTCCAATATACAGGCTGCCCAAAGTTACTACAAAACCATAGACATCTCATAACTCATTAGTGGACACTTCATTGCACTCCAGAGAGAAGAAATCCAGCTCCACCCACCAGAATACTGACGCAAGCTTCCCTAACCAAGAAAATTTGACAAGCCACCTGTACAAACCCACACAGAGAGAGGAAACTCCACAATAAAAAGAACTCCACAAACTTCCAGAATACAGAAAGAACACCTCAAACTCAGCAATATAAACAAGAGGAAGAGACAGAGGAATATCCAGCAGGTAAAGGAACAGGATAAATGCCCACCAAACCAAACAAAAGAGGAAGAGATAGGGAACCTACCTGATAAAGAATTATGAATAATGATAGTGAAATTGATCCAAAATCTTGAAATCAAAATGGAATCACAGATAAATACCCTGGAGACAAGGATTGAGAAGATGCAAGAAAGGTTTAACAAGGACCTAGAAGAAATAAAAAAGAGTCAATATATAATGAATAATGCAATAAATGAGATCAAAAATACTCTGGAGGCAACAAATAGTAGAATAACAGAGGCAAAAGATAGGATTAGTGAATTAGAAGATAGAAAGGTAGAAATAAATGAATCAGAGAGGAAAAAAGAAAAACGAATTAAAAGAAATGAGGACAATCTCAGAGACCTCCAGGACAATATTAAATGCCCCAACATTTGAATCATAGGAGTCCCAGAAGAAGAAGACAAAAAGAAAGACCATGAGAAAATACTAGAGGAGATAATAGTTGAAAACTTCCTTAAAATGGGGAAGGAAATAATCACTCAAGTCCAAGAAACCCAGAGTGTCCCACACAGGATAAACCCAAGGCGAAACACCCCAAGACACATATTAATCAAATTAACAAAGATCAAACACAAAGAACAAATATTAAAAGCAGCAAAGGAAAAACAACAAATAACATACAAGGGAATTCCCATAAGGATAACACCTGATCTTTCAATAGAAACTCTCCAAGCCAGGAGGGAATGGCAAGACATACTTAAAGTGATGAAAGAAAATAACCTACAACCCAGATTATTCTACCCAGCAAGGATCTCACTCAAATATGAAGGAGAAATCAAAAGCTTTACAGACAAGCAAAAGCTGAGAGAATTCAGCACCACCAAACCAGCTCTCCAACAAATACTAAAGGATATTTTCTAGACAGGAAACACAAAAAGGGTGTATAAATTTGAACCCAAAACAATAAAGTAAATGGCAACAGGATCATACTTATCAATAATTACCTTAAACATAAATGGGTTGAATGCCCCAACCAAAAGACAAAGACTGGCTGAACGGATACAAAAACAAGACCCCTACATATGTTGTCTACAAGAGACCCACCTCAAAACAGGGGACACATACAGACTGAAAGTGAAGGGCTGGAAAAAGGTTTTCCATGCAAATAGAGACCAAAAGAAAGCAGGAGTAGCAATACTCATATCAGATAAAATAGACTTTACAACAAAGGCTGTGAAAAGAGACAAAGAAGGTCACTACATAATGATCAAAGGATCAATCCAAGAAGAAGCTATAGTAATTATAAATATATATGTACCAAACATAGGAGCACGGCAATATGTAACACAAATGCTAACAAGTATGAAAGGAGAAATTAACAATAACACAATAATAGTGGGAGACTTTAATACCCCACTCACACCTATGGATAGATCAACTAAACAGAAAACTAACAAGGAAACACAAACCTTAAACGATACAATAGACCAGCTAGACCTAATTGATACCTATAGGACATTTCATCCCAAAACAATGAATTTCACCTTTTTCTCAAGTGCACACGGAACCTTCTCCAGGACAGATCACATCCTGGGCCATAAATCTAGCCTTGGTAAATTTGAAAAAAATGAAATCATTCCAAGCATCTTTTCTGACCACAGTGCAGTAAGATTAGATCTCAATTACAGGAGAAAAACTATTAAAAATTCCAACATATGGAGGCTGAACAACACGCTGCTGAATAACCAAAAATCACAGAAGAAATCAAAAAAGAAATCAAAATTTGCACAGAAACAAATGAAAATGAAAACACAACAACTCAAAACCTATGGGACACTGTAAAAGCAGTCCTAAGGGAAAGTTCATAGCAAGAGAGGCATACCTCAAGAAACAAGAAAAAAGTCAAATAAATAACCTAACTCTATACCTAAAGCAACTAGAAAAGGAATAAATGAAAACCCAGGGTTAGTAGAAGGAAAAAATCTTAAAAATTAGGGCAGAAATAAATGCAAAAGAAACAAAAAGACCATAGCAAAAATCAACAAAGCCAAAAGCTGGTTCTTTAAAAGGATAGATAAAATTGAAAAACCATTAGCCAGACTCATCAAGAAACAAAGGGAGAAAAATAAAATCCATAAAATTAGAAATGAAAATGGAGAGATCACAACAGACAACACAGAAATACAAAGAATCATAAGAGACTACTATCAGCAATTATATGCCAATAAAATGGACAACATGGAAGAATTGGACAAATTCTTCGAAAAGTACAACTTTCCAAAACTGGGCCAGGAAGAAATAGAAAATCTTAACAGGTCCATCACAAGCACGGAAATTGAAACTGTAATCAGAAATGTTCCAGCAAACAAAAGCCCAGGTCCAGACGGCTTCACAGCTGAATTCTACCAAAAATTTAGAGAAAAGCTAACACCTATCCTACTCAAACTGTTTCAGAAAATTGCAGAGGAAGGTAAACTTCCAAACTCATTCTATATAAGGCCACCATCACCCTCATACCAAAACCTGACAAAGATGCCACCAAAAAAGAAAACTACAGGCCAATATCACTGATGAACATAGATGCAAAAATCCTTAACAAAATTTTAGCAATCAGAATCCAACAACATATTAAAAAGATCATACACCATGACCAAGTGGGCTTTATCCCAGGAATGCAAGGATTATTCAATATCCGCAAATCAATCAACGTAATACACCACATTAACAAATTGAAACAATAAAAACCATATGATTATCTCAATAGATGCAGAGAAAGCCTTTGACAAAATTCAACAAAAACTCTCCAGAAAGCAGGAATAGAAGGAACATACCTCAACATAATAAAAGCTATATATGACAAACCCACAGCAAACATTATCCACAATGGTGAAAAATTGTAAGCATTTCCTCTAAAGTCAGGAGCAAGACAAGGATGCCCACTTTCACCATTACTATTCAACATGGTTTTAAAAGTTTTGCCCACAGCAATCAGAGCAGAAAAAGAAATAAAAGGAATCCAAATTTGAAAAGAAGAAGTAAAACTCTCACTGTTTGAAGATGACATGATCCTCTATATAGAAAACCTTAAAGACTCCACCAGAAAATTACTAGAACTAATCAATGAATATAGTAAAGTTGCAGGATATAAAATCAACACACAGAAATCCCTTGCATTCCTATACACTAATAATGAGAAAATAGAAAGAGAAATTAAGGAAACAATTCCATTCACCATTGCAATGAAAAGAATAAAATACTTAGGAATATATTTACCTAAAGACACTAAAGACCTATATATAAAAAACTATAAAACACTGGTGAAAGAAATCAATGCTAAGTCACTTCAGTCGTGTCCGACTCTGTGCGACCCCATAGACGGAAGCTCACCAGGCTCCCCCGTCCCTGGGATTCTCCAGGCAAGAATACTGGAGTGGGTTACCATTTCCTTCTCCAACGCATGAAAGTGAAAAGTGAAAGTGAAGTCGCTCAGTCGTGTCAGACTCTTAGCGACCCCATGGACTGGAGCCTACCAGGATCCTCTGTCCATGGGATTTTCCAGGCAAAAGTACTGGGGTGGGGTGCCATTGCCTTCCCCGGAAGAGGACGCTAATAGATGGAGAAATATACCATGTTCATGGATTGGCAGAATCAATATAGTGAAAATGAGTATACTACCCAAAGCAATTTATAGATTCACTGCAATCCCTATCAAGCTACCAAGGGTATTCTTCACAGCTAGAACAAATAATTTCACAGTTTGTATGGAAATACAAAAAACCTCGAATAGCCAAAGCAATCTTGAGAAAGAAAAATGGAACTGGAGGAATCAACCTGCCTGACTTCAGGCTCTATTACAAAGCCACAGTCATCAAGACAGTATGGTACTGGCACAAAGAAATATATATCAATGGAACAAAATAGAAAGCCCAGAGATAAATCCACGCACCTATGGACACCTTATCTTTGACAAAGGAGGCAGGAATATACAATGGATTAAAGACAATCTCTTTAACAAGTGGTGCTGGGAAAACTGGTCAACCACTTGCAAAAGAATGAAACTAGAACACTTTCTAACACCATACACAAAAATAAACTCAAAATGGATTAAAGATCTAAACGTAAGACCAGAAACTATAAAACTCCTAGAGGAGAACATAGGCAAAACACTCTCCGACATACATCACAGCAGGATCTTCTATGACCCACCTCCCAGGATATTGGAAATAAAATCAAAAATAGACAAATGCGACCTAATTAAACTGAAAAGCTTCTGCACAACAAAGGAAACTATAAGTAAGGTGAAAAGACAGACTTTAGAATGGGAGAAAATAATAGCAAATGAAGCAACTGACAAACAACTAATCTCAAAAATATACAAGCAACTCCTAGAGCTTAATTCCAGAAAAATAAACGACCCAATCAAAAAATGGGCCAAAGAACTAAATAGACATTTCTCCAAAGAAGACATACAGGTGGCTAACAAACACATGGAAAGATGCTCAACATCACTCATTATCAGAGAAATGCAAATCAAAAACACTATGAGGTACCATTTCACACCAATCAGAATGACTGCGATCCAAAAGTCTACAAGCAATAAATGCTGGAGAGGGTATGGAGAAAAGGGAACCCTCTTACCCTGTTGGTGGGAATGCAAACTGGTACAGCCACTATGGAGAACAGTGTGGAGATTCCTTAAAAAACTGGGAATAGAACTGCCTTATGATCCAGCAATCCCACTGCTGGGCATACACACTGAGGAAACCAGAATTAAAAGAGACACATGTACCCCAATGTTCATCGCAGCACTGTTTATAATAGCTAGGACATGGAAGCAACCTACATGTCCATCATCAGATGAATGGGTAATAAAGCTGTGGTACATATACACAATGGCGTATTACTCAGCCATTAAAAAGAGTGCATTTGAGTCAGTTCTAATGAGGTGGATGAAACTGGAGCCTATTATACAGAGTGAAGTAAGCCGGAAAGAAAAACACCAATACAGTATACTAACGCATATATATGGAATTTAGAAAGATGGTAACAATAACCCTGTATACGAGACAGCAAAAGAGACACTGATGTATAGAACAGTCTTTTGGACTCTATGAGAGAGGGAGAGGGTGGGATGATTTGGGAGAATGGCATTGAAACATGTATAATATTATATATGAAATGAGTCGCCAGTCCAGGTTAGATGCACAATACTGGATGCTTGGGGCTGGTGCACTGGGATGACCCAGAGGGATGGTAGGGGGAGGGAGGTGGGAGGAGGGTTCAGGATGGGGAACACATGTATACCTGTGGCGGATTCATTTTGATATTTGACAAAACCAATACAACATTGTAAAGTTAAAAAATAAGATTAAATTAAATTTAAAAAAATAATCAGTTTAAAAGGCACCCCAGTAGAAAAATAAGAACAGTCATTTCACAAAGACTACTATGAATAGTCATTTGTACTCATTAAAAAAGCTAAACTTTACTAGTAATCAAATAAATTCAATTAAAGCAGCAATAATATTTTCACCTATCAGTCTGGTAAGGATTAAAAAATACTCTTATAATTGACAGGGTTTTGTGAAGAAATATCCAAAATTTATGTTCTGAATTGCAAATTGATATGGTCTTTGTGGAGCGCACTCTGGCAGTTTCAACCAAAATTTTAAATGTGCATACAATTTTGTCATCAATTTAATTTCTAAAAATTTATCCTACAACTGCCCTATAGAGCTTTATGAACCTAGAAGTTTATCACAGCATTGTTTATTCAGAGTGAAAAACAGACATAGTTAAACATCTACTAACAGGTTATATGTATGCAATGGAATATTGCAAATTAGTTTTTTAAAGTTTTTATTACTAAAAATGTTATCAAAAGTAAAAGATACAAAATAATTTATACATTATCACCTCCATGTGGGTTAAATACAAACATATATATATATATATACACATACAGTTAGAACACTTAATAAGGGTTTATCTGTGCTGATCTCTGTTCTAACTGCTTTATATATTCACTCTCTTTCTCTCTCTCTCTCTCTCTATATATATACACATACATATATATGTCATCTTCACATAAATCTATGATGTATGATGTAGGTAATACTAACTCTATTTAACAGATAAGGAAAATGAAGCACAGAGAGACTGCTAGCACAAAATCACTTAGCTAATAAATGGCAGAATCAGGATTTTAATACACAGAGTCTAGCCTCGGAGTCTGTCCACGTAACACTGTCAAGTAGTGTGTGCACGAGGGGCAGTGAGTAGGATAGAAAGAAGGACTGAGACGGAGACAGAGATAGAGATAGATTTCAAATTCTTAACCTTGGTTATATCTGGTGAATGGAACTGGGCTTAGAGTTGATTGGATGATGAAAAATGTGATGAGTTTAAAATAAAAAGCAAACAAGAAATAAAAGATTCATTTTTATAATGCTTAAATTTTTTAAACATTAATTTAATAATGTTTTATAATTTTATAATGTTTAAGTTTTTATTCAATATAATGAGCATATCACCTTTGCACTAAAATACTCTAATCTGGGAAAACATTCTATTTTTCTCCAACAGGTTTAGAAATACTGCTTTTTATTTTAAAACTGAAAATAATGTGAGTGGGATTCATGGACATCTTGGAAATTTCACGTGTACTCAGCAATCTGGAGAGAAACCACTTGTCTCCTGGCAAAGGTGGAAGCTGAATGGAGTCCTATGGTTTCAGGAAATGAGAGGCACCCAAGAGCACACTAGATGAAAGCCAAGCTCTAGCATTAGCTACCCAGTTTTCCACACATGTATCTTTGTCCCTAATTTGGCCACACTAAGTTTTGGTTTCCTCACCTGCATAAAGGGAATAATGACTGGCCCAGTGTTTTGTGCAATGCCTGGTGCCTTGTTAGTTTGAACCAACACTAGCTACCACAGTCATCACTGCCACATCACACTGAACTCTCGCACCTTCTCCTGCCAATTTGGAATTAAGTTTACAAATTGATAAAATCATCTGAAGCAGCCAAGAGACCAGGACAATGAAGTTGGTATGCTGCAAAGGGGGTGTAGGTATCTATGGCTAAGTAACTACTGACAGAAATTGTAAAATGGCAATGAGTTTAAACAAAAAAGAAAGCACAATGTAAAAAATGTGAGTTAGGTTTTAATTACAAATGAAGACTATATCCCAGGAGACAGCATTTCAGATAGCTCTGAATACTGCTCTGAAGAGGTAGGGGGGAAGGTCAGGATATACATGATTCTGGTGAAGGGGTGTGTGTGCAATGAAGCACACATTTTTGCAGAAGGTTGCTCATGAAGGTTACTGCTAGTAATGAAAAGCAGACATCTCCATTAATAATTTTAATACTTTTCTAGATATGAGGATGAAATAAGAGGGGGAAAAGGCAGAGCACAACCTTTAAAAGAATGGACATGGCCATAGGACATGACAAAGACTGATCAGAACCAACTGGGTCCAAGACGGTGAAAGATTCGACTTCCAGTACACCTTGAGCCTCTTTATACACTCACTATTAAATATTAGCATATGCTAAATGGCACACCCACCGATGCCATGACTGTTCTGAAGCCAACCATAAAAGACCAGAAAGTGAGTGATGGCCCAATTCCTAGAAATCCCCTCAATTCTTGGAATAATCCTCCCACCATTAGCCTAGAAATTACCCAGCCCAAAAACACCAACCACGCCATATCTCAGGTCACACTCTCATCTTCTGAGGGGGCCCCAACTCTGCCTGGGGAGTGTGTTTCTCTTTAAATAAATCCACTTCTTACCTATCACTTCATCTCTGAATTCTTTCTGGACGAAGTAAGAACCTCAAAGTCACCGGAACGTACTGGCGAAGCCAGCCAGAAGAACTCCGGAAGCCTCAGCCTCTCCGCTCCTTTGTGCTGGAGGCGCTGCCTCACTTTGCACCATTTCTCTCGCACTCTGTATTGCTCCCTCCGTAGCTCACTCTTATCTCTCAGTCTGCTGGAAAGGGGTGAAAAGAAGCCTTCCAGGCATTTTCCACCCTTGCCGCAGGGTCTTCAGCTTCTTACTGGGAATGTCAGGAAAAGTTTCCAGCCGTCCTCACAGCAGCTCGGGACCTGAAACACAGGCTCTTTGCCCTCTGGGTTTGCCTTATCCACCATTTAATTAACTGTTAACAGGTCCAGTTGTGTAAAAACATGAAATACAGCCTTATTTAAGAGTCTGTGCAGTGGTTATAGTGGCCACAATTCCTGCAGGAGTGTCCTTGCTCATAGTTGGTGTGCTTACCGCCAGGTGTGAGGAGAAAGGGACGGTGGGACCATCATTCACCGCGCTCCCCCTGGTGTTTGCCCCGCCCCCTTCAGAGTCCCTGATAGGTCAGGTGGTAAACAATCCGTCAAATGCAGGAGATCCTGGTTCGATTCCTGAGTGGGGAAGATCCCCTGGAAAAGGAAAAGGCTCCAGTATTCTGGCTTAGATAATTCTATGGACTGTATAGTCTGTGGGGTCGCAAAGAGTTGGACACGACTGAGGGACTTTCATGAGAAACTTACCATGAGAAACACTGGACTGGAAGAAACACAAGCTGGAATCAAGATTGCTGGGAGAAATATCAATAACCTCAGATATGCAGATGACACCACTCTTATGGCAGAAAGTGAACAGGAACTAAAAAGCCTCTTGATGAAAGTGAAAGTGGAGAGTGAAAAAGTTGGCTTAAAGCTCAACATTCAGAAAACGAAGATCATGGCATCCGGTCCCATCACTTCATGGCAAATAGATGGGGAAACAGTGGAAACAGTGTCAGACTTTATTTTTCTGGGCTCCAAAATCACTGCAGATGGTGACTGCAGCCATGAAATGAAAAGACGCTTACTCCTTGGAAGGAAAGTTATGACCAACCTAGATAGCATATTCAAAAGCAGAGACATTACTTTGCCAACAAACATCCATCTAGTCAAGGCTATGGTCTTTCCTGTGGTCATGTATGGATGTGAGAGTTGGACTATGAAGAAGGCTGAGCACCGAAGAATTGATGCTTTTGAACTGTGGTGTTGGAGAAGACTCTTGAGAGTCCCTTGGACTGCAAGGAGATCCAACCAGTCCATTCTGAAGGAGATCAGCCCTGGGATTTCTTTGGAAGGAATGATGCTAAAGCTGAAACCCCAGTACTTTGGCCACCTCGTGCGAAGAGTTGACTCATTGGAGAAGACTCTGATGCTCGGAGGGATTGAGGGCAGGAGGAGAAGGGGACGCCAGAGGATGAGATGGCTGGATGGCATCACTGACTCAATGGACGTGAGTCTGGGTGAACTCCAGGAGTCGGTGATGGACAGGGAGGCCTAGTGTGTTGTGATTCATGGGGTCCCAAAGAGTTGGACACGACTGAGCAACTGAACTGAACTGAACTGAAGGGAAAAGAAGGTAAATCTGTCTTCTGGTTGTTTCTGGATGGAAAGCAAATTAAGTGATAGATAAAGAAAGTGATGGAAGGTTTATGAAAAGTGGACCCTGAGAAAAGAATTTTTTGCATGGTTAAGATTGGATAAGTTTAGAATAAACTTTACTGAGTAAATGCATTTTGAAAGTAAGCTGGTACAAACCAGAATTTAGGCTTTCTCTCTGTTAAAAGGACACGTTTTTTTAAAAATGTTGAACTGCCTATGATAACAGGTTTAAGTTTCTTTGCTTGTAAGTGACCTGTTCTGTATTTGCCTTTGAAATCTTTTATTGTCACTTTGGTTAAGGAATAAGTATTGTATCACAATGCCTATGATCTTATTTGACCAAGTGTTTTAAGATTTCTGGACAAACTTCCCAAATATCAAATTTCAGTTAAACTTCTTTTGATTTCCAGCTAACTTTGGGATACCTAGAGAGTCCCTGAGGTATCTCAAAGAGAAATATTTAACTAGGATTATTTGATATAAGTTAAATATAATCATTTGTAATTCTGGTTATTGTAACCAAGTTTCTTTATCCATTATACTACAACCATGCCTTTTAAGTCTTTCATCATTTTTAAACATTTTTGTACTCTGATGCTGTTACAAAAAGCACTTCATCATCAAGGAGATTCATAGGAAGGCTATGGAAGCAATTACAATAGTTCCAATATGCAAGGATCTCAGACCAACTTAACACAAGGAGCTGCCCTGCCCGTGTGGCCCCCAGATCAAGCACCCAGATATTTTTACTCCCTGACAGGCAGGGTCAATGCCCCTACTCAGTCTTGAAGCAGTTACAGAAGACAGACCCACCATCACCCTTTTTCTTCCCATAAAAATACGGGAGTAAACTCTCTGAGGGAATGAAACAGGAGTTAAGGGGGCAGAGCACAACCTTTAAAAGAATGACTTGTCCACAGGACATGAAAAGTCTGGTTTGAACCAACTGGGTCTGAGATGGCAGAAGATTTGACTTCCAATAGACCTTGAGTCTCATTATATGCTTATTCTAATACACTAGCCTGCTAAATGATACATCTACCAGTGCCATGATAGTTCTAAAGCCAACCATAAAAGATGGCTGCTCAATTTCTGGAAATCCCTGCCAATTCCCCCAAATTAATTGGAATCTTGCCTTCTGATATGGCCCGCACAATATCTGTGGAGTCTGTTTCTTTCTAAATAAATCCACTTCCTACCTATTGCTTCATCTCTGAATTCTTTTGTGACAAAGCAAGAATCTCAAATCTACCAGGAATAAGGAGATGCAAGAAATGGGCTCACACAATCTTCTGAAAATGTCTAACTACCTGAAGGCCTGTTCTTTCAGTTTTTCCTAAAGCACAAAGTACCTCATTCCTCATCTCTACCCTGAACTCCCTTATGATTATCAAATCCCTTATAATTATCTGAAGAATTGATGCTTTTGAACTGTGCTGTTGGAGAAGACTCTTGAGAGTCCCTTGGACTGCAAGGAGATCCAACCAGTCCATTCTGAAGGAGATCAGCCCTGGGATTTCTTTGGAAGGAATGATGCTAAAGCTGAAACTCCAGTATTTTGGCCACCTCATGCGAAGAGTTGACTCATTGGAGAAGACTCTGATGCTGGGAGGGATTGGGGGCAGGAGGAGAAGGGGCCGACAGAGGATAAGATGGCTGGATGGCATCACTGACTCGATGGACGTGAGTCTGAGTGACCTCCGGGAGTTGGTGATGGACTGGGAGGCCTGGTGTGCTGCAGTTCATGGGGTCTCAAAGAGTCGGACACGATTGAGCAACTGATCTGATTTGACCCTGAACTCTTTTCAAGGTATGTTTAAGGTCAGCAGCTGCAGCAGCTTGGGACTTAATCTTTGTAGAGGCAGATGGCAAATGGCAATTTTTAAAGTTGAAAAAGGCTTGACCTACAAACACAGTGATCACCCCCTGAAGTGTTCCAGGCATTTAAGTCCTAGAAATCCAGTCTCTACCCATCATCTCTCAGATTAAAGGACCAAAAGGTAGTGTCTACCATTGCCCCCTGTTTGCTCAGTAAGGATGTAAAGTACCCAATAACCTTAGAAACCCCTCTCATTTCCAAAGTTCTTAACTCTTATTCATAGCTCCAATCTTTCACTTATAAGGAAAAAATATGCATTCAGCAAATGCTCATGGCAAAGTCTATTTAACAAGTAAAAATAACAACAACCAAAATCCCAGAAACTCCTTTTAAAGACAAGGGCCCAGAATGTACTCGTCTAAGACTTAATTGTAATGTGAGTGAAATGTACAGTTTTGATAATGACTTTGTCAACAAACCACACCCTCTGCCCTAATATCCACTGTGTTCCACACTGCTTCTATGTTTTTGTACACACACACACACACACACACACACACACACACACCCCTTGTTTCCTACATTTTCAGACTCTTTAAAATACAAGGTACAACCAGGTTAATAAACATGCTTGAGGCTGTGTTCTGTTTGTTCATTAAACTATAAAACACTTAAAACCTATAATTAATTCTAGGTAAATTAAAGACATGACACAGTTGTGGTACTCTTGCAAGAGCATTTGTGCTAATATCTTACATTTTGATACTAAATCACTCTGCTGAAAAGTTTAACAGCCATTCATGTTTATAACTGCTTTCTAGATTCCTTTTCTTTTTTTTTTTCTTTTGCCTACCTCAGTTGTCAAAGCATTAATGAAGTCTACTTTTGGGAAGAATTCCAATTCAGAGTTATTTTTCCATGAGGTACTTAAGACTCCACACAGCAGCTTGTGATTATGTTGGCAATGACTTTGCATAACTGTTGGTTTCCTGTAGTATAAATAAGTGAACAGCTAAGAATGCTAATGTTTTCTTTGACCAAGAAAAAGCTCTCAATAAATGACAAGGAATTACCCTCATTGGACTACTCAAGTTTTTTCTCCCCCTTGCTTTAAAGGGGTAAATTAAACCAAAGCAATAGAGATAAGTGATCACATAAAACAAGCTACCACTTTAAAATCATTCTTCAAGTTAAAAAAATCAAATTGTTTCATTCCCAAAGTCTTTTCTAGTTGACAAACTTAAATGGAAAAAAAGGCCATGAGGAACCCTGGGAAACACCAATGCAGGCAAGTGAAGCTAAATGCAGTGCAAAGAAAGACAGAGCCTTTGTCCTCTTGAGATTTGGACCAAAAAGCAAGAAAAAAAAGCCAGGGCTGGGAGAGAGGACAGGCCAGGAAGTTAGGAAGGAAAGGCTGCAGAGGGAAGGCTTGGCAAGAAGGGAGTGTGTAGATGGGGATTTGAGGAGCAGCTCCTGAGCAACAGAGGCTTTGCTTCATGTCAGCTGTCATGGTCAAGAGCAGGACAGGAACTCAGTGGGATGAGGTACTATGGACCGTGCACAGAGCAGTGTACCTTTTGCTTATTCCACCTCCTTTGAAATATGGAGCACTAAATGTTCCCCGACCAGTCTCATCTGTTCTCATTCTTCCCCTTGCACACAACAATCCTGCTATACAAAGCAAAAGGCAGGTGAACGTCCTCCCAAGGTGCCTTGCTGCCATCACTGCCTTTCTACCTTCTCCGTCCCTCCCTTGCCTCCTACCTACCAAAGGTTCAGCCTGCTAGCCCGCATCCTTCTCTTCAGAACAGGTTGACTCCATTCCCTTGGTAGATGAGCCATGGTCTCCTTGGCTGTTATTTTGTAGTTGCGTGGTATCCACTTGTCTGTTTCACCCACTAGAAAATTAATTTCTCCAGGGGAAGAGCAGGACTTGGATGAGTTTTATCCTCAGAACCTAACCTAGTGACTGGCATATATTAATAGTAGACTCTTGGGAAATGTTCTTCAAAAAAAAGAAGAAATTAGTCAATAAGGTTTGTATTTCCCCCATTGTAACTGCCCTCGTCTAATAGTTAGCCAGTAATGAAATAGTAACATGTATTACATTAAATAAATCTTTTAAATGACTGCTTAAATATTTACAAATTACTGAGATCACCTGGTGATTAACTATATATATTATAATATAAAGTTAAAATAGGGAAAAAATTACATTATACACAAAATATTTATTTATTAATATATAGCCTATGTTCCCATAGATAAGTCTTACAATGAATGATTTATAGTCATATGTCACCTTCTCTGTCTGCCACTAAAAGAACTAGTTGAACAACCGCTGTTCTTTCTGCCAAGATAGTCATTTTAAAAACTCTTGTGTAATGGATGTGTCAGTCATCCATAAAAGCAGAGAGAACAGTATAATGAACCCCACGAACTCAATGAACCCAACAATTTTCAACTCACAACTGGCTTTGCTTCATCTAATATTCTCACCTAATTCTCTACCCTCTATTACTTTAAAACAAATCTCAAGCATTGTTATCATTTCATTTAAAATATTTCAGTATCTCTAAAAGGACTCTTTAAAAGTATAATATCTATATCACAGCTAAAAATTAACAATAATTTATTACTGTAAAATATTTAGTCACTGTTCAATTGAAATATAAATGTTAACAATTTATTATATTTTGCTTATATAATCAGGTTGCAAATAAGACCCATTAGTTATGACTGAATGATGCTTTTTAACTTTCTTTCAATCCATAGTTCCCCTTCATCTTCTCTTTCTTACAATTTATTAAAGGAACAAGATCACTTATTTTCAGAGCTTACCAATCTGGGTTTTGCCAACTGCATTCATGCAGTGTCTACTACATTGATCATCTGTCTTCTGCATTTCCTGAAAATTGCTATTGTATCTAGAGGCTTGATCAGATTCAAGTTTTATCTGTTGGTGGAGAAGGAAATGGCAACCCACTCCAGCATTCTTGCCTGGAAAATCCCAGGGACGGGGGAGCCTGGTGGGCTGCCGTCTATGGAGTCTACAGAGTTGGACACGACTGAAGTGACTTAGCAGCAGCAGCAGCAACAGCCCATGACAGTCATTTTAAGACAAATTAAAATATCCGCAGAATAAAGAGGATTTTTATTCAGATAAGCACTGCTCTTCTATCACAGATGGCAGCCTATCTAACAAAATGTGACTTCCCAGGTGGAGCTAGTGGTAAAGAACTCGCCTGCCAATGGAGGAGACATAAGAGATGCAGGTTTGATCCCTGGGTCAGGAAGATCCCCTGGAGGAAGAAAGAGCAACTCCAATACTCTTGTCTGGAAAATACCATGCATAAAGGAGCCTGGTGGGCTACAGTCCATTGGGTCACAAAGAGTCAGATATGACTAAAGCATCTTAACACACACACATACCCACTGAACTTGCTTCAGAGATTCAGGAAAAGGGCAGGGATTCAGAGTCTAGAGCCAAATTCTTTTATCTTGCAGACTTTTCTCCAAGAACTCAAGAAATATTAGGGATTTTGTTATTATTACTGTTAAGTGGAAGTCAAGTTTCTGAGTCATGTCCAACTCTTTGTGACCCCATGGACTATAGCCTACTAGGTTCCTCCATCCATGGAATTTTCCAGGCAAGAATACTGGAGTGGGTTGCCATTTCCTTCTCCAGGAGATCTTTCTGACCCAGGGATTGAACCCCAGTCTCCCGCATTGTAGGCAGACACTTTACCATCTGAGCCACCAGATTAATTGTTAAGAGGCTTACATTATTGTTTTCTGGAAACCACAAAGCTCTATTTGACTCCATGTTAGATTACAAGTGTATATAACTGCAATGGCCAACTGTGTAGTGATACCTTCTAGTGAGTGTATTAGTCGCTCAGTCATGTCCGACTCTTTGTGACCCCATGGATCGGGGCTTTGAAAATCCCCATGGATGGGATTATCCAGGCAAGAATACTGGAGTGGGCTGCCATTCCCTTCTCCAGGGTATCTTCCCAACTCAGGGATCAACCCGGGTCTCCCACACTGCAGGTAGACTCTTTCTTTACTGTCTGAGCCACTAGGGAAGACTATTCCTTCTAGAAGTTCATATATAATCAAATATAATGTAGGTAACACCCAAGTATCAAATGGCAAACAGACTTAGTTGAGAGGATCCCAAGGTCTTGACTCATCTTTGCCTCCTTCCATCTCACCATGAGCAGTCTTCCCATTTCAGGGACATGGCCCAGATGTCAGGGACTCAGCAATGAGACAATCACAGGAGAACTAGAAAGCCACTAGGCCTCCCTGGTAAACACGCAACATCCATTCCTGAAAATGTTTATAAACCATGAAGAGAAATACATTCATTGGATGACTTAGAGTGGATTATAAAATTTGACATAACAGAGTAGGTAGATCAATGTGGATGCTTCATGTAACTAATTTAAAACTAATGTTATCTCATCAGTTAAGCAGAAAATAGGAATATATGATTATTCTGTTTTATCAGTCATTCGGCATCGTCACCATTTCATTCTAACTCCCATTTTTCTCACCATGTTTTCTCACCGGCATTTATTCATTCACTCATTCATTCATGCAAAAAAAAAGTGATTGAACTACTTCTATGTGCCAGGAGCTGAGGATATATCATGATGAACAGAATAGGCAAGATCTCTGTTTTCAAGGAACTTTCTTTCTGTTTGGAGGAAATAGTCAAAGTATAAACTCAAAAGTATAAAGTCAACAGGATGGTTTAAAAATGACATGTGCTATGAGAAAGTAAAAGAAAATGAAGTGATAGATTCACCAAGGAACTATATAAAGTGATTGATCAGAGTGGGTTGCAGATAAACTAGAACAGGGATTGGTAACTTTTTCTGTAAATTGCCAATCAATATTTTAGGCTTTATGGACCATATCATGGCAACTATTCAAATCTGCCATTGGAACATCAAAGCAGCCATCAATAATATGTAAATGAATGGATATAGCTGTGTTCCAATAAAACTTTATTTACAAACACAGGTGGATTTAGCTTGTGGGCTGTAGTTGGCTGACCATTGAACAAAAAATCTATTTCATTGATGTCTTGATGGTCCTTCTTAAGAGATTCAGTTGTCTTTCCTGAATAATTTTTGTATGCACACCCAAGACAACTGATGATTTTAACCACCTTGCAGAGAAAGTTGGAGGTCTTAAACTCCACAGCTTTACTTGGCTCTAGTCTCACTACCCAAGTATGTAATAACTGAATCTAAGACAGTACCCTTAGGAAAAGAAAGGGAATAATTACAGTTTGACTTGAGCTCTTTACTGCAATGATTGAAGTGCACTCCTTTAGAAAGCCTAGAGGTACCACCCAGTGTGTGCCCCTATTCAGCAATACCTTATCCACAGTCTTTTGGATGTTCTAATAGTTGATGCCCATTGTCTCAAAACCCTCTGCTTTCCACATTTTCTCCTTTATTCCCTCTTTCTCTCTCTCTTTTTGTCCCACCATATTTGTCAAAGAAGATTTACCCTTACAAAACCACAATGGCTAGTTTTTGTCAGTTCATATTTCTCCAGATGTTTTGTGAGCTCATTCCTCCTTAATGTCTCTCGGATCTGCCCACCTCTAAGGTTAGGCTGGACGGTCTATAATTTCTCATCCTCTGCCACTCTAAATGGGTCCCTGGCTAGGCAACAACCCCACTCCATGAGGTCAGCCAGAGAAAGTCATACATATCATAAACATGCCACCAACTATTCAGCAATAACATTCAGTGGAGTTTGCTTTAGTTCAGAGGCTAAGGGGATTTGGCGGGGGAAAAAATATACAAAAGGCTGTTATATTGGAATAAGCTTGACAAAGTCAACTGTTAAAGAAAACTAGAGTCAGACTTTTGGCATCTAGAAAAGGAAGAAAAGATATTCTTTCTATTCAATTCTTTGAGGTCCCCAAAATAAGAAAAAATATATTATATGTGGTTGCCTGTGTTTTCATTGTGATTTCACTCTTCTTGTTACTAAACCACAATGTCTAATCCAAGTTCAGCAGTGACCTGACCCCAAAGTATAGGTTTATATGCTAGAGACACAACCTGTCCAGTCTTTGTGAATGGAGCTGCTGCATCTACACAAACTCTGGGAAGGAACTGTGCAAAATCCAGTGCTGAGGGAATAATACATATTGCTTAGGGCTTATACCACTAGTTTATTCCTGCTCATTGTTTCTCATTTTCATCTTTTTTAAACTTAATTTTTATTCATATTGGAGTATAGTTGACTTACAATGTTGTGTTATTTTCAGGTGTACAGCAAAGTGGCTCAGTTATAGATATACATGTATCCATTCTTTCTCACATTCTTTTCCCAGATAGGCTATTATAGAACTCTGAGACATCAAGTTGAAGTAGAGGAACACAAAGGTGAGTGGAAACATGAGACCATCAGATCAGATCAGATCAGTCGCTCAGTCGTGTCTGACTCTTCGCGACCCCATGAATCACAGTACACCAGGCCTCCCTGTCCATCACCAACTCCCAGAGATCACTGAGACTCACATCCATTGAGTCAGTGATGCCATCCAGCCATCTCATCTTCTGTCGTCCCCTTCTTCTCTTGCCCTCAATTCCTCCCAGCATCAGAGTCTTCTCCAATGAGTCAACTCTTCTCATGAGGTGGCCAAAATACTGGAGTTTCAGCTTTAGCATCATTCCTTCCAAAGAAATCCCAGGGCTGATCTCCTTCAGAATGGACCGGTTGGATCTCCTTGCAGTCCAAGGGATTCTCAAGAGTCTTCCCCCACACCACAGTTCAAAAGCATCAATTCTTCGGCGCTCAGCCTTCTTCACAGTCCAGCTCTCACATCCATACATGACCACAGGAAAAACCATAGCCTTGACTAAATGGACCTTTGTTGGCAAAGTAATGTCTCTGCTTTTGAATATGCTATCTAGGTTGGTCATAACCTTCCTTCCAAGGACCATAAGTGAATCTAATTTGAGAAGGTCACACCAGAGCCAGAGCTGAAGGCTGGTGCCATTTCAGAGGACACTGTATCATTAAAATGAACTAGAAATCTACTTCTGAGGCAGGCCTGGGGCAAATAAAACCCAAGGAGTTAGGATATATCATTGCTGGTAAACCAACCGGGGGGACATGGCAGCAGCAAGTTCAGAATGGAATCATCAGCTGAACAGAGTGTAGACAAAGTCAGAGCTGCTAAAATGGAGCTCCTTCCATTGCCTGAATCCACACCAGGAAGAGGTTCCTTGAGGATGCAGTGCTGCTGAAAACACAATGGACATGGTCTTTAGTTGTCCTTGGACTTCTGGTCACATGATTGACAATCTTCTTGTTTCAGCTGCATGAAAATGTCTGAAGTCAAAAGGGTTTTGTCCATACATTTTAGCTAAAGCACTCAACAGAAAGTAGTACTACCTCCTTGCCCTGCCCAAGGTGAAGCCAGTGAGGAAGTGGCACTGGGAAGGGAGGAGAGATAAGTTGAGGCAGCCCCTCAACTTCCTCCTGGGCCATCATAGTTTCCTCTTTAAGAAATAAAGCATTTCTTTCTCAGAGCAGGAGGAATGTGGGGTGGTGAGTCTGTCTGGGGAGCGTGTGAAATACATGACTTCACCATGGAGACAAAGAGCCGTGTTGAGTCATTAGCATTCTGGTCCCAGATCTACTTCTTGGTGTTGTAAGCTGGCTGGTCAGGGTTGAAAGGAGAGTCCAAAGTCAAGAAAGCAATGTTGACTGAGTCACATCAAAATGGAGCCCACAAATGCTGGTCCACACCATGGAGCAACAGCAGCTTAAGGGCCCTTCCTTCTTTCCATGATTGTGTCTACCTATTCTTGGGGCACTTGGGTAAAAATCAGGTTGCTTATTTGTCCCTAGTGGACAGAGGGGCAGCAATGCCTAGAACAAGGTTCAGCTGTGTAAATCAAAAGCCTAATTCTCTAATGAGTAGTTAGGCTTGGTCATGTGACAGAGATGAGCCTGATCCACTCATGACCAGCACAGACTGAGATAGTACACATCACTCTGAAGTGAGAGAGGCAAGCAGAAAGAACTTGGATCCATTTGTGCTTCTTTTCAGGACTCTGTCCCTACAAGGATGAGATGATTACTTTACTGGGTGCTTCTTCATATGCCTGAGCTCCCTGTCTTTATTCAGATCCATGGTTAGAACTTGCCTGTGCTAAGTGCCTCTGCCTCCAGCCCTGGTGGAAGGTGAAGTGAGCCTGACCAAGGAATCCCACCCAAGACAGGAAAGATGGACAGAGTCTTTCCATCTCTTCCTTTCAGAAGAAATACCCGTATTTGCACACAGCCCTTCAATGACTTAACCCAGAAAATGCTAAGTGGAAGAAGGGAGGCGTTCATAGGCTTCTTTAACCATAGCAATCAGGAAGAAATAAAACACCAGATTTGGAATGGGACACACCTGGTTTCAGAGTACATTATTCAGTGTGGTTTTGAGCAAAATAATTTTTCTGTTTTTCCTCCTTTTCCCACTCTTTTTTCCCTTCTTCATAATAACACTTCAGTAAGCCCCCACTCTCTACTCAGTTCATGAGGAAATTGAGGAAAATAATAACTGCTTCACAGAACTGTTGTGAGAGTTAATTTGGAGACACTACATAAAACACTGAGTCCCATGCCCAGCACAGGGGAGGCATTTAGGAACTGGAAATTCCCAGCCTTCCCAAAGTAATAACAGCCTCAGTCAGCTGACATGAGTATTCCAAGAGTTCAGAAAAGAACTTCATTGTTCATATTAGTCCTGGGTGGTCAGGCATCTTTCTCTTCCCTAGGCAACTGGAACACCCTCAACACGAGTAAGCTCCATTTCTGTCAGGTAGGATGCTAGCAGGGCAGGATTCTCATAGGCAGGCCAGGAGACCAAGGGCACAAGTCACTGCATTGCTGTTTGGGAAATCCACCCTTTGTGTTTAAAATTCTATGATTTAAGAACAATCCTGAATAGCAGAGCTGAGAATTCCAGTGTTGATGATTTCTTTAAAATCATCAGCCACAGTATTCTAAAGGCCCATTTAAAAATTACTTTAATCAGCAGAATTTCCAGTAGCAGAAAATTTAATTTAAAAATATTTAAAACTGGAAAGGACTTTGAGGATAACTGAAACCAGATATTAGGTATATAAAGAGAATGAGGAAAATTAGACCAGAGGACTAGTGTCTTGCTGCTAGTTACTGAAAGAACAAGAATTAAAAAGCAGGTCTTAGGACACCCAGCTTCCATGATATTTTGCTGGCTTCTGCATTTCCTCAGGAAATAAAACCATATCTGGGCTTCTTTACAAAATAGAGATTGGCATGGCAGAAAGAACCTGCCCTAAACATTCAGCCCATGGAGTCCTAGTCCCAACTCTAGACACCAGGCTGGGTGATTTGGTGGTCCAGCTCATATCACCCATCTCCACACTGCCGTCAGAAGGCCTTTGGGCAGCTGCCGAGAGTCTTGGATCCTTTCCCTAGCTTCAGATATTGCAGGCATGCGACTCTCCCCAAAAGAGCAATAGAACACCCAGGGTGTGCTTGGCTAACAGACTCAGTGCGAGTTCTTTTCCTCACTCTGTCCAAATAAAGGCAACCGCTCTCTGCCCATCTTTAGTCAATAGCATTTTTGTGCTGTCATCCCCAGGGTCACTGGTTGTTTGTTCTTCGACTGCCTTCTGGGAAGCTTTTTACTGCCATGCTGAGCCTCTGCAGTGAGCTTAGAAGAGCCTCAATCACACAAGATTCCTCAGAGAGAAGGAAAAGAAGCAAGAAGAGAAAAAAGAAAGAATTGTAATATTAAGCTGGCATATCTGGAAATGCATAAAAAGAAAAGTGACAAAAAAGAAAATTGAATTGTGCCTTCCTTTGCTTCTGAAATTTTCTGTCACTGATGCAGAAGAGAATGGGTCAAAAGCTCAGACCTTTGTTAGCTGAGGCAAAAGAGTGAGTCTCTGCATTTAAATTCCTCTCTTTTTGCCATAAATTCAACTCAACCAATATACAGTCAGTAGCTACTCTAAGTTTAGCTAGCATTCTTAGGGGTGAAAAGACAGAAGTGAGGAAGTTCCATCCCTCCCCCCACCTTCAAGGAGACTGTCATCCAGTGAGACTTAATAGATGAGAGCTGGACCGCAACCTAATAGCCATAACACTAGGCAGACTATAAGTAACTGTTTAGTCATCGAAACAGTCTTTCATTAAAAAGACATGAATCTGAGTATCTGCTATGTGTCAGGGAAAATGCTTAGCCCTGGGAATTTAAAGAATAAATAAGCCAGGATCTCAGCCTTCTAGGAATTCATAGTCCCACAGGGGATATGTGTATGTCTGGTGCCATGAGACTGAGTCACAGGAATTCAAAAAAAGGAGAACTTTCATTATGATGTGATCAATCCAGCCCCCAAAGCAGAGGGATGTTTAAGGGAGGGCTTGTGTATTTCCTGTCCCAGACTTGGAATCAGCCGTATCTCCAAGGACATCTAAAAACACAGGTTCGGAGGACATCTAAAATCCAAAGACCCTGGTGAATATATAGCATGAACCATGTCACAGAGATGGGAAAGTAGGAGACAGAATATGAAACAGCTGCTGGATCAGTTTGGTTGGTACATGGCAGGGTGCACAGGGGAGAAGTAGGGTCACACCTGGGAACTCAGGTTAGACAGACTGGGAAACATGTTAGAGTGCCCAGCTAGTAGTGGATCTGATGGGTCAGGGAGGCTCATGAAGTGGCTACATGGAAGAAAGACATGACTAGTTCTGGGATTCAGAAGGATCTGGCAGCAGAAATGCAGTATTAATTGTGAAATATATAGTAATCAGAAACTAGTGGGTCAAGTTCACTATAGCAGCTGAGATTAAAAGTAATGGAGACCCCTAGTACCCAAGCTGTAGTCTTGGAATACACTTCCCACTACAAGAAATCAGGAAGTCCTCAGAGATATGGCTGGTCCCAAGTCTGGGCCAGAAGATTTATAAGATGAATCTGGATTACCTTATGTCAAATAATAGAGAAGCTATCAAAGACCACTGGGTTGTATAAAAAGAACTCAGAGTCAACTGGGAGAAGTGACCATAGGCCAAAAACAGAGAAATTTGAGCACCCAATTAGAATCATAACTGAAGGGTATGACAACACATCACAGATGTTAAATCTACAATACCATAACAGTATTTAAAAGAAAAACATTAATTGTTCTCTATCCAAAGACACTGGGAAACCAACCAGTAAGTAAGGGAAAGAATCATGCATTGATCTTGTCTTTCCTCCATGAAATGTACCACTGGGAACCCACATGTTAAATGAAGGAAGTTTACTCTTATAGAATATTTACACTGATAAATTAATAGGGAAAGATAGAATTTAGAATATCACCATTTTGCCACTTCTTACAAATGAATGGTCCTGAGCATCAGTAATGTTAAAAGAGAGACAAGCAGAAACTATGTCCATCCCATGCCACTATGAGGCTGTCTTGGTTTAATCTGTAGATCAGATGTGTAGGTCTACCAATCAATCCATAAGAAATTCAACAGATAGAAGAATATTCCTAGTGACAACACAGGGACACAATTAGCAAGATCCAGACCATAGGAAAACCTAAAGACAAAAGACTTGGTTCTTCAACAAATAAATTGCAAGAGAAAGAAATAAATGGATGTGGAACCTATAGATTAAAATAAAAATTTTTAAATGATCAACCAACCACAAAAGTGGACTTTATATGGATTCTGATAGAAACAAACTATGAAAAATAAAGCCATGTCTGAGACTTGAGTATATGATAAGAAATGACTGTTAATTTCTTTACTGAGCTGTAAATAGTATGTTGTGGCTATGTTTATTTAACATTCATCTTTTAGGAATGTTGTGGATAAACTGAGATAACGCATGAGACTCTTCATTACAATTCAGATGGGAAGGGCTAGGTGGAAATATAGAGTTGATTACTGTTGAAGCTGTGATAGGTGTATGGGAAGTTATGATAGCATCTATTTCTGTATGTGTTTTAAACATTTCATAAGAAAAGGATAATAACAAAGTCAAACCAATAATAAAGATGGAAGACTGAATAAGGAACTGGGGAAAGAGAGGCAAAGACAAATGGCAGAGACATATCTCTCTGGGCCTGCCGGGAAAACCAGCCAGAGTGCCTGGCTGGGCAGGCGCTCATGTCATGACAGCTCTTGACTGTTTCTCTTCTCTTGTTTTGGCTCAGACTCTCTGTTTGGGTTTTCCCAGCTCTTTTTGAAAACATTCTCACCTGTGATATTCTGATCAACGCATGCCTCCTCCTTGTATCCTTTTGTGAGTCCCACCAGGCATATTGAGCACTTGAAGGAGCCCTATTCACACTCACCAAACTCTCCCATCACCACGCTTCTCTCTCCCTAGCCCAAGGACTGTGTCAGACGCATCTTTGCACTCTGACGCCCAGCAAAATACTTGTTACACAATAGATGCTGAAAGAATTGAATGAGCCGTGAGTGGATGACTCTGAACTTTAGGTGATCAGGGCAAGGGAGGTGCAATTTATAGAGGTAAGGAGACATGAGAAGTTAGATTTGAAGATGAATTTTGTTTCAGACATTTTGAATATAAAACCCAAAGAACTTGACCTTAGAAAGGAAAGTTGGACTCAGCACTACACTTTGGAAGCCTTCTTCACAGAGATGAGAATAAGTCATTGGAGAAGATTGACTTGTAAACCAAGAGGATTATTTGATGAGAAGGCTGTTGACGACAGACTTGGAAATTGAGGATAAAACCAATGAAAAGCACATTAAAAAGAAAAAAAGGAAAGAAAAGAATAAGCCAAAGTTTTTTAAAAGGAGGTGGAGCATAGAACAGATTTCCAAGTGGATGCTCAGAAGGATGAAGCCCTGAAGGCAGACAGAGCTATGCCAGAAGAGGAGGCCCTGAGTGACTGTCAAGGAAGTGACTCTGGTGAAGTGGAGGAATGAATGAAGACAGGTTCAGTTCAGTTCAGTCGCTGTTATGTCCAACTCTTTGCGACCCCATGGACTGCATCACGCCAGGCCTCCCTGTCCATCACCAACTCCTGGAGTCTACTCAAACTCATGCCCATTGAGTTGGTGATGCCATCCAACCATCTCATCTTCTGTCATCCCCTTTTCCTACCACTTTCATTCTTTCCCAGCATCAGGGTCTTTTCAAATGAGTCAGTTCTTCGAATCAGGTGGCCAAAGTATTGGAGTTTCAGCTTCAGCATCAGTCCTTCCAATGAATATTCAGGACTGATTTCCTTTAGGATGGACTGGTTTGATCTCAACACAGTCCAAGGGACTCTCAGGAGTCTGAAGATAGGCAGGAGGCTAGAAACCAGACTGGAGGGTCAATGGAGACAGAAGTTATTGAAAACAAAATTGTAACTGGGAACTGTGTTTCCCTTTTCATGAAGCTGGTTATAGAAACTGGTAGAAACAGCATAGAAGGACATTGCAACAAAGAAGAGGCTATGATGCAAAGCATCCTTGGGAGAGACAGAAGTAACTCCTGACTTCCAACTTCTAAATGTTTGTTCTTGTATTTTGTGTCTAATGAAGACACTAAAATGTTATTTTTATTGGTTCTCAGAACCAGGAGCAAAGGTAAATAGAGATAACTTTTATGTGTCAATTATGATTGCCAGGTTATTCTAAGTGGTTTATTTACATCAGCTCATTGAACCCTCCCAACTCAACTCTATGGACATGGTCCTGGTGTCATCATCTCATTTTACAGATGAAGAACCCAAGGCACTAAAAGGTTAGGTAACTTGAGCAGGGTCAGCTTGTGAGAGGGAGACCTGGAATTTGAACCTAATGATCTGGCTTCAGAGACTGTTCTTAACCACCACACCCTATGGCTTCTTAGGTGAGGGTGAAGTAAGTCTTACTATAACCCTTTTATAGAGGAGAAAGTCAGTTCAGTGAAGACAAGTAACTTGCCAATCCATCAGAGGCAAAGCCAAGACTCAAATTCACATCTTCCTGTGCCAAGTTCAGGATTCTTTCCATTACCTACTATTACCTCTTCTCAGGAAAGCAGACAAGATGTTATCCATGAAAAGTGAGAAAAGGTTCCAGGAGAGCTGGGCATCTTTAGAGAACTTTTAAAAATAAAAAGGCTTGAAAGAGCTTGTGTGAATCACATGATAATGAATTGATCATATGTGTAATTTCAATGCCTATACTATAAACAAAAAGCAAATTCCAAGAGAAAGGAAGAAGACCTTTAAGTTTAACAAAAACCAATAAGTATTTGTTTCATGAATGAATGAATGGCTAAAACTGACAGAGACACATCTTCTCTTCCATCCACTGACCTCCAAAATATCATCAAAAACCTGTTTTGTCATTTCCATAGAAATGACAGCTAGCATTTATTGAAGTTTGTTATGTTCCCAGCACTGTGCCAATGTATAATGTCCTTTAACTTTCATGAAAACACAAAACTATACTCTTATTATTATGTCTATTTTACAGAGATGGCATAGACACCTTCCCTAAGGAAACATGGCTAGTAAACTACAGACCAAGATTCAGGCCCTACTTTGGAAAGCTCCAGCTTTCCATCAGTATTTACCTTGTCCACAAAGTTTCTAGGAGACTTACCTCCCACCGTAGGTATTCGTGTTTCAGGGTCCCTGTTGGGTACCATCCAGAGCAAGCCCCTAATGACTGAAGGCTGGGCATTTATCCCAAGTGTTATTCCACTAGAGGCTGACCCACTACCTATGGTTTGATGTAAAAAGATAAGCCTGAACAATCAGATTTATCTTGTATAAATTTAGAATTGGGTGATCAAGGCATCAAGCAGTTAGGAAGAGGAAATAAAGTCATATGAGAAGGGCTGGACCAGTGAGCCCTGGTAGAACCATGTGTCAGCCAATGAATGATGAATAAGGAGAGGAAGTCAATGAGTAAAACTAGTGGAGGGTGGAATAAATGGGCAGAAGATGAGCATAAAATAGCAGTAATGCTATGAGGAAAAGGCTAAACAGCTTCTAAAAGAGTCAATGAAAAAGTAGATTTGGTGCCTATAGTCTTCCTGCCCTAGTTGCAATGAGGTCTGATGTGGTATAGTTCATTTGTCTAATAGTCACCAGCGAAGATGGCACCCCATGTATTTCACGTCCTAGTATTCACACCCTCATGGAGCCCTCTCCCAGAGTTGGTGTATTTAATAATAGAATATGACAGAAGTAATAGTATATTACTTCTGGGATTAGATTTTGAAAGACTCTTTATTGAAGTACAGTTGATTTACAATATTAGTTTCAGGGGTACAACAGTGATTCACATGTTTCGCTGATTATACTGCACTTACAGTTATAGTAAAATGTTAACTATTTTCCCTGTGTTGTGCCACATATCCTTGCAGCTTATTTATTTTATACATAGTAGTTTGTACCTCTTAATTCCCTACCCTGATCCTGCCCGCCTCCCCCTTCCTCTCCCCTCTGGTAACCATTAGTTGGTTCTCCAAATCTCTGAATCTGTTTCTTACTTTGTTATATTCATGAGTTTGTTTTATTTTTCAAATTCCACATATAAGTGATAACATACAGTATTTCTTTCTCTGACTTATTTCACTAAAGCATAATACTCTCTAGGTCATTCTACATTGTTACAAATTGAGAAAATTCATTTCTTTTATGTCTGGGTAGTATTCCATTGTATATATAGGCATCACATCTTCTTTATCCATTCCTCTGTTTGGATATGTAGGTTGTTTCCATAGCTTAATAATTGTAAACAACACTGCTATAAACACTGGAGGGCATGTATCATTTTAAATTAGTGTTTTCATTTTTCAGATATATACGAAGAAGTGGAATTGCTGGATCATGTGGTAGTTCTATTTTTAGTTTTTTGAATAAACTCCATACTATTTTCCACAGTGGCTGCACCAATTTACATTTCTACCAAAAGTGTACAAGGGATCTTTTCCCCACAACCTCATCAACATTTGTTAATTGTGTTCTTTTTGATGATAGCCATTCCAACAGGTGTGCTATAATATTTGATTACAGTTTTAATTGCATTTCTCTGATGATTAATAATGTTGAGCATCTTTTCATGTGCCTTATAGCAAATTGTATGTCTTTTTTGAAAAAAATGTCTATTCAGATCTTCTTCCCACTTTGTAACTAGGTTGCCTTTTGATAGTGATTTGTATGAACTGTTTATATATTTTGAATATTAACCCCTTATCAGTTATATCATTTGCAAATATTTTATCCCATACTTCCCTGGTGGCTCAGACAGTAAAGCATCTGCCTACAATGCTGGAGACCTGGGTTCAATCCCTAGGTTGGGAAGATCTCCTGGAGAAGAAAATAGCAACCCACTCCAGTATTCTTGCCTGGAAAATCCCATGGATGGTGGAACCTGGTAGGCCACAGTCCATGGGGTAGCAAAGAGTTGGACATAACTAAGCGACTGCACTCACTTATCCCATTCAGTAGGGTGTCTTTTTGTTTTGACCATGATTTCCTTTATCAGGCATGTGCTTTTTAAGTTTAATTAGGTCCCATTTGTTTATTTTTGCTTCTGAGGTTTTTTTCCTCTTATTTTTTTTGGCTCAGGAGACAGATCCAAAAAAACGTTGCTACAATATACATCGAAAAGTATTCTACCTATGTCTTCTTCTCGGGTTCAGGACATCCCAGAACTTGTGCCTGTCCACTAGAGGACAATCCCAGTTCCTGGATCTACTAGTTATGGATGACTGGCATGCATGACCAGGTTCTGGGCTTCCAGGGCTGGTGTCAGAGCACTGGTGGGTAGGATCAGTTCCTGCCTCACCTGGCTGCAGGGTCTGAGGTATTCGGAAACTTGTGTTGGCCTGCTGGTGGATGAATCTAGGGCCAGCCAGTCCCAGTGCTGGTGCTGGCTTGCTGGAGGATGAAGCTGGTCCTGGCTATAGTAGGCTTGCTGGGGTGAAGGTCTGGGGCTCAGGTGATTCTGAGTCTGGTGCCTGCCCACTGGCGTATGGATCTTGGTCCTCAGGTCTCTGGCTATAGTGTCCTGTGGGTCCCAATTACAGCGCCTGCACACTGGTGTCTGGGGCCATATTCTTGGTCCTCCAGCGGACAAGACCATGTCCAAGGATGGCTGTGGGCTCAGAAGGTCTTAAGATAGCCTATCTGCTGGTGGGTGGTGCTGCATCCCCGGCCAGTTAATTGCTTGGCTTGAGATATTCCACTAGTGGTGCCCATAGGCTTGTGGCAGAGACAGAGCTGGGGTCTGAGGCCAATGAGCTTGAGAGTGGATTCCAAAATGGTGCTTGCATTCCAAATGCACCAAGTGCATTCCAAAATGGTACCAGCATTCGTGTGGTAGAACAAAATCCCTCAGATGGCTGCCACTGGTGTCTATGTCCCCAGAGTGAGCCCCACCTGCCTCCTGCCCCTCCAGGAGACTTTTCAAGATGAGCAAGTATGTCTGGCCCAGGCTCCTTTCAATTACTGCTTCTGCCCTGGATCCTAGAATGTATAAGGTTTTGTGTGTGCCCTTTATGAGCAGGCAATGGCACCCCACTCTAGTACTTTTGCCTGGAAAATCCCATGGATGGAGGAGCCTGGCAGGCTGCAGCCCATGGGGTCACCAAGAGTCGGACACGACTGAGCAACTTCACTTTCACTTTTCACTTTCCACTTTCATGCATTGGAGAAGGAAATGGCAACCCACTCCAGTGTTCTTGCCTGGAGAATCCCAGGGACGGGGGAGCCTGGTGGCTGCCATCTATGGGGTCACACAGAGTCGGACACAACTGAAGTGACTTAGCATAGCATTTATAAGCAGAGTTTCTATTTCCCATCATCCTCTGGGTCTCCTGAAAGGAAACCCACTGGCCTTGAAAGCCTGACTTTCTTTCTTCTTCCCCTCCAGGTGCCTGATACGGGGCTCAGACTCCTCACCCCTTGGGGAGAACCTTTTCCATTTTAATTATTCTCCCATTTGTGGATCACACACCCAGGGGTGTGGGTCTTGAATGTATCACAACTCTACCCCTCTCATTGTGTTTCCTTCTTTATATTTTTAGTTGTAAAAGATTTTTTTCTGTTGGGTTCCAGGCTTTTTCATCAATAGTGATTCTGTAAACAGTTGTAATGTTGGTATGCCTGTGAAAGGAAGTGAGCTGAGGGTCTTTCTACTCTGCCTTATTGGAACTCCCCTCAAGACTACTAGGTTTTAAGGTTGGGATTAGGTATTAAAGACTGTGACTTCTGTCTTGGGCTCTGTCTTGGATCACTCACTCTGAGGGAAGCCAGCTACCATCATGAGGACACTCAGGCAGCCCATGGAGAGCTTGCCCAGAAGAACAGGAATTTTTAGCCAACAGCCAGTAAGGAACTGCCAACAAACATGTGAGTCAACTTGGAAGCACAACCTACCTTGAGATGACCACTGAACTGCAACTTTATAAGAGACCTTGAGCCAGAACCACACACTTAGGCTGCTCTTGGATTTCTGGCCCCTACAAACTATGAAATATAAATGTTTGTTATTTTAAACTACTAAGTCTTGGAGTAATTTGTTACAGAGCAATAGACAATTAACAGCCTTTCTTAGTTCCTGAGACATGTCTAGTCCATGTATTACCTTATAAGCTTCTTTTCAAAAAGCACCCACTTCTTTGAAGTAGTTTGAATATGACTTTGCTTCTTGTGGCTAAAAAGCCCAT
This sequence comes from Tragelaphus eurycerus, assembly GCA_935064755.1. Lineage (NCBI taxonomy): Eukaryota > Metazoa > Chordata > Mammalia > Artiodactyla > Bovidae > Tragelaphus > Tragelaphus eurycerus. The sequence goes on from CAKXYN010000013.1 coordinate 34,133,733, forward strand.
ACCCGAACTGAAAACATTGCATTTGGTCCTTGAAAACTCTCCTTGGAGACAGCTCATCTTAATTCCTAACCCAATTTTCATCCCATCATTTCTGTTCAAATAACTGGGTTCAGACTCACCTTGTTTTCTTCTTGTATCTCATCCATGTGGTTCCAGGCCTGATGCTCAGCATTAACCTACTGACAGGCTATGCCCTTGACTTCCAAGTCCCTTCTAACCTGACCAGCTAGATCCAGCTTGGCTGGATCCAAGCCTACCTAGCTTTCTGGTCCTGTTCTTGAATCTCACAGTGCTAATTCAAATGTTTCTTCTTGCCTCCACTGCCAAAGTCTCAACATTGAGGAGTACTTATACTTTTGTTTTCCACCCTGACTTTCTAAAATTCACGGACATGTTCACCATTAAATAAATCTTAATCAGTACTTACAATATAGCAATCATTAGGCCATTCATTGGTGATATGGAGATTAATTAACACACAACCCTGGTTACCAGGGAATTTTCAGTCCATCTAAAGAAACAAGTGCATAAATAAATAATAATTTAATATGACATGAAGATTTTCATAGACATAGTAACATTTGAATGGTTCAGAAAAGCTAGAAATTCTCCAATGAAAGAGCATGAGAAGACAGTTTCAGAAAAAGGAAACAGTAAAGAAAAGTTTTGCATTTACTGATGAATACGGGAAACCCTCTTTAGAGTTTGCAAGGGCTAGTTACTTAGAAAGTAGCCATGTCATATGCATATACTTAGATCAAGTCATTCCCAAAATTTTATTTTACAGATATCTCAGAGCCTAACCAGAAATTTATCTTATGGATGAGATTTCAAAATGTGTGTGAAGCCATAGATACACGGATAGTGCTGCAACTTTTTTTTTCTATAGAGAAAAAATGGATATACCCTAAATACCCATTATTAGTGGCTTAGTAAACCAAGCACATTCCTACAATGTATTGATACAAGGCACCTGTTAATAGAAAGAGGCAAATTACAGGTATAACTATAAAAAATGTGAAATGTGCAGAGCAGTGTAAATAGCATATAGTACGAACTGTGTGTGTGTTCTTGTGCTTACACCCCTGCTTATTCATTTATTCATTCAACAAATATTTGTTGAGATCCTGCTATGTGCCCAGTACTATTTTGGAAGCTGGAAATAGAGCAGTGAGCAAGACAACATGCAGGACACAGAACTCGCTCTCTAATGTAATTTATATGCATAGACCATCTGAGCACTGACAACAGAGAACAGGTAACAGCTGCTGGTGGCACAGGTGTACCGCAGCATTGAGTGTCAGAACTGGGAACTTCACTTTCACTCTGTATATCTTTTGGTACTATTTGAAATTTTCACAAAGTTCAAGAGCTATCTGCCCCCCACATCCAAATTTTTAATTAGAGAAAGACAATAGCCATATAATATAATTAAACCACTTGCATAAAATCAGATTCAATGCTGCTTCAAAGCACATTCCTTCTATACTCCCTACTGATTTGATTCTTTCTACAAAGATAAACTCAGGCCCAAAACATGATCTTGGAAATACCTTTCAAACTGATGGTTTTTGGTGTTTATCTCTAGACAAAAGAAAGGTCAACTGTAATCAACATATGTGATTTTTAAAGAAGAAATTCCATCCTCAATTCGCAGAAAGAAATAAATGGATTTGTGGGAATAAGCTCTGAGTTGGTTACTAACACACAGTCCCTCGTGTGAAAGAAATAACAGAGCTGGACATGATAAGTATCATTCAAGTACATTGCCACAACATAACTTTACAAATGATTCCCAGCAACGAGGCAGAAAGAATGTGCCAAGATTCCAGTAGCAGCCTTAATGGCTGAGTTTTGCAATGGTTTTGGAAGCGGCGGGGGGAGTGCTTGCTGAAATATTAGATATCGTGTTTTCATTCAGATCCTGTGGGAACACCCAGAGCTCCCTCCTCCAGCTGACTAGCCTGCTAACAATATCCTACCCTCATCCAAACCCACATAATTCACTAATAACACTACAGGTCCAGAACTAAGTTTAGGCATGTATTTGGATTAGGCGTGATCTGTGATGACAAAGGTTTCAAGCTAAGCACAAATTAACAAGGATGAATTTATGCCGGCCAGGATGCTCACTGAGGTTATTTATCACAATTACATCATTTGGCTTGGGGTGGGAGGCGAGGAGGAGGAAGAAGAGGCTCGTGAAAGGAGCCTCCAGGGACCTCAGACTGGTTCCAGCCGGTACAGAGGGAATCACTGTTTGCCTGCCCCCACCCACCCCTGTCTTTGTCAGGGCTCTCCTGACATCCTCCATCAGCCAGGCTGGTCCTGTCAGACATCTGTCTTTAAACAGAGGCTGCCATTCAGCCCTGGTCAGACGAGAGTCTTGTGATACCTATCCATGTCTCTCCAGAGCAAAAACGAGGTCACCAACGACCTAGCAGTGTCACCCCAGAGGCAACCGTCTGACCGAAGAGTCCAGAATCTGAGCCTCTATCAGCCAGACTCCATTGAAACGCCCTTTGAGTTAGACCGACTTGAATGTCTCTTTTTGTTCTCCTGTGCTGAGTTTTATGAGCCGTGGGTTTCCCTCCCTGCTGGATATGAGGTGTTGTGGCCCCCTTGGGCTTACAGAAGGCTCACACTTGGCTCTCGGACAATCCTGGCAGCCACTGCCCTCAACTTGGCTCAGAGCCTGCCCTACAGGCTCCTTAAAGCACTGGAACAAAAACAAGGAGCCGTAGAATGCAATGGCTAAACACTGTGGGCTCAGTTCACCCAATATAAAGGATACGAGCGATATTACAGTCAGTGTCAACCGCGTGGCCTCCACATGTGATGTACAGTGACTCGAAAGGTGTGGGGCGTTTCAGAACCTTTCACAGCTTCCCCTGGGTTTCCCACGGTCTCTGAAGCATCTTCAGTAGCACTGACACTGTCAGCTGGACATCCTCTCTTACAGAGGAGAGGCAGGTGGCCCTCAGCTTGGCCAGCCAACATGTCCAGCACAACCAGACATAGGTTGTGTCAAGCACTCTGAGATGATGCTGGCAGGTACAGGACAGCATACGCTGTTTGCTTCCTCACCGTAAGCATAACTTTGGGTGAATAGCATGTGGAAAATATCACTTTCCCTCTTTTACAGATGAGAAGCTAAGAAAGAGAAGATCAGTGGTTGACTCACAGTCGCAGAGTTCAGACTCACAAAGGCAGGGTTAAGACCTGCTCTCGTGACCCCCGAGGAATGCTCCTCCCATTAGCCTCTGTGGCACTCAGGTTTATAAAGCATTTGTTTCCTATACACAGACATGTGTTTAGGAAACAGGGCACAATTATACTCATAAACTCAGGCACTGAGTCCTTAATTTCCTCAGAAGTCACTAATTAAATTGCTGCCTCCAGTCTATCAGGAAAAATTCAGGGGGAAAAAAGGGGAATTCAGAAAAAAAAGGCGAGGGGGAAGGTGTGTGTGCAGATACAAAATAATTAGTAGGCCAAAAGTTAGGGAAGCTAGGATTGTTTAATCCTGAAATAGAAAATGTTACAGTCATGTAATAATAATCAATAATTTTCTTTTTTAATTTAAAAAACTTTTATAATTTTTTAAAGTTGAAGTTGTAAAATTCTTTTACAACTTTAAAAATTGTAAAAGAACTCTTTTACAATTCTGCGTTAGTTTCTGCTGTACAATGAAGTGATTCAGCTATGTCTATACATATATCCCCTCCCTCTAAACTCGCTCCCACCCCCACCCCATCGAATCTGTCTAGGCCATCACAGAGCACCAAGCTGAGCTCCCTGCGCTCTACAGTAGGTGCCCACTGCTACTGCTGCTACTGCTGCTGCTGCTGCTAAGTCGCTCTGTGCGACCCCACAGACAGAGGCCCACCAGGATCCCCTGTCCCTGGGATTCTCCAGGCAAGAATACTGGAGTGGGTTGTCATTTCCTTCTCCAATGCATGAAAGTGAAAAGGGAAAGTGAAGTTGCTCAGTCGTGTCCGACTCTTAGCGACCCCATGGACTGGAGCCCACCAGGCTCCTCCGTCCATGGGATTTTCCAGGCAAAAGTACTGGGGTGGGGTGCCATTGCCTTCCCCGAGGTGCCCACTAGTTGTCTGTTTTACACATGGCAGTGCACATATGTCAATCCCAGTCTCCCAACTCATCCCACTCCCCTCCCCTACCAAGTCCACATGTCCATTCCCTACATTTGCATCTCTATTTCTGCCCTTCAAATAGGTTCAGCTGCACCATTTTTCTAGATCCCACATCCATCCATCAATATATGATATTTGTTTTTCGCTTTCTGACATATTTCACTTGTATGACAGATTCTAGGTCCATCTGCATCTCTACAAATGACCCAGTTTCCTTCCTTTTTATAGCTGAGTAATATTCCATTGTAGATGTGAACCACATTTTCTTTATCCATTTCTCCGTTGATGGACATTTAGGTTACTTCCAAGCCCTGGCTATTGTGAACAGTGCTGCAATGAACATTGGGGTGCATGTAAAGACTAAAGATATTTCTAACCTAAGGGTGATGGTGTAGAAGTTATGAGATGTTGTTTAGTCACTCAATGTGTCCAACTCTGTGAGCCCATGGCCTGCAGCACGCCAGGCTTCCCTGTCCTTCACCATCTCCCAGAGCTTGCTTAAACTCATGTCCACTGAGTCGGTGATGTCATCCAACCATCCCATCCTCTATCATCCCCTTCTCCTGCCTTCAATCTTTCCCAACATCAGGGTCTTTTCTAATGATTTGGCTCATCGCATCAAGTAGCCAAAGTATTGGAGCTTCAGCTTCAGCATAAGTCCTTCCAATGAATAATCAGGACTGATTTCCTTTAGGATTTGACTGGTTTGATCTCCATGTAGTCCAAGGGACTCAGGAGAGTCTTGTTCAAAGCCACAGTTCAAAAGCATCAATTCTTCGGTGCTCAGCCTTCTTTATAGTCCAACTCTCACATCCATACTTGACTACAGGAAAAACTATAGCTTTGACTACACATAACTTTGCCGGCAAAGTAATGTCTCTGCTTTTGGTCTGTCTAGTCAATGCTATGGTTTTTCCAATGGTCATATATGGATGTGAGAGTTGGACTGTGAAGAAAGCTGAGTGCTGAAGAATTGATGCTTTTGAACTGTGGTGTTGGAGAAGACTCTTGAGAGTCCCTTGGACTTCAAGGAGATCCAATCAGTCCATTCTGAAGGAGATCAGCCCTGGGGTTTCTTTGGAAGGAATGATGCTAAAGCTGAAATTCCAGTACTTTGGCCACCTCATGTGAAGAGTTGACTCATTTGAAAAGACTGTGATGCTGGGAGGGATTGGGGGCAGGAGAAGGGGGCGACAGAGGATGAGAAGGCTGGATGGCATCACTGACTCGATGGACGTGAGTCTGAGTGAACTCGGGGAGTTGGTGATGGACAGGGAGGCCTGGTGTGCTGCAGTTCATGGGGTTGCAAAGAGTTGGACACGACTGAGTGACTGAACCGACCTGAACTGAACTGAGGTTGGTTATAGCTTTTCTTCCAAGAAGCAAGTGTCTTTTAGTTTCATGGCTACAGTCACCATCTGCAGTGATTTTGGAGCCCAAGAAAATAAAGTATGTTACTGTTTCCATTGCTTCCCCATCTATTTGCCATGAAGTGATGGACTGGATGCCATGATCTTAGTTTTTGAATGTTGAGTTTTAAGCCAGTTTTTTCACTCTCCTCTTTCACTTTCATTAAGAGGCTCTTTAGTTTCCTCTTCACTTTCTGCCATAAAGGTGGTGACATCTGCATATCCGAGGTTATTGATATTTCTCTGGGCAATCTTGATTCCAGCCTGGCATTTCACATGATGTACATATAAGTTAAATAAGCAGGGTGACAACATATAGCCTTGATGTACTCCTTTCCCAATTTTGAACCTATATGGTGTTCCATGTCCGGTTCTAATTGTTGCTTTTTGACCTGCATACAGGTTTCTCAGGAGGCAGGTGAGATGGTCTGATATTCCCATCTCTCTAAGAATTTTCCACAGTTTGTTGTGTTCCACACAATCAAAGGCTTTAGCATAGTCAATGAAGCAGAAGTAAATGTTTTTCTGGAATTCTCTTGCTTTTCCTATGATACAACAGATGTGGGCAATTTGATATCTGGTTCCTCTGTCTTTTCTAAATTCAGCTCAAACATCTGAAAGTTCTTGGTTTAGATACTGTTGAAGCCTAGCTTGGAGAATTTTGAGCATTACTTTGCTAGCATGTGAAATGAATGCAATTGTACGGTAGTTTGAACATTCTTTGGCACTGTCTTTCTTTGGGATTGGAATGAAAACTGACCTTTTTCAGTCCTGTGGTCACTGCTGAGCTTTCCAAATTTGCTGGCACATTGAGTGCAACACTTTAACAGCATCATCTGTTAGGATTTGAAATAGCTCAGCTGGAATTCTACTACCTCCACTAGCTTTGCTTGTAGTGATGCTTCCTAAGGTCCACTTGACTTCGCACTCCAGGATATTTGGCTGTCAGACCAGATCAGATCAGTCGCTCAGTCATGTCTGACTCTTTGCGACCCCATGAACTGCAGCACGCCAGGCCTCCCTATCCATCACCAGCTCTCTGAGGTCACTCAGACTCACATCTATTGAGTCAGTGATGCCATGCAGCCATCTCATCCTCTGTCGTCCCCTTCTCCTCCTGCCCCCAATCCCTCCCAGCATCAGAGTCTTCTCCAATCAGTCAACTCTTCGCATGAGGTGGCCAAAGTACTGGAGTTTCAGCTTTAGCATCATTCTTTCCAAAGAAATCCCAGGGCTGATCTCCTTCACAATGGACTGGTTGGATCTCCTTGCAGTCCAAGGGACTCTCAACAGTCTTCTCCAACACCACAGTTCAAAAGCATCAATTCTTCGGCACTCAGCCTTCTTCACAGTCCAGCTCTCACATCCATACATGACCACAGGAAAAACCATAGCCTTAACTAGGTGAACCTTTGTTGGCAAAGTGACGTCTCTGCTTTTGAATATGCTATCTAGGTTGGTCATAACTTTCCTTCCAAGGAGTAAGCGTCTTTTAATTTCATGGCTGCAGTCACCATCTGCAGTGATTTTGGAGCCCAGAAAAAGAAAGTCTGACACTGTTTCCACTGTTTCTCCATCTATTTCCCATGTAGTGATGGGACCAGATGCCATGATCTTCGTTTTCTGAATGTTGAGCTTTAAGCCAACCTTTTCACTCTCCACTTTCACTTTCATCAAGAGGCTTTTGAGTTCCTCTTCACTTTCTGCCATAAGGGTGGTATCATCTGCATATCTGAGGTTATTGATATTTCTCCCGGCAATCTTGATTCCAGCTTGTGTTTCTTCCAGTCCAGCATTTCTCATGATGTACTCTGCATATAAGTTAAATAAACAGGGTGACAATATACAGCCTTGATGTACTCCTTTTCCTATTTGGAACCAGTCTGTTGTTCCATGTCCAGTTCTAACTGTTGCTTCCTGACCTGCATACAAATTTCTCAAGAGGCAGATCAGGTGGTCTGGTATTCCCATCTCTCTCAGAATTTTCCACAGTTTATTGTGATCTACACAGTCAAAGGCTTTGGCATAGTCAATAAAGCAGAAATAGATGTTTTTCTGGAACTCTCTTGCTTTTTCGATGATCCAGCGGATGTTGGCAATTTGATCTCTGGTTCCACTGCCTTTTCTAAATCCAGCTTGAACATCAGGAAGTTCACGGTTCACATATTGCTGAAGCCTGGCTTGGAGAATTTTGAGCATTACTTTACTAGCGTGTGAGATGAGTGCAATTGTGTGGTAGTTTGAGCACTCTTTGGCATTGCCTTTCTTTGGGATTGGGATGAAAACTGACCTTTTCCAATCTTGTGGCCACTGCTGAGTTTTCCAGATTTGCTGGCATATTGAGTGCAGCACTTTCACAGTATCATCTTTCAGGATTTGGAATAGCTCCACTGGAATTCCATCACCTCCACTAGCTTTGTTGGTAGTGATGCTTTCTAAGGCCCATTTGACTTCACATTCCAGAATGTCTGGCTCTAGGTCAGTGATCACGCCATCATGATTATCTGGGTCGTGAAGCTCTTTTTTGTACAGTTTTTCTGTGTATTCTTGCCACCTCTTCTTAATATCTTCTGCTTCCGTTAGGTCCATACCATTTCTGTCCTTTATCGAGCCTGTAGGTGAGTGATAACACCATTGTGGTTATCTGGGTCATGATGATCCTTTTTGTGCAGTTCTTCCATGTACTCTTGCCACTTTTTCTTAATATCTTCTGCTTCTTTTAGGAACATACCATTTCTGTCCTTTATTGTGCCCAGCTTTTCATGACTTGTTCCCTTGGTATCTCTAATTTTCTTGAAGAGATCTCTAGTCTTTCCCATTCTGTTGTTTTCCTCTGTTTCTTTGCTTATCACTAAGGAAGGCTTTCTTATCTCTCCTTGCTATTCTTTGGAACTCTGCATTCAGATGGGTATATCTTTCCTTCTCTCCTTTGCCTTTTGAGTCTCTTTTCTCAGCTATTCCTAAGGCCTCCTCAGACAACCATTTTGCCTTTTTGCATTTCTTTTTTCCTGTCTTTGTTTGTTTGTTTTGTATTTTTTCTCTTTGTTTTTATTGGAGTATAGTTTTTTGGGGTTTTCTTTCTAATTTATTTATTTGGCTACATTGGGTCTTAGTTGCGGTATGCAGGATCTTTTGTTTCAGCACACAGGCTCTCTAGTTGTGGCACCAGTTGCTCCACAGCATGTGAAATCTTAGTTTCCAAACCAGGGACTGAACTTGCCTCCCTTGCATTGCAAGGCAGATTCTTAACCCTGAAACACCAGGCAAGTCCCACAGAGGTCATGAGAGTTGCCCCAAATGTCCCTCCACTGCAAATTTATTCCTTACAGAATCTGCCACCCTTGGCTAAAAATTCCATTCCCTATAGCCCATAGTTGCCATTCATTTGTATCACCTTAATAGCCTTTAATACCTTGTTACAGATTAAAATCCACCATTCACAAGTAAAAGCAAGACTGCTCAAGCATAAGAAGCTGGTGAGATTTGTTTTAGACAAAGAGCAATGGCACCCCACTCCAGTACTCTTGTCTGGAAAATTCCATGGATGAAGGAGCTCGGTAGGCTGCAGTCCATGGGGTCACTAAGAGTAGAACACGACTGAGCAACTTCAATTTCACTTTTCACTTTCATGCATTGGAGAAGGAAATGGCAACCCACTCCAGTGTTCTTGCCTGGAGAATCCCAGGGACAGGGTAGCCTGGTGGGCTGCCGTCCATGGGGTCGCACAGAGTTGGACACGACTGAAGTGACTTAGCAGCAGCAGCAGCAGCATTGGGATATATGTACTACCATGTGTGTAACAACAGATAGCTTGTAAGAAGTTGCTCCGTAGAACAGGGAGCTCAGCTCAGTGCTCTGTGATGACCTAGAGAGGCAGAATGGGGCGGAGGTCCAAGAAGGAGGGGATATATATATACCTGTAGCTGACTGACTTTGTTGTACAGTGGGAACTAATACAACATTGTAAAGCAATTATATTCTAATTTAAACTTTTTTAAGTTTGAAAAATAAAAGAAAAACTATACCCCAATAAAAAGAAAGAGGAAAAAATATAAAAAAAAAAAAAAAAAAAGAGGTGGGGAGTCCTGTGTGACCAAGGGCATCTAGAGCAAGCAGGTGGGCAGCAGCGGTGCCCCTAGCATTAGTGGCTGTAGCAGAGTGATGGTGATGCTCAAAGTGGGGCAGTAGCAGGGGATTCCATCACTCAGGATTAGTGTAAGCACCCCGGTGCACATGGATTCAGCATAAGTGGCATGCGAGATGAGTATAAAGATAGAACTTTTGCTTTAATTTTTATATATTCATTTAAATGTACATTAGAAAAATTATTGCCAGCATAGCAAACCTGTCATTTCACAGGTATTAGCGCTTACAACAAAGCTAGTTTTATAAGGATGATTTGATTTCAAATTTATTTGAGGAAAAGATTAAATTAAATTACAAGGGGTCCTGTGGACATGGCAAAAATTGCGAAGGAGACATCAAAATAAATGCAGTTTTGAAAACCCTGATCTAGACACTTGGCATGTTCTCAGGAAACACTGGAGTGAGGACCAAGCTCCAGCCTCTGCTCCAAGCACCACTCAGGTCAGGGGGCATCTGCCTTCAAGGAGTTCAGAGTCTAGGGGTGGTGAGGAAAGTGAAGCATTACAAAGGAATGCACCATGGCCTCCAAGATGCACCAAAGCTAGGGACCAACCCAGGGAAGTTTCCTGGAAGAGGAAACATGGCAATTAAGTCCAGGATCACTGGTAAGCATTGGGCAAGCATGACACGAACATGGCATTCTAGGCAGAGAATATCAACAGCAAGGCTTGAGCATATGAAAGTACATTTTGCTTTCAGCCTCCTCTATCTCTGTGAGCCTCTACCTCCATGAAGAGTGGTCAGGCGGGTGGCAGTTTGGATAGAAGCCAAAAGTGGGAGTTGATTTGCCAATCCAGGGGACAAGGTTCTGCAGATACTGGCAGTCCATCAGGACCCTCTGTCAGCTGATCTGATTCTAGGTCCCCAGGCTGCTCTGGCCCCTGGATCTGGGCTGTGAGCTTCCCCAGGTGCTGACCTCTAGAGGCCTGACCCCACTTCTGCCTTCCAGCATGCTCCCCTCAAATCATCAACTCCAGCATTCTCAATATCGCCTAGGCCCTACTTCTAGGCTGCTTGTGTTTGATTATTCAGTCTTTTGTTCTTGATCCCCAGCTATACCACAAAAGTGGATATCATATTTATAAAAAGTTGTGATAGATATTAGCAATATCTTCCTTTCAATGCCCTCCCCACTGCAGCTCAGAAATGAGGAGCCAGATCCCTTCCTTGAGCACCCCTAAAACCATACAAAACCCCACAGAGCTGAACAGACAGTGGTTGATGTTCCTTTTCCAAAACAAGGGCTCTTCATTTCAGAAATCCTGAAAACTTGCACAATTAAAAAGTGAAGTTAATTAGAACACTTAAAATCCACCAGCAGCCACATTCAAAACAGCAGCCAAATGTAAAGCAGCAGTCCCCACCACCACTGCCTCTGAAGACTCCACTGGGCACTGCCAGCTTCAGGAGATAGGCCCCAGACAGCACCCCGGAGGCCAATGAAGGACCACATGCAGCCTTGAGATGCTGTAGGAAACACGCGGCAGCTATGAGTTGACTCATTTGCTGTGATGTAATTGGATACCTTTAATGAGCACCCAAACACACTTTTTAAAAATTTTGCAATCATGCCTTTCTTAATGACCAATTTTCTAGATTTCTCTTTCCCCACCACTAAAAAAGGAAAAAAAGGAAAAACAAAGTAATCATGTAGCAATAAAAAGTTCAGGGAGTTTATTCGAGGATCTTTGCATTTCTTCTGCTCCTTAGGAAAAGAAAGGAGCCTTGAGCTGTGCACAATAAATGCTTAATAAGTACAAATTTTATAAGGTTATGAATCCAAAGGATATAAAAACACAACATTTGACTCAATGCTAAGATGAGCATTTTGCCTGTCGATGTTGTGAGGAGGCATTGAAAGGAAGGCATTGCTCATATTTGTCACAGCTTTTTATCAATATGATATTTGGCTTTGTTTTGTATCCTCTTCACCACTTTTCAGAGTTTTCACATCCGTTTACCACTTAACAACCATGTGGTCAGAGACAGCAGGTAATATTCCTTCCATTTCACAGATGAAGAAACCAAGGCCCAAAGGAGAGGCGGCATCATGGTCTCATAGTTTCTGAAATAGACATCCTGCTGCCATGACAGCTTCTTTCCTACACTTTCCTTCAAGTGCCTCTACCCCTGGTTCCCAATTGTGTGGAGACACAGCTTCATACTGATTTCCTAAATGGAAACCACCTGAAGAGAAGAGAATTTGAAAAAAATTACCTTGAACCTGGTTTCTAAAGAAAACCTATTTTACGAAAAGTCACTGAGCTCTCCACCAATCAACTCAATTGCAAATGAGTGCCCTATGTTTCTGAGAAGAGAGAGTTAGATAGGATCAGTGAGAGAGCTGAAAACCAATAAGAGCAATGCTCCTGATTCTACAGTTGAATCAGCACGCTTCAGATCAGATCAGATCAGATCAGATCAGTCGCTCAGTTGTGTCCGACTCTTTGCGACCCCATGAACCGCAGCACGCCAGGCCTCCCTGTACATCACCAGCTCCCAGAGGTCACTCAGACTCACACCCATCAAGTCAGTGATGCCATCCAGCCATCTCATCCTCTGGCGTCCCCTTCTCCTCATGCCCTCAATCCCACCCAGCATCAGAGTCTTCTCCAATGAGTCAACTCTTCGCATGAGGTGGCCAAAATACTGGAGTTTCAGCTTTAGCATCATTCCTTCCAAAGAAATTCCAGGATTGATCTCCTTCAGAATGGACTGGTTGGATCTTCTTGCAGTCCAAGGGACTCTCAAGAGTCTTCTCCAACACCACAGTTCAAAAGCATCAATTCTTCGGCGCTCAGCCTTCTTCACAGTCCAGCTCTCACATCCATACATGACCACAGGAAAGACCATAGCCTTGACTAGGCGAACCTTTGTTGGCAAAGTAATGTCTCTGCTTTTGAATATGCTATCTAGGTTGGTCATAACTTTCCTTCCAAGGAGTAAGCGTCTTTTAATTTAGAGAAATACAATTTTCACCCTGATGTTGGGATCTACTGTGGATACTCAATAATTTGAACTGGATTCTCTTCCCATCTGTCTTTATCACTGAAGCTTCAGAGGTGCCCTATCTCTCCCCAACACACAAATTCCTCCCAAATGCCATTTTCACAGGCCTCACCAAGCCATGTCCCTCTTTTTCATTTTGAAATCCATTCATACTATGAAACCTCCCGTCATAAGCCTCTTGCCTTCTTATTAGGTCAACAGGCCTCCTACTAGCAGTTAGAGCATGCTATACCCTGCCCTAAACCAACTGATATTTGCTTTGTTTATCTCACAAAATGACTCTTCATAGATGCCAATGTTTTATTTCTCCCCTTACACTGAAAATTCTCAAAGGCAGAAATGAGAGATGCATCCTTTCTTTGTCTCCGCTTTCTCATTTCTCTGCTACCATATGTCTAATTCATTTCACAATACTATTGAAGCATTCTCTCATCTCTCTCTCTCAGTGTGATTATTTTCTTACTGGAACATAATTTTCCCTGGCCACTATCAAAAAATCACAATCCAATAAACGATTCCCCTGTGTTCAATGAAACAAATGTAATTAAAGGTAGTATTAATAGTTTATACTTTGGGCTTTATAAATTACTTTCACATATATTCAAATTGCAGGCATTCTAACTAAAATGTTGTTTAGTTGCTAAGTTGTGTCTGACTCTTTTATGACTCCATGTTCTGTAGCCAACCAGGCTCCTCCGTCCATGGGATTTCCCAGGCAAGACTACTGGAGTGGGTTGTCATTTCCGTCTCCAGGGGATTTTCTCGAACCAGGGATTAAATCGACGTCTCCTGCATTGGCAGGCAGGTTCTTCATGCCTGAGCCACCAGGGAAGTCCTCTAACTAAAAATGCTTGTATCCAAAAGGGCACTCATGAGGGAAAGTATCTTTAATTGCTTAATTCATTCCAGCTATTTGGGTATTAATCTAATCCTCAGTATTTTGTTGGTATCACTTAATAGCCATCTTTAAAAATAAGTTCAAAGTTCCATTTGCACAGGTGGGAAGATTATATTTCAGGATTAAAGACAGGGGAGGAAAGGTGGGCAAAGAAAGTGACTGCTGTTTCATTAAGAGAACTATTGCAGCAACTTTACCCTTTTCAGAGGAATTTCACCAATTTTCTGCTTGCTGGCTAATCATCTTACCAGGAATTAAGAAAACACAAAAAGAGATTTAAATTGTTCCATCCACCAACTGTTTCTAAAAGCTCTTAATTTAATCCTGGGAGGTACCTTTTCACACCAAGTAATCGTGTTGAGAAACTTCTTTGTATGTTTTGTGAGCTGGTTTCATTTTTCTAAACCAATAATGAAGACACTAAAACTATGGGCACAGCGCTATCTAGTGGTGGGAATGGATAGAAAGTAAAAGTGTTGGTCGCTCAGTCGTCTGGGACTCTGCAACCCCGTGGATTGTAGCCTGCCAGTGCGGGGAAGGCAATGGCACCCCACCCCAGTACTTTTGCCTGGAAAATCCCATGGACGGAGGAGCCTGGTAGGCTCCAGTCCTTGGGGTCGCTAAGAGTCGGACACGACTGAGCGACTTCACTTTCACTTTTCACTTTCATGCATTGGAGAAGGAAATGGCAACCCACTCCAGAGTTCTTGCCTGGAGAATCCCAGGGACAGGGGAACCTGGTGAGCTTCCGTCTATGGGGTCGCACAGAGTCGGACACGACTGAAGCGACTTAGCAGCAGCAGGACACGACTGAAGTGACTTAGCAGCAGCAGCAGGCTCCTGTGTTCATGGGATTCTCCAGGGAAGAATACTGGAGTGGATTGCCATTTCCTTCTGCAGGGGATCTTCCAGGCCCAGGGATCGACCCAGGTCTCCCACATTGCAGACAAATTCTTTACCATCTAAGCCTCCAGGGAAAGTGTTAGCGAAAATGTTAGTGGCTCAGTCATGTCCAACTCTTTACAACCCCATGGACTGTAGCCCTCCAGGTTCCTCTATCCATGGAATTCTCCAGGCAAGGAAAGTAGAGTGGGTTGCCATTCCCTTCTCCAGGGGATCTTCCTGACCCATGGATTGAACCCACTTCTCCTGCATTGGCAGGCAGATTCTTTACCATCTGAGCTACCAGGGAGACCACCAGGGAAGGAACTTTCAGTCAGGTCGCCTCACAACTGGCTTTTGAGACCAGTTCTATCTGCAGCTCAGCCAAGAAGCATAAAAATTGAACTGTTCTCTTCCATTAAGATGTACAATATTATTAGGACCTCTAATAAACAGAAAATTCTTAAAGACAAGAATCTCTCCTATTAACCCACCCACTATTAAGGTTTTCTCTCCATTAGAGGTAAGTCCTAACAGTGTAGGCTGGAAGTGGCTCAGAAATGGCAATTAAGAAAGGAGGAAGAATAAACCAGGCCCTCACAATAAGATATAGGAAATTTATGAACACGAAAACAATGTTAACTTGCTTAGTTCTTAGCAAACATGAATTCAGAGTGATGATGGTGATGATGGTAGTGGTGGTGATGAAGGTGCTGGCTAACATTTATTGAATGCTAACCCTGTGCCAAATCTGAAGTACCTCTAATAACTTACTAAATCCACCCAATGACCCTGGCCATCCCATTTCACTCTTGAGCAAACAGAGGCAGAGAGCAACTAAGTCATTTTTCCCAGAGCCACACAAAGAATAAAAGGCAGATGTGGGATTTGAATGCAAGCAATTTAAATCCAAGGTACATGCCCTTATTAATGAAGTTCAAGGAAAGTACTAATTTTCAAATTCAGGGAAAAGAGTTACTTCCTAAAGTAACATGCCATCTTCAAAGTCAGAACAGGAAGCCCAGCCAGCCGTAATCAAGAGCTACAGGGTACTTCTGGAGATTTTATTGTATTCCCCACCCACACACACACACACACACACACACACACACACACACAGAGTCATGCTGTACCATGACCAATGGAGCTGACTTGATGCTGGCATCTGAGCTCATGGACTGATGCTGTTGGAAATGAAAGAGATCTTGAAGGTGACTTTGATATGATTTGATCTCCATTTTACAGATGACAAAACAAGAGATATAGCTATTTTTGCAAAACCAAATTTTTCGATATGTATTGAAGACTGCAGCCATGAAATTAAAAGACTCTTACTCCTTGGAAGGAAAGTTATGACCAACCTAGATAGCATATTCAAAAGCAGAGACATTACTTTACCAACAAAGGTTCGCCTAGTCAAGGCTATGGTCTTTCCTGTGGTCATGTATGGATGTGAGAGCTGGACTGTGAAGAAGGCTGAGCGCCGAAGAATTGATGCTTTTGAACTGTGGTGTTGGAGAAGACTCTTGAGAGTCCCTTGGACTGCAAGAAGATCCAACCAGTCCATTCTGAAGGACATCAATCCTGGAATTTCTTTGGAAGGAATGATGCTAAAGCTGAGACTCCAGTATTTTGGCCACCTCATGCGAAGAGTTGACTCATTGGAGAAGACTCTGATGCTGGGAGGGATTGAGGGCAGGAGGAGAAGGGGACGACAGAGGATGAGATGGCTGGATGGCATCACTGACTTGTTGGGTGTGAGTCTGGGTGACCTCCGGGAGCTGGTGATGGACAGGGAGGCCTGGCGTGCTGCGGTTCATGGGGTCGCGAAGAGTCGGACACGACTGAGTGACTGATCTGATCTGATCTGATTGAAGACTGATCACCTACAAGCTCTCCCAACAATCATTTGGTGGGGGAGGGCAGAGATGAACCAATCCTGACCCTTGCTATCAAGAAAAATGTGGTTCATTAGGAGAGAAGAGAGTTATTATTTATATATATATATATATATATATGTTATTATATAATAGAATTGTTACATAATTATTAAATATTGTTATTAAACAGTGGAAACAGTGGCTGACTTTATTTTTTGGGGCTCCAAAATCACTGCAGATGGTGATTGCAGCCATGAAATTAAAAGATGCTTACTCCTTCGAAGGAAAGTTATGACCAACCTAGATAGCACATTGAAAAGCAGAGACATTACTTTGCCAACAAAGGTCTGTCTAGTCAAGGCTATGGTTTTTCCAGTAGTCATGTATGGATGTGAGAGTTGGACTATAAAGAAAGCTGAGCACCAAAGAATTGATGCTTTTGAACTGTGGTGTTGGAGAAGACTCTTAAGAATCCCTTGGACTGCAAGGAGATCCAACCAGTCTATCCTAAAGGAGATCAGTCCTGGGTGTTCATTGGAAGGACTGATGTTGAAGCTGAAACTCCAATATTTTGGCCACCTGGTGCGAAGAGCTGACTCATTTGAAAAGACCCTGATGTTGGGAAAAATTGAAGGCAGGAGAAGGGGGCAACAGAGGATGAGACGGTTAGATAGTATCACCAACTCAATGGACATGAGTTTGGGTAAACTCCGGGAGTTGGTGATGGACAGGAAGGCCTGGTGTGCTGCGGTTCATGGGGTCACAAAGAGTCAGACACAACTGAGCGACTGAACTGAACTGAACTAATGCTATAATGCATGGAAGGATATACAAAGGGCCATGTTAATAATAATAATTAATAATAATAACTACCAATGTTGAATGTTCACTCTGTGCCAAGCATATTACATACATTACAGCACTGATAAGGGTAAAAAACAATGGCATTATTATCATACCAATTTTGTAGATGAGCAAACAGTCTCAAAGAGGTTAAGTTGCTTCCATTCATCTATTGACAGGTAGCAAGAGGCAGAGGTAGGATTTTTAACCTACCTCTAACCATCCAGCTGGGTGTCCTGGGTTGCTCAGTGGGAAAGAATCTGCCTGCCAATGTAGGAGATGTGGGTTTGATCCCTGGGTCAGGAAGATCCCCTGGAGAAGAGAATGGCAACCCACTCCAGTATCCTTGCCTGGGAAATCTCAAGGACAGAGAAGGCTGGCAGGCTACAGTCCATGGGAACTCACAGAGTCAGACACGACTTAGTGACTAAATAACAACAGCAAACCATCCAACTATGTTGAATGTCAAGACTGATGTCTTCAACCCAATGAGAGAGGCATAGATTATAACAGGGAAATAAAAAAGAGATAACTATTAGTATTAGCTTGAGAGATCAGGGAAGGCTGCATGAGTGAGTGCACATGTGAGCTGGGCTGTTAATGCTAAATAAGATTTCAGACAGTGAAGGGGGCTCAGTGTATTGGTATCCTGTGGCTGCAACAACAAATTAGCAAAAACTGGGTGGCTTAAGGTAGTGCTAGTGGTAAAGAACCCACCTGCCAATGCAGGAGACGCAAGAGATGCAGGTTGGATCCCCAGGCTGGAAAGATCCCCTGGAGAAGGAAATGGCTACCCACTCCAGTATTCTTGCCTGGAGAATCCCATGGACTGAGGAGCCTGGCGGGCTACAGTCCACAGGGTCACCAAGATCAGACATGACTGAAGCAACTTAGCACAGAATGGTGGCTTAAGACAATAGAAATTTACCTCTCATTGTCCCAGAGGCCAGAAGTCTTAAGTCAAGGTGTTAGCACAGCCCTACTCCCTCTGCAGTTCTTTGACCTTTCCAGCTTCCGGTGACTGTCAGCTCCCCTGGACTTCTGGTCACATCACTTCAATCTCTCCCTCTGTGCCTTCTCCCCTCCTGTTTGTCAGATCTCCCTGGACTTAGCTTTAAAAAGGACACTTACTGGATTCAGGGCCCACCAGATAATACAGGATGATTTCTTCAGCTCATGATCATGAACTTAATTACTTCTGAGAAGTCTGTTCTCTAAAATTAGGTAGCATGTGCAGGTTCTAGGGATTAGGAGATGGACATATCTTTCCACCTCCCCCCACCCAGGGTGAGGACACCATTCAGCCCACTATACAAAAGCAAACCCAAAGGAAGCAAGAAAGCACAGGATAAGAACTGGGAACCAAAACCAATCTGATTGGATTTCTAGCACAACTCGGAGTCAGATCCTGTCAGTCCTCTAATTTTGTTCCTTTCCTTCAATTCGATGTTAGTTTTGGGGAAATTTTGCCAACAGATCTTTTTGGGATCTCATCATATAAACTTTAGAATCCATGTGTTACTGTCCACAAAATAACTTGCTGGGCCTTTTATTGGGATTGCATTGCATCTATAGATCAAGCTGGGAAGAGCTGACATCTGGACTACAGGTAATCTTCCTATCCGTGAACTGATTGGGTTACTGAAGGTGTAGGCAGACACAGGTGACTCAATGGTAAAGACTCTGCCTGCCAATACAAGAAATGCAAGAGATGTGGGTGCGATCCCCAGGTTGGGAAGATACCTTGGAGGAGGAAATGGCAACACATTCCAGTATTCTTGTCTGGGGAATTCCATGGACAGAGGAGCCTGGTGGGCTACAGTCCATAGGGTCGCAAAGAGTAGGACAACTTAGCATCCACGCACATGTGTGGAACCAAACAGAAAAGGCTGGGTAAGGCCAGATTTTTGAGGGCCTTCAGGTGACGCTCAGGAGGGCACACTTTATTCTGTGAAAGGGGAAGGCTGAAGAAATTTAGTCCAAGGAGCGCAAATTCAAGATTACGCCTTGTGTGGAATACCCAGGAGAGAGCGAGGGAGGGTGGTCATTTACAAGGCAGTGAAATGTTTCAGTCCCAGTGAAATAAAGCAGCAGCCATGGGAACAAAAGGAAGGCAGAGACAGCATCAACACAGTAGTCATTCCAGTACCACATCTTCATTTTCCAAGAACAGGAATCGTTAGCCACATCCTGGAATAGGAAAGACGGAGAGGTCCAAGTTCACTCCCAAATGTCATTTCATTTACTTTCTGAGTGGAGATACCCATTTCCCTCTGTGGGAGGGGGGATCATTGCATTCCAACCTCAGTTTCTCAAATCTGTTGGTGGAGAGCTTGTCGTGGGTGGGAGAGGCTTGTGTGCACAGCCGAGGAAGACCCTTCCAGACTGTCCACATTATTTGATGCCTGGTCTATGCTTATCAAGAGGCTTCCCTAGTGGCTCAGATGGTAAAGAACCTGCCTGCAACGCAGGAGACCTAGGTTCAATCCCTGGAGAAGGGAATGGCTACCCACTCCAGTGTTCTTGCCTGGAGAATCCCATGGACAGGGGAGTCTGGTGGACTACAGTCCATGGGGTTGCAAAGAGTAGGACAGAACTGAGCAACTAATACTTTCACTTCACTTCACTAGGCTTAGCAACAAGCTATGTGCCTTGAGAAATACCCAAGAAAAGAATGTCATTCTTATCCTCAAAGTGTTTGTTTATAAACTGGTAACATAAGTAAAAGGAATTTACTTTTTATGAACACTAATAAGTCAGGTGGCATGAAATTGGGTGTCTGGGCGTGGAACCTCAAAGTCCAGGGCTATGTATCTCTCTACCACTCGCTGGCTGGGACTGGCCCCACCTTCCTTATTTAAAGCACAGAACTATTATGAATATGAATATGAATCCCTTCCTCATAGGAGACTTCTGAGGATGAAAGGCAATACTTATTCATGTATTCAGCACAGTGGCTGGCATGGAATAACTGCCCAAGAAAGCAGTGCTACTGTTGAAAATACAGGGGGGATTTATGTGAATCTAAGGGGCTTGGAGTAGTGGGGATCCCTGGCAGTGGGTTTGAGCAGTGCCCACAGATTGGTAGGCTTTGGACAAGGAAAGAAAAATGAAATGCTGCTTAGGTTGGGACAACCTGGTTGAAGATGTAGAGCTGGGGCAGCAGAACATTGAACTGGGGCTGTGAAATACCCAGCTGTTTGTGTAAAGGTTCCTACGGGAATAGCCCCTGTGCATGCCTGCTCAGTCGTGTCCAGCTCTTTCTGACTTCTTGGACTGTAGCCCGCCAGGCTTCTCTGTCCATGGGATTTTCCAGGCAAGAATACTGGAATGTGTTGCCATTTTCTCCTCCAGGAGATCTTCCTGACCCAGGGATCAAAACTGCGTCTCTTGCATCTCCACTGGCAAGCAGTTTCTTTACCACTGCACCACATCAAAGCAGAATTCTAAAGGGAGCCTCCTGTTGACATTACCTCCCTGCCTCTGGTGGGTCCTCCCTCCATGTGCAATGCCTCAGAAGACTCCTGTTATGTCTCTCCACCACTGCCCTCCTTGACCTGTCTCATGTTTTCTTGGGACATTTTCATCTACTAGGAATGTTAAATCAACTCATTAAGTTATCCATGGCTAAAACAATATGGTAAATCAATTATATATCAATAAATATTTTAAATATGCCAAATAAAAATTTTTAAAGATATTCTTGGCTAATCCATGTTTGTTTATATACACAGATATAACAACACACATTGCTGTTGTTGTTGTTTAGTTGCTAAGTCTTATCTCTTTAGGACGCCATGGACTGTAGCCTGCCAGGTTCCTCTGCTCATGGGATTTCTCAGGCAAGAATACTGGAGTGGATTCCCATTTCCTCCTCCAGGGGATCTTCTCAACCCAGGGATTGAACCTGTGTCTCCTGCACTGGTAGGCAGATTCTTTACCACAGAGCCACCAGGGAAACCCATACACAAATCCATACATAGACACAAATCACAGATCTCTCTCTCTCTCTCTCTATATATATATATATATATATACACACTTATATATGCATTCAAAAACACACATATGTACACACACACATACATTCCCTTTTATGAAAGAATTTTTTTTTTTTTGCTTTAAATCAAAAGTGTGAGTATAACTTTAGGTGTCTGAAAATCTACTTAACATTTGACTATATATATCTAAAATCACTTTAGTTACATCTCCAATAATTTAAGTGAGGATAAATTATTAACAGAGATATAAATCAGAGACCTTTTTCCCCACAAAATAGTCCCCTGAGGCTTTTCAAAAAGTCCCTGCTTAGTAAGAGACTTGAGTTCTGGTGTGAATCCTGCCTCTGGGAAGTGTTATGAAAATCCCTTGTCTCAGCATCCTTGCCTTTTTCTGTCTTCTCAGACTGGTGATGCCCTTCATGCTGGATATCTCAGTGTGCCCATCATATCTGTTCTCCACATCTCCACCATTTTCCCTGCCAAATGGTTTCCTTGCTCTCTGGCTTCTAGCTGGGTCTGGCTAATGGAAGCCATGGCAGGAGAGCAGAGCAGGAAGGGGGAGAAAGATCAGGGTAACTCACTACCCCCCTGCTCTTGCCCGTTAGAGTCACATATCCCACCACCACCTACAGAGGGTAGCAATTTGGGGGGCCCTCTGTCTCTGAGCTCTGGTAGCTGCTGGTACCTCTCCTTCAGGCATTCCAGCCCCAGGTACTGTGATACCCACTATGGTTTTCCTACACCCGGCTCATACCTTTGAAAAACTCCCTTTATGAAACTCTCTTGGATTGCTGTCATTTTTCTTGCTGGGCCCTGATGTACACGCCATTCATTACTTGTCTGCTTACTGGCTCACTCCACACTCTAAGGGAAACTGCTCTGTGTAACCATCCATACCCCCAAAAGCCATGCATTGTCCTGTGTGTATTTTCTGCTCACCCCAGCCATAGCCGACCAGACCAAGCCTGGTCACCCAACAGAATACCCCATTGCAGGTTTGCAGGTTACCATGTCTGAGTTCAACAGATGAACTCAGCTGAGCAGATTTTTCTCTTAGGAACTGAGAACTGAGAGACAGGGACAACAGGGCAGCCACCAGTGAGAGTCAGGAGGCAAGCTTGGGGAAATATTGATGGCCGTATGCAAATACATGTTAGGAGGCAGCGATGCAAAGAAAGGAGAGAAGTTAGCAAATGCACAGAGAGGCATAGATTAGCTGAGAGTGAAAGGGACTGCACCCCAATCCTGCCTCAGATTCTTAATTTTCATGGCATTTCACTTTCATGAAGTCTAGCCAGAAACTGTTCCTGAACTTGAACTCCCATGAGACCAGCTCAGCAGTACAAAGACACTCCTTTCCTTGAACTAACCTGAGTGTCTACTGTCTGTCAGATACTGTACTAGGCACTGAAAATAGGGATGAACAAATCAGGCAATATCCCTGCCCATAGGAGGTTTACGTCTTGTGAGTTTTTGGTGATGAAATAGTGTGGGACAAGGTAGTTGGTTCTTGCATGAAAAAACATTTTTTTCTCTTTGCTCAAAGGATGCTTTGGACTCTTATGGATGAGGAAAATGAGACCTAAAATACTTATGGAAATATGCACTTATTCTAAGATGTGACATCAGATCACAGATAACCTGCTGCTCAAGTCCATAAGGTTTCCAGTCCATCAGACTGTCTTCCAATAACTCTAAATTTTGTTTCTAGTTTTATTATTATTTCTTTATCATCACCAGCTCACCCAAAGATGATCTGTAGCAATAAAACCTCAGCAATGACTCTCCCTCTGTTCTCAGGGCTTCTGATGCCCAGGGACAATTCTTTGCTGCTGAACATCCTTATCACAGAGATAAACCTGGTTAAGTTGGATGACTTTCCTATTTCTGTTCACATCCACTGTCTGATGATGTTTCAAAAATACTGATGTTTCAGTATCAGTTCTGGCTGAAACATCTGTATTTTTGGATGTAAAAGTATTTCAAGGGCCAGTGAATATTTTGAACAGTCTGGGAAACTGGGGAAGAGTTTCAGGTAACAAATGTCTATTCAGGAACTGAGGATAAAGTCCTGATAGATGGCTTAGGTTTGGTGCCCAATAAAGATAAAGGAATAAAAGAAAAACCTTTAGCTTGCATTAGGCTTTAGGGTGGGCTGGTAAAGCTTAATTGAGGCACAAAAAGGGGTACATTATACAATAGAAGCTTAAGTGAATAGGCATCACCAATAAAGCACGAAAGAGAAATTAAAGTAAATTTTGTACTGACAGACTTCCTGACTTACAAGCTTTTGACTTTTCTCTGAAATGAAAATGCAAGTTTGATTCTTGTTTTTGCTCTTTGGTTTTAAGCACATGTCCATCACTTTTATTAAATATGAGCATCTCTTCCTCTGTCATGATTCCAGTTTCCAATATTGAAATCTCCTCCACTGCTTGACATTCATTTCACTCTGTTTCTTTTTAATTAATTATTTTATACTTAATAAAAATATTTTCTCACTTGCTAAATATCATGTATAAGACGTGTATATGTATAAAATGTGGTTCTGCTGAAACTTTTCATCTTTGACCTGAGATGAGAATAAAAACAGGTTCACTGAATACAGGGGAATATTACATTCACAGAGAAGTTCTTAGATACTCAACAACATCAACTTAATAAAATGAACTGTGGTTGGTAAGAAGTCACTTTAAATAATGCATAAAATGAAGGAAAAAACTTAAATGTATAATAAATATGACTGTATTGTCAAAATTAGGCTAAATATTGAATAATAACAATAGCAGCAAATACTGTGTATCATAGCACAATTTTGAGCACTTCATGTATATATATTTTAATTCTCTTGTTTTTTTGTAATTGAGGCATAGTTGTACAATTTTATATGTTACAGATGCACAATATAGTAATAACAATTTTTAGGATTATAGTCAATTGATAGTTGTTACAAAATATGGTCTATATTCCCCATGTTGTACAATATATCCTTGTGGCACATTTTATATCTAATAGTTTGTACCAATTATTTCCCTACCTCTGTGTTGCCCCTCCTCCCTTCTTCTCCCCACTGGTAACCACTAGTTTGTTCTCTGAATCTGTGAGTCAGCTTCTTTGTTATATTCAAAGTAGTTTTTAGATTCCACATAAAAGTGATATCAGACAGCATCTGTCTTTCTCTGTCTGACTTATTTCACTAAGCGTAATGCCCTCCAAGTCCATTCATGTTTCTGAAAATAGCAAAATTTCATTATTTTTTATGGTCAAATAGTACTCCATTGTGTGTGTGTGTGTACACATATATATGTACCCTGTCTTCTTAATCCAGTCATATGTTGATGGATACTTAGGTTGTTTACATATTTTGGCAATTACAAATAATGCTTCTGTGCACATCAGGGTGCGTGTATCTTTTAAAATCAGTGTTTTTGTCTAAGTCCTTCATGTATGTTAAAAAGCACTAGCACTTTATACATATATGTACTGTCATATATATGGACTTCTCTGGTGGCTCAGATGGTAAAGCATCTGCCTGCAATGCGGGAGACCCGGGTTCGATCCCTCAGTCGGGAAGATCCCCTGGAGAAGGAAATGGCAATGCACTCCAGTACTCTTGCCTGGAAAATTCCATGGACAGAGGAGCCTGGTAGGTTACAGTCCATGGGCTCCCAAAGAGTTGGACACGACTGAGCAACTTCACTTCACTTCACTTCATATATGAACTAATTTAATCATTACAAAAACCTGTGTGGTTGGTACTATTATTATCTCAATTTTACAGATGGAGAAACTGAGGCATAGTGAGGTTGAGTAACTTGCTCATAATCTCACAGATTGTGTGTCAGAGTTGGCATTTAAACCCAAGCAATCTGACTTCAGGAACCATGCTCCTGATTGCATTAAATCAGTCATTAAATATTTCAGGACTGTTTCATGAGTCCTGCGTTTTCAGTATCACCCAGGCTATATTAGTCAGTTTTCACTTCAGTAACAGACAACTTCCACTTACTAGCAGCTTACTATGTTGAATGTTTATTTCTTGCTCATGTTACTTAAGGGCTGTGGGTTGACTGCAACTCTGATTGACTCTGCTGGGCTTGCCTCAGCTTCACTTAGCTCAGCCATGTGTATCTCCTCCCTGTAGGACCAGGATGAATGAGGAGCTCCTCCTGGGACATGCAGTGGGCAGGAATTGCAAAGCAGTGGAGGGAGACTAAGCAGAACACACATTTACTGACTCTGCTTGAAATAGCAAATGTCCAGTCTACTTATCCCACTGGCCAAGGTAAGTCATGTGAAGCCCAGAGTAAATTAGGCAAGGCTTTCTACTTCTCCCACGGAAGGTGTAAGCTAATCACACAAAGGGAGTGAATAGCTGGGAGCAATAATCCACCAGCTCAATGGCTCATCACCTTGCCAAATGATCTCTCGATTAAATTAAGAAAACAAGACTAGCATAAAAATAATTATAGGATTATGCATGATACAGTTGTCCTCACTTTGCTGGTACCATGTTACCATGGAGCTTGTACACATAGGAATCTTGTCCTTGCTTTGCAGGATTCAGTGGGAACTGAGATTTGATCATGTAGTACTGTATAATATGAGGACTGCCTGTACCTAATAATACTTAATAAATGCCCAATTCTGAAGTGGGGCCTCAGGGCAAGTTCTCTTCAGGGCATTTCAAAGGAAACCCAAACCATGCTTGCAAGGCTCTAAATCACCCGGGCAAAAAACCACCTTCAGATTTCATCTCCATTTTTACTACCCCAAGACCTTCGCACATGCTTTCATCACTGCCTAGAGTCCTTTCTCCCCTAGTTTTCATAAAGCTGACTCCTTTTAAGCATTGAAACCTCAGCTTCAAGTTTATCTCTCCAGAGAGCCCTTCCCTGACATGTCAACCTAAATTAACCTTCCACTATCCTATCACTCTTGGGACCACTAACCTAACTTGTTTCCTACACAAGTTGCTGTTTTATGTTCATGGGGTCAAAAAGAGTCACTCATGACTTAGTGACTAAACAATAACCACCACCACTGAGACTCTCTTATCAATAAATGTGTTTACATGCTAATGGTTTGCCTCTCTCATTGAAATGTAAATTCTAGACAGTAAAGAACTTACCTGATTTATCCTCATTCTATCCTGACTGCCTAGATCATTGGTTGGCACAACTTGGACATGCAGTAATTCTTGTGGAATGAATGAAAAAATGTAGAGAGGGGCCGGATTTTCTAAGGACTTGAAACCATGGTTTAGAGTTTATGCCAACCAACTTGACAGTTATAAACAATCATGCTACTGGTCTTAGCCCACTCACGTCATTTCCAGGCCAGGGAACACCAGCCCAATTACCAGTTCTCAACCTTGGCTACACGTTGAAATCAACTGGACCATGGGGGCAACTTTTTAAAAACCCTACTGCCTGAGCTCTAACCCCTAGGAATTCTGATTTAATGGGTCTAGGCTAAAGCTAAGATGTAAGAGCTTTAATGATCCCCAATATTCAGCCAAAATTAAAACTCACCAGTTTCAGTAGTACTGGAAGTATAGGAGGGATTCCAAAAATGCTTTCAGGCTCATTATGCCTGATTTGAGCAGTTGGGCTTCATTTTGACACTGCCTAACATGGAGTAGGTGCTCAATCAATATTTGTTAATTGGCTTTCTAGTAGATATTTGATGAATGAGTGGATGAATGAATAATTGAATGATTTAATTAAAGCCTATAGGAGATAAGCAGAGTTCAGCATGGATGAAAGTAGTTAGATGATGCTCCATCACAGGCAGTGGGCAGGAACTAAGCCTGACGTCCACTTCTTTTTGTTATAAAGCATTCCAGAATCCAGGAACATCCAGGTTAGAATGGGCTATGGAAACCATCCAATACAGTCTCTCATAATATTATTCCAGTCACAGATCCTTTAGAATTAGATGAAAGTTTTGGATACTCTTCCTCCAAAAAAATTCATCCAATATCCGTACTTATTATACATCTAATTTTAGTGGGTTCAACAAGCTCCCAGGCCAGAGTTACCTAAGCTAAAATCCTAATGTTCATAAGCTCAAAATCCCCATTAGTAGAAAATGAAATGAAGACTCAAAGATGACAAGTGGCCAGCCAGAGGCCCACCCCAAGACAGGGACAGCAGCTGGATGGAACCTAGTTCCCACAGCACTGAAGGTAGCTGCCAATGTGAACTTTACAGATCCTCTGAGGACAAAGTTAAGAGGATGAATTTGTAACTAATTATTTTGTGTTTCCTCCTCCCTTCCCTTGACATCTCAAATCTCACACACCATAAAATTCCAATAGCTAATCTAACTCCACAGCTGTGCCACCTCATTAAAAAGTGAAAATTGAAATTCTAAAGCAACCAAGTCTTCCAAATCTACCATGTCTTCATGCCAATCTCTGAAAATAGAACAGTGGGAAGTGGCCTCAAACAGAGCCCAGAAACCCTGAAATGAGGACCAGCCTGTGACCACTTCCTAGAGCAGCCAACTCAACCAGTCCACATTTGAGAACGCACATGGCTGAGCTGATGAAGAATTCCATCATCCAGATGTCAGGACAAGTGACACCAAGAATAGTCCTGGTAGACAGCTGGTTAGCATCTGAACGAGAAACGAGCTTAGAAAGTAACAGAAACAATGGAGGTCAAATGGTTCGTGGACTTTGCTGCTGCTGCTGCTAAGTCACTTCAGTCGTGTCTGACTCTGTGTGACCCCATAGATGGCAGCTAACCAGGCTCCCCCGTGGACTTTAGGCGTAGGATAAAACCCAGTGGCTCCTTGCTCTGGCTGGAAGTGGGTCTTCAAAGCCTATTGCAGACCAGAAGTGCTTAATGATGGCTGTCTGAGCATGAGGAAGATTTAGTGAAATCAGGCTCATTTCTATCTTGGCAAAGGACAGGAATGCAATATACTGTCAATATTTTGAAGCATCTGGGAGTAAATCATCTAATATCTAGTTCTTTCTCCTCCTCCCCTGTTCTGTTGCTCTTCTAGAGAGTTACACTTATTACCAGCACCTCCTCCAAGGCCACGGAAAAGAACAAGACCCAAATTAATCAGTAGGTTAGGTGTAAGAACTATGAAGGAAGAGCTGGTGAGTTTTTCCAAAAGAGCACTCGAGAATGTCACCTCAGCATGTCTTCTAGTTAAGATGTCTTCTTAACTAACTACATCATTAAGACTCAAAATAAAAAATAAAATGGTCAGACCTGTGACCCATCCTGCACAAGAAAGGATCCATAGAACATTTTAAAGGAACATGGCAGATATGTTGTTGATAACCTTCTTCTCCCAAATGCTCCTCACAACTACATCAAGCCATGAGTCAATCATCTAAGACTCTATTTTCTATATCCAAAACTTCAAAAAATTATTTTTTTTATTTTAAGCAACAGAGACCTACTGTATAGCCCAGGGAATTGCATTCATTATCTTATAATATTTTATATTTTGGAAAAGAATCTTAAAAAAAGAAATGTGTGTGTGTGTGGAACTGTATGTTAGTCACTCACTCATGTTGGACTGTTTGTGACCCTTTGTCTGTAGCCCGCCAGGCTCCTCTGTCCATGGAATTCTCCTGGCAAGTACACGGGAGTGGGTAGGCATTCCTTTCTCCAGGGGATCCTCCTGACTCAGGGACTGAACCTGGATCTCCTGCATTGAAGGCAGATTCTTTACCGTCTGAGCAGCTAGGGAAGAACTGGTGCTTTTGAACTGTGGTGTTGGAGAGGACTCTTGAGAGTCCCTTGGACTGCAAGGAGATCCAACCAGTCCATTCTAAAGGAGATCAGTCCCAGGTATTCTTTGGAGGGACTGATGTTGAAGCTGAAACTCCAATATTTGGCCACCTGATGCAAAGAGCTGACTCATTTGAAAAGACCCTGATGCTGGGAAAGATTGAGGATGGGAGGAGGAGGGGATGACAGAGGTTGACATGGTTGGATGGCATCACCTACTCAATGCACTTGGGTTTGGGTGGACTCTGGGAGTTGGTGATGGATAGGGAGGCCTGGCGTGCTGCAGTTCACGGAGTCACAAAGACTCGGACACGACTGAGCGACTGAACTGAACTGAACTGAAGGTGTGTGTATATATATATATATATATATATATATATATATATATATGCTGCTGCTAAGTCGCTTCAGTCATGTCTGACTCTGTGCGACCCCATAGACGGAAGCCCACCAGGCTCCGCCCTCCCTGGGATTCTCCAGGCAAGAACATTGGAGTGGGTTGCCATTTCCTTCTCCAGTGCATAAAGGTGAAAAGTCAAAGTGAAGTTGCTCAGTCGTGTCCGACTCCTAAGCCTGGCAAATCCCATGGACAGAGAAGCCTGATAGGCTGCAGTTCATGGGGTCGCTAGGAGTCCGACACAACATATATATATATATATATATCAGATCAGTCACTCAGTCGTGTCCGACTCTTTGCGACCCCATGAACTGCAGCACGCCAGGCCTCCCTATCCATCACCAACTCCCGGAGGTCACTCAGACTCACATCCATCGAGTCAGTGATGCCATCCAGCCATCTCATCCTCTGGCATCCCCTTCTCCTCCTGCCCCCAATTCCTCCCAGCATCAGAGTCTTCTCCAATGAGTTAACTCTTCGCATGAGGTGGCCAAAATACTGGAGTTTCAGCCTCAGCATCATTCCTTCCAAAGAAATCCCAGGGCTGATCTCCTTCAGAATGGACCGGTTGGATCTCCTTGCAGTCCAAGCGACTCTCAAGAGTCTTCTCCAACACCACAGTTCAAAAGCATTAATTCTTCGGCGCTCAGCCTTCTTCACAGTCCAGCTCTCACATCCATACATGACCACAGGAAAGACCATAGCCTTGACTAGGCGAACCTTTGTTGGCAAAGTAATGTCTCTGCTTTTGAATATGCTATCTAGGTTGGTCATAACTTTCCTTCCAAGGAGTAAGCGTCTTTTCATTTCATGGCTGCAGTCACCATCTGCAGTGATTTTGGAGCCCAGAAAAAGAAAGTCTGACACTGTTTCCACTGTTTCTCCATCTATTTCCCATGTAGTGATGGGACCAGATGCCATGATCTTCGTTTTCTGAATGTTGAGCTTTAAGCCAACCTTTTCACTCTCCACTTTCACCTTCATCAAGAGGCTTTTGAGTTCCTCTTCACTTTCTGCCATAAGGGTGGTGTCATCTGCACATCTGAGGTTATTGATATTTCTCCCGGCAATCTTGATTCCAGCTTGTGTTTCTTCCAGTCCAGCGTTTCTCATGATGTACTGTGCATATAAGTTAAATAAACAGGGTGACAATATACAGCCTTGATGTACTCCTTTTCCTATTTGGAACCAGTCTGTTGTTCCATGACAAGTTCTAACTGTTGCTTCCTTATATATATGTATATATATATATACACCTAACACTTTGCTGTACACTTAAAACTAACACAACATCATATATTATGCTTTAATAAAAAAGTTTTTGTTTTCAGTAAATTATTTTCAACATGTGTACCTTCTAAATAATTAGTTCCACAAATTTGTTTCCCTGTCTCTCATTCCTTAATGACATGAAACTTGGGATTGGATTAAATAAGAGTACACGGTCATTAATACACTAGTGAACCCAATATAACATTAGGTGACTTGTAGCCACTCCACAGGGTAGACTGTAGGTCTCAGCTCTCACCTAAGTACGCCTTTCATTGAAAATAGCTGAGCTCCTAAATATGACATGTAGACAAAAGTGTGTAATACTTCATGAGTTTTAAATATGAAAACTGTTTTGTCAACCTGTCGAGGTATGTAGACCAAGCATGTCCATTCACTGTATTAAGAGGTCCAAGGTTCAGGCAGGAAGACAGTAAGGAAGGATGCTTGGTTAAGTGGAAAACCAGTAAATGTAAATAAAAATTTTTATTGCATTGTAATGTACGATGTTGTGTTAGTTTCAAGGTTCTCAGCATCAGAACCTTATCCTGTAACCTGGCACATACATCTACTTTATTAGGAGATGTTAAATAGAAACAGGGTTAGGACCTAGAGGGGTTGGATAGGGAGGAGGATAGGAGGGAGGTTTAAGAGGGAGGGGACATATGTATACCTATGTCTGATTCATGTTGTGGTTTGAGAGAAAACAACAAAATTCTGTAAAGCAATTATCCTTCAATTAAAAAAAAAAAATAGTAAGCCTCCACTGGCTGAGGCCCAAGATCCTGATGTTTCTAAGGTTTCATTTATCACCTACCATGGCCAGAGGCTGAAGCCTGGCTTGGAGAATTTTGAGCATTACTTTACTAGGGTGTGAGATGAGTACAATTGTGCGGTAGTTTGAGCATTCTTTGGCATTGCCTTTCTTTGGGATTGGGATGAAACTGACCTTTTCCAATCTTGTGGCCACTGCTGAGTTTTCCAAATTGGCTGGCATATTGAGTGCAGCACTTTCACAGCATCATCTTTCAGGATTTGGAATAGCTCCACTGGAATTCCATCACCTCCACTAGCTTTGTTCGTAGTGATGCTTTCTAAGGCCCACTTGACTTCACATTCCAGGATGTCTGGCTCTAGATCAGTGATCACACCATCATGATTATCTAGGTCGTGAAGCTCTTTTTTGTATAGTTCTTCTGTGTATTCTTGCCACCTCTTCTTAATATCTTCTGCTTCCGTTAGGTCCATACCATTTCTGTCCTTTATCGAGCCCATCTTTGCATGAAATGTTCCTTTGGTATCTCTGATTTTCTTGAATAGATCCTTAGTCTTTCCCATTCTGTTGTTTTCCTCAATTTCTTTGCACTGATCGCTGAAGAAGGCTTTCTTATCTCTTCTTGCTATTCTTTGGAACTCTGCATTCAGATGTTTATATCTTTCCTTTTCTCCTTTGCTTTTCGCCTCTCTTCTTTTCACAGCTATTTGTAAGGCCTCCCCAGACAGCCATTTTGCTTTTTTGCATTTCTTTTCCATGGGGATGGTCTTGATCCCTGTCTCCTGTACAATGTCACGAACCTCATTCCATAGTTCATCAGGCACTCTATCTATCAGATCTAGGCCCTTAAATCTATTTCTCACTTCCACTGTATAATCATAAGGGATTTGATTTAGGTCATACCTGAATGGTCTAGTGGTTTTCCCTACTTTCTTCAATTTCAGTCTGAATTTGGCAATAAGGAGTTCATGGTCTGAGCCACAGTCAGCTCCTGGTCTTGTTTTTGCTGATTGTATAGAGCTTCTCCATCTCTCACACGCTAGTAAAGTAATGCTCAAAATTCTCGAAGCCAGGCTTCAGCAATATGTGAACCATGAACTTCCTGATGTTCAAGCTGGATTTAGAAAAGGCAGAGGAGCCAGAGATCAAATTGCCAACATCCGCTGGATCATCGAAAAAGCAAGAGAGTTCCAGAAAAACATCTATTTCTGCTTTATTGACTATGCCAAAGCCTTTGACTGTGTAGATCACAATAAACTGTGGAAAATTCTGAGGGTGATGGGAATACCAGACCACCTGATCTGCCTCTTGAGAAATCTGTATGCAGGTCAGGAAGCAACAGTTAGAACTGATCATGGAACAACAGACTGGTTCCAAATAGGAAAAGGAGTATGTCAAGGCTGTATATTGTCACCATGTTTATTTAACTTATATGCAGAGTACATCATGAGAAATGCTGGACTGGAAGAAACACAAGCTGGAATTAAGATTGCCGGGAGAAATATCAATAACCTCAGATGTGCAGATGACACCACCCTTATGGCAGAAAGTGAAGAGGAACTCAAAAGCCTCTTGATGAAGGTGAAAGTGGAGAGTAAAAAGGTTGGCTTAAAGCTCAACATTCAGAAAACGAAGATCATGGCATCTGGTCCCATCACTACATGGGAAATAGATGGAGAAACAGTGGAAACAGTGTCAGACTTTCTTTTTCTGGGCTCCAAAATCACTGCAGATGGTGACTGCAACCATGAAATGAAAAGACGCTTACTCCTTGGAAGGAAAGTTATGACCAACCTAGATAGCATATTCAAAAGCAGAGACATTACTTTGCCAACAAAGGTTCGCCTAGTCAAGGCTATGGTCTTTCCTGTGGCCATGTATGGATGTGAGAGCTGGACTGTGAAGAGGGCTGAGCGCCGAAGAATTGATGCTTTTGAACTGTGGTGTTGGGGAAGACTCTTGAGAGTCACTTGGACTGCAAGGAGATCCAACCGGTCCATTCTGAAGGAGATCAGCCCTGGGATTTCTTTGGAAGGAATGATGCTGAGGCTGAAACTCCAGTATTTTGGCCACCTCATGCGAAGAGTTAACTCATTGGAGAAGACTCTGATGCTGGGAGGAATTGGGGGCAGGAGGAGAAGGGGATGCCAGAGGATGAGATGGCTGGATGGCATCACTGACTTGATGGATGTGAGTCTGAGTGACCTCCGGGAGTTGGTGATGGATAGGGAGGCCTGGCGTGCTGCTGTTCATGGGGTCGCAAAGAGTCAGACACGACTGAGTGACTGATCTGATCTGATCTGATGGCCAGAGGCAACTTCTCTCTAAAGGTCTGAGGCAACCAGGAGAAATCCCTGCTTTGTAAACACTTGCTAAGGCTTTGGAACCAAAGTTCAGAATCATCTTTACCTGGTAAGCTGCCTATGCAAATAGGGTATGAGAAGGGGTTGGTTCACCTGAGCTACAGGCTGTTCCATGCCTGCTTACCCCTAGCTGCTGCTGCTGCATCACTTCAGTCGTGTCCGACTCTATGCGACCCCATAGATGGCAGCCCACCAGGCTGCCCCGTCCCTGGGAATCTCCAGGCAAGAACACTGGAGTGGGTTGCCATTTCCTTCTCCAATGCATAAAAGTGAAAAGTGAAAGTGAAGTCGCTCAGTCATGTCCGACACCCAGTGACCCCATGGACTGCGGCCCACCAGGCTCCTCCATCCATGGGATTTTTCAGGCAAGAGTACTGGAGTGGGGTGCCATTGCTTACCCCTAGACCCTACCCCAATTCGTTTTCAACTTTCCAATGGTAGGTTCACTTTCAGCTTTCCAACGGCTTCAGAATGCACCCCAGGAAGAGAATTCCAAAAATGCATTTGCTTAAGGAAGTCAATCTTAAAAGTTTTCATCATAAGAAAAAACGATAACTATGTGCGCAGATGGATGTGAACTAGATGGACTATGGCGATCATTTCACAGGATGTGGAAATCCAAATCATCATGCTGTATACAAGAAACTAATACAATTTTATATGTCAATTATATCTCAATTCCTAAAAATAAAGTTTTGTCCCTCATCATTTTATATAGCTTTCCATTTTTCTCCTCCTCCTCCTAAAAGTTCTTTCCCAAGAGAAATAGCTTCATACACATCCCTGAACTTGGAATTTGTTCTTTACCCACATCACAGCCCCTCTCCATGATGGTGCTCCTGGAAATGGGTCATCACTGATAGTGACATTCCATATAAAAGCTTGTAGCAGTGACTTGAAATAATAAAATTTGGCCCCACCGCTCCCAAACATGAGTCATAACTTCACTTTTTGTTTATTTTTAAATTGGGGTATAATTGCTTTACTATGTTGTTGTGTTAATTTCTGCTGCACATGAATCAGTTATAGATACACATGTATCCCCTCCCTCTTAGACCTCCTTCCCACCCCTCCATCCCACCTCTCCAGGTCATCACAGAGCTGTGAGCCGAGCTCCCTGTGCCATACAGCAGCTTCCCACTAGCTCTCTATTTGACACATGGTTGTGTATAACTTCACTTTTAAACCAACCTTCATACATAAAACAATTGGAGTAGTGTATGGAGAAGGTAATGGCATACCACTCCAGTACTCTTGCCTGGCAAATCCCATGGATGGAGGAGCCTGGTCGGCTGCAGTCCATGGTGTCGCGAAGAGTTCGACACGACTGAGTGACTCTGCTTTCACTTTTCACTTTCATGCATTGGAGAAGGAAATGGCAACCCACTCCAGTGTTCTTGCCTGGAGAATCCCAGGGACGGGGGAGCCTGGTGGGCTGCCGTCTATGGGGTCGCACAGAGTCGGACACGACTGAAGTGACTTAGCAGTAGCAGCAGAGCTTCCTGAGATCTATTGTTTTCCAAGTATACGCAAATCACGATACTTCTGAAAGGCACAGAAAAAAAAAAAACAAAACAGATCAGCAAACTAGCCATAATCATAGATTTTTCAAATCCCTGCAAATTGCTATCTAGCCTTCAGGCTGAAAAATATTCTGCAGAAAAGCAGCCATCCTTATAATCTTTGCATAGAGAGTCCAGTTGACCCATAAAAGATAGCAGGTGGGCATTTTCACTCTAATTTTCTCATTCATGGGAGACAGTTTCAAAACCCTCTTTTACCCAAGTGTTTCCTCCTGATATTTATTTGATGTGAATGTCAGGAATAGACTAATTAATGTAGAGAACCTCAAGGAGATCTCAAGGGACAACAGTATCTGAAATATCTGAGGCGCCTACTGGCCGCCCTGCCTGGTGAGGATGCTGAGCGTCCTGTTAGTGACAAGCATCATTAGACATTCCCTACTTTGACATCATTTACGTTCAGGCAGAGGGAGCGGAACTTTCAGAAGGACAGACACTGATTCCCTGTAGTTTAAAGGAGAGAGACATTATGCAGCTCTCTCATTTGAATTATGACTCAGAGATAAGCATTTCCTCTCTGTGATAAGAGTGGAGGTCCATAGTAGTCATAGAAGTATTTTCCTGAAAGAGCTCTCATTTGCATGCTCAGCATCTGCTAGGAGAGATGTGAGCAGCTGGCTGGGGTCTAAAATGAGCTGGACTCACAAGCTTCAAGGGAAGACTTGGAGGCATGGCCACTGGGAAGCTAGTCACTGATTAGACACCAACATTAGTCACGCTGTTAATCTCCACTGGTTCCAGGATCCTGCTGAGACCCAAATGAAACTGAGCTGGGGACATAGCTAAGCATTCAATCTGAGAGGGAGAGTAACAAATGTCAGCCGTTTAGGGGGACAACTTTTTCCTACTTGAAAAACAGCAGCCAGTGGAAAGGGAATTATTTTGTAATGACAACAGCTATGTTCAGACTTCAGATTTGGAAACGGGAGCAGCTCCCTCACCTGCACGTCCAGCCAGGACAACAGAGTGAGTTCTGTGTACTCTGCTACAGAGAGTCCTGAGGGAATGAGTGACCTGAGACATGGGCATCACAGATGAATTGCTACAGTGAGGCCAACTGATCCCATGTTTTATTTCCTTCCTTTTCCTCCAGTCTGCCCTCCAGTGGGAAAAAGGCACGATGGACTCCTGGCAAAATAAAAAGGGCACGTGTGGATGTTCAAGGAACAAGGAGCCTGACAAAATACTGGCTAGGAGGGTACTGGTCAGAGATGGGACCACATGAAATAAACATGAAATGGGCAGGGAGTCGGGGCACCCAGAGAGTGGCTAGGAACCTAGTCCATGGACTGTGTGAATAGCCACAAAGTGGGTGAGCTGATGTCAGTCCTGATGCACCAAGGCCATGAACAAGCAGGAATTTAAGAGCAAAATACAGGGTTTGAACCGGAAAGAACAAAATCTGAAAAGAAAACAATGTGAGCAGAAGCAGAGAGAGACATAGGCCAAAGAGCCAAAGGCCTTGTAATTCATGAGTACATCAGAGTGCTCTTTGCATGTTGTTTAGTCATTAAGTTGTGTCCAAATCTTTTGCAACCCCATGAATAGTAGCCACCAGTCTCCTTTGTCTGTGGGATTTCCTAGGCAAGAATAGTGCCCAGATATTTGGTCAAACATTATTTTGATGTCTCTTTCAAAGTAGGGTGATTTTGTCTGAGATGAACATTTAAATCAGTAGACTAAGTAAAGCAGATTGCTCTCCCTAATGTGGGTAGGTCTCAGCCAATCAGTTGAAGGCCTGAATAGAAGAAAAATCTTACCCTGAATAAGAGGGCATCAGATCAGATCAGATCAGATCAGTCGCTTAGTCGTGTCCAACTCTTTGCGACCCCATGAACCGCAGCACGCCAGGCCTCCCTGTCCATCACCAGCTCCCGGAGGTCACTCAGACTCGCATCCATCGAGTCAGTGATGCCATCCAGCCATCTCATCCTCTGTCGTCCCCTTCTCCTCCTGCCCTCAATCCCTCCCAGCATCAGTCTTCTCCAATGAGTCAACTCTTCGCATGAGGTGGGCATGCCTCCAGTCTAACTGCTTTCAAAGTGAGACATCAGCTTTTTCCTGCCTCCAGATTTGAACTGCAACATTGGTTCTTCCTGGGTTTGAGCCTGCTGGGCTTCAGAATGAAACTACACCATCAGCTCTCCTGGGTCTCTACGTGGGTCTCAATCTAAAGACCTTGGGACTTGACAGCCTCCATAATTATGTAAGCCAATTCCTTATAATACAACATATTATACAGCCAATAGGATGTACTATGTGTATGTGCATGTGTATGTGTATGGAGGACTTCCCCAGGGGCTCAGTGGTTAAGAATCCCCTGGCAGTTAATGAAATGAAGGAGACTCAGGTTCGATCTCTGGGTCAGGAAGATCCCCTGGAGGAAATGGCAACCTACTTTGTTATTCTTGCCAGGAAAATCCCATGGACAGAGAAGCCTGGTGGGTTATAGTACATAGGGTTGCAAAGAGTCAGACATGACTGAGCAACTGAGAAGCAGCAGCAGTTCTATAGATATGTATATATAGTACATTCTATTGGTTCTCTTTCTCTGAAGAACCCTGGTGAATACAATAATATTTCTACCATTTTATAAATAAATCGACTGAGATCTAGAGAGATCAAATGACCATCACAAGCTCACAGGAGAGTTAATGGAAAAGAAGACTTGAACTCCACAGTCTTCTAACTTGAAGCCATGTCAACTTGTTCTTTCCTATGGCTTGGATAAGATCATGGTTAGGTATAGAATCCATTGCTTTAATTTTTAATCAACAGAGCTTATTTTTCAGAATAGTTTTAGATTTACAGAGGATTGATCAGATAGCACTGAAAGTTCCCATCTACCTTGCACATCCAGTTTCTCCATATTATTAGCATCTTACATTAGGATGTTACACGTGCCACAACCAATGCGCTAAGGATAATATATTGTTATTATTACTAAAGTCCATACTTTGCTCAAATTCTTTAGCTTTACCTACTGTCCTTTATCTACTCCTGGATCCCATCTAGGACGCCACATTACATTTAGTCATCATATCTCCTGAGGCTCCTTTAGACTGACAGTTTCTCAGACTTTCCTTGTTTTAGATGACTTCGGCAATTTTACAAGAGCTGGTCCGGGATTTTGTGGAATGCCCCTTTATAAGAACCAGTCCAGTGCTTTCTCATGATTAGACCGAGGTAATGGGTTTGGGGGAGAAAGATCACAGACATAAAATGCCATTTTCAGCACACTGTATCAAGTGTGCACACTAT
This sequence comes from Tragelaphus eurycerus, assembly GCA_935064755.1. NCBI lineage: Eukaryota > Metazoa > Chordata > Mammalia > Artiodactyla > Bovidae > Tragelaphus > Tragelaphus eurycerus. The sequence continues at coordinate 34,172,366 of CAKXYN010000013.1, forward strand.
CAACATGATTTATACAGTTGATGTTGACCATGATCATCTGGCTGAGGTAGTATTTGTCAGTAAAGTTACTCCTTTTCCCTCCCATCTTTCCATACTGTATTCTTTGGAAGGAAATTACTATGCACATTTAAGGTGTGAGAAGTTATACTCCTGTAGGGTGGAATATCTACATAATTTATTTGGAATTCTTGTGCACAGGAGAATGGTCTCTTTTCCCATTTATTAATGCATAGTTATCTGGAGGCTTGTGGATATATATATTTATGTATAAAGCTGCCCTGGTGGCTCAGATGGTAAAGGGTCTGCTGCAGTCCTAGAGACTCCATCCCTGGTTTGGGACGATCCCCTGGAAAAGGGAACTTTGGGTTATGATCCAATGTCACTTTAATTTGTCACTCAGATTGTTCCAGGTTTAGCCACTGGGAGTTCTTTCCGTTCACTCCTGTGTCCCTTTGACATACCCCACAAATGATGCCCCACCAATGAGTCATCATTTTGTTTTGTTTTTATTTATTGACTTCCTTATTTTCTGGCACTACAAGATGCTTCTGGTTCATTTGCCTATCGCCTGCCCCAATCCTAGAATCAGCCATGTCTCCAAGGAGCCCTGGTTACTCTTAGAGAAAGACATTAGAAACCAAAATCTGGACTCTAGTTGTGCTCATTAATTACTGGCCTTCTCAGTGGGCAGAACAAATATATGTGTATATGTGACTTTATATAAACATTTCTATATGAAACTATCTATGCCTCCATTAAGTTAACATTAATTCTAATTGATGTCTCTATCTCTAGTCCACATGAATCTTTCTTCTTTTATGATTTTTGTTAAGATATAATTGACATATAACACTGTCTTAGTTTCAGGTATACTACATTCAGTTCAGTCACTCAGTCATCCAATTCTTCATGACCCCATGAACCATGGCATTCCAGGCCTCCCTGTCCATCACCAACTAATAGAGCTGACAGAAACTCATGTCCATTGAGTCAGTGATGCCATCCAACCATCTCATCCTCTGCCGTCCCCTTCTCCTCCCATCCTCAATTGTTCCCAGCATCAGGGTCTTTTCAAATGTGTCAGCTCTTCGCATCAGGTGCCCAAACTATTGGAGTTTCAGCTTCAACATCAGTCCTTCCAACGAACACCCAGGACTGATCTCCCTTAGGATGGACTGGTTGGATCTCCTTGCAGTCCAAGGGACTCTCAAGAGTCTTCTCCAACACCACAGTTCAAAAGCATCAATTCTTTGGTGCTCAGCTTTCTTTATAGTCCAACTCTCACATCCATACATGACCATTGGAAAAACCATAGCCTTGACTAGACGGACTTTGTGAACAAAGTAATGTTTCTGCTTTATAATATGCTGTCTAGTTTGGTCATAACTTTCCTTCCAAGGAGTAAGCATCTTTAAATTTCATGGCTGCAATCACCATCTGCAGTGATTTTGGAGCACAAAAAATAAATAAATAAATAAATAAAGTCAGCCACTGTTTCCACTGTTTCCCCATCTATTTGCCATGAAGTGATGGGACCGGATGCCATGATCTTTGTTTTCTGAATGTTGAGCTTTAAGCCAACTTTTTCACTCTCCTCTTTCACTTTCATCAAGAGGCTCTTTAATTCTTACTCACTTTCTGCCATAAGGGTGGTGTCATCTGCATATCTGAAGTTATTGATATTTCTCCTGACAATCTTGATTCCAGCTTGTGCTTCATCCAGCCCAGCGTTTCTCATGATGTACTCTGCATATAAGTTAAATAAGCAGGGTGACCATATACAGCCTTGATGGACTCCTTTTCCTATACTACATAATGATTTGTTATTTGTTTATATTGTGGGATGATCATCACAATAAATCTAGTTAACATCAGATCAGATCAGTCGCTCAGTCATGTCTGACTCTTTGCAACCCCATGAATTGCAGCACGCCAGGCCTCCCTGTCCATCACCAACTCCCAGAGTTCACTCAGACTCACGTCCATCGAGTCGGTGATGCCATCCAGCCATCTCATCCTCTGTCGTCCCCTTCTCCTCCTGCCCCCAATCCCTCCCAGCATGACAGTCTTTTCCAGTGAGTCAACTCTTCACATGAGGTGGCCAAAGTACTGGAGTTTCAGCTTCAGAATCATTCCTTCCAAAGAAATCCCAGGGCTGATCTCCTTCAGAATGGACTGGCTGGATCTCCTTGCAGTCCAAGGAACTCTCAAGAGTCTTCTCCAACACCACAATTCAAAAGCAGTTAACATACATCACCACAACTAGTTACAATTATTTTCTTGTGATGAGAACTTTTGAGATTTACTCTATTAACAACTTTCAAATACAAAATACAGTAGTGTTAACTACAGTTACCATGCCATACATTATATCCCCAGAATTTATTTAGTTTATAACTAGAAGTTTGTACCTTTGGACCATCCCACATGGATTCTAACATCCCCCACCCTTGCTTATCTGTAAATTCCCACTTCTACAATGATTCCTTGATTCCACCATCCACCATCCACCATCCACCATCCATTTGCTTAATTGGTCCACTCCACTATACATATATAGCAGTATCAGAATTGTTAACCTGTACCCTTGTGGAAAACCAGCTTTATCAACTAAAATATATCTCTTATAAGCAGTTCCTTTTGCCTTTAGTCTTACAGACTCCATTAATTTCCAAAGTGACTTAGTTCAACACTTTCCCCCTGCAACTCCTTCCGTGGGCTGTTTCATACATTTGTGATACAATTAGATTCTTTTATTATAGGATACATTCTTTCCTGAAATCCTCTAACATTTTGAACTGGTTTTAAATTTGTGTGCATTAAGATTCACTCTTTGTTCCATAAATTTCTTTGGGTTTTGACAAATGCATAATGTCATATCCAATATTACAATATCATACAGAGTACTTAAACACCTAAAATAGACACCCTTTGCCTTTCTGGATTGCCTTGTCTCCTGCTCCAGACTTAGGAGCCAGCAGTAGGAAGCACAGACTTGATAAAAAGTTTACTATACTCCCTGTAATTTTCCTTACTCACTAGCAGAGCTATTTGGCCACTCTTGGGTTGGCCTGGGCTTGGGAGAAAAGGAGGGAACACAGTCCTCTCTGGCCAGCACACTTGTGGGAGGCCATGAGCCTTCTGGATGTGTGCTATTGCAAAAGTGCCAAATCTCCCACGAGGTATTGGGAGAACCTGTTCCATGCTGGGGGCTGGGGTCCTCCTGCCTGCAGTTCCCCTACCACAAATGACATCTCTCCTAGCTATTCACTTCTGATGTTCCCTCAGCTCCTGGCTTTCTAGGGTTCTTCTTCCTGTTGGGAATTATCTCACCCTTCCAGGGGGTCCCCTTGAGTAGGATAAGAAAACAGATGCCGGGGCTTCACTGGTGGCTCAGTGGTAAAGAATCTGCCTGCCAAACAGGAGACACAAGTTCAATTCCTAATCTGGGAGGAATCCCACATGCCACGGGGCAACTAAGCCCGGGAGCTGCCACTACCGAGTCCACGTGCTGAAATTATTGGAGCCCGAGTACCCTAGAGCCTGTGCTCTGCAACAAGAGAAGCCACCCCAGTGAAAATGAGACACCGGGCACCGCAACTAGAGAAAAGCTGGTGCTGTAATGAAGACACAGAAAAAACAATCAATCAATAAAGAAGACAGATGCCTGATTCTTTTTCAAAGAACTCACATTAGACACACAGGAAGTACATACCTACAGACTGCCCTGCACCCCCCAGACTGCAGGGCGTTTCCAAGACCAGCTTGACTTTCTCTCCACATGATACAACTCTAAGTTTTATTGGGTAGGAGTTAGATGCCTCATACTTTATATAAGTTAGATGTCCTCACATCCCCTACTTCCAAGAGATGAATAAAAAACTCTCTAATTATTTTTCTTAAAGTTGGACCTAAGTTGAGGGAAATCTCCACACCCACCCAGCCTGACCTCCTTCCCTTGCCAGTCAAGATGCAGGCAACACACAAGACATAGGGCCTGCTCCCTCCTTGTGAAGTCCCATCTCCCCTTGCAGAGCTTGGAGGTGGGTGATGAACTAGTGGGTGATCCTCATTACATCATCTCAGTGATGTGGATACCTCTCATCCCCAAATTGCCACTCTCTAAACCTCAGAAGTTGGCCAAAAAAAAAAAAAAAAAAGAAGAGGAGAAGCCAAAAAAATACACCACAGAGGAGGGGTGGTTTTCCCCCAAGGAAGTGAATATTCTTACCCTCAAGCTTCCTAGAAAGAAGTCAGCCTTATGGCAGGAAATGAAGAGTCCTGGATGGGACTTTGATTCAGGGAAGGAGATGTCTTTTCTGTGCTTTCTGGTTTTCAGGGCTGCTGAGACCAGAATTACCTACTAGTGTAGGTGGCAGGCCGGCATCCAGGTGGAGAAGGGCTCTACTCCTTTGTGGGAAAAGAAGTTCACATTCAGGGACCCATGGGGTGGTGCTTGTCTGGTAAGAGGTACTAGTTCATGCTCAGGTGTGTGACACACCTAGTATACCTAAATCTCCAGCTTGTGATAAAAAGGAGCCTGGCCTTGGCTATGCAGTGGGAAATCCAGAGAAAGATCTCTTCCACACTTGGAAAGCCATGGTAACAGGGAGGTAATGACTTCTCTCTGCCCACTGCCCCCATCTGAGGCAGGATTGGTGGTGGCAGCAGAGGGCACCAGCAAGGGTCACCAGCAGAGACATGGCCAGATAGCAGAACGAGGGGTCCAGAGTGGAAGACACAAGCTGGCAGTGATCTAGTAACAAGGTCCCCTGAGACAACACCAGGAAGGGTTTTCAATAATAGGCTGGGGAGAGGCAAGCTGGAGGTCAGCCTCCATCTGAGTATAATGAGTACAAACCTAACCTGGTTTAGAAGCAAGCACTGGGAGTCCCAGACCTACCAGTTACAGCAAAAATATTGTCAAGAACTTTAGGCCAGAGACTAAAGCTATGTGGACTCTTACTCAGCTTGCAAAAGTGAAATTTCTGTTGCCTTCTGTCTGTCTTTTCTATGAGCATCAGCAGTAAACTCTTTAAGCACAAAGTGTTTCTTAGTTTGTTTGGGGGGCAGTAAAATAAGCTAGAGGGAAAATCAAGGAGACAGACCTCTCTGTCAATCATTTTATCAGGGAAAAGGACTCAAAAATGTAGGTAAAGAAGGGGCTTCATCACAGAATAGTGGAAAGTGACTGTCCTCAAGACAGAAAAGAGAACGTGAAGAAGATGCTGGGCCTGAGAAGGCTCCTATTTCCTTCAAGAGGAAATGTTTTTTTAAAAAAATACCCTCACTGTGGAGAAAAGGGACCCCTCCTACACAGTTGGTAGGAATGTAAATTGGTACAACCATTATGGAGAAGTGTATGAAGATTCCTTAGAAAACTAAAAATAGAGCCACCATATGATCCAGCAATCCAACTCATGGGCATATATCCAGAAAAAAAACCAAAATTTGAAAATATATGCACCCCAATGTTCATTGCAGCACTATTTATAATAGCCAAGACATAGAAGCAACATAAACATCTATCAAAAGATGAATGGACAAGGAAAATGTGGTGCATATATACAATGGAATATTGCTCAGCCATAAAGAGAATGAGATAAGGCCATTTGCAGCAACATGAATGGATCTAGAGATTGTCATACTAAGTGAAGGGAGGTAGACAGAGAAAGACAAATATTACATGATATCAATCATATGTGGAATCTAAAATATGACACAAAGGAACTTATTTTCAAAACAGAAATAGACCACAGACATAGAAAACAAGCTTATAGTTACCAAAGCGGGAAGGGTTGGGAGGGATAAATTAGGAGTTTGGGTCTAACATATACATACTACTATACAGATAGCATATTCAAAAGCAGAGACATTACTTTGCCAACAAAGTTTCGTCTAGTCAAGGCTATGGTTTTTCCTGTGGTCGTGTATGGGTGTGAGAGTTGGACTGTGAAGAAGGCTAAGTGCCGAGGAATTGATGCTTTTGAACTGTGGTATTGGAGAAGACTCTTGAGAGTCCCTTGGACTGCAAGGAGATCCAGCCAGTCCATTCTGAAGGAGATCAGCCCTGGGATTTCTTTGGAAGGAATGATGCTGAAGCTGAAACTCCAGTACTTTGGCCACCTCATGTGAAGAGTTGAGTCGTTGGAAAAGACTCTGATGCTGGGAGGGATTGGGGGCAAAAGGAGAAAGGGACGCCAGAGGATGAGATGGCTGGATGGCATCACTGACTCGATGGATGTGAGTCTGAGTGAACTCCGGGAGTTGGTGATTGACAGGGAGGCCTGGTGTGCTGCGATTCATGGGGTCGCAAAGAGTCGGACACAACTGAGCGACTGATCTGATCTGATATATAGAATGGATAAACAACAAAGACCTACCCTATAGCACAGGGAGCTACACTCCATAGTTTGTAACAACCTATCAGGGAAAAGAATCTAACATATATATAAAACTGAATCACTGTACTGTACACCTGAAACTAACACAACATTATAAATCAACTATACTTCAATTTAAAAAAAAAGAACACCATCACTCCCCTACCAAAAAAAAAAAAAAAAATCTGGATTTTACAATCTGGCACTTCAAACTTAGCCACCTACCTCTGAGGCCTATTAACTACGTGTCTTTGTGCAATTTGTCTTTAATCCTCTGCTTTCTCATCTTTAAAACGCAGCTAACACTATCTACCTACCATTGGAGTATTACAGATATTAACTGATATAAAACATGTAAAACACTTGGAACAGAGGAAGCACTCAGTAAAAGGTAGTTTTTTTAAAAAGAAAATTATTCTATTTAATATGCCCTAGGGATAATACTTACTTTCAGACAGTGCATTAACAAATGCTCTTAATGAAGGTCTGAGATATCCAGAAAGAATTTGCCTTTAAAAGTTTTGTACTTTAAGTCTTCAGCAGTTTTCCAGAAAATTCATCTGTTTAGGGTTTTTAAATGACCATGAGCTCTTTGACAGCCTTATCAGCAAAAGTTAGGGTCTACATCCCTCTCTCCTGTGTCTTCCCAGGCTCATAACTGCTTCCACGAATTCAGTATGGCAGAAATGATGCTCCAAGACTTGAGTTGGGTCATCAAAGTTCATGTACCTTTTACCTACTTTTCTTGGAATGCTCACTCCAGGGAAAGTCGGCCACCATGCAAGAAATACAACTATCATGAAACCGTCATTCCGATATCACATGTAGGGTGTCAATAAGCAGCCATGGCTGAATGACTAACCCACAGACAGTATTAAATGCCACCCTGTGACTGAGTCATCCTGAGCATCCCGCCCAGTTGAGCCATCAGATGACAGTAACTTCAGGCAACCTTTGTAGACAACCACATAAGAGGTTCTAAGTGAGAGCTTCTAAGCCAGAAATCGCTTGAATTTCTGACTCACAGTTTGGTGAGCAAAGTAAAATGGCTGCCAGTTTACATTACTAAGTTTTGAGACCATTTTTAGACATGCAGTGGAACCCTTGAAAACTCTCCTACAAGATTAAGAATCCCACAAACACAATGTTTCCAGATTCTTTCCAAGTTTCCCCAATGCTTATTTGGTCAGTGCCTCCAGAACCCTAAAAATAAAACTAGCCTCATTCTTATTCCTCTTTCTGCTCCAGCTTGATCATTTTGATGTTGATGAACAATAATTCTGTGCTTCCTATGTTCCTCCCAGTATGATGAATGGCTCTCATCCTTCAAACCAGGACAGAGCACCTGTGTCCACTGCAGGTGGGACTGTAGTCAGCAGGAGAGTCACAGACTGGCAGTCACAGCCTTCCCTTCATCAAGGCAGCAGCCCCTCTGTCAACATATGTCTGAGGGGAAAATAGACCATTGTTGGAATTTGTGAGCCACCAATTTGTCAGTAGACATGCCTTTGAAGGGAGGAGGGTGAGGCTGGAGAGAAGAAATACAAATCCTATTTTTTAATCCTCTGGGGTTGAATGTCTGTTTCACTGCTGTTAAGATTTTTGAGAGATAGAGCGTGCCTAAGAAAAATACCATGGCAAAGGGAGACAGTGCAAATTGGTTTCCATAGCAACTTCTCCGCTAAGAGTAATGGTTCTACCCAACCTAGAGGGGAAAGTAGGAAGACTACAATATGCTCCAAACACTTTCATGACTTAATCTTTTCCTTAAGTATTTGACTTTATGTAACTTGTTTGTTGCACATATTATAACTCTTACCTGGAGAGAGTGTTTCCCTAGGATCCCATTTCTGAGGAATTCATGAAATATAGAGCTATATTGTGATAACATAATGACATATTGCACCCTATTAAAAGAAAAGAGCATAAAATGAGTCTTAGAGGGTCTAGCTCCAGGATCTAAACTGATTTGTCCAATGTTGTTCTTGATTGAATATTGAAAGTTTTACTTACCTGAAAATGGATCCACTGATGTCTTCCTCTTTCACAGGACTGTTGTAAAGATTAATTGAAACAAAATATACATAATTTTGTGTAAATCTAAAATACAGACACACTAGTAATCATAGCAGCAACAGTAATAGGAAGGAAGGAAAAGTAATAACATTTTTAATGTTGGCAGAACTGGAATCCAGGTCTTCTGAGCTTACCATTGGGTTTTTTCCTACCATCCCCACCACAGGGACTTTCCAGGTGACGCTAGTGTAAAGAACCCAACTGCCAAAGCAGGAGACATAAGAGATGTGGGTTCGATCACTGGGTTGGGAAGATCACCTGGAGTAGGGGAAGGCAATCCACTACAGTATTTTTGCCTGGAGAATCCCATGGACAGAGGAGGCTGGGAGGCTATAGCCCATAGGGTCACAAAGAGTCAGACATGACTGAAACAGCTTAGCACGCAGGCACGCACGCACAATGTAACGAAAGACACAAGAATCAAAGTGTAGTGAGCTATCAACCCCATCTCCTGCCATTTGCCAGAGTCTGTCCTATCGTTAGCAGTACTTATCTCTACTCATAGGGCATTTTAAACAACCCAGCTGTTATGACTCAAGGAATGATATATGGATTGGAACAAAAAAGAAAGAGAAGGTGAATTCCAATGAGGAAGAACAAAGTTGAGAAAGCATACTTTTGGCCAACACTGAAGATCTTCACATCATACTTAATGAAATTTTTAAATAAATATTTTTAAAAATAAATGTTCTTTTGTTTTAAGTCTTTATACTAAAATAAATACAATACTGGGCTTCAAAGTAATCACCATGGGAGGCTGTGGTTTTAGCACTCCTATTTTAAAACTGACTGCAGAACTAGGAATTAAGCTCTTTCACTTTAAAATGTAAAACTGTTAATGACCAAAATTGTGTTCTCTCTCCTGTTTCGCAAATCATTTACCAAACATGGCTATGAATTGCTTTCAGTTGTTTCCAAAAATCACAGTCCCCCTCAAAGGATAAAAAGTTGTCACCACTGAAGATAAGTAAAAACATGTGCTCTGAATGCAATTAATTCCTACAGGAGCTCGAAACTGCCTTGGGCAATAAAGATATTGCAGGAATACATCCAAGATGATTACTTTGAAGTAGAGAAAAATCTAGATGAAAATTCCTAATATATTTGCTTGAAAAAACTAATTATTCTACTTTGTCGTTGGAACTTGACTCCTTCACTTATTCATCAAGTTGTTCATTCAACAAAGGTTGATTTTTCACCCCTCCTCTATAGGTACTGGGATATTAAGCTAAATACAAGACTGTCTTATCTATATGCTGATGATTTTCAAGCTTTTTTTTCCACCCCCAGCCTGTCCTTGTTTATAGGCTCATATGTGCTTTCTGGAACCTCCACCTAGATGCTTCATAGATGTTTCAGATTTTACATTTGAAACTTTATGTCTGGTCACCTCAACCTGGGACCCAAAACAAAGCTTCTTTTCGTTTTTCCAGTTAATCACTGGTGCACTAAACTGTTCTTACCAATAGGAAGTCCAGATGCTCCTTCTCAAGTCCCACATTTACTATGATTCTTTGATATTCTGGACCCTTTTTCAGACCCATAGAGTCCATGTGACTTCCAAATGCCAAGTAGAGAGAGAACTGTAAGGTTCAATTTGACCACTGGCACCATCACCCCAAATGTAATCACAGAATCAACACTGGTCCCATTGAGGTCAGTGGTGATATGCTTTGAGTGATGCTTTTGGACACCTTGACCATGTGCACAAAGGTGATCCTCCTGGCTTAGGTTAGGATTACAGCTTGCTTTGCTGTATGATCCCCTGCTCACCAAGCTTCTAAAGCATGACACTACCCCAGCACAGCCTGCCAAGGTCTACTGGCCTCAGCTACACACTGGTTCCTCTACAGGTAAACACTTCGGTGGCCCAGACTCCCCTTCTCCTGTGGCATTTCTCTATATTACACTGTCACTGTAACTTTATCTCTCCCTCTCTTTTGTATTAGAAGAGGACCTGAATAATGCTAGTTTGTCAGTTCTCTGATTGTCACATTTTATCACAACATTCATAACTAAGGACTTTGAGTACTTGGTATATAGAAGGCACAGTTACCATAATGAATGAAGTAAAATCCCTGTCATTAAGAAACCTAGAGATTATCTCTTTCTGACTTAACTTCACTCTGTCTGACAGTCTCTAGATCTAGCCACATCTCTGCAAGTGGCACTATTCCATTCCTTTTCATGGCTAAGTAATATTCCATTGTATATATGTACCACATCTTATTTCTCCATTCCTCTGTTGATGGACATATAGGTTGTTTTCACTTCCTGGCTATAGTAAACACTGCTGAAATGAACATTGAGCTGCATGTGCCTTCTTGAATTATGGTTTTCTCCGGGAGCGTGCCCAGGAATGGGATTTCCAGGTCATATGATAGTTTTATTATGAGTTTTTTAAGGAACCTCCATACTGTTCTTCATAGTGGCTGCATTCATCCAAAGGACACCACTAACAGTCAAAATAATAAACGTATCAGGTGCTTCAGCAAATAAGGTATCACAAAAATAAGAGGAAGGATATCTACAAAAATTTCTATGACTGAAGAGTTTTCCGAAGCCCTGACTCTGAACTGTTCCTTTTGGGTTCAAACCTTTAGGCTTTTGGTCTTTGAAATAGGCAATCTTAGGAAAATATTCTGATATATCAGAGTCATTTCCCTAAGCCAGAAAACTTACAGAGATTCCTGTAGGATCTGAGAAAAAAGAGCTACTGTGACCTTGCTCTCCTCTTTTCTGGAGCATTCAATGTTCCATTCCTTGTTCTTTTTCCTCCCCTGTGAAATAATTTAATCCTATATGTGCAAAAATCACTTGTCAAAAACCCAGCACATGCAAGGCTCAGCACTCCTATGGGGGATTATACATAACCAGAGGAGCTATCAGTTATAGAGAGTAAGTGGATTAAAATTTCTGTAGCTATAAGCAGCTTCTGAATCAGCAAATTCTGAATTATCAGCTGTCAGGTGGCAGAATGCTGGTGAAATGGGAAAGCCCAAACATCTGCAAAATGACTCCAATTTGGGTAGACACCAACATTGATACCACTTTAGAAAGGAAAGCACTCATTTTTTTAAAAAAATTTTGATTTCCATGTGCTGAACTCACTCCTTTGACCACAATCAGATTTTTAGAATATGAGTAGTTTAGGCTTAATACATGTGCTTCCCCAGTGGCTCAGTGGTAAAGAGTTCACCTGCAATGCAGAAGACCCAGGATCAATCTCTGGGTCAGGAAGATACCCTGGAGGAGGTCATGGCAACCCACTCCAGTATCCTTGCCTGTAGAATCCCACAGACAGAGGAGCCTAGCAGGCTACAGTCCACCAGGTTGCAAAGAGTCAGACACAGCTGAGCACACACGCACTCACAGCTTAATACACAGGCACAAATACACATGAATCTCTTTCACACCACCTTTAGAGATGCCAGGAGACTCCCTTCAATATCTTCAGGAAGGTAGGAAACTACACCCCACCTCCCCTGCCCCCCACCCCCTCCTGCCACTCACTCAGCCACAAGAAGAGAAGCTCAGTACAAAATGACCATGTCCCAGGTAGCTGCCATGGTTTGGAAATTATTGCAGGGATAAAATAAACAGTGAAGGAAAAGGGAAGATGGACAGTCAGCTTGAGGAGGAGTTAACCCAAGTTTGCACCATAATTAGGCAACACAGGCGGCTGATGGAGACATGTCACTTAGGAGAGAAGTACAAGCACACTTGAACAGAAACACTACAAAATAATCCAATTGCTGAAGAGGGCACATGGGGAAATCATTCTGTATAGATTAAGATGTGAAGACACTTATCTATAACACCAGTGCAGGGAAACACATAACCCATTGTATTCACTATTGCATTGCCATGGTTTGGAAAATCAAATGTCTGAGCCAGTCACCCAACAGGACCTTGAAGAAACAGTGAAACGTATATGTGTGTTTTCATAACAGGGAACACACAGGTAAGAACTAGTGGACAGAGAGGGGGGCAATCCTAGGTGGAACAACTCTCATTCAGTCACTTATTCATGCAGCAAACATTTACTGATGTCTTATTATGTTCCAGGCACCATGTAAGGAAAAATAGAGATGAACAAAGGCCTCAGAGAAGATGTGTGTGTGTGTGTGTGTGTGTGTGTGTTGTGGGTTAATGTGTACATGCTCAACTGTGTAAAGGAAGAAGCAGACCCCAGACAAACAATTCTATTCTGAGGTGATAGTGCCCCAACACAAGAATACACGAAACCAAAGGCATCAAAGATGAAGAAGCCTCGAGAACAGGAAAGAACCACAGCCTGAGAATGTCACTGAGAATAAAGTGAATTCATTGCTGTGAAGTTAGAGGAGTTGGACTAAGTGGGCCAAACTCACTTTTCAATCATGAGATGATCCCTTGATGTACATCTCCAGCCCCCTCTTCACATACCAAAAAGGCCTTTTTTCTTGACAGATTTTCAGCCAGAAACACATTCACCAGCCGCTACCTTCATGGTCATAGCTTTGCTTTCTTGGTATAACAGGGCAGAGAATCTGCCCTGCCCAGACTGCTGTAGGATGGGTAAGCACCAGGGAAAGCAGTGTAATGGCCACTGAAGCTGCCCAGCCATCATCGGAAACAACAAAAGAGAAACGAGAAAAAGTGATAGGAACCAAGAAAAAGAAGCAAGACTAGAGAAGCAAACGCTAATTTGAAAAGATGCATGCACCTCAGTGTTCATAGCAGCGTTACTTACAATAATCAAGGTATGGAAACAATCTAAGTGTTCATGGACAGATGAATGGATAAAGAGGAGTGTGTGTGTGTGTGTGTGTGTGTGTGTGTGTATACATATAATGGAATATTACCCAGCAATTAAGAAGAATGAAATAATGTCATTTTCAGCATCATGGATAGACATACAGGGTATTGTGCTTAGTGAAATAAAAGTCAGACAGAGAAAAACAAACTTGTACCTTATCATTCATACGTGGAATTGAAAAAGTAAAACAAACAAATATTATAATATAAATAATAACAAAACAGAAACAGACTCATAGATCTAGAGAATAAACTTCTATTTGACATTATACTATTCCTGAAAATTATACTCTTCTCAGAAAAATATATTTACATATTCTCATCTAGGTTGTCAGAAACACAGAGAAAATTGCCATAAGAAATCACATTTAAGTTCCATCTTAAATAAGACATAAATGGACTTATCTATGAAGCAGAAAGAGACTCACAAATCCAGAAAATGGATGCCTGTGGGGATTTGATTGTGGGTGTTGCCAGATTGAAGTAAAAATTGAGACAAAAATTACTATGTACAATGTGAGAAGAAAATAGGATATAGTATGCATCAGAGAGAAATATAGCCAGGATGTTATAATATCTTTCAGTTCAGTTCAGTTGCTCAGTCATGTCTGACTTTTACAACCCCATGCACTGCAGCACACCAGGCTTCCCTGTCCATTACCAACTCCCGGAGTCTGCCTACTCAAACTCATGTCCCTCGAGTCGGTGATGCCATCCAACCGTTTCATCCTCTGTCACTCCTTACTCCTCCCTTCAATCTTTCCCAGCATCAGGGTCTTTTCCAGTGAGTCAGTTCTTTGCATCAGGTGGCCAAAGTATTAAAGTTTCAACTTCAGCATCAGTCCTTCCAATAAATATTCAGGACTCATTTCTTTTAGGATGGACTGGTTGGATCTCCTTGCAGTCCAAGGGACTCTCAAGAGTCTTCTCCAATACCACAGTTCAAAAGCATCAATTCTTTGGTGCTCAGCTTTCTTTATAGTCCAACTATCACATCCATACATGACTACTGGAAAAACCATAGCTTTGACTGCTAAGTTGCTTCAGTCGTGTCCGACTCTGTGCGACCCCATAGACGGCAGCCCACCAGGCTCCCCGGTCCCAGGGATTCTCCAGGCAAGAACACTGGAGTGGGTTGCCGTTTCCTTCTCCAATGCTTGAAAGTGATAAGTGAAAGTGAAGTTGCTCAGTCGTGTCTGACTCCAGCGACCCCATGGACTGCAGCCCACCAGGCTCCTCCATCCATGGGATTTTCCAGGCAAGAGTACTGGAGTGGGGTGCCATTGCCTTCTCCATAGCTTTGACTAGATAGACCTAAATAATGTCTTTGTTTTTTAATATGCTGTCTAGGTTGGTCACAGCTTTTCTTCCAAGGAGCAAGTGTCTTTTAATTTCATGGCTGCAGTCACCATCTGCAATGATTTTGGAGCCCCCCAAAATAAAGTCTCTTACTGTTTCCATTGCTTTCCTATCTATTTGCTATGGGACCGGATACCATGATCTTAGTTTTCTGAATGTTGAATTTTAAGCCAACCTTTTCACTCTCCTCTTTCACTTTAATCAAGAGGCTCTTAGTTCTTCTTCACTTTCAGCCATAAGGGTGGTGTCATCTACATATCTGAGGTTATTGATATTTCTTCTGGCAATCTTGATGCCAGCTTGTGCTTCATCCAAGCTGGCATTTCTCATAATGTACCTTGCATATAAGTTAAATAAGTAGGGTGACAATATACAGCCTTGGTGTATATCTTTAAATGGTATATATTCCATTAAATGGAGAAGGAAATGGCAACCCACTCCAGTATTCTTGCCTGGAAAATCCCAAGGACAGAGGAACCTGGCAGACTACCGCCCATGGGGTTGCAAGGAGTTGGACACAACTGAAACAACTTGGCATTAGCATTCCATTAAAATATTGAATCGTTAGGTTGTATCCCAAATATAGTAATATGAATCAACTGTGCCCCAGTTGAAAAGGAGTAATGGATACCTACAAACAAAAGCGATAATCAAGAATGAAGTTTAGCAAAATAAAAATGGGAAAATTTCAGGAACAGAAATTCTAATCAAGAGATTAATTCGGATGGGATTACTAAAAATGTCCATTGGTTCACTCACTAGAAAGAACATGGAGGATGGTTAAGAAACAAAACATGGAAGTGCCTTAGGAAACAGCATTCACATGCCTGGGCATACAGTCAGGGGAAAGCAACATTTTCAAAGACAAGGGTACCCATGCCATCCCTGCCAGACCAGTTTCCATAGCAAGGACATGGCTGTAACCTAAGCATACAAGGATGCAGAAATAAATAAGAAAATGGGTTATATACACAAAATGGTAGATTAATCAGCCATAAGGAGCGATGAGAAGGCAATGGCACCCCACTCCAGTACTCTTGCCTGGAAAATCCTGTTGGTGGCCAGTGCGAGGCGCTCCGCCCGTGGCAAAGGTCATGAGGAAGGAGGCTCGACATACGCAAAAGTGAGATTTAGCCTCAGGAGTCCCCCTGGAAATCCTCAAGCATCTATCCCCATAACCAGAGCCTGCCTACTTTATTACTTTGTGCTCTCACCTACACCACTGACTTTACAGGGGGCTGTCCCCCACCATCTCTTTCAGAGAAGGAGTTAACTTAGAGCTCCAGTTAATAAAAATTCCTGGGTGTGACAGGAGTGTTTTAACCTACAAACTCCTCTGAAGGTTCTCTAGCCTGTCTGACAGGCTGGTCTGGCCACATGTGATTGCTCACAGCCTCCCAACCGTGAGAGGCATGAGATGCTTTAAATCTTCTAAAAACAGGTTCTTTAGAGAAGTTAGAAAACTATTAGTATAAGTATAGTGGGCTGATTAGAAATCGTATTGGTGAATGGTTTTTCATTTGTTGAGCCAATGTTTGCTACTAAGTCTCCACATCCCCTGCCCTTACACACATTAATGAATATATAGAAGAAATAAGTATTAACCTTTGATATTAATCACATTAGACCTTAGGCTAAGTAAATTCTTTGCTTAATTAAAACCCACAACACCCTCACCCTATAGGAATATAACTTTATCTGGTACCTTTGGAAGGTGCAATCTGTTTTAAGAATAATCATCCCTGGAGAAATAAGTGTTGACTGACCGCTGTCACAAGGAGAAGGTCATAAATTGTCAGCAGGCCCCCTGGCCAGAAGATGACGTTAACACCCCTAAGACCTCTGTATACCTTTGTATGAAGCACCTGACTTTGATAAAAGTCAGGATTGCTGATCCCGCATGACTTTTGTATAACATCTCAGTATATAAAAGTAGACCATGGAAAATAAAGAATTGGGATCAGTTCCTTGAAAGACTGGTCTCCCCATGTCGCTCTCTCTCTCAAACTCTGGCTGAGTTTCCATCTGGAGCTCAGAGCCCACCAAGCTTCTAATCATGCTTGGGCTTCTAAGATCTGACCAGGGAGGCCTCGGTGTCTCCTCTTCTTCGGGAGAACAGAAGGACGCCTGCGGCCTATGTAAGTGGTGCAAACTTCTTGTCTTGAAGTTTTATTGGTTTCCCACATAAACCAAGCTACTCAGCCTCTTTTCTCCACTGAATTTTCCTGCTGAGCTATCCTCATTCTATTATTCTTTATATCTCTAATTAATATCTAATTGAAGCTATTGTATCCTGATCCTCACCGACACCATCCCTGCTTCGAATACCCTGGATCAGCCGGGGCTGGACCTCTGCAAAATCCCATGGGTGGAGGAGCCTGGTAGGCTGCAATCCATGGGGTCGCTAAGAGTCAGATATGACAGAGCAACTTCACTTTCACTTTTCCCTTTCATGCATTGGAGAAGGAAATGGCAACCCACTCCAGTGTTTTTGCCTGGAGAATCCTAGGGATAGGGGAGCCTGGTGGGCTGCCGTCTATGGGGTCGCACAGAGTCAGACACGACTGAAGTGACTTAGCAGTAGCAAGGAGCAATGAAACAATGCCAAGCTCAGACACAGGCAAGAAGGTAGAGATGATCATAGCAAGAGGCATAAGAGACAGGCAGCGACAAATATGACATCACTTCTAGGTGGAACCTAGAAATGGATACATATGAGCTCCTTAAGCCAAGATTAATAGTTTACAGACTTAGAAAAAACTCTTCTCACTTACTGTTAGCAGAGAAAAAAGGTGTTGGGCATATGGAAATGAGCTACTTGACTAACATGTGCATACTACTATTTAGAAAATAAGTCACAAGGACCCACTGGGTAACACTAGGAATGATACTCCAATTTCTGTAATAATTGATACAAGAACAGTGCCTGAAATACAGCATATACACATCTATGTGTGAGTGAATCAAGTGGCTATGAATTGCAAAAAGCAAAAAACAAAACACCTACTGCCTTGTAATTCACCTATATACTCAAGTTGAAATAACTGTATAAAAACAATAAGTATAGAATATATACTGACTCTATTCCCCTCATCCCATGGTTACTTTGACTGGAATCACATCTCTGGAGACTGGGCAGGCCTGGGCCCCAAGGCTGGATTATTGTGGGGCTCAGAGTCCTGGGAGGATGTGGCAGGCAGTGTGACCTCACGATGTTTCTGGAGTGCCTCTTACCCTCTACAGGAGCCCTCAATCTCTGCTACTGCTGCTGCTAAGTCGCTTCAGTCATGTCTGACTCTGTGCAACCCCATAGACAGCAGCCCACCAGGCTACCCTGTCCCTGGGATTCTTCAGGCAAGAATACTGGAGTGGGTTGCCATTTCCTTCTCCAGTGCATGAAAGGGAAAAGTGAAAGTGAAGTCGCTCAGTTGTGTCCGACTCTTAGCGACCCCATGGACTGCAGCCTTCCAGGCTTCTCCACCCATGGGATTTTCCAAACAAGAGAACTGGAGTGGGGTGCCATTACTTTCTCCGTCAATCTCTAGATACAGGCAAAGTAAATTAAGAGATTTGAATTCACGAAGATATACATACATGTATCTAATAGGTGATGGAAAACGACCTACAGAATAGCAGGTAGAAGTTCACTGAACACATTGTAATCACCTAGATGGGAACAAGAACTTGAAAGAGAATAGATAATTGTTCAGGCATTAATGAATCAAGTTCCTGTACACCTGAAACACACATAAAATCAGAAATAACCTCACACTTTAGTTCAGTTCAGTCGCTCAGTCGTGTCTGACTCTTTGCGAGCCCATGAATTGCAGCATGTCAGGCCTCCCTGTCCATCACCAATTCCCGGAGTTCACTCAGACTCACGTCCATGAAGTCAGTGATGCCATCCAGCCATCTCATCCTCTGTCATCCCCTTCTCCTCCTGCCCCCAGTGCCTCCCAGCATCAGAGTCTTTTCCAATGAGTCAACCCTTCGCATGAGGTGGCCAAAGTACTGGAGTTTCAGCTTTAGCATCATTCCTTCCAAAGAAATCCCAGGACTGATCTCCTTCACAATGGACGGGTTGGATCTCTTTGTTGTCCAAAGGACTCTCAGGAGTCTTCTCCAACATCCAACACCACAGTTCACAAGCATGAGCTCTTTGGTGCTCAGCTTTCTTTATAGTCCAACTCTCACATCCATACATGACTACTGGAAAAACCATAGCCTTGACTACATGGACCTTTGTTAGCAAGGTAATGTCTCTGCTTTTTAATACGCTGTCTAGGTTGGTCATAGCTTTTCTTCCAATGAGCAAGTGTGCTGAGGGGCACTGAGTATTCTCAAGACCAAAGGGTCTGTAAGTCAAAAACAGCTGATCTCAACACACATCGTAGGGGTGGCTATCAGAAAAGAATTCAAAACAAGGCTGAGTTACAAGAAGCCTCCTCGAGACATAACATGAACTCACCCTTGAAAAGAAATCACATGAAAAGAGTTCAATTTTGCTAAATATTAGAAGTGAAAATTGAAACCACAGGAAGTTTCAGCAGAAATCACCTCACAGCACTCAGAATGGCCATTGTCAGAAACTTGACAAACACTAACTGATGGAGAAGGTGTGGAAAAAGGGAATATTCCTCCCCTGATGCTGGGAATATACATTGGTAAGAGACACTCTGAAGGATATTGTGAGGGTTATTAAAACAAAGAAAACAAGAATGAGGTTAGAACATTCTAATACCATACACAGAATTAACTCCAAGTAATAAATTTCTAAAGGTCAGGAGGGGGTCTATGAAAGTCTTAAGGAAAACATGGCAGGACATGTGATGATATAAACTACAAGGTCTTTTTGAGTTTGGATGACATTATTGCAAGGTCTTTTTGAATCAATCTCATAGAGCAATGGGAAATAAACCCAAAACCAGGAAAACACGACCTACTTCAGTTTCAAAGCAGGTGCCCAAAAAAGAGCCTTAAGGAATGAAAGAAGGCAACCCAGAAAGCAAAGAAATATTTGCAAACCAAGATACCCACAAGCAATTCATCTCCATAACCAACAAACAGCTCACAACTTGGTAATATTTAAATAAAGCTTATGCCGTAAAAATATTGAATCACTATGTTGTATTGCAACACAAATACAGTTATGTGAATCAACTCTACTGCAATTACCAAAAAAAAAAAAAAAAAGTTGATATATAGCTACAAACAACAAGAAGAAAAAAGTGACAAAATGAAAATGGGAAATTTTATACAATAGAAAAATCAACTGAGAAATTACTTTGGATGAAATTATTAAAAACCACATGAACTAGATATACCATTTTAATCTTTGCTTCAGAAAGAACTGATTAGTCAAAAGAAGCCAATGAATCTACCAACAAGATAAATATGGACAAGAAAGTCGTGTGAAAGTCGTGTTTCACCAAGTCCACATTCTGATAGTGAGTACCTCTGATACTCGTTCTCATAAGGAGTACTCTGATAATGAGTACCATAAGATATATAAAAATTTTGATGATTTCTTCAAAAATTTCTTCAACAATTCAAAAGATGTTAACTGTGAAAATGTATTTCCCATATTTTTATCTGTGCCCCAAGTTTCCGGGCTGAAATATGAAGAATTTCCTATTTCAAACAGGAAACTCTGAGCCCAGGTTTCCAGGAATAAAGAGAATAAATTAGTGTTTACTAGCGTGGAGAGGGAAGTGAGGAGGGGCAGCATGTGGCAGGGGATAAATAGGTACAAACTACTATGTATAAAATAAATAAGCTACAAGGGTATATGGTACAGCACAGGGAAAATAGCCAATATTTTATAGTAACTTTAAATGGAGTATCAGTTCAGTTCAGCTCAGTCGTGTAGACTCTTTGCAACCCCATGAACCGCAGCACGCCAGGCCTCCCTGTCCATCACCAACTCCCGGAGTCCACCCAAACCCATGTCCATCGAGTCGAGGATGCCATCCAGCCATCTCATTCTCTGTCGTCCCCTTCGCCTCCTGCCCTCAATCTTTCCCAGTATTAGGGTCCTTTCAAATGAGTCGGCTCTTCGCATCAGGTGCCCAAACTATTGGAGTTTCAGCTTCAACATCAGTCCTTCCAATGAACACCCAGGGCTGATATCCTTTAGGATGGACTGGTTGGATCTCCTTGCAGTCCAAGGGACTCTCAAGAGTCTTCTTCAACACCACAGTTCAAAAGCATCAATTCTTCGGTACTCAGCTTTCTTTATAGTCCAACTCTCACATCCATACATGACTACTGGAAAAACCATAGCCTTGAAGAGACGGACCTTTGTAGGCAAAGTAATGTCTCTGCTTTTTAATATGTGATCTAGGTTGGTCATAACTTTCCTTCCAAGGACTAAGCATCTTTTAATTTCATGTCAGCAATCACAATTTACAATGATTTTAGAGCCTAGATAAATAAAGTCAGCCACTGTTTCCACTGTTTCCCCATCTATTTACCATGAAGTGATGGGACCAGATGCCATGATCTTAGTTTTCTGAATGCTGAGCTTTAAGCCAACTTCACTCTCCTCTTTCACTTTTATCAAGAGGCTTTTTAGTTCTTCTTCACTTTCTGCCATAAGGGTAGTGTCATCTACATATCTGAGGTTATTGATATTTCTCCCAGCAATCTTGGTTCCAGCTTGTGCTTCCTCCAGCCAGCATTTCTCATGATGTACTCTGCATATAAGTTAAATAAACAGGGTGACAATATATAGCCTTGATGTACTCCTTTTCCTATTTGGAACCAGTCTGTTGTTCCATGACCAGTTCTAACTGTTGCTTCCTGACTTGCAAACAGGTTTCTCAAGAGGCAGGTCAGGTGGTCTGGTATTCCCATCTCTTTCATAATTTTCCACAGTTTATTGTGATCCACACAGTCAAAGGCTTTGGCATAGTCAGTAAAACAGAAATACATGTTTTTCTGCAACTCCCTTGCTTTTTCAATGATTCAGCAGATGTTGGCAATTTGATCTCTGGTTCCTCTGCCTTTTCTAAAACCAGCTTGAACATCTGAAAGTTCATGATTCACGTATTGCTGAAGCCTAGCTTGGAGAATTTTGAGCATTTTACTTTATTAGTGTGTGAGATGAGTACAATTGTGTATTAGTTTGAGCATTCTTTGGCATTGTCTTTCTTTGGAATTGGAATGAAAACTGACCTTTTCCAGTCCTGTGGCCACTGCTGAGTTTTCCAAATTTGCTGAATGCAGCACTTTCACAGCATCATCTTTCAGGATTTGAAATAGCTCAACTGGAATGACATCACCTCCACTAGCTTTGTTTGCTTCCTAAGGCCCACTTGACTTCACATTCCCGGATATCTGGCTCTAGGTCAGTGATCACACCATCATGATTTTCTGGGTTGTGAAGATCTTTTTTGTACAGTTCTTCTGTGTATTCTTGCCACCTCTTCTTAATATCTTCTGCTTCTGTTCGGCCCATACCATTTCTGTCCTTTATTGTGCCCATCTTTGCATGAAATGTTCCTTTGATATCTCTAATTTTCTTAAAGAGATCTCTGTGGAGTATAAATCTATAAAAATATGGAATCACAATGTTATACAGCTGAAATTAATATAATATTATAAATCCACAATACTATAATAAAAAATTTTTAAATAAAAAAAATCAAGAAGCAAGATAAGGAAGTGGGAAAAAAGCAAGAAAGGGAAGCTAGAAATAGAAATAAGAAGAGGGGAAAAAAGCAAGGAAAGGGAAGTGGGGCAGTAAATTAATGTGTAAAACATTGACCAGTTTTAACGGATTTTGCCTCCTTAGGCTGATTAATCAAACCTTGAATGGTTTTTTAGAGACAGCACTGCGCATGTGCACAAAGGGAACTGATGCTGCCAGGATGACCTGGAACCAAGAACCTTCCATCTGCAGAGTCCAAAGAATAGAAATGCTGCTTCCAGAATACCTTAGCAAGCAAGAGGCTCTTCAGTAAGGAAAATCTGACTTGCAGCAGCAGGAGTAGCTTGTCTGGACTAACTCAGGACCAGCAACCAGCTTCTAAGTTTGAAATTCCCCCCAACTCCTTACATCTCACACTGAACCCTGGATCCAGAAGACAGACTTGAGAGCTTTACTTACTGTCTTCTTTCTGGTTGATCTCTGAGTGAAACTCTTTTCTCAAAACGCTTTCCTAGTATTGGCCTCTCTGCACAGAGAACTCAAAAAGAGACAAAGGTGTGCCACTTCCTGTCATTTTTGAGATTGCATCCAAGTACTGCATTTCGGACTCTTTTGTTGACCATGATGGCCACTCCATTTCTTCTGAGGGATTCCTGCCCACAGTAGTAGATATAATGGTCATCCGAGTTAAATTCACCCATTCCAGTCCATTTTAGTTCGCTAATTCCTAGAATGTCGACATTCACTCTTGCCATCTCTTGTTTGACCACTTCTTGATGAAAGTGAAAGTGGAGAGTGAAAAGGTTGGCTTAAAGCTCAACATTCAGAAAACGAAGATCATGGCATCTGGTCCCATCACTGCATGGGAAATAGATGGGGAAACAGTGGAAACAGTGTCAGACTTTGTTTTTCTGGGCTCCAAAATCACTGCAGATGGTGACTGCAGCCATGAAATTAAAAGACGCTTACTCCTTGGAAGGAAAGTTATGACCAACCTAGATAGCATATTCAAAAGCAGAGACATTACTTTACCAACAAAGGTTCACCTAGTCAAGGCTATGGTCTTTCCTGTGGTCATGTATGGATGTGAGAGCTGGACTGTGAGGAAGGCTGAACGCCGAAGAATTGATGCTTTTGAACTGTGGTGTTGGAGAAGACTCTTGAGAGTCCCTTGGACTGCAAGAAGATCCAACCAGTCCATTCTGAAGGAGATCAATCCTGAAATTTCTTTGGAAGGAATGATGCTAAAGCTGAAACTCCAGTATTTTGGCCACCTCATGCGAAGAGTTGACTCATTGGAGAAGACTGATGCTGGGAGGGATTGAGGGCAGGAGGAGAAGGGGACGACAGAGGATGAGATGGCTGGATGGCATCACTGACTCGATGGATGCAAGTCTGAGTGACCTCCGGGAGCTGGTGATGGACAGGGAGGCCTGGCGTGCTGCGGTTCATGGGGTCGCAAAGAGTCGGACACGACTGAGCGACTGATCTGATCTGATCTGATCTGTGCCACTTCCTGTGCCCAAGGCAGTGCATGAAATGGGCTTGTCCTGCCTGAGGCCAAACGGAAATTCAGTTTAAAGAATTTTTGAAAGGAGAACCAGATCTGGCAACTCCATACAGTAAAATCTTTGTTATTCAAAACACGAAAGAATGAAGGAATTTACTGTGTCCATTTGTGTTTCTCTAGGCCCTCAAAGCTCTGGAGGCCTGCCCCACCTCAGAGGATGCAAGGGGCCTGGCTATGCTTGGTAAGCTTTGAGAGAAAACTGTTTGTTGTTTTCCCCCAGAGCTTTGGTGGCTTGTGAAGAATTTTAAGATGTTCCTCAAGATGTAAAAGACAAGTTTGGTATTATTTGTGCCCTAATATGAAGCACCCAGTCACCCTCATCCTCTTCCATTCCCAGTGAAAAGAAACTAAAAACTAAACACAGTTTTTGCAGAGTGTGTATGTGCCAAGTTGCTTCAGTCGTGTTCAACTATTTGCGACGCTATGGACTGTAGCCCACCAGGCTCCTCTGTCCAAGGGACTCTCCGGGCAAGAATCCTGGGGTGGGTTGCCATGCCCTTTGCCAGGGGACCTTCCAGACCCAGGGATCGAACCCACATCTTTTAAGTCTCCTGCATTGGTAGGTGGATTCTTTACCACTAGTGCATCTGGGAAGCCCATTTGCCCAAATGGCTAGCCCCATTTTTTTTTTTTTTTGCTAGCCCCAAAAGTAGGAGAAGGGAATGGCAACCCATTCCAGTACTCTTGCCTGGAAAATCCCATGGGCAGAGGAGCCTGGTAGGCTGCAGTCCATGGGGCCGCAAAGAGTCGGACATGACTGAGCGACTTCACTTTCACTTTTCATTTTCATGCATTGGAGAAGGAAATGGCAACCCACTCCAGTGCTCTTGCCTGGAGAATCCCAGGGACGGGGGAGCCGGGTGGGCTGTCGTCTATGGAGTCCCACAGAGTCGGACACGACTGAAGTGACACAGCAGCAGCAGCAGCAGTCCCAAAAGTGATAGCTGAGTTGGAAACAGTGTCAGACTTTATTTTTCTGGGCTCCAAAATTACTGCAGATGGTGACTGCAGCCATGAAATTAAAAGACACTTACTCCTTAAAAGGAAAGTTATGAGCAACCTAGATAGCATATTTAAAAGCAGAGACATTACTTTGCCAACAAAGGTCCGTCTGGTCAAGGCTATGGTTTTTCCTGTGGTCATGTATGGATGTGAGAGTTGGACTGTAAAGAAGGCTGAGCGCTGAAGAATTGATGCTTTTGAACTGTGGTGTTGAAGAAGACTCTTGAGAGTCCTTTGGACTGCAAGGAGATCCAACCAGTCCATTCTGAAGGAGATCAGCCCTGGGATTTCTTTGGAAGGAATGATGCTAAAGCTGAAACTCCAGTACTTTGGCCACCTCATGTGAAGAGTTGACTCATTGGAAAAGACTGTGATGCTTGGAGGGATTGGGGGCAGGAGGAGAAGGGGATGACAGAGGATGAGATGGCTGGCTGACATCACCGACTCAATGGACATGAGTTTGAGTGAACTCCGGGAGTTGGTGATGGACAAGGAGGCCTGGCGTGCTGTGATTCATGGGGTTGCAAAGAGTTGGACATGACTGAGCGACTGAACTGAACTCAACTGAACTGAATGCGAGGTCTGTGTTATCAAAGGATTCCAGAGGTTTCTGGGAAACTCTGGAATGTTCTGTGAATCAGGGGTATGAGTATACCATCTGTACCAAGTGGAGGAAAAGCATACACACTGTCCTCTGTTCACAAAAGAAACAGAAAAAAGTGCATGAAAAGCTTTATTTCTTCAGTACAGCACGGAGAGTGGGTTTTATTTGTTTAATTCTATCGAAATTTAGTTGATTTACAAAGTTGTGTTTAATTTCTGCTGTACAGAAAAGTGACTCAATACATATATATACTCTTTTTCAATATGGCTTATCACAGGATATTGAATATAGATCCCTGTGCTATATAGTAGGACCTTGTTGTTTATCCATTCTATATACGACAGTTTGCATCTGCTACTGCTACTGCTAAGTCGCTTCAGTCGTGTCCGACTCTGTGCGACCCCATAGACGGAAGCTCACCAGGCTCCCCTGTCCCTGGGATTCTCCAGGCAAGAACACTGGAGTGGGTTGCCATTTCCTTCTCCAATGTATGAAAGTGAAAAGTCAAAGTGAAGTCGCTCAGTCGTGTCCGACTCTTAGCGACCCCACGGACTGGAGCCTACCAGGCTCCTCCGTCCATGGGATTTTCCAGGCAAAAGTACTGGGGTGGGGTGCCATTGCCTTCCCCGCAGTTTGCATCTGCTAACCTCAAATCCCCACTTCATCCCTCCCCAACCTTTCCTCCCCCTTAGCAACTACAAGTCTATTTTCTATGTCTGTGAGTCTGTTTCTGCTTCTAGATAGGCTCAAGTGAATTGTATTCTCTACTTTAAAAAGAAAAAAAAAAAGTTGTTGGGGTATAGTTGATTTACAATGTTGTGTTAGTTTCAAGCATAAGCAAAGTGGATCAGTTATAGCATGGAGAGTTTTCATGACTTTATCCTGGCAGATAAGTGAGTATCCCGTCTTCCCCACCTCACCTGAAACCTGGCACCAAACTGGGGGCTGTGAATGCCTATTCTAAACTGAAGCAGGGTGGAGCATGGGAAAGCACTCAGGACTCGTGTGTGTTTTCTCTCTGCTTTGACAATAACCAAAGGTGAGTCACCAGGCAAGTCACTGAACCATGGTTGTCAAGTTTCTTCATCTGAAAATGCAATGAGTTGATTTCTTTTCAGGGTCTCACAGCAGCTATCCTGAAGCTGAATCTGGCCGGCAGACAAGCCACATTTACCATGTGCCGCATCCCACCAGCTCTGCCTGGCCTGTAACATCTCCTGGACCAGTCCACTGGAAGGTTCTTCCTGAGATCATGCAGTGCTCATTCCCCCAAGTGAAAAAAAAGCAGGGCGGCATCTTGCCACTCTGCATTCCACTTCTGTAAGCTGCTTTCCCCAGTGAAGTCCGCTCATCTCTTACATGATGGGGTTCCTCATCCCAGTCTACACATCACACCCTAGGTGCTTGCTTCAATTCCCAGTGTTTCCAGGGCTGAGTGATCATGACTCTTGAGCCCACATTTTACCCCTAGTCTGCTCCATTTTTCTCTTGAGCATCTTTACTTAGATGCTTCTAAAGTATCTCAACCTCACTGAGTCCAAAACTAACCCTTATTTTCTTTCTTCCCCTTTTGACCATACCTAGCTGCTCTCACAACTCTTCTTCCAACCTCTGAACTTTGCTGTCCCATTTGTTTAGAATACCCACTTGCATCTCTCTTTTTGCCTAACAAACTCCTTATCATCCTTCAGATACCAGATTACTTTCATTTAGAAATCCAAACTTGGTTCTATTTGCTGGCACACAGTAAAGCCAGTCTACTGACTCTGGGTTGTGGTGAAGCAAAGTGCAGCCTTTATTGCGGGAACCAGCTTCCCTGGTGGCTCAGATGGTACAGAATCTGTCTGCAATGCAGGAGACCTGGGTTCGATCCCTAGGTATGGAAAATCCTCTGCAGAAGGGACTGGCTACCCAGTCCAGCATTCTTACCTGGAGAATCCTATGCACAGAGGAGCAGGCAGACTATATAGTCCATGGGGTTGCAAAGAGTCGAACATGACTGAGTGACTAACACTTTCACACTTTCAGGCAAGGAGTCAAGACAGTTGTACTTAAAAGACTTTGATCCTTGACCGCTTTCAGGGAAATGTTTTAAAGACAGGAGGAGGGAAGGAATTGTGGGGTGCAGGATCAGCATATAAACATTCTTCTGATTGGTTAGTGATGAGGTAATTGGGAGACGACATCATCAACCTTCTATTTCCAACCAGTCTGGAGGTCTCTGTGTGCTTGTGGGGAGCACACAGTTAACTTCTCCCACCTGCTGGGGGTTTCAGTATCTACACAATAGCTCAAAGGACATGGCTCAGAATATTATTCATAGTCCTTGAAGAAGAACTAAAAGTCCTTGACTTTGTTTAATGGCGGAACTATTATTTTGTCTTGCTTGTCTGTTTTCCATTCTTTCTGCATTTTTTCACTTCTCTGATTAAATTTAGTCTTTGGAATTCAGAGAAGGCCTAAGAGGCTGAAGTTTTCTACAGACAAGTGGTAGGTGGAGAACATGGGGGTGGGGAATCTGTTCCAAGAAGGCCCTGTAGGGTTCTTCTGGGTGACATTTCCTCAAAGAAGCTCTCTCTGCCCACCAAGACTGTGCTGCTCTAGGGTCGCACAACACCCTGGATTTTTACCTCTCTCCCATCACCTGTCAGCTCATCTGGGCAGTCATAACATAATCACCTGTTTACCCTCAGCTTCTGACAACAGGATCAGCATCTTATGTGTTGCTTTTCCTGTATTTAACACTGTACCTGGCCCAGTGGATAACTGTCAAATAAGAAAATCAAATTAAAAGGCACACACTTGATTCTCTCTCCTAAAAGATGTATAATCCATCTCTAAGGATCCTTTCCCTTATTTCTTTCTCCTAAGCTTAGCCCAAAAATCAGTGACCTGCTGTGATATAATTCTTCTTCAGTTATTGCCCAGTGATGTAACTTGAACATTGATGTGAAAACTCTTGTCTGTATGGGTGTTTCTGCATTTAAGTCATTGCCTCTGTGACAGCAGGATGATCAGTAAAAAACAAACAAAGGCCTAAGAATGGAGTAAAAGTTTACCTACTTCAACACTGAGTAAATGAGTAAATGTGTTGCTGTTGTTATTCAGTCACTCAGTCATGCCAACTCCTTGTGACCCCATAGACTGCAGCACGCCAGACTTCCCTGTCCTTCACTGTCTCCTAGAGTTTGCTCAAACTCAAGTTCATTGAGTCGATGATGCCATCCAATCATTTTATCTTCTGTCACTCCTTTTTCCCCCACCTTCAATCTTTCCCAGCATCAGGGTCTTTTCTAATGAGTCAATTCTTCGCATCAGGTGGCCAAAGTATTGGAGCTTCAGCCTTAGTATCAGTCTTTCCAATGAATATTCAGGGTTGATTTCCTTTAGGATTGACTGATTTGATCTCCTTGCCATCCAAGGGACTCTCAAGAGTCTTTTCCAGCACCACAATTCGAAAGCATCAACTCTTCACTGCTGAGCCTTTTTTATGGTGAAGAGGAAGAATGAAAATTTTTATATAACCTCCTGTTCCTTCTGCCTCTGTAACTCAGCTTGGTCCTTGCAAAGTCTAGATCATGTAGGTCTTAGAAAGTGGGGACTCACAATACTAGGAACTGGATCTTATCTCACCCACCCTTATCCCGCTCTTTGCAATCATCCGAGCCCCTACAAACCCACAAACCCGCTCAATCATGCCTGTCCATATATAAAAACTCTGTAACCCCTTTGTTCGGAGCTCAGAGCTTGGAGTATTAACTCCTCTGGGCCCGCTGGCGTAATAAACCTGAGTTCTCCAACTCTCCGAGTGTGGTGCGTGGTTTCTCAAGTACTGGTTTCTGCAACAATGGTAGAATTTAATTCCTTGGGAAATTAACCCTCCCTTGCTGAACAGGATTTTTCCATGCATGGTTAACATACATATTTCTGGTGTTACTAAAAGTAGAGACACTGTGCACATTTGCCAAATGTGGGTCTCCAGCTCTTTCACCTCCAGCTTCTGACTCCTCAACATTCATTGCCACGTCAAACAAAGTTGGCACAGGCACGGTGTTCCGTGTGCTTGGGGACATATTTGCAATTCACCTGCATCTTTGACCTTGGCACAGGACTAGGTGATTGAGGTGAAGATTAATGAGACAATTACTTTTACAAGGAATATAAACAGCCTGACTCAGCTGTGTGAACAGCAGCTATGACATCCAGTGCTCCTTAAGGTGGAGATTTTGTTCCTTGAATTCTGAGCAGTGGAAAGTCAATGAAAAGTGTTCTTTGAGGTAATCAGTTCTAATGGAGAAAAGTAAATTAAGATACAGCTTGATATCATGACAACATTAAACAATGAAGTTGTCATTAAAGTCTCTTGAAAAACAGAATAGAGTGGAAAAATAAGGTCTCAGCACCACCACTAGCTCTGGTGCTCATTTAATTATAGACTTGGAGCCTCAGTTTCTTCATCTGTTAAATGGAAAGAATTATTCATGAAAAGGAAAGAAAAATCAATACTTAATATAAAAACCAGCTGTAGTCACTTTGGTATAGCTAGGAACTCAAATCTAATAGCTCTTTATTTAGGAAAATACTTTATCGAAGTATTGAGAAACAAAGGTAAGACCTTCCAGAGTCATGGTCTGTAAAGAGAAGGTTAAAAACAAACTGAAGAAAGGTATTTCTCTGCAAATCAAAGTAAGAGAAAATTTAGGCCCAGAATAAAGGGGTGGAGAGTTGTCTGAAAGGAAAGATGGAGACCTTGTTGGCAGTGAGAAGGCTTGACAAAATGGCAGCAGGTGAATAAGAAGTTCCCTGTGGTGAAAAGTGCTTAGTAGATTTCTATGAACAAGAACATCTGAATGGCAGTTAAAGTGGTTTTCTACCTGCAGTGTAACTATCTTCCATTTTCCCTCAAACTTCAAAAAAGTCTGCAATACAGAGCAATCTGGTATGAATAGTGAATTGTCAAGATGAAGAAAAGCTGTCCATAGGATGACAGTCAGGCGGGTACAGCACTCATGAGGATCAGACAGCGTCCTGACAGCAGATGGCAGCAGGGTAGGCCGACACTGACCAGGGGGCTGCAAACTTCCCTCACAAGGGGCCCCTCTGAAGCAGCACAGAACTCATCTCTCCATTCTCCGCCCCAAGCTTGTCTCCCCTGGAAATACATGGAACCATTGAATGCTCCCTTCTGAACCACACAGAAGGGAGACGTGAGTCTTCGTATCTGTATGTTCAAGTGAAATGTGACCCCTGAGGGTGGCAGACCCAGATGCATCGGAGCTTCAGAGCTGTCATAACTGCCTCAGAGACGCAGTGAGGACTGTATGAAATAAAAGATATAAAAGTGATTGGAAAACTTTAAAGTATTAATAACATACAAAGTAGGGTCCTATTAGATCTGAATTATTAGATCTCAAGTCTGTAATCCTTTTCTTCCAAACAAATGCAAAGCCACCAGATTTGTAGTTCACCCCCACTCCAGTACTCTTGCCTGGAAAATCCCATGGATGGAGGAGCCTGGAAGGCTGCAGTCCATGGGGTCGCTGAGGGTCGGACACGACTGAGCGACCGCACTTTAACTTTTCACTTTCATGCATTGGAGAAGGAAATGGCAACCCACTTCAGTTTTCTTGCCTGGAGAATCCCAGGAATAGGGGAGCCTGGTGGGCTGCCGTCCACTGGGTCGCATGGAGTCGGACACGACTGAAGCGACTTAGCAGCAGCAGCAGCAGGGTTCATTAGAAAGGGTTATAGTAAGTTATATCTGACAATTGTTATGATTTTCAGATAACCAAATATGTAGCTTCCAAGCTTACTTTACTAATCAAATAATCAGTTGAGTGTATATTGAGAGATACCATGGAGAGATGGATACAAAAGCAAACTTCCCTCATAAGGGGCCCCTCTGAAGCAGAACAGAACTCATCTCTCCATTCTCCATCCCAAGCTTGTCTCCCCTGGAAATACATGGAACCATTGAATGCTCCCTTCTGAACCACACAGAAGGGAGACGTGAGTCTTCGTATCTGTATGTTATGAAGTTAGCCACCAAGCGCAGAGATTATAATGAAGGATTAAATTAACAAAAACTTGAAGATCAAGAAAAGAATCTGTCAAATCTGGGTTCTAAGCCCAACCCTAGCACAAACTGGAGAAGGCAATGGCACCCCACTCCAGTACACTTGCCTGGAAAATCCCATGGATGGAGGAGCCTGGTGGGCTGCAGTCCATGGGGTCGCTAAGAGTCAGACATGACTGAGCGACTTCACTTTCACTTTTTTGCTTTCATGCATTGGAGAAGGAAATGGCAACCCACTCCAGTTTTCTTGCCTGGAGAATCCCAGGGGCAGGAGAGCCTGGTGGGCTGACGTCTATGGGGTCACGCGGAGTCGGACACGACTGAAGTGACTTAGCAGCAGCAGCAGCACAAACTAACCACAACCTTGAACAAATTGTTCAGCCTCTTCGGGCTTCTTGTCCTCAAACAGAAAACAAAAATAAATAAATGAGCTCTGTCCTACCTACCTCCCTGCACTGTTAAAAGGTTAGAGTGACTTAATACATATAAAGACCCTTTCAAAATTATGAGATACTTGGAAAAATAGGTCATCACTGCTACAAAGTCTCTTTTGAGTGTTTTTTTCTTTGTCTCTTGTATATTTGTTTGGTGTTAGGCAAACTCTGCAGCAGCCTGATCATGCTGCATACAATGTCTGATCTCT
The DNA here is from genome assembly GCA_935064755.1 of Tragelaphus eurycerus. Classification (NCBI taxonomy): domain Eukaryota; kingdom Metazoa; phylum Chordata; class Mammalia; order Artiodactyla; family Bovidae; genus Tragelaphus; species Tragelaphus eurycerus. The sequence continues at coordinate 34,204,530 of CAKXYN010000013.1, forward strand.
TTCAAAACACTCAGAGATAAATCATTCACCCTGCATCCTCCTGAAGGGGTTCGGTTCTGCTCTCCTCCCATGTGCTGGAGAACAGAAGGGTAGAGAGCAGCCTAGAGGGAGAAGTGATTCAGCTCAGGATCATATCTGATTGTTTTTGTGGGGATAAGGATGGGAAGAGAATACAAAATACCGGAAAATAGCAATTGCGGGGATTAGCATAGCTAGACTGTGGACTTTTTTTCTTTTAATTGGAAGATAATTGCTTTACAGTGCTGTGTTGGTTTCTGCCCAACAACACTGAATCAGCCAAAAGTAAACATATCCCCCTCCCTCTTGAACCTCACTCCCACTCCCCACCCCATCCCACCCCTCTGGGTTGTCACAGAGCACCCAGTTGAGCTCCCGGTGTTATACAGCAACTTCCCAATACTATCTATTTTACATTTGGTAATATATCTGTCTCAAGGGTACTCACTCAATTAGTCCCACAGCCTCCCCTCCCCTGCTGTGTCGGCAAGTCAGTTCTCTATGTCTGTGTCTCTCTACCTCCCTTGCAAATAGGTTCATCACTACCATTTTTCTAGATTTCATATATATGCTTTAATATACAATATTCAGACCCCTTTTTATGTCTTCAATGTTTCCTTTTGGCAGATGTGTAGAATGGAGGAGTCAGAGGGAGGTCTAAGAGGGAGAGAATATATGTATACATATAGCAAATTCACTTAACTGGACAGAAGAAACTAGCACAGTATTATAAAGTAATTACACTCTGATATAAAATTTTTTAATTTAAAATTAGAAAAAAATATACTCTTTATAACACTTTTCAGTGCACAGAACATTCTCACTACTGTTCTGTGAAGCTTCAGTCAGTTCAGTTCAGTTCAGGCGCTCAGTTGTGTCCGACTCTTTGCGACCCCATGAATTGCAGTACGCCAGGCCTCCCTGTCCATCACCAACTCCCAGAGTTCACTGAGACTCATGTCCATCGAGTCAGTGATGCCATCCAGCCATCTCATCCTCTGTTGTCCCCTTCTCCTCCTGCCCCCAATCCCTCCCAGCATCAGAGTCTTTTCCAATGAGTCAGCTCTTCGCATAAGGTGGCCAAAGTACTGGAGTTTCACCCTTAGCATCATTCCTTCCAAAGAAATCCCAGGGCTGATCTCCTTCAGAATGGACTGGTTGGATCTCCTTGCAATCCAAGGGACTCTCAAGAGTCTTCTCCAACACCACAGTTCAAAAGCATCAATTCTTTGGTGCTCAGCCTTCTTCACAGTCCAACTCTCACATCCATACATGACCACTGGAAAAACCATAGCCTTGACTAGACGGACCTTTGTTGGAAAAGTAATGTCTCTGCTTTTGAATATGCTATCTAGGTTGGACATAACTTTCTTTCCAAGGAGTAAGCGTCTTTTAATTTCATGGCTGCAGTCACCATCTGCAGTGATTTTGGAGCCCCCCAAAATAAAGTCTGACACTGTTTCCACTGTTTCCCCATCTATTTCCCATGAAGTGATGGGACTGGATGACATGATCTTCGTTTTCTGAATGTTGAGCTTTAAGCCAACTTTTTCACTCTCCTCTTTCACTGTCATCAAGAGGCTTGCTATTCATGATCCCATTTTACACCTGAGGAAACTGAGGCTTGGAGAGACAACAAAGGCTGCAGAATCAATCTACTGTTTCCATTACTGGGCTCTCCCTCCAAGAGAAAAAGGAAATGCTGCTCCAGAGAGGAACTAAGAGGAGAGGCAGGATCAAGCAAAGGGGTCATCTGAAGACTCTTCTAGAAAGAACCAAGATGAGGCTATGACCGTAGACAAGACTGCTTCAGCTTCTGAAAGCAGTGGTTAATATGACCAGAGACTTGTAAGATGGTGTCGTTTGTACCTCTGAGAAGCAGTCTTTGTATATTCATGAGTGCGAAAGAGAGAAACCCTTCATACCCCCTCAAGAGGAAAAACCAAGCCTCAAAGCAAACAGATATGGTAGGGGTGGCTGGAGCTCTGGGCTTTCCCAGGTACACACTCCTGGAAGTCACAAGTTTTAACTGTAATTTTTTTAACCAAGCAAGACCCTTTGGGGCCTTGTTGGAAAAGACCCCTCTCTCCCTCCTTGTCCTCTGCCTGCCTTTTGTCTGTATAAAAAGTGTGGCTTCCTGGGCCTTCCCTGAGTTCCAAAGAGTAAATATAATCAGAGAAGTGAAAAAATGCAGAGAGAAAGGAAAACAAAATAATAATAGCTTAGCCATTAAACAAAGTCAAGGCCATTTTTAGTTCTTCTTCAAGGACAATGGATACTATTCTGAGCCGTGTCCTTTGAGTTGTTTTAGATACTGAAACTCCCGTCAGGTAGAAGAGGTTAATCGTATGCTGCTGTCTATGTGGATCCCAGATGGGTTGGAACCAGAAGGTTGATGATGTTGACTCCCAATTACCTCACCACCAACCAGTCAGAAGAATGTTTGTGAGTGGATCCCACACCCCATAGCTCCCTTCCCTCACTAAGTCTTTATAAACATTCCCCTGAAAGCTTTCAGGGAGTTCGGGCCTTTAAGCACTAACTGCTCTAGGATCCAGCTTGGTGCCCGCAGTAAATGCTGCACTTGCCCTTACCACGACCTGGTGTCAGTAGAGTGACCTTAGTGCTTGTGGGCAAGCAGATCCAAGTTGTGTTTAGTAACAATCTGATGACCTTAAAAGTAGTCAAGACTTTATAGAAGAGAGCATTATTCTGAAAAAGTTATTTCAAGCCAATAAAATTAAGCAGCATCTTGGGGAAACCAAGCCTGCATGAGAGCAAGCACCTTGTGTCTCGTCTGGTAGCAGGTCCTGGCCCAAGGACACGAAAATGCTGGGACATTACTGAGAAGTGAGACACTAAGGTAAGCCAGAGGTGCCGACTGTAATTTACTGTAGTTAAACACTGCCTGTCACACTGAAGATTCATAATCTAAGATATTTGAGAAATGCATGATTGAATCAAGTGTGCCTCTCAGTGGTAGTAGTGCACACATTGTGCACACATTGGTACAGCCTTGTGAATGCGTGCATGCTCAGTTGTGTCTGACTCTTTGTGACCCCATGGACTATAGCCCATCAGGCTCCTTTGTCCATGGGGATTCTCCAGGCAAGAATACTGGAGTGGGTTGTCATTTTCTTCTCCAGGGGATCTTCCCAACCCAGGGATTGAACCCAGGTCTCCTGCATTGCTGGTGGATTCTTTACCACTGAATCACCTGGGAACAGCCTCAGGAGACTGCAACTTGTTCATAGCTAGCAAATCCACTAAAGAACACAGACTTGCCCCATCGATCCTACTTCTTGGAATTTATCTTATAGACACACCTACAAGATGGGAACAGGATGACATGTATATGAGTTTATTCAGTGCAGTTTTGCTTATATCAAAGATTGGAAATAATCCAGTGTTTCTTAAGAGAAGACTAGTTAAATAGTTTACAGTTAAATCATTTAAATAGCTAAATGACTAGTTAAAGAGTTTAAACAACCAAAGAATGGAATACTGGGCAACCACTTTTCTTTTTTTCTGTGTTGGGTCTTCGTTGTGGCACCCAGGGCCTTCTCTAGTTGTGATGGAGGAAACAGAACAGGCTCCATCTTGAAATCAGGACTCCATCTTAGGCCAGACTGTGGACTTTGAGCTGTATACCCAGTATCTATGGAAATGACAAACCAGCTGGAAAACCAGACCCCACCCCACTCACCCACCCCATCTCCCCACCCCCACCCACCCACCCCCACCATGGAAGAGCCCCAGGGCTCATACCTAGACTCCCCTTTGCCTAAAAGAACACCCTAATTATCTGTGTAACCGAATAGAATCATAAATTCTACTATGCTTATTGGGGTTTGACCACAGGCCCATTGATAATTGTCCCTGTTAACTACCCAGGCCTAAGGCATATGAATCACGGGTTATCTTTGACTCTATCTTTCTCTTCCTTTGTTCAGACTAGTTTCAGGGAACCTGGGGAGGTGGGTTTGGGAACATACACTTAGGGTATATAAGGTTTTCACAAAAACTGGTCGGGGTCCTTGGCTAAGAGGAGACTCTGCCTTGGGCCCTCCAGTGTAATAAACTGCACTCCACTATCTGTGTTGTCCTTCTTACTGAGTTTGTTTGCTGGAACGCGTGGCTACAGTGGTGACTCTGGAGCTCCTGAGCACAAGGCCTCAGTATGTGCGTCACGCAGGTTTAGTTGCCCCAGGGCACGTGGGATTTTGGGTCCTGGACCAGGGGTTGAATCTGTGTCCCCTGCGTTGGAAGGCAGATTCTTAAGCACTGAACTGCCAGGGAAGTCCCTGGACAATCTTTTTTTTTTTTTTTTTTCAGTCAAACTTTTAATGAAAAATCATAAAATATTAATTTCTCATCACTCACTGTATGTTAAGACTGCATACTCTGAAAGGATTTCTTTTGAAAAGAAGAAAAATATGGTGCTTTCTATATACTAATATGAAAATTTTTCTTAAAAAATGAAATGAAAAAAAGGAGTGTACAAAAGTCAGTATAGTATATTACCTTTTCAATGTGAAAATAAAGAAGACAGAAATCTGTATTTGTATTTTCTTCTTTTGCTTTTCAAATCCTCCCATCCCCTACCCACACTAAAAAGCAATAAAAATGGTTACCTATTTGGGGTAGGGTGGGAGGATGGGGGATGGAGGCCAGGTGAAATTTGTGGAGCAATGTCCAACTCTTAGCAACCCTTTGGCCTGTAGCCCACCAGGTTTCTCTGTCCATGGGATTTCCGAGGCAAGAATACTGGAGTGAGTTGCCATTTCCTTCTCCAGATCTTCTCAACCCAGGGATCAAACCTGCATCCCTTATATCTCCTGCATTGCAGGCAGATTCTTTACCTGCTGAGCCATCAGGAAAGCCCCATGAACAGTGGTTAGATGCCATGAAGTAGGTGGCAATGCCTTATCCATATGCATGCTGTCAGGCTCCAGAGTTTCTTCCATCCTTGTCAAGGGGAGTGCTAACCTTCTCTCCTTTCATACAACACATGGTACCATTTAAGACGCAACCTTTTTTTTTTTTTTTTTTTAATGTCAAATCTAGAGGTGGAAGCATCAGTGGGTCTGGGCATGAGAATAGCATGGGTAGAGGCAGGGGAGCCCTGAAGGCTGAGATGCTGTGTTCTCCTGAGACTTTACGTTCTCACACATCAGAACCTTGAAAGATGTCTGCCTGCCATGGCCCCAGTTTACTTCGAGGAGGCTGACAGACAGTGAGGGCTAGGAGGAAATGTAACAAATTCCTTTGTTGGGTCAGGAAGATTCCCTGGAGAAGGAAATGGCAACCCACTCCAGTATTCTTGCCTGCAGAAATCCCATGGACAGAGGAATCTGGCGAGCTACAGTCAATAGGGTTACAAAGAGTCAGACAGACTTAGTGACTAAGCATGAGCATGATAACTAAAGAAGGAGGCAGACAACCCCAGAACCTCAGGCACCTTCGGCAGGATCTGACCTCAGGAGGACACCTGTGTTCATCCAATGAGGTCAGGTACCAGGAAACACAGTGGAAATTTCACAAGGTGCTGGAAACTAGAGGTGCTAGAGTGGGAACCAAGTGGGAGGGTCAAAGCCAGGAGACATTTATAGTAGAAAGAGGATGATGGAGAGGGAAAAAAATGAGTTTCTAAAAAGCAAGGGGAAATAAGGATGGTGTGGGGAGGCGGAGGTTGCAAAGCAGGTCAAGGTGAGTTCAGGATGAATTTCACAAGCCCTGCCCTGTGGTCTTTCTGCTTAGTTTTTGCCTGGATTAGTTCTTCTCTCTATGCTGGGATAGGACTTTCAGTGCTTTTACAGTCTTGGGAGACACAGAGGGTTGACCTACAGGATGAAATCTCATTACACAAAGTAGCCTCACAGAGGACCAAGAGAGGGGCAGAGATGGTGATCTCCTCCAAAAGGAGGAGCATCTTGTTAGGGCTTTCAGGGGAGACTTGAGAAAGGCTGGAGAGATGGGAGCCAGAGGACACATCGCAATGCTGCCTCTCTCTCCTGACCCAGAGAGGCCATGAGGCTCTTCTCCTTGACCTCAGTTGGGCTCAGAAAATGCAGGTCCCCTGACATCCCTCTCAGAATGTGCCGGCCCTGCTCTGTCAAATAAAGAAGGGACCAGCCATATATGCTACTGAAATTAAAATTTTAATAATTAAAGTTAAACCAAAAATTCAGTTCTACTGGCTAGTTGCAAATTATTAGACAACATAGTGAAATTTGACATCACCAGAGAAAGTTCGGTTGGATGTGCTGATCAAAAAAAAAAAAAAAACAAACCGCTTAGCAGGTGATAGAGACCCCGTAACTATCAGTTTGGGCTCAGAGACTATGGGGATTTTTAATTGGGAAATTATGAAAGCAATTTTAATCTGAAAAATCTCAAAGTAAACATTTTAAGTTACTGAATTATTCATCCAAAAGATTTCCCTAAGAAATATCAAGCCAAGAATTCATGTGTTAGCAAATTCAGATAGTACTTAAGATTTCCACAAAATAATAAAAGTTATTTCACTTTTTTTCTTGATTTTCCTTGATTCTTTCCTACTAACATGTATGACAAATATGGGGAAAAATCATGCTCTGAGTGGTTAACAAGAATCACAAAAATAACATCCCACTCACCAGGAAAATTTTGAAAATATATGCTTTTTTGCCTCCACCCACACAGTCACTTTATGTAGAGACCACAATTGTTCATTTGTTAATGATTCACAGTGTTTGAGTGACCTCTGGGGTGGTCTGCAGACACCATCCCCATTAGCAACCCTGAATGTTTTCATAGCTATCTGTGTGGGTTCATGCTTAAAGCAGGCAGGGCCATCATTTGACCCTAAATAAAGACCTAGAATGTACCTGTCATATTTTGCATACATAAATCAGCCAAAAAGATTTCAAAACTTCCACCTGGGTGTTGGCAAATATGTCATGGAGATTGATGAATGATCACATGATGGTTTGGAAAGCCACCTGCAACTCATCAGAAGCCTCGGAAACCAGCTCTTCAAAGAACAACCCAGTTGATCTCAGATCAAAGAAGGAAAAGCAGAGGAAAAAATCCAGACAAATCTTTCACTCCATTGTCTGCTGACTTCCTTAAAAAAAAAAAAATTTACCCAATGACATCGTGGCAATATATTATGTCCTCAGTCTCTTCACAGACTCTCCTTTAGTCCTCCAATCACTCCATCTATGACTCATGTGTGTTTCTTCCATGAACGAAATGACTTATCTTTTTAAATATGATTCTTTCCCCTTGTCACAAAGATACAGAATAATAATTGATTCTGAACCCTGGGGTCTGGGTTGGCCAGTTCTTTTTTTGTTGTTATTGTGGTTCCCCAGAAGAGGGAAAAAAATCCAGTGGGAAAAAACCCAAAATGAAGACTTTATTTGGATTTCCTTACAGGATAATGATTCTTATGACTGGTTAACACTTATTAATTGTTTACCATGTGCTAGGACTGGGCTTAGCACATTCTTGTATGTTCCTGCTGGTGCTAAGTTGCTTCAGTCATGTCCGACTCTGTGCTACCCTATAGACCATAGCCCACCAGGCTCCTCTGTCCATGGGATTCTCCAGGCAGGATTACTGGAGTGGGTTGCTGTGCCCTCCCCCAGAGGAATCTTCCCGACCCAGAAATTGAACATGGGTCTCTTAACATCTCCTGCATTGGCAGGCAGATTCTTTACCACTAGCGCCACCTGGGAAGCCCTGTGTATTCCTATCTGATCTTAATAACACCATGAGGAAATGCCATTGGAGAAGAAGGGGGAGACTGAGTCTCAGAGGGATGAAATATCCAAAGTCATACAAGGGGTAGAGCTAAGATTCAAACCAGGTTTATTGGATGCCAGACCTGGAGTGATGTCAGTGAAGTTGAAAGTTACTCTTCCAGAGAAGAGGAGAAGATTCTAGAACCACACTCACTTGCTTTCAGCTCTGTGGGTTTACTAAGGTCTTGAGTCTTGAAAGGAGGCTTATCCAAATTCTTTTTAAAGTCGCTCAGTAGTGTCTGACTCTTTGAGACCCCATGGACTATACAGTCCATAGAATTCTCCAGGCCAGAATACTGGAGTGGGTACCTTTCCCTTCTCCAGGGCATCTTCCCAACCCAGGGATCGAACCCAGGTCTCCTGCATTGCAGGCAGAGTCTTTACAGAGGATAAACAGAATGTAAACCAAGCTGGATATTCCCAAGGAGGAGATGAGAGTATGGATGGCAAGGGGACTGGAGAACTGAGACCAGCAACATTTACACATCTGCAAGGATAATGCCCACCATAGCTTTGTGAATTTTCCTAACATTACATAATTTATCAAATAGTTCATCTTTTTATTCACCCTTTGCTGTTTCCCTGTGGCATAAAAAAATCAATAGGGATTCTGTACTGTTTGGAAGGCAACAGATGGGAGATAAAGAAAAATGTTGCCCTGCTCTGCTGGGATTTCATAAAGGAGGATGGCCTTGTGCCAGTATATACAAGAGAAAAGAGGAATGGACCTCCAAGAAAGGCCTGAGGGGACAGGGAGCTCATACATCCTCATGATCCATCCCTGGGCAGAGAGGGTTTGCCATAGTGTCCAGCAGCATCTTTTTCTTTTTTTACTACAAATATTGTGTAATAGCAAAACATAGAAAATATCTTAAACATCTAATAAAATATGGTTCTTCCATATAATAGAATACTATAAAATTGTTAAAGCGAATGAGATAGATTTACATGCATTGATATAAAATATCTCCAAGATGCACTGTTTAGTGAAAAAAACAAGGTATAGATGCTTCTCTGTAATGTGGTATGGTTTGTTTTTGAAAATAGAAATATGCACATATAATAAAGTGGCTTCCACTCAATTCCCTTGGGGGAAAATCTCAAGCTAGTATGGTCCAGTGACAGTCAAATCACATACTAGGGTAAAAGTGCCCTTCTGCATCACTCTGCCCTGACAGATTCTAGAACCACACTCATTTGCTTTCAGCTTTGTGGGTTTACTAGGGTCTTGAGGCTTGAAAGGGGGCTTATTCAAAGTTTTTTTAAAGTCGCTCAGTAGTGTCTGACTCTTTGTGACCCCATGGACTATACAGTCCATGGAATTCTCCAGGCCAGAATACTGGAGTGGGTACCTTTCCCTTCTCCAGGGCATCTTCCCAACCCAGGGATCGAACCCATTGCAGGCAGATTCTTTACCAGCTAAGCCACAAGGGAAGACCAAAAATACTGTATTGGGTAGTCTATCCCTTCTCCAGGGGATGTTCCCAACCCAGGAATCAAACTGGGGTCTCCTGCATTGCAGGCAGATTCTTTTCTAACTGAGCTATCAGGGAAAGCCCTTATCCAAATTAGATAGTTAGGTTAGTGCTGAAATCTCAGAGTTCAGTCTTATAGATCAAGTTTACTTTGGTTGATGGCTTAATCTCCTCACCTAAATTTCGGGTGCCTGGGATGCCACTATGAAGGATTTCCATTTAGTCTAAACTATACTCCCTATGCGGAGAAGGCGATGGCATCCCACTCCAGTGCTCTTGCCTGGAAAATCCCATGGATGGAGGAGCCTGGTGGGCTGCAGTCCATGGGGTCGCTGAGTCGGACATGACTGAGCGACTTCACTTTCACTTTTCACTTTCCTGCATTGGAGAAGGAAATGGCAAACTACTCCAGTGTTCTTGCCTGGAGAATCCCAGGGACGGGAGAGCCTGCTGGGCTGTCGTCTATGGGGTCACACAGAGTCGGACACAACTGAAGTGACTTAGCAGCAGCACTAAGCAGTACTCCCTATGAGAATGAAAATGTGATAGGTAAAGTCATAAGATTTTAGGCCAGGAATAGTCAAAAGACTCTCTGATAAGCAGTATGTCCGTGCATAGAAAAATAGGCAATAAAACCATCCTAGGAACAAATATTGGCTCCCTCACTTACCCAGTGTGTGATTTAGGTCAAGTTATTTAGACTTTCAGGACTTCAGAGCTCTCTCTCATCTATAACCGGAAATTCTATCCATAATTCATTTTATAATGAGAATCAATGATCTAACATATTGAAAATACCTGGTTCATAGTAGATGCTCTTATTGTTTTGGCAGGAGAAGAAACAGGCAGTAATTGGCACCTACTTTGTACCATTTTCTCTCATGGAAGTCTTCTTCTTTAATTTTCACAACAGCCCATTTGGCTAGGGAGGGTGGAGGATTAGAGGGGCTGAATGATTTGCCCAGGATCGTATAATTAGTCGGTGATGGATTCAAATTTCAAACTCATACTGGGACCGTCATTTGGGTGCTCCTTCTACTTCAGCACAGGATCTCGCAAGAAGGGAAAAATAAAGGCAGGGGAGAAGTCCTTGCTTTGATCTTGTGTGACATAGGAGACCACCTTTCCTGCCTCTGTGCAGAACTGATTCTGCTGCAAAACACTAGGATAAGTTCTCTTTATCATGCTGCAACCTGGATGGCCTCTCAGTGTCTCTGCATCTTGTGGAACCTCTACTCCATGCCAAGAGGGCAGTATTGATTACATCATTACAGGATAATGAGCAGATCCATGAAGCAAGCACCAGAACGAATTGGGTATGATATGCTATAGATTCATGTTTTCTGGGTGAACAACTTGTGAATTGAATTAAAACAAAGATACGTGACATTTGTGGCTTCTATGGGTCTTTTTAATTTTTTTTGTTTATTTTTAATTGAAGGATAATTGCTTTACTTCCTTTGATCTTGGAGACTGATATGTTCTTTGAGACCTGTTCTGAGTGTTCTGGGTTATAAACCAAAAAGCTGAAGTGCCCAGTGCATGTTGCAATGACCTTTCTTAATTACATAAGGGGGTAAAGGGAGGAGGTGGACACTGATAGGAAAGAGAGAGGGAGAAGGAAATTAATACTCATTTTGTGCCAACCATATGCTGGACACTACATTAGGCACTTTTATGGTACTATTTGCAGAATTTTTAATATAACCTTTTTACACAGCAAGTTAGAACACTGGTACTTATAATTTAGTCTTCGATCTTCTCAGATGAACCCACTTTTGTCAAACATAGAGGGGACTGAGAATGACTTTTAGCTGGGATTCAGATAGATCTGACAGCCTGGCAAGGGATACCTGCTGGAGCCTTTCTGCAATAAGTCTGAGGAGCCTCATGGTAGAGAAGTCACAATAAGGGAGTTGAGAGAGAACAGACAGGTGTTTGCTAAGTAACTAAGATCCATTCTTCACCTTCTTTTAAAGAAACACAAGCATTGGTCAGTTCAGTTCAGTCAGTCATGTCCGATTCTTTGCAACCCCATGGACTGCAGCACGCCAGGCTTCCCTTCCCAGCAACTCCCGGAGCTTACTTATGTCCATCAAGATGGTGATGCCATCTAACCATCTCATCCTCTGTTGTCCCCTTCTCTTCCTGACTTCAATCTTTCCCAGCATCAGGGTCTTTTCAAATGAGTCAGCTCTTCGCATCAGGTGGCCAAAGTATTAAGAGTTTCAGTTTCAGCATCAGTCCTTCCAATGAATATTCAGGACTCATTTCATTTAGGATTTACTGGTTGGATCTCCTTGCAGTCCAAAGGACTCTCAAGAGTCTTCTCCAACACCACAGTTCAAGAGCATCAATTCTTCAGCACTCAGCTTTCTTTATAGTCCAACTTTCACAACCATACGTGACTACTGGAAACACCACTAGCTCTGACTAGACAGACCTTTGTTGGCAAAGTAATATCTCTGCTTTTTAATATGCTGTCTAGGTTGGTCATAGCTTTTCTTCCAAGGAGCAAGTGTCTTTTAATTTCATGGCTACAATCACCATCTACAGTGATTTAGGAACCCCAAAAAATAAAGTCTCTCACTGTTTTCATTGTTTCCCCAGTCTATTTGCCATGAAGTGATGGGACCGGATGCCATGATCTTAGTTTTCTAAATGTTGAGTTTTAAGCCAAGATTTTCACTCTCATCTTTCACTTTCATCAAGAGGCTCTTTAGTTCTTCACTTTCTGCCATAATGGTGGTGTCATTTGCATACTGAGGTTATTGATATTCTTCCTGGCATCTTGATTCTAGCTTGAGTTTCATCCAGCCTGGCATTTCTCATGATGTACTCTGCATATAGGCTAAATAAGCAGGGTGACACTATGAAGCCTTGATGTATTCCTTTCCCAATTTGGAAGCAGTCCTTTGTTCCATGTCAAGTTCTAACTGTTGCTTCTTGACCTGCATACAGATTTCTCAAGAGACAGGTCAGGTGGTCTGATATTCCCATCTCTTTGAGAATTTTCCAGTTTGTTGTGATCCACACAGTCAAAGGCTTTAGGGTAGTCAATAAAGCAGAAGTAGGTGTTTTTTTGGAAGTGTCTTCCTTTTTTGATGACCCAGTAGATGTTGGCAATTTGACCTCTCGTTCCTCTGCCTTTTCTAAATCCATCTTGAACACCTGGAAGTTCTCTGTTCATGTACTGTTGAAGCCTGGCTTGAAGAATTTTGAGCATCACTTTGCTAGTGTGTGAGATAAGTGCAATTTCTGGCGGGCTGCTGTCTATGGGGTCCCACAGAGTCGGATACGACTGAAGTGACTTAGCAGCAGCAGCAGCAGTGCAGTAATTTGAACATTCTTCGGCAGTGCCTTTCTTTGGGATTGGAATGAAAACTGACATTTTCTAGTCCTGTGGCCACTGCTGAGTTTTCCAAATTTGCTGGCATATTGAATGCTGCATTTTCACAGCATTGTCTTTTAGGATCTGAAATAGCTCAACTGGAATTCCATCACCTCCATGAGCTTTGTTTGTAGTGATGATTTCTAACGCCCACTCGACTTCGCACTCCAGAATGTCTGGCTCTAGGTGAGTGACCACACCATAGTGGTTATCTGGGGCATGAAGATCTTTTTTGTATAGTTCTTCCATGTATTCTTGTCACCTCTTTTTAATATCTTCTGCTTCTATTAGGTCCATACCATTTCTGTCCTTTATTGTGCCCATCTTTGCATGAAATATTCCCTTGGTATCTCTAATTCTCTTGACAAGATCTCTAGTCTTTCCCATTCTATTGCTTTCCTCTATTTCTTTGCACTGATCACTGAGGAAGGCTCTCTTATCTCTCCTTGCTATTCTTCAGAACTCTGTAATCAAATGAGTATATCTTTCCTTTTCTCCTTTGCCTTTAGCTTCTCTTCTTTTCTCAGCTATTTGTAAGGCCTCCTCAGACAACTATCTTGCCTTTTTGCATTTATTTTTCTTTGGGATAGTCTTGATCACTGCCTCGTGTACAATATCATGAACCTCCATCCATAGTTCTTCAGGCACTCTGTCTATCAGATCTAATCCCTTGAATCTATTTGCCATTTGTACTGTATAATTGTAAGGATTATAAATCAATACATCTAGCTTAACTTTTTTTTCCCTCAGTTTTCCTTGAATGTAGGACTGATCATGTTACTAAGTTCTGGGAGATTAGACGAAAACAGAAATCTGCCCAGAGATTCAGGGAGCTTCCAGTTTTCAAATGGAAGGGGAGCCGTGGAGGTAGTAACACCCTTCTCTCTTCCATCTTCACTTTGTCTTAAATGTGCATGTGATGTCTGGGGTGGCAGCAGCCACTTTATGACCATGAGGCAACAGTATGAAGGAAGAACAATAAACACCACAGGATTGGCAGACATGATTACTCCCCTCATCTACACCAACCACCTACCTACAGAATCCTTGTTACATGACAAAATTACATGCCTATTAGTTTAAGTCTCTGTTGGAATTTTCTACTACCTGAAGCCAAACATATTTATAACTGATGTACCCCAGTGATATATCCCCTTCCTTGGATGGGGAAGGAGGTTCTCATACAACATGAGTCTGTTGCTTTGATTTGCTCCCTTTCCCCACTACACCACTGTCAAAACATTTAGGAAAATAGGGAATCCATGGGAAAAACCAAAGTTAACAGAGCTCCTCCCCTGTAAACACTATACTCTTCTAACAATCTAACTTAAATGTAGAAGATATACTATGAGTTAGGGCTCTATGGGCTTCCCTCTTGGCTCAGATGGTAAAGAGTCCGCCTGCAATGCAGGAGACCTGGGTGAGATTTCTGGGTGAGGAAGATCCCCTGGAGAAAGGAATGGCTACACACTCCAGTATTCTTGCCTGGAGAATCCCATAAACAGAGGAGCCTGGTGGGCTACAGTCAATGGGGTTGCACAAAGTTGGACACAACTGAGCAGCTAAGCTCACAGGGCTCTTTAGGTTTAAAGTGATGGAAAATGTACACAGGCTGGTTTGAGCAAATAAAGTGATGGAAAATGTACACAGGCTGGTTTGAGCAAAATGAGGAACCGGTTGTTTCACATAACTGTCAATGCAGGGAGCATTCAGGCTTCAGGCATGGATGGATCCAGAAGCTCACACAATGTCATCAGTCCTGGCTCTGTCTTGATTGCTCTGATTCCACTGTGTGTTTGCATGTCTCTCAGAAAGTCTCTGTCTTCACGGCAGCTTCTTAATTCCACTTTGATAAGTTCAGCAGACAGGGTCTTTCTTGGTCATGCCCCCAAAATTGAGCTTCATTTGCCTGACTTGGGTCATGTGATTTGCACATACCCAGAACTGGAGCAAGAAGAGGGAAAATCAGGCCTGCCCCAACTATGAGGAGTGATTACAGGTGCAGGGTGGTCTTTCTGGAAAGGAAAGACCAAGGAAAATATATTCTTAAAAGGCATAAGGGATTCTTGGCAGGCAAAAGGAATACCATCCCAGTCTTATTACTTAATGTTAAAAAGATTGGACACCAGGAAACCCCATAATTCAGCTATGATAGAAACAATGAGTCTCTCTGAAGAGCTCACAGAAATAGCAGAAAATTCTAAAACAGATATCTCAGACAAAAATGGTGTCAGAAATAGGCTTTTAGGGGGAGCTCATGCAAGACATTACCCAGGAATGTCACCACAGTCTGATCCCTTAAATCAGTAGATAACTTCTAAAGCCTGGTTTGTCTGGTTTGTCTGTTATAGTTCATTTATTCCCCAAAGGCTGGTAAGGACAGTAAATTAACACATCCTCCAACAACTCTTGAGTGCCCATCATGTGGAAGGTAATTAGTGGGTTAGGTAATTTTAAGGGAATAGAAGACATACCAGCCCTCAAAGATTTATGTTTATTCTAACCTGGCTAACAATGCAAAGCAGAATATGCAAAGAAAAGTGAAAAAGTGAAAGTGTTAGACACTCAGTCATGCCTGACTCTTTGCAACCCTACAAACAAGCCTGCCAGGCTTCTTTGTTCTTGGAATTCTCCAGGCAAGAATACTGGAGTGGGTAGCCATTCACTTCTCCAGGGGATCTTCCCAACCCAGACATCAAACCTGGGCCTCCCACATTGCAGGCAGATTCTTCATTGTCTGAGCCACCAGGGAAACCCAAATATGTAGAAAATTGTAAATAATTGGACAGAAAATTACATGTTAATGAAGGCTGAGCACATCAAGGAAAAATCCATCAAGAAAGAATGAATATCCAGGTTGTGGAAACAAATATTTCCTGGCTATGAAAAGAATACTCTTTTTTAAGATAAGATTTCTCTCTTGCAACTTTCCCAACATCTCCAAGCCAGAAGCACAAAGGCCATGTTTGATTTTCCAAAATTTACCTGCTCTTCAGGCTTGAGCCAGGGGAGTGCAGGTATGAGCAATAGTAGGGATTTCTACAGAGACTGAGCTAACTGCGGTGGGTGGGCTTAGATAGTCCCTCCAGGACAGGTACAAAGGCCCAAAGGTCACTCAGGGAGCAGACAAAAAGCCAGTTCACAGACCACCCTACTCTCAACCGACTTAATCAAATAAACAGCAGCTGTGGGAGAGAGAGGTGGGCTGTGTCAAAGGGCACAGGGTCAAGGGGTGAGCAGGGTGTCTTCTTAGGATGGAGCCTGTTTGACTACTGAGGGAAAGATTCCACTTGAGAGGCAGATGTGTGTACCCAGAGGGATAACTGATTAAAGCAAGATTCCTAAGGAAGTTGGAGGTTCCACCCAGAGGATGATTAGACTCAGACAAAGAAGAGGTCATGTGAAGAACTCTCTTGGAAGAGAAAAGCATCTTCACTTGACCAGCTGGAGACTCAGTGGTCAAGAAGAGGGCTTCCAAATTCAAGCAGATTCAGGCTCAAATCCCAGGTTACCTCTTCAAAGCTAGATAACCTGGAACTCCACTTCTGCATCCAAAACATACTTCTATCATAGAATGTCTTAAAGACTATATGAAATAATACACACAAAAGGCTCAGCTTAGTATAGAAGAGTCTAATGTAAACCTTAAGACATGTATATAGTGTCACACTCAGGAGCAATGAAAAGAATGAGGTAGATCTTCACACAAGCCTGAAAAGATCTGCCAGTTGTACTTCAAAGGTTTTTAAATGGAAATTATAAAGTGAAATATACAGTAGGATAACACTTTCTTCTGAAAATTCATACCGCTACAGTGGATTGAAAAACATGCTCTGTGGATAAATCCCTGAGAGCATCATGATACAAAAGGAAATCTAGTAAAGTAAGAAAACTTCCAAGCATGCTAGGAGACCAACTCATTATTTTTGAAAATAGGCTATTAAAGGATAAAAATCAAATATTTCTTCTTCAAATTCCCTGTACAAACTATACTTCAACATAATTATATAGTTGATAAAGGAAAGCTTCTCAAGATATTTGTGCTAATGAAAAAGAGATATTAGAATTTGAATATCACCATTTGGCAACCCCCAAAGAATTAATATATCTGAGTATAGAGCATCAGTATTCAATTGTGATGATACCAACATCACAAAGAGAAAAACAACCATAAATTAAATACCTGCTGATGAAAGAGTACGCTACTTCTTAAGAAAGAGTCTTGTCAAAAATAAAATCTGAATCAAATCCCACTTGTAGAGATGACTTCCAATTAATAGGAAAAGCAAAGACAGGGGAAAATGTTAAATAAGACCAAGAGAATGCCAGTACTCAAAATCAGTCTGTGGAAAACTCTCAGGAAAGCAGGATCATTTCTCAAAAACAAAACAAATTTAAAAAATGCAATGGGAAAGAAAATAAAGGGAACCTAAAGACTAAAAGAGATTTTAAAAGTCTCCCTATTGATATATGTGGATCATGTTTGGATTCTGATGCAAAAAGCAAACTAGTAAAAGAAATAAATGAAACACTGGTG
Organism: Tragelaphus eurycerus; assembly: GCA_935064755.1. Taxonomy (NCBI): domain Eukaryota; kingdom Metazoa; phylum Chordata; class Mammalia; order Artiodactyla; family Bovidae; genus Tragelaphus; species Tragelaphus eurycerus. Next base: position 34,221,741 of record CAKXYN010000013.1, read on the forward strand.
AAATTTTTATGCAACTTGAATGTGTTAAATGCTTAAGAAGTATTATGTTTTTAGGGTCTGTCTGGGTTTAGGATCCGTGGATGCAAACTCTGAGACAAAACTTACATGCCAGTACTTTATCAAAGAGGTGACACCAGGAAAACCTGGCAAGTGAATAGGGAAGAAGATAGGGGAAGAGAAAAATTTGGCAAGGTGGAAACTTGAGGCACAATCACAGCCTAAGCCTGATTCTGTAGGGTGATCTAATGTGGCTATTTTACTACAGGGTTTGTTTCACTGTCAGACAAGGCTTTTTACAGCTGAGCACCAGTCACTGGCTATGGGAAGACAGTGGGACAGAAGGTACTTCTGGCTTTCGGTGGTCCTGGGATCACCACATGTTCTGTATCACCCCTTTTGGAGGAAACAATCTTAACCTAAATGTAGAAAGGCCTGGACAGCAATTTCCCCAAAGCCTACAGTACTTTATGCAAATCAGCCCCTGGAGCAAGCCAGGAGTGTCCCAAGCTCCCTGAAGCACTTATGCAAATCTGTAGCTAAAATTGACATGTCTTTAAGCATGTTTAACAAAAATCTTCCTAAAATGTATATCACAGAACTAAGGTCAATGAACAAGGTATACTGAATAAACTTTAAACTTTTCTAAGTGACTTAAGGATATGTCCCATGAAGTGCAAGTTCCAAAGAATGCCAATTGGAGCCATACAGAGAGGGTTCTCTGACAGACTCAGAGAAAGAAACTCTTCTCTTTGAGAAGAGAACTCAAAGTTAAGCAGGTGCCTTTAGTCCAGGACTTCTGGAGCTGTTACCATGCTGATCAGCTGGCTAAATGGCCCAAAGGCAAGAATTTCCAAAACCAATAATACATGTCATCAATTCTAAGATACATACTTTTTTTTTCCTTTTTAACATCTCCAAAATTCAGGCACATCTTACAATGGATCTTAAGAAATAGAAGTGAGTAGCTATGAAACTAAAACTTTTCAGTATACAGCCCAGCTCCTCTTGCCCCAAGTCCAAACCACTCCTCAACAAACTCAGCAGGGGAGAAAGGGAACCAAAAGGTCTAATATGTACCTGGCATTGTGTTTGGTTTCTAAATGGCATCCATCAGACACAGAGGGGCTGATAGACGTCTCCTCACCATAAGGAATCTGATTAATCAGTGCCAGACATGGGATGCAAGTCTAGGTCTATGCGCCTCTTAGTCAAGCGCACCACCAGGCACCTGCTGGGATAACAGGTACCCCACTCCTGCTAAAACAGAATCTTCACTGACAGATGGGCTCACACTGGCAGCCCGTCCAAGGGGCTCTGGGCAACCTCTTAGTGGTGTGCACACAGTTTATGATTCAATCCCAAAGTGTATCAGTGGTCTTTCTTCTGCCTTCTTGTCGACTATTCCTTTTCCTTCTGGATACCTTCTGTTCTGCTTTACAATTCTTTGCTTTTCATCTGTTACTGGCTGAGTTTGATAACTAAAGCTGCTAGTTCAGTTCAGTTCAGTCTCTCAGTCATGTCTGACTCTTTGCAACCCCATGAATCGCAGCACGCCAGGCCTCCATGTCCATCACCATCTCCCAGAGTTCACCCAAACTCACATCCATTGAGTCGGTGGTGCCATCCAGCCATATCATCCTCTGCCGTCTCCTTTTTTTCCTCCTGCCCCCAATCCCTCCCAGCATCAGAGTCTTTTCCAATGAGTCAACTCTTCACATGAGGTGGCCAAAGTACTGGAGTTTCACCTGTAGCATCATTCCTTCCAAAGAAATCCCAGGGCTGATCTCCTTCAGAATGGACTGGTTGGATCTCCTTGCAGTCCAAGGGACTCTCAAGAGTCTTCTCCAACACCACAGTTCAAAGGCATCGATTCTTCGGCTCTCAGCCTTCTTCACAGTCCAACTCCCACATCCATACATGACTACTGGAAAAACCATAGCCTTGACTAGACGGACCTTTGCTGGCAAAGTAATGTTTCTGCTTTTTAATATGCTATCTAGGTAGGTCATAACTTTCCTTCCAAGGAGTAAGCGCCTTTTAATTTCATGGCTGCGATCACTATCTGCAGTGATTTTGGAGCCTCAAAAAATAAAGTCTAACACTGTTTCCACCGTTTCCCCATCCATTTCCCATAAAGTGATGGGACCAGATGACACGATCTTCGTTTTCTGAATGTTGAGCTTTAAGCCAACTTTTTCACTCTCCACTTTCACTTTCATCAAGAGGCTTTTTAGTTTCTCTTCACTTTCTGCCATAAGGGTGGTGTCATCTGCATATCTGAGGTTATTGATATTTCTCTTGGCAATCTTGATTCCAGCTTGCGCTTCTTCCAGCCCAGCATTTCTCATGATGTACTCTGCATATAAGTTAAATAAGCAGGATGACAATATACAGCTTTGACATACTCCTTTTCCAATTTGGAACCAGTCTGTTGTTTCATGTTCAGTTCTAACTGTTGCTTCCTGACCTGCATATAGATTTCTCAAAAGGCAGGTCAGGTGGTCTGGTAGTCCCATCTCTTTCAGAATCTTCCATAGTTTATTGTGATCCACACAGTCAAAGGCTTTGGCATAGTCAATAAAGCAGAAATAGATGTTTTTCTGGAACTCTCTTGCTTTTTCCATGATCCAGCGGATGTTGGCAATTTGATCTCTGGTTCCTCTGCCTTTTCTAAAACCAGCTTGAACATCAGGAAGTTCATGGCTCACGTACTGCTGAAGCCTGTCTTGCAGAATTTTGAGCATCACTTTACTAGTGTGTGCTGCTGCTGCTGCTAAGTCGCTTCAGTCGTGTCCGACTCTGTGCGACCCCATAGGCGGAAGCTCACCAGGCTCCCCCGTCCCTGGGATTCTCCAGGCAAGAACACTGGAGTGGGTTGTCATTTCCTTCTCCAATGCATGAAAGTGAAAAGTGAAAGTGAAGTCGCTCAGTCGTGTCCAACTCCTAGCGACCCCAGGGACTGGAGCCCACCAGGCTCCCCTGTCCATGGGATTCTCCAGGCAAAAGTACTGGGGTGGGGTGAGATGAGTGCAATTGTGTGGTAGTTTGAGCATTCTTCAGCATTGCCTTTCTTTGGAACTGGGAGGAAAACTGACCTTTTCCAGTCCTGTGGCCACTGCTGAGTTTTCCAAATTTGCTGGCATATTGAGTGCAGCACTTTCACAGCATCATCTTTCAGAATTTGAAATAGCTCCACTGGAATTCCTTCACCTCCACTAGCTTTGTTCATAGTGATGCTTTCTAAGGCCCAATTGACTTCACATTCCAGGATGTCTGGCTCTAGGTCAGTGATCATACCTTCGTGATTATCTGGGTCTTGAAGATCTTTTTGTACAATTCTTCTGTGTATTCTTGCCATGTCTTCTTAATATCTTCTCCTTCTGTTCAGTCCATACTATTTCTGTCCTTTATAGAGCCCATCTTTGTATGAAATGTTCCCTTGATATCTCTGATTTTCTTGACGAGATCTCTGCTGCTGCTGCTAAGTCGCTTCAGTCGTGTCCGACTCTGTTGGACCCCATAGATGGAAGCTCACCAGGCTCCCCCGTCCCTGGGATTCTCCAGGCAAGAATACTGGAGTGGGTTGCCATTTCCTTCTCCAATGCATGAAAGTGAAAAGGGAAAGTGAAGTCGCTCAGTCGTGTCCGACTCTTAGCGACCCCATGGACTGGAGCCCACCAGGCTCCTCCGACCATGGGATTTTCCAGGCAAAAGTACTGGGGTGGGGTGCCATTGCCTTCCCCGGATGAGATCTCTAGTCTTTGCCATTCTGTTGTTTTCCTCTTTTCTTTGCATTGATCACTGAGGAAGGCTTTCTTATCTCTCCTTGCTATTCTTTGGAACTCTGCATTCAGATACTTATCTCTTTCCTTTTCTCCTTTGTTTTTCACTTCTCTTCTTTTCACAGCTATTTGTAAGGCCTCCCCAGATAGCCATTTTGCTCTTTTGCATTTCTTTTCCATGGGGGATGATCTTGATCCCTGTCTCCTGTACAGTGTCACAAACCTCCGTCCATAGTTCATCAGGCACTCTATCTATCAGATCTAGGCCCTTAAATCTATTTCTCACTTCCACTGTATAATCATAAGGGATTTGATTTAGGTCATACCTGCAAGGAGATCCAACCAGTCCATTCTAAAGGAGATCAGCCCTGGGTGTTCTTTGGAAGGAACGATGTTCAGGATTGGGAACACGTGTACACCCGTGGATTCATGTTGATGTATGGCAAAACCAATACAATATTGTAAAGTAATTAGCCTCTAATTAAAATAAATAAATTTAAATTTAAAAAAAGAACATACAGTGCACAGAGAAATGAGGGAAAAATCTGATAGAATCATTATAATTGTACATTCCTTAAAATCTAAGCTCTTCATAATTCTAAAATTAATATGGAATATATAATTAAGTATGAAAATTATCTTTTATAGTTTTGAAGAACTATGTATTGACTCTTACTAGCTGTTTTATTCAGAACTCTATCTGTAAAACTGCTAATATTCTTATGTTTACTATATTTGTATAGTAATGACTGATTAAAAAAAAAAAAAAAAGCTGAAACTCCAGTACTTTGGCCACCTCATGCGAAGAGTTGACTCATTGGAAAAGACTCTGATGCTGGGAGGGATTGGGGGCAGGAGGAAAAGAGGTCGACAGAGGATGAAATGGCTGGATGGCATCTCCGACTCGATGGACGTGAGTTTGACTGAACTCTGGAAGTTGGTGATGGACAGGGAGGCATGGCATGCTGCGATTCATGGGGTTGCAAAGAGTCAGACACGACTGAAGCACTGAACTGAACTGAATGGTCTAGTGGTTTCCCCTACTTTCTTCAATTTAAGTCTGAATTTGGCAATAAGGAGTTCATGGTCTGAGCCACAGTCAGCTCCTGGTCTTGTTTTTGCCGACTGTATAGAGCTTCTCCATCTTTGGCTGCAAAGAATAGAATCAGTCTGATTTCGGTGTTGACCATCTGGTGATGTCCATGTGTAGAGTCTTCTCTTTTGTTGTTGGAAGAGGGCGTTTGCTATGACCAGTGCATTCTCTTGGCAAAACTCTATTAGCCTTTGCCCTGCTTCATTCCATATCCCAAGGCCAAATTTGCCAGTTACCTCAGGTGTTTCTTGACTTCCTACTTTTGCATTCCAGTCCCCTATAATGAAAAGGACATCTTTTTTGGGTGTTAGTTCTAAAAGGTCTTGTAGGTCTTCATAGAACCGTTCAACTTCAGCTTCTTCAGTGTTATTGGTTGGGACATAGACTTGAATTACTGTAATACTAAATGGTTTGCCTTGGAAATAAACAGAGATCATTCTGTCGTTTTTGAGATTGCATCCAAGTACTGCATTTTGGACTCTTGTTTACCATGATGGCTACTCCATTTCTTCTAAGGGATTCCTGCCCACAGTAGTAGATATAATGGTCATCTGAGTTAAATTCACCCGTTCCAGTCCATTTCAGTTCACTGATTCCTAGAATGTCGATATTCACTCTTGCCATCTCCTGTTTGACCACTTCCAATTCGCCTTGATTCATGGACCTAATGGTCCATGTTCCTTTGCAATATTGCTCTTACAGCATTGGACCTTGCTTCTATCACCAGTCACATCCACAGCTGGGTATTGCTTTTGCTTTGGCTCCATCCCTTCATTCTTTCTGGAGTTATTTCTCCACTGACCTCCAGTAGCATATTGGGCACCTACTGACCTGGGGAGTTCCTCTTTCAGTATCTTATCATTTTGCCTTTTCATACTGTTCATGGGGTTCTCACGGCAAGAATACTGAAGTGGTTTGCCATTCCCTTCTCCAGTGGACCACATTCTGTCAGACCTCTCCACCATGACCCACCCTGTGGGGCCACCCAAAGCTGCTAGAATAAACCGCAAATCAAAAGATTCTGAGAAATGTTCCGAGGTTGTGGTGAGGGTTCTAGACCTGCTTGGGTCTCACAGAGTGGCCAGAGGGAAGGGAGAGCCTGGGATGGTGTAGTGGAGGCCAGGAGAGCCGATGTCACTTTCAGGCTGGATCCTGAGAGGGTGTCCATTCACAGTCACCCAAAAGGGTGTTGTGAAATTGGTCTTAGTTCTGATAGATGTCCTCCTATGAGGAGCTCCTATGTGGGGGGCGCTAGTGACGCTGTCATCTCACTTGCACATTTGGATTCAAGATTTTCAGGGGGAATCGTCTTCCTGAGCTGATACTGGAGTTGAAGTGACAAGAAGGGAGATAAGACGTATGATCAATTCATCTGACCCTATCAGATTGGCAGAACTTCCTTCAGAGAAGCTGTATTAGGGATTTCCCTGGCAGTCCAGTGGCTAGGATTCTGCACTTACACTTCAGGGGGTACAGGTTCAACCCCTAGTTGGGGAATAAGATCCTGCACGCCACAAGGCATGGCCAAAATAAAAAACAAGCTGTATAAAATCTCTCTCTTCCCTACCCTTCTTCTTTCATTGAAAGACAGCACACAGACATGTGTCCTCATTCACTACTCCTCTATGTGTGCAGCCAAGTAGCCAAGGTTCTTTCTCCAGCATCCTCCATGGGACATTTGTGAGGATTCTCTAAAAAGATATTTATTAAAAGTACATGCTGTGTCAAGCTTGGGTAAGCACTGTTTCTGCATTACTTCACTTAAACACTCAATAATCAGTGATATAAAGTTTTTTTATTGCATCATTTTAGAGTTGAGGAAACTGAAATGTAAGAATTAAGTGACTAACCCAGGGTCCTAAAAATGTGGTCTTTCTGACTGCATACCCCAAGTTCTTAGCCTTTCATGTTAGATGGTGAGGTGGTAAAGGATAAGGCTTTATTAGAATTGAGGATAGGGGGTCATTGCCTTTACTGGTAAATATATTCAATGTACCTATCAATTGGCCAAAATTTTTTTACAAATCTTAACTATTGAGGAGAGTTCAGGGAAATAGTTACTCAAATACCTCTTGGGAGAAAGTAAATTGTTACACAATTTCTAGCACACAATTCAACTCAAAGCTCTTAAAAAGTAGCTATGCTTTAATTCTGTAATCTCACTTCCAGGCATTTTGCCTAGGAATATAATTGGGCAATTATACAGGCATATGTACAAAGCTGTTTATTATAGAAGTTATTACAATACCAAAAATCTGAGAAAATCAAACAATACAGAATTGTTTAAACAATATAAGGCATGACAAAATACTCATGCACCCATGGAAAGTGCTGTTGTAAACCAATATACTGACAAAGAATGATGCATATGATTTTTTAGGTTGTCCTATGCAGGTGACAGAGCAAAAATAATAATTTTTTTCATGAAATAAGTCTGGAACACAATCTACCCAAAATGTTAGTAACAATTATTTCTGGTTCAGTCAGTTCAATCGCTCAGTCATGTCTGATTGTTGACGACCCCATGGACTGCAGCACACCAGGCATCCCTGTCCATCAACTGACATGGACTCCCGGAGCTTGCTCAAACTCATTTCCATAGAGTCGGTGATGCCATCCAACCATCTCATCCTCTGTCGACCCCTTCTCCTCCTGCTTTCACTCTTTCCCAGCATCAGGGACTTTTCCAATGAGTCGGCACTTCACATCAGGTGACCAAAGATTTGGAGCTTCAGTTTCAGCAACAGTGTACCCAATGAATATTCAGGACTGATCTCCTGTAGGATTGACTGGTTTGATCTCCTTGCAGTCCAAGGGACTCTCAAGAGTCTTCTCCAGCACCACAATTCAAAAGCATCAATTCTTTGGCACTCAGCTTTCTTTATGGTCCAACTCTCACATCCATACATGACTACTGGAAAAACCATACCTTTGACTACATGGAACTTTGTTGTTAAAGTACTGTCTCTGCTTTTTAATATGCTGTCTAGTTTTGTCATAACTTTTCTTCCAAGGAGCAAGCATCTGTTAATTTCATGGCTACAGTCACCATCTGCAGTGATTTTGGAGCCCAAGAAAATAAAGTCCCTCACCCATTTCCATTGTTTCCTCAACTATTTGCCATTAAGTGATGGGATCAGATGCTATGATCTTAGTATTTTGAATGCTGAGTTTTCAGTTCAGTCACACAGTCGTGTCCGACTCTTTGCAACCCCATGGAGTGCAGCACACCAGGCTTCCCTGTCCATCAGCAACTCCCGGAGCTTGGTCAAACTCATTTCCATAAAGTCGAAGATGCTATCCAACCATCTCATCCTCTGTCAACCCCTTCTCCTCTTCAATCTTTCCCTGCATCAGGGTCTTTTCAAATGAGTCCGTTCTTCACATCAAGTGGCCAAAGTATTGGAGTTTCGACTTTAGCATCAGTCCTTCCAATGGCTGTTCAGGACTGATCTCCTTTAGGATGGACTGGTTGGATCTCCTTGCAGTCCAAGGGACTCTCAAGAGTCTTCTTCAACACCACAGTTCGGCATTCAGCTTTCTTTATAGTCCAACTCTCACATCCATACACGACTACTGGAAACACCATAGCTTTGACTAGATGGACCTTTGTTGGCAAAGTATGCTTTTTAATATGCTGTCTAAGTTGGTCATAACTTATCTTCCAAGGAGCAAGCATCTTTTAGTTTCATGGCTACAGTCACCATCTGCAGTGATTTAGGAACCCCAAAAAATAGTCTCTCACTGTTCCTGCATCTATTTGCCATGAAGTGGTGGGACAGGATATCATGATCTTAGTTTTCTGAATGTTGAGTTTTAAGCCAAGATTTTCACTCTCATCTTTCACTTTCATCAAGAGGCTCTTTGGTTCTTCACTTTCTGCCATAAGGGTGGTGTCATTTGCATATCTGAGGTTATTGACATTCCTCCTGGCAATCTTGATTCCAGCTTGAGCTTCATCCAGCCTGGCATTTTGTATGATGTACTCTGGATATAAGCTAAATAAGCAGAGTGACAATATGCAGCCTTGATATATTCCTTTCTCAATGTGGAGCCAGTCCTTTGTACCATGTCCAGTTCTAACTGTTGCTTCTTGACCTGCATACAGATTTCTCAGGAGGCAGATCAGGTGGTCTGATATTCCCATCTCTTTAAGAATTTTCCACAGTTTGTTGTGATCCACACAGTCAAAGGCATTGGCATAGTCAGTAAAGCAGTAGTAGTTGTGTGTCTGGAACTCTCTTGCTTTTTTCAATAATCCAACGGATATTGGCAATTTGACCTCTCGTTCCTCTGCCTTTTCTAAATCCACCTTGAGCATCTGGAAGTTTTCTGTTCATGTACTGTTGAAGCCTGGCTTGGAGAATTTTGAGTATTACTTTACTACCATGTGAGATGAGTGAAATTGTGCAGTATTTTGAGCATTCTTTGACATTGCCTTTCTTCAGCATTGGAATGAAAACTGACCTTTTCCAGTCCTATGGCCATTGCTGAGTTTTCCAAATTTGCTGGCATATTGAAGGCAGCATTTTCACAGAATCATCTTTCAAAATCTGAAATAGCTCAACTGGAATTCCATCATGTCCATGAGCTTTGTTTGTAGTGATGATTTCTAAGGCCCACTCGACTTTGCACTCCAGAATGTCTGTCTCTAGGTGAGTGATCACACCATTGTGATTATCTGCATTGTGAAGATCTTTTTTGTATGGTTTTTCTGTGTGTTCTTGCCATCTCTTCTTAATATCTTCTGTCCTTTATTGTGCCCATCTTTGCATGAAATGTTCCCTTGGTATCTCTAATTTTCTTGAAGAGATCTCTAGTCTTTCCCATTCTATTGTTTTCCTCTCTTTCTTTGCAGTGATCACTGAGGAAGGCTTTCTTATCTCTCCTTGCTATTCTTTAAAACTCTGCAATCAAAAGGGTATATCTTTCCTTTTCTCCTTGGCCTTTTGCTTCTCTTCTTTTCACATCTATTCGTAAGGCCTCCTCAGGAAACCATTTTGCCTTTTTGCATTGCCTTTTCTTGTGGATGGTCTTGATCCTTGACTCCTATACAACGTCACGAACCTCCGTACACAGTTAATCAGGCACTCTGTCTATCAGATCTAATCCCTTGAATCTATTTCTCACTTCCACTGTATAATCATAAGGGATTTTATTTAGGTCATACCTGAACGATCTAGTGGTTTTTCCCTAGTTTCTTCAATTTAAGTCCAAATTTGGCAATAAGGAGTTCATGATCTGAGCCACAAGCAGCTCCCAGTTTTGTTTTTGCTGACTGTATAGAGCTTCTCCATCTTTGGCTGCAAAGAATATTTTAAGCCAACTTTTTCACTCTCCTCTTTAACTTTCATCTGGAGGCTCTTTAATTCCTCTTTGCTTTCTGCCACAACGGTGGTGTCGTTTGCATATCTGAGGTTATTGATATTTCTCCCAGCAATCTTTATTCCAGCTTGTGCTTCATCCAGCCCAGCATTTTGCATGATGTACTCTGCATATAATTTAAATAAGCTGGTGACAATATACAGCCTTGAGATACTCCTTTCCCAATTTGGAACCAGTTCATTGTTCCCTTTCTAGTTCTAACTGTTGCTTCTTGACCTACATACAGATTTCTCAGGAGGCAGGTAAGGTGGTCTGGTATTTCCATCTCTTAAAGAATTTTCCACAGTTTGTTCTGGTTAGTCATATTTAAATAATATTTTATCTGTTTATTAGTTGTTTTTTCTCCTATAAAATAACAATTGTGCAATTTTCTAAAAAGACAAAATACGTTCCTAATAGGGAGCCCTAGAGCATAAAAAGAGAGAGTCACTAGGGTGATCTTGAAGATAAGCAGCAAGCCCTGTGTCCTGGGTTCCACCAGGAAATCCCACCACCCCCAGCAGCTAATTGCCACTAAGATCAGTCCTGACTTGGAAGTCAAAATGGTTTGAAAAAGATAAAAAAAAAAAAAAAAAATCAAACCAGGAACCATAAAATTCTTCATATTCAATAATAATGAAAGCAAATTTGGCAGGAGCTATTTGAGAGGAAGCTTCTCTCTTACTCCCTTAAACTGATTCTAAAAAGCAACAACGGTTTCTTCTGCAGAGTGATCTGAGCGTGGGGGTCCCAATTGAAAGGAAGGGGACCATAAACAATGTCTCCTGCATGATCTCAGTTCAGAGAAGCAGTACCCACCATGGGCAGGCCAGTGGGAGGCACCCCTCCCTTCACCAACCAGCCTGGGTCCTTAAGTGGCTTTAACATCTGTGAGCTGCCAAAAGCCTCACCCACTCCCTTGGGAGCCCCACCCTCTTGGCAGCAGAGAGTGTTTACCACCTGGGATGCTGAGGGGCTAGATTCTAGGACTGTCAAGGAGCTTCTGGGAAAGGGTTCATTTCGTCTCTTGCTGGAGGAAACATAAATTTTGACAGCTTTGTTTTTATAAGGCAATCTGGAAACATCTATCAAAATTGACTATTAATATATCCCCCAGCCCAGAAGTTTTACTCCTGGAATCCATCCCACAGAAATAACAGCACCAGTTTGGGAAAATGCATTTCAGTGTGTCAGGTACAGTGTTTGAGGTATGCATGATAGTCATATTCCTACTTTCCAGATGTTGCTGGCCCTAGGCTATGGAATAAAGTGACAATAAAAAATTACACACTGTATGTGGAAGGAAATAATTTCACGTTGGAAGTCAGAAAGGCAGGAGGATGGCACCCCACTCCAGTACTCTTGCCTGGAAAATCCCATGGATGGAGGAGCCTGGTAGGCTGCAGTCCATGGGGTCGCTAAGAGTCGGACATGACTGAGAGACTTCACTTTCACTTTTCTCTTTCCTGCATTGGAGAAGGAAATGGCAACCCACTCCAGTGTTCTTGCCTGGGGAATCCCAGGGACGGGGGATCCTGATGGGCTGCCGTCTATGGGGTCGCACAGAGTCGGACACGACTGAAGCGACTTAGCAGCAGCAGCAGACCCATCCAGTACAGGAAACACCATGCAGGACCCAATCTCAATCTAGGGGTAGGAGGGATGGTGTTTGAAATGTTCTCCAGATTTGTTTTAATTAGGTTTGGTGAGACATGCAAATGGTTGGCATGGAGGAAGAAGCTTTATTACTCAAAGTTCTCTAGAAACAGGAGGCAGAGAGTGCTAGGCAGTGCCACACAGGACAGCACCAGGGTCAGGCAGGAGGCAGAGAGAGTGAAAAGATGCTGGCAAAAGGCTTCATTGTGGTTTCCATGGGAAGGCCTTGGTGAAGCAGGTGAACAGCCAAGGATTGGCTAATTTGAATATTTTGGGCAGGCTGTGAGACTGTCTCTAGTTGTCATAAAAGCCAAAAGCCAGATGCAGAGGGTGGTGGGTGTGGGTTCTGGATTGGCTAATTTGCATATGAAGAATGCACTTCCAGCAAGGCGATTTAGTGTCTCTAAGAATTAGCTAACATTGGGAGGCAGTCTTTCCAGAGTCTGCAAGCTACCAGATGTCCAAATATCAGAATAAAAAGACACACTTAACACAGTTGACCGGCCTCAGCCATCAGTGGTTCAGATGCCCCCAGAGAACAAGCTGAACCAACCCATCAGGCTGCAGGGTCAAAGTTATTACCAAGTCCCAATCCTACAGGGACCAACACTCCAGGCAAGAGGAAACCAGAAACGATGGCTGACTGCTTCTGAAGTGTCAGGTTGTGCCTGGGACACTCAGAGGCACACAGAGGAGACTTCAGCCTGTCAGGGACCTTAACTTATAGATTTGGGATTCTGACCAAATTTCAAGGCCCAGCATGCCAAGCAGAGGCCCCATGTGACCTGTTGCCATTTGCCCTCTGGGCTGTATTTCTCTCTGGGTAATATTCTGTAGATAAAAACTAAAGCCTGATGAGTAACTGAGGCCCCCAAGGGGGAAAAACAAGCCAATGAGAGAGAGAGAAATATTACTTCTTCTCAAGATGAAATTCCAAACACTTGGGCGGCCTTGGAGATTCAAGAGTAGGTCAGGACACGAAGCATGCTCTGAAAGGGCAGCTTGACTTCTGATGACATTTGCAGATATGACAAAGGAGTGGGGCATTTCTTCCACCCTCCACCACTCACCAGCACTCCCCTTTACTCCCCTTCCCCAAACAATCTAGGTGAATCTGCCTTGCTTGTGGGTAACACCTCCTTTCTCACTCCAGTTATTCCCTTAACAGTGGCAGTTAATATTGTTTTCATTTTAAAAGAAAAATCAGATTAGATTATATCCACTAGTCTGAGAATATTATAGAAAGAATTTGTCTTCATTCCTGGCAAAAGTTAGATCCTATTGTAAAGTACTTGTAATACTTGCATAGACATAGATATTGATCTGATCTCTGCCACACGACAGGCAGTTGTGATAGTCAGGAAAAGTATTGGAATAGCCCCTTTGGGCCACTAATATTCTTATTTAATGGGCACAAAAATCTCTTAACTATGAGAGCTGTGCACCTCTACTCTATCTCCATCTGCCACCTAACCAGACAGCCAAATCATCTCATTTAGCACAGAGAGTTTGCTGGGAACAGTCCCCAGGCACAGTCTGAGACAAGACCAGGAATCCTTTGGCCATGGAAAATCTCTTGATCTTTGTGGGTGTTGCCTGAGAAGGTTAAAGGCTTCCAGCTCAGACTGCCCACCCACTCTCATCTAAGGAGACGCCTTATGATTCCAGGTGATCTTTGGCAGCCTGAATGATCATGTCTGTGCTGAGATTCCATTGTTTTCTGGCTGCTTCCTGACACCTCTCCCTCCATGACACTCCATGCCCATCACTTGCTCATCAGAAGAGCTGTCTTTCTCTGTGTATCACTCATTCATGTCCCATGCCCGGAAATGGCACAGATATGTAGCCCCTGCCTATTATTATCTAACGCAGTGTGCTGATACCTATCAATCAGCCCTCTTTCCTCAAAGAGGACAATGAGGAAGAAAATACAGTATCTTGTGATTAATAATAATACAGTACACCCACCCCAGGAGGCAGAGTCCAGCTCTGGGATCCTCCCCCACCCTGTTGGACTTATTAGCTCCTAGTTTTAAAAAGAGTATCATAGGGCTGCATTTTTCAGACTCTAAAAAACATACAAAATCCTAGAGATCTTGTTAAAATGCAGTTTCTGATGCAACTGGATTCCAAAAGGGTGCACGTCTAACTAGCTCCCTGACAATGTCCATACTACTGGTCCATGAACTACATTTCAAGTAGCAAGGATGAAGGAAATATACAACTCTGAGTTTCCAATGCATGTGGGCTCTCTAAGGCAAACAACAGCAAGGTAAAGGGAGACCTCAAAATGTGCTCTGTTGGTCTGTTTCTGAATTGGATTGCTTTCAAGGTCTCTGTCTCCAGATGACTTCAAGATGTTAACAGTTTATATAAAAATGTTAACACCTTATTTATATTTATAATATAATTTATTATATTATATTTATAAGATTTTTATAAATATTATTTATAATATTTATAAGTGCCTGTTCTAAAAAAAATTTTATACCCATGGCAAATTCAAAATGCATTTAATAGGGAAAGATAGAAACATCAGAAGGAGAGAACATTCACTTTGGGCCCCCAGGTAAATCCCCAGTGACTCTAGGCTGCAGGTGAAATTGACTTGTGGATGTGAAATTGAACCTGAAAGGGCTCCAGAGATAAGGGCAGGCAACTGACATCACCTTGCAGCTCAGAGAAGCCCACCTCAGGGCTGACACAGGCCTACCTTGTGCTACGTGTAGCTGGCTGCTCTCAATGGCAACGAGGGGAAATGGTGAGGGGGTCACATGTATTTTTGCAGATAGCCATTTTAGTGGACAAACCTTCATGGAATTGGACCCAAAAAAATGTTTGGGGTTGGGTTTTGGTTTTGGTTTTGTTCTCTTTTTTTCCTCCAGTTTTGCCTCAAGAAGAAAACCCCTTGGAGGCAATACTTGTTTCCTGTCCTGTGGCTTCTGTGTGGGCATGCTAGGTCTCCTCAGTTGTGTCCAGCTCTTTGTGACCCCATAGACTATAGCCTGTCAGGCACCTCTGTGCATGGGATTCTCCAGGCAAGAATACTAGAGCGGGTTATCATGCTTTTCTCCAGGGGATCTTCCCAACCCAAGGACTGAACCCACGACTCTTGCATCTCCTGCATCGGCAGGTTGGTTCTTTACCATTAGCACCACCTTCTGTAGTTCCTAGACAACCCATTTCTCTTTGTACAGAATAAATATTTAGGTAACAGGATGAGATCCCTGGGGAGATTTCACCGAGTGGTCCATTTCCTTACAGAATGGAGTTGGTTGTTCTGTTGTTTCTTTCTGATTACACAGAAGTCAACATCTCCATTTTCAGAAGCCGGCCTCACCTTCAGATAGTCTGCCCTCCTCCCAAACACCTCTCACATTATGAGTCATCTTGATTCTCGGAGAGCTGCGTGTCTCAACCACCTCAGGAACAGCCCAGAGTTCCCTGAATAGATGGAAAATGCTTAAATGCTGGCGGTACCAAGTCTGAACTGAGATTCCTCCCCTCTGACCGGCACCTGAGCCATCTGCTAGGTTCACGTTAACCCAGTTTAACTCTCTCTGCAACTGATTCTAAGCTATCTGGTGCCACCTGCTGGAGAACTGTAAACATGGAGAAAGGACAGATTTCCCCATGAGTCTCGTTGAAGAAGAGAATATCCAGATCATTTGATGATTGTTGTTGCAGTATTATAGTCCTTCTACTTCCACTTATAGGAATGAGATTTATGTGCTATTTTTTAATTGAACTATTTGTTGTTGTTATTCAGTCACTCAGTTGTGTCCGACTCATGCTCCTTGGAAAAAAAGTTATGACCAACCTAGACATAACAATGTCTAGGTTGGTCATAACCAAAGTAATGTTATGGTAACTAACCATAACCAAATTACTTTGCCAACAAACGTTCATCTAGTCAAAGCTATGGTTTTTCCAGTAGTCATGTATGGATGTGAGAGTTGGACTATAAAGAAAGCTGAGTGCCGAAGAATTGATGTTTTTGAACTGTGGTGTTGGAGAAGACTCTTGAGAGTCTCTTGGATTGCAAGATCAAACCAGTCAGTCCTACAGGAGATCAGTCCTGAATAGCTGTTGGAAGGACTGATGCTGAAGCTGAAACTCCAATACTTTGGCCACCTGATGTGAATAACTGACTCATTTGAAAAGACCCTGATGCAGGAAAGATTGAAGGCAGGAGGAGAAGGGGTTGACAGAGAATGAGATGGTTGGATGGCATCACCGACTTTATGGAAATGAGTTTGAGCAAGCTCCGGGAGTTGCTGATGGACAGGGAAGCCTGGTGTGCTGCAGTCCATGGAGTGCACGGAGTTGGACACAACTGAGCAACTGAACTGACTAACTGAGGTACCCATGATGCGTGATGATCTTCCTGAAGGTTTTTCTATAGATTCTATAGATGAATCCCTGTGTTCCAGGATATGTTCCCCTAGAACAGACATCTGCATTGTTCTGAGACCTATTTAAGCCCCAGTCTTTTTCTCTTAAAAGGTGGTAAGTTTCAAATATCAGGCACTGGCTATTAGGAAGAGGGTTTGTGAAAAAAAAAAAAAAAAAAAATCTTTCTTTTCCTTTCCCTTTTGTGGAAGGCACCCCTGGGACCTTGTTGTCATCCTCTCTCTTCCCTCTCCCCACACGTGCTCTGGCCAGTGGGGCTGGGTTCAGAGGCAGATATGGCAGCCCAGGAGGAGGCACCGTGACTGCAGTTACGGGGATGGAGGACCCCAAGACCTCGGAAAGACACTCCCAGTCGTACGACCCAGAGGAGGTAAGCACGGCAAATGTGAATCATTGCCCAGGAGTGTATTTCCAGGGCTGTGCCAAGTGTACCTCCCACCCAGCTTGAATAGCCAGCCCCGCCCTAAGAAGGAGGGAGTGGAGGTGGGATCAGGGCAGACCCTGCAAGGGCTGGCCACAACCAGCGCGTTGGGATTGATGGCCCCACCACCGGAAGTGCCAACCATGTCGCGCAGGATCATCCCCGACTCCGAACACCTGGGAGCATGCGCGGGCAGACTGCCTGCCTGCGATTCAAGGGCTCTCCAGAAGGGACTGCTGTCGCCACCTTAACAGTGGCATAGACTCTAAGTAAAGCTGTATTTCATGTTTTTACACAACTGGACCGGTTAACAGTTAATTAAATGGTAGATAAGGCAAACCCAGAGGGCAAAGAGCCTATGGGTCATGTCTCAAGCTGCCTGTGAGGACGGCTGGAAACGTTCCCTGACATTGCCTGTGCGCATGTACAGTAAGAAGGGGAAGACCTGGCAGGAAGAGTGGAAAATGCCTGGAAGGCTTCTTTCCCCATTTTCCAGCAGAGTAAGAGATAAGAGTGGAAAGTAAGAGTGAGGTAGGAGGGGAGCAACAGAGAGCAGGAGAATAATGGCGGAAAGTGAGGCAGCGACTGAAACACAGGGGAGCCGAGAGGCTGAGGCGTCCTGAATTCTTCTGGCTGGCTTTGCCAATATGCTCCTGGTGAATTCTAGGTCTCGCTTTGTCAAGAAAGAATTCAGAGACGAAGAGATAGGTAAGAAGTGGATGTATTTAGAGAGAAACACAGTCCACTGGCAGAGTGTGGGCCCTCAAAAGGCACAACTCACCTCTGAGAGAGAGAGGGGGCCAATATATGGGGTGGTTAGTTTTTATGGGCTGAGTTATTTCATAGGCTGGGGAGTGGAAGGATTATTCCAAATGTTTCAGGGTAAAAGGCAAGGATTTTTAGGAACTGGGCCACCACCCACTTTTGGGTTGTTTATGGTTACGTCTATGGGGTCGCACAGAGTCGGACATGACTGAAGCGACTTAGCAGCAGCATGGTTACGTCAGAACTGTCTTGGGGCTGGTGGGTGTGTCATTCAGCAATACGTGAACCGTGAACTTCCTGATGTTCAAGCTGGTTTTAGAAAAGGCAGAGGAGCCAGAGATCAAATTGCCAACATCTGCTGGATCATGGAAAAAGCAAGAGAGTTCCAGAAAAATATCTATTTCTGCTTTATTGACTATGCCAAAGCCTTTGACTGTATGGATCACAATAAACTGTGGAAAATTCTGAAAGAGATGGGAATACCAGACCACCTGACCTGCCTCTTGAGAAATCTGTATGCAGGTCAGGAAGCAACAGTTAGAACTGGACATGGAACAACAGACTGGTTCCAAATAGGAGAAGGAGTATGTCAAGGCTGTATATTGTCACCCTGCTTATTTAACTTCTATTGGAGAAGGCAATGGCACCCCACTCCAGTACTCTTGCCTGGAAAATCCCACGGATGGAGGAGGAGCCTGGTAGGCTGCAGTCCATGGGGTCGCTAAGAGTTGGACATGACTGAGCGACTTCACTTTCTCTTTTCACTTTCATGCATTGGAGAAGGAAATGGCAACCCACTCCAGTGTTCTTGCCTGGAGAATCCCAGGGACGGGGAAGCCTGGTGGGCTGCCGTCTATGGGGTCACACAGAGTCGGACACGACTGAAGTGACTTAGCATAGCATGCAGAGTACATCATGAGAAACGCTGGGCTGGAAGAAACACAAGCTGGAATCAAGATTGCCGGGAGAAATATCAATAACCTCAGATATGCAGATGACACCACCCTTATGGCAGAAAGTGAAGAGGAACTCAAAAGCCTCTTGATGAAAGTGAAAGTGGAGAGTGAAAAAGTTGGCTTAAGCTCAACATTCAGAAAACAAAGATCATGGCATCTGGTCCCATCACTTCATGGGAACTAGATGGGGAAACAGTGAAAACAGTATCAGACTTTATTTTGGGGGGCTCCAAAATTACTGCAGTTGGTGACTGCAGCCATGAAATGAAAAGACGCTTACTCCTTGGAAGGAAAGTTATATCCAACCTAGATAGCATATTCAAAAGTGGAGACGTTACTTTGCCAACAAAGGTCGGTCTAGTCAAGGCTATGGTTTTTCCTATGGTCATGTATGGATGTGAGAGTTGGACTGTGAAGAAGGCTGAGAGCCGAAAATTGATGCCTTTGAACTGTGGTGTTGGAGAAGACTCTTGAGAGTCCCTTGGACTGCAAGGAGATCCATCCAGACCATTCTGAAGGAGATCAGCCCTGGGATTTCTTTGGAAGGAATGATGGTAAAGCTGAAATTCCAGTACTTTGGCCACCTCATGTGAAGAGTTGACTCATTGGAAAAGACTCTGATGCTGGGAGAGATTGGGGGCAGGAGGAGAAGGGGACAACAGAGCATGAGATGGCTGGCTGGCATCACTGACTCGATGGATGTGAGTCTGAGTGAACTCTGGGAGTTGCTGATGGACAGGGAGGTCTGGCATGCTGCGATTCTTGGGGTCGCAAAGAGTCAGACACGATTGAGCGACTGAACTGAACTGAACGTATTATAGGGCTCCTCTGGTGGCTCAATCCTAAAGAAATCTGTTAGGGGAAGCACACTAACTGAAACTGCCCACCCTGGCCAGGCACCATAGTAACCATTTTCATGAGTTGTTTTATGACAGGCGGTCCTAGTAAGGAACATGGAACTAATAAGCCACCACCAACCAGAAGAGTTCGAGAAAGGTCAAAAAGAGACACCACATATCCAGCCATCTCCCAGAATCCTCACTGGCATCCATCTTGGCTAAACAAGGTGTGCACCACCAGGAAGGACTCTGAGTCAGAATGATTGGCTAAAGACAATCCCATCACCATAAAACCCGAGACTGCAGAGCAGTTCTCCTGGGTTCCCTTACCCTACTGGTCTCCACCAAGGCACCCTTTCCCAATAAAATCTCTTGCTTTGTTACCACATGTGTCTCCTCGGACAACTCATTTCCTAGTGATAGTCAAGGGCCCAGTTTCAGACCCTAGAAGGGGTCCCCCTTCCTGCAACAAATCTGCCTGCAATGCAGTACACCTGGGTTCGATCCCTTGGTTGGGAAGATCTCCTGGAGAAGGAAATGGCAACTCACTCTAATATTCTTACCTGGGAAATCCCATGGACAGAGAAGCATGGTGGTCTACAGTCCATGGAGTCACAAAGAGTTGGATATGACTTAGCAACTAAACAGCAACAACAATGTATTATAATGAGTGTATAATCAAGCTCAAGGTCTAGTGGAAGTGGTATCTTCCTTGGTTCTAACCAGTTTTTGTCATGTCCTATGCCCATGTGATTCTTTTAAAGGTTGTGCCTTGCCACCTTCCCTCCTGTCTCACAAGTATACAGCAAAGTGATTCAGATATTTATTTTTATTCCCCTGTACTATGCAGTAGGTCCTTGGTTGTTATGTGTTTTATATATATTAGTGCGTATGTGTTAATTCCAATCTCCTAATACTTAATATCCTTGAGCCTGGGCAGGTACACAAGTCTTTTTAAAAGAAACATGATTTACTTGCACAAAACTGATGAGTTTTGAGAAACGGTTAATGCCTTTAAAGTGGCTTTCATAGACATAAAACAGTTGGTGAGAAATTGAATGTGTCCTGTCGTTGTTCCTGCATGGGTTGGAAAAGAATTTCCAGACATGAGGCAGAAGGGAGGAGAATACAGTTTATTAGAGTAGGAGATGCTGTTAGAACAGCAGGGCAGCTCAAGGGAGAGCTGACCTCTTTCTCAGGCCAGTAGCCAATTTTTATAGCTTCAAGACAGAGAAAATTCCCACTGGAACGGTGGCATTAGGTGATTGATTAGGATGCTATAGGGTGGGTATTTTACCTAATATGGGGTCAGGAAACTGGCCGGTTTAGATCCAGAGGCTCATGGCAACAGTTAGTATGGCTTGGTCAGTTCCAGAGACTTTCATCCTGTGATCTTGGTACTTGTCTCTCTTGTTATTGTATTGAAATTAAGTCTGCTTAATGTATCAAGTCATGTTCATGCCCTGATTTATAGATGTGTATCTATCAATAAATACTGTGATACTTGAGAAAAGAAAGCTATCCCGTTTTGCATGGAAAATGTTAGCAGTGCCTTGTAAGATTTGCACAGGGTGGTGAGAAGAACACAAGATTAGGAACAGCTAGATTGAGCCCAGCCACTGTATATATCCCAGGGCAAGCTGCTCACCAGCTAAACCTAGTGTCCTCTCAGTTGTGCAAGTGTGATAACCAGCTGCTTTGGAGAATTGTTACCTGGATTAAATGTGTTAATGAGTATAGAGCTCCTGGATGTAGTTGGCCCCAAAGATGGGAGAAAATCAATTATATGACTGTGTCATTCATGATTTTATTAAATTCTGTCTAAAATCTGGCTACTATGAGGCTCCTACTCTTAGGGGAAGCACACTGATTTAAACTGCCCACCCTGGCCAGGCACCATAGTAACCATTTGCATGAGTTGTTTTATGACAGGAGATCCTGATAAAGAATATGGAACTAGTAAGCCACCACACCAACTGGAAGAGTTCAGGAAAGGTTGGAAGGAGACACCGGGTGTCAGTCCACTTCCCAGAATCCCTCTCGCTAGCATCCATCTTGGCTGAGTGATGCATGCACCACCAGGAAAGACTCTGAATTAGAATGATTGGCCAAAGACCACCTGGAAACTAATCCCATCACCATAAAACCCGAGACTGCGAGCCTCGCAGCAGAGCAGTTCTCCTGGGTTCCCTTACCCTACTGTCCTCCACCCAGGTGCCCTTTCCCAATAAAATCTCTTGCTTTGTCAGCACATGTGTCTTCTCGGACAATTCATTTCTGAGTGTTAGACAAGAGCCCAGTTTGGGGCCCTGGAAGGGGTCTGCCTTCCTGCAACACTGCCATTTCAAAAGTGACTTTAACTACATATGTAGTTCACTTTCTTTTTTCTGTCCTGTAATTGTGTCTTTACAATATAAAGAATTCCCCCTCCTCCTGTATTCCAAGCTCAATCTATGATTTTGTAGTAAAGACAGATAATGGCTCAATTGTCTCTAGAATTATCCATCCTCTTTTGCTTTTGCCCAGAGGCTGGGAAGTAAAGAGCACCATCTGGACGTTTTTCCATTCTTAACTGATACCCTAGGGTTGTAAATGTCCTACTGGCCACTTGGAGGTCATATGGTTAGAAAGAACCTTTATTGCCTGGAGCCATTCACTCAGCTACTCAGTGGGCTGTCAGTTTACAGGAATTTGAGTTCTCAGGTGAAGTATGATAAGACTGGCAAGGTCTTGAGAGGCTCAAAGATGCTGGTTCCAGCTTCTGTCACTACCTGACAATATGACTTGGCCTCTGAGCCTACCCAGTGCTCCTTAATCCACACCATGTAGGTGGCTGTGAGTCTGCTTGTGTCTGTACCCACCTTGTCCCTACATAAGCTGGAAACAGTAAACCAAAGCTCAAAGATGCGTGGCAGGTTTGTATGTCCCTTTCAAAAAGGTAACTAATTTTCTCAGCCACCTTTTCATTTAGGAGTGAATATGAGACACACAGCTGGCCAATGAGAAGCAAGAGGAAGTTCACAGATAAGAAACTGGGAAAGCCACATTAAAGGAAAGCTGACTCAGCTGGCATGTTCCTTTTAACCCCTGCCCATTGTCTTTTTCCTGCCAAGAATGCAAATAAGCTGGCTGGAGGATGGCAGTCACTTTGTGGCCATGAGACAAGCATGTACTAAAGATGATGGAGCAGAAAGATTTTAGAATCTGCTGGGTCTCTGATTCCATTATGGAGTTGCCCTTCCAGTCCTGAACTGACTATATCCATACTTAGAATTAGAAAAATAAAACTCTTCGTTGGAATAAGTCACTATTCTTTAACATCTGATATTAGCTGCTGAATGTAAGCCCTAAGTGATATAGAACAATTATTGAATAACCAACTGCCTAGTCATGAAGGAAGGAAAGATGTTTTTCTTAATTAGTATAATTGGAGGTACTCTGTAAGAGGGTTCAGCACTAAAGAGGCATTCAATTTCTGCCTACCAATTCACAAATGCACACAAAGGAGTTGATGAGTTTGGATATCTGCATTTTATTACCTGGTTGCAATTTCAACCTTGCAGTTCCTAAGTTTGTATCTTGACTACTGAATGAGATAAAATATGTAAAAAGCTTAGCACAGAACATGGCACAGAGCATTTGGTACTGTGAATGCTTCTGAAAACTTGAGCCTTGACTAAATGCTTAGTAAAGGTACGTTTTATAATAGTCCAAATAGAGATGTGTTCCTACTACCCAAACTCTTTAAGAATCACGAGTTGGATTATTTAAACTGTAGTACAAGTAATAAGCAGATTAATTAAAATGTTGTATATTATAAAATGCATATGAATAAAAGAAAATGATATTCAGGAAATTATGCACATGTGTGGTAACAGCACAGCCCCAGTATAACAAATGCAGCCATATGAAGATAAAGTGTTGGCTCTCATTTAATAATGGACGGTCATGGAGCTCAGGTTAGACTCTGTCAAAGCATGGTCCCCAGCAAGAATGAGAAGTTATCTTTGGTGACTTTACAACCTAATGCATTGTTCTTTTCTCAAGAGTCAAGTGACTTAGTAACACATGCTTCCAATAAAGGCAAGGTTTATCCACAATGAAGACAGGCTGAGAGGGTTAATATTGGTCTTGTGAAGTCCTTGGAGTGCTGGGGAATCCAAAAGCAGCTTGCTGGTCAACACTGGCTCCCTCCTTAAACATTTTACCCTTGTAGGTTTCTACAGTGTTTGAATCTGTCCCATCATCTAGGTCTGCCTCCAGATATTTTTGTTCATGGCTCTTTGCTTTGCACTTTAGAAGTGATTGAAGAGGTTCTCTAATTTCCCTTGGATGAAGAGCTGCTTATAGAATATTACACTTCAGAGCTGTGCTAGTGGTCAACTTTGCCAGATCTAGAGAACAACCTTGCCTGTCTTTTAAGATCCAACTTGATCTTCTGCCTGTTTCTTTGATACAGGCTCAGACCCTTAATTTACACATTTTCTTGGTCAGTAACTATAGATTAAAATCATCTACTGGGATGCAAAATACATCGCAGAAAGAGAGGTTACAGAGGCACTAACAGCCCTCTTTATGGAATATACTCAAGAGAATAAAGGCATAAGAGTCCCCTGGTTGCCTAGTGGTTAGGATTCCAGGCTTTCACTACTATGGCCTGGATTCAATCCCTGGTCAGGGAACTGAGATCCCACAAACCATGCAGTGGCCAAAAAAAGAAAAAGAGTGAGGGTAGAGGGTTCACTGGCATAGAGGGTTGTCATCAGAGGATGCCAGTACTCATTATTTAAGAGTGTCCAGGACAGTTTCCACTCTTGCCTTTTTAAAATGTATTTTATTGAAGTGTAGCATAGAGGCAGAAGTGACTTAGCAACTAAACAACAACAATAGTTGATTTCTAATGTTGTGATAATTTCTGCTATACAGCAAAGTGATTCAGTTTTATATATATAATTTTTCTTATTCTTTTCCGTTATGATTTATCACAGGATACAGAATGTAGTTCCTTGTTATACAGTAACATCTTGTTGTTTATCCATTCTGTATAGAGTAGTTTACATCTGCTAATCCCAAACTCTCAGTACAGCCCTCTCCCCTCCCCCCTCCTCTTCTGCCTCCTGCTTGGCAACCACAAGTCTATTTATTCTCTATGTCTGCACTCTCACTTTTTTTATATATGAAAATATACAAAGGCATATTGTGAAAAATATGTAACAGAAATCCACAAAGGATTTTTCATACACACACATACATATTTTTGTTAGGAAAATAATTCCAGAGACAAATAACATAATAAACTACCACAGTGTGGATTCCATTAAATGGAATATGTATATATTGATTCCAAAAAAGTATTCAGTCCTCTGTCTTCCTAGCAAATAAGTACTCTATTATTTCTTTCAAAAACATTTGTTAGTTTTTCCTTATTCCTGGCTCGGTGTTAGAAACTAGAAATAAAGGATGAAAAAAAAAAGAATAAATGGTTCCCATAAGGGGGAAGTGGTATAGCACTGTAATTAAGACTCCAGAGTCAGACTGCCTAGTTATGAATACCAGCTCTGTCACTTATGAGATGTGTGATCATCAGCAATTATAACCTCCTTCTGCCTCAGTCTTCTCATCTATAAAATGAGCATAATAATAATACCTACTTCACAGTGTTATTATGAAGATTAAATGAGGAAAGTGATATCATCAACATGGCAAAATGCAAGTTTTCTACCACCTTCCCCTCAAAGAATACCAGTGTTGACAGGCACCAATCGACAAGAAGGGTATTGCAGAAGCCTGGGATTCCAGCAGAGAAGTTCCAGCACACTGCTGGAGCAAAAGCAGAAACAACAACAACAACAACAACAAAAAATCCAAGATTTTACACACTGAAGAGGATGAAAGGAATAGTTTCACTTTACCTGTGTTAACCCCTTCCCCCAAGATGGCACAGCTCAGAGACAAGACAGATCACTGGACAAGGAATCAGCCCATGATTCTTCCCATGGGGAGAGTGAGAGTATGTAAGTAAACTCCCAACTTCTACAACTGTGCTGGTCACTGCCAAAGAATGACATTTGCCTCTCACCCCACTCAGAATAGGCTTCCCAGATAGCTCAGTTGGTAAAGAATCTGCCTACAATGCAGGAGACCCCGGTTTGATTCCTGGGTTAAGAAGATCTGCTGAAGAAGGGATAGGCTACCCACCCCAGTATTCTTGGGCTTCCCTGGTGGCTCAGCTGGTAAAGAATCTGCCTGCAATGTGGGATACCTGGGTTCAATCCTTGGGTTGGAAAGATTTCCTGGAGAAGATAAAGGCTACCCACTCCAGTATTCTGGCCTGGAGAATTCCAAGGTCTGTATAGTCCATGGAGTCCCAAAGGGTGGGACACGACAGAGCGACTTTTGCTTTTGCTTTCCACTCAGAATGCTGAATTGCCAATCACATGCCGGGGAATGGTGAGCAACTAAAAGAATAGCAGCAGGGGGCTCAGAACAGAATTCATCAAAGAAACACAGATCCTACTAACCACATCAGAGACTCCATTGAAAGGCCTCTCTTGAGCCACTGAGGGTGCCTCACCTGTAGGCATCCCAACACTCTGCATGCCTTACCCACAAACCCCTCACCCCATGGTCTGCTCCCTGTGCATATTACTGATGGAAGCAAGAGTGTGCCTTTGCAGAGAGTTAGTTAGCACAAGCGGAAAGCCAGCCTGCTTCTGCAGGACTGAAGGGTGATCCCACCACTGAATCTATAGGGTGAGAAGGAGGCCTCCAGGGAGACCAAGGAGGACGCAGAGGCCCTGGAATATTCATGCATCTCAGTTGCCCTTCTTAATTGGTCTGGTGTTTTCTGAGCCTGCATGGGAGAGACAAGCCCCAGAGCAAGAAGTGCCCCTTGGCTGGGCTGCAAAAGGTGTACTTGGGAATTTTGCTTTGCAAACCTGATACCTAATTCATCAGCCCTTGGGTAAATGGTCAGCCAGGCTCCTAACTGCCATCATGCTCCGTTCGGGACCATCATGATTGGCTAATTTAAACCACCTGCAGTGGGGCTGCCATAGTGATTCCATGTGGGGGCCATCACAACAGCTGTGCTTTCTCTGCACCTGGAGGGCCCCACATTAAAGAGATGAAGAGGCAAGCAGCAGCTTGTGGAGGGGATGGGGCAGAGGCGGCTCTGGGTGAATTCCAGCTTTCCTCTGCTGTCTCTGAGTGCTCCCTCCCAAAGAACCCTAGCCCAGCCTGAAAGGCAATTAAGTCCTATTTGTATGGGACACTAGGGACCAGAAACCTCACTCTTCTTCATCCTCCTTGCTGAATGGCTGTGTGGAGAGAATTTTCAGAAGCAAGTGATAAAAACAGGATCTCATTTCTGAATCCTCATGGTAAGAAAACTCTAGTCTTCTTCTTTTACAGCGGAATTTCCAAGACAAGAATTGTTGTTGGCAACCTCCATTTCATTCCCTATTATGGGACTGACTTTGCCGCAAACCACTCCAGTACTCTTGCCTTGAAAATACCATGGACGGAGGAGCTTGGTGCAGGCTACTATCCATGGGGTCGGAAAGTCAGGCACAACTGAGTGACTTCACTTTCTATCTTCCTTTTTTATACCAAGTGGCTTCCTCTTAATCCTTATACCAATGAACTAATGTTCCAAAGCAGGTATGGGGGCAAAGATAAGTAAATATTTTAAAAAGCCTGATTATCACTGCTTGACTTCATATCCCAAAGGCTACTTCCCAGAGCTCAGCAGTTGACAACCCTCAGAAAGAAGTGATACCAGGTGAATTTCAACATGTTCATCTGGAATTCAGTAATTATATAGCTACAAGTTGGTACCTGCTGATTGTACATAAGAAGCATTTTGCCTCAGGCTCTGCAGATCTACAGGATTCCCACACACCCACAAATAAAGGAGTTGTTTTATAGACAGCCTTATTCATGGAGTTCCCCAAATACATGCACAGTAACTGTGCAGCCCTGGAATATCCCACTCTGTTTGTTCATCCAGTATCACTTCTTTCTGATGGGTGTCAACTGCTGAGCTCTGGGAAGTAGCCTTTGGGAGATGAAGCCAAGCAACGATAATCAGTTCAGGAGTCCTAGAGAAAGAGGCACCCCCTTCTTCCTCGAATCTGTTCTGGAAATTGGAAAAGTGTCCCAAACACAGCTGGTGCCCATTCTGTTCTATTAGAATTTGTCTCATCATTAGAGCTTGCCAACTATAATCTCTAGTCCTGTGGTGCTCAAAATGTGGTCCTCAGACAAGCAACATCAGCATCACCTGAATGGGACCTTGATAGATACAGATTCATGGGCCCAACCCCAGGCCTACTGAACTAGAGGTAGGGCTCAGAAATCTGTATTTTAATAAGTCCATCATGTGATTCTAAGATTCTTGCTCAAGTTTGAGAACCACTATTGTAGTCTTGGCTAAAAGGGACCAAATCCTACATATGTTAAACTTTGTGAGCCATAAATTCCTATCACAACTATTTACCTCTGCCATTGTACTATGAAAACACCCATGAACATTGTGTAAAGTGGATGAGCTTGAGTTTGTTTCTTGTGGGAGCGCATACTCAGTCATGTCCAACTCTTTGCAACCTCCTGGACTGTAGCCCACCAGGTTCCTCTGTCCATGGGATTTTCCAGACCAAAATACTGGAGTGGGTAACCATGCCCTCTTCCAGAGAATCTTCCTGACCCAGGGATCAAACCTGTGTCTCCTGTGTTTCCCTTATTGGCACATAGATTCTTTGCCACTGAGCCACCTGGGAAACCCTGACTGTGTTTTAATGAGACTTTATTTACAGAAATAATCAGGAGTCCAGATCTGGTCCCAGGGTGGGAGTTAGGGAGAGTAGGCTAGCCCTTCAACCTACTCTCTCCTGATATACCCCTGAGAGTTTTATATAGTTTAATCAGTCAGAATTTTTATTTCATCCATGTTTCTGATCCTAGGTTCTTTGGAAATCCTTTTTGTTTGTGGTTTTATTAAGGAAATTTACCCATATTAAAACTGAAAATCAAAGCTATACAGTAAAGTACCAAGCACTGTGTCTTTTCCAAAGGCCTGGGAAGTATGTAACAGTCCCATTCCACAGTAAGGAAACGGAGGTGTAGATGGGACGTATTCAGGGCCTGCCATGCTGTGCAGTCCACCTGTGCTCCTTGAGCCCAGAGGCCCCAGTTCTATCACACACAATAGGAAGTGTCTTTCCGACCCATGAACAGGGACCCAGGACATATGATTACATTCAGCCACAATGCTGATTCCAGTCAAGTCTCCTCCATAAACCCAGTTTCACAGTCCCTCATCTAGATATGCACACTACGCTACTTCTTACTTGGGGTCACACACACAAGAAACAAAAATAAAGTCAATTATGGGTTCATGTATTTCTCTAGACTTTATCACCAAAAGATCCATCTGGAGATCTGATTCTGTTTACAAAGCAGCTGGCACACTTTTCTCACCACAAGTGAAATATAAATATTTTTCAGCAGGAGAGGGATAGGTTTGATCCAACCAGGATGACATCTAGATCTTTCTTGAGGAGTTTTGGCAAATATGTGTGTGCTATGTGCAGGCTAAGTCACTTCAGTCATGTCCCACTTTTGGCGACCTTATGGACTGCAGCCTACCAGGCTCCTCTGTCCATGGGATTCTCTAGGCAAGGATACTGGAGTGGGGTGCCATTTCCTTCTGCAGGGGATCTTCCCAACCCAGGAACTGAATTTGCATCTCTTATGTCTCTTGCATTGCAGGCAGGTTATTTACCATTAGTGCCACCTGGCCTACAAAATTGGGGGGTGGAGTGGGTAGTGGAGAATGAAGAGAAGGTTCCTGGCCAAAAGCAGAATTATCAAGAACATTATAAACTGACATGCCTGGGCTTCTACAGGAAAAGCACAAGCAGATAACCTACTGATGATGGGAAAAATGTGGAAAGACTTGCAATATTTTCTTATTGATTTTTAAAAATTAGAATGAGCCAGGGTATCTGACAGTCACACACAACCTCAAAATTTCAATGCCTTCATGCATGAAATGATTTGGGATGATGCAAGTACCTCTTTAAGGCAGCTTTCCTCCAGGTGCAGCTCAGGGTCCAGGTTGTTTTAATCTTGAAGCTCTGCTCCTAAAACAAGGCCTCCTGCAGGATCGCATGCCCTCAGAAAGAGAGCTGTGGGGGTTTTCACTGCCTCTGCTCATTAGCCACCCAGGACCAGGCTCAGGGCCCTGCTCAACTACAGGGGGCCTGTCGTCCACATGCCTGGAAGGGAAGGAAAACGACATGATACTAGCGTGACGTTCGCACCCAGGATGTCTACCACGTTACATGGTGTGCCTCTCCACAGCACCAAAGGGAGTTAGCTAACACAAAAGCCAAGCGCAGCCTGGAGGACTGAACAAGCTGTGTTTTTAACAGCCCTGACATATCGTGTATACTAATAAGCAGTGGCATTCCCAAACACCTATTAAACACAGATCTCTGGTGTCCTAGTTCTCAGCACAGGGTGATTCAGGTTTATTGTATCTGTTGATTAATACAGACAAAAAGTGTGTCTGTGAAAGAGAGCAGACAGAGAATTAACACCATCAGAAACAAACACAGAAATGGAAACAAAGGCCAGACAGGCTGTGAAGTGCCTGCTGGGTCTGTCTTCTTGTCTCTTTCCACTCTCCTTGTCCTGTCTCTTCAGACATGACACATCTACCCTCTAGAGTCTTGCTTTACCCCTCTTCAATAGATCAAGCTAAAATATGATATTGGGTGAAAGCCTGAAACATAAAGGTCCCAGGATTCCTCTTTCTGTGCCCATCCCCGTATGTTTAGCAAGTGGTTCTTTTGCTAATAAATACCATTTCTGAGAACCAATTTGTGCCCAGTGATAAGAGCTTTATATGAATTATTTTAATACAACAGCTCTATGAGGAAGATACTGTTGTATCCACTTCTCGGATTAGAAAACTGAGAACAAAGTTGAGTAATTCTTATACAGGGTTTTGCGATTAACAGATGACAAAACTGAAACCTACACTCAGGTCAGATGACTCCAGAGTCAGACTACCTTACCTCTGTTGTGTTATGTTATCTTCCTAATTGGTGTCTTTGTTTCATTTATCAAACATTCCTTAAGGAAATCAACCCTGAATATTCATTGGAAGGGCTGAAGCTGAAGCTCTAGTACTTTGGCCACATGATGTGAAGAGCCGACTCATAGGAAAAGACCCTGGTGCTAGAAAAAATTGGGGGCATGAGGAGAAGGGGATGACAGAGGATGAGATGGTTGGATGGCATCACCGACTTAATGGACATGAGTTCAAACAAACTCTGATAGTGGACAGGGAAGCCTGGCATGCTGCAGTCCACGGGTTTACAAAGAATCAGAAACGACTGAGCGGCTGAACAACAACAATAATCAAACATTCAGAGAGTGCCTACAGTGTACTCTGCACTTTGACAAGGATCAACAAGGCAGTGAGACATGCCCTCCAGCCACTCACAGTCTAAATCAATGCCATAAAACTGATTGGAAAGAGTGCTCAGGAATACCAGAAGCAAAAGCTGCAGAGGAATAAGATTTCAGAAAAGAAGTAAGACTGTTCTAAGGTGGAAAACTTTGGAGTGGGGGGTGGGGGAGCGGTATGAGGGGGAATTTGCACTAGGCACCCTTTTGTGCCTTTTGACTTCGGGATCCCAATGGGACAGTAGCAAGCATGTGGAATTGGAGATTGATGGGTGCCTAGTGGACACTGATCACAAGCACTCCTGACTGCTCATGACCACCACCATACCACACCACACTCAGAGCAGCCCTTGGTTTCAGGCCAGCAAGTCCCAGGTATTGGACGTGAGTCAGGATAAACTTGTCACACAAGTGCCCTGAATGAGGATGCGGCAAATGCTACTGAGAAATGACTAGAACAAGCCTTGAACCAGGAGGCCTTTCCCAGGTGAAATCAATCACTAGAAGGTGGGCTGGCTCTAGAGACAGGGGAATAATGTGCTATGACCTCAAGGTGTGGTACCCAGACCAGCAATAGCAGCATCACCTGGAAAATTTGTTAGAAATGCAGATTCTCAGAATTCCCTCCAGACCTACTGAATCAGAAAGTCTGTGTCAGCTTTCTAAATATATATATAGTTTTACTTATGTATTTATGCCGTGCTGGGTCTTTGTTGCTGCTCAGGCTTTTCTCTAGTCTTGGCAAGCAGGAGCTGCTCTCTCTAGTTGTGGTGCAAGGGCTTCTCATTGCAGTGAATTCTCTTGTTGTGGAGCATGGCCTCTCGGCATGTGAACTTCAGTAGTTTCAGCACGTGGGCTCAGTAGCTGCAGCTTCCAGGTTCTAGAGTACAGGCCTAGTTGCTCCACAGCATATAGGATCTTCCCAGACCAGGAATCAAACCTGTGTCTCCTGCATTGACAGGTGAATTTCTTTACCACCAAGCCAACAGGGAAGCCCTCTGTGTCATTTTTCCATCTATGGAGAAATTCCAGTCTATGTATTCTATTTCTTTCCATAAAGGACACTTGGGAACTTGAAGGGCTTACTGGAGTTGGTCATTAAACCCTTGTGTGGGCCTCTTCTTCCTGCCCTACATTTTCTAGGACCAGCCTAGGCCACCTCTTGAAAACCACAGACTCTCAATGTCTTTAAGGAAGCCATCATATGGCATAGAACAAAAGAGCAAAAGCAGAACTGTTGGATGTATTGACATGTAGAGTAAAGGGTTGTTTGTTTGTGGAGAGACTGGAAGCAGGTTAGTGAACCCTGGATCTTAACAAGCAGAGGGAATGAGTACTATGGAGCAGAAACCAGAAGATCACTTATGAATGGTGCCACAAGAGCACAATCATGCTTTGGGTGATGTAAATGCCAAGAGGAGGGGCAGGAGACAGAAAAAACAGAACTCCCCCCACCCCCCGAAAGGGAGCACTTAGATCATAGCACCTTACTTTTGCCCACTGTTGATGGAGCATCTTCCCAGAGCAAAGAGATGTTACAGGAGAGTGGCAAGAATGTGGACCCTGTAGCTGGACTGCCCAGGTCTGAATACCCACTTGGAGTGATACTCAGCCAGTAGGACCTATGTATCCATGCCACCTTTGCTTACATGTAGCATCTGTTCTGAGCTCACAGTCTTGCCTCTGATTGGCCAATGTCTGGATCATCCTACTTATTACAGCTTTTGAATATCACCCATGTTGTCCCTTACTACAGGGTGGACTGAAGATATTAAGCCTCTCTACACCTCAGTAATGCAGATATGCAGATGACACCACCCTTATGGCAGAAAGTGAGAAGAACTAAAGAGCCTCTTGATGAAAGTGAAAGAGGAGAGTGAAAATCTTGGCTTAAAATTCAACATTCAGAAAACTAAGATCATGGCATCTGGTCCCATCACTTCATGGCAAATAGATGGGGAAACAGTGGAAACAGTAGCTGACTATTTTTCTGGGCTCCATAATCGCTGCAGATGGCGATTGCAGCCATAAAATTAAAACACACTTACTCCTTGGAAGGAAAGTTATGACCAACCTAGACAGCATATTAAAAAGCAGAGACATTACTTTGTCAACAAAGGTCCATCTAGTCAAGGCTATGGTTTTTCCAGTAGTCATGTATGGGTGTGAGAGTTGGACGTAAAGAAAGTTGAGTGCAGAAGAATTGATGCTTTTGAACTGTGGTATTGGAGAAGACTCTTGAGAGTCCCTTGGACTGCAAGGAGATCCAACCAGTCCATCCTAAAGGAGATCAGTCCTGGGTGTTCATTGGAAGGACTGATGTTGAAGCTAAAACTCCAATACTTTGGACACCTGATGTGAAGAGTTGACTCATTTGAAAAGACCCTGAGGCTGGGAAAGATTGAGGGCAGGAGGAGAAGGGAACAACAGAGGATGAGATGGCTGGATGGCATCACCAACTCAATGGACATGGGTTTGGGTGTACTCTGGGAGTTGGTGACAGACCCTACAGTCCATAGGGTTGCAAAGAGTCAGACACAACTGAGCGACTAACATTTTCACTTTCAACCTGTGAAACACTTTTAGATACCTTTTCAAGGAAACTGGCACTTCATTCCAGTCCCTTTATAGTAAGGAACTATAGCATAGCAGGAAGCTGCCTTCTTTTCTATATAGTCCCCAGAGAATCCAGTTGATTTCAAAGTCCATAGTAGATCTATAAGGGATGTCCCCATCCCTTATAGAAAGGGCAGGGTGGAGGGAGCTGCCGTCTTCTGAGTTCTGAGTCAGTTTCTAAATGAATGAGGAAAACCATTTGGTTCAGTGAGATCCTGGAGGAGAGTCTTATTTCTTCCTGCTGCTGGCACCACACACCATCATGGGCCAAACGGATAAGTTTGAGAACCACTGGATCTGCTTATTTCAGCCCCTCTTCTCTCCTCTGGGGAATAAGCTGCCCTTGGGGAGCAGGTGGCTTCTGGAACTCCTCCAGAACATGTTTCCCTCTCCAGCTTGTGAGGAGAGGGAGGAGCGTGCCTAACTCTGGAGGCATTGACAGACCCAGAGCCATATCCACCATCCTGGCTTCTATCTGCTTCTCTTTTGTCTTCCTTCTCAAATCGTTCAGAACCTGGACAGAGAAAGGGACCTGACCAGGTTTCAAACCTTCTAGAAAATTACTGTGCTTTCCCCTCTCTTTTAAATTGTAGTAGAACTCAGGTGCAAGAGCCACCTACAAAGTGTTCTCTGGCCACATCCCCACAGTAAAGGCCAGCCTAAGTTGAACTCTATGTGACTGACTTTTAGAAAGGAGGCCCTACATCTCAGATAAAACAAGCTTTTCCTCCCTCCAAATGCTAGTGTACTTGTTCCTCCATCCTCCTTCCCACTGCTGGGAGGCCACCAAAATTACTGACTCTTGTTTCAGTCTTGGGAGTCCAACTGGGTGGACTGCTCACCCTGAAAATCATTTTCTGCTGAATTAAATCCAACTCCACACCCTGGAGTCAACAGCCAATACCACAGCCTGCCTGTCAGCACGTCACCTCTATTTTCTGCCTGAATTTTGCTCCCAGTTAATCTACTGAAGACCCAGGAGATTTTTAGGGGTTATTTCACATGAAAAGAAGACCTCTCTGATTTTTAGCTGAGAGTAGATAAAATTCCCAGGTTACCCCTCAGTAAAACTCCCGCTGACTCCATGTAACCAGTCTGGTGGTAGTACTCAATTTCAATTAGCCCCAAGGACACCTTTTCTTCTCATGTGATAGTAGCAATACTATTTTTTTTTCTTTATCTGCTGTCAACATACAGAGTTCCAAATATGAGCCATGCATTTTTTTGACTCATTCATCTTTGAAGGAACTTTCTCTCAGTGGCTCATTCTATCCATAGGATCTTGAGCAATTTCACATCACCTGCACTAATTCATTCATTTAGTCATTAACTGCTTATTCTGCAATGCAGCACTAAGTGGGTGTTCCTTCCCCCTACCCTACTATCCTTTCACCGTCTTTTCTTTTTGCTCATCAATGCCTGGTTCATGGTACCATTCCCAAGATGTCTTCCTTGATTAAGTTTATCCTCCTCTGATCAGAGTCCTCTGATCTTACCCTTTTCTTCTGTGTCCATTCAGTACTAACTGCCAAGTCTAATCCAAGCTTCGCAATATTGACTCTTATAGTTCCCCATACACATATCTTAAACCCAAGTAAACTCTGATGATTTTCAAATGAGGAGGAAGATTGACAATGAGTCAGAGTCTAAAGGGAGGGTCCTTAAAGTCCTTTGTATTTTATAAAAAGAATGTCCAATATTACAATGTATTTCAAATAATAAATAGTTGTATCATTTTTTAAATACAAACTACATGAAGTACATCTTAATAAAATATCCCTGATCTGGAGGAATACAAGAAAAACATACTGATTTTCAGTGGGAACTTGTCCCAGTTATAAATGGTCAGACCCTGAGATAGGGGAAGGTAAGGTGTTTCTGCCAATCTTCCCTAGAAGGATGAAATTCATCTCTACCCCTACCTAGAACAAGGACATTTCACAAGTCTTTGTTCAAGTACTTTTCCCTACTGGAGTTCCCTTCCCTCCCCTCTATGAAGTCTCACTGTTCTCTTTGAGCTATTACCAATATCATTTCATACTCTAAAGCTTTTTTTGCTGTATCATGTGGCCTTTCCTTCTTCTGAATGTCCTTTAAGATGCCTCATCTATGGCACTAATTACATTGTGGAAAATATTAACACATTTTTTTATCCACCCATCCTCCTGACAGTAAGCTCTCTGAGGGTAGGAATCATGCACTTTCATGCAGTGTACAAAAAAAAAGTATGACTTTCATTGCAGACCCACAGGGAGGCCTGGCATGCTGTGATTCATGGGATTGCAAAGAGTCGGACACAACTGAGCGACTGAACTGAACTGAACTGAAGGTACAGCAAAGATCACTTCATTCTTCTTCTATATCAACTTAAATTAGTTCTAATCTCTATTGCCTAGCTGGAGAAACATTAAATTTCAGCCACTGGTGAGCCTCTTTGTCACATCCACCCTCCCACCACCACCATGAAACAATATAGAGTTTAAAAGGGAAGCTGGTACATAAGCATGGTCTTGTGTTGGGAAGCGCAGTGCAAAATTGCACTTGGAGGAAGTCCCTGGGAAAATAGTGAAGGGTCAGAAATACCCTGGCTTGGTGTACTGAGGACAGAAAAACATCTCCTGCCTTTGGTTATGCCCAGCGTCAAGATTTAATAATAAATATTAAGGATGTTGCTTGAGAAAGCGGGTTATGGGATAAGCACATGAGTCACTTAGAGCACGCTGTCCTTGAAATATTTTTACTGATTAGGTGTTAACCCCATACACACTCTACTCTAAACTCTTTGTTCCTACTTCTATAAAAAGGCTTGACTGCAGAAATAAACTTGTCAGTCCTTGCAAGAGACTGTCCGAGTATCATTCTTTCAGGTTCATCGCTTCCAAGTCCCGGGGAGAAAATCCCCAACAGTCTTGTCATTTGAGTAGGGTGGCGTCAGCTATGGTGTTCACTGCTCAAGCCCACCTGGTTAAGTTGAAGCAGGGGACTCCATCCCCTCCTGTCTTTTTCCAAAGTCCAGTCTAAAGCCCATTGTCAACAAGGCCTTCCCAATGTTGCCATCAGGACAGATCTTTGCCTCTTCTGAACCCCATCTCTTGACCTCCCCCACCATTTGACATTGACTGTATTCTAACATTTGCCTTGGCATCTATTTTGTACACACTTACTCCTCCAGTTTACCCCATTCCAAGTCTTCCCCTGGTCTTCAAAGGAAGAAATCATCTTAGTCACATTTACATCTTGTACTAGTAGCTAATGTAGTACCTCAAATACTAAGGTATTGAGTGAAAAGTATTATAATCTTCTGCTCTTCCATCTTCAGTCACAGAAGGCACTCCCTAAGCCAGGACCCATCCTGTAGAATTCAGCCCAGACCTTCCTTCCTCAGCAAAATTTTTTGTCTGTCACTATAGTTTTGGGGGCTTCCTTTGTGGTTCAGCTGGTGAAGAATCTGCCTGCAATGCGAGAGACCTGGGTTTGATCCCTAGGTTGGAAAGATCCCCTGGAGAAGGGAAAGGCTACCCACTCCAGTATTCTGGCCTGGAGAATTCCATGGACTGTATGACACAACTGAGTGACTTTCACTTTCACGGCTTTTTGAGTCACTATGTAATCATGTTTGTGTCACTAGCCTGCTAGTGCCATGAGGGCAAGGACAGCATCAACTTGTGCTCACTATATCCCCTGCCTAGAGGACTGATACCCAGGTGATAGCAGATACTGATGTAACTAATAGAGACCTCCTCCTCTTCCTACCATCAGCTCTTCCTGCTGGACTTGTGTTTCTGACACAATAGAATGTGTTGAAGCTATGGGGTAATGGTTTTCCACTAAGGTAAAAGCAGAGGCTTCTCCATCAGGCTCTCCCTTGAAAGCAAAGAATGAGAATCCAGATCCTTACTCACTTCTAAACCAGATTTCACCATCTCCACTTCACTTTCATACCTCCATCCTGTTCAGAAAACTCCTTACCACGTTCAACTTTTCCTTCTTACACCACAGAGATCCATCCAAACCTGAGCAGAGATGAAAATTCCCACAAATAGCCAAATAAAAGCCTTTTATGGTTCTTTCAGGCCATTCTTTAAATGTTATTTTCTACCACTAGGATGTGCAACAATGGAGATTTTAACATATTTGGATGGAAATAGCAACACATTCAATTAAATTATGTGCCGGGTACTTAGGATCTGACATTGTGTATAGTAAGTGCCCTGCATACGAATGAGTATTTCACTCCGAGAATGCATTCGTAAGTTCAATTTGTTCATGAGTCCAACAAAGTTAGCCTAGGAACCCAACTAACACAATCAGCTATATATAGTACAGTACTGTAAGTGGTGAAGTGGTAAAGAATCCACCTGCCAATGCAGAAGACCCAGGAGACTTGGGTTTGATCCCTGGGTCAGAAAGACCCCCCAGAGGAGGAAATGGCAACCCACTCCAGTATTTCTGCTTAGAAAATTCCATGGATAGAGGAGCCTAGTGGGCTACAGTCCATGGGGTCACAAAGAGTCGGACACAACTCAGCAACTGAGCATGCACACGTATAATATTGTATAGTTCTGTACTGTAATATTTTCCATACAAGTAACACATAAAAAAACACAAACACAAATAATACAACATTTTTAATCTTACAGTATTATCTTGAAAAGTACAGTAGTACAGTACAACAGCTGGTGTATAGGGGCTAACGTTGAGTAAACAGGCAAGAAGAGTTATTGACTGGAGGAAAGAGAGGAGGTGGGAGATGGTAGAGCTGAAGGATCATCAGCAATAGGAGATGGAGGGCAAGCTGCAATTTCATTCATGTCTGACATTGATGGGACAGGTTCCAGGAAGGGCTTGAACCAGACCCACATTCACATCTTTTAAAGTTCTCAACTGACATGTTCATATATAGGGGATTTACTGTAATTCTTAGTGACAGTGACATTGATGGCACTCTAGACTAGCCTAGAGGACTGCAAGGAATGTGATACCCCATGCTGATGGATGAGATCGTATTGTAGCTATTACAAGTTTAAATGGGCCTCTTCTAGTGAGGTCTAGATCTATATTTTCCCATACAGTAGCTATGGCTATTTACACTTACATTCAATAAAAATTAAGTTTCCCAGTCTCACTAGTCACACTTCAAATACTTGAGACACATGTGGCCCGCATTCCTATCAATACAGAAAGATCTAAGTAACTGCACCACTATAGGTTCTTTGAACAAGTACCAAGGTGAAAACTCATCTCAGCAAGAGGACTTGCACTTAGATAGGAAATGTTCAGTAAGTGTGGCTTCCCTGGTGGCTCAGATGGTAAAGAGTCTGCCTGCAGTGCGGTAGACATCAGGTTCGATACCTGGGTTGAGAAGTTCCCCTGGAAAAGGAAATGGCAACCCACTCCAGTATTCTTGCCTAGAAAATCCCATGGATGGAGGAATCTGGCAGGCTTCATGAAATCGCAAAGAGTCAGACACAACTGAGTGACTTCACTCTCCCTGGCAACTCAGATAAATAAAGAATCTGTCTATAATTCAGGAGACCCAGATTTGATCCCTAGGTGGGAGAAGATCCCCTGGAGAAGAGCATGGCAACCCACTCCAGTATTTTTGCCTGGAGAATTCCATGGGCAGAGAAGCCTGGTGGGCTATAGTCCATGGGGTCACAAAGAGTTTGAACATATACCAGGGTGATAAGTCATCTCAGTAAGAGGACTTATACTTAGATAGGAAATGTTCAGTAAACATCCACTCTTTTTACTACACACCAGATTCTGTTGGACCTGCTTCACAGACCGCACATCATTAAATCTTCACAATTTGGGATATATATAGTATTAATACATTATTGTCCCTTGAACTAGGTGGCTAGTGCTGCCATTGCAAAATATCACACATTTGGTGGCTGCAGTTGATATAAAAATCAGATCAGATCAGATCAGATCAGTTGCTCAGTCATGTCTGACTCTTTGCCACCCCATGAATCGCAGCACGCCAGGCCTCCCTGTCCATCACCAACTCCAAGAATTCACTCAGACTCACATCCATCGAGTCAGTGATGCCATCCAGCCATCTCATCCTCTGTCATCCCCTTCTCCTCTTGCCCTCAATCCCTCCCAGCATCAGAGTCTTCTCCAATGAGTCAACTCTTCACATGGGGTGGCTAAAATACTGGAGTTTCACCTTTAGCATCATTCCTTCCAAAGAAATCCCAGGGCTGATCTCCTTCAGAATGGACTGGTTGGATCTCCTTGCAGTCCAAGGAACTCTCAAGAGTCTTCTCCAACACCACAGTTCAGAAGCATCAATTCTTCGGTGCTCAGCCTTCTTCACAGTCCAGCTCTCACATCCATACATGACCACAGGAAAGACCATAGCCTTGACTAGGCGAACCTTTGTTGGCAAAGTAATGTCTCTGCTTTTGAATATGTGATCTAGGTTGGTCATAACCTTCCTTCCAAGGAGTAAGCGTCTTTTAATTTCATGGCTGCAGTCACCATCTGCAGTGATTTTGGAGCCCAGAGAAACAAAGTCTGACACTGTTTCCACTGTTTCCCCATCTATTTCCCATGAAGTGACGGAACCGGATGCCATGATCTTCATTTTCTGAATGTTGAGCTTTAAGCCAACTTTTTCACTTTCCACTTTCACTTTCATCAAGAGGCTTTTGAGTTCCTCTTCACTTTCTGCCATAAGGGTGGTGTCATCTGCATATCTGAGGTTATTGATATTTCTCCTGGCAATCTTGATTCCAGCTTGTGTTTCTTCCAGTCCAGCATTTCTCATGATGTACTCTGCATATAAGTTAAATAAGCATGGGGACAATATACAGCCTTGACGTACTCCTTTTCCTATTTGGAACCAGTATGTTGTTCCATGTCCAGTTCTAACTGTTGCTTCCTGACCTGCATACAAATTTCTCAAGAGGCAGATCAGGTGGTCTGGTATTCCCATCTCTTTCAGAGTTTTCCACAGTTTATTGTGATCCACACAGTCAAAGGCTTTGGCATAGTCAATAAAGCAGAAATAGATGTTTTTCTGGAACTCTCTTGCTTTTTCCATGATCCAGCAGATGTTGGCAATTTGATCTCTAGTTCCTCTGCCTTTTCCAAACCCAGCTTGCACATCAGGAAGTTCACAGTTCACATATTGCTGAAGCCTGGCTTGGAGAATTTTGAGCATTACTTTACTAGCGTGTGAGATGAGTGCAATTGTGCAGTAGTTTGAGCATTCTTTGGCATTGCCTTTCTTTGGGATTGGAATGAAAACTGACCTTTTCCAATCCTGTGGCCACTGCTGAGTTTTCCAAATTTGCTGGCATATTGAGTGCAGCACTTTCACGGCATCATCTTTCAGGATTTGGAATAGCTCAACTGGAATTCCATCACCTCCAAAAATAGAAGGCCAATACAATGAATCAGATAAATGACTCTACTTACCTACTTTGTTTTTCTTCCTCTTTGCCCTCCTGACCATTTGGATATAAATGTCTCTTGATGGAATGGGTATGACACCAAACTCAGAGAATTGGTATGTGGATGATAAATCCTGCCCAGACTCATGCCTGAGAAGACAGCCTCCAGGTTGACAATGAGCAGGGCCAACTCAATGCAGCATCTGGCTCAGACTGAAAGAGTTCAGGAATGCCACTATCACCCAGTGGGATTTTTGCATTGTAACATACTAATGACCAAGCCAGTGTGATGGGCAGGGAATAAAAAGCATCAATTCTCCTCCACTGAAATAAAAATGGCATGCAGCCAGCTCACTATTAACCATAGAAACTGGAGCAATGAGAGCAGAGGCAATTGGAATTCACAGACAATTCCAAAGCTTTTCTTTAGCAAGTGACAGCAAGCGAGCTCATTTTCAGAGGCTTCAAGGCCAATTCTAATGTAATAAACAGGGAGACAAATTGTGTGAATGCAACATACACACACACAGCTTGACTTGGGAGAAATGGAAGGGAACCAGCCCAGATACACATTCAGGCTTGACATACTCCTGCCGAACCCTTAGGCGTTGTGTTCATAAACTCACTACTCTTTCAGGACCTCTGGGCTTAATGCAAATTAATTAAACTGCCATGCAGCTCATTTGGCCATTATTGAAGTTTTAAAATAATCTGGAGTGAAGGCAACTGATTAAAGCGTTTCCAGGCTGCTGTATCAGTTTATGATTTATATAAGTTCCATATTAATGTGACTCCTCTGTGACTACAGATTAGCTGGGGGATATTCATTAAAATGGAATAAAAAGGCAACAGGAGCTATGACATTCTTTTGTTTCATGTTCCCTGACAGTTTTCCAGAGTGTTCACTGTGAAGGCATGAAAATAACATACTGTATTTCTATAGCATTTTGCAAGTAGAATAATATTGTTTACTCCAATATTATTGATAATAATATTGATCCTCCCATTAATCCTCTGAATTTTGTAAGGCTGGTGTTATTCTCTGTGTTTTATAGGAAAAGAAACTGAAGCTCAAAGTTTAGTGCCTCATGCAAATAATAAGAGAGGAAACATAGTCAAATGCCCATTCCTGCTAACTCCTAATCCAGTGTTCTTCCTGTATGTTGTGGTGTTTCTCTTAAGAGCCTCGCTTCTCCAAATACAGTCCCTCCATTCTCCCATCTTAGATATCTAGAAGAGACATATTCATTTCTTTGTCTTAAAGCAAGGATTCCCATATTAAAATAGAGGAGAAGAATTTTCACTGAGAGGTAGAAAAATACAACTGTTTTTGCTGGACTCTTTCTGTAAAAATTAATTAAAACTGAAAGTTAGACAAAAGATAGAGAAATAACACTACTTTAAATAAAGTAAAGAGGGATAGGAGGGAGGTTCAAGAGGGAGAAGATATATGCATATATAAAACCAATTTACTCCGTTGTTCAGCAGAAACTAACTCAACATTGTAAAGCAATTATATTCCAAAAAGAGAGAGAGAGAGAGAAGGAAACCACCAAACACTAATAATAAAGTAAGGAAACAAATGTGTGCACAAAGCATAAGTAAACCAAGCACTACAAGATCTGAGTCTGGTTGCGGGAATGTGGTGAGGGTCAATGCATCTACCTCGAACTTCATGGAAGATTCAGATTTTCCCAAAGTCAAGTGTCACTAGGAAAGAAGGTCTATTGTCTATAAACCCTTTCAGAGACTTTTTTATTTTTAATGGAGTGTTTCCTAAGTCATTTTTTGATGTTAGGATAACGTTAGTACCAAAACCTGATACAGGATGTACAAGAAGGGAAAGTTACATACCAAACAGGAATTCATACCAAACATGAATTCATGATTCAAACACATGAATCTCAAAAACAATACCAGTATTCAAGAATACTAAACAAAATATTATCAAAAAGAATCAAGTAATATATGAGAAAGATAATAAATGGTGAAAAAGTTAATTCCAGAAGTACAAGGGAGGTTTAAGTTTTGAAGCTCAAAGTTATTCATTCCATTTACAAAAAAGAAAAAGTACTTGATTTTATTCAATAGGCATGGAAAAAAGATTGATGAAATTTAACATTTATGATAAAATCTTAGAACACTAGGAATAGAATGAAGTTCCTAGTTGATAAATGGGATCTTCAGTACTCTAAAAGCATATGTCATGCTTACTAGTGAAATGGTGGACACCTTCCCTCTAAACTGGAAATGAAACAATAATGAAACTTATTCATTTCTAATTAACATTGTACTGGAAGTCCTAGTCAGTCTAACAAAGCAAGGGGAAAATTTTTTAAATAAGGAAAACTTTCATAATTTTCATAAGAGATATTTGTGTAACTAGAACACAAACTATAGATAAATTACTAAGAAATGGGCTTAGCAATTATGCTGGATTAAAGGTAAATACACAAAACAAAGTTTATCTCTAGGAGCAAATAATTCAAAAATAAAAATGTTTGTACTATTTATAATAACATTAAAAAATCAAATGCCTA
Source organism: Tragelaphus eurycerus (assembly GCA_935064755.1). Classification (NCBI taxonomy): domain Eukaryota; kingdom Metazoa; phylum Chordata; class Mammalia; order Artiodactyla; family Bovidae; genus Tragelaphus; species Tragelaphus eurycerus. Next base: position 34,265,070 of record CAKXYN010000013.1, read on the forward strand.
GGAAATAAATCTGAGAGAGGATGTACAAGATGGCTACACAGAAAATTTTAAAGCATTATTGAGAGAAGTTAAACAAGACAATAAATTGATACATATATATGCACCATGTCCCTGAATTGGAAATTTTTATACTGTAAATATGTCATTTCTCTTCAAATTGATCTCTAGATTCAACACAATCCCAAACAACATCTCAGCAGGATGTGGTGTGTGTGTGAGAGTGTATGTAATTTGACAAACTCCCTTTAAAATTGATATGCTGCTGCTGCTAAGTCACTTCAGTCGTGTATGACTCTGTGCGACCCAATAGATGGCAGCCCACCAGGCTCCCCCGTCCCTGGGATATAGCAGTGTAAAATACCAAGAATATCCAAGACAAATTCAAAGATGTCTAAAAGATGCCAGGACTTGTAATAAGGTTGTGGTAATAAGGTCAGTGTGGTATTGGTGCAAGAAAACACAAATAGGAAACTGGCACTGGACAGAAAGCCAAGAAGGAGACCCATACAATATCACACTTGATTTATGACAAGCGTGGCATGGGAAGCAGCAGGGAAAAGACAATTCTGTCATTAAGTCTTGCTGATCAGTTAGATATCTGTCTATAAAGAAACAAAACCCAATCGCTACCTTGAATCAATTTCAGATGAACTGTTTATGTAAATGCGAAATATAAAATGATCTACAAGAAAAAATAGAATATTTTTATGACCTTGGAGTAGTCAAAGATTTCTGAAAATAACACAGAATCTATTAACCATAAAGGAAAAGATAACAAATTAGAGCAAGATAAAAATAACTGTTCATGAAAAGACTTTCTTATGAGTGCAAGAAGACAAGCCACAAAGTGGGAGATTTTACACACTGTATGTAATTAAAAGGGACACATATCCAGACTATATTAAGAAATACTACCAATAGATTTTTAAATCCCATCAATATAAATATATACATGGTCAATAACCCAGAAATTCTTATATATGTGTCCAAAAATTATTTTTTTTAAAAATATTTTAAAGTTATAGAAAGAGAAATTCATGCCCATATGCACCAAAAGTCATATGCAGCAAAGGTCACAGCATCGTTATTCACAATAGCCCTACAAATGGTGGTAGGCTAAACGTTCATCACAGCAGAAAAATTTAAAAACTCTTTTATTTATACAAGCAATGAAGTCAGTACAGCAACAAATGCTTAACTATAGTTGTATGCAACAACCTACATGGATGAATCTCACATACATGGAGTTGTGCAAAAGAAGACAGGAAGAAAAGAGTATATAATGTGTAATTCCATTTATAAAATTTCAAAAATGGGTGAAACTAATCTATGGTGATAGAAGTCAAGTGATTATGTTTAGAGAAAATAGAAAGGTTATGGACTGGGCAAATATACAAATTGTACTTTTAGGATCCTGGAAATACTCTTTCTCTTGACCTGGTTTACAGTTAAACAAGTATGTTCGCTTTGTGTACTTATGGTTGGTGTAATTTTCTGAGTGTGTTATACTTTGGTAAATAAAATACAGTTCACTACCATAAAAGCAATAGCCAATGTTCATGACATTAAATCCATTAATACTTCAATTAAAGCTTCAAGATCAAAGCCAGTCATATAACAGGCAGCTACTGCTGCTGCTGCTAAGTCACTTCAGTCGTGTCCGACTCTGAGTGACCCCATAGATGGCAGCCCACCAGGCTTCCCCGTCCGTGGGCTTCTCCAGGCAAGAACACTGGAGTGGGTTGCCATTTCCTTCTCCAAGAATAGGCAGAGGACATCTCTATTAAGACAGATTTTAGTTCTTTACAAGGGCTAGGAGAGAGGAATATGAAACAGAAACACTTCCAATAAACTATTCCTATTCTCTCTATATTTAATATAAATTATTAAGGTATATTGATATATCCTTAAAAATCCACCTTTTAAAGTATATAATTCAGTGACTTTTTGTACATTCATAAAATTGTGTGACCATCACACTATCTAATTCCAGAACATTTTCTTCACCCCAAAAAGAAAGCCTGTGTTCATTACTGGTCACATTCTATTATGCTTGCCCCCAGCCCTTGACAACCACTAATCTATCTTCTGTCTCTTCAGATGTGCCTATTCAGGACATTACATATGAATGAATTCATACATTACGTGACCTTTTGTGACTGGTGTCTTTCACTTAATATACTCTTTTCAAATTCATTGATGTTGTAGCATGAATCGTACTTGATCCTTTTTATGGTTTGAAAATATTCTATTGTATGGATATATACTGCATTTTTTTGTTCACCAGTCGACATCTGAGTTGTTTCAGCTTTTTGTCTATTACACATAATGCTGCTATGAATAGTTTATATGTGGATATATGTTTGAATTCTCTTGGGTACATACTTAGGAGTTGAACTGCTGACTCATATGACAACTCTACATTTAGCAATTTCAAGAGCTGCCCAATTCTTTCCAAAAGCCTGCACCATTTTAAATTCCCAGCAGAAATGTCTGAGGGTTCCAGTTTTTCCACATCCTAGCTAACATGTGTTAATGTTGGTCTTTTTTATTCTAGCCATCGTAGTTTGTGTGAAATGGTATCTCATTGTGGTTTTATGATATTTCTCTAATAACTAAAGATGTTCAACATTTTTTTATGTGTTTATCTGCTGGGGTCCAGCCCTGGTGGATCCAGGGAATTCGAAGGGGAGACAGCATCGGTGATCAGGAAACGATTGCTTAATTAAACATTAATTAAGGATATAAAGAGTGGTGAAATAAGGATAGCTCAGTGGGAAATTTTAGTGGAGAAAAGAGGCTGAATAATTCAGCCAGAAGGTAAGAGAAAGAACGACATGGGGAGACCAAGTTTCAGTGAACAAGGCCCTTCACTTTATTTTCCAAAGTAGTTTTTATACCTTAAGTTATGCATAGAGGACAATGGGGGAAGGGGTAGAGTCATGCAGTAAGCCAGGCTATCTTCCTGCAAACTTATCATATGCAAAAGTTTAGGTGATTTGCATCATCTTCTGGCCCGGAGGCCTGTTAAAATTTTAAGAAACTTATTTTTCTCTAAAGGTCATTATTCTAAAGTTAGGTGCCAGCCTCCAAAAAGCATTAGATAAAGTTGCATTCCTATAGGGCAAAGGTGAGGTGGGCTCAGTCAAGAAAAGAATTAATTCAAGGGTCCAAGGTTACAAACATTGAGGCTACTACTTACATTTCTATACACCAATTATATCGATCAATACACTGCCAAGGACACAGCAGGTGAGGGATATGGAGACTTAGCAGCAAACATTGGCCCAACAAGTGAAAAACCCTTCACCAATACAATTTCTAATCAATCTTTTAACTGCTCAAAGCAATCTGTATTTAGACAGTTTAGAACATCTCATGCCTCTCACAGTTGGGAGGCTCTGAACAATCACATGTGGCCGCAAAAACCTATTCAGGCAGGCTAGAGGATTTCCAAAGGAGTTTGTAGGCTGAAACACTGTCACACCCAGGAATTATTAACTGGAGCTGTAAGTTAACTCTTTTTTCAGAGAGAGGTAGTGGGGGACAGCCCCCCGTAAAGTCAGAGGTGTAGGTGAGAGCACAAAGCAGAAAGTAGGCAGACTCTTGTTTTAGGGGTAGATGCTCGAGAATTTCCAGGGGGGCTAATGAGGCTAGATCCCGCATTTGCGTATGCCAAGCCTCCTTCCTCATGACCTTTGTCATGGGTGGACCTCGCTCCCAGCATTTAGCGATTATTACAATATCTTCTTTAGAGAAATGACTATTCAAATTCTTTGCCTATTTTTTAATTTTTATTTTGTCTTTAATTTTATTCTTTTTATTTTTGAGCTATAAAATTTCTTTATATATTCTGTACACAAGTCCATTATCAGAAGTATGATTGGCAAATATGTTCTCCCATTCTGTGAGTTGTTTTAACTTTCTTGCTGGAAACCTTTGAAATGTAAAAGTTTTTAATTTTGATGAAATTCCATTTATTATTTTTTCTTTTGTTGCTTGTGCTTTGTGTCATATCTAAGAAACCATTATTTTATTCAAGCTCACAAAGATTTATTCCTATATCTTTTTCTAAGAGTGTTATAGTTTTTGCTCTTGCACCTAGGTCTCTAATCTATTTTGAGTTAATTTTTGTATGTAGTATGACAGAGGGGGCCAGATTCATTCTTTTACATGTGGCTATCCAGGTGTCCCAGCACTATTTGTTACAAAGACTATTCTCATTAAAATATCTTGGTACCCTTGTCAAAAATCAACTGACCATAGATGTAAGGTTTATTTCTGGACTCTCAGTTGTTTTACATTAATGTATGCATCTACTTTAGATGAAAATGGCAACCCAATCCAGTATTCTTGCCTGTAAAATCCCATGGACAGAGGCTGCAGTTCATGGGGTTGCCAAAGAGTTGGATATAACTTAGCAACTAAACAACGGAAACAGCGTGTCCACTGTATGCTTGTACTACATAGTCTTGATTACTGTTGCTTTGGCCTAAGTTTTGAAATTGGGAGATGTGACTCTTGCAACTTTTTTATTTGTTTTGGCTATTCTGAGTCCCTTGCATTTCCAAACAAATTTTATTATTATCTTATCAGTTTTTGAAGAAAAATTTGCTTGTGATATTGATAGGGGTTACACTGAACCACACACATGGGAAAAGATGGGAGGTGGACTTCTGGCTCATCACTGGGACTGCAGAGAAGAGCACCCGAGGAGAGACCACCTAGAAGCACGAGAGACATCACTGCCGGCACAGGAGCCGGGGGGGAGGGGTGAGGGGGAGGGGGGAGAGACGAGGTCGACGAGAGATCCAGTGAAGGAGAGCCTGGAGGAGGGAGGAGGGCAGAGGCCACGAGAGGAGGGAGAGGGAGGAGGGGGGAGGAGAGGGACGAGAGGAGGGGGGAGGTGGGAGGAGGAGGACCGAGGGGGGGGGAGGCGGGGAGGGGGGGAGGGGGTGACTGACGATCGTCGACACTGAATCTGTAGATCAATTTGGGAAGATTTGTCATCTTAATAACACTAAGTTTTCCAGTTTCTGAGATATCTTCCCATTTACTTAAGCCTTTAAACTCATTTCAATGAAATTTTGTAGTTTTCAGTGTATGATGTTTACATTCCTTTTGCTAAATTTATTTCTAAGTATGTGATTTATGATGCTTTTTGATGCTTTTTGATTTACTTATTTTTTGATGCTATTGTAGATAAAATTGTTTCCTTAATTTCATTTTGGGGTTGTTCATTGCCAGTATGTAGAATTATTGATACAATTGACTTTTGAATAGCAATCATCTATCCCACTGCATTTCTGAATGAATTAGCTCTAATGATTTTTTTGGTGTGAATTTCTTAAGATTTCATATATTTAATCATATTATCAGCAAAAAGATAGGTTGTTTTTTTCCTCTTTCTAATCCAGATGCCCTATATTTCTTGTCTAATTGCCCTGATTAGAACCTTCAGTACAATGTTGAATAGAAATGGTGACAGCAGACATCCTTGTCTTGTTCTTTATCTCAGGGGGAATGATTTCAGTTTTAAACATTAGGTATGATATTGGCTGTAGGTTTTTTATAGATGTCCTTCTTCAGGTTGAAAAAGTTCCATTGCATACCTAGTTTATTGAGTGTTTTTAACATAAAGGAGTGTTGATTTTGTCAGATGCTTTTTCTGCATCTATTGAGAGGATTATGTATTTTTTTTTCCATTATTCTATTAATATTGTATTGATTAAATTTTGTATCTTGAACAAATCTTACATTTTTGGGAAACATCCCAATTGATCATGGTGTATAATCTTTTTTATATTGCTGTATCAGTGTGATAGTATTTTGTGGAGGATCTTTAGTCTATATTGATAAGGAATACTAATCTATGGTTTTTATGTTGCCTTTGTCTTGTTTTAGGATGAATTGAGAAGCATTTCTTCTTCTATTTTTTGGAAGACTTTGTGGGAATTGGCTTTAATTCTCTTTTAAATGTTTGGTAGAATTCACCAGTGAAGCCTGGTCCTGGAATTTTCTTTGGGGGGATTTTTTGATTACTAATTCAACCTTATTGTTTGATATAGGTTTACTCAAGTGTTCTATTTCTTCTTGAGTCACTTTTAATAGTTTATTTCTTTGTAGGAATTTGCCCACTTCATCATAGTTTTCTAATTTGTTGGCATGCCATTGTTGATGGCCTTATAATCCTTTTTCTTTCTGTAAGGTCAATAATGGAGCTCCCTCTTTCATTCCTGATTGTATTAATTTGATTCTTCTCTCTCATTTTCTTCATCTGTCTAGCTAAATGTTTGTCAATTATGTTGATCTTTTCAAAGAACCACTGTAGTAAGCAAGAAGGAAGATTTACTTGCTCACATTGCAAAACTTCCCATGTAGAGAGGCTCCAAGTAGGTTAATTCAGCAGCTGTGATGTCATGAAGGATCCAGATCACTTCCACATATCTTCCCTGTGATCTTCATCTTGGGGTGGCCCTGGCTTGCCCCCTCTCCATGATTAGCATATCTACAGGTTATCCATGTAAATGTGATCATCTCCAAAAGAAGAGTTAAAAACCAAAATTTTTTTCAAGACGTTCCTGCAGAACTCCTTCCTGATTTAATTGCCAGAACTGAGTCCTCATTCATTCTTTAACAAGGTGAATGGAACTATCATGATGGGCCCAAATTAATTAGGACATGTAAGAGGGAGAGTTTTGGTGGCTCATATGATGAAGAATCTGCCTGCATCAGGAGACCTGAGTTCTGTCCCTGGGTTGGGAAAATTTTCTGGAAAAAGGAATGGCTACCCATTCCAGTATTCTTGTCTGGAGAATTCCATGGACAGAGGAGCCTGGCGGGCTCTACAGTCCATGGTTTCAAATAGAGTTGGACACAACTGACTGACTAACTTTCACTTTCACTTCAAAAGGGTGAGACCTGTCAAAGGCTTTCTCTGCATCTATTGAGATAATCATATGGTTTTTATTCTTCAGTTTGTTAATGTGGTGTATTACATTGATTGATTTGTGGATATTGAAGAATCCTTGCATTCCTGGGATAAAGCCCACTTGGTCATGGTGTATGATCTTTTTAATGTGTTGTTGGATTCTGATTGCTAGAATTTTGTTAAGGATTTTTGCATCTATGTTCATCAGTGATATTGGCCTGTAGTTTTCTTTTTTTGTGGCATCTTTGTCAGGTTTTGGTATTAGGGTGATGATGGCCTCATAGAATGAGTTTGGAAGTTGGCCTTCCTCTGCAATTTTCTGGAATAGTTTGAGTAGGATAGGTGTTAGCTCTTCTCTAAATTTTTGGTAGAATTCAGCTGTGAAGCTGTCTGGACCTGGGCTTTTGTTTGCTGGAAGATTTCTGATTACAGTTTCAATTTCCTTGCTTGTGATGGGTCTGTTAAGATTTTCTATTTCTTCCTGATCCAGTTTTGGAAAGTTGTACTTTTCTAAGAATTTGCCCATTTCTTCCACGTTGTCCATTTTATTGCCATATAATTGCTGATAGTAGTCTCTTATGATCCTTTGTATTTCTGTGTTGTCTGTTGTGACCTCTCCATTTTCATTTCTAATTTTATTGATTTGATTTTTCTCCCTTTGTTTCTTGATGAGTCTGGCTAGTGGTTTGTCAATTTTATTTACCCTTTCAAAGAACCAGCTTTTGGCTTTGTTGATTTTTGCTATGGTCTCTTTTGTTTCTTTTGCATTTATTGATAAAAACTCTCCAGAAAGCAGGAATAGAAGGAACATACCTCAACATAATAAAAGTTATATATGACAAACCCACAGCAAACATTATCCTCAATGGTGAAAAATTGAAAGCATTTCCTCTAAAGTCAGGAACAAGACAAGGATGCCCACTTTCACCATTACTATTCAACATAGTTTTGGAAGTTTTGGCCACAGCAATCAGAGCAGAAAAAGAAATAAAAGGAATCCAAATTGGAAAAGAAGAAGTAAAACTCTCACTGTTTGCAGATGACATGACCCTCTACGTAGAAAACCCTAAAGATTCCACCAGAAAATTACTAGAACTAATCAATGAATATAGTAAAGTTGCAGGATATAAAATCAACACAGAGAAATTCCTTGCATTCCTGTACACTAATAATGAGAAAATGAGAGAAATTAAGGAAACAATTCCATTCACCATTGCAATGAAAAGAATAAAATACTTAGGAATATATCTTCCTAAAGAATCTAAAGACCTATATATAGAAAACTATAAAACACTGGTGAAAGAAATCAAAGAGGACACTAATAGATGGAGAAGTATACCATGTTCATGGATTGGTAGAATCAATATAGTGAAAATGAGTATACTACCCAAAGCAATTTATAGATTCAATGCAATCCCCATCAAGCTGCCAATGGTATTCTTCACAGAGCTAGAACAAATAATTTCTCAATTTGTATGGAAATACAAAAAACCTTGAATAGCCAAAGCTATCTTGAGAAAGAAGAATGGAACTGGAGGAATCAACCTGCCTGACTTCAGGCTCTACTACAAAGCCACAGTCATCAAGACAGTATGGTACTGGCACAAAGACAGAAATATAGATCAATGGAACAAAATAGAAAGCCGAGAGATAAATCCACGCACATATGGTCACCTTATCTTTGACAAAGGAGGCAAGAATATACAATGGATTAAAGACAATCTCTTTAACAAGTGGTGCTGGGAAAACTGGTCGAACACTTGTAAAAGAATGAAATTAGAACACTTTCTAACACCATACACAAAAATAAACTCAAAATGGATTAAAGAGCTAAATGTAAGACCAGAAACCATAAAACTCCTAGAGGAAAACATAGGCAAAACACTCTCTGACATACATCACAGCAGGATCCTCTATGACCCACCTCCCAGAATATTGGAAATAAAATCAAAAATAAACAAATGGGACCTAATTAAACTTAAAAGCTTCTGCACAACAAAGGAAACTATAAGCAAGGTGAAAAGACAGCCTTCAGAATGGGAGAAAATAATAGCAAATGAAGCAACAGACAAACAATTAATCTCAAAAATATACAAGCAACTCCTACAGCTCAATTCCAGAAAAAATAGATGACCCAATCAAAAAATGAGCCAAAGAACTAAATAGACATTTCTCCAAAGAAGACATACAGATGGCTAGCAAACACATGAAAAGATGCTCAACATCACTCATTATCAGAGAAATGCAAATCAAAACCACTATGAGGTACCATTTCACGCCAGTCAGAATGGCTGTGATCCAAAAGTCCACAAGCAATAAATGCTGGAGAGGATGTGGAGAAAAGGGAACCCTCATACACTGTTGGTGGGAATGCAAACTAGTACAGCCACTATGGAGAACAGTATGGAGATTTCTCAAAAAACTGGGAATAGAACTGCCTTATGATCCAGCAATCCCACTGCTGGGCATACACACTGAGAAAACCAGAATTGAAAGAGACACGTGTACCCCAATGTTCATAGCAGCAATGTTTACAATAGCCAGGACTTGGAAGCAACCTAGATGTCCATCCACAGATGAATGGATAAGAAAGCTGTGGTACATATACACAATGGAGTATTATGCCATTAAAAAGAATACATTTGAATCAGTTCTAATGAGGTGGATGGAACTGGAGCCTATTCTACAGAGTGAAGTAAGCCAGAAAGAAAAACACAAATACAGTATAGTAATGCATATATATGGAATTTAGAAAGATGGTAACTATAACCCTGTTTACGAGACAGCAAAAGAGACACTGATGTATAGAACAGACTTTTGGACTCTGGGACCGGGAGAGGGTTGGGATGATTTGGGAGAATAGCATTGAAATATGTATAATACCATATCTGAAACGAGTCGCCAGTCCAGGTACGATGCCCGATAACGGATGCCTGGGGCTGGTGCACTGGGACGACCCAGAGGGATGATATGGGGAGGGAGGAGGGAGGAGGGAGGAGGGTTCAGGATGGGGAGCACGTCTATACTGGTGGCGGATCCATCTCGATGTATGGCAAAAGCAATACAATATTGTAAAGTTAAGCAAAATAAAATTTAAGTTTAAAAAAAAAAAAAAAACACACACACACACACAAAAAAGGGTGAGACCGGGGAGACCTAAACAAAATTATAGCAAGAAAGAAGGGACTCAGTAGACACTGCCTAAATTTGAAATGGGTGATTAAACAAATGGTATGCTATGCTATGCTAAGTCACTGCAGTTATGTCCGACTCTGTGTGACCCCATAGACGGCAGCCCACCAGGTTCCCCCATCCCAGGGATTCTCCAGGCAAGAACACTGGAGTGGGTTGCCATTTCCTTCTCCAATGCATGAAAGTGAAAAGTGAAAGTGAAGTCTCTTGGTTGTGTCCGAATCCTAGCGACCCCATGGACTGCAGCCTACCAGGCTCCACTGTCCATGGGATTTTCCAGGCAAAAGTACTGGAGTGGGGTGCCATTGACTGACTCTAATTCCTGACATTATGTAATAACTTTCTTTATGAATATTTTAATATTTAAGTTTAAAAAAAAAACTGCTCTCTCTTATGCTAGAAAAAACTTTTAGCTGAAGTCCAGCAATTATTTGAGATTCTTTTTCTATATTCATATTGATAACCATACTTTGCATTCAGTCACTCAGTCACTTCAACTCTTTTCTGCCCCATGAATTGCAGCCCACCAGGCTCCTCTGTCCATGGGATTTTCCAAGCAGGAGTAATGGAACGGGTTGTCATTTCCTACTCCAGGGGATTAGGAGTTGTCATTTCCCAACCCAGGGGCTGAACCAGCATCTCTCACATCTCCTGTATTGGCAGGCAGATTCTTTACCACTGGGCCACCTGGGAAGCCCAGTAATATGCATACCATAATACTATATTAGGGCTTCACTGGTGCCTCAGCAGGTACAGAATTTGCCTGCAATGCAGGAGACATAATATGCATACAAAACCAACTTTCTTAAAAAAAAAAAAAAAATAAGGTTTCCATCTCTACTAAAGCATAAATAACCCAAGGAGCAGTTACATTATGTAAATCCATACTGCCTATGGGGCTTCCCTGGCAGTTCAGCGGTAAAGAATCTGCCTGCCAATGCGGGGGATGTGGGTTTGATCCCTGGGTCAGGATGATCCCTTGGAAAAGGAAGTGGCAAGCCACTCTGGTAATTTTACCTGGGAAATCCCATGGACAGCGGAGCCTGGTGGGCTACAATCCCTGGGATTGCAAAGAGTTGGACACAATTAGCAACTAAACAAAAAACAAATACTGCCTATAGTTAGTATTTATGTCATTATCAGCCATCAACACCTTTGTGAAAATTAGACCAGGTTAGCTTATCCATCATATTGGAAAGCAAAATGGAACACAGTTTCAGAAGAAAAAAATAGTCCAGAAAGTTTATAGACCAGAGAAAAATGCTGTGGGGAGGCTAGGGAACAGCTCTCAGATATCAAGGCAGTTCTTGGAGCTGTTCAGGAAGGGCTGGACAGATGGTTTTCCTGTGCCTCTTCCTACTAAATGCACAGAAAGCCTCCTGTGAAACACTTGAAGTGTGAACCATGTGATCTATTTAATATTGACAGTATGACCTCGGGCCAGAAGTTGATGACACAAAGATGAATATGACTCAGTTCCTGCCCTCAAGCACTCACAGTCTAGTGGGGAAAATGAACTCATCAAAAGCAATTTCAAGTGCAACAATAAAGGTACAATGGTGTGAGTTACAACAGTCGCCCAGAGGGGGAGTGATTAATTCAGTTTCGAAAGGCAGAGACAACTCTATAGAGGAAAAATTAACATCTAAGGATGCATTTGGGTTCACCAAGTGTACAGCAGAAAAAAAGGCTTTCCAGAAACAGAACATAGCTAGGAAGCAGCATGATGAGCTTGGGAGCTGCAAGACCACTGATGCTGATACAGCGTGGTGATGGAGGGAGATGAAGGCAGAGTGGGGAGATGGACCGGACCTCAGAGCCCTCCCTGGCTTACTAGGAAGAGTGAGGCTTCTTCTATGGGGCCTGGGAGCCGCTGCAAGTTTCTAAGTAAAGAAATATTCCAACCTGCATTCTTAAAAAAGACACTTGGTGGTTCTCTGGAGAACACGTTGGAGCAGGTCAAAATGGAAGGTCAAAGACCCGTTAGGAGGGTGATGCAGGAGCCTGATCTAGCCTGAACTGACCACAAGAAGGGACAGAAGCAAGGGTACAGTCATTGACTCTCTATGAGGGTTGATGGAGAGAAAGCAGTAAAATTGGACATGCAGGTCTCTGGCTTGGGTAATTTTCAGATCCATATAGAAAATAAGTTCAGCCCAAGGCATTGTGACCTTAAGATGTCAGTGGGACAATGCCATAAGGACACCCACTGGGTAACTGGACATGGGTTTCATCAAAAAATTTGAATTTAGGAGGCTTGAGGTGGCATCTCCTGAAACTGCAGGTGAAGGTCGTATTGCCTGGGGAGAGAAGAGAAAGTGTGAAGGGAAAAGAGAGGGGCCTCCACAATTCAGGAATGAGCAAGTCAGTCCCCCGAAGAGACAGAGCAGGAACAGAGAGGTACAAGGGGAGACAAGATAAATCAATGCATTCATATCTGAAATATTTTAAAAATCTTCCAAAGGAATAATAATATTTGTTAAAAAAAAAATTAAAGGAGAGGAGGTGCTGCTGGTTTCCCAGCCTTTTTTTCTAGGGAAGCATGGATGTGGACTTCCCCAGTGGTGCAATGATAAAGAATCCACCTGCCAATGCAGGAAACTCAAGAAATGTGGGTTCGATCCCTGGGTCAGGAAGATAACCTGCAGGACGAAATGGCAACTCACTCCAGTATTGTTGCCTGAGAAATGCCATGGGCAGAAATTCCAGAGGCGCCTGGTGGCTACTGCTCATTGGGTCACAAAGAGTCGGACACGACATTATGGCACAGATTCACAGATGGATGTGGTCAGATGAGGTCAAGGTCTCCAGGATCCCGGACAAGGAAGCAGTAGAAGGCTATGCTGCTTCTAGGACCCCTTCCTCTCCCACCCACCTGGCTAGAACAGGGGAGCTTTCCTGGTCAACTTGGTGGATAAAGTACAATCTCACATGATTTCTGGTAACTAAATATTAGGGACTTGCCGACCTACTAATGTTTTTACCTTACGTATAGTACTTTTCCTCTAACATCATGAGAGGAAGAAACTTGGAGCCCTTCTAGAGGCAACTGAAGAGTAACCCAAGTCATTGCCTTCACTTTTTATTTCATTTATTTATTTATTTTGCTGCGCAGCATGTGGGATCTTAGTTCCCTGACCAGGGATTGAATCTGTGCCCCCTGTTGTAGAAACATGGAGCCCTAACCACTGGACTGGCAGGGAATTTTAGCCATTGCCTTCACTTTGACCTCACTCAGCTGTAAAATAAAGACAGGAGATTCTTATAGACCAAAGCCCAGCCTGTTACCCTGCTCCCTCTGAAACCAGACAAGTCTGTCTAGAGACACATACACAGACTCTAATACACAGTCACAAACGCAGTGAGAATACCATCCTGACCAACTCCTTGGGGAACAGGAAAAAAATAAACTTTTGCTAAGAGCCCGTTCAGTGCCAGTTTAAAGCTACATGCCTGTGGACTCCTGATGAGACCCCTGAGGTATGTGGTTTCCTGCCCATTGAACAAATTTAGATGAGCATCCTCTCTAAGACCACTCAACTCAGAGTAAAGGGCAGAGACAGGGTTTAGTACTTTGTCTGCATGACCCAAAGTCCATGACTTTCCCCTATCTGGACTCAGTTTCTATTATTTTATGTTAATGGCCTCTTATTCTTCAGCTTCCAATATTTAGATGAGCTTTAGATAAAAAAGACATGTGTTCTTGTAATGTTACATACAAATTGAGATTTTGTAGCTCAGGTCATATATCCAATATCTGAAATTTCCTGACAAATCTTCTTTCTACATCAAAGCACCCTTTCATAGGGCAAAGAGCCAGTCCTTAATTTATCTCCAGCTTCATGTGTCCTTTCCTTAAAGTGCAGCTTCTGCCACGCAAGAAACTGTACACTCCCCGCCCCATAGCATCACATCTAAGTCACACTTTGTTTTTAATGAGATGGAAGAGGAACCCTCAGAGCAGCTCCGGGAGTGAGACCTGAGTCGTCCCCTCTGGTCCCTGCAGACACCCTTCTCCTTGCAGAGGAACCCACAATGTCAGGTGTAACAGACTTCTGTTCCTATGCATTCTTGGAACCTTTGGAGGAGGCATGGAGAGCATGGATTAGGGCAGAGTTGCCCCTTCCTTCTGGTCATGTGAACCCCTCAGGTAGAGAGAAGATCAGGACTAGGGATGGGGAGACCAAAGTACCTCTCTTGATGCTTCTGTGAAACTCCTCAGCCCTTTCTTAACTTATTAAGTCTGTAGGCAGAGTCCTCCTTGCCTTTGACCACCCCACTGCCTAGGAATTGAATAGGTAAGTTTGAAGGCAGGTGTGGAAAGTTAATTCCATGCCCTTCCTTTTTCTGCATCTGTCCTGAATTTATGAAGACGTGCGTACAAACCCCTATGTACCTGAATGCACTGAGCCTGAGGTTACCTGGGCAGAGATGCTCTGCTCTTAGATTGGACTGAAGCTCTGACGGCAGGGGTGTCATCTGTGTCATCTACCAAATGTTTCCAGGCTTCTCCTGGGTGCAGGTCTGACTGTTCTTCCAAGCACTGTTTATCACAGAAATATTTATTTAATCCTCACTAGCATGTATTATCCCCTTTTCATATATGAGTAACCAGGACCAAAGAGGTTACCTGGGCAGAGATGCTCTGCTCTTAGATTGGACTGAAGCTCTGACGGCAGGGGTGTCATCTGTGTCATCTACCAAATGTTTCCAGGCTTCTCCTGGGTGCAGGTCTGACTGTTCTTCCAAGCACTGTTTATCGCAGAAATATTTATTTAATCCTCACTAGCATGTATTATCCCCTTTTCATATATGAGTAACCAGGACCAAAGAGGTTAAGTAATGTGATCGGTGTCACCCAGGTAGCAAGTCTCAGTCAGCTTTCAAACCCAAACCTTACTGAAAACTATGAGCTTCAGGTTCTCAAAACTCTGCTTTCAGTAGGGTCTTTTTTGGGGAAAAAAAAAACCCAAACAATTCTAGACATGCATTTTTCAAACATTTGGGGTGTTCCTTAAACAATGCAAGGCCAAGTTTACCAGTCACAATTCCAAGGCCTGAAATCAACCTAACTGGCCACTGCTGCTGCTGCTGATGCTAAGTCACTTCAGTCGTGTCCGACTCTATGTGACCCCATAGAGGGCAGCCCACCAGGCTCCGTCATCCCTGGAATTCTCCAGGCAAGGACACTGGTGTGGGTTGCCATTTCCTTCTCCAATGCATGAAAGTGAAAAGTGAAAGTGAAGTCGCTCAGTCGTGTCCGACTCTTAGCGACCCCACCGACTGTAGCCCACCAGGCTCCTCTGTCCATGGGATTTTCCAGGCAAGAGTACTGGAGTGGGGTGCCATTGCCTTCTCCAACTGGCCACTAGGTGGCACCAAAAAAGCACGTCTGAGACAAAAGCCAGCAAGTACAGTGGTTTTCTGCTCTGAGGTGTTTGTGGAGGTGAACCATATGCAAACAGGGAGGCAAAGCCGCCCAGAAGGAAATAAGCCAAGGGTCCAAGAAGCAGATTGGAAAACACGTTTCCTCAGGTGTGAATGATGATAGAAAAAGATAGCTGCTGCCGCCGCCGCTGCTACTGCTAAGTCGCATCAGTCGTGTCCAACTCTGCAACCCCAGAGACGGCAGCCCACCAGGGTCCGCCGTCCCTGGGATTCTCCAGGCAAGAGCACTGGAGTGGGTTGCCATTTCCTTCTCCAAGAGGAAAGGAAAAGGGAAGTGGTCTTCCCCGCGACCCCAGGACGCAGCCCACCAGGCTCCTCCATCCATGGGATTTTCCAGGCAAGAGTACGGGGGGGGGGCCATTGCCTTCTCTGGAAAAAAAAAGCAGCAAATCCTAATGTTTGTATCCCAGTGAAAAATCATAATCCTGAGAGAAGCAGACTATTTAAATACACGTGTTTACCAGGAGCACACAGAAATCCCCATGGGTGCTCCAAGAAAAGAAAAATTATAGGCACAATCACCAACAGTGAGGATGTCCAAACACCTTAACAAGTCCTTGTTGAAATGGCACCTCTTAAATGATTCAACTGCCTCCTAGGCAAAAACGCATAGCAATAGCCATAAATACACTACAATTAACATCACACGGAGAGCAAAGGAAACTTTGAAAATATTTCATTTAGCATCTCAAAGGAGTCATAGATATTCTTCCCCATGAATGAGGACATTGTCAAATTATTTATCTAGAGCCAGCTGTGCATCCGCTGAGTTGTAAAATGCCTAGAGATTGCTACTACGTGGCTAGCAGGAAGAATGATAACTCCTTGGGCAGTGTCTCTTCCTTGACCTCAGGGCCATGCTGGAGGCCTGGATTCCCTGCAAGTGCTGGCCCTGCACCACTGATACTGAGTGTGCTTCACAAAGTGCTTCTTTTCTGTGAATGGTTTGCTACCAAGTCACAAGAAGGTAAAAACAGAGGGTGAGAGTGAGCGTCAGAAACTGGTAAGGTGATTTGACCTTGCTGTAACATCCCAGGCTGTGATCTGTTGAACAGGTTTGGAATAGTCATGATGTTGCTCACTTACTAGTAAGTAATTTCTGGCATGAGATGTGATTGGGTCCTGTGCGATTAACAACTTATTGATCTGAAACAGACTGGCTCCCATTGTAGATTGTTTGAGAAACACTGTCCCAAGGCAGATATCTCCTGCCCTATTAACCCAGTGCCCTAGCATTGGGAGTCAAAGTCTGCTAGGTGGGGTTTTAGGGCATGGCCTTTAAAGTTGGAGAGTACTAGACTTCGATCTCCTCTATTATCAGTTGTGTGGCATTAGGAACATTATCTAAACTTCTGGATCTTTCATTTCCTTAGTACTAAAATGAGGCTTGTTGTTGTTCAGTCACCAAGTCATGTCCGACTCTTCGTGACTCCATGGACTGCAACATGCCAGGCCTCCCTGTCCCTCACCATCTCCCATGGTCTGCCCAAGTTCATGTCCGTTGAATGAGTGATGCCATCCAACCTTCTCATTCTCTGTCGCCCTCTTCTTCTGTCTTCGATCTTTCCCAAAATTAGGGAAATTAGACTCACTTGTCCAGTGAGTCAGCTCTTTGCGCCAAGTAGCCAAAGATTTGGAGCTTCAGCTTCAGCATCAGTCCTTCTAATGAATATTCAGGGTGGGTTAATTTCCTTTAGGATTGACTAGTTTGACATTCTTGCTGCCCAAGGGACTCTCAAGAGTCTTCTCCAGCACCACGGTTTGAAAGCATCAATTCTTCAGCAGTCTGTCTTCTTTATTGTCCATCTCTCACATCCATACATGAGTACTAGAAGGCTATAGCCTTGACTATATGCACTTTCACTGGCAAAGTGATGTCTTTGCTTTTTAATACGCTGTCTAAGATTGTCATAACTTTCCTGCCAAGAAGCAATCATCTTCTAATTCCATGGCTACAGTCACTATCCACAGTGATTTTAGAGCCCAAGAAGAGGAAGTCTGTCACTGCTTCTACCTTCTCCCATTCTATTTGCCATGAAGTGATGGGACTGGATGGCATGATCTTAGTTTTTTAAATATTGAGTTTTAAGCCGGCTTTTTCACTCTCCTCCTTCACCCTCATCAAGAGGCTCTTTAGTTCCTCTTCACTTTCTGCCATTAGAGTGGTATCATCCGCATATCTGAGGTTGTTGATATATCTCCCAGAAGTCTTGATTCCAGCTTGTAACTTATCCATCCTGGCATTTGATATGATGTGCTCTGTGTATAAGATAAAGAAGGTGACAATAAACAGCCTTATCATACTCCTTTCTCAATTTGGAGAAGGCAATGGCAACCCACTCCAGTACTCTTGCCTGGAAAATCCCATGGACGGAGCAGCTTGGTAGGCTGCAGTCCATGGGGTCACTAAGAGTCAGACATGACTGAGCGACTTCACTTTCACTTTTCATTTTCATGCATTGGAGAAGTAAATGGCAACCCACTCCAGTATTCTTGCTTGGAGAATCCCAGGGACAGAGGAGCCTGGTGGGCTGCCGTCTATGGGATCGCACAGAGTAGGACACGACTGAAGCGACTTAGCAGTAGCAGTAGCAGTTCTCAATTCTGAACCAGTCAGTTCTTCTATACAAGGTTCTAACTATTGCTTCTTGACCCATATACAGGTTTCTCAGGAGACAGGTAACATGGTCTGGTATTCCCATCTCTTTAAGAGTTTTCTAGTTTGTTGTGATCCACACAGTCAAAGGCTTTAGTACAGTCAATGAAACAAAGGTAGATGCTTTTCTGGAATTCCCTTGCTTTCTCTATGATCCAGCAAATGTTGACAATATGATCTCTGGTTCCTCTGCTTTTTCTAAACCCAGCTTGAACATCTGGAAGTTCTCAGTTCATGTAATGGTGAGCCTAGCTTAAAGGATTTTGAGCATAACCTTACTAGCATGGGAGATGAGTTCAATTGTCCAGTAGTTTGACCATCCTTTAGTACTGCCCTTCTTGGGAACTGAGGTGAGGATTGATCTTTTCCAGTCCTGTGGCCATAGCTGGGTTTTCCAAATTTGCTGACAGATTGAGTGCAGCACTTTAATAGCATCATGTTTTAGAATTTGAAATAGCTCTGCTGGAATTCCATCACCTCCACTAGTTTTATTGGCAGCAGTGCTTCCTAAAGTCCACTTGACTTCACACTCCAGAAAGTCTGGCTCTGGGCGAGTGACCACACTATCACGGTTATCTGGGTCATTAAGATCTTTCAGTGTAGTTCTTCTGAGTGTTCTTGCCGTTGCTTCTTGATCTCATCTGCTTTTATTAGGTCTTTACCATTTCTGTCCTTTATTGTGCCCATCTTTGGATGAAATGTTCCTTTGATATTTTCAATTTTCTTGAAGAGATCTCTTAGTCTTTCCCTTTCTATCATCTTCCTCTACTTCTCTGCATTATTCATTGAAGAAAGCCTTCTTGTCTCTATTATTCTCTGGAACTCTGCATTTAGTTGGGTGTAACTTTCTTTCTCTCTCTTCCTTTACACTTCCCTTCTTTCCTCGGTTATTTGTAAAGCCTTCTCAGACAACCACTTTGCCTTCTTGCATTTCTTTTTCTTTGGTATGGTTTTGTTCGCTGCCTCCTGTGCAATATTATGAACTTCTGTCCATAGTTCTTTGCTATGTCATGCTAAGTCACTTCAGTCGTGTCCAACTCTGTGCGACCCCATAGACGGCAGCCCACCAGGCTCCCCCATCCCTGGATTCTCCAGGCAAGAACACTGGAGTGGGTTGCCATTTCTTTCTCCAATGCATGAAAGTGAAAAGTGAAAGTGAAGTTGCTCAGTCGGGTCCGACTCTTAGTTCTTTAGGCACTCTGTTTATTAGATCTAATCCCTTGAATCTATTCATCACCTCCACTGTATATTCATAGGGGATTTGATTTCAGTTGTACCTGACTGGCCTAGTGGTTTTCCCCATTTTCTTTAGTTTAAGCCTGAGTTTTGCTGTGAGGAGCTGATGATCTGAGCCACAGTCAGCTCCAGGTCTTGCTTTTTGCAGACTGTATACAGCTTCTGCATCTTCAACTACAAAGACTGTAATCAATCTGAGTTTGATATTGACCATTTGGTGATGTCCAAGTGTAAAGTCGTCTCCTGTGTTGTTGAAAAAAGGGTTTTTGCAATGACCAGTGCATCCTCATTAATTATATTAGCTTTTGCCCTGCTTCATTTTGTACTCCAAGGCCAAATTTGCCAGTTACTCCAGGCATCTCTTGACTTCCTACTTTTGTATTCCAATCCCCTATGATGAATAGGACATCTTTTTTCAGTATTAGGAGGTCCTATAGAACGTTCTATAGTTCTAGGAGATCTTCTAGGTCTTCACAGAACTAATCTACTTTAGCTTCTTTGGGATTGGTGGTTGGGGCATAGACTGAGATTTCTGTGATGTTGAATGGTTTGCCTTGGAAGCAAACTGAGATCATTCTGTCATTTTTGAGGTTGTACCCAAGTACTGCATTTCGAACTCTTTTGTTGATGATGAGGGCTACTGCATTTCTTCTGTGGGATTCTTGCCCACAGTATTAGATATAATAGTCATCTGAATTAAATTCACTCATTCCCATCCATTTTAGTTCACTGAATCCTAAGATGTTGATGTTCACTCTTGACATCTCCTGCTTGACCATGTCCAGTCTATCTTGACCCATGGACTAACATGCCAGGTTCCTATGCAATAATGTTCTTTACAGCACTGAGTTTTACTTTCATCACCAGACACATCTGAAACTGAGTGTTGCTTCCACTTTGGCCCAGCCGCTTCATTCTTTCTGGATCTATTGGTAGTTGTCCTCTGTTCTTCTGCAGGAGCATATTGGATTCCTTCCAACCCAGGGGGCTTATCTTTCGGTGTCACATCTTTTTCTCTTTTTATATAGTTCGTGGGGTTCTCATGGCAAATATACTGGGGTGTTTGCCATTCCCTCCACCAGCGGATCACGTTTTGTCAGAACTCTTCACTATGACTCATCTGTCTTGGATGGCCCTGCATGGCATGGCTCATAGCTTCGTGGAGTTATGCAAACCCCTTCACCATGACAAGGTAGTGATCCATGAAGGGGAAATCAGTCTAATAGCATATACTTTACATAGTGGTTGTGAGAATATAAAATAAGACAGCTGTGGTGAGATAGTGAACACTCAAATGGTTTTTATACCTCTTTCTCAGTATCTATCTATCTTCCTATCTTCCTTTTTTCTCTCTGTCTCTGCAAATAATATCTTTCATCTGTTTAGAAAGTTTTTGAAAATTGAGCCCTGTTTGTACTGTTGGCCTAAAACAAATAGACTGAAAGGTGTTTCTCCAGCAAAGATAGGTTTATTTGGGATTTGCAGAGAACTGCAATTTAAGGTCTACAACCATGGTGAGCCACATGCAAGTCTTCATGCTACAAGAGAAGCAGAACTCTTTTATAGAGGGGAGAAAGGAATTTGAGAGTGCGATAGTAAACAAAGATTCCATGACTTTTCACTGGCCAAGTTGTTGCCAGAAGAGAAGAGGAGTCTTTGTACTTTCAGGCAGGCTCTGCTACCATTGCAGGGCGTAAGAGCTCTCCCTGCTGGCCTCCCAACTCTGTTTAATTGATGTTTCTGTTTATTAGTTTTTTACATTTCTCCCTCTTGATTAAGATTGTTCTCTGAAAGCATCACTGATCAACAGCTAGGTTTTGGAGTTTCAGCAGCTTTTTGTCCCTCAGTGTCAGAAGGGATCTTTCGTAGGTTAGTGTCCATGTCAGAGGGAAAATAAACAGATTGGAAACCTACTAAGGTCACATTTGAGTTAAAAGGAGGGGTGCAAGGAAGAATTCTCAGGCACTTTTTAGTCTAAAGTCCATATGTTTTCAAGATCATAGATGTTGGAGATCATCTGAAGCAATATGTCATCATAAAAGATGTGGGGATAAACTTCCAACAGACCTGGTTCTGATCTCCGGGGAAGACTATCTTAACAGATGTTACCTGCTTCAACTCCAGGAAATAATTCACTTTTAAATCACCAGATGGCATGCAGGTCCAGTCAGTATTCAGTGCTTTCTTTAGGTATGTCTTGTGAATCCATCAGTCTGTTTCTTGGAGTTTGGTGACCCAAGGATAGGTTAGCAGTACCTGAAAGTGGCCACTCAAGTGAGGTTGAAGAGAACACTTTTGGAGGTATCTTTTCCAAAAGACAAAACCTCCAGGTTGCAAGATGTGATGCTTCAGGTCTTCATCTCCTGAGAATGCCCTGTGAAGAGTCTCTATCAAAATATGGTTAATTTCAATAGAAACAATTAGGTTTTTGCAATATTGGGCTTCCCTTGTGGCTTAGCTGGTGAAGAATCCGCCCTCAATGTGGGAGACCTGGGTTTGATCCCTGGTTTGGAAAGATCCGCTTCCCTGGTGGCTCAGAGGTTAAAGCATCTGCAATGTGGGAGACCTGGGTTTGATCCCTGGGTCAGGAAGATCCCCTGGAGAAGGAAATGGCAACCCACTCCAGTACTCTTGTCTGGAGAATCCCATGGACAGAGGAGCCTGGTGGGCTACAGTCCATGGGGTCGCAAAGAGTTGGATACGACTGAGCGACTTCACTTTCACTTTCACTTTGGAAAGATCCCCTAGAGAAGGGAAAGGCTACCCACTCCAGTATTTTGGCCTGGAGAATTCCAAAGACTATATAGTCCTTGGGGCTGCAAAGAGCTGGACATGACTGAGTGACTTTCGCTTATGTATATAATATTGGAATAGCTCTCTCTCTCTTTTTTTTAAATCAGTTTTAGGTTTAAAAAAAAAAAAAAAAAAGGCAGGAACAAAGTCCATTGGGTGCCCTGTGACTATCAAGTGAGATTTTAAGAGAGTGAATTTAAGATTTAGAAAGATCAACAACAACACTTTTGGTCAAAGCATCTAGAATGCCTGTACAAATTTTGTCAGCTTAGTTTTAACAATGCCATTAGTGCATTTGACTAAACCAGAGCAGTGAAAGTGTTGTTCAACTGGCCAAACAGCACACACTTGCTAAAGTACTTGACTAGTAAAACGGGTCCCTTGATCACAATGAAGTTCAAGGGGAGGTCCACATGTAGAGATAATCTTTTCTAAAAGGACTTTAGCCTCAGAACAGGCAGTATCCTGTCTGCAAGGGAAGGCTTCAGTCCAATGTGAAAACATACAGATCATGACTAAAACATATTTATATCCACAAGATGGAGAAAGTTGTATAAAATTTATTTTCCAGAACTTTCATGGCCCATTAAGAAGTTTAAAACATCTGGGAGTAGTAAGAACAGTCGTCCCTGGGTTATACTTCAGACAACTGGAACAAGTGTGGTAGCTCTTTTACAGTCTTGTTTATGTTTCCCCACCAATATTGATTCATGAAGGCTATCATTGTGTCAGTAGGTCTTTGGTTTAGTGCTTGTACAGTGGTGAGGAATGGGGGTTTTAGGACTGGGTTGTTATTTGGTCCAAACCAGAGCTTTCTCTTTTTATCAACCAACAATTGTTGGATTTCCAATCTTGTTTTTCCCTTTCAGAGGTCAATTGTTGGGCTTCTGTAGCCAGTTTTTCTAAGTTATCATTTGGGAAAATATGCCTTTGGACCGTGGTAGCAGTTTGGCTGCTGGTGGTCTTTTTAAGAGCAGCATTCTTTGCAGAAATAACAGCAAGTTAATTTCCCTTAGCATCTAGAGAGTGAAGTTTAGAGTACTTGAGAATCTTGACAGATAAATCAGCAGGTAAAAGTATTGCATCCTATAATTTGTGAAATTTGTTGTTGTTCAGTTGCTAAGTCATATCCAACTCTTTGCGACCCTGTGGACTGTAGCATGCCAGGCTTCCCTGTCTTTCACGATCTTCCATAGTTTGCTCAAATTCATATCCATTGAGTCAGTGTGAACATAGAGACCATTTTTTATTTCGTATTCACTGGTTTGATCTCCTTGAAGTCCAAGAGAACCTCAATAGTTTTCTACAGCACCACAATTCGAAAGCCTCAACTCTTTGGCACTCAATCTTCTTGGGCCAACTTTCATGTTTGTACACGACTACTGGAAAAACCATAGCTTTGACTTGATGGACCTTTGTTGGCAAAGAGGATGTCTCTGCTTTTTAATATGCTTCCTATGTTTGCCATAGCTTTCCTTTCAAGGAGCAAACGTCTTTTAATATTATGGCTGCAGTCACCATCTGCAGTGATTTTGGAGCCTAAGAAAAGAAAATCTGTCACTTCTTCCACTTTTTCCCCTTCTATCTGCCATGAAGTGATGGGACCAAATGCCATGATCTTAGTTTTTTTGTTGTTTTTTTAAAAAATGTATTTATTTTTAATTGAAGGATAACTGATTTACAGTATTGTGTTGGTTTCTGCCAAACATCAACATGAATCAGCCATAGGTTTACTCATGTCCCCTCCCACTTGAGTATCCCACCCACCTCCCTTCCCATCCCACCCCTCTAAATTGTTACTGAGGCACAGTTTGAGTTCCCTAAATCATACAGCAAATTCCCACTGGCTATCTATTTTACATATGGTAATGTATGTTTCCATCTTAATCTCTCCATAACTCCCACCCTCTCCTTCATCCCCTACCCAGTCGTGTCCATCATTTCACTCTGTATAATAGGTTCTAGGTTCATTCACCTCATTAGGATTGACTCAAATGTGTTCCTTTTAATGGCTGAGTAATATTCCATTGTGTGTGTGTACCACAGCTTCTTTATATATTCATCTATCAATGGACATTTAGGTTGCTTCCATGTCCTAGCTATTGTAAATAATATTGAAATGAATATTGGGGTACATGGATCTTTTTCAATTTTGGTTTCCTCAGGGTATATGCCTAGTAGTGGAATTGCTGGGTCATATGATGGTTTTATTCCTAGTTTTTCAAGGAATCTCCATATTGTCTCCCTTAGTGGCTGTATCAGTTTACATTGCCATCAGCAGTGCCAGAGGGTTCCCTTTTCTCCAGCATTTATTGTTTGTAGACGTTTTGATGATGGCCATTCTGATTGGTGTGAGGTGATATCTCATTGTAATTTTGATTTGCATTTCCCTAATAATGAGTAATGTTGAACATTTTTTCATGTGTTTATTAGCCATCTGTATGTGTCAATAGATGCATAAAAAGCCTTGGACAAAATTCAGCACCCATTTATGATAAAAAAAACAAACAAACAACTCTTCAAAAAATGGGCATAGAAGGAACCTACTTCAACACAGTAAAGGCCATATATGATAAACCTATAGCAAACATTATTCTCAATGATGAAAAACTGAAAGCATTCTCTCTAAGATCAGGAACAAGACAAGGGTGCCCACTCTCACCAATATTATTCAACACAGTTTTGGAAATCCTAGCTACAGCAATCAGAGGGGAAAAAAAAAGAATCCAGGTTGGAAAAGAAGTAAAATTCTCACTGTATGCAGGGAACATGATACTATACACAAAAAACCCTAAAAATACTATCAGAAAATTACTAGAGCTAGTCACTGAATTTAGCAAAGTTTCAGGATACAAAATCAATACACAGAAATCAATACACTTGCATTCCCATATACTAACAATGAAAAATCAGAAAGAGAAATTAAGGAATCAATCCCATGCACCATTGCAACAGAAAGAATAAAGTATCTAGGAATAAATCTACCTAAGGAGACAAAAGGGCTATATACAGAAAGCTGTAAGACACTGATGAAAGAAAGCAAAGATGACATAAACAGATGGAGAGATAGTCCATGTTCCTGGGTTAGAAGAATCAGTATTGTGGAAATGACTATACTACCAAATGCAATCTACAGATTCAATGTGATCCCTATTAAATTACCAATGGCATTTTTCACAGAACTAGAACAAAAAAATCTCACAATTCATATGAAAACACAAAAGACACCAAATATCCAAGGCAATCTTGAGAAAGAAGAATGGAGCTGGAGGAATCAGCCTTCCTGACTTCAGACTACACTACAAAGCTACAGTCATCAAGACAATATGATACTGGTACAAAAACAGAAGTATAGACCAATGGAACAAGATAAAAAGTCCAGAGATTTATTCACACACCTATGGGGACCTTATTTTTGACGAATGAGGTACTAATACACAATGGGGCAAAGATAGCCTCTTCAATAGCTGTCCGGCGGGGAAACCGGACAGCTACATATAAAACAATAAAATTAGAACACTTCCTAACACCATACACAAAGATAAACTCAAAATAGATTAAAGACCTAAATGTAAGACCAGAAGCTGTAAAAACCTTGGAGGAAAACATAGGCAGAACACTCTATGACATAAATCACAGCAAGATCCTCTATGACCTATCTCCTGAGTAATGGAAGTAAAAACAAGAGGGACCTAATTAAACTTAAAAGCTTTTGCACAGCAAAGGAAACTATAAACAAGGTGAAAAGACAACCCTCAGAATGGGAGAAAATAAGAGCAAAGGAAACAACTGACAAAAGATTCATTTCCAAAATACATAAGCAGCCTGCTACAAGTCAATACCAGAAAAACAAATGACCCAATCCAAAAGTGGGAGAAAGATCTAAACAGACTTTTTTTAAAAAATTTATTTCTTCTGGAAGTAAGGAAGTCATGTTGCTTCTACAATATTCCAACATCGTTCAGTTCAGTTCAGTCACTCAGTTGTGTCCAACTCTTTGCAATCCTATGAATTGCAACACGCCAGGCCTCCCTGTCCATCACCAACTCCCGGAGGTCACCCAGACTCACATCCATTGAGTCAGTGATGCCATCCAGCCATCTCATCCTCTGTTGTCCCGTTCTCCTCCTGCCCCCAATCCCTCCCAGCATCAGAGTCTTCTCCAATGAGTCAACTCTTTGCATGAGGTTGCCAAAGTACTGGAGTTTCAGCTTCAGCATCATTCCTTCTAAAGAAATCCCAGGGCTGATCTCCTTCAGAATGGACTGGTTGGATCTCCTTGCAGTCCAAGGGACTCTCAAGAGTCTTCTCCAACACCACAGTTCAAAAGCATCAATTCTTTGGTGCTCAGCCTTCTTCACAGTCCAACTCTCACATCCAACGTCATTAGCTACTCCAAAAGTATACTACTATTAGTATAAGAATTGCCAGTTTTGTCCTTGTTCAAAGTACAAGCCCAAGTAAGAGCAAATAATTCAACTTGTTGGGCTGAAATAGCCATATGTAAAGCTACAGCATCAACAATATAAAAAATAGCATGTCCAACACAGTTGGACCATCGTCACCTTTGCCATTGTCACCTTCTAAATAAGAACTATCAGCAATCCATGAGAAGTCAAAACGACCCCCAAAAAATTTCCTGTAGATCATCACAGCGTCAGGAGGTGGTCCGTCAGCATTAAGCAGTCATGAGAGACTTTGTCAGTGAGGGAGAGGAGAAGAGTAGCGGGCTTTAAGGTTACTGCAATATAAAAGAGTTATGTGAAGAATACTTAACAAAAGGACTACCTCGAAGATGAGGTGACTGGCTGAGAAATGTTGAATGTGATGTGAATTCAGGAGAACTTCTACTGCATACGGCACAAGTAATGGTTACAGGAGAGCCCACAATAATTTTCTCAGTGGCCTTAACCAAAAGGGCAGTAATGACTCTAAGGCAAGGAGTGCATCCCCAAATAACAGGGTCCAGTTGCTGTCTATAATAGCCTCTGGGTCAATGGTGATCCCTGCCTTTTGGAGTGAGTACTCCAAGGGCATTCCCTTCGTTTTCATGTACAGAAAGGAGGAAGGAAATCTGATCATTTGGATGCCCAAAGGTAGGTGAGTTCATCAAATTCTCCCTTTAAGATTTTAAAGGCAATATCATCCTGGTCTTCCCATAAAATTGCTTTTGGCTTGTTATTGTTGAACAAAACACATAGAGATTTAGTCGAAAGAGAAGTTTGGGATCCAGTTTAAGCAGCACCAACTAGCCTGAGAAAACCTTGCAATCAGCACTTAGGTTTGGGTTTGGGGAAACTTAGGACACCGGGAAGTCTCTATGGATCTGCAAAGTCCTTTGGTGACCTTATGTCTCTTTAAGGCTCAAAGCTTTAGCAATTAGATGCTGTCTTCCTCTGAGGAGGCTTGAGAAGGAGAGAAAAGAAGCAAATCACCCAGATATTACAAGAAAGTGGAACCTCTAGGGAACCTTACATCATCCAGGTCAGCCTTTAGAATTTGCAAGAAACAAGGACTGAGTAAAACCCTGAGGTATTACTGACCAGGTGAATTATTTTCTTTCCAAGTGAAAGCCAAAAGGTATTGACTGGCTTCATCAACTGCTATACTAAAGAATGCACTGTGTAAATCAATTACAGTAACAAATTTATTCCTGGTGAGAATGGATGTTGTTAATATATGAGGATTAGAAGCAAAAGAGTGTTAAAGGATAATGTGTGTGTGTGCATGCATGCTCAGGCATGTCTGAATCTTTGTGACCCCATGGACTGCAACCTGCCAAGCTCTTCTCTCCATGGAATTTTCCAGGCAACAATACTGAAGTGGGTTGCCATTTCCTACTCCAGGGGATGTTCCCGACCTAGGGATTGAACCCATGTCTCATGTGTCTCCTGTGCTGGCAGGCAGATTCTTTACCGCTGCACCACCTAGGAAGCCTGAAGGATAATAATATTGTTTATTACTGGGAAGTGAAGTGAAAGTTGCTCAGTCATGTCCAACTCTTTGCGACCTCATGGACTATAGCCTGCCAGCCTCCTCTGCCCATGGATTTCTCCAGGCAGGAATACTGGAGTGGGTAGCTGTCCCCTTCTCCAGGGAATCTTCCCAACCCAGGGATCAAACCCACGTGTTCTTCATTGCAAGCAGATTCTTTACCATCTGAGCCACCAGGGAAGCCCAGTGGCCTTTGGTTAGGTCAATCCAATTAGTTAGAAATATGCATGAAGACCCGCAAGCCACGGTAGCGTAGCGGGTAGAGGCAGGCAGGCAAGCAGGCGGGTAGGTTAGCAGATCGAGTCCCAGGTTAGGGCTAGGATCTGTTTGGCTGGGCGGGGCTGAGCCTGGAAGGGGCGGGACTTAGAATTGCTGGGAGAAATATCAATAACCTCAGATATGCAGATGACACCACTCTTATGGCAGAAAGTGAAGAGGGGCTAAAAAGTCTCTTGATGAAAGTGAAAGTGGAGAGTGAAAAGGTTGGCTTAAAGCTCAACATTCAGAAAACGAAGATCATGGCATCTGGTCCCATCACTACATGGGAAATAGATGGAGAAACAGTGGAAACAGTGTCAGAATTTATTTTTCTGGGCTCCAAAATCACTGCAGATGGTGACTGCAGCCATGAAATTAAAAGACGCTTACTCCTTGGAAGGAAAGTTATGACCAACCTAGATAGCATATTCAAAAGCAGAGACATTACTTTGCCAACAAAGGTTCGCCTAGTCAAGGCTATGGTCTTTCCTGTGGTCATGTATGGATGTGAGAGCTGGACTGTGAAGAAGGCTGAGCGCCGAATTGATGCTTTTGAACTGTGATGTTGGAGAAGACTCTTGAGAGTCCCTTGGACTGCAAGAAGATCCAACCAGTCCATTCTGAAGGAGATCAATCCTGGAATTTCTTTGGAAGGAATGATGCTAAAGCTGAAACTCCAGTATTTTGGCCACCTCATGCGAAGAGTTGACTCATTGGAGAAGACTCTGATGCTGGGAGGGATTGAGGGCAGGAGGAGAAGGGGACAACAGAGGATGAGATGGCTGGATGGCATCACTGACTTGATGGGTGTGAGTCTGAGTGACCTCCGGGAGCTGGTGATGGACAGGGAGGCCTGGCGTGGTGCAGTTCATGGGGTCGCAAAGAGTCAGACACGACTGAGCGACTGATCTGATCTGATGCATGAAGAAGAATCATGGTTTTTAAACATAAAATCAGCCAGAGTCCCTGGTAGACATATTCACTTAAATATTCGATAACTGGGATCCCATTTCTCAGGGGTTTTTCCCTCTAGAGTAGAAGAATCATGTTCAAACAGCTTACAGTACAAAACAACTCAATTCAAGCAACTTGCCAGCCAGTTCTAAGGAGACAGCTTGGTCTGGGAGGAGCTGGACCAAAAGCTTTATCAGCCAGTTTCCAGAAAGCAGCCCCTATTCCAAAGGAACCGGCCAATGGCTGAACTGGCAGAGTTTCACTGAAGCAGCTTCTATTCCTAAAGGAATAGGCAGAAGGCATCTCAGCCAGCTTCAGCTGAAACAGTCTGATCGTAAAATCAAATGTATATATAAAATAGAAATAGACTCACAGATATAGAAAGCAAACTAGTGGTTACCAAAGGAGAGAGGGACTGGGGAGGGTCAAATTAGGAGTATAGGGATTAAGAGATACAAACTACTGTGTATAAAACAAAATAAGCAACAAGGATATATTTTATGGCACAGGGAATTACAGCCATTTTCTTGTAATAACTTTTAATGGAGTGTGATCTTGCACATTTCTTGGGTTCCTTTTGGTAGATGTGGGTAACAAAGAGGGTTGAGGTAGAGAAGAGTTGGCCAACTCCTCCTCTACAAGCTAACCAGGTTAAAAAGGAAGGAGATTTTACAATTCTGCCACACAGTTATTAGAAAGCAAACCCAAAAAGAATTCGTAATGGGTGCTTGTCTGTAAGCTCCATGAAGTTCTCGGCCCTTCTCTGTTTCCACCTCTGTCTGCTTGGGAGATTCCTTCAGGGCAGGCACACGGTGACTGCTGAGTCAGGGACTCAGTTTATGTTCTAATTGGCACCAGGCACCAGACTCTTCCTTGCTTACGCTGGACATCAGACAGATTAGAGATTTAGCCCTTGTGAGTTATTTCTAAGGAGTCAGGCTGTAGAGCATTTCTAAAATGTTTTATCCAGCCCAACCATCTTGAAGATTTTTCCTTCCCCATTGAAATACATGTCTAACAGTTTCCATGTTATTTGAAATGAAGTGTTAGTTGCTCTGTCGTGTCCAACTCTTTGCCATCCCTGGACTGTAGCCTACCAAGCTCCTTGTCCATGGGATTTTCCAGGCAAGAATACAGGGGTGGGTTGCTATTCCCTTCTCCAGGGGATCTTCCCGACCCAGGGATTGAACCCAAGTCCCCTTTATGATAGGCGGATTCTCTATTGTATGAGCTACCAGGGAAGCCCTTGCTATGTTACTTAACAAGCCATTAATTTCACCAGTAAGAAAACATTTCTGACATTCTCTGAGCTAATAGGCAACACATCTGAGCTTGATGGAGATGCAGATACAAAAGCCTGCATTAGCCCTTGGAGAGGCCTCTTGGGTAGAGTGCTTACGGACCGCTTCTGGCCATTCAGCCCACATTGGAATGCCAGCTGCACCCAGGCAGCTGGTTAACTGCAATCGAACATACACACAAGAATACATTGGTTCAAAAGTTTCAAGTAAATCACAGTTAACACAAGAGAGCTCAGAGAGAAACCATGTGCAAAGTGTTTAACACTCTTCTGGGATGTTAGTCAATATGCAAATACGTTTGCTATTGTGTAATCATTTTCAAAAGCCTTCTTCAGCTCCTTGAGGAGATGGAGGAAAGGAGAGTTTAAGCTGTAAGGGTAGGAGAGGAGAGGAAAGTTACAGCATTTGCTGAGCAAACCCTGGGAACCAGGCACTTCACATGCTTTGTGGCATTTAACTTGTGCAACCACCTGGCCAGGTGGCTTAATTGTCACCACTTTCCATAAGAGAAAACTGCAACTCAGATGGCACAGGCCACACAGGCAGCAGGGGTCAGAACCAAGACCGAAACTCTCTTGGATGGGAAAGTCTGCCACCCCAGAATTACACTTTGAACTCTTAGTTATAGGGAGATGTTGAAAATCAAAAGGATCAGGAAGATAAAGCCAAGTGAATAGGAGGCAAGTGAGAATTACAGAGTCACTGCTGGAGGCTGCCAGCCTGCTTGCCACAGGGGACGAGGGACTTAGTCTGACAAAGAGAAGGCTCACTGAGTATCAGCCTACCCGGAGGTTGTCATGGCAGAACTTCATCCCAGAAGCAGAACTTGAACCAAAAATATAGTACAAGCGACAAAACACTATTGAGAGAGTGGGGGCAGGCAGCATGCTAGGGAAGGGGAGGAGGCGGACTTCTGTTAACCACAGCAGTCAGCACTGGTTTGGGGCCACGGCTCTCAGGCAGGCTGTAAGCTTTCAAGCTCTTGTAGCCCTTCCCAATCTTCCTGGGGTCATGGCTACAGGGTGTTTGGGCAGTCCTCTGAACACTCACAGAAGCTGGGGCATGGACACACAGAGCAAGGAAAGGAAGTCCCAGAGGCTCCAGGCAGGGCACCAGCACCATGCACTCTTATGATCATCCCTAGCATCCAAAGAGGTCCATCCTTTGAAATCCAGTAAAAATCTGAATCCCCCCAACAAGGCCCCAGTGACCTCCTGAGTGGCCTTGCCTGGCCATGTAACTCAGTCCTCCTCCTCTTGCCCCCTCATCCTGCTCTTCCTGCCCCAGCTGTCCTACCTGTCTTCCCACAGAGACATTGGCTCACCCAGGCCTCGGACCTATGCTGGTCTCTGCTCAGGACTCTCTTCCCTGGAGAACAGCCTCACTGCCCCCAGGCCTTGCCCAGGTGTCATCTTCTCCAGGAGACCTGATCACGCTTTTCAAAGTAGCACCCCTGCCCCTCTTCCCTTTCCCCAGCATCCCTCTGTCCATCACTGCCTGACGCTATGCTATGTGTCTTTCTTTGTTAATTTGTTTATCGCCTGCCTAACAACGAGAAATGTGAAATTCCACGAGGGCAGGACTTCTGCCTGCTTTGATCACTGCTCCTTCTTCAGTGTCTAAAACAGCACCTGGAACAGAGTAGGGGTCAGAAAACACTTGTGAATCAATGAAGGAAAGAATAAAAAGAATGAAAGAACAAGTGAATCCAGAGTATATTCCCTAAGACAGTGTCACTGGAAGCTAGTCCAAGAACCACCGAGGTCAGAATTCTTTAAGGTAGCTTATGTTAAATGCAGATTCCTGAGTGGTTCCCTAGTGGGTAAGGAGAGGAATTCTTGTTTCCCCAGTTAGCTCTGTTGAGCCCTCCAGAAAAACAGTGCCAGGTAGGACAGAGGGAAGAGCTACTTGGCCCCCAAGAGAGGGTGGACCCTTGACACCAGGGTCACAGCCTTCCATACTTTCCCCCTAGAGTCTCAGAGCTGAGGCCCAGCTAGGAAGCACTAGAGCTATCTGACCCAAGTGATACGATATCTGTCAGATTTCAAGGGATATTCAAGGATACACTTAGAAAAATTCTCTAAAGCACAGGGAGCTCAGCTTGGTGCTCTGTGATGACCTAGATGGGCGGCATGGGGGGTGGGATGGGAGGGAAGTCCAAGAGGGTCGGGGTATATGTATGCATGCAGCTGATTCACTTCATTGTATAGCAGAAACTAACACAATATTGTAAGGCAATTGTGTGTGTGAAAGTTGCTCAGTTGTATCTGACTTTTTGCGACCCCGTGAACTGTAGCTTTCTTTGGAAGGAATGATGCTAAAGCTGAAACTCCAGTACTTTGGCCACCTCCTGTGAAGAGTTGACTCATTGGTAAAGACTCTGATGCTGGGAGGGATTGGGGGCAGGAGGAGAAGGGGACGACAGAGGATGAGATGGCTGGATGGCATCACTGACTCGATGGATGTGAGTCTGAGTGACCTCCGCGAGTTGGTGATTGACAGGGAGGCCTGGTGTGCTGCGATTCATGGGGTTGCAAAGAGTCAGACACGACTGAGCAACTGGACTGAACTGAACTGAACTGTAGCTTGCCAGGCTCCTCTGTTCATGGAATTCTCCAGGCAAGAATACTGGAGTGTGTTGCCATTCTGTTCTCCAGGTGATCTTCCCAACCCAGGGACTGAACCCAGGTCTCTTTCATTACAGGTGGATTCTTAACCATCTGAGCTATGAGGAAAGCCCTGTAAAGTAATTATATTCCAATGAAAATAAATAATTTTAAAATAAAATTTTTGAAAAAGGAAGTTTACCTATTGGTTACTTAATGTAACTAAGAAACTTGATGTAGCCAAATAAAGAAATTGTAACATCCATGGCAGACAGGATGTTAGTGAAAAGAGAGAAGTTTATTTTTTAGAAGCAGGCAACCCAACAGCTGAACCCAGAGAACATCTGTGTGGCTTAAGGGATACATCATGTGGCTGTGACCCCTTGGAACCCTTGGCTCAGCCACTCATTTTCTCTGTTTCTCTGGGCGTGTCATCTTCACTTTGTGCCTAGGTTTCCTCATCTGTTAAAAAGTACATCATTATCCCTGTGCTTCCCCTGAATATCTAGAAGGGTACTATCTGAGAAAGTGGAGAGGAGTCCACTACAGAAAGCTCTCACCATGGACCATGCTACCTGTACCTGTGCTCCAAGAGAAGGAGCAGGAGCTCCTCTGCTTGAAGTCTGTTTCCTGTTGCTTGACCACAGCAGGTCCATGACCACTGAGACTTCGGTCCTTCTCTTATTTGGATCAGTCTTTCTCTGCACCACCGTGTTGACTTGCAGTTTTGGTTTTGCCTGGAACAATCTTTCTTTTCATCTTCACATGCTGCCTGCTCATCATTCAGATCTTAGCTTACCCACCACTTCTTCAGAGACCTTCCCAGGCCCCCAAACCAACATCACTCCCTTGCCTCTCATCCCTAGGTGCTCTCCATAACATCATTGTCTTGTATATTAGTCTTAGGATTTACCACTCTCGGTAATCATCTAGTTCATCCATTGTTAACGAGTTGATTGCGAATTTCTTGAGGTCTGGGGCCTTCTTTTGCCATGCTCACATTCCCTGAAATGTAGTAGATCCCCCCAAATATTCATAGAATGAATGGAGTGTACCTGTCCCTCTTGTCTCTCATTCCACTTCCTCTCTGTTCTACCCAGTTCTCTTCTTTGTTTCTTTCAGTCTTTTTATCTCTGCTCTTTCCTTATTCTTCATCTCTTCCTCTAGACTCCAACTCTGCAATAGTTTCCCCTACAGAGTGCTGGAAAAGATTTTAGATCCTTCTACTCTTTAGGGCTTCCCTGGTGGCTCAGATGGTAAAGAATCTGCCTGCAATCCTGGATATCTGGGTTGGATCCCTGGGTTGGGACAATCTCCTAGAAAACAGAATGGCAATCCACTCCAGTGGAGAATTCAATGGACAGAGGAGTCTGGCAGGCTACAGTCCATAGTGTCACAGAGAGTCAGACATGACTGAACAACTAACACTCACTTTCACTCTTTCTGGAGTGAAAGAGTTAGTTTGAATAATTATTCAAACTAAATTATTAGTTTGAATAATCCAGTGTAAGTGGGAATCTTCAAAGACAACTGTTCTAACTAATAAGGATAGCTCTGATGCATTGCTGTGTTCATATTTTTTTGTCTCATAAAAGATGGTCTTCTGGCCACACAGTTGGGGAAAGGAGAGTATGGGAGAGCCTTGGGTGAAAGGAAAAAGCTTCATCCTGCCATATTATCCTATAGGTATTGGTAACAATGTGTGAGAACCCAAAGTGAAAAGTCCTCTGAGGAATTGAAATAGGAAAAAAAAATAAAATAGCCTTCAGACACACAAATAGGAAGCAACCAACATTGGATCAGGGCTGTAAGCTGTGGCAAATCTCAGGTGGAGGCACTACCATATCTAAAGGAAAACTCTCTTCCTTAACAGAGGGTTTCGAAGTCCTAAAATTAGAACAAATATTTATTTAGCCTCAATACTGGCCAAACACCTTGCTGAGAGATTTTCCTTGCATTATCTCCTGTAATCTGCTCTCTCCAACAGCCCTTCCCCTTGCTACCACTGGTTTTTATCATTAAAAGTAGATTACTGATATTCATGGGAACAGAAACTATGCCTTTTGTTTCTCATAATTCTTTTGCTCAATATGGGGCCCAAATATCACAGCACCAAACACAATACTGAGAGGAACAGCCTACATTGGTGGATAGATTCATCCTCTAACCAGTTTTCCTGCCCTTTGAAAATAGACTTCCCCTGGAGAATTCCATACACTGTATAGTCCATGGGGTCACAGAGTAGGATACAACTGAGCAACTTTCACTTCACTAGCTTCTGTATCTACAACATCTACATAGGCTATTCCTTGCCCTCAACCTTAGATTCTTCTGTTCCCTCTGAGGAGTGCCTCTTCCATCTTTCCTCAATAAACGTCACTTATTTTAAAGCAATATAGCTTCATGGCTGGGCAAATGGACCTTCGGAATAAGAGATCCATGTTCGAATTCAGGTGCTGCCATGAAATAGCCATGTGGCACTGAGCACATTAATCCTTTGTATCTGTTTCCTGTCAGTAAAATGACTAAGAATAGCTAATCCTAAAGTTATTGTAAGAGTTACTATAAAGAGTTAATCATTGTTCAGTTCAGTCACTCAGTCGTGTCCTACTCTTTGCAACCCCATGAACAGCAGCACACCAGGCCTCCCTGTCCATCATCAATTCCTGGAGTCCACCCTAACCCAAGTCCATCGCGTCGGTGATGCCATCCAACCATCTCATCCTCCGTCGTCCCCTTCTCCTCCTGCCCTCATTGTAGTAGAGTTAAAATATAATTAAGGACAAAGCACAATACCTGGGAGGGAAAGTCAAGCTGGAGAGAATATTTGAAGAAAAAGAGAATAAGTGCTGACCATGTGATAGCTGGTAGGGTTTTGTTTGTTGGTTAGGTCTTTTTTTTTTTTTTTTGGCTGCAAGCAAAAGAAATTGCATTTGGCTAGCTTAAGCCAAAAAAAAAAAAGAGGAATTTATAAAGATGCTGGGGTACTGACTGGCTCAAAGTGTAATCGAAACTATCAACCTTGAGAATGATGCACCTGTAGGGATCTCAGCAATTGAAATTTGTTTAAGAGCCTTATTCTGGGTGTTGCCCTGGACTGATTTAGCTCCAGAAGCCTTCCATTCTGATCCTGGTCTCAGTTCATTTAAAATTCATATTCCAGGAGAGGAAATCTGAATCCTGTCTTCTCTTTGGAGAGGAAGCAGGGTAAGCACAGTGACTGATAGTCACCAAGAGAATATAGGATGACGGTGGGGTTGAAATCTCTATGAATTTCCTGTTGCTACTGTAGCAAATTACCACATAAAATAAATAACAAAATAGCAAACATTTATTATTTTATACTTCTGAAGATCAGAAGTCCAAAGATCTTTCTTGGTGGGCTAAAACCAAGGCATCAGCATTGCAGGTCCCTGCTATCTGCTGTGAGTCTTACATAACATAAGGTAATCACAGAAGGACTCTCCCATCACCTTTGCCCTGTAAAGTAACTGGGTCAACAGAGTGATAAGATGTCATATTCACAGGTCCTGCCTATGCTCGGGGGGAGGGGGGGCATACACCTCCATTTATATACCATCTTGTGTCTAAAATGTACCTTGTAGTAAGTAAGGTGAGGATAAACAGATAAAAAGGTCGTAATATAGCATAGGAGGTATTGGAACAAAAGGTGCATATGAGACCTATAGGCAATTAGGAGTAAAATCAAAGGAGGAGGAGGGAAATGGAGTTGAGAAAGGAGGTGAATTATGAGCTGAGATTTGATGGATGAGAACTAGTTCCTAATGGGAGCTGCATATGTAAACCAAATTCATGTTTCTCAGTAAAAGACTAATGCTTTAATCTAGACCACAGTGGAATTCTAAAAGAGCCAGAAATTAAATCCAGGCATTTAATCAGTCAGACAGGCTACTTTGGTGATGTCAGGGGGCTTAAACAATGCATCTGGATGCCATTTCTAAAGTTTGCTGCATCTTGAAATTCTTCTTAGGATTACTAAGACTTTTCAGCATCTTTTTGCTAAAAAAAAAAAAAAAAAAAAAAGCTGTAAAGGAGCAGGCATATGTGGAGTTGCTGGAGGAAAAATAGTCATAATATTGTCTAGATAGTATGGTAGCTGAATTCACCAATCAGCCAGTTGCCCTGGGCTTATTAGTTTCTTTTTAATCTTACCCCACAATATAGAACTGCAGGATGGCGTGAAATGTGAAAAAGAGAGAAAGGAGGGAGGGAAGAGTATTAGAGCAAGCACAAAATTGAAAGGGAGCAAGTAGAAAGCCGTGCATGAGGTTCCAACTGGCTGGTGTTGCTTGATCACAGCTCTGTTTGTTATCAAAGTGATGGAGGTGAGGGGGGCGGGGGGTGGGGGGGGTGGTCTTATTCGCAAGAAATTCCTTTTTCATCAGATGTAGGCCCCACTTAGAGTTACCCAAGCCTGAAAACTTTGAGGATTCAAAGCTTTTCTTCTTATTTAAAATTTTTATCCAAATAGTACCAGCTTTTACCAAGGAGTTGCTGATAAAAGAAAGCATTTCTGCCCCTGCCCACCCCCACCCCTGTTTTCAATTGTTTGGGTTGTTCTTATCTTACCTAGAAAAACATGTTTCTATCACTCTTGCTTTATGTGATAATCTGAGAGATCTCCTGACCCTCTTTAGTAGATGAAGATTTAGCTCAACTATAAAAATCATCCCAGTTCCTAACTTCAGTAAAGGTTTATCACTGTTTGTACTTCCTCATTGATTATTTTTGTCACTTTAAGTGATATATTCCACAGCATTATGTCTTGTTTCATTGTCCACAAATAATAATACCTCTTGACTTTCTCCCTTGCATTGGAAGGATTTTTAACAGGAATGTTGACAGATGAACATAGTTTCACAGGCTGTTAAGAGATGAAGCATTTTTTAAAATGGTGTTTTATGTATAAATAAGTTTTAGAAATCCTGGATCAATAAATAGAATAAGTTTCTCTACAGTAGATCATCTCAGCTTTGATATGCAAATATATGCTATGAAGCTTCAAAGGGGCTTGTAATGTGTAGCACTTTCCAAACTTTTAATCACATGTACTTTTTTTCCCTCAGAACATCTATTCATATCATAAGAAAATGCTTGTACAAAGGTAGAGGAGGCAGTCTCCTGTTGGATACAAAAGAGGGACGTCTGCTCACGCACTGAGCACTTGCTACTTGCTGATGCTATTCTAAATGTGATTACACAGTACCCTGGGAGCTCTGTACTAACAGGATCTCTAGGCGTCTGGGGCACAGACATAACAGATTGTTTGTCCCACATCCCACAGCCAGTTAACTGGAAGAGTCAGGATTCAAACTGAGGCCTCAAGTTTAGAACTCCCCTACGGACAGACGTGTGGCCTGAAATGAGAACAGTGTAAAAAAGACTTTTTAAAATGGCTGTGTTACAGAGTCCAGGCTTGTATTGCTCTCTGCATGACAGGGTAATAAATCAAAAGACAAAGTGTTGGAGCAAGGAAAAGCAATTTTGTTCAGAAAACCAGCAGTCTGAGAAGATGGTAGACTAGTGTCCCAAAGAACTATATTACCAGAATTAGAATTCAGGCTTCTTTTCTACAGAAAGGGGAGGTAGGTGTGGCTAGTTGTTGCAAATTTCTTGGTGCTGGAATCCTTTGTTCTTGCAACTGTCCTGCTAAGTCTGGTCACAAGGTTCCTATAATCTTCCAAAACAATTGTTATTTCTGTTCTGCGATTTTTTGTCTCTGTAAGATTGCCAGGAGAAATATCAATAACCTCAGATATGCAGATGACACCACCCTTATGGAAGAAAGTGAAGAGGAACTAAAGGGCCTCTTGATGCAAGTGAAAGTGGAGAGTGAAAAAGTTGGCTTAAAGCTCAACATTCAGAAAACGAAGATCATGGCATCCGGTCCCATGACTTCATGGGAAATAGATGGGGAAACAGTGGAAACAGTGTCAGACTTTATTTTTCTGGGCTCCAAAATCACTGCAGATGGTGACTGCAGCCATGAAATTAAAAGACGCTTACTCCTTGGAAGGAAAGTTATGACCAACCTAGACAGCATATTCAAAAGCAGAGACATTACTTTGCCAACAAAGGTTCATCTAGTCAAGGCTATGGTTTTTCCTGTGGTCATGTATGGATGTGAGAGTTGGACTGTGAAGAAAGCTGAGCACCGAAGAATTGATGCTTTTGAAGTGTGGTGTTGGAGAAGACTTTTGAGAGTCCCTTGGACTGCAAGGAGATCCAACCAGTCCATTCTAAAGAAGACCAGTCCTGGGATTTCTTTGGAGGAAATGATGCTAAAGCTGAAACTCCAGTACTTTGGCCACCTCATGCAAAGAGTTGACTCATTGGAAAAGACTGTGATGCTGGGAGGGATTGGGGGCAAGAGGAGAAGGGGACAACAGAGGATGAGATGGCTGGATGGTATCACTGACTCGATGGACATGAGTCTCAGTGACCTCTGGGAGTTGGTGATGGACAGGGAGGCCTGGCGTACTGCGATTCATGGGGTCGCAAAGAGTTGGACACGACTGAGCGACTGATCTGATCTGATCTGAAGAATGGAAAATTGTTATACCTTTAAAGGCTAAGACTGAAAGGCAGAGCACTGAGATATTTCAAGTTATGGGCGACATTCTTTTACAAAAGTGCAGGGCCAGCATGACTAAGCACAGGCAACAAAGCACAAGGGTCAGAGCTAAAGGAATGGATCCACTATGGTGTCAGGTTTGTTCTCTGTTATAATTAGTCATTTAACTAGATTTTGTCATTTCTGTAATCATTCTGCTGCCTCACTTCTGTACAGAAGTTCATAATACACCAACAGCACTCACATGTGTTATCTCATTTGAATCTTACCCAACCCTGTTCCATGGTGTAGCTAATTAGGGTACAGAGGTTGAGTGTGTTGGCCAACTCATTATAGCTAATCAAAGACTAAAATAACATATCTCCAAGAGATAGCCAGTAATAGAGCAATCTCCAAGTGAGTAGCCTTTCCAGATTGAGCAAATAAAAATATAGGACTCCCAGTAAAATTATAATTTCAGATAGAAAATAATGTTAAGTAAAAGTACGTTTCCTGCAATGTTGGAGACATATGAAAATGTTATCTATGTTTACCTGATTTTTTTTCCAACATTTTACTTGGCAACCTTACAAGTGAGAACCAAGCTCAGAACACAGGGTTAAGTGAGAGAAGAGCAAGGGAGGTTGGGGGGCCTGGAAGCAGTGTGAGGCCACTTCTATTCCTGAGTTCCCTAATTGGTGTGTGCCGGGGGAAGGCAATGGCACCCCACCCCAGTACTCTTGCCTGGAAAATCCCATGGATGGAGGAGCCTGGTAGGCTGCAGTCCATGGGGTCGCTAAGAGTCGGACACGACTGAGCGACTTTTCTTTCACTTTTCACTTTCATGCATTGGAGAAGGAAATGGCAACCCACTCCAGTGTTCTTGCCTCGAGAATCCTGGGGACGGAGGAGCCTGGTGGGCTGCCGTCTATGGGGTCGCACAGAGTCGGACACGACTGAGCGACTTAGCAGCAGCAGCAGCAGTGGATGAAGGTGAACACAAGGCCAGGCACTTGTAGCCATAGAAGTCTCTTCTAGGGCTTTTTGAAGGGTGATGAAGGCATGATGATGTCTAATGGTGGGTCCCTGATTTCCTCAGGTAGCATCTAGATTGTTCCAGGTGGACCTCTATATCAGCAGACAGTTGTAAAGCACTCAGCTGCCCATCACAGCTATGGGACTCATGGACCCACTAAGGTTCATATTCTAAGTGCCCACATAACAGGGGTCATAGGTCAAGGTATAGCTTGTTGCAGTGAAGGTGGCCAGGGGTATTCCAAATGCCCACAGAACAGGGCTTATAGGCCAAGGGGCAACTGGTTGGCCCGGGGCCCTAGAAGACTGGATAGTGTAGTTCCAAACCTCTTTCACACAGATTAGCAAGTGTTGCTTTGTGGCTGAAGTGTTCTTACTAGCAATTCAAATATCTTCCTGGTAAATTAAAGCCTCATTATTATTTTCAAATTCTTGATATGCCAAAGATAGCTTGCATTTGAACTCTGGTTGCATTATTACAAAACAAAACTTAACATAAATTTGTCCATACAAGAAATGCTATGCTATGCTATGCTAAGTCACTTCAGTCGTGTCCGACTCTGTGTGACCCCAATAGACGGCAGCCCACCAGACTTCCCCGTCCCTGGGATTCTCCAGGCAAGAACACTGGAGTGGGTTGCCATTTCCTTCTCCAGTGCATGAAAGTGAAAAGTGAAAGGAAAGTTGCCCAGTCATGTCCGACTCTTAGCAACCCCATGGACTGCAGCCTACCAGGCTCCTCCGTCCACAGGATTTTCCAGGCAAGAGTACTGGAGTGGGGTGCCATTGCCTTCTCCCCATACAAGAAAGGGAAGCACTATTGAGGTTTTTAAATGAGCTTTAGCTCTTGCAACTTTTTGAATGATTGTAAAAAATGTTTTCAAGTATTTTATCACCTCTACATGAAACTCTGTTTTCAATGGTGATGATGAGGATTTGACAAGAACACATTAAAAAGCCTATTAGGATTTGCTTATAACTATTTCAACATATAACTTGATAGCAAAAGCTATGTTGACTTCCCTTTCTACTTGAGATATGAAAAGTCACAGGAGAACATTGCTCACCCTAACAATAAGAACAAGCCAGATAATCTACAAAGTTGTAATTTTTGAAAGCTGGTATGAGTATAAAGAAACCTAATGAACCCAAGTCCAAAAAGTAACAACATTCTTCTTGAGAGCTTCTTCTATCCTTGGCAGCACTGTCAATGTGAGACGAAGCTGATAAGAAAAAAGCTGAATCTTGAGTGCAATGTTTCTTATTGAAGTACAGTTGATTTACAATATTCTATTAATTTCAAGAGTACAACAAAACGATTCATAGCTATATCAGATCAGATCAGATCAGTCGCTCAGTCGTGTCCGACTCTTTGCGACCCCATGAACCGCAGCACGCCAGGCCTCCCTGTCCATCACCAGCTCCCGGAGGTCACTCAGACTCACACCCATCAAGTCAGTGATGCCATCCAGCCATCTCATCCTCTGTCGTCCCCTTCTCCTCCTGCCCTCAATCCCTCCCAGCATCAGAGTCTTCTCCAATGAGTCAACTCTTCGCATGAGGTGGCCAAAGTACTGGAGTTTCAGCTTTAGCATCATTCCTTCCAAAGAAATCCCAGGATTGATCTCCTTCAGAATGGACTGGTTGGATCTCCTTGCAGTCCAAGGGACTCTCAAGAGTCTTCTCCAACACCACAGTTCAAAAGCATCAATTCTTCAGCGCTCAGCCTTCTTCACAGTCCAGCTCTCACATCCATACATGACCACAGGAAAGACCATAGCCTTGACTAGGCGAACCTTTGTTGGTAAAGTAATGTCTCTGCTTTTGAGTATGCTATCTAGGTTGATCATAACTTTCCTTTCAAGGAGTAAGCGTCTTTTAATTTCATGGCTGCAGTCACCATCTGCAGTGATTTTGGAGCCCAGAAAAAGAAAGTCTGACACTGTTTCCACTGTTTCTCCATCTATTTCCCATGTAGTGATGGGACCAGATGCCATGATCTATATACACACACATATATTCTTTTCCAGATTCTTTTCCCATATAGGTTATTACAAGATATTGAGTAGAGTTCCCTGTGCTATTTAGGAGCACCTTATTGTTTATGTATAGTGGTTTGTATCTGCTAATCCCAAATTCCTAATTTATCCCTCCCTCCCC
This sequence comes from Tragelaphus eurycerus, assembly GCA_935064755.1. Lineage (NCBI taxonomy): Eukaryota > Metazoa > Chordata > Mammalia > Artiodactyla > Bovidae > Tragelaphus > Tragelaphus eurycerus. The sequence continues at coordinate 34,308,208 of CAKXYN010000013.1, forward strand.
TGCTTCCCCCGTTTGGTAACCATAAGTTTGTTTTGTAAATAAGTTCATTTGTTTTTAGATTCCACATGTAAGGGACTGCATAAGATATTTGTCTTTCTCTGTCTGACTTATTGACACTTAGTATGATAATCTCTAGGTTCATCCATGTTGCTATAAATGGCATTTCATTCTCTCTTTGTGGTTAAGCAATATTCCATTATCTATCTTTTTTACTTTTTATTGGAATATAGTTGATTTACAATGTGTTAGTTTCTTCTGTACAGAAGGTTAATTGGTTATGCATATACATATGTCCACCCTTTTTTAGATCCTTTTCCCATATAGGTCATAAGAGAGTACTGAGTCAAGTTCCCTGTGTTATCTGCTGCTGCTGCTGCTGCTAAGTCGCTTCAGTCGTGTCCTATTCTGTGCGACCCCATAGGCGCTAGCTCACCAGGCTCCTCTGTCCCTGGGATTCTCCAGGCAAGAACACTGGAGTGAGTTGCCATTTCCTTCTCCAATGCATGAAAATGAAAAGTGAAAGTGAAGTCACTCAGTCATGTCCAATCCTTAGCGATTCCATGGACTGCAGCCTACCAGGCTCCTCCATCCATGGGATTTTCCAGGCAAGAGTACTGGAGTGGGTTGCCATTTCCTTCTCCACTGTGCTATCCAGTAAGCCCTTATAAGTTATTTATTTTATATACAGCAATGTGTATATGTCAATCCCAATCTCCCAATTTATCTGCCCCCACCCCACCTTTCCTCTTTGATAACCATAAGTTTGTTTTCTACAATTGTGACTCTATTTATGTTTTGTAAATAGGTTCATTTGTACCATTTCTAAGATTCCACATATAAGCTATATCATTGATAACTGTATTTCTCTGTCTGACATAGTTCATTCACTATGACAATCTCAAGGTGCACCCATGTCACTGCAAATGGCATTATTACATTCTTTTTATGGCTGAGTAATAGTCCACTGTATATATGTTATCACATCTTTTTTATCCATTCATCTGCTAATAGACAAGGAGGTTGCTTCCATTTCCTGGCTATTGTAAATAGTTCTGCAATGAACATTGGGGTGCATGTATATTTCTGAATTATGGTTTTCTCTGGATATATGCCCAGAAATCTGATTGTTAGATCATATGGTAGCTCTATTTTTAGTTTTTAAGGAACTTTCATGAGAAAGAAAGTGGCTGTACCAATTTACATTACCACCAACTCTATAGGAGTGTTCACCTTTCTCCATACTCTCCAGCACTTATTGTTTTTATAAATTTTTAGATGACGACTATTCTGACTGGTGTAATATTTCATAATATGAGATATGTATATGTAATATGAGGGAATATCTCATATGTAATATGAGGGAATATCTCATTGTGGTTTTAATTTGCATTTCTCTAATAATTAGTGATGTTAAGCATCTTTTCATGTGTTTTTTGGTCAAAAATAAACAAATGAGACCTAATTAAACTTAAAGCTTTTGCACAGCAAAGGAAGTCATAAACAAAACCAAAAGACAACCCACAGAATTGGAGAAAATATTTGCAAATGTAGTAACCAACAAGGGATTAATCTCCAAACTATACAAACTTTTCATACAGCTCAAAAAAAAAAAAAAAAAAAAAAAATCAAAAAATGGGTAGAAGATCTAAACAGACATTTCTCCAAAGAAAACATACAGATGTGCCACATATTCTTTAATCATTCATCTGTCGATGGACATTTAGATTGCTTCTGTATCTTGGCTATTGTAAATAGTGCTGCTATGAATACTGAGGTGGATGTATTTAGTGCAATTTTAAAAGTGTTTAAACCCTCAGGAGCTCAGACACAGAGGGTCTGCACCTCCCCACCAACTCTTTCCACAAGCCTTCACAGAGTGTATACAGGACAGACTAGGGTATGGTAAGGTTGCCGAGATACCCCCAGTGCACAGGTGTGTGGAGACTGCAGAAGTCTACACAAGAGAACTTAGGGAACTCCCTCAGCTCTAAGATCCTGGTGCTGATTTTGAGGAGTAACTGCCTACTCCTGGGGGAGAAACTGGAGAGCTGAGGAAAGCTTCCCCACGTGCAGGTGGGTGAAGCCTGCTGGAGTCCAAGGAGAGGGGAGAGAAACTCACAGACACTAAAGGATCTTACCTTACCAGATTCCATCCTTGTCCCTGCCAGGGGAAGAGCTGGTGAGCTGAGGAAGACACCTTGCTCTGAACATATGTGCATAGGGCCAGCTAGAATCCAAGGGCGGAACAGGACTGTTGAGAGAATGGCAATGAGCACAAGGCAAAGTGCTGATAACATACCCTCAAGCACTCATATTCCAAGCCCTGCTACCGGAAAGGTTCTTATTAGTGTGAAGCATATGGTGAACTAAATCTAACTCCAGCAGCAAAACTTTCAGACCTGAATCAAGGACAGACTGGATTGTATCAAACATTCTCCCTAATGCTCTGCCAGGAAAAAAAAAAAATCTACCATTGTCTATTGATTTCTTCAGACTCTACTATTCATTGATCATTTATCATGTCTGAATTCAGTCAAAATCAAGTTACAAGGCACATGGAAAAATGACTCTTCCCTTAAACAGAAAATAGTAAATAGAACCAGACCTAGTAAATAATAGCATTACTGCTGGAATTATCAGGCATTTTTATATAACAATACATATATAAAATGATAACACAGAAAGAGTGAACATGTTTGAACAGATGAATAATTTCATATCCAAGTGGAAATGCTAGACATAAAAAATATACCAGAGATAAAGATTCATTTCAATGAGTTTATTAGCAGACCAGACACAGCAGAAGGAATTGGAGAAACTGAAAATAGACAGTTCACTTTTGAATTCTGTTTGCACTAAAGCTATATATTAGCACACACACACACACACACACACACACACACATACCTGGGATATATATAATGTCCAAATAAACATGTAATTTGAGTTCCTGGAGAATTATTTGAATGGCCTAGAACTTTCTAAAATACATAAAAGACATCAACCCATGATTCAATAGGTTCAGCAAACCCAAAGAAAGATAAATACAAAGAAATAATAATAAAAGCACCTTTAGAGCATTGTAACCAAACTGCTAAAAAACAAACATAAAGAGAAAATCTTAAAAGCTGCCAGAAGAAATAAGATACATTACATCTAGGGAAACAACAATAGAAATTATAGCTTCTCAACAATGGAGAAGAGAAAACAATGGAATGACATCTTTAAGGAAAGGAGAAAAGAAATCAATCTAGAATTCTAGGTCTAGTGGAATTGTTCCTAAAAATTAAGAAAAGTGAAATAGGGTGGGACAAATTGTGAGACTGGGATTGACATATATACACTACTACATATGAAATAGGTAACCAACAAGAACTTACTAAATAGCATAGGGAACGCTACTCAATGTTCTGTGGTGACCTAAATGGGAAGGAAATCCAAAAAGAGGAAATACATGTATGCAGGAGACATGGGTTCGATCCCTGGATCAGGAAGATCCTCTGGAGTAGGGAAAGGCAACCCATTCCAGTATTCTTGCCTGGAGAATCCCATGGACAGAGGAGACTTGCAGGCTAAAGTCCATGGAGTCACAAAGAGTCAGATATGACTGAGGGACTGAGCACGCACACACAGTTCTGGCATCAGAGCGAATTCTTAGGGCTGGCACAAGAGACTCAGAAAAAGGAGGCAACAGCCTTGGCTGTAGCTGAAGGCCTTTTTCTGGGAACTCGGGAAAATTAATGCCTTGACAAATTTTTTGAGTTTCTGAGATCTCAGCATTGAAGCAGGAGATAAGAAAATTGGCTAGTGCCAGTTTTGTGAGCTTATAGAGACATTTCTTGGGGACTACCCAAAATAGATATAGAGACTTAGCAGTGATACTGGGGTCCTCCAATAATAAATAAAGACATTGTTAAATTAAAAAGGCAAAATAAAGATATTTTCAAACAGACAAAAGTGAAGGAAATTGTCTCATAGAGACCTCTACTATAAGGAATGCAAAAAATTATTTTAGCTGAATAAAAACAATACCAGATAGAGAACCAGTTCTTTGGGAAGGAAGATAAAACATGTCAGTAAATATAAAGGGCATTAGAACCCACATACAGAAAAAAACATGTTTTAAAGACTATTAATCTTTTAAAGTAAAGCTAATGACATCGTAGTGTGAGGTTCTGGCATATTTAGAAGTAAAGTATATAACAAGAGGACAAAGAGTGAGAGGATAGTAATTAAAGCATGTTATTTTGAGATTCTTACATTGTAAAGTAGTAAACAATTTTTCATTGTAGATGTGACAAGTTAGAAATGCCTATGATAATCTCTAGATCAACCATTAAAATTTTAACAAGGAGGGACATAACTGTTGATAATAGCTAGCATGGAAAATAAAAATAAAATGAATACTTAAAAATAATTAAATCACACACAAAAAAAAGGCAGAAGAGGAGGAATCAAAGAAAAAAGCAGATGGAATAATATAAATCAAAGATCACTATGATCACTATGGTAGATTAAAATTCATGTAACTTGGGCTTCCCAGGTGGCACTAGTGGTGAAGAGCCTGCTTGCCAGTGCAGGAGATGGGAAAGATGTGGGTTTAATCCCTGGGTCGGGAAGATCCCCTGGAGGAGGGCATGGCAACCCACTCCAGTACTCTTGCCTAGAGAATCCCATGGACAGAGGAACCTGGTGGGCTACAGTCCGTGGGATCACAAAGAGTCGGACACAACTGAAGCTACTTAATACACACACACCAACACACACACACACCAATAGCTGCAATATGGACTAAAGAGCCAAGAAAGTCAGTGACTGTCAGACTGGCTAAAAATAAACAAAACTAAAGTGTATCTGTTGACAAGAAACACACGACACATAAAGACACAGAAAATTTGAAAGTAAAACAGTGGAACATGAAAAAGGATACACTGTGCAAATACTAATCATTAAAAATCTATCATTACTTAATAACAAAAGTAGACATCTAGATAAAGAGTATTACTGGGATAGAGAGGCATTTCACAGTGATAAAGGGAATAGGTGATCAAGAGGCTGTAACAGGGGACTTCCCTGGTGGTCCAGTGGTTAAGACTTCGCCTTCTGATGCAGCGATCCCTGGTCCTGGACCTAAGATCCCACATGCCTTGTAGCCAAAAAACCAAACATAAAACAGAAGCAATATTGTAACAAATTTAATAAAGACTTTAAAAATGGTCCATATCAAAGAAAAAAAGACTACAACAGGTTTAAATGAAACAGAGCTAAGTAAAAGTATATATATAGATATACAATTATTGAAGAATTTAACACTTTTCTCTAAGCAATGGATAGGACAACTAGCAAAAAAAAGTAAGTACCCAAGACATGGAAGATGTAACTCAACTTAATTGACAGTTACTCCCAATGATAGGAAAGGACTGTATAATCTTTTCAAATGCGCATGAAAAATTCACCAAGATAGATTCTTTTCTGGGCCATAAAACACACTTCAATAAATTTCAAAAACTCAAAATCATACAGAGTATTCTCTGGCTGCAATGTGTTAAATTAGAAATCGATAACAATAAAATATTATAATAGATTTTTCTGTAATGATGAAAATATTCTGTATCTGTATTGCTCAGTAAGGTGGTCACTTGCCATGTGTAATTGTTGAGCAATAGAAATTTGACTAAGAGTGACTTAGCAGCTGAATTTTTAATTTTAATCCTTTTCATTAATAAACATTTAAATACACACATATGGCTAGTGGCTACTGTACTGGATAGTAAAAATGTATAAAAGTAGAAAATGTTCATATATTTGGAAATTAACACATTTCTAATGACACATGGCTTTTTTAAAGTCAGCATGATAAACTAGAAGATATTTTTAGCAGAATCATAGTGAAACACATAATTTCAAATTTTATGAAATACAGATAAAAGTTTTTAGAGGAAATTTCATAGTTTTAAATGTCTATATTAAGAAAGAGTAAAAATCTAAAATCAGTGATCCAGTCTTCCACTTTAAGAAGCTAAAAAGTAGTTAATTCAAATTACATAAATAAAAAGAAAAGATTACAACAAGGCCAAAAAAAATATAAAAAAAACAATAGAGAAAAATCAACAAGTAAATGCAGAGTCTTTGAAAAGATCAATGAGAGTGATAAACAACTAGCATAAAGAAAAAAGCACACATACCCATATCAATAATGAAGGAAGCAGGTTATATCCTCCAGGCATTAAAATGATAATAAAAGAACATTAGGAGAAGCTTCATTCTAATAATTTGATAACTCAAATGATATAAACATATTCCTTGAAAAGCATTTTTGACACAACAAAAAAGAGAAAATTCCTAGCTCCATTAAAGAAATTGAATTTGTCAATTAAAATTTCTCTACAAGAACCCTAGGCCTCATGAATGTAAATGCAAAAATTCTTAACAAAATATTGGCAAATTGAACTCAGATCAGATCAGATCAGTCACTCAGTCGTGTCCGACTCTTTGCGACCCCATGAACCGCAGCACACCAGGCCTCCCTGTCCATCAGCAACTCCCGGAGGTCACTCAGACTCACATCCATCAAGTCAGTGATGCCATCCAGCCATCTCATCCTCTGTCGTCCCCTTCTCCTGCCCCCAATCCTTCCCAGCATCAGAGTCTTTTCCAATGAGTCAACTCTTCGCATGAGGTGGCCAAAATACTGGAGTTTCAGCTTTAGCATCATTCCTTCCAAAGAAATCCCAGGGCTGATCTCCTTCAGAATGGACTGGTTGGATCTCCTTGCAGTCCAAGGGACTCTCAAGCGTCTTCTCCAACACCACAGTTCAAAAGCATCAGTTCTTCAGGGCTCAGCTTTCTTCACAGTCCAGCTCTCACATCCATACATGACCACAGGAAAGACCATAGCCTTGACTAGGCGAACCTTTGTTGGCAAAGTAATGTCTCCACTTTTGAGTATGCTATCTAGGTTGGTCATAACTTTCCTTCCAAGGAGTAAGCGTCTTTTAATTTCATGGCTGCAGTCACCATCTGCAGTGATTTTGGAGCCCAGAAAAAGAAAGTCTGACACTGTTTCCACTGTTTCCCCATCTATTTCCCATGCAGTGATGGGACCAGATGCCATGATCTTCGTTTTCTGAATGTTGAGCTTTAAGCCAACCTTTTCACTCTCCACTTTCACTTTCATCAAGAGACTTTTTAGTTCCTCTTCACTTTCTGCCATAAGGATGGTGTCATCTGCATATCTGAGGTTATTGATATTTCTCCCAGCAATCTTGATTCCAGCTTGTGTTTCTTCCAGTCCAGCGTTTCTCATGATGTACTCTGCATATAAGTTAAATAAGCAGGGAGACAATATACAGCCTTGATGTACTCCTTTTCCTATTTGGAACCAGTCTGTTGTTTAAGCCTTGGAAAATCAATGTAGTTAATCACATTAATTCAGATTAAAGAGAAAAAACCATATGATTCTCCTGATGAATTCAGAAAATCATTAGACAAAATTCAACACTATTTCACGTAAACCAAAAATATCTTCAACTGGGAATCAAAGTAAAATTCCCAGTGTAATAAAAGTCATCTATGATTAACCTATTACTAATATAAATGAAATATCAAATGCTTTCCTCCTAAGATTGGAAACAAGATAAGAATGTTTTGTCTACTACTTTATCTTTTATCACAGATTTTACCAGAGGCCCTACCCAGCACAATAAGATCACCAAAAATAAAGTTTATTTTTTTTAAATGAATAAAGTTTGTAAAAGAAGAAGTAGCAGTTTTTTCCATAGGCAGAATAATTTTGTGTATAGAATATACTAAGGAATGTACAAAAACTCTATCAGAACTAATAAGTAAAATTTAACAGAGGTACAGAATACGAGGAGCTTCCCAGGTTGGCCAGTGATAAAGAATCCACCTGTCAACCATAAGATGCAGGTTTAGTCCCTGGGTCAAGAGAAGATCCTCTAAAGAGGGAAATGTCAACTGACTTCAGTATTCTTGCCTAGAAAATCCCATGGACAGAGGAGTCTGGTGGGGTTGCAAAGGAGTTGGACACGATTTATCAACTAAACAGCAAAAACAACAGAATACAAAGTATACAAAAATATACAAAATCAAATGATTTTTCTATATACTAACAATAAACAGTTGAAAATCTAAATTAAAACAACATCCTATAAAAGCACCCCAAAATATAGAACACTTAAGGATCAATTTAACGAAAGATACACAGCACTTTTATACTGAAAACTAAACATCATTGCTAAGAGTAATTAAAGACATAAAGGGAAAAAAATTCCATGTTCTTGAGCGGGAAGATTCGGTGTGTTACTGTGGGAATTCTACTCAAAACGCTCTAGAGTCAGTGCTACCCCAGCCAAAATAACAGCAGACTATGTGTGGAAATTGACAAGTAGATTTTAAAACTTCAACAAGGTATTTCCCTGGTGGTCTAGTGTTAAGACTTTGCACTTCCACTGCAGGGCATGCATGTTTGATACCTGGTTGTGGAAGTTCCTCATGCCAGGAGCCAAAGGAAAAAAAAAATTTTTTTTAATATATATATATAAAACTTACGTAAACAAGAAGGATCTACAAGAGTCAAATTTTCAAAAGGATAAAGAAGTTTGGAGGACTTAGCTTCATTTCAGTACTTGCTTAAAAGCTACATTAATCATAACAGTGTGATATTGGTTAAAAGATAGGCAAATAGATTCTTGGAACAAAACAGAGCAATCCACACATAGTGAAATGATTTTTCAACAAGGGCACCTAAGACATTCAAAGAGAAAAGGAAAGTATCATTAAAGCGTGATGGATGTACAACTGGATATCTATATACAGGCATGTTAGAGAGATTGCAGGTTTGGATCCAGACCTTGCAGTAAGTAAATACCGTAATACTGCAGTAAAGCAAGTCACACAATATTTTTTTGTTTCCTAGTGCCTATGAAAGTTATGCTCATACTAGACTGTAGTCCACTACATGATAAGTGTGCAATATCAGCATGTCTGAAAACAACAGTTTATATACCCTAGTTTAAAAATAATTAATTGTTAAAAAAAAAAAAAAAAAGCTAACCGACATCTGAATCTTGAGGGAATTTCTTTTGTTGGTGGTGTTGGCCTTGCCCCAATATTTGCGGCTGTTGACTGATAGGGGTAGTGGCTGTTGAAGTTTGGGATGGCTGTGGCAAAGCCACATCTTCCTGTCATGGATAATTTCCCTGTAGTGTGAAACGCTCGTTGATAGCATTTTATGCACAGTGTTAGTAGACCGTCTTTCAAAACTGGACTCAATCCTCTCAAACCTTGCTGCTGCTTTATCATCTAAGTTTATGTCATATGCTAAATTTTTTGTTGTCATTTCAATAACCCTATAGCATCTTCACCAGTAGATTCCATTTCAAGAAACCACTTTCTTTGCTCATTCATAAGAGAGCAACTCCTAATCCATTAATCATAAGGGATTTGATTTAGGTCATATCTGAATGGTCTAGTGGTTTTCCCTACTTTCTTCAATTTAAGTCTGAATTTGGCAATAAGGAGTTCATGGTCTGAGCCACAGTCGGATCCCAGTCTTGTTTTTGCTGACTGTATAGCTCTTCTCCATCTTTGGCTGCAAAGAATATAATCAATCTGATTTCGGTGTTAACCATCTGGTGATGTCCATGTCCATCTTCTCTTGTATTGTTGGTAGAGGGGGCTTGCTATGACCTATGCGTTCTCTTGGCAAAACTCACACGCTTGTAAAGTAATGCTCAAAATTCTCCAAGCCAGGCTTCAGCAATATGTGAACCGTGAACTTCCAGATGTTCAAGCTGGTATTAGAAAAGGCAGAGGAACCAGAGATCAAATTGCCAACATCTGCTGGATCATTGAAAAAGCAAGAGAGTTCCAGAAAAACATCTATTTCTGCTTTATTGACTATGCCAAAGCCTTTGACTGTGTGGATCACAATAAACTCTGGAAAATTCTGAAAGAGATGGGATTACCAGACCACCTGACATGCCTCTTGAGAAACCTATATGCAATGCAGGTCAGGAAGCAACAGTTAGAACTGGACATGGAACAACAGACTGGTTCCAAATTAAATAAATAAGCAGGGTGACAATATACAGCCTTGATCAAGGCTGTATATTGTCATCCTGCTTATTTAACTTATATTCAGAGTACATCATGAGAAATACTGGGCTGGAAGAAACACAAGCTGGAATCAAGATGCTGGGAGAAATATCAATAACCTCAGATATGCAGATGACACCACCCTTATGGCAGAAAGTGAAGAGGAACTAAAAAGCCTCTTGATGAAAGTGAAAGAGGAGAGTGAAAAAGTTGGCTTAAAGCTCAACATTCAGAAAATGAAGATCATGGCATCTGGCCCCATGACTCCATGGAAAATAGATGGGAAAACAGTGGAAACAGTGTCAGATTTTATTTTGGGGGCTCCAAAATCACTGCAGATGGTGACTACAGCCATGAAATTAAAAGATGCTTACTACTTGGAAGGAAAGTTATGACCAACCTAGATAGCATATTCAAAAGCGGAGACATTACTTTGCCAACAAAGGTTTGTCTAGTCAAGGCTATGGTTTTTCCTGTGGTCATGTATGGATGTGAGAGTTGAACTGTGAAGAAGGCTGAGTGCTGAAGAATTGATGCTTTTGAACTGTGGTGTTGGAGAAGACTCTTGAGAGTCCCTTGGACTGCAAGGAGATCCAACCAGTCCATCCTAAAGGAGATCAGTCCTGGGTGTTCACTGGAAGGACTGATGTTGAAGCTGAAACTCCAATACTTTGGCCACCTCATGCAAAGAGTTGACTCATTGGAAAAGACTATCATGCTGGGAGAGATTAGGGGCAGGAGGAGAAGGGGATGACAGAGGATGAGATGGCTGGATGGCATCACCGACTCAATGGACATGAGTCTGAGTGACCTCTGGGAGTTGGTGATGGACAGGGAGGCCTGGCGTGCTGCAATTCATGGGGTCGCAAAGAGTCAGACACATCTGAGCAACTGAACTGAACTGAATCCATTAATGTTTTATCATCTTCATATATTCAGGTTCCACTTAGTAATTTTAGTTCTCTGGCTATTTCTATGACATCTGCAGTTAATTCTTCCTGTGAAGTCTTGAACCCCTTAAAATCATTCATGAGGGCTAGAGTCAACTTCTTTCAAACTCTTGTTAATATTGATATTTTTACTTCTTCCCATGAATCACAAATCTTAATTGCATCAAGAATTGTGAGTCCTCTGCAGAAGTTTTAAAATTTACTTTGCCCAAATCCATTACTCTCTATGGCAATGATCAGATCAGATCAGATCAGATCAGTCGCTCAGTCGTGTCCGACTCTTCGCGACCCCATGAACCGCAGCACGCCAGGCCTCCCTGTCCATCACCAGCTCCCGGAGGTCACTCAGACTCACATCCATCGAGTCAGTGATGCCATCCAGCCATCTCATCCTCTGTCGTCCCCTTCTCCTCCTGCCCTCAATCCCTCCCAGCATCAGAGTCTTCTCCAATGAGTCAACTCTTCGCATGAGGTGGCCAAAATACTGGAGTTTCAGCTTTAGCATCATTCCTTCCAAAGAAATTCCAGAATTGATCTCCTTCAGAATGGACTGGTTGGATTTTCTTGCAGTCCAAGGGACTCTCAAGAGTCTTCTCCAACACCGCAGTTCAAAAGCATCAATTCTTCAGCGCTCAGCCTTCTTCACAGTCCAGCTCTCACATCCACACATGACCACAGGAAAGACCATAGCCTTGACTAGGCGAACCTTTGTTGGTAAAGTAATGTCTCTGCTTTTGAATAGGCTATCTAGGTTGGTCATAACTTTCCTTCCAAGGAATAAGCGTCTTTTAATTTCATGGCTGTAGTCACCATCTGCAGTGATTTTGGAGCCCAGAAAAATAAATTCTGACACTGTTTCCACTGTTTCTCCATCTATTTTCCATGTAGTGATGGGACCAGATGCCATGATCTTCGTTTTCTGAATGTTGAGCTTTAAGCCAACCTTTTACTTAAATAATAAGACTTGAGAGTCAAAATTACTCCTTGATCATGGGTTCTAGAATAGATGTTGTGTTAGCAGGCATGAACGCAACATGAATTCTGTACATCTCTATCAGAGACCTTTAGTGGTCAGGTACGTTGTCAGTGAGCTGTAACATTTTTAAAGGAATAGTTTTTCTGAGCAGTGGGTCTCACAGAGAGTTGAAAATATCCAGTAAACTGTGTTGTAAACAGACGTGCTATCATCCAGGCTTTGTTGGTCCATGTGTAGAACATAGGCAGAGTAGACTTAGCACAATTCTGAAGGGTCCTAGGGTTTTCAGAATGATAAATGAGCACTTGTTTCAATTTAAAGTCACCAGCTGTATTAGTCCCTAACAAGAGAATCACATTGTCATTTGAAACTTTGGACACAGACACTGACTTCTCTCTAGCCATGGAGGTCCTTCTTCTAACACAAGACTGTTTTTTTTACAATGAAAATCTGTTGTTTAGTTTAGCTACCTTCCATAGCTATCTTAGCTAGATCTTATAGGTAACTTCTACATCAGTACCTGCTGCTTCACCTCACGCTTTCATATTGCAGAGATGGCTTTTTTTCCTTAAACTTTATGAACCAACCTCTGCTAGCTTCAAACTTTTCATCTGAAATTCCCTCACCTCTTTCAGCCTTCATAGAACTGAAGAGATTTAGGGTCTTCTTCTGGGTTAGTCTTTTGCCTAAGGAGATATTGTTGTTAGTTTGATTTTCTGTCCAGATCACTAAAACTTTCTTCATATCAGCAATAAGGCTGTTTTGATTTCTTGTCATTCATGTTTTCACTGGAATAGCACTTTTAATTTCCAAGAACTTTTCCTTTGCAGTCACAAGTTGGCTAAATGTTTGGTGAAAGAGACCTAGCTTTTTTTGGTAAATTAATTAACTTATTTTAATTAGAGGCTAATTACTTTATAATATTGTGGTGGTTTTTGCCATACATTCGCCTAGCTTTTGATCTATCTCAGCTTTGACATGCCTTCCTCACTAAGCTTGGACTTCCCTGGTGGATCAGAAGAAAAGAATCGCCTGCAATGCAGCAAACCCAGGTTCAATTCCTAGGTCGGGAAGATCCCTTGGAAAAGGAAATGGCAACCCACTCCAGTATTCTTGCCTGGGAAATTTCATGGACAGAGGGACATGGTGGGCTACAGTCCATAGAGTCACAAGAGTTGGGCACGACTTAGCGAGAACCACCACCACCCACCTCACTAAGCTTAATCATTTCTAGATTTTGATTTAAATTGAAAGACATGTGAATCTTCCTTCGACAGAATAGGGTTATTAATTGGCTTAATATCAATATTGTATCTCAGGGAATAAGGAAGCCCAAGAAGAGGGAGAAAGATGAGGGAACAGCTTGATCCATGGAATAGTCAGAACACATACAGAATTTATCTATTAAGTTCATTGTCTTTTATGAGCATGGTTCATGGAGCCTCAAAAAAATTTCAATTGTAACATCAAAGATCACTGATCACAGATCACCATAACAACTATAACAATAATGAAAGTTTGAACTACTATGAGAATTACCAAAATGTGACACAGAGATCTGAAGTAAGCAAATGTTGTTGAAAAAATGGTAAATGGTTCCAATAGATTGCTCAACACAAGGATGCCACAAATCTTTAATTTGTGGGGGAAAAGAGCAGTATTTCCAAAGCATAATAAAATGAAACACAATAAAATGAGGTAATACATGTAACAAACTGAATGAATCTTTAATATATTAAGCTTAATAAAAGGAGTCAGACACTAAAGAGTATACACTGGTTTATTCCATTTGTATGAAGTCTTTTCCACAGTAATAGATACCAGGTCAAGGGGCTGCTTCTAGGGCCACTGACTGATTGCTAGCACAAAAAAACTTTTTTAGGGTGAAAAAAGGTTCTGTATCTTGATTGGGGGGTAGGTATTTGTTCACTTGTCAAAAATGATCAAAAGTGTATTAAAATCGGTATATTTCACTGAATGTTAAGCCCCAAAGGATGACACAAATTCCATATTTAATATCTTCCATAATATATATGCTTTATTTTTCTTATTTTATATATGTATATTTCACCAAGACTTATCTAAAGTGCTTCAGAGGACTTTGCTCTTTGTTTCAATGTGCCATGCAAATGTTACACCTTTCCAGGTAAGCCACAATATGAAAATCCTGGGAAGCAATGTCTATCTGGAGTTGAAGCAGGGAGGATAAATGGGGAGAGAGACAGCTTTGGGAAGCAGGATGCAGAAAAATGGAAGCAATGTCTATGTCATAGTGTTGCTGTAAGGATTAAAATGAAATGGAGTCTGTGAAAGTATAATGAGATCATGCATCTAATGCTTTTAGATTCCAAAGCAGATGCTCGATAAATACTATTTCCTCTCCTTCTTGGGTACTATTATTTTGGGGAGGTGTAGATTTTGCCTTTCTATATGGGAACCTACAAATTCTATTTGGGGAAATGTATTTATTGCACCTTTATTTCCTATAAGAAAAGGTCGGAATACTCAAGGGATCCAGTTTGGGCTGCTCTTTGGAAATGAGCTGCTGCTGCTGCTACTGCTGCTAAGTCACCTCAGTCATGTCCAACTCTGTGTGACCCCATAGATGGTAGCCCACCAGGTTCCCCCATCCCTGGGATTCTCCAGGCAAGAACACTGGAGTGGGTTGCCATTTCCTTTTCCAAAGCATGAAAGTGAAAATGAAGTAGCTCAGTTGTGTCTGACGCTCAACGACCCCATGGACTGCAGCCTTCCAGGCTCCTCTGTCCATGGGATTTTCCAGGCAAGAGTACTAGAGTTGGAAATGAGCTAATTTATAAAAGAGAATATTCTGAGTCTTTGTAGTTATGGCCTTAAACTATACAAATCAGGGATTCAGAATCCATTAATTGATCTTTGTGCAATCATGTGAGCTGTGAAAAGGGCAATATTGCTACAAAATTAAATACTTTGTCATAATTAAGATGATAGTAGGAAGCTTTTCAGAAATATAAAAAGACTTTTTTCTAGACAATAGGTGATTACTTAATTTGAAATACCAAAGTTAGAAATTCATTTATTTATTGAGATAACAAGTGTTCAAGAAGAATTGTTTTTAAGTTACTTCAAACAGTCCTATGACTTAATCTCTCAAATTAATTTAGAAAGAGTATGTCACTGATGAAAACATCTTTCAAGGGAGTTTTAAGCCAGTAAAATATAAATCAATGGTTATTTTTTAAACAGTACTACCCATTTAGACTTGAAGTAATCATCAAAACAATCCACTGGGTGTTATTTCATGCTTTGAACAGGAGGCCTGGAAAGCTCAGGTTTGGTTTTGATTCAGGGGTTTTGTTTTGTTTTTGTTGTCACTGTTTATGATGTATTCTCTATTTCTCCAACATTTAACATTAATGATTTTTAAATATTTGAAGACATTTTTGGAGCACCCACAATACATCATAGCAAACACATTTCTGCATTGTATTTTCACAGTTCTTATTTTACAGATGGTTGAATCAGGGAGCAACATAGGGGTGTTGATTTATTTAGTTACCTGGGCTCCCCAGCTGATAAAAAACTGAGCTGGTGCCCTCTCTGTTTCCCAGTGGTTTCTGACATCCCACTCTGCCCCTGTGCACCCTATCCTCTGTGAGGGAATCTGAAGGAGAAGGGCTATCATGATGTCAGGAACCACCCCCACTAAGCCTTCTTTAGGTTATGGGGTCGCACAGAGTCAGACACGACTGAAGTGACTTAGCAGCAGCAGGGAGACCTCAGGGCACTGTGGCTGAAGGCAGAGGCACCTAGCAAGGTCACATTCCCATCAGGGCTCTCCTGAGTGGTCTCTCTGCTTACCACCCACGACAGCATCTTGGGTTTTCCTACCCATTGTGCACTCAAGGGAACTTCTGGTCCAGGACCCCTGCTCCCAACCCACCATGCTCCTTGCAGCCCCTCCCCATCCCCAAGCAAACACTGGCTTCAGAAAACTGCTTGTTTCTCTGCCTGCCAAGGAGCATGAGAAGACTCAGCCACTTGAGTGTGATATGAGCAGTACCTCACCACATAGTGTGAATCATGAGGCACAAAATGCGCGCTTGAGAAAAGGCATCACACTCAACACTCTTTGCAAAGCCATGAAACGCCCACCATTTTATTCCCTCCTCAAGAGCCTTCTGGAACTATTGCTATTTTAACTAGTTTAAATCATTTTTCTTATAAGCTAAGTCTAATGTCTCAGCAAACTCAGCTGTCAGTGAATGTTGGAGGAAGGCAAAAGAACAGATTTTGCTTTTCAACCTTGGGGTTGAGAGCATTTCAGCCGTTTAAAAAAATTAGTCCCAGGCAAAGCTGACATCTTTCCTAATCTGTAGCTTTTCATGTACTTCTGATAGTTGGTTTTACAAAATAGAACACTGTTTGCAATAGCCAGAACGTGGAAGCAACCAGATGTCCATCCACAGATGAATGGAAAGCAAGCTGTGGTACAAACACAATGGAGTAACTCAGCCAAAAAAGAAACATTGAATCAGTTAGGAGGGGATGGAACTGGAGCCTAAACAGAGGAAGAAGCCAGAAACAAAAACACAAAACAGAACAACGCAAATGGAAAGAAAGATGGAAAAAACCCTATACGAGACAACAAAAGAGACACTGATGAAGACCAGACTGGACCTGGGACGGAGAGGGGAGATGATGGGGAGAAAGCATGAAATATGTATAAATAACTGAAATGATATTGTCAAACTAAACACTATCATGTTACAATTTGTTCAACTAGATGGTATGCTGATAATCAATAAAAGAGACTTGATCAAAAAAAAAAAAAAAAAAGAACATGGGCGGTGGCAGTGTCCGACTCTTGTGACCCCATAGACTGTAGCCCACCAGGCACCTCTGTCCATTTCAGATTTCCCAAGCAAGAATACTAGAGTGGGTTGCCATTTCCCTCTCCAAGAACATGAGTATAAGGAAGCAACTTCCCATCTGGGACAGCATTACTAGCATTGAGACTACTTATCTGCACTTTTCCGAATGCTCAGTATTTATCCACAGAGACTCAGTGATGAAAGTTCTAGGGCACTCTGGACTTTTGAGTTGCCATTTATTTGGTGCCAGGTACTTTGCATCCATTTCTTTAATGATTATACTATAATACAGATATCATTTTCCCATTTTACTAATAAAAAAACCAAGACTCAGAGAGGTTAGGAAATTATTGAAAACAATAATAATGAGAGTTAGCATTCAGTAAGCACCCTCTAGGTAACAAGCATGGTACAAAACACTGTGTCTCTACTGTTTCCTTAAACATTCTTGATCTCATTTCCTCTTGACAACAACCCAGTAAGGTTGATGCTATTATTATGCTTATTTCACAGATGGGAGAAAGAGGTTAGAGAGGACAAGTAGCACATAATTGGAGGTTACATAATTGGTCAGTGGCAGTGCCAGGCCTGGAACAGGGGTCAGATAGACACCAGAGTCCATACTCAACCACTCCACTCAAAAGATCTCCTCTGAAGTTCCAACTCCAACCCAGGTCTGCCTAACTCCAAAGCAGATAGACTTTTCACTACCGTGTTTCCTAGCAATAAATACCAATTTCAGAGGGTTACTCATACAGGTGGTTTGAACAGTGCAACTAATTCCACCCAAACTGTCCTTTAATAACCCCACTTGACAACACTTTTGTGGAATTTGTCAGACCCATTCCTACACTGTCTCTTGTTGGCTGAGTGAACTTGTAAATGTTCCTCAACCTCTCTGAGCCTCCACTGCTAATTACTTGAATGGGAAAATAATAGTACCCACCTTGGAATATTGTTGTAGGAATTAGATGAGAAAGTATTGGGAAAATCTTGGAATTTGGTAAATGATTATTGTTGTTGTTCTGCATGTCCATGGACTGCAGCATGCCAGGCCTCTCTGTCCCTCACCATCTCCCAGAGTTCACCCAAGTTCATGTTGATTGCATTGGTGATGCCATCCAGCCATCCTCTGATGCCCTCTTGTCCTCCTGCACTCAACCTTTCCCAGCATCAGGGGCTTTTTCAATGAGTCATCCATTCACATCAGATGGCCATAATACTGGAACTTCAGCATCATTCCTTTCAGTGAATATTCAGGGTTGATTTCCCTTAAGATTGACCGGTTTCATCTCCTTGCAGTCCAGGGCACTCTGAGGAGTCTTCTGCAGCACCACAGTTCAAAGGCATCAATTCTTTGGTGTTCTGCCACAGAGAAGACCATAACCTTGACTATATGGACCTTTGTGAACTATATGGACCTAATGTCTCTGCTTTTCAACACACTGTGTAGGTTTGTCATTGCTTTCCTGCCAAGAAGCAAACGCCTTCTGATTTCATGGCTGCAGTCACTGTTGCAGTGATTTTGGAGCCCAAGAAGAGGAAATCTATCACTACTTCTACCTTTTCCCTTTCTATTTGCCATACAGTAATGGGGCCAGATGCCATAATCTTAGTTTTCTTTTAATATTTAGTCTTGCAGCTGCTAAGTCACTTCAGTCATGTCTGACTCTATGTGACTCCACAGACAGCAGCCCACCAGGCTCCCCGTTCCTGGGATTCTCCAGGCAAGAACACTTGGAGTGGGTTGCCATTGCCTTCTCCAATGCATGAAAGTGAAGTCACTCAGTTGTGTCCAACTCTTAGCGACCCCATGGACTGCAGCCCACCAGGCTCCTCTGTCCATGGGATTTTCCAGGCAAGAGTACTGGAGTGGGGTGCCATTGCCATCTCCAAATATTTAGTCTTAACTTGGCTTTTTTACTCTTCTCCTTCACCCTTAGTCAGGAGGCTCTTTAGTTCCTCTTCACCTTCTGCCATTAGAGTGGTATCATCCACATATCTGAGGTTGTTGATGTTCTCCCATCTGTCTTGATTCCAGCTTATCCAGCCTGGCATTTCTCATGATGTGCTCAGTGTACAGATTAAACAAACAGGGAGACAGCAGACAGCCCTGTTGTACTCCTTTCTTGTTCTTGAACCAATCAGTTGTTTCATACATGGTTCTAGGTGTTG
Source organism: Tragelaphus eurycerus (assembly GCA_935064755.1). NCBI lineage: Eukaryota > Metazoa > Chordata > Mammalia > Artiodactyla > Bovidae > Tragelaphus > Tragelaphus eurycerus. Next base: position 34,327,281 of record CAKXYN010000013.1, read on the forward strand.
CTTCATGATCTGTATACAGGTTTCTCAGGAGACAGGTAAGATATTCCCATCTCTCTAAGAGCTTTCCACAATTTTTCATGATCCACACAGTCAAAGTCTTTAGTGCAGTCAATGAAACAGAGATAGATGTTTTTTCTGAAATACCTTTGCTTTCTCTATAATCCAGCAAATGCTGGCAATTTGATCTCTAGTTCCTCTTCACTTTCTAAACCCAGCCTGGACATCTGGAATTTCTTGGTTCACATAATGCTGAAACCTAGCATGACCTTATTAACATGGGAGATGAGTCCAATTGTCCAATGGTTAGCATATTCTTTGGTACTACCCTTCTTGGGAAGTGGGATGGGGATTTACTTTTTTCAGTCCTGTGGCCACTGCTTGGTCTTCCAGATTTGGTGACATAATGAATGCAAAACCTTGATGGCATCCTCCTTTAGGGATTTGAATAATTCTGCTGGAATTTCATCGCATCTACTAGTTTTATTAACAGCTGCTGCTGCTGCTGCTGCTAAGTCGCTGCAGTCGTGCCCAACTCTGTGCGACCCCATAGACGGAAGCCCACCAGGCTCCCCCGTCCCTGGGATTCTCCAGGCAAGAACACTGGAGTGGGTTGCCATTTCCTTCTCCAATGCATGAAAGTGAAAAGTGAAAGTGAAGTCGCTCAGTCGTGTCTGACTCTTAGCGACCCCATGGACTGGAGCCTACCAGGATCCTCCGTCCATGGGATTCTCCAGGCAAAAGTACTGGGGTGGGGTGCCAGTGCTTCTTAAAGCCCACATGACTTCACACTCCAATGTCTGGCTCTGAGTGACTAACCACACCATCATAGTAATCTAGTTCATTAGGATCTTTTTTATACAGTTCTTCCATGTATTCTTTCCATCTCTTATTGATCTCTTCAGCATCTACTAGGATTCGACCATTTTTATCCTTTATTGTGCCCATTCTGGGTGAAATGTTCCCTTGATGTTTTCAATTTTTCTGACGAGCTCTCTAGTCTTTCCCCTTTTGTTGTTTTCTTCTATTGTTGGGAGCCGGCTTGGATCAGCGCTCCGCCCATGACAAAGGTCATGAGGAAGGAGGCTTGGCACAGGCAAGGGCGAGATCAAGCCTCAGGAGCCCCCTGGAATTCTCGAGCATCTACCCCCAAAAACCAGAGTCTGCCTACTTTCTGCTTTGTGTTCTCACCTACACCTCTGACTTTACAGGGGGCTGTCCCCCACTACCTCTCTCTGAAAAAAGAGTTAACTTACAGCTCCAGTTAATAATTCCTGGGTGTGACAGTGTTTCAGCCTACAAACTCCTTTGGAAATCTTCTAGCCTGCCTGAATAGGCTTTTCCGGCCACATGTGATTGTTCAGAGCCTCCCAACTATGAGAGGCATGAGATGTTCTAAACTGTCTAAATACAGATTCCTTTGAGCAGTTAAAAGATTGATTAGAAATTGTATTGGTGAAGGATTTTTCACTTGTTGGGCCAATGCTTGCTGCTAAGTCTCCATGTCCCTTACCTACTGTGTCCTTGGCAGTGTATTGATTGATATAATTGGTGTATAGAAATGTAATTAGTAGCCTCAATGTTTGTAACTTTGAACCCTTGAGTTAATTATTTTCTTGATTGAGCCCACCTCACCTTTTGCCCTATAGGAATGCAACCTTATCTAATGCTTTCAGAGGGTGGTGCCTGACTTTAGAACAATCACCTTTAGAGAAAATAAGTTCCTTAAAATGCTAATAGGCCTCCGAGCCAGAAGATGATGTAACTCACCTAAACTTTTGCATATGATAGGTTTGAAAGCCTGGCTCAGGGACTGCTGTCCCTGCATGACTCCACCCCTTCCCCCATTATCCTCTATGCATAACTTAAGGTATAAAAACTACTTTGAAAAATAAAGTGCGGGGCCTTGTTCAGCGAAGCTTGGTCTCCCCATGTCGTTCTTTCTCTTACCTTCTGGCTGAATTATTCAGCCTTCTCTCTCCACAAAATGTTCTCACTGAGCTATCCTTATTTCATCTGCTTGTCTTCACTGAATTTCCTCCTCACTGAGCTATCCTCATTTCTATTATTCTTTATATCTTTAATTAATACTTAATTAAGCAATTGTTTCCTGATCATCGCCAACGCCGTCCCCGCTTCGAATTCCTGGATCCACCGGGGCTGGACCCCGGCAATCCTATTATTAAACACTATTCACTGAAGAAGGCCTTCTTGTATCTTCTAGCTCTCCTTTGAAACTCTGCATTTGATTGGATGTACCTTTCCCTCTCTCCCTTGTTTTTCACTTCTCTCCATTCTTCTGATATTTGTAAAGCCTCCTAAGATAACCACTTTGCCTTCTTGCTTTTCTTTTGCTTTGGGATGGTTTTATTCACTGCCTTCTATACTGTATCACAGACCTTTGCCCATAGTTCTTCAGGCACACTGTTAACCAGACCTGGTCCCTGGAATCTCTTTGTTACTTCTACTGTGAATTCATATGGGATTCAATTTAAGTCATACCTGGCTGGCTTCGTGCTTTTCCCAGTTTACTTTAGCTTAAGCCTGAATTTTGTGATGAGGAGCTGACAATCTGAGCCACAGTCAGCTCCAGGTTTGTTTTTGCTAACTGTATACAACTTCTGTATCTTTGGCTACAAAGAATGTAATCACTTTGATTTCTGTATGTAAGTGATTATAAACAATCAGATCAGATCAGATCAGTCGCTCAGTCGTGTCCGACTCTTTGCGACCCCATGAACCGCAGCACGCCAGGCCTCCCTGTCCATCACCAGCTCCCGGAGGTCACCCAGACTCGCATCCATCGAGTCAGTGATGCCATCCAGCCATCTCATCCTCTGTCGTCCCCTTCTCCTCCTGCCCTCAATCCCTCCCAGCATCAGAGTCTTCTCCAATGAGTCAACTCTTCGCATGAGATGGCCAAAATACTGGAGTTTCAGCTTTAGCATCATTCCTTCCAAAGAAATTCCAGGATTGATCTCCTTCAGAATGGACTGGTTGGATCTTCTTGCAGTCCAAGGGACTCTCAAGAGTCTTCTCCAACACCACAGTTCAAAAGCATCAATTCTTCGGCGCTCAGCCTTCTTCACAGTCCAGCTCTCACATCCATACATGACCACAGGAAAGACCATAGCCTTGACTAGGCGAACCTTTTTGGTAAAGTAATGTCTCTGCTTTTGGTTATGCTATCTAGGTTGGTCATAACTTTCCTTCCAAGGAGCAAGCGTCTTTTAATTTCATGGCTGCAGTCACCATCTTCAGTGATTTTGGAGCCCAGAAAAACAAAGTCTGACACTGTTTCCACTGTTTCCCCATCTATTTCCCATGCAGTGATGGGACCAGATGCCATGATCTTCGTTTTCTGAATGTTGAGCTTTAAGCCAACCTTTTCACTCTCCACTTTCACTTTCATCAAGAGGCTTTTTAGCCCCTCTTCACTTTCTGCCATAAGAGTGGTGTCATCTGCATATCTGAGGTTATTGATATTTCTCCCGGCAATCTTGATTCCAACTTGTGTTTCTTCCAGTCCAGCATTTCTCATGATGTACTCTGCATATAAGTTAAATAAACATGGTGACAATATGCAGCCTTGACGTACTCCTTTTCCTATTTGGAACCAGTCTGTTGTTCCATGACCAGTTCTAACTGTTGCTTCCTGACCTGCATACAGATTTCTTAAGAGGCAGATCAGGTGGTCTGGTATTCCCATCTCTTTCAGAATTTTCCATAGTTTATTGTGATCCACACAGTCAAAGGCTTTGGCATAGTCAATAAAGCAGAAATAGATGTTTTTCTGGAACTCTCTTGCTTTTTCCATGATCCAGCGGATGTTGGCAATTTGATCTCTGGTTCCTCTGCCTTTTCTAAAACCAGCTTGAACATCAGGAAGTTCACGGTTCACATATTGCTGAAGCCTGGCTTGGAGAATTTTGAGCATTACTTTACTAGCGTGTGAGATGAGTGCAATTGTTCGGTAGTTTGAGCACTCCTTGGCATTGCCTTTCTTTGGGATTGGGATGAAAACTGACCTTTTCCAATCTTGTGGCCACTGCTGAGTTTTCCAAATTTGCTGGCATATTGAGTGTAGCACTTTCACAGCATCATCATTCAGGACTTGGAATAGCTCCACTGGAATTCCATCACCTCCACTAGCTTTGTTCGTAGTGATGCTTTCTAAGGCCCATTTGACTTCACATTCCAAGATGTCTGGCTCTATATTAGTCTACATCATCCATCAGATCAGATCAGATCAGTCGCTCAGTCGTGTCCAACTCTTTGCGACCCCATGAAGCGCAGCACGCCAGGCCTCCCTGTCCATCACCAGCTCCCGGAGGTCACTCAGACTCACACCCATCAAGTCAGTGATGCCATCCAGCCATCTCATCCTCTGTCGTCCCCTTCTCCTCCTGCCCTCAGTTCCTCCCAGCATCAGAGTCTTCTCCAATGAGTCAACTCTTCGCATGAGGTGGCCAAAATACTGGAGTTTCAGCTTTAGCATCATTCCTTCCAAAGAAATTCCAGGATTGATCTCCTTCAGACTGGACAGGTTGGATCTTCTTGCAGTCCAAGGGACATCATCCATAAAGATAAAATATACCCAAAAGTGTATTTAGGAACAGAGTATCACACATGTTTTTCATCTTAATCTTACCCTTATCTAACTGAGTGACCTTGGACACATTTTACATAGAGTCTCTTGACCCCAGTTCATTCATGTATAGGAATAAAGAATGGGATAATTTTTAAATTATCTTCAAACACTAATATTTGATCATTCTATGAATGTATATGAAACTGCTTTGTAGTTTTTAAATTACAGTAAAATGTACTGCATTATTGTCACCAGAATCCCCTTATTTATAATGGGAAAGGGGGGAATGAAACTGATACCTATTGGCAGGCACTAATTCCTAATGTATTTTTCCATTTCTCCCTCACACTCCTTCTAAGTGATTGGCATTTTATTTTTTAAGTAAACATCTGTGGAAAGTATGTATTTTATTCACTTAAACACATGTATTTGCACAGATAGAAAAAACAAATAGAAGATGAAATAAGTTTTTAAATGAGTTTGTAAATTTTTTTCTCTTTTTTTATTGAAATATATTGATTTAGAATGTTGTGTTGGGTGTACAGCAAACTGATTCAGTTATACATACATATATATCTATTTTTTTCAGATTCTTTTCCTTTATAAGTTTTTACAAAATATTGAGTATAGGTCCCTGTGCTATACAATAGATCCTTCTTGGTTATCTATTTTATATATAGTAGTATGTACGTGTTAAGGGATTGGTGTTTTAAAGCAAGTGTTACTGAAGCATCTGAGGTTTGGAGAAATAACACAACTTGCCTCAGTTTGCACAGTTAGACTCTATGATTGTTGAACTGTATGGTAAGAGTATGTTTAGTTTTGTAAGAAACCATGAGACTATCGGGCAGCGGCCAAGAGGAGTTACCCCACGTCCGAGGTCAGGGGCAGCAGCCGAGAGTACCAGACTGCAATGGTGCAGGAACAGCTGAGAGGAGCTACCCTGCGTCTGAGGTCAGGGGGGCAGCTGGGAGGAGATATCCAGCGTCCAAGGTCAGGGCTGGTGGCCGGGAGGAGATACCCCATGCCCCTAAGCCCGAGGCCAGGGGCGCAGGCAGGAGGAGCTATCCCACGCCCCCACGCCCGAGGCCAAGGATGGCCGCTGGGAGGAGCAACCCCATGTCCAGGGAGCCTTGGCTGCGCGGTGCAGGAGGGCCTAGAAGAGCTATCCCACGTTGAAGGTCAGGAAGGGCAGCGGTGAGGAGATAACCCTCGTCTAGCGTAAGGAACAATGGCTGCGCTTTGCTGGAGCAGCCGTGAAGAGATACCCCACACCCAAGGTAAGAGAAACCCAAATAAGACAGTAGGTGTTGCAAAAGGGCATCAGAGGGCAAACACACTGAAACCATACTCACAGAAAACTAGTCAATCTAATCACACTAGGACCACAGCCTTGTTTAACTCAATGAAACTAAGCCATGCCTGTGGGGCAACCCAAGATGGGCAGATCATGGTGGAGAGATCTGACAGAATGTGGTCCACTGGAGAAGGGAATGGCAAACCACTTCAGTATTCTTGCCTTGAGAACCCCATGAACAGTATAAAAAGGCAAAATGATAGGATACTGAAAGAGGAACTCCCCAGGTCAGTAGGTGCCCAATATGCTACTGGAGATCAGTGGAGAAATAACTCCAGAAAGAATGAAGGGATGGAGCCAAAGCAAAAACAGTACCCAGCTGTGGATGTGTCTGGTGATAGAAGCAAAGTCCGATGCTGTAAAGAGCAATATTGCATAGGAACCTGGAATGTCAGGTTCATGAATCAAGGCAAATTGGAAGTGGTCAAACAAGAGATGGCAAGAGTGAATATCGACATTCTAGGAATCAGTGAACTGAAATGGATTGGAATGGGGGAATTTAACTCAGATGACTATTATATCTACTACTGCGGGCAGGAGTCCCTCAGAAGAAATGGAGTGGCCATCATGGTCAACAAAAGAGTCCAAAATGCAGTACTTGGATGCAATCTCAAAAACGACAGAATGATCTCTGTTCGTTTCCAAGGCAAACCATTCAGTATCACAGTAATCCAAGTCTATGCCCCAACCAGTAATGCTGAAGAAGTTGAAGTTGAACGGTTCTATGAAGACCTACAAGACCTTTTAGAACTAACACCCAAAAAAGATGTCCTTTTCATTATAGGGGACTGGAATGCAAAAGTAGGAAGTCAAGAAACACCTGGAGTAACAGGCAAATTTGGCCTTGGAATACAGAATGAAGCAGGGCAAAGGCTAATAGAGTTTTCCCAAGAAAATGCACTGGTCATAGCAAACACCCTGTTCCAACAAAACAAGAGAAGACTCTACACATGGACATCACCAGATGGTCAACACCAAAATCAGATCGATTATATTCTTTGCAGCCAAAGATGGAGAAGCTCTATACAATCAGCAAAAACAAGACCAGGAGCTGACTGTGGCTCAGACCATGAACTCCTTATTGCCAAATTCAGACTTAAATTGAAGAAAGTAGGGAAAACCACTAGATCATTCAGGTATGACCTAAATCAAATCCTTTATCATTTTACAGTGGAAATGAGAAGTAGATTTAAGGGCCTAGATCTGATAGAGAGAGTGCCTGATGAACTATGGAATGAGGTTCGTGACATTGTATAGGAGACAGGGATCAAGACCATCCCCATGGAAAAGAAATGCAAAAAAAGCCAAATGACTGTCTGGGGGGCCTTACAAATAGCTGTGAAAAGAAGAGAAGCGAAAAGCAAAGGAGAAAAGGCAAGATATAAACATCTGAATGCAGAGTTCCAAAGAATAGCAAGAAGAGATAAGAAAGCCTTCTTCAGCGATCAATGCAAAGAAATAGAGAAAAACAACAGAATGGGAAAGACTAGAGATCTCTTCAAGAAAACCAGAGATACCAAAGGAACATTTCATGTAAAGATGGGCTCGATAAAGGACAGAAATGGTATGGACCTAACAGAAGCAGAAGATATTAAGAAGAGGTGGCAAGAATACACAGAAAAACTGTACAAAAAAGATCTTCACGACCCAGATAATCATGATGGTGTGATCACTGACCTAGAGCCAGACATCCTGGAATGTGAAGTCAAGTGGGCCTTAGAAAGCATCACTACGAACAAAGCTAGTGGAGGTGATGGAATTCCAGTTGAGCTATTTCAAATCCTGAAAGATGATGCTGTGAAAGTGCTATACTCAATATGCCAGCAATTTTGGAAAACTCAGCAGTGGCCACAGGAATGGAAAAGGTCAGTTTCATTCCAATCCCAAAGAAAGGCAATGCCAAAGAATGCTCAAACTACCGCACAATTGCACTCATCTCACACACTAGTAAAGTAATGCTCAAAATTCTCCAATCCAGGCTTCAGCAATACGTGAACCGTGAACTTCCTGATGTTCAAGCTGGTTTTAGAAAAGGCAGAGGAACCAGAGATCAAATTGCCAACATCCGCTGGATCATGGAAAAAGCAAGGGAGTTCCAGAAAAACATCTATTTCTGCTTTATTGACTATGCCAAAGCCTTTGACTGTGTGGATCACAATAAACTGTGGAAAATTCTGAAAGAGATGGGAATACCAGACCACCTGATCTGCCTCTTGAGAAATCTGTATGCAGGTCAGGAAGCAACAGTTAGAACTGGACATGGAACAACAGACTGGTTCCAAATAGGAAAAGGAGTACGTCAAAGCTGTATATTGTCCCCCTGCTTGTTTAACTTATATGCAGAGTACATCATGAGAAATGCTGGACTGGAAGAAACCCAAGTTGGAATCAAGATTGCTGGGAGAAATATCAATAACCTCAGATATGCAGATGACACCACCCTTATGGAAGAAAGTGAAGAGGAACTCAAAAGCCTCTTGATGAAAGTGAAAGAGGAGAGTGAAAAGGTTGGCTTAAAGCTCAACATTCAGAAAACGAAGATCATGGTATCTGGTCCCATGACTTCATGGGAAATAGATGGGGAAACAGTGGAAACAGTGTCAGATTTTATTTTTCTGGGCTCCAAAATCACTGCAGATGGTGACTGCAGCCATAAAATTAAAAGACGCTTACTCCTTGGAAGGAAAGTTATGACCAACCTAGATAGCATATTCAAAAGCAGAGACATTACTTTGCCAACAAAGGTTCATCTAGTCAAGGCTATGGTTTTTTCTGTGGTCATGTATGGATGTGAGAGTTGGACTGTGAAGAAGGCTGAGAGCTGAAGAATTGATGCTTTTGAACTGTGGTGTTGGAGAAGACTCTTGAGAGTCCCTTGGACTGCAAGGAGATCCAACCAGTCCATTCTGAAGGAGATCAGCCCTGGGATTTCTTTGGAAGGAATGATGCTAAAGCTGAAACTCCAATACTTTGGCCACCTCATGCGAAGAGTTGACTCATTGGAAAAGACTCTGATGCCGGGAGGGATGGGGGCAAGAGGAGAAGGGGACGACAGAGGATGAGATGGCTGGATGGCATCACTGACTCGATGGATGTGAGTCTGAGTGAACTCTGGGAGTTGGTGATGGACAGGGAGGCCTGGCGTGCTGCGATTCAGGGGCTAGCAAAGAGTCGGACACGACTGATCGACTGATCTGTTGTGATCTGATCAGATTATCTTCCAAACTAACTGTATGACTTCACACTCCCATTAGCAATGAAGGAGTTCCTGTTGTTCCACATCCTTGTCAGCGTTTGGTATTGTCAGTGTTCTGGATTTTGGCAATTCTGATATTTGTGTAGTGGTAACTCATTGTTGTGCTAATTTGCATTGCCCAATGACAAGATGTGGCATATCTTTTCATATGTTTGTTTGCCATCTGTGTATCTTCTTTGGTGAGGTATCTGCTAAGGTCTTTTCCCCATTTTAGTTGGTTTGTTTTCATACTGTTGAGTTTTAATTTTTTGTACATGTTGGATTACAGTTCTTTATCAGATGTGTATTTTGACAGTATTTTCTCCAACTCTGTGGTTTATCTTCTCGTTCTCTGGACGTTATAAATTTTACAATTCTCAAATCCTTTAAAGTTATAGCCCAGGCTTAATACCATCTCCATTCTGTCTGTTAATAGGAAACCGTAAGAACTTTATTGCTAACACTGATGTCTTCCAGCCCTAAATACCAAAAGTGTCAACAAGAAAAATTATCCAAAATTTTGATCCTGTGCCAATATATACCAAGTGCTAATAAGCCACATAGATATCCGTGGCCTCTTGTCTTACATGTGCTTTTGAAAGAGCCTTAGAAACACCCCATGAGCAGACTGCTGACTCACAAGGCACAGAAATCCTACTCTACAGTAACCCTCACATTGTATCAGGGGCTGGATTTGAGCTCTAGCTCTGACACTAACCATTTCTAGAATTATAGATTAGGAGACCCTGAAGATCAAATCTGTTTGCAAATAAGAATTTTTTAATTATTTCATTCTTTTATCCGGTGACCATTATGTTTATGACACACATGAGTTAAAAAGATATATAAAATTCTCAAGGTAATTATCATCTTATAGACATTATATGGCATGTATATAAATTTAAATTGTCTTTTCCTATCAGGGAGGTAATAAATCTTGAGAATCACTGTGGTTAATTGTATCCATAAAGTCTTAGATCAGGGAGAGAACTTAAAGTTCATCTCATTTTATCTTCTTTCCAATGCAAGAATCAGAAAAGCCTAGACAGGAATTCTGGCTCCAAATTAACTGGCTTTGTGAGCATAGGCAAGTTATTTGATAGCTTTGGGACTTTGTTTTTCTTCTGTAAAATGAGTATCCTAAATTTCGGTTGGACATGGCTGATGGAACACACATGTTTGTCTCCACTCTCTCTTTAAACTCTCATAAATTGCAGCAAAGAATTTTTTACCCACAAGAAATAAGAGAAACAGAGAGGGGAAAATGGGCAAAAATGCTTATAAGCAGAAAGAAGCCAATTTCTTTCAGGGAAAGAAGTCTATTCACAACACAAAGAACCTCAGAGAGTTTCAAGATTTGGAGGGGACGTGACACTGCAGAGGGCTTTCCAACTGGTGCAGCATAAAAAAATCCTCCTGCCAATGCAGGAGACACAAGAGATGTATGTTCAACCCCTGGGTCAGGAAGATCCCCTGGAGTAGGATCTGGCAACGCACTCCAGTATTCTTGCCTGGCTGAGGGTTGGGGAGGGAATGGGGGAAGGTGGAGGAAGCAGATAAAGTCCTAGGTTCCCTTTCTAGCTGTGTGTTGTCAGATCTTCCCTCACAACAGCCAAAGACTAGATGAGAATTTTTTTTTTTTTTTTTGGCAAAGTAATGTCTCTGCTTTTTATTTTATTTTTTTAATTTAAATTTATTTGTTTTAATTAGAGGCTAATTCCTGTACAATATTGTATTGGTTTTGCCATAGATCAACATGAATCTGCGATGGGTGTACATGTGTTCCCAATACTGAACCCCCCTCCCACCTCCCTCCCCATACCATCCCTCTGGGTCATCCCAGTGCACCAGCCCCAAACATCCTGTATCCTGCATTGAACCTGGACTAGCAATTCATTTCTTATATGATATTATACATGTTTCAATGCCATTTTCCCAAATCATCCCCCCTCCCCCCGCCCACAGAGTCCAAAAGACTGTTCTATACATCAGCATCTCTTTTCCTGTCTTGCATACAGGGTTATCATTACCATCTTTCTAAATTCCATATATATGCGTTAGTATACTCTATTGGTGTTTTTCTTTCTGGCTTATTTCACTCTGTATAATCGGCTCCAGTTTCATCCACCTCATTAGAACTGATTCAAATGTATTCTTTTTTAATGGCTGAGTAATACTCCATTGTGTATATGTACCATGGCTTTCTTATCCATTCATCTGCTGATGGACATCTAGGTTGCTTCCATGTCCTGGCTATTATAAACAGTGCTGTGATGAACATTGGGGTACACGTGTCTCTTTCAATTCTGGTTTCCTCAGTGTGTATGCCTATCAGTGCGATTGCTGTGTCATATGACAGTTCTATTTCCAGTTTTTTAAGGAATCTCCACACTGTTCTCCATAGTGGCTGTACTAGTTTGCATTCCCACCAACAGTGTAAGAGGGTTCCCTTTTCTCTACATCCTCTTCAGCATTTATTGCTTGTAGACTTTTGGATTGCAGCCATTCTGACTGGCGTGAAATGGTATCTCATTGTGGTTTTGATTTGCATTTCTCTGATAATGAGTGATGTTGAGCATCTTTTCGTGTGTTTGTTAGCCATCTGTATGTGTTCTTTGGAGAAATGTCAACATAAATCACAACAGGATCCTCTATGACCCACCTCCCAGAATATTGGAAATAAAAGCAAAAATAAACAAATAGGATCTAATTAAAATTAGATCTGCAAAACAAAAGAAACTATAAGCAAGGTGAGAAGACAGTGTTCAGAATGGGAGAAAATAATAGCAAATGAAGCAATTGACAAACAACTAATCTCAAAAATATACAAGCAACTCCTACAGCTCAATTCCAGAAAAATAAATGACCCAATCAAAAAATGGGCCAAAGAACTAAATAGATGAGAAATTGAACCAAGGGACTCAGAGACACCAGGAATAGACAAAATAGGCTGTTGCAGTAAAAACAAGGAAATTGTGCAAAACTCTTCTTTTTGGATGGCAACATCCCCATGACCCCTTTGTTAATTGAAACAAATACCTACTCCTCCCCACAAAACATCCACATCCTAATCCTCAGAACCTGTGAATATGTTACATCACATGGTAAAGAGGAATTAAGCTACTGGATGGAATTAAGATTGCTCATAATCTGACCTTACAACAGGAAGACTATGCTAGATGATTCAGTGAGCCGAAGAAAATCATGCTACTGCTGCTGCTAAGTCGCTTCAGTAGTGTCCAACTCTGTGTGACCCCATAGACGGCAGCCCCATAGACGGAAGCCCACCAGGCTCCCCCGTTCCTGGGATTCTCCAGGCAAGAACACTGGAGTGGGTTGCCATTTCCTTCTCCAATGCATGAAAGTGAAAAATGAAAGTGAAGTCGCTCAGTTGTGTCCAACTCTTAGCGACCCCATGGACTGCAGCCTACCAGGCTCCTCCGTCCATGGGATTTTCCAGGCAAGAGTACTGGAGCAGGGTGCCGTTGAGCATCCTTAAAAATGAAAGAGGAAGGCAGAGGGTCTCTCAAAGGAAGATGTGACTACAGAAGAAAAGCACAGTGATGCAAGGTTGCTGGCTTTGAGGACAGATGAACAGGGCCAGGAGCCAATGAATGTGGGTGGCCTCTAGAAGATGGAAGAGGTGAAGAAGTAGATGTTACTCTAGGGCATCCAGGAGAAAACAGAGCTGATAGCACAAAGTTAGCCCAGTTTGGCCAGTGTTGGACTTCTCTTCTGCAGAACTGTAAGATAGTAAGTCTGTGTTTTTTAAGCCACGAAGTTTGTGGTCATTTGTTACACAAGCAACAGAAAACTAATACATCCTCTTAGGATGCAATAGTACAGCACACACATGTTATTTCAAAATACAGAGGGAATTCCTTGGTGGTCCAGTGGTTAGGACTTGGCAGTCTCACTGCTATGGGCCTGGATTCAATCCCTGGTCAGCGAACTAAGATCCCACAAGTCATATGGCACAGCCAAAAAGCAAAACAAAAACAAAAACTATCCATACCAACCACCAGCCCCCAACACACACACACACACAAACCCAACTCAGAATAAATTCCAGAAGAAATAGCTAGAAAAATTAAACATAACTACTTAAGGGAAGAGGGAATTGGTGATGGGTTAGCATAGATGAAGGGTCTGAATGTTTTTATCGCAAGCCTTATTTTTTAAAATGCATGTAACCTTTAAAATGATGCTGTAATATTATGGTAAAAATACTAAAAAAATATTAAGTTTCTTAGATTTTGACATAGTCAACTTGGTAGGCCACACATAGTGAAAACCACTTGGTATGCCACAGGTATGCTCCTTGGAAGAAAAGCTATGACCAACCTAGACAGCTTATAAAAAGCAGAGACATTACTTTGGTGAGAAAGTTCCATGAATCCATGATTGAGCCATTAGGCATGCATGGATATGAGAGTTGGACCATGAAGAAAGCTGAGCGCCAAAGAATTGATGCTTTTGAACTGTGGTGCTGGAGAAGACTCTTGAGAGCCTCTTGGACTGCAAGACCAATATTTTACCATATTACAACTGAATTAACCAGTTACTATCCAGCCATTCTGTAACAAACAAGATTATTATTTACATTATTCTAATATTATTGTATTTTTCATTTTATTTTAAGCATATCCCATATCATTTAAACATTCAGTGTTGTATGCTTAAAATGTACACATTTGCATCACCATATTTGTGAAATCATGAAATATATGATGTTTACATGAGAATGACGCTATTTCATTTATAGTTCTATCATTTGACTAATGGGGCATCCTATGTTCTCTTGATTCCTGCCATGTTCAGCCTCTAATGATCATGACCAACATGAGGAATTTGGAATAAATCTCAGTGTTCTAAAGATTTTTGACATAAATGATGGATTTTAGAGCAAGTTTAAAACATATTCAAGTGTTTCTTGTTGTAAACCATAGGAAAGTCCAACAATGTATCAGTAACAGACATGAAATTTGCTTTTTTCCTACCTTTTTTAATATAAAAATAATCTCCTGTTTGAAAGACTTGAAAGAATCCATTCCAGAATGATAAGCTCTCAGTTCAGTTTAGTTCAGTTACTTAGTCATGTCCGACTCTTTGTGATCCCATGAACCGCAGCACGCCAGGCCTCCCTGTCCATCACCAACTGCCTGAGTCTACCCAAACCCATGTCCACTGAGTTGGTGATGCCATCCAACCATCTCATCCTCTGTCATCCCCTTCTCCTCCTGCCCTCAATCTTTCCCAGCATCAGGACCTTTTCAAATGGGTCAGCTCTGTGCATAAGGTGGCCAAAGTATTGGAGTTTCAGTTTCAACATCAGTCCTACCAATGAACATCCAGGACTGATCTCCTTTAGGATGGACTGGTTGGATCTCCTTGAAGTCCAAGGGACTCTCAAGAGTCTTCTCCAACACCACAGTTCAAAAGCATCAATTCTTTGGCGCTCAGCTTTCTCTATAGTCAAACTCTCACATCTGTACATGACTACTGAAAAAAACCATAGCCTTGACTAGACAGATCTTTGTTGGCAAAGTGATGTCTCTGCTTTTGAATATGTGATCTAGGTTGGTCACAACTTTTCTTCCAAGGAGTAAGCATCTTTTAATTTCATGACTGCAATCACCATCTGCAGTGATTTTGGAGCCCAGAAAAATAAAGTCTGACACTGTTTCCACTGTTTCCACTGTTTTCCCATCTATTTCCCATGAAGTCATGGGACCAGATGCCATGATCTTCGTTTTCTGAATGTTGAGCTTTAAGCCAACTTTTTTACTCTCCTCTTTCACTTTCATCAAGAGGCTTTTGAGTTCCTCTTCACTTTCTTCCATAAGGGTGGTGTCATCTGCATATCTGAGGTTATTGACATTTCTCCCAGCAATCTTTATTCTAGCTTGTGTTTCTTCCAGTCCAGCATTTCTCATGATGTACTCTGCATATAAGTTAAACAAGCAGGGAAACAATATACAGCCTTGATGTGCTCCTTTTCCTATTTGGAACCAGTCTGTTGTTCCATGTCCAGTTCTAACTGTTGCTTCCTGACCTGCATATAGGTTTCTCAAGAGGCACATAAGGTGGTCTGGTATTCCCATCTCTTTCCACGGTTTATTGTGATCCACACAGTCAAAGGCTTTGGCATAGTCAATAAAGCAGAAATAGATGTTTTTATGGAACTCTCTTGCTTTTTCGTGATCCAGCGGATGTTGACAATTTGATCTCTGGTTCCTCTGCCTTTTCTAAAACCAGCTTGAACATCTGGAAGTTCAGAGTTCATGTATTGCTGAAGCCTGGCTTGTAGAATTTTGAGCTTTACTTTACTAGCGTGTGAGATGAGTGCAATTGTGCGGTAGTTTGAACATTCTTTGGCATTGCCTTTCTTTGGGATTAGAATGAAACTGACCTTTTCCAGTCCTGTGGCCACTGCAAGTTTTCCAAATTTGCTGGCATATTGAGTGCGGCACTTTCACAACATCATCTTTCAGGATTTGGAATAGCTCAACTGGAATTGCATCACCTCCACTAGCTTTGTTTATAGTGATGCTTCCTAAGGCCCACTTGACTTCACATTCCAGGATGTCTGGCTCTAGGTGAGTGTGAGTGATCATACCATCATGATTATCTGGGTCGTGAAGATCTTTTTTGTACAGTTCTTCTGTGTGTTCAGCTTATTTCTGCAACGTGGTGGTTGGTAAAGAAGAAAGGAGACTCCTGTATGTTGACAATACAGCTGTGCATTTACATTTGCTGTCTGTAATATTGTCTGAAATATTTTTAAGAGGGTACTTTCTCGTTCATCTATATTATATTCTTAAAAAGTAATTTTTATGAAATAAATGTAAGTGATGACAGTGCTACGTTGGTAAATACTTCTTATGGTAAAATTAGCATCCTGCCCTCATGATAGCTTTCTGAAACAGTGGCAACTGTGACAATAGCAACATTCACCTGCCCCCATCATCCACACATGTGTAAACATCTATCTTAAACACATTTCACAGTGTATTTGTGATGACTTGCTTTACTTGTGTTAAGAAAGCATCTTAGAATGCTGCTAAGGCCACTAGTTTGCTGTGTGAAGTCATATTGTGTGGTCTGTTCACTTACTGTAGCCAATTGTAAAGGCATCAACCTGAATTTCAGCTGTGAGATCTTTCAGTAAAGAAATATATTTTTGAGAAAAATTCTGTTTGAACTTTAAGTCAAATGGAAAAAAATTGATTATTTTAAATATTTCCAGTCTATAGGGAGCTCAAAACAGAAAATATTATGCTGTCACTAAAGCAAATTAAAGAGGTTTTTCCTTTAGCTGTATTATAAATACCAGCATTTGTCGTAAGTATGAGTTTTGAAAAGAAATTTTACAAATTGCAATATTTCCCTTTTGTATAGCTGTGAATGAATGATTTAACTTAATCTCATTTTTACTCTGATTTCAAACCCTCTTTACATACTTTGATTAAATAATTTATCCAAATGAGAATTGGTCCTTCTAATTCCATCTTTGTATCTCTCATAAGCACATGTTCCTTTGTTAGGCCAACTCAAACACCTGGTGCTGAATATTTAATTTGAAGAGAACCTCCAGCATCTGGCATTACCATCAGTCTCTCTGCATCTAGCTTAGCTGGGATCGTTGTATGTTCATGTTTAGTCTTTTCACAGACATTTTATAAAGAAAAAGAATGTGGGGCAAACTAAGAAAAGCGATAAGGGAAAACAATACTGACGTATCGTCGCAAAATTGTTACAGTACCTGGTAAAAAAAAAAAGTAAATGCAAAATTGAATAGATGGCTGTAGAAAATGTTTTAAAATTCAGAAATATATTTTAGAAGTTAGTGTGATGAATAAGATTTCCTTATTATATAAAGAGTATGGTAGGTTGGGTTAGTTATCAAATTTAGGTTATCCTCCAAAAGAAATGATTCATTTCTAGGCTGATGTTAAGCAGTGGTGGTTTTTGGAATTTTCATGTAGCAGATAATATTAAAGATTTGGAGTTGACGAGCAGTAGTAAAGCAGGCAGTTTAACTCCTTATCTTACCCACTTATGAAAGAAAGTGTTTGAGCTTCACAACTAGTGAATATTAGGACAACAAAGGCCAATTTTCCTACTATAGAGTAAATGAAAAGCCATTATCCACTAGGTCCTGAAGACACTACAGGGAGGCTGTTGGGCAAACACACTGAATTAATCATAATGGAGATGAAAGTGCTTTATCTTGTCCATATTTAAAAAGCTTATAGGATACCATTTGCTGTAGAAGTAAGTTGAGAACTATTTATCAATTTAAATAACCATGAAATAGTAAAATTACAAGTATTATGACAAAGATGCTTTATTGACTATGTCAAAGCCTTTGACTGTGTGGATCACAATAAACTGTGGAAAATTCTGAAAGAGATGGGAATACCAGACCACCTGATTTGCCTCTTGAGAAACCTATATGCAGGTCAGGAAGCAACAGTTAGAACTGGACATGGAACAACAGACTGGTTCCAAATAGGAAAAGGAGTATGTCAAGGCGGTATATTGTCACCCTGCTTATTTAACTTATATGCAGAGTACATCATGAGAAACGCTGGACTGGAAGAAACAGAAGCTGGAATCAAGATTGCCGGGAGAAATGTCAATAACCTCAGACATGCAGATGACACCACCCTTATGGAAGAAAGTGAAGAGGAACTCAAAAGCCTCTTGATGAAAGTGAAAGAAGAGAGTGAAAAAGTTGGCTTAAAGCTCAACATTCAGAAAACGAAGATCATGGCATCTGGTCCCATGACTTCATGGGAAATAGATGGGGAAACAGTGGAAACAGTGTCAGACTTTATTTTTCTGGGCTCCAAAATCACTGCAGATGGTGACTGCAGCCATAAAATTAAAAGACGCTTACTTCTTGGAAGGAAAGTTATGACCAACCTAGATAGCATATTCAAAAGCAGAGACATTACTTTGCCATCAAGGCTATGGTTTTTCCTGTGGTCATGTATGGATGTGAGAGTTGGACTGTGAAGAAAGCTGAGCCCCAAAGAACTGATGCTTTTGAACTGTGGTGTTGGAGAAGACTCTTGAGAGTCCCTTGGACTGCAAGGAGATCCAACCAGTCCATTCTGAAGGAGATCAGCCCTGGGATTTCTTTGGAAGGAATGATGCTAAAGCTGAAAGTCCAGTACTTTGGCCACTTCATGTGAAGAGTTGACTCATTGGAAAAGACTCTGATGCTGGGAGGGATTGGGGGCAGGAGGAGAAGGGGACAACAGAGGATGAGATGGCTGGATGGCATCACTGACTTGATGGATGTGAGTCTGAGTGAACTCCAGGAGTTGGTGATGGACAGGGAAGCCTTGCGTGCTGCAATTCATGGGGTAGCAAAGAGTCGGACATGACTGAGCAACTGAACTGGATGATGAAGATTGATACTACCTGTAGTATAATTCTATACATTATTTTTTACCTTTAAATATTATTGAAATATTGCCCTATGTACAATATTTAGTAACTTTTTAAAAAATGGATATGAAATATCTGTTTTGCTTGATTGTTATAGAGATTAAATGAGTCTTGTCTGTCTTATTAGCCACTCAGTCATGTCCAACTCTTTGCAACCCCATGGACTATAGCCCACCAGGTTCCTCTGTCCATGGAATTCTCCAGGCAAGAATACTGGAGTGGGTAGCTATCCTCTTCTCCAACGGATCTTTCTAGCTGGGATTGAACTGAGGTCTCCTGCATTGCAGGCAGATTCTTTACCATCTGAGCTACCAGGGAAGCCCTAAGAGTACTGCAAAATTGTTAGTGTGTGATAGTCACTCATTGTTATAAAGATTAAATGAGTAAATTTATATAAAGCCTATATTAACCACTGCACTTTACATATAGGAAGCCTTCAACAGATTATAGCTATTAGTTGCTACCTATTTGTCAAATTACCAAGTAAGTGACTGTCCATGTTCAGAGCCAACCTTCCCATTGATGGAGACCTTTACTGTTCATTAGGTCGTCCATTCCATTGTTGGATAGCTCTAAGGTTTAGAAAGGCCACCTTTATTTTTTAAATATTTACTTATTTTTAATTGATTGATTGGTTTACAATATGATTTGACTTCTGTCATACATCAACATGAATTAATCATAAGTGTACATATGTCCCCTTCCTCTTGAGTCTCCCTTCCACCTCCCACCTATTCCCACCCCTCTGTGTTACTACAGAGCCCCCATTTGAGTTCCCTGAGTCATACAAATTCCCACTGGTTATTTATTTACATATGTTAGTGTATATGCATCCATGCTACTGTCTCCATTTATAAAAGGCTATCTTTATATTAAGTCAAAATCTTCATTCTAACTTCCTACTCTTGGGATCAGTTTTGTCCATTGACTCAAATAGAACATCTACTCTGCCTTCCACATGGCAGCCCTTTAAACTTTTCTACATAGCTGCATCCTCCTCCTCTAAGACTTCTCCCAGTCGACAGGCATCTGTAGAAAGCTGAACCCAGAAATGACCACAACAGTCCATACTAGTGTCGCCAGGACAGAGCTTCAGATTATAGCTAACTAGAGATTTAGTATCGGAGAAAGCAATGGCACCCCACTCCAGTAATCTTGCCTGGAAAATCCCATGGACAGAGGAGCCTGGTAGGCTGCAGTCCATGGGGTCACTAAGAGTCGGATACGACTGAGTGACTTCACTTTCACTCTTCACTTTCATGCATTAGAGAAGGAAATGGCAACCCACTCCAGTGTTCTTGCCTGGAGAATCCCAGGGACAGGGGAGCCTGGTGGGCTGCCGTCTATGGGGTTGCACAGAGTCAGACACGACTGAAGCGACTTAGCAGCAGCAGCAGAGATTTAGTATTTAATGATCATCCCACTCATTTCAGACACTAGAGTTGGAGCTTAAGTTTGTGTATTATTACTTATGACATTTTGTATTATAAATAACAGAAACTTAAATAACTTGAGTTAAAAAGTAATTTCTCAGGTTCTGCTCAGTTATAGGTGGTACTAGTGGTAAAAAGTCTGTCTACCAGTTCAGGAGACACAAGAGACAAGGGTTTGATCCCTGGGTTGAGGAGATCCCCCAGAGAAGGAAATGGCAACCCACTTCAGTATCTTTGCCTGGAAAATGCCATGGACAGAGGAGCTTGGCGGACTATAGTCCATGAGTTTGCAAAGAGTCAGACACATGTGCATGTGTGTGCACACACACACACACCCCCACACACACACATTAGGCTATTAAAATAGAATGATATCAAGAAAGGAGGAATGGAGCTGAGTCACAGGCACAACTGACCCAGGGAACCCAAATTTCAACAGAAGTTTCTTTTTTCATCTCTCATCTGATGTTCTCTCCATGGCAGATTCCTCTGTTGCCCCAGCGGTGAAAACATGGCTGCCTACAAATCCAGAGCTTTGCCTTTCAGAACCTAGGGTTTCAAGGGGAGACTGGCTTACCATTCTCTATATCAAAATAATCATATTTTAAAAATTACTATGAACTTGATAATTATTGTATCAGAACTAAGCGATGGTATCTCATTTTTGAGTCACATGCCCACTCCTGGACCCCTTAACTATGGGGCAGGGAACCAGGTCTTGTTGTGGTACAAGTGGGCATGCAAGTGTTTACCAGGGAATACAATGTTTTAGGTTTCTTTTTTTGACTAGCAGTTAATTAAAATATCTTTTCCATTTATATTTAAATTGATGTATAGTCTCATGTATCCCATTCTGTATTTGTGATATTGTGAACCTATGACATCATTTGTACTGATTGAATTTTAGCACATCTTCAAAGCCTGAAATTTTTACTAGAATTTCTCATCCAATATATATTACTAATGTATTCCAATTGTCTGTCTGAAGTCTAGATTTCATTCATATATTCATGAGTAGATAATAAAATGGATAGAGTCACAGAACCTTATTACAATCCATTAGAAACATTTTTCAAGGTTGACTTGGGTCCATTAATCAGTACCTTTTGTAAGTAACCAACCATGATATCTTAGAAATGAGTCTTACCTGAAGCCCACAGATGTAAATGTCAGAGACAGTGAGGTTAGGAGATTCATCATCTTCTCCTCCCCCAGGAGGAAACTGTTTGAAGAGCAGTGTTCCTGCAACACCAAAAAGGAGAAATTCTTTTAACAGTGACCTGAAATCCCAATCTTCCCCCTAAAAGCAGAGGTGGTGCCTGAATATTTTGTAGCATTGTATAGATCATTATCTCAACAAATTGTATTTCTAGTGAAAAGAGAACTCAGAAAGAAATTTCTAAGAAATGCTGTTCTGACAGGAAGGACAAGGGTTCTAAAGCCCCAGATGGAAGGGCTGAGGCAGATGCCTTGGGTAGCATGTCCATGTGCTGGCCCTAATCCAAGCCACCTCCACCCTGTGCTCTAAGATACCCCCAGCACCTAAATGCAAAGTCATGCTTGGAAAGCTCAATTTCCCTGAATATTTTCTCAATAAATTTGGCTGATATCATCTTATTTTCTGGGTACTTTTTAACTCTTGTGTCAAATTGTGTTATTCATGGAGTAAATGCCATCTATAAAGAGTTACCTTTAGCCCAATTTTTAAAAACTTTTTATTTTATATTGGAGTATAGCCAGTTAACAATATTGTGATAGTTTCAGGTACAGAGCAGATAGCCATACATATACATGTCTCCATTCTCCTCCATCCAGGCTGCCACATAACACTGATTAGAGTTCCCTGTGCTATATAGTAAGTCCTTGTTGGTTATTCATTTTAAATATAGCAGTGCATACATATTGAACTCCAATTCCCTATCTATTCCTTTCCGCCACCTTCCCCCACCCCCACCCCCCACCCCCGCCCAGTAACCATAAGTTCATTCTCTAAGTCTGTGAGTCTGTTTCTATTTTTTTTAAATAAATTCATTTGTATCATTTCTTTTTAGATACTACACATAGGGGATGTCATACGATATTTGCGTTTCTCTGTCTAACTTCACTCAGTATGACAATCTAGGTCTATCCATGTTGCTGCAAATAGCATTATCTTTTTCTTTTTAATGGCTGAGTAATATTCCATTGTATATGTGTGCTACATCTTCCTTATCCAAGCCTCTGTCAATGCACATTTAGGTTGCTTCAAACCAATTTTGATGTGAAACCTTTATTCATTTACCCTTTCATTCATTAACAGATATTAATCAGCATTTAAAATGTGTCAAGCTCTGGGGATAACTCAGTTCTCACAACAGACACAATCCCTGACTTCAGGGAACTTGAAAATCCTCTTCTTCAATCAAACAAGTTGCTTACTGACCACTGAAACTCCCAGGACTTTCCTGACCACCTCCACCCTCAACCCAGGATACTTTCCTCTCCATGGGTCTCCTGTTTAAATCCAATCTCAAAGGGTATCCTGCTGGGAGCCAGTGAGAGGACCTCCGCCCATGGCAAAGGTCATGAGGAAGGAGGCTTGACATACGCAAAGATGAGGTCTAGCCTCAGGAGTCCCCCTGGAAATCCTAAAGCATCTACCCCCATAACCAGACCCTGCCTACTTTACTACTTTGTGCTCTCACCTACACCTCTGACTTTATGGGCGGCTGTCCCCCACCACCTCTTTCAGAGAAGGAGTTAACTTAGAGCTCCAGTTAATAAAAATTCCTGGGCGTGACAGGAGTGTTTTAACCTACAAACTCCACTGAAGGTTCTCTAGCCTACCTGACAGGCTTGTCCGGCCACATGTGATTACTCACAGCCTCCCAACAGTGGGAGGCATGAGATGCTTTTAACCTTCTAAAAACAGGTTCTTTAGAGAAGTTAGAAAACTAATAGTGGGCTGATTAGAAATTGTATTGATGAAGGGTTTTTCATTTGTTGAGCCAATGTTTGCTGCTAAGTCTCCACATCGCCTGCCCTTACACACATTAATGAATATATAGAAGAAATAGGTATTAACCTTTGATATTAATCACATTAGACCTTAGGCTAAGTAAATTCTTTCCTTGATTAAAACGCATTACACCCTCACCCTATAGGAATGTAAATTTATCTGGTGGAGTCTGTTTTAAGAATAATCACCCCTGGAGAAATAAGTGTCCTGGATTGACCGCTGTCACAAGGAGAGGGTCATAAATTGTCAGCAGGCCCCCTGGCCAGAAGATGATGTAACACCCCTAAGACTTCTGTATACATTTGTATGAAGCACCTGACTTTGATAAAAGTCAGGGCTGCTGACCCCATGTGACTTTTGTATAACATCTCAGTGTATAAAAGTAGACCATGGAAAATAAAGAATTGGGATCAGTTCCTTGAAAGACTGGTCTCCCCATGTCGCTCTCTCTCTCTCAAATTCTGGTTGAGTCTCCATCTGAAGCGCGGAACACACCATGCTTACTAATTATGCCTGGGCTTCTAAGATCCGACCAGGGAGGCCTCAGTGTCTCCTCTCCTTCGGGAGAACAGAAGGACGCCTGCAGCCTACATAAGTGGTGCAAACTTCTTGTCTTGAAGTTTTATTGGTCTCCCGCGTAAACCAAGCTACTCAGCCTCTTTTCTCCACTGAATTTTCCTACTGAGCGATCCTCATTCTATTATCTAATTAAAACTATTGTTTCCTGACCCACACCGACGCTGTCTACACCTCAAACTCCCTGGATCAGCTGGGGCTGGACCCCGGCAGAATCCCCCTCCTCCACACAGCTTCCAGATCAACCCAGCCTGCAATGTTCACTCTGCTGTATGAGTTCCTATAACTGAATTGCTTGTACAGTGAACAGCTATGGGCTACATTTTATGAAAGAAATAAGCTTTAGAGTGGGATAGATGCATGTTCAGATCTCACCCCAGTGAATTACTAGATTGTATGCTGCTGCTGCTGCTAAGTCACTTCAGTCATGTCTGACTCTGTGCGACCCCAGAGACGGCAGCCCACCAGGCTCCCCTGTTCCTGGGATTCTCCAGGCAAGAACACTGGAGTGGGTTGCCATTTCCTTCTCCAATGCATGAGAGTGAAAAGTGAAAGTGATGTCACTCAGTTGTGTCCGACTCTTAGCGACCCCATGGACTGCAGCCTACCAGGCTCCTCCAACCATGGGATATTCCAGGCAAGAGTACTGGAGTGGGGTGCCATTGCCTTCTCTGACTAGATTGTATAGTTATAGATTATTTAATAGTTCTAAGCCACATCCATAAAGTGAAGATACTGACAATTTCAGAGAAATAATTTATTCCACGTGACCTCTATTTTTTAACCAAGCATCCTGTTCACTAACTGTAGTGACCTTCTTGGCCTCTTGTTACCATTTTTGGCCTAAGGTCTAATTTGTGTCATATAAATATGAGTATCTCTGCTTCCATTTGGTTTCCTCTTGCATAAAATATCTTCTTTCATCCTATTCACTTTGCTTCTATTTGTGTCCTTAGAGCTGAAATGAGTCTCCTATAGGCAGCATATAGTTGTCTTACTTTTTATCTATCCATCCTTTCTGTGCCTTTTGATTGGTAAATTTAATCCATTTACATTTAGAGTGATTAGTGACATGTAAGGACTTTCACTTTGGCCACCTGAGGTGAAAAGCCAACTCACTGGAAAAGACCCTGATGCTGGGAAAGATTGAGGGCAGGAGGAAAAGGGGATGACAGAGGATGAGATGATTGGATGGCATCACTGATTCAGTGGACATGAGTTTGAGCAAACTCAGGGAGATAGTGAAGGACAGGGAAGCCTGGCATGCTGCAGTTCATGAGGTTGCAAAGAGTCAGACACAACTTAGCGACTGAACAACACAGCAACAAGGACTTCCTACTGCCATGGTATTGTTTGCCTCCTGTTAGGTATCTCCATTGTTTTTTTTTTTTCCTTCTGGTAAGCTCTGTCCCCCCTATTTTATGTTTCAGGAATCTATTATAGAGTTTTGCTTTGTAGCTATCTTGAGGCTTATATAAAACATCTTACAGACAAAACATTCGGTTTTATACTGATAGCAACTTATCTTTGTTCACCCATAAAGTCTCCACTCTTATACTCATCCCCTTTCATACCTTTGATGTCACAATTTATCTCTTTTTATGTCATATATTAACAAATTATAGTGCTATGCTGTGCTTAGTCACTCAGTCGTGTCTGACTCATTGTGACCCCATGGACTGTAGCCCACCAGGCTCCTCTGTCCATGGGGATTCTCCAGGCAAGAATACTGGAGTGGGTTGCCATGCCCTCCTCCAGGGGAATCTTCCCAACTAGGGATTGAACCTAGGTCTCCCACATTTCAGGCAGATTCTTTACCATCTGAGCCACCAGGGAAATCCATGAATACTGCTGTGAGTAGCCTATCTCTTTTCCAGAGGATCTTTCTGACCTAGGAATCAAACTGGGGTCTTCTGCATTGCAGGTGATTCTTTACCAGCTGAGCTACCAGGGAAGCCCAACAAATTATTGTACCTATAGTTACACAGGTGGGCTAGAAACCTGCTGAGTGCCTTGGTGTAATGAACAGAAGCACTTTTGTTCAGTCATGGATGTCTAATTAGTTGTTTAGAAAGGAGAAAGAGGGGTAGCTTATGCTTCCATGAGGCACATGTCACTCCTAGAGATTCACTCTTTGTTGCATGTAGCAGTGGGTCATTATTATCATTTGTATTTATTGTATAAACATACAAAAATTATACATTCAACTATTGACAAATACATATTATTTCAGTTCAGAGCTATTTCAAATAGTACAATAAACTTCCTTGTAAGTTTTGGGATGCCCTGTGTTTGTATTTCTATTGAATGAATACCTAGAAGAGAAATTACTGGCTCATACGAAATATATACATTCAGCTTTAGAAGAAGAGACTGTCAAACATTTTTCCAAAGTGGTTGTATGAATTTACACTTAAATTGGCAGCAGTGAATGAGAGTTCAGTTCTTCTACTCCCTTGCTAAAATTTAGTAGTGTCTGACTTTGTTTTGGCTATTCCAGTGAATGTGTGGTGATATTACTTTGCCATTTTAAGTTGCATTTCTTGATGATTGATGAAGTTAAACATGTCTCATATGTTTATTGGCTATTTGGCTATCCTCTTTGACTGTTTAAGTCATTTGTCCTATTTTATATTGAATATTTAGTTGTCTATATATCCTGCATATGAGTCTTTTTATATGAATTACCAATATATTCAATGTTGTGTGGCTTGAGTTTTGATTCTCTTCCTTGGCCACCTGATGCAAAGAGTTAACTTGTATGAAAAGACCTAATGCTGGGAAGGATTGAGGGCAAGAGGAGAAGGGGATGACAGAGGATGAGATGGCTGGATGGCATCACTGACTCAATGGACATGAGTTTGGGTAGACTCCGGGAGTTGGTGATGGATAGGGAGGCCTGGTGTGCTGCAGCTCATGATGTGTTGCATTCATGGAGTTGGACACGACTGAGCAACTGAACTGAACTGAACTGAACTGAATGGTGTCATTGGAGGAATAGGAATGTCCTAATTTTAATATGTGCTTAGTTGCTCAGCCGAGTTCGACTTTTGCGGCCCCATGGACTGCAGCCCACCAGGTTCTTCTGTCCATGGGGATTCTCCAGGCAAGAATACTAGAGTGGGTTGCCATGCCTCCTTCAGGGGATCTTCCCAACCAGGAATCAAACCCAGGTCTCCTGGATTGCAGACAGATTCTTAACGATCCATAATTTAAGTTAATGTTTTATGAATAGAATATTCTGTATCTTATTGAAGAAAACTTTGTCTACTTGAGTTAATAAAAATATTGTCCAATTTTTTTCTAAAAGCCTTTGCTTAACTTTTGCATATCTAAGTCTATAATTCATCTAGAATTGATTTGTGAAGGGTGACAGTAAAGAGTAACTATTCCTACTTGGAAATCCAAATAGCCTAGCACTATTTGTCAAAAAGAGCATTATTTCTACACTACACCACAGTGCCACCTCTGCCAGTATGAGGTAGCCCTGAGATGTGGAACTCTTTTCTATTTTTTTTTTTTTTTTTTGTCTATTCTTATACTAACTTAGGTCTGTATTAATTTTAATAGCTTTTAATTGTTGTGACACTTGGCTGTATAAGTCCTCCAGCTTGTTTCTATTTATTAAT
Organism: Tragelaphus eurycerus; assembly: GCA_935064755.1. Lineage (NCBI taxonomy): Eukaryota > Metazoa > Chordata > Mammalia > Artiodactyla > Bovidae > Tragelaphus > Tragelaphus eurycerus. Next base: position 34,354,559 of record CAKXYN010000013.1, read on the forward strand.
GATAACCTTGATAGTTTTTGCCCTCTTCCATTCTTATATGAATTTTAAAATCAGCTTGTCAATTTCTATACAGATATATTGGGATTTTAATTAGAATTGTTTTTAATCTAAAAATTAATTTAGAAAAATTTACATTCTAACAGTTTTAAATTCTTCCAGTACATGAAAATGAGGGAAAATAATTTATCTATTTATTATGCCTTTATCCATTTCTTTTGACAAAGTTTTATAATTTTCAATGTAGAGGTCCTGATCATCTATCATCAAATACATTTTTGGACTTAAAGGGTTTTATGCCGCTATAAGTGTTATCACTTTAATTTATTTTCCAAACATTTTATTGCTAGTATGTAAAAATGCAATTGGTTTATTTCATACATTGACCTTAGATCCAACAACCTAAATAATAAATGTTAATTCTTGATATTTATTTCTAGATTTTTAAAAAGATTTTTCTCTATACACAATTATATTTTCTGTGAGTAATGATAGTTTTATTTTTTCTTTTCCTAAATATTATGATTTTTGTTTCTTTTTATTGCTTCATTGCATTAGTTAAGATCTTATTTTTTCTTTTATTGGAAGTAGTATTAGTAGAATCCATATAGTGTTCCTAATCTCAGGAAGAAAGTTTCAGTAATTGACCATTAAATTAACTTCTCTTTTTGATTTTCTAAGAGTCTTCATGATAAATCAGTATTTTATCAAAAGTTTTTCTCTAGTTATTAAGATCATCATTTTATTTATCTCCATTTTTCTGTGAATGTGTTGAATTATATTGACTATTGTGTGTGTGTGTGTGTGTGCCCATTCGCTCACTTGTTTCCAACTCTTTGCAACATCATGAACTACATCCCACCAGGCTCCTCTGTCCATGGAATTTTCTAGGCAAAAATACCAGAGTGGATTGCTATTTTCTACTGGAGGGAATCTTCCCGAACCAGGGATTGAACTCATGTCTCTTTCATCTCCTGCAATGGCAGGCAGATTCTTTACCAGAAGTCTTATTAATGGTAGACTATTATTAGCATTTCTAGAATAAACTTCATTTAATTGTGATGCATTATCCATTTTATTTTTCTGGGCTCCAAGATCACTGCAGATGGTGACTGCAGCCATGAAATTAAAAGACGCTTACTCCTTGGAAGGAAAGTTATGAGCAACCTAGATAGCATATTCAAAAGCAGAGACATTACTTTACCAACAAAGGTTCGCCTAGTCAAGGCTATGGTCTTTCCTGTGGCCATGTATGGATGTGAGAGCTGGACTGTGAAGAAGGCTGAGCGCCGAAGAATTGATGCTTTTGAACTGTGGTGTTGGAGAAGACTCTTGAGAGTCCCTTGGACTGCAAGAAGATCCAACCAGTCCATTCTGAAGGAGATCAATCCTGGAATTTCTTTAGAAGGAATGATGCTAAAGCTGAAACTCCAGTATTTTGGCCACCTCATGCGAAGAGTTGACTCATTGGAGAAGACTCTGATGCTGGGAGGGATTGAGGGCAGGAGGAGAAGGGGACGACAGAGGATGAGATGGCTGGATGGCATCACTGACTCGATGGATGCGAGTCTGAGTGACCTCCGGGAGCTGGTGATGGACAGGGAGGCCTGGCGTGCTGCGGTTCATGGGGTCGCAAAGAGTCGGACACGACTGAGCGACTGATCTGATCTGATCTGATCCATTTTATATATTACTGAATTCCCTTTTCTAATGTATTAAATTTGTATTTGTGTATGTTCATGCTGCATATTGGTCTGTAATTTTCCTTTCTTTTAATTTTTGTAACAATTTAGCTATCAAGATTATGCTGATACCAGTGTTCTTGTCTTGAGAATCCCAGGGACAGAGGAGCCTGATGGGCTGCCGTCTCTGGGTTGCACAGAGTCGGACACAACTGAAGCGACTTAGCAGCAGCAGTTTCTTTTTCTATTTCCTGGAAGAGTACATATAAAATTAAAGTTTCTACTTTCTTTACTATTTGCTAGAATTCACCAAAGTAACCATCTGGGCTAGGAGCATACTTTATGGAGAGGTTAAAATAAAATATTTAATTTCTTTAGTAGATATATGATATTCTGTTTATTCTTTCTTTTTGTGTCAGCTTCAGTACATTATATTCTTTAAGGAATTTATTTCATTTAAATTGGCATAAAGTTATTTGTAGTCTTATTTTTAAAGTATTTATAGGACCCATACGAATGTCTCTTTATTCACTAGTGATATTAGTATATTGTTTCTCTGTCTTTTTACATCAGTCTTTCCAGAAGTTTATCAATTTGATTAATTTTTTTCAAGGAACAAACTTTTCATTTTGTTGATTTTCTTTATTGTATTTTGTTTTCTGTTTCTCTTATTTCTGCTTTTATTTTTTATTGTTTCTTTCCTTCTACTTTCTCTGTATAATTAATTGTATGTGCCATTCTTTTTGTTTTGAGATAGAAAATTGCATCACAGATGAATAGCATTCTATTTTCTTTCTAATATATACACTTAAGAATATAAATTTTCCTCTAGGAACTGCATAAATCCTGTTTTTGTTAATCAGAAGATAAAGTTAAAGGATAATTTTGATGATTATAGAATTACAGGTTGGTAGTTATTTTCTTGATCATCATGTAACTATTTTCCAGATGTTTTGATATGCCATACTTTCAATGTCATTTAGCTCAATATTTTCTAATTTCATGTATTTCCTTATTTGATTCATGGATTGATTAGAATTTTATTGCTCAATTTTAAAAGCAATTGGTACTCTTCTACTTAGCTTTTGTTATAGGTGTTGAGAGAAATTCCACTATGCTTAGAGAGCACACCCTGAATGATTTCAGTCCTTTGAAATATATTGCAGGTTGCTTTATGACACAGCATACAGTAAATTCTAGTAAATGTTTGATATGCATTTGAAAAACAGTGTGTATTCTATCATGAAATTAAAAGGCGCTTACTCCTTGGAAGGAAAGTTATGACCAACCTAGATAGCATATTCAAAAGCAGAGACATTACTTTGCCAACAAAGGTCAGTCTAGTCAAGGCTATGGTTTTTCCTGTGATCATGTATGGATGTGAGAGCTGGACTGTGAAGAAGGCTGAGGACCGAAGAATTGATGCTTTTGAACTGTGGTGTTGGAGAAGACTCTTGAGAGTCCCTTGGACTGCAAGGAGATCCAACCAGTCCATTCTGAAGGAGATCAGCCCTGGGATTTCTTTGGAAGGAATGATGCTAAAGCTGAAACTCCAGTACTTTGGCCACCTCATGCGAAGAGTTGACTCAATGGAGAAGACTCTGATGCTGGGAGGGATTGGGGGCAAGAGGAGAAGGGGACGACAGAGGATGAGATGGCTGGATGGCATCACTGACTCGATGGATGTGAGTCTGAGTGAACTCTGGGAGTTGGTGATGGACAGGGAGGCCTGGCGTGCTGCAGTTCATGCGGTGGCAAAGAGTCGGACATGACTGAGCGACTGATCTAATCTGATTCTATCATTGTTGAATGCAGTTTTCTACATTAAATTTTTAGAATATCTCCAGGTTTTTGCCATTATAAGCAATGATGTAGATACAGTATGTATCTTACTATATATATAACTTTTTGTTCTTGTTGAATTACTTCCTTCAAGTCATTCTCAGGAGTGGAATTATGAGGCCAAAGGATCAGGAATATCTGTATGGCTCTTCCTGTTTATACATTGCTTGTTACTAAAAGTATTATATCTAATTATAATGCCCGTTATCATGTATGAATTCACAAAATTCCCCATGGTGTTGGGTGTTGTAATTGTTTTGTTAATAAAGTGGATACTAAATTATAACTCAAAGTTGCAATAATTTTCATATCTTTGATAACTAGACAACATAAATACTTTTCTAGGTGTTTACTTACTACTTCAATTTCCTCTCATATAAATTGCCTATTCATCCGTTTTACAACCTACTGGGATCTTGATACTTTTAGAATAAATTTGAATGGGTAATTTTATAATATCAGCAATTCACCCTTGGCTCATATTTGTTGCAAATGTTTTCCCAATTTATTATCTTTTAGTTTTAGCTTTGCTCTTTTTCACCATACACTTATGTTAAGTTTATGTAGATTTGAATCTGTTCCTTTGCTTGTGACTACTCTTCTCACTTGGAAACTGTGACAGTGTTTGATTCTTTCCCAGCTGAGTATTTCTTTTTGTTCTTGTAACATTTTTGTTAATATATGGTATACAGCAGCACTGTCTAACAGAAATTTAATGCAAGCCACATATGTGATTTAAAACGTTCTATTAGCCACAGAAGAGAATGTGAGAAGGAGAAGGCAATGGCACCCCACTTCAGTACTCTTGCCTGGAAAATCCCACGGATGGAGGAGCCTGGTAGGCTGCAGTCCATGGGGTCGCTAGGAGTCAGACATGACTGAGCGACTTCACTTTCTCTTTTCACTTTCATACATTGGAGAAGGAAATGGCAACCCACTCCAGTGTTCTTGCCTGGAGAATCCCAGGGACAGGGAAGCCTGGTGGGCTGCCGTCTATGGGGTCGCACTGAGTTGGACACGACTGAAGTGACTTAGCATAGCATTAGCCACAGAAGGTAAAAATAAACAGGTATAATTAATTTTAATCATATAATTTATTTGACACAGTACCCAAAATACAGGCAAATTTTACTTTGCATGGTTCTGGCATGCATTAATTTCAGTTATCACCATTTAGTTTAATAAAAGTAGCCTTCCAATAACGTGGTCTGAATCTCTATTATTCTGATATAATAACTGTAAGTAGTTGCATAAAGTACAAACTTCACTACTAGACTTTGAGTCCACAAACAACTACCTGAACAACTAGTGAGCGTGATTATTAGTGACCAATCAAAACATTTTTTTTCAAAGACTCTTGGTAATTGTTCACTGCACACCTGTTATTCAATTCATGCATGGACAGTGAAGCATATAGTTGTGTTGCCTTCTTGTAGCTCAGTGTTAAGCCCACATAACACTTCATAAAAATGGATAATCATTTAGGGAGTTGCCTGATAAAGGGAGAGATCAGCAAAGAAATTTTTAAAAGATACTGTTGGAAGTGAAAGCAGATGTGATGATGAACAATTGCAGGGACTCTGACAATTCTACTGTTCCAGAGACCAGATGAATAGCCTCAGAAGCTTAGTGAAGGTAAACTTATTGACAGAAATGAGGAACGCAGTTGTGACAAAAAGGAAAAAGTTTTCTGTCTGGGTGATCTGTCCATTGGTATAAGTGGGTGTTAAAGTCTCCAGTCATTACTGTGTTATGTTGATTTCTTCTTTTGTGACTGTTAGCATTTGCCTTATATACTGAGGTGCTCCTGCATTGGGTACATATATATTTACAGTTGTTATATCTTCTTGAATTGATTCCTTGATCATTATATGATATTCTTCCTTATTTCTTGTGACAATTTTTATTTTAAAGTCTGTTTTGTCTGATATGAGTATTGCTACTCTCACTTTCTTTTGGATTTCATTTGCATGAAATATCTTTTTTCATCCCCTTACTTTTAGTCTATAGTCTGAACCAAGTTTTTTTATAGACAGCATATATATGAATCTTGTTTTTGTATTCATTCAGCCAGTCCATGTCTTTTGAATGGAACATTTAATCTGTTTACATTTAAGGTAGTTATCAATTTGTATGTTCTTTTTTTTTTTTTTTTTACTTAACTTTACAGTATTGTATTGGTTTTGTCATACATCAAAATGAATCCGCCACAGGTATACATGTGTTCCTCATCCTGAACCCTCCTCCCTCCTCCCTCCCCATACCATCCCTCTAGATCATCCCAGTGCACCAGCTCCAGTCATCCAGTATCAGGCATCGAACCTGGACTGGCGACTCGTTTCAAACATGATATTATACATATTTCAATGCCATTCTCCCAAATCATCCCACCCTCTCACTCTCCCAGAGTCCAAAAGACTGTTATATACATCAGTGTCTCCTCCGCTGTCTCGTATACAGGGTTATTGTTACCATCTTTCTAAATTCCATATATATGCGTTAGTATACTGTATTTGTGTTTTTCTTTCTGGCTTACTTCACTCTGTATAAGAAAGCTGTGGTACATATACACAATGGAGTATTACTCAGCCATTAAAAAAGAATACATTTGAATCAGTTCTAATGAGGTGGATGGAACTGGAGCAATTTGTATGTTCTTATTGCTATTTTCTTAATTGTTTTGGATTTGTTTTTGTAGGTCTTCTCTCTTCCCTTTCTCCATAGTTCTTTTGTGATTTGATGACTATTATTGTGTTTGGATTGCTTTTTCTTTTGTGTGTGTGTGTGTCTATTATAGTTTTTGGTTTGCAGTTTTCATGCAGTTTTGATACAGCAGTCTATTTATATACAAGGTTTTTGACGTTGCTCATCTCTTTAATTTCACCTTCCATTTCCTGCATTTGTATTTTCCTCTTCTTGTGTTTGCTGGGTTTGATTTCATATTTGTGTGTGGATGCTTTCCTACTTTTACTGTATGTTTTCTTTTATTGGTGAGCTTTCCTGTTTATGATTTTCTTGTTTCTAGTTGTGGTCTCTTTTTTTTTCCTTCTGCCTGGAGAAATTCCTTATTGTTTGTTATAAAGCTAGATTGGTGGTGCTGAATTCTCTATGTTTGCTTAACTGTAAAGCTTTTGATTTCTCCATCGAATCTGAATGAGAGCCTTGCTGGGTGGGGTATTCTTGGTTGTAGGTATTTCCCTGTTATCACTTTAAACGTTATCATGCCACTCCCTTCTGGTCTGCAGAGTTTCTGCTGAAAAATCAACTGATAACCTTTTAGGAGTTCCCTTGTACATTATTTGTTGATTTTCCCTTGTTGATTTTAATATTTTTGTATTTAACTTTTGTCAGTTTTATTAATACATGTCTCGATGTGTTCCTTCTTGGAGTAATGCTATATGGGACTCTCACTGAATATTTCAAGTGGACTTGAGTGAATGTTTCCTTTCTCATGCTAAAAATACAGAATGCTTCATGAACTTGTGTGTCACCCTGTACAGGGTCCATGCTGTCTCTGCATCGTTCTAATTTTAGTATATGTGCTGCCAAAGTGAGCACTAAACGTCACATAATAATCATAACTTCCCTCTATTGATTATTGCAATCATTTTGGCTTACTAAGTGTAGTTCTGGCATACTAAGTCACTTTTGTGGTTTTGCACTGTCTGTAAAGCGAGGACTGCCTATATTATCATTTCAATAATCAATGTAAAAGTTTGGGATATAATGCATTCTTTTTTTCATACAAAGTCTTCAAAATATGCTACGTATCTCACACTTACAAAACTGCTCAGATTAGATCAGCTACATTTCAAGTGCTCAGTAGCCACATAGACCAGTGACTACAGCATGTGTGTGTGTGTGTGTGTGTGTGTGTGTGTGTGTGTGTGTGTGTGTACCTAGTTGCTCAGTCATGTCTGACTCTTTGCAACCCTTTGAGTTGTAGCCCACCAGGCTCCTTTGTCCATGGGATTTTTCAGGCAAGAATACTGGAGTGGGTTGCCATTTCCTCCTCCAGAGTATCTTTCCAACACAGTGACCGAAATCTGCATCTCCTATGTCTCCTGCATTGAAGGCAGATTCTTTACCCACTGAACCATCAGGACTATAGCCTCCAATAGCACAAATCTACTCTACTCTTTTTAAACCAGAGTTTAAAAGTGTTGGTGTTGATGGGAATATGAGTACCTGATTAGAAACTTTCTGTCTAAATAAATCAAAGCCTAAGGTGGGGAACAATATGAAAATGCACTTCTCCTTTGGTTGTGACAAAGATACTAATGTTACTTCAGCTCCCTTTGGAGAAAATAGGCCTTGAATTATTCTCCAAAACTTACTGAAGTAAACAGCCTTGTTGGAACAATAAGAGAAAGGAAGAAAGAACGAGTCTTCCAGGGAAAATAGTGGCTCCTTCGTGCCCCATGTGAGCTGAAGTAGCTTGGCTCATCTTAGCTCTGGGGTGATTTGTGGGAGCTTTTGGCTTAACACATTATCTCTGAAATATCACCAAGAGTCAGAGAATCCCTGAACAGTGGGCAATAATCTGCTTGGAGTTTTGAAAATATTTTGCAAGTTAGTGGAGTCAGCAAAGTATTTATTTGATTTCCTCCTCAGCCTCACATTCTGAGAATCCCCAGTAGCCTAATAGTAATGGTAGCAACACCTGCTGGGCTGTCAACTTGCAGTCATCTTTCCTCCTAACACTCCCCAAATGACTACCCTGCCTATTGTCCTAATATCTCTAGATTTTTCTTGGGTGAACAAGATTATAACATCAATTCCCTGCTCTTATCCCACCTCTACCTGAAAGTTGGCCCATAGATACTTGTAAGCAGTTAACATCTGAAGTTAGATGAGGGGTGTGTGTATGTGTGTGTATGCATGCTTTCAGGCTACTATACTTTCTAACGGATTTCTCATTTATTAGGAAAAGAATACAGCAAAATGGATAAAAGCACAGTCTTTGAAGGTAGACCAAAGTGAGCCCACTTTTCAGTGCTATCACTTCCTAGCTATGTAATCTTAATATGTTACTTAATATTTTTGTGCCTTAGTTTCCTCATCTATAAAATAGGAATTATAGTGCCACTGACTTCCTACAGTTGAAACAAGAATTAAATTAGATCAAGCATGTGAAGTCTTAGTCAATGGCTGTCAAATTCTAAATGCCAAAATAGTAACCAATCTTCATTGTTGATATTAGTATTATCACTATTTTACTATTATTGTTATTACCACTGTTACAACTTTCACTTTAAAGGTGAAAAAAAAATGGAAATAATAAAAGAAAAAGAATCCAATTTCACAAACTGCATTAAGAGTAAAGATTTCCTCAGGCAAAGGGCATCTTGGAAAAACAATGGTATACTACTCCAACAGTTTGCAAAATGTCTCAAAAATCCCCTTTAATACCATACATTCTGACAGTCTCCTTCAGGACAAACCACTCTGCTTTTCCTCAAAGCTCCAGCTTATACTTGCATCTTCTTCACTCCTCTGCTTCCCTCACTTTGACTGCAGCTTCTCACCTCTAATTATATTTATTACTCTTTGGCTCACTGATACATTTATATGGTACAAAATTGTAAAGGCACAAAAGGCAGCCATAATGTATTTCTCCCATCTTTATTCCCTATAATCCAGATTCACGGAAGCAACCACCAAGAATATTCTATTTCTAGAAAATACACACAACACAGTTTCTTTTTTAAACCACTACACTCTGCCTTTTCAATTCATAAAACTTGGAGATTGTGCCCTACTATTACCTCAGAGATTACCTCATCCTCTGTAACAGCTACATTTTTTCCATTGGATGGAATGAATGTAATTTATCTAATTCTCTATAGAAAGACATTTAAATTGTTTCAATGTTTCATTATCATAAGTAATGCTGAAGTAAGTAACTAATTACTTAGTTAAATAAGTAAATAATTTTACTCATCTGTAAGATAAATTCCTAGAAATTTAATCATTGGCTCAAAGGTACATTTTTGGCACATTTTAGATCTGCATTTTTGTAAATTTGGCCAAATTATCCTCTGTGAAGGTTTTGCTAATTTATCCTCTTGTTAGCAATGTTAGAGAGTGTCAGTTACCCACACACTCAGCCCACATAGCTTGTTTTAAACTGCATGACATTTTCTATGCTTTTTCTTAGGCAGAGTAATCTTAACTTACTCAGTACTACATCTCCAGCCATTTATTCTTATGGGAAAATGTTTTCCCTCAGTGCAATATTTGCAATCTACCTATGGCATCCATACTGTCTTCTGTCTATAGCCTTGAACCACCAACCCTCCTTGTTCTCCTCTGTGCTTGTAAGGATCTCCTCCATATTACCCCTGGGATGTGTATTATCTGGGTCAGTCTGTTTAGCGCTGGGAAACCTCTAAGTGGCCTGGGAGCAAATAGCTTAGGTTGCCCCCACCTAGAGTCTGAAGCACCTGTCAAGGGAGATAGACATCCTTCTCCAAACCCATCTCCTTGGCAGTTTAGCCAAATATCATTGACTAAATAATGTCATATGTCTACATGGGAAGACCATACATCCCTGAAAAACAAAAGAACAATTGCAGGTATCAACATGGTTGGATCTCAGAGACACATGCTAAGCATAAAAGCAAGTCACAGAAAACATATGCAGCATAATACCATGTCTACTAAGTTCTATAAGCAAGCCAAATTATTCAATGTTTATTAATATACACATGCATGGTAAAACTATGCAAATTGTAAGAGAATAATAAAGAGAAACTCAGGATTGTGGTATCATGAGAGCATAGGGATGAGGCAGGATGATCTAATTAGGAAGGGGCACATAGGAGGCTCAGAGTTGTGGGGATATTCTCCTGTTTAAGTTCTATGGTGGGCTCCTGGGTGTTCATTTTATCCCTCTAAATGATTTCTATGCTACTCATTCTTTAGTTCAGTTCACTTCAGTTCAGTCACTCAGTTGTGCCCAACTCTTTGCGACCCCATGTATCACAGCATGCCAGGCCACCCTGTTCATCACCAACTCCCAGAGTTCACTCAAACTCATGCCCAGCAAGTTGATAATGCCATCCAGCCATCTCATTCTCTGTCGTCCCCTTCTCCTCCTGCCCCCAATCCCTCCCAGCATCAGAGTCTTCTCCAATGAGTCAACTCTTCGCATGAGGTGGCCAAAGTATTGGAGTTTCAGCTTCAGCATCAGTCCTTCCAATGAACACCTAGGACTGATTTCCTTTAGAATGGACTGGTTGGATCTCCTTGCAGTCCAAGGGACTCTCAAGAGTCTTTTCCAACACCACAGTTCAAAAGCATCAATTCTTCAGCACTCAGCTTTCTTCACAGTCCAACTCTCACATCCATACATACTGGAAAAACCATAGCCTTGACTAGATGGACCTTTGTTGGCAAAGTAATGTCTCTGCTTTTGAATATGCTATCTAGGTTGGTCATAACTTTCCTTCCAAGGAGTCTTTTAATTTCATGGCTGCAATCACCATCAGCAGTGATTTTGGAGCCCCCAAAAATAAAGTCTGACACTGTTTCCACTGTTTCCCCATCTATTTCCCATGAAGTCATGGGACCAGATGCCATGATTTTCATTTTCTGAATGTTGAGCTTTAAGCCAACCTGTTCACTCTCCTCTTTCACTTTCATCAAGAGGCTTTTTAGTTTCTGCCATAAGGGTGGTGTCATCTGCATATCTAAGGTTATTGATATTTCTCCTGGAAATTTTGATTCCAGCTTGTGCTTCTTCCAGCCCAGTGTTTCTCATGATGTACTCTGCATGTAAGTTAAATAAGCAGGGTGACAATATACAGCCTTGATGTACTCCTTTTCCTATTTGGAACCAGTCTGTTGTTCCATGTCCAGTTCTAACTGTTGCTTCCTGACCTGCATATAGGTTTCTCAAGAGGCACGTCAAGTGGTCTGGTATTCCCATCTCTTTCAGAAATTTCCAGAGTTTATTGTGATCCACACAGTCAAAGGCTTTGGCATAGTCAATAAAGCAGAAATAGATGTTTTCCTGAAACTCTCTTACTTTCTTGATGATCCAGCGGATGTTGGCAATTTGATCTCTGGTTCCTCTGCCTTTTCTAAAACCAGCTTGAATATCTAGAAGTATTGCTGAAGCCTGGCTTGGAGAATTTTGAGCATTACTTTACTAGCATGTGTGATGTAAAGTAGTTTGCAATTGTGCAGTAGTTTGAGCATTCTTTGGCATTGCCTTTCTTTGGGACTGGAATGAAAATTGACCTTTTCCAGTCCTGGGGCCACTGCTGAGTTTTCCAAATTTGCTGGCATATTGAGTGCAGTACTTTCACAGCATCATCTTTCAGGATTTGGAATAGCTCAACTGGAATTCCATCCCCTCCCCCAGCTTTGTTCACAGTGATGCTTTCTAAGGCCCACTTGACTTCACATTCCAGGATGTCTGGCTCTAGGTCAGTGATCACACCATTGTGATTATCTGGGTCTTGAAGCTCTTTTTTGTACAGTTCTTCTGTGTATTCTTGCCATCCCTTCTTAATATCTTCTTCTGTTAGGTCCATACCATTTCTGTCCTTTATCAAGCCCATCTTTGCATGAAATGTTCCTTTGGTATCTCTGATTTTCTTGAAGAGATCTCTAGTCTTTCCCATTCTGTTGTTTTCCTCTATTTCTTTGCATTGATCGCTGAGGAAGGCTTTCTTATCTCTCCTTGCTATTCTTTGGAACTTTGCATTCAGTGCTTATATCTTTCCTTTTCTCCTTTGCTTTTCACTTCTCTTCTTTTCACGGCTATTTGTAAGGCCTCCCCAGACAGCCATTTTGCTTTTTTGCATATCTTTTCCATGGGGATGGTCTTGATCCCTGTCTCCTGTACAATGTCACAAACCTCATTCCATAGTTCATCAGGCACTCTATCTATCAGATCTAGACCCTTAAATCTATTTCTCATTTCCACTGTATACTCATAAGGGATTTGATTTAGGTCATCACACCTGAATGGTCTAGTGGTTTTCCCTACTTTCTTCAATTTAAGTCTTAATTTGGCAATAAGGAGTTCATGATCTGAGCCACAGTCAGCTCCCAGTCTTGTTTTTTGCTGACTGTATAGAGCTTCTCCATCTTTGGATGCAAAGAATATAATGAGTCTGACTTTGGTGTTGACCATCTGGTGATGTCCATGTGTAGAGTCTTCTCTTGTGTTGTTGCAAGAGGGTGTCTGCTATGACCAGTGCATTCTCTTGGCAAAACTCTATTAGCCTTTACCCTGCTTAATTCCGTATTCCAAGGCCAAATTTTCTGTTACTCCAGATGTTTCTTGACTTCCTACTTTTGCATTCCAGTCCCCTATAATGAAAAGGACATCTTTTTTGGGTGTTAGTTCTAAAAGGTCTTATAGATCTTCATAGAACCGTTCAACTTCAGCTTCTTTGGTGTTATTGGTTGGGGAATAGGCTTGGATTACTGTGATACTCAATGGTTTGCCTTGGAATGGAACAGAGATCTTTCTGTCATTTTTGAGATTGTGTCCAAGTAGTACATTTTGGACTCTTTTGTTGACCATGATGGCTACTCCATTTCTTCTGAGGGACTCCTGCCCACAGTAGTAGATGTAATGGTCATCTGATTTAAATTCACCCACTCCAGTCCATTTTAGTTCACTGATTCCTAGAGTGTCGACATTCACTCTTGCCATCTCCTGTTTGACCACTTCCAATTTGCCTTGATTCATGGACCTGACATTCCAGGTTCCTATGCAATATTGCTCTTTACAGCATCGGACCTTGCATCTATCACCAGTCACATCCACAGCTGGGTATTCTTTTTGCTTTGGCTCCATCCCTTCATTCTTTCTGGAGTTATTTCTCCACTAATCTCCAGTAGCATATTGGGCACCTACCAACTTGGGGAGTTTCTCTTTCAGTATCCTATCATTTTGCCTTTTCATACTGTTCATGGGGTTCTCAAGGCAAGAATAGTGAAGTGGTTTGCCATTCCCTTCTCCAGTGGACCACATTGTGTCAGACCTCTCCACCATGACCCGCCCGTCTTGGGTGGCCCCACATGGCAAGGCTTAGTTTCATTAAGTTAAGACAAGGCTGTGGTCTGTGTGATCAGATTGACTAGTTTTCTGTGAGTATGGTTTCAGTGTGTCTGCCCTCTGATGCCCTCTCACAACACCTACTGTCTTACTTGGCTTTCTCTTACCTTGGACAAGGGGTATCTCTTCACAGCCGCCCCTCCTGACTTTGGAGTTGGGGTGGCTCCTCTCGGCTGTGGCCCCTGACCTCAGGCAAGAGGTGGCCACGCAGCTGGCCACCTTTACTCATTCTTTAGTAAAGTATAAAGTATAAACTGAAGTATAACCTGAAAAGAAAGTCTGGTCATGGTATGTTAAGTAAGGAAAAAGAGACAAAAAAACAATGTGTACATTATGACCCTGCCTTGAACCAGATATGCATACACCCATACACACACACATACACACACATATATATCCACACTAAAATTCTAGCTAGATATTGAACAAAACAATATTAAGAAGTGTGTGGGTTGTGGAATTATAACTTTTAAAAAGCTTTTCTTATTTTTTGATATGTATATCCTAATTTTTCAACAATAAAGTTTTTTGTAATAAGAAAATATTTCAGAATATTTTTTTAAAATAATATAATGCACTAAACGCTACAACTAAGGAGTTGATACTAGTTCACACTTGCTGAGCTTACCCTGTGCTGAGTTCTGTGTCAGGTGCACAACCATCATTTTCTTGTTCAGTCGTCATGGAAAAAATCTGCGATTAGCAATAGTAGCCCCCTTCCACGGAGGAGAAAGCAGACAGCCTGGGAGGTTAGGTTCATGTACATGAGTGTTAAGTCGCTTCAGTCGTGTCCTACTCTTTGCACCGCTGTTAACCATAGCCCGCCAGCCTCCTCTGTCCATGGGATTCTCCCGGCAAGGATACTGGAGTGGATTCCCATGCCCTCCTCCAGGGGATCTCCCCAACCCAGGGATCCAACCCGCATCTTTTATGTCTCCTGCATTGGCAGGCAGGTTCTTTAGCACTATCGCCACCTGGGAAGTGCAAGAGGTTAGGTAACTAAGCTCATAATCACAAAGCCAGTCAGTGGCAGAGCCTAGAATCAACTGTCTGTCTTCCTATTTGGTGCGTGCCCTAGTGAAACAGTGTGCACCCCACATTGGCCCAGGGAAGCCCTAGGAACTATACAGAGTCAACAAGGGTGAAGGATATGATTTTGCTTTACTTTTCAAGCTAGTAAATTACTTTGTTACTTTTTCATGGATGTTGGCAGGAGACGTGAGACTCCTGGGTAAGAGACAAAGGTCTTTAGCAGTCACAGACAGGATAATGTGAACATTCTGTTGGTTTGTGTCTCTTCTCCTGTTTCCACTCCTAGGCTCCCCAGCACACACAGTTGGATCAAATGAATGTCTGCAAACGTGGTAAGTAGTGGTATAGGAAAGGAGCACTGAGCTTGGAGGATTCACCATCTTTATAGCACTTGGAAACAAGTGTGCTCTTTATGGAAGAGGTCACCTCATCCCTCAAGTTGCTTTGTGCAAATACAGTCCTGAAAAGTGTATCAGGAAAAGATCAGTCAGGGCCTTGAGTCCTTGGCATATCCAGCAAGAGTGTGCAGGGCCCATACAGGTTGCTCCCTGACATTACCCAAGACCCTTCAAGTTGCAAATTACAGAAACCCAGCTTGAACTTGTTTAAACAAAATGAAACCAAAAAAAAAGAAGATATAGAGAAATATATCAACTCACATAACTCCTCTCTCTCTTTTCTCTCTGCTCCCTTTTCCTCTACGTTGTCTCCACTCGCCTCTAGGCACTTCCCTTGTGATTGGAAGAGGGTTGCCATCACCAACTCCAAAACAGAGCATGCCTTTTACAACCCATCTAATGAACACCTGGGAATCAAGTCTCGATGGCTTGGCGGGGATTGGGTAATCAGTCCATCCTAAACCAGTTACTAGGTCCAGGAGATACAGTGCTCTGAAGGCTCATCCCTGGGTCCTGTGCCTCCTTCCAGAGTCAGGGTGGGAGCAGTCCCACACAGTCATGTGGACCAAGAGTGGGATCTACCCCCCAGGAAGTCAGTGCTATTAACAGAAGACAAAGGAGGGAATACTTTTGTTATCTCTCAAACATTGCAAATAACAAGCAGTAAGCTAGGGTACTGGGCTCACAAGATGAAACATAAGCTGTTCCAATAAAATTCGCATAATTCCATATAACTCAGTGGTGTTTCTGCAGAGATGGTGCCTGACTGCTGGTACTACCTGTGACTTCTGACATTCAAAGCAGTTATCAGAAGACTGGAGCAGTTTGATTGCACCCAAATGCAGTATGTGTGGGGACTTGCCAATACAGAAAGGGGGAAAAGAGAAAAAGAACAAGGAAACTGTTTCAAGCTAATAGGCATTGATATCAATGCCCTCTTTCAATTTGAAGCTTTTCTTCTGAACTCTCCTCATGTGAAGAGCCAGGAATGTTCCAATATGATGACACTCAAGGGAAAAAAAAAATCAATATATAGGAAAATGACCTAGATGCCCAGGGCTGCTTTTGTTAGAATACATTATTTGGGATGAAAAGGCAGGTTACCTTGATAGTGGTTTAGGGATCCTCAGCTGTAGGTAGCAGAATCAAAAAAAAAAAAAGTACTGCTTCCAATGTTTGGGCTAAGTTGAGACTTTTTAGGAGAAACAGTGATTGTCCAATTTCTCCTTCATGACTACCTCCACTTCCACTACCACCCCCTTCCATTTTCAATAAAGTAGTTCCAAAATTGGTTACAAGTGTAAATGATGGCAGATGAGAATCACTGACTCAGAGCTCCCATCCATTCTGTGTGTTCCAATCACAGAAGAGATGGGGACTAAGGATGTCACTCACAAGCAGTCCTTCCTCGCAAAGATGTCCTTGGTAAAGGCCTAGGGCAGAACATGAGTATATGAAGCATACACAAGTATAGCATCAACATGCCCCCCGCAAATAGATGTTGATTTGAGCTAAATTCAATAGCAGAACAGCCCTGATTTTTCTTCTCTAACACTTGATGCTATTTCTCCAACTTCTGCCACCCAAGTGACAATGCAAATATTGTCATTTCAAGAAAATGAACTTTTGCAAATTAAAGAGAATGCCTTGTCTAGAGGAAGTCCATCACAGATGTCAAAAGCCATTATTGCCTGTTCATCAGCGTATCCCCTCCTTCCCATCTCACCACCTGAAGCCTAATTAACAGAACCCATGTCATTCTGCCCAGCTCACATTGATTATCATGGATGCCCATTCCAAAGAAATTCTCATCCTAGAGCAAAAGTTATTGGAGAACAAGGACCATGTATTCGTTATCTATGGCTGCATAACAAATGCCCCCCCCCCACCCCAAACTTAGCAGCTTCAAAAAGAAAACATTTTTTATCTCGTGGTTTCCAAGGGTCAGGAATCCAAGTGGCTTCACTGGGTATCTGTCTCAGGGCACCTCCTGCAATCAAAGCTGTAATCAAGGGTCAACTAAAGCTTAAGGTCCAACATGGGAAGAAATCAAGCTCCCTTACATGGCTATTGACAAGACACACTGGATGTTGACAAGAGACATCAATTCCTTTCTGTGTGGATCTATTTATGGGGTGGGTCACAACATGGCAGCTGACTTTCCTCAGTAGTCTTATCATAACCTAATATTAGAAATGGCATTCCATCACTTTTGCCATATTTTCTTTGCTGAAAGTGAGTCACTAGGTCCAGCCTATACCCAAATGGAGAGGATTCAGATCATAAATACCAAGAGACCTGGGAAATTGCCCAAGGAGGTAGGGATCACCTGGGCTTTCCTTGAAGCTTCATTCAAGCAATCCATCTCAATCACATGGGTATGCCTAGTACCTATTACAGAGTTAGGCAAATGGTAGCCTCAATTGTAGGGGAAGGCAATGGCACCCCACCCCAGTACTTTTGCCTAGAAAATCCCATGGACGAAGGGCCTGGTAGGCTCCAGTCCATGGGGTCGCTAAGAGTCGGACACGACTGAGCGACTTCACTTTCACTTTTCACTTTCATGCATTGGAGAAGGAAATGGCAACCCACTCCAGTGTTCTTGCCTGGAGAATCCCAGGGGCCGGGGAGCCTGGTGAGCTTCCGTCTATGGGGTCACACAGAGTCGGACACGACTGAAGTGACTTAGCAGCAGCAGCAGCCTCAATTGTAATTGTTTTACCGGAAGTAAGCCAGTCCAAAGGGCTCACACCAAGGAGAGTACGATATATATAAGGAAGAAACAAAGAAACGTGTGGTGGGTGTGACTTTCATTCCACCAACTCAAGAATGTGAGAAGTACAAAGTTTCCTACACTCAGTTTGTTTTTTCTGAGCCCTCATCCTGCCAGAATGGCAACGATGTGATATCACATGATAGGAATCCACTTCTTTGTCCAGGGTGTTCTTTTTTTTTTTTTTTTAATTCAAGAGATATTACTTAGTGCCAAGGCCATGAGGGTGGGAGTGGAGGGAAGGCATCTCCTGTCCCTTGAGTCACAGGTATTAACCCAAATATGCCTTACCCCACTTGCTCCTCTGTCATCTGTCCACATTCTAAGATCCTTATTCATGTAGCCCCTTTGGGGCTGCACTTCTCTGTTCTATTTATGACCTATTGTGAAGTTTCTGAGTGGAACAGAACACAAGGTTCTCAGCCAGGTTTCCTGTGGCCTGTCTTATGAGACGTCCTGCTCAGACATAACCCATCTAGGCACTTGCAGGCTCTCTGGACTATTGCCATGGAGGAAGGTTGTAAACCTGTTCTCCAGCTTCCCCCAAATTTCTGTGGCTGCATGGGATCCCAGGCCCTGCCTTTGAAGTAGGGTGCACAAGTCAACTTCTCTGACTTGTTGGCTTTATGCTCTTATCTCTTCCCTGTGAACCTAACCCTCAGCCCAGAGGATCCTTTTCTAGTCTGGAGAAAGGAGAGTAGTGGAAAGAACCTCTTCTCTGTTGACCTTGGGCATTTGTCATCAGAGACATTCCCACTTTCTCCATCTTCATGCTTTCCTATTATCCCCCAATCCTACCCAGGGCACCCTACCCACTCTTGTTCATGGGTCAAGGTTCAGAAATATGAAGCCAGTGGCTGGCAAGCTAGCCTGTCCTTTCAAGCTGCCCCTGAGGCAATGAACACAAAATGGAACCTGGTTTGTCAGAAGAGGGGAAAGAGAGAAAAGAAGGGGGAAACTAGAGGGATTTTTAAAACTCTGTGAATCTTTAAAAAAAAAAAAAAAAGTGTTATTTTCCATAAAGGCAAATAGTTTGCACCAAGCCAGAAGCCTAGAAAATACTAACTGATACTGAAAAAGAAAATAGAAGACCCGGGGACCCAAAGGGCACATGAAGATGAAAGCAATGTCAGTTACTTGGGCAAGTGAGAAGTTGAAGAGAGAAAAATTGTATGCTCCTCTCTCTCCTAGCTGTCTCAGTCTCACTTCATATGGACCTGTGGCCCATTGCCTTTGGCAACTCCTGCCCTCAGAAAGAAAGAACTCCTGTCCCAGAAACAAACTCCTGGGACCTGGCATCTCAAGCGTTCCATGATTTGGGCACATTTCTGAGAGTGTGCACACCTCCTACTTGTTCCAGAGGAAGGGAAGCCACATAGACTCATGCTTCTCTGAAAATAGATGGGAATCTTATTAGGTATCAGTCACATTAGTATTAAAGAGGGCTTCTGAGGTGGTTCTGTGGTAAAGAATCTACCTGCCAATGCAAGAGATGAGGGAGATATAAGTTTGACCCCTGGGTTGGGAAGATCCTCTAGAGGGGGAAATGGCAACCCACTCCATTACTCTTGCCTGGAAAATCCCATGAACAGAGGAGCCTGGTTGGCTCAGTCCATGGGGTTGCAGAGAGTCAGACATGACTGAATACACCCACATTAGTATTAATGTGGGAATGGCACACTAATGACAAAAATATACTTAAATTCTTGAACTACTTCTCTTCAAGTTTCTCCTTAATTCTCATATCCAAAAGTTAGCTATTACTAATTTTATAACTGATAAAGAAATGTGGACTGGCAAGACAAGGGTTTTAGACTTGAGCTCAAATATTTTTATGCTAAAATCAGTGATCTTTCAATTAACATGTGGCAAAATGGGTCTTTCCAAGTAAAAGAGAATAAAAAAACTAAACATCTCTCCGGGCAGTTGTAAGCAATCAGCATATTTCATTCTTTTATTCAGTAGAGCTCCTTGACTCATTAAAAAAATAATTTTTCATTTCTTCACTTTGTTTCAAATGTAAAGAAAAGCAGTAGCAGCAGGAAAGATCAGAATGTTTCATAAGTTTTGTTTGCTTGTTTTCTATTTTTATAAAGACTGGTAATTGGAGGTGTCAAAGAAAAAATGTTACAGTATCTCTGTGGCTAATTTGTTCATCTAAGTATTACTGCCAATTAGGTCAATTGTTAGATCATTTTGGGAGCAAGGATTCCTAAGCCAGGTGAGACAATCAGCATGGTTGGCCTGAGATGGCAAGGCAGTGGTTCAAAATGGGATTTCCTTCTCCACAAGAAAATCAGGTTATCACAGGCACTGGATTGATTATGGACTAATTCTCAGGGGCCAGTACTGGCCACACTTCCTTCTTCTGTGGCTGAGACACTCTGTACAGGAAGAAGGAATGCTATGATGGAATACATAAGGAGGACTTCTGTGCTGACCAGAGGTTCTCAGCATGGGAGCCATTGGGCAAACAATACAACAATGGCATGAATATACGACGCATGACTGAAGACAGAGTACTTAGCATTTCTCCATGTTATGGCTTATGACTCCTGGATGTTATATAGATGCAACTGTGAATTGATAAAATACAAATTCACATGAAAGCATTATCAAATTCATAATAGTTTTTGTTCTTGTGTACTTAGGCAATAAATGATTATTATTAATTTTAAAAGTACAATTTTTACCCTTTGAGGAGCCAACAGTAATATTTTGTATTATAGAGGGATCTTGATGTTCAAAACTGTTGGAAATCATTGAGGAAAGTTACCCAGATGATCCATCCTCACATTTTGTAAACAAAAGGGTGAATACTGATCCTAGAATTATCCCCAAGCTGATCTGCAGATTAACACAATCTCTATCAAATATCAATAACCTCAGATGTGTGGATGACACCATCCTAATGGCAGAAAGTGAAGAACTAAAGAGCCTCTTGATGAAAGTGAAAGAGGAGAGTGAAAAAGCTGGCTTGAAACTCAACGTTCAAAAAACTAATATCATGCATCCAGTCTCATCACTTCATGGCAAATAGTGAAACAATGGAAATAGTGACAGATTTTATTTTCTTGGGTTCCAAAATCACTGCAGATGGTGACTGCAGCCATGAAATTAAAAGATCCTTGCTCCTTGGAAGAAAAGCTATGACAAAACTAGACAGCATATTAAAAAGCAGAAATATCACTTTGCCAACAAAGCTCCACCTAGTCAAAGCTATGGTTTTTCCAGTAGTCATATACAGATGTGAGAGTTAGACTATAAAGAAGGCTAAGCACCTTGATGCCTTTGAACTGCGGTGCTGGAGAAGATTCTGGAGAGTCCCTTGGACAGTAAGGAGATCAAACCAGTCAATCCTAAAGGAAATAAACCCTGAGTATTCATTGGAAGGACTGATACTGAAGCTAAAGCTCCAATACTTTGAACACCTGATGTGAAGAGCCAACTCACTGGAAGACGCTGATGCTGGCCAGGAAAGATTGAGGGCAGGAGAAGAAGGGGACAACAGAGGATGAGAAAGTTGGATGACATCACTGACTCAATGGACATGAGTTTGAGCCAACTCTGGGAAATAGTGAAGGACAGGGAAGCTTGGTGTATTGCAGGCCATGGGGTTGCAAAGAGTCGGACATGACTGAGTGACTGAACAACAATCAAAAATCCCAGATGGCTTTTGTGTGTGTGTGTGCAGAAATTAACAAACTTCTTAAAATCCAAAATAACCAAAACAGTCTTGAAAAGGAAGAATAAAGTTAGAAGACTCACACAGTACAAAATTTATTACAAAACTTCAGTAATGAAGACAGTGTGGTATAAACATAAGGATAGACATATAGATCAGTGGAACAGAGCTCACAATTCAGGAATAAACTCATATTTACAGTTTATTGACTTTCAACAAAGATGTAAAGACAATTCATGGTGAAACAATAATCTTTTCAACAAATAACATCATATGCAAAAACTTTAAGTTGGGCCCCAACCTCACACTATAAACAAAAATTAACTTAAAATGGATGATAGACCTAAAGGTAAAAGCTAAAGCCATAACGCTCTTAGGAAAAAACATAGGAATAAATCTTTGTGATATTGGATTAGGCAATGGTTTCTTAGATATGGCACCAAAAGCATAAGCAAACAAAAGAATACATAAATTAGACATTGACAAAATTACATCTTTTTTTTTTACTTCTAAGTATATCATCAAAAAATTGAAGAGGAAGCCACAGAAGGAGAGAACATATTTGCAAATCATATATCTGATGAGTGACTATTTTCAAGAGTATAAAAAGAACTCTTACAATTCAACAATAAAAAGACAAATAACTCAAATTTTTAAATGGGCAAAGGATATGATAGACATTTCTCCAAAAAATAAGCATATGCTTTTCCTTGCTTCTCTCCAAAGAGAGTATACATTTAGCCAGTAAGCACTTGAAAAGATCAACTTTATTCATCATGAGGGAAATGCAAATCAAAACCACAATAATATACCACTTCACACCCAGTTAGATGGCTAGAATAAAAAAGATGGACAATAAGAAGTGTTAGCAAGATTTGGAGAAATAGGAAATTTCATACATTGTTGCTAAGCTTGTAAAACAGTGCAGTTGCAAACAGTTTGCTAGTTCCTCAAAATGTTAAACATATAGTTACTGTTCAGTAAGTTCAGTCACTTAGTCATGTCCGACTATTTGCGACCCCATGAACCACAGCACACCAGTCCTCCCTGTTCATCACCAACTATCGCAGTACACCCAAACCCATGTCCATTGAGTCAGTGATGCCATCCAACCATCTCATCCTCTGTAGTCCCCTTTTACTCCTGCTTTCAATCTTTCCCAGCATCAGGGTCATTTCAAATGAGTCAGCTCTTCGCATCATGTGGCCAAAGTATTGGAGTTTCAACTTCAACATCGGTCCTACCAATGAACACCCAGGACTGATCCCCTTTAGGATACACTGGTTGGATCTCCCTGCAGTCCAAGGGACTCTCAAGAGTCTTCTCCAACACCACAGTTCAAAAGCATCAATTCTTCAGTGCTCAGCTTTCTTTATAGTCCAATTCTCACATCCATACATGACCACTGGAAAAACCATATCCTTGACTAGATGAACCTTTGTTGACAAAGTAATGTCTGCTTTTCAATATGCTGTCTAGGTTTGTCATAACTTTCCTTCCAAGGAGCAAGCATATTTTAATTTCATAGTTGCAATCACCATCTGCAGTGATTTTAGAGCCCAGAAAAATAAAGTCTGACACTGTTGCCACTGTTTCCCCATCTATTTCCCATGAAGTCATGGGACCAGATGCCATGATCTTCATTTTCTGAATGTTGAGCTTTAAGCCAAATTTTTCACTCTCCTCTTTCACTTTCATCAAGAGACTTTTTAGTTCCTCTTCACTTTCTGCCATAAGGGTGGTGTCATCTGCATATCTGAGGTGATTGATATTGCTCCTGGCAATCTTGATTCCAGCTTGTGCTTCCCCCAGCCCAGCATTTCTCATGATATATTCTGCATATAAGTTAAATAAGCAGGGTGACAATATACAGGCTTCACGTACTCCTTTTCCTATTTGGAACCAGTCTGTTGTTCCATGTCCAGTTCTAACTGTGGCTTCCTGACTTGCATACAGGTTTCTCAAAAGGCAGGTCAGGTGGTCTGGTATTCCCATCTCTTTCAGAATTTTCCACAGTTTATTGTGATCCACATAGTCAAAGGCTTTGGCATAGTTAATAAAGCAGAAATAGATGTTTTTCTGGAACTCCCTTGCTTTTTCCATGATCCAGCGGATGTTGGCAATTTGATCTCTGGTTCCTCTGCCTTTTCTAAAACCAACTTGAACATCTGAAAGTTAACAGTTCACTTATTGCTGAGCCTGACTTGGAGAATTTTGAGCATTACTTTACTAGCGTGTGAGATGAGTGCAATTGTGTGGTAGTTTGAGCATTCTTTGACATTGCCTTTCTTTGGGATTGGAATGAAAACTGACCTTTTCCAGTCCTGTGGCCACTGTTGAGTTTTCCAAATTTGTTGGCATATTGAGTGCAGCACTTTCACAGCATCATCTTTCAGGATTTGAAATAGCTCAACTGGAATTCCATCACCTCCACCAGCTTTGTTCATAGTGATGCTTCGTAAGGCTCACTTGACTTCACATTCCAGGATGTCTGACTCTAGGTCAGTGATCACACCATCATGATTATCTGGGTCGTGAAGATCTTTTTTGTACAGTTCTGTGTATTCTTGCCGCCTCTTCTTAATAGCTTCTGCTTCTGTTAGGTCCATACCATTTCTGTCCTTTATCGAGCCCATCTTTGCATGAAATGTTCCCTTGTTATCTCTAATTTTCTTCAAGTGATCTTTAGTCTTTCCCATTCTGTTGTTTTCATCTATTTCCTTGCATTGATCACTGAGGAAGTCTTTCTTATCTCTCCTTGCTGTTCTTTGGAACTCTGCCCTCAAATGGGTATATCTTTCCTTTTCTCCTTTGCTTTTCACTTCCCTTCTTCTCAGAGCTATTTGTAAGGCCTCCTCAAACAGCTATTTTGCTTTTTTGCATTCCTTTTCTATGGGGATGGTCTTGATCCCTTGTGTCCTATACAATGTCAAGAACCTTCATTCATAGTTCATCAGGCACTCTGTCAATCAGATCTAGTCCCTTAAATCTATTTCTCACTTCCACTGTATAGTCATAAGGGATTTGATTTAGGTTGTGCCTGAAGGGTCTAGTGGTTTTCTCCACCTTCAATTTCAGTGACCCAGCAATTCCACACCTAGTTATATACTCAAGAGGACTGAAAACTTAAACCATACAAAGCAAATGTTCATAGGAGTATTACCCATAAGAGTAAAAAAGTGGAGATGATCTTAATATCCATCAACTGATAAATAAGAAGAATGTGGTATATTTACACAATGGAATATTGTTTGACAATAAAAAGAAAAAAAGTGTTGATCCATGCTGTAACATGGATGAACCTGAAAAATAGTATACTTAGTAAATTAAAGAAGACAGTAACTAAAGGTCACATATTAGTCTATCTATATGAGATGTCAGGAATGGACAAACGCATAAAGATAGGTATTACATTGGTTGCCAGGGGTTAGGGTGTTGGCTGCTAATAAACACTGGGTTTCTCCTGGGGTGATGAAAATGTTGTCAAATTCAGTAATGGTGATGAGTGTAATAATTCTGTAAATATATTAAAAAATCACTGAATTATACAGAGGTGGGCCAACGTCTTCTGTAAAGAGCCAGATGGTAAATGTCACAGGTGTTGTGGGTCATACAATCTTTGTTACAACTCTTCAGCTCTGCCACTATAGAGGGAAAGTAGCCATAGGCCATGTGTAAATGAATGAACGTGGTTGTGTTCTAGTAAAACTTTATTTATTTACAAAAACAGGCAGCAGTCTTCAGCCCTCAGATGTAGTTTGCCAATCCTTTCTCTAGATAGTGAGGTCTTTGAGATGGGCCATGCTTCATTCACCTTTGTGTCCCCTGATGGCCACATCAGTATGTGGTACTTCGAATATTCTTACTTGAATTAAACAGAAATTCCCTTGCACCATCTATCTCCCTTCCATGGACAAGAGGAGTTGCTAGAATTTCTTATTCTGTTTGGAGTCTGGCAGCATGTGGAAATGTAGTGACCAGATACCCTCTGGTTGGGTATGGAAGAAGTCCTATAATTTAAGACAGCTGGGCATAAGATCAAAAAGAAAGGGATGGAAACAGGATAAGACCAAGTGACAACGGAGTGATGGAGACTAAAACACGGAACCCATTGAACACTTGAGTTACCTCATTTAGAGTCTTCCTGGAGTAGCATCACTGCCCAGAGGAAAGAACTCTGGCCTAAATGTCCCAAAAACTGCCCTACTTCCAGCTACAGCCTTAGGGCAAACCCACAGGTTTCTAGTATAACTACCACACCAAGTGGAGGTAGTCTGTGGTTCTCCTCTGAGAAAGGACCTTGACCTATTTTCTAAACTCAGTTAATGCTCTGTCACAGTCTTTATGTAGGAAAGTCTTTACCACTTGCCACATTTATCCAACTTCTCCAAAAGAGGAATGGCAAATTCTTTACAACATTTGCCATCCTGACTTAATGGGGTTGCTTTGAAGTGTGCACATCCCAAAAGTGTTTGCTCTCGCACAGGCTATGGGGAGAGATGGAGCAATGAGACTGTTTCCATTAAGGGTAGTGAGAGGAAATAGGGCACATAGTCCCTCTCTAGACTTTCCCAGTGATGAATGATGGGGATGCTCCATTGATCACTGCTGTGCCTCTGCATTCACAGGTTTCAGCTTTCTCCAAATAACTCAGCCTTGTTCTTCTCTCTTTAGAAAGACACCCCAGAGTGAGTAATAAGGACAAGCTTTGAGTTTTCACCCAGTAGTGGGGATAGATACGAGTCATTCCCATCCTCTGATTTATTTAGAGCTTAATAACCTCAGCACAGTGACTTATTATAGATACAGTTGAACCTGAAGACAATTACAGATAAATAACCACTAATTTCTATAACAGCATGTTACAGTTGTTTGATACTCAAGTAGATGTTGGGGAAACATTAAGAAATATAATACAGTCTTCTTTGTAGGAGAACATGTCAGATGGAAATAGTGTTATAAGCTGTGCTTTTATTTTTACAGAAGACTATTGTACACTTTTTTATGTCCAGAAAACCAGAATATGATATTTGGAAGATACAGTTATTTTAACATATTGATATGTGTCTTTTATTGCCTTTTTAAAGTTTCAAGCACCAGAGGGAAAAGACAGCAGATGTGTTAGGCACTGAGCAAGAAGGGATAAGAGAAGTGTTTATATTTGGTGTGCCCCTCAAAGCCCTTTGGAGCGAGGATAAATGGATATTGCCCACTTGGGTCACAAGATGACAATTGGAACCAAAAAGTCTATCTTAGTTCAAAATGAATACACATAACCCATAATAATTCTGCATGGCTGTGATCCTCTAAAATTACCAGCCTAGCTCCTTGCTGCATTCCAGTGCATTTTAGAAATTGGTCCTGAGGGGATTGGGTAGGAAGAAAGTAAGGACACAGTAATAGAGCCTCCCCACTGAAGATGGGAAGTAGTTTGCAAAATTTTTATTTATAGAATGTCCAGCTTGCAATAAACACCCATGTCAAGAATTTTACTTCCAAAGATTAAAAACACAACAAAACCCTGCTGCTGCTAAGTCGCTTCAGTCGTGTCCGACTCTGTGCAACACCATAGACGGCAGCCCACCAGGCTCCCCCGTCCCTGGGATTCTCCAGGCAAGAACACTGGAGTGGGTTGCCATTTCCTTCTCCAATGCATGAAAGTGAAAAGTGAAAGTGAAGTCGCTCAGTCGTGTCCGACTCTTAGTGTCCCCATGGACTGCAGCCTACCAGGCTCCTCCATCCATGGGATTTTCCAGGCAAGAGTACTGGAGTGGGGTGCCATTGCCTTCTCCCAACAAAGCCCAAGCCTATATTAATGCACTTTCAGATACAAGTAACTGAATTTACTGAAAAGCTCACACAAAAAGTTAACACATTAAAACATTAACAAGAAGGCCAAGGGCAGAGAGGGGGCCAGACATGTTGTATTAGAGTTCCAGCCCCACATCTCTGTTACTTTCTCATTCCTTCCATTCCTGCTGTGCTGGCTTCATTAACGGGCTTTGTAGAAAGATGATGATAGGTCGTCAAGTCATGTGGGCAATGACTGTTGAGAGGAAAAGGACTTTGTTAGGATCAAGAAACTCTAGAGGCAGAGAACTATACTCAATATTTTGTAATAACCTATAAGGGAAAAGAATCTGAAAAAGAATATATATATATATACTGTAACTGAATCACTTCACTGTACACATGAAAGTAATACAACATTGTAAATCAATTATACTTGTTTAAAAAGTGGAAAAAAACAAAAAAGAAACCATATATATCCCCATTGCAGGATCACCCTCATGCTTCATTGGCCAAAACTAAGCCACATATTCCTTCCATAACCAGTATCTACCCTTGGGGACTGGGGTCACCTTTCTACAAATCACCTAGAGTAGAGATTTATACCTGGTCAGAATCTGTTAGGAAGAGAAATAAAAAATAGTAGATAACCACCAACACCCTCTGCAGACAGATCAGTGTGTCAGGCCTGGGTCAAGTCTCCACCTTTCAAACCCCTACAGCAACAGTTAATTAACAAACCTGAAGGCTTGACTGTTCTCACCCCTGACTCCACTAGGTTTAGGGCCAGTTCTAACCTAAGATGGCAACTTTGTAGACAGGAGGTCACCTGTTTTGGTTACCCATTGCTGCATAACAAAGGGCCCCGAACTTAGTAACCTGAGGCAATAATCACTTGATTTGTTCACAGTGCTATGAGGCAGGAAATGGGAAGGACACAATGGAGAAGATTCGTTTCTGCTCCATGATATCTGAAGCTTCAGATGGGGGACTGGCCAACTGGGGGACCTAGAGTTTGGTTCTTGGCTGAGTTCCTTGTTGTTCTCCACTTGAGAGCCTACATGGTGAACTTGGGCTTCCTCACAGCATGGTGGCCTCAGAGTTCAAAGAGGGAGAATTCTAAGAGTGTAAAGTCAATGAGCAAGTGCTTATCAGAGCTCTAATTAACCAGATTTGCTGACATCTCATTGGCCAAAGCCAGTTATCTGGCTGAGCCCAGAGTCACTACTATGGGAAGGACCACACAAGAGTGTGAATACTGAGACACATGGCTTCCTAGGGACCATAAGCATAACAGTTACCACCATCTGGCTCATCTGAGAGTCCTGTCCAGACCCAATCCTGTGCCGCAGTTCTGACCATTGTGTGTCTGCTGTCTCCAGTGAACCTTAGCAGCTTTCTCTGTACTCAAAACCTAAGCCACAGATAACCCATAAGAAGCAGCCACACCTACCCTTCCTTCAGCTCAGAAATTTCTCCAGACTCTACCTCTTTCATTCCTCTTTGAGGATCTTCTCTCTCATCTGCTTCTCTTCTCTTCTGGGTGTGTGTGCTCAGTCACCAAGTCTCTTCTATCTATAAATGTTACCAAATCCACCCTCTCTGCTAGACTCTTTCCAATGACAACTACTACTCAGGAAAAGCTGTTTGATTTTTATTACTGGGTTTCAACCCAGATGCTGCCCCTGAGACTGCATTCTTATTTCTATGTACCACCTGAGCTTCTGGGTCCAGCATCTTAGATCCTGCTTGGCTGAGATGTGTAATACTCAGACGTGTATATTTGCCTCATGATTCTGAGTCTTTGACTAAGATCCTACTTTCTCTGGAATTATTGGCTTCCCCTTCTCTCTCTAAAGGATTTGAGTCCCATCCTGAAGCCCAGGAAATGGAGACTTTGCTAATGGCTAACACACTTCCATGGTACTCATAACTACCTGTCTTCTAAGATGCCCATCGTCCCCAGGTCCAGGGATCTCTGTCACTTTATACTACTTGCCTGGAAGAGCATTCCTGCTGTGTCATATATGAACAGAATACTTGACTCAGCTTAAGAAGGAGATGAGGATTTGGGAGCTCAGAAATAATAGATTCCAAGACTGGAACATAGTTAGGACCTGCTTTCTAGTCCTGCCTTCCACCAATGTTATCTTAAAATCTTGGCTTCACCTTTACTCCCTAAAGAAAGTTTTTTCTAAGGGCAGGAACCATGGCTATCAGCAGCCATGGGATCTCTAGTGGGTATGAATTTCAGTACCCAAATGAAAATTCTCTTCTCTTTCTCCTACCAATAAAGAGAGGAGAAAGATAGAGGTTTATAGCTTCTTTTAATTTTGTTTTTTACTGAAGCATAATTGATTTATAGTGTGTTTGAAGGAGGAATCAGAATCAGAACAGGCCCTATCTTGAAAGCAGGACTCCATCTTGGGCTGGACTGTGGACTTTGAGCTATATGCCCAGTAGTCAAGGCTGCATATTGTCACCATGTTTATTTAACTTATATGCAGAGTACATCATGAGAAATGCTGGACTGGAAGAAACACAAGTTGGAATCAAGATTGCCGGGAGAAATATCAATAACCTCAGATATGCAGATGACACGACTCTTATGGCAGAAAGTGAAGAGGGGCTAAAAAGCCTCTTGATGAAGGTGAAAGTGGAGAGTGAAAAGGTTGGCTTAAAGCTCAACATTCAGAAAACGAAGATCATGGCATCTGGTCCCATCACTGCATGGGAAATAGATGGGGAAACAGTGGAAACAGTGTCAGACTTTGTTTTTCTGGGCCCCAAAATCACTGCAGATGGTGACTGCAGCCATGAAATTAAAAGACGCTTACTCCTTGGAAGGAAAGTTATGACCAACCTAGATAGCATATTCAAAAGCAGAGACATTACTTTACCAACAAAGGTTCACCTAGTCAAGGCTATGGTCTTTCCTGTGGTCATGTATGGATGTGAGAGCTGGACTGTGAAGAAGGCTGAGCGCCGAAGAATTGATGCTTTTGAACTGTGGTGTTGGAGAAGACTCTTGAGAGTCCCTTGGACTGCAAGAAGATCCAACCAGTCCATTCTGAAGGAGATCAATCCTGGAATTTCTTTAGAAGGAATGATGCTAAAGCTGAAACTCCAGTATTTTGGCCACCTCATGCGAAGAGCTGACTCATTGGAGAAGACTCTGATGCTGGGAGGGATTGAGGGCAGGAGGAGAAGGGGACGACAGAGGATGAGATGGCTGGATGGCGTCACTGACTTGATGGATGTGAGTCTGAGTGACCTCCGGGAGCTGGTGATGGACAGGGAGGCCTGGCGTGCTGCGGTTCATGGGGTCGCAGAGAGTCGGACACGACTGAGCGACTGATCTGATCTGATGGAAACAGCATACCAACTGGTAAGCCAAGCCCCCAGAAGGAAGAGCCCCACTCTTCCTTCGCTAAAAGAATACCCTAATTATCTATGTAACTGAATAGAATCATACATTCTATTATGCTTATTGGGATATGACCGCAGGCCTGTTGATAATTGTCCACTGTTAACTACCGAGGCTTAAGGCATATGAATCATGGGTTAACTTTGATTGTCAGGGAATTTGGGGAGGTGGGTTTGTGCATATACAGAGTATGTAAAGTTTTCACAAAAATTGGTCGTGGTCCTTGGCTAAGAGGAGCCTCTGCCTTGGGCCCACAGGTATAATACACTGCTGCGCTCCACTATCTGCATTGTCCTTCTGAGTGAGTTTGTTTCCTGGAATGTGTGGCTACAACATGTTAATTTCAGATGTACAGCAAAAGTGATTCAGTTATACATGCACATATATATATGTGTGTGTACATATCTATATGTATATATTTTTCAGATTTTTTTCATTATAGGTTATTACAAGATACTGAATATTTTTCTCTGTGCTTATATAGTAGGTCATTTTTATCTATTTTATGTATACTAGTTTGTATCTGCTAATCCCAAACTCTTAATTTATCCTTCCCTCCACCTCTTTCTCTTATGGTAACAATAAGTTTGTTTTCTATGTCTGTGAGTCTCTGTTTTGTAAATAAGTTAACTTGTATAATTTTTTAGATTCCACATATGAGTGATATCATATGGTATATTTGTCTTTTTCTGCCTTACTTCGCCTATAATGATATTATTAATCTCTAAGTCCACCCATGTTGCTTCAAATGGCATTATTTCATTCGTTTTTAAAAAATTTTGTTCTTTTCTGTGGCTGTATTTTTGCTTCTCTTCCCATCTTGTTTTGGCCTATAGAGGAAGAGACTAGAAGCAGGAATGGAGAATAAGCAGGTCAAGCCCACAGGACCCCCAGGTCCTGGGAGCTCTCACAGTGTTCCCAGGTGGGGCCAAGTCCCATGAAGCTGCCCCACCTTCGAGAGGCTTAGGAGAGATTTTTGCACACTTGGTTGCATATGTAAATCCAAAAATCTCTACCCAAGACCTTAGGAGTCAGATAAGTGTTATAACTTTTCAGATTTTATGAACATAATATAGTGTATATATTATATATCCCTACCAGTGGAGTGTAGAGCAGTACTCCATCATCCAAATAAGCAATATTTTATGGTAAAATGTTTGAAGAGTCACACTTTCAAGATAGTGGTGTTAATGTAAATTTTCTTGTTAACTCAGATCAGGTCAGACTTTGCCAATAAATGTATAATATAAAACTTTGATTTTCAAAGTAGGAGGATTTCAGAATAACAGATAAGAGATGGTAGAGCTACAAGGATGTGGACAAAAGATCATTAAAACCTGGATACTGGTTTCTAGTGTTATAGACCACCTCTGATGGGAGCCGGGGTCTGTGATTTGTTGAATGTGTCACATGCCTACTCCTGTGTTCTACGCCACCATGCCTATCCAGTCATGCCTCCACCATCAGCAACACCACAAACAACCTTCCCTAGGACTTCCTCTTCACCGTTCCCATCTGCCTGAGAATTTACTTTTAAGAAGAGGATACAAAAAAAAGATACAGTTACAATGGACTGTCCACCTCCCAGTCAGAGACCATAAGTGCCATTCCCATCTAATCCTACATTCCTGTTTCTCTAAGTCACCACAAGGTTCCACAATTCCGGTCTTTCTTTTACACCTGGACTCTCACCCCCGTAAGCTTCAAAACATCCCCTAACCAAATCCAATTTCCTATTTATTCATAACTCTTTCATTGTGCATTCTGAAACTCATGATCCACCATCAGTAAAATCCCATCCATCCTTAACAGCTGAATGTTTCCTTCTTGGTGCTCTGGCTGAAGCCTGACTCTTCCCTGAGGACTTTCCCCAACCCTTGCAGCCCTCTCAAGTCCAAGATTTATCTCACTCCTCTCCCACCACTGAGGTTATTTGTGGGAAGCATATCCTCTTTCCTTTTCAATGCAACTTTCAGACCTTCATTCCTCCTGTACGCACACACACACATGGCTTCCATGATGTTTGTGCACCGTATGGTATCATCTTACCAGAACCACGTGAAGGTCTTTGTTTCCCTCTCTCTCCTTCTAGTACTCCTTGTATAACACTTGATAGTTTCAGTATTCACATAGATAATACCTCCAGGACTTTACCTCCCAGTTTCCTGATCTTCTCTTCTCCACTTATTTTGTCCTCCCTACTTCTGCTCACCACCACTTTATTCTTTGTCATTACCATATGCCACACCCTTACACAATCTGTATTTCAAGTAAACCAATAACAGATCACCTTACCTGCCTCCTGATAAATCTATATGCAGGTCAAGAAGCAACAGTTAGAACTGGACATGGAACAACAAACTGGTTCCAAATCAAGAAAGAAGTACATCAAGGCTGTATTTTGTCACCCTGCGTATTTAACTTATATGCAGAGTACATCATGTGAAATGCTGGGCTGGATGAAGCACAAGCTGAAATCAAGATTGCTGGGAGAAGTATTAATAACTTCAGATATGCAGATAACACCACCCTTATGGCAGAAAGTGAAGAACTAAAGAGCCTCTTGATGAGGGTGAAAGAGGAGAGTGAAAAAGCTGGCTTAAAACTCAACATTTAGAAAACTAAGATCATGGCATCTGGCCCCATCACTTCATGGCAAATAGATGGAAAAACAATGGAAACAGTGACAGACTTTATTTTGGGGGGCTCTGAAATCACTGCAGATGGTGACTGCAGCCATGAAATTAAGACACTTGCTCCTTGGAAGAAAAGCTATAACCCAACTAGTTCAGTTCAGTTCAGTCATTCAGTCGTGTCTGACTCTTTGCGACCCCATGAACTGCAGCATGCCAGGCTTCCCTGTCCATCACCAACCCCCAGAGCTTGCTCAAACTCATGTCCATCGAGTCAGTGATGCCATCCAACCGTCTGATCCTCTGTCGGCCCCTTTTCCTCCCACCCTCAATCTTTCCCAGCATCAGGGTCTTTTCCAATGAGTTAGTTCTTCTCATTAGGTGGCCAAAGTATTGGAGCTTCAGCATCAGCCCTTCAAATGAATATTCAGGACTGATTTCCTTTAGGATGGACTGGTTGGATCTCCTTGCTGTCCAAGGGACTCTCAAGAGTCTTCTCCAATACCACAGTTCAAAAGCATCAGTTCTTTGGTGCTCAGCTTACCTAGAGCTAGACATCCTGGAATGTGAAGTCAAGTGGGCCTTAGAAAGCATCACTACGAACAAAGCTAGTGGAGGTGATGGAATTCCAGTTGAGCTATTCCAAATCCTGAAAGATGATGCTGTGAAAGTGCTACACTCAATATGCCAGCAAATTTGGAAAACTCAGCAGTGGCCACAAGATTGGAAAGGTCAGTTTTCATCCCAATCCCAAAGAAAGGCAATGCCAAAGAATGCTCAAACTACCGCACAATTGCACTCATCTCACATGCTAGTAAAGTAATACTCAAAATTCTCCAAGCCAGGCTTCAGCAATATGTGAACCGTGAACTTCCTGATGTTCAAGCTGGATTTAGAAAAGGCAGAGGAACCAGAGATCAAATTGCCAACATCCGCTGGATCATGGAAAAAGCAAGAGAGTTCCAGAAAAACATCTATTTCTGCTTTATTGACTATGCCAAAGCTTTTGACTGTGTAGATCACAATAAACTGTGGAAAATTCTGAGAGAGATGGGAATACCAGACTACCTGATCTCCCTCTTGAGAAATCTGTATGCAGGTCAGGAAGCAACAGTTAGAACTGGACATGGAACAACAGACTGGTTCCAAATAGGAAAAGGAGTACGTCAAGGCTGTATATTGTCACCATGTTTATTTAACTTATATGCAGAGTACATCATGAGAAACGCTGGACTGGAAGAAACACAAGCTGGAATCAAGATTGCCGGGAGAAATATCAATCACCTCAGATATGCAGATGACACCACCCTTATGGCAGAAAGTGAAGAGGAACTAAAAAGCCTCTTGATGAAAGTGAAAGTGGAGAGTGAAAAGGTTGGCTTAAAGCTCAACATTCAGAAAACGAAGATCATGGCATCCGGTCCCATCACTACATGGGAAATAGATGGAGAAACAGTGGAAACAGTGTCAGACTTTCTTTTTCTGGGCTCCAAAATCACTGCAGATGGTGACTGCAGCCATGAAATTAAAAGACGCTTACTCCTTGGAAGGAAAGTTATGACCAACCTAGATAGCATATTCAAAAGCAGAGACATCACTTTGCCAACAAAGGTTCACCTAGTCAAGGCTATGGTCTTTCCTGTGGTCATGTATGGATGTGAGAGCTGGACTGTGAAGAAGGCCGAGCGCCGAAGAATTGATGCTTTTGAACTGTGGTGTTGGAGAAGACTCTTGAGAGTCCCTTGGACTGCAAGGAGATCCAACTAGTCCATTCTGAAGGAGATCAGCCCTGGGATTTCTTTGGAAGGAATGATGCTAAAGCTGAAACTCCAGTATTTTGGCCACCTCATGCGAAGAGTTGACTCATTGGAGAAGACTCTGATGCTGGGAGGGATTGAGGGCAGGAGGAGAAGGGGACGACAGAGGATGAAATGGCTGGATGGCATCACTGACTCGATGAATTTGAGTCTGAGTGACCTCCGAGAGCTGGTGATGGATAGGGAGGCCTGGCGTGCTGCAGTTCATGGGGTCGCAAAGAGTCGGACACGACTGAGCGACTAATCTGATCTGATCTGATATTTCTTTATGGTCCAACTCTCACATCCATACGTGACTACTGGAAAACCAGTAGTCTAGGCCTAGACAGCATATAAAAAAGCAGACACATTACTTTGCTGACAAAAGTCTGTCTAGTCAAAGCTATGGTTTTTCCAGTAGTCATGTATGGATGTGAGAGTTGGACTATAAAGGAAGCTGAGCACCAGTTTTGAACTGTGGTGTTGGAGAAGACTCTTGAGAGTCCCTTGGACAGCAAGGAGATCCGACCAGTCCATCCTAAAGGAAATCAGTCCTGAATATTCATTTGAAGGGCTGATGCTGAAGCTGAAGCTCCAATACTTTGGCCACCTGATGAGAGAACTGACTCATTGGAAAAGACCCTGATGCTGGGAAAGATTGAGGGCGGGAAAAGGGGCCGACAGAGAATGAGATGGTTGGATGGCATCACTGACTCGATGGACATGAGTTTGAGCAAGCTCTGGGGGTTGGTGATGGACAGGGAAGCCTGGCATGCTGCAGTTCATGGGGTTACAGAGTCGGACATGACTGAGCGACTAAACTGAACTGAACTGATCCTCAGTCTTTTGTCTCGAGCTTATTCCCTCTGTACTCCAGTATCACTGATGCTTTGACTACATTGGGATCATGAACCCTGTCATCATTTCACTTGTCCACTCCCTCATTAGATTTCATGGTCCATTATTGGAATAATCCTTCATAGGCATAGTCGACTCCTTTGCTCCTCTCTTGCTCTGTCATACTCACTTGACAGCTCCATATCCACAGAGCTGAAAGTGGTCAGAGAAAAGCATACAGCTAGGATGACTTGTCTCCACTTAGTCACTCCAGTGAGTCTGTAGCACTGACTGTCACACCCACCACGTTCCCTGAGTCAATTCACTCCCCCATTGCATGATGAGTAATTCACACCACCTTCTCTCCTCTCAAGCTGCCCACCTCCTTCCCACAGCTTGTCTCAGCTGAAGACCTCACCTTTCATTTCGCTGAGAAAATAGAAATAATCTAGAGAACTTTCATGTGCTGCCATCTGCTTTTCTCACCCTCTTAGACTTATACCCATTTTCCTTCATTCTTTTGGTCTTTATATCAGATTTTCTTGGCTGTTTAATTCAGTCTCCTCCTTTCTGAAGATCATCATTCTCATCTCACTTTCCACCACAGTCACCTCAAAATGGTAACCTGAGCCCCCAAGACCCCTTGATTTGTTTCTAAGAATTCCAATTTCAAATTCCCAGTGTGAAAAACCTTATTGCCCAGCTTGGGTCAGGTGGTCACCTCCAGTCCATTTATCTGTGACTGTGGAGGAGGGGTTACACTGCACATGAGGCTTTTATAAAGAGATTTTGAGTAGTGGATATAGGGTGATAGAAAATACAGGACAGCAGACAGCCAAAACCAAACAAACAAAACAGAAAACCCCTCCAAAAGTCTATCTTCCACTGGGGGAAAACCAAAGCCAAGACATTAAAAAATTCAGACAACAACTGTCAGGCGTAAGATAGGCTCAAGAATGTACAACATTGTACATGTATAACATATTGTACAGCACAGGGAATAAAGCCCATATTCTACAACTATAATGCAAAGTAATATTTTAAAACTGTATAAAATATTTTTTATTAAATTAATTTATTTATTTTAATTGGAGGCTAATTACTTTACAATATTGCAGTGGTTTTTGCCATACACTGACATGAATCCGCCATGGGTGTACATGTGTTCCCCATCCTGAACCCCCTCCCACCTCCCTCCCCATCCCATCCCTCAGCGCCATCCCAGTGCACCAGCCCTGAGCACCCTGTCTCATGCATCAAACCTGGACTGGTGATCTAGTTCACATATGATAATATACATGTATCAATGCTATTCTCTCAAATCACCCCACCCTCGCCTTCTCCCACAGAGTGCAAAAGTCTGTTCTTTACATCTGTGTCTCTTTTGCTGTCTTACATATAGGGTCATCGTTACCATCTTTCTAAATTCCATATATATGCATTAATATATCATATTGGTGTTTTTCTTTCTGACTTACTTCTCTCTGTATAATAGGCTCCAATTTCACCCACCTCATTAGAACTGATTCAAATGCATTCTTTTTAATAGCTGAGTAATATTCCATTGTGTATACGTAGCACAGCTTTCTTATCCATTTGTCATATTTTTTAAAAATTCATATAACAAAGCTTTATAGAAACTACTGAGAAAGTAAGGAGATATTGTTATAAGAAGAATCTTAGGAAAATGTAGCTATAATGGAACATGTATTTCACTCTGCATCCTGTAGATTGTATTGAATAAATGTTCCAGAGCCCAGAACTGGCCCTGCTGATCTTTATAAACCAGTGTAACATGGTACCCAGCATCCAATATTTGCTGCATTGAATAGAATCCCCTGAAAGATAATGGGGAGGCAATGACAGAATGATGGGCATTGCAGTTCTCCTCTATAGACAGAAGTTTTCCTGGAAAGTCATGTCTTTCTCAGGGACTGAATATCATGAAGAGAAATCTTTATTTGGGTGACATTTGGTCACATAGCACACAGTGGCCCCATCTAAGGTTTTGCAAATGATTCAGAAATGCCCTTCAACTGTCTTACTTGTTTCTCATGTTATTCCACTTTAAGAGCCAAGGGTGTTATTCTCCATCATAACTCTGGGATGGCATTTCCATGGAGAGATGAGCTAGTCTGGCAGAATGAGCTGCTTCCTGACCAAACACAAGGACAGAGCTGAGAAAACCTGGAGATGTGACTGAGCTCTGGGGAGAGGATTGGGAGACAAAGAGGTATATCAAAATCATCTGAAAGAATTTTTCAAAATACAAATCCATGCTTCACCTTGATTTTCATATTACCTAGGAAGCTGGAGAGTGGGGGTTGGGAAGGATGAGAAAAAAAAATACTAGAGTGTACATTTTGAAAAGTAGAGCTCCCTTCCCTTTCCCCTCCCTTGTCACTCTCTTGAATATCAATAACCTAGAGGGATGCATTTGTGTTTGATGTCTCTCTCAAATCTCAGCATTTCATTTTATGTATGCATCTATGTATGTATTTATATGCCATCTCATTCCAGAAAGGATGGCAGATGGCTTAAAATGATATATCAAATACCAAAAAAGGAGCATAAAAAATAGAAACAAAATGCCAAAGAGGAAAAAAATTGGAAATGTAAATGTGAGTCACCCTGAGGTCACTTTCACAAAGTTCAGCTGGCTTCCATTCAGGAGAGACTCACCTCACAGAGAGAAAATCCAGGATAGTGCAGGCTGGGTGTTCAGGGAGCACACGAGCCTTAGGCACTGGATTGTCTGCTGGAAAAACTGCTCATCTCTTACCAAGATGGGGACCCATACTCTTTGGGTCCTCACAAGCTGGAAGCACTCCTGAATGAAAA
This sequence comes from Tragelaphus eurycerus, assembly GCA_935064755.1. Classification (NCBI taxonomy): domain Eukaryota; kingdom Metazoa; phylum Chordata; class Mammalia; order Artiodactyla; family Bovidae; genus Tragelaphus; species Tragelaphus eurycerus. The sequence continues at coordinate 34,393,373 of CAKXYN010000013.1, forward strand.
AGGGAGCGGGCAACCAAGGTCCTGTTTTCTACAACTTGGGATATTTAAGGTTTCCCAGAAGAAAGCCCAAGAAGGATAACACTTTTAAGGACTTAGCAGGAAAGGTCAAGGATTGTTATTAGGTCTTACTATGGCCTTTCCTGACCAGAGAGATGCTCCAGGTTGAAGCATCTGGAATTCAGCCTTTTATACCCAGGTTTCATCTTGAGCACTGTCCAAATTACAGATTAATGCTGATTCTAGTTGACTATCTACTTATGTATACAACAAATATATACTTGGAACATGACCATGCATTTATATAAGATCCTATGATAGTACTGAAAACATGTGTGGAGAAATCATGGGAGGTGGCATTTAGGTGAAGGAGAGCAAAGGATCAATTAATTCTATGCCCAGATATTAATAATGACAGCTAATATTACTGAGGACTTTTTAAGTGCAGGAGGCTTTAAGTGCATTATCTCATTTAAGCATTTCAATGACCACCTTAGGAGTGCTCTTATTATCCTTCTTACTTTATAGATGAGGAAATGGAGGTTCAGAGAGATTAAATGTGTCACTCAACACAGTTCAGCTTTTAAGCCATTGAAATAGGATTCAAGTCTAGCAGTCAGCCTTGTCAAGCAGGACTACAGAGGGAAGGTGTGAGCTGATGTGTAGTCTGTAGTTCATGGAAACCAGGTGGGAAAAAATAAACCTTGATCTGTTCTCCAAAGCTCAGAGAACTCTGCTTTTTTAGACAAGTGAAAGAGCAGAGATCCATGAAAAAATGTTTCTCCAACTCCCTTCCAAATATTGAGTCCTCAATTATACCATAGAAAAATGTCTGCTAATATTTAGCAGTAATCCCAGTTTGTCTTAGCCAATGGTTGTAAGATAGGGAGGTAGAAGTGGGGGGGGGGGCGCAAATAAGATTTAGGGTACTTGAGAATTGTACCATCTAATCCAGAAGTTTTCAATAGATTTTCTTCTAGTTTTCTTTTAAGACTTAATTGTGACTGGAAACAATATAAGAAAATACAAATGTAATGCCATATTGCTACTTTTAAAAGTTCTATCATTTAAAAATAAGAAGGGGCTTCCCAGGTGGCTCCAATGGTAAAGAATCTCCCTTGTTGAATAATGACTTCAGGACCACTTATTCTTCATCAGTATAAAACTTCCCTTCACAGCCTAGATTATTGTATCCAGCAAGGATCTCATTCAAATATGAAGGAGAAATCAAAAGCGTCACAGATAAGCAAAAGTTGAGAGAATTTAGCACCACTAAACCATTTCTCCAACAAAAACTAAAGGACATTCTCTAGATAGGAATCACTAAAAGGGTGTATAAATTCGAACCCAAAACAATAAAGTAAATCTTATTTATCAATAATTGCTTTAAACGTTTATGGGCTGAATGCCCTAATCAACAAACAAAGACTGGCCGAATCGATACAAAAACAAGACCCCTACATACCTTGTCTACAAGAGACAATCAACAGACTAAAATGGGTCAAATGGATACAAAAACTAGACCCCTATATATGTTGTCTACAAGAGAACCACCTTAAAATACGGGATATATACTGACTGAAAATGAAGGCCTGGAAAAAGATTTTCTATGCAAATATGGACCATAAGAAAAGAGGAGTAGCAATACTTATATCAGATAAAATTGACTTTAAAGATCTTGAAAAGGAGACAATGAAGGTTACACATAATGACTTAAAAGAACAATCCAAAAAGAAGTTATAACAATTATAAATATATATGCACCCAACATTGGAGCATTGATATATCTAAGACAAACATTAATTTATATGATAGAAGAAATATGCAGCAATACAATAATAGTGGGAGACTTTAATACCCCGCTCATATAATCTGGCTGTAATAGACAAAGTAAAGAGCAAAACATATTTACTTATAAGCCTCAAAAAATTCGGTTCACTCAGGAGAGTTAAAAAAAAAAAAAAAGACTTATTTGTTCACTCTGTAAAGGTTTATTGACTATTTTATGGGTTTGGTACCACTTCGGGTAGTAGGGAGGAAGAGGTAACAAATGTGATCCTGTCCTAAATAATATATTGTGGTAAAGATAGACCTACCAATACAAAATACCAAGATGTGCCTAAAGATGAGGACACCCATACTGGACTTTTTGTTTCCTGAACTTTTCATTTTGAGAACCAACCTCCTAATATAGGATGAATTCAACATGATTTTTTTAAGTGTTCTTTGTGATTAAAAACAGAAAGCCATTGGTTAAGAAATTACATATACTCCTCCCCACCATCACTCTCCTTCTTTCTTCCCATTTCCCTCCCACCCTCATTGATCCTTTCCTTTGTCCATTTTCCCCTGCAAAAAAAATAAAAAATTAAAAATAAAATAAAATAAAACTTCTCTTCAAATTTAACCTTCTTTGTGCATTTTTATACTCTACCACTTCTATATCATTTGCCTTCAATAAACTCATCTGCCATTTAATTAAAAGTATAAATTAAAATGTTTATTAATATATGTTATTTAATATAAAATATATATATTTAATCATTGTCTATATAAATTTTGTTTTGGTTTTTATTAAAGTATAGTTGATTTACAATATGTTAATTTCTTCTGTGCAGCAGATTCAGTTATACATATATATATATATTCTTTTTTAAATGTTCTTTCCATTATGGTTTGTCACAGAATATTGAATATACTTTCCTGTGCTATGCAGTAGGACCTTTTTGTTTATCCATTCATATATAATAGCTTACTTACATCTGCTAACCCCAACCTCTCAGTCCATCCTTTCGCCAAATCCCTTCCCCTTTTGGCAACTGCACGTCTGCTCTCTATGTTCGTAAGTTTGCTTCTATTTCATAGATAGGTCCATTTGTGTCATATTTTCGATTCTGTATATCAGATCAGATCAGATCAGTTGCTCAGTCGTGTCCGACTCTTAGCGACCCCATGAATCGCAGCACGCCAGGCCTCCCTGTCCATCACCAACCCCTGGAGTTCACTCAGACTCACATCCATTGAGTCAGTGATGCCATCCAGCCATCTCATCCTCTGTCGTCCCCTTCTCCTCCTGCCCCCAATCCCTCCCAGCATTAGAGTCTTCTCCAGTGAGTCAACTCTTTGCATGAGGTGGCCAAAATACTGGAGTTTCAGCTTTAGCATCATTCCTTCCAAAGAAATCCCAGGGCTGATCTCCTTCAGAATGGACGGTTGGATCTCCTTGCAGTCCAAGGGACTCTTAAGAGTCTTCTCCAACACCACAGTTCAGATCAGATCAGATCAGATCAGTCGCTCAGTCGTGTCCGACTCTTTGCGACCCCATGAACCGCAGCACGCCAGGCCTCCCTGTCCATCACCAGCTCCCGGAGGTCACTCAGACTCGCATCCATCGAGTCAGTGATGCCATCCAGCCATCTCATCCTCTGTCGTCCCCTTCTCCTCCTGCCCCCAATCCCTCCCAGCATCAGAGTCTTCTCCAATGAGTCAACTCTTCGCATGAGGTGGCCAAAATATTGGAGTTTCAGCTTTAGCATCATTCCTTCTAAAGAAATTCCAGGATTGATCTCCTTCAGAATGGACTGGTTGGATCTTCTTGCAGTCCAAGGGACTCTCAAGAGTCTTCTCCAACACCACAGTTCAAAAGCATCAATTCTTCGGCGCGCAGCCTTCTTCACAGTCCAACTCTCACATCCATACATGACCACAGGAAAGACCATAGCCTTGACTAGGCGAACCTTTGTTGGTAAAGTAATGTCTCTGCTTTTGAATATGCTATCTAGGTTGGTCATAACTTTCCTTCCAAGGAGCAAGCGTCTTTTAATTTCATGGCTGCAGTCACCATCTGCAGTGATTTTGGAGCCCAGAAAAACAAAGTTTGACACTGTTTCCACTGTTTCCCCATCTATTTCCCATGCAGTGATGGGACCAGATGCCATGATCTTCGTTTTCTGAATGTTGAGCTTTAAGCCAACCTTTTCACTCTCCACTTTCACTTTCATCAAGAGGCTTTTTAGCCCCTCCTCACTTTCTGCCATAAGGGTGGTGTCATCTGCATATCTGAGGTTATTGATATTTCTCCCAGCAATCTTGATTCCACCTTGTGTTTCTTCCAGTCCAGCATTTCTTATGATGTACTCTGCATATAAGTTAAATAAACAAGGTGACAATATACAGCCTTGACGGACTCCTTTTCCTATTTGGAACCAGTCTGTTGTTCCACATCCAGTTCTAACTGTTGCTTCCAGATCTGCACACAAATTTCTCAAGAGGCAGCTCAGGTGGTCTGGTATTCCCATCTCTTTCAGAATTTTCCACAGTTTATTGTGATCTACACAGTCAAAGGCTTTGGCATAGTCAATAAAGCAGAAATAGATGTTTTTCTGGAACTCTCTTGCTTTTCCCATGATCCAGCGGATGTTGGCAATTTGATCTCTGGTTCCTCTGCCTTTTCTAAAACCAGCTTGAACATCAGGAAGTTCACGGTTCACATATTTTCTGTATATTCTGTATATAAGATTATAAGATATAAGACATTATATTCTGTATATAAGTGATATCATATGATATTTGTCTTTCTCTTTCTGACACACTTGGCATGATAATCTATAGTTGCATTCATGTTGCTGTAAATGCATTATTTTCTTCTTTTTCGTGGCTGAGTAGTAGTCCAATGTATATATGCACCACATCTTCTTTATCCATTTAACCAGTGATGGACATCTAGGTTGTTTCCATGTATTAGCCATTGTGAATAGTGCTGCTTTGAACATAGAGGTGCATATATCTTTTTGAATTATAGTTTTGTCCAGATATATACCCAGGAGTGGAATTGCTGGGTCATATGCTAATTCTATTTTTAGTTATCTGAGTCAATAGTTTTTTTTAACCCATATCACCATTTGATGAGGGGCTTCCTAGGTGTCTCCATGGTAAAGATCTCTGTGCCAGTGCAGGAGACACAGGAGATGCAGGTTTGGTCGCTGAGTCAGGAAGATTCCCTGGAGTAGGAAATGGCAATGAACTCAAGTATTCTTGCTGGGAAACCCCATAGACAGAGGAGCCTGGTGAGCTACAGTCCCTGGGGTCACAAAGAGTCGGATACAATTGAGCAACTGATTATACATGTACCATTTGATTAAAATTTTCATCACCACCATATGAATTATTAATGTGCAAAAGAGTCTGTTTTGTTTTGGGGTGTTTTTTTTGTTTGTTTGTTTTTTTGACATAGCCTTCCTAGCCAAGATTATACTGAGTTTTACTTTTCTAGTTAGAATTACAAAAATGATTTTTTTGTTTTGTTTTCAAAATATAAATGTTATTACAATTTAAATATGTTTCAAACCACTCATATTCCCATTTGAGAGACTCTACCTTTTCACTGCCCTTGAAGAACGCTGAGAGAGACATTACAACTAGGAACTTTTGTCTGAACATATATTCTCTGGAATACTTCCTAGAGTTCAAGAGCCTCTGAAGAGGGAATAATTTTGCAAGTAGGAGGAGTCAAAAAATTCTTTGTTTCTTCTTCATCCCTGGCTCTAAAAATCTTTATGTTCCTCCCTGGAGTAGCAAAAAAGGCCTGATGCTGGGAAAGATTGAAGGCAGGAGGAGAAGGGGACAACAGAGGATGAGATGGCAGGATGGCATCACCGACTCAATGGACATGAGTTTGAGTGAACTCCGGGAGTTGGTGATGGACAGGGAGGCCTGGTGTGCTGCAGTCCATGGGGTCGCAAAGAATCAGACACAACTGAACAACTGAACTGAACTGAACTGAGAGTAGCAAAAATCACCTGATCAGTAGGGGTTTGGATGTGTCGTTCTTTTTAATGTCTTAAAAATTATATTCCTGGGTATTTTCCCCCTGTTTCTTTTCCTTTATGTGATGCACAAGATTATAGCATATGTTCTCCATCCTTACATGGGGCTTTATCGGACACCTGAGCTATATACATATGACAAGTAAATGACCTCTGAGGTTCCTAAGGCAAGTGTGTGTTGTGTATATGCACACACATCCTGAACTCAGGCTACTGAAGACTTTTTGCCAATGTCTTCCACTCATAGTTAAACTGGACAGAGTGATATTTCTGTCATTGCTTTTAACTTCTGGGCTTCTCGACTAGAAGTTACTTGCAGTTCCTTCTAGGTTTAATCAGTTGCTCCATAAGTAGTTAAAGCTGTTCTCTATATGCATAGTTGGACCCTGAAGAACTGTTTGATTAACTTTGCAGTCCTTAGGCCAGAGCAGCTACTATAGAGGAACAGTTAAGAAATACCTTTTCCTAATAATGAAGAAAGAGACATCTAAGGATGGACACAGGCTTTGAAGTCAGGAGATTCCCTTTTGTTTATATACCATTTTATTCTGAAAGAATTTAAGACGCACAAGATGTTACAAAAACAGTGAAAATTATTCTCATGAACCCCTTCACCCTGCTTCCCCCGAAGATCATGTATTATTAATACATAGCCACAGTACACTGCAGAGACCTGCTTTCAATAGCAATACTTACTGAGCACAAGGACACTGTACCAGCAGCTGTTTTAAGGGTTTTAATGTGTTAATACCTTTAATCATCAGAGCAAACCTTGGGAGTAGGTACAGTAGCCCCCACTGTACAGTTGAAGAAACCAAGGTACAAAGAGATTTGATAAGCCATGCCTAGCCAGGATTCAAACTCTCACCAATTGGCTCTAGAATACATGCTTTGAAACGCTCCACTACCCTGGGTTTTTTTCCCCCCATGTCGTCAAGCAGCATTTGCACTGAGGCACCCTACTCCAGCACTCTTGCCTGGAAAATCCCATGGATGGAGGAGCCTGGTAGGCTGCAGTCCATGGGGTCGTGAAGAGTCGGATACAACTGGGCGACTTCACTTTCACTTTTCACTTTCATGCACTGAAGAAGGAGATGGCAACCCACTCCAGTGTTCTTGCCTTGAGAATCCCAGGGACGGGGGAGCCTGGTGGGCTGCTATCTATGGGGTTGCACAGAGTCGGACATGACTGAAGCGACTTAGCAGCAGTAGCAGTTGCACAAAATAAACCAGTCATTAGTATGCTTCTAATACTCCAAAACAGCACCTTCTCATTATCTCTATGATGTCAGGTCCTTCAGATAGTTTTCTTAAGGAATTGTATATGGGTATGAAAGGGATAATTTTCTGAGTACACAAAATTCAAGATTTAAAAGCAAAAAAGCTCTCCAGAAGTATTCAAGCAAAAAGGATGGGAATGGAATTTATTTGCATGCTTAGGCCTAATGATAAGAATTGATACCAAGTGTTTTATTCCATGATGACTCTGTGCCAAGCTCTTTACAGTAGTGTGCGCATTCTCAGTCATGATCAACTCTTTGCGACACTATGGACTATAGCCCAGCAGGCTCCTCCTGTCCATGGAATTTTCCAGGCAAAAATACTCAAGTGGGTTGCCATTTCCTATGTCAAGGGATCTTCCCAACCCAAGGATCAAACCAGAGTCTCTTGCATCTCCTGCATTGGCAGGTGGATTCTTTACTACTGTGCCACCTGGGAAGCCAGAACTCAGGTCTTCACAGTGTCTCTAATCATCACAACTTCCACAAAGCAACACCCCATTCAAAGAGGAAAAAACTAGAGTTTATATACTTTTCCTTCCAAAAAGAAGGAGCAGGAATAGAATCCAGGTTACAATAACATCCTTTCCTAGTTCTGTTGTCTATTCACCTCAATACAAAAAAATAAGAATAGGTTGAAAATACAAAGATAAGCTAATTAAAGGTTAAGCTAGCTGCCTTGCTAGTTAGGAAGTGTGCCTTATCAATCTCTTGGGGATTCTAAAGAATGTACATCATGGTATAAATAGTGACCAGTAAGATCATTTTATACCGTATAGGTTCTCTATCCTAGCTTTCTCCTCCACTCCCTCTCCTTTCCTGCCTTAGTTAGTTCAGATGGAAGAATTATAAACTTGAATCAATCCAAACTTATTGATAAGGACTCTAAATTGGTTAATTCTCTGTGTTAATTTGATCACAGAGTGCCCAGATGTTTGGTAAAATATTATACTGGATATTTCTATGAAGCTGTTTTTGGGTGAGATGAATATTTATCAGTAGACTGAGTAAAGCAGGTTGCTGTCTCTCATGTGGGTGGGCAGTCAAAGATCTGAATAGAACAGAAAGGCTGAACTTTCCCAAGTAAGGAAGAGCTCTCCTGCTTGGTGACCTTCAAATTAGGACATTGACATTTTCACGCCTTTGGCTTGAACTGAAACATCAGCTCTTCTTGGATCTCAAGCCTGCCCACTTTCTCACTGGAACCACCCCATCAACTCTCCTGGGTCTCCAGTTTACCAACTCACCCTACAGACTTAGGACTCAACTCACAAATCTCACCTTGCAGATCTTAGAATTAATCTATATGGTCATGTGAGCCAATTCCTTGTAATAAATCACACACACACACACACACACACACCTGATTTTCTGTTTCTCTGGAAAGCTCTAATTAATACAGGCTCACTGAGTAAAGAATCCATAATTGAGGATTTAGCTCAAGGAAATTGGAATAGCTCTCACATTTTGCCTGATTGAGTGAAATTTGTATCCAGAAGTGGTCTGTAGTAAATGAAGATGAGATGCCAAAACTTCCCTGCTGAGATTGGGATGTATAGGATGGAGAGATTGTATAATACCACCTCATGAGGTCTGATATTATAGTGTGACTTGTGACTCAACTGTGATTCCTAAGTGTGATGAGAAAGATCGGACCCTGGAGTGGCACAGAAGGGTCCAGGCAGTAATCAAAAGTCTGACTCACAGAGATCTTCAGCACTGAATAACTGATCCTGCTGTCCCTAGGACCAAAATAGTTGGACGATATATTAAAGCCTTATTTTATTTGTATAGTCATCAAAGCTTGAAGTTAAGTGAAAAGAATTCTGACTCAAGCTACCAAACTAGAAAGTTTTAGCCTTTCAATCCATCTCCAAACTTAAGCCAGTTCACCAGCCCACTCAGTGGGTCCTTGAGAAAGCCTGCCACACTTTCAAAAATGTATCTTTTTATTGAATTATAGTTGATTTACGATGTGTAATAATTTCTGCTGTGACTCAGGTATCCACATATACATTCTTTTTCATATTCTTCTCCATTATAGTTTATCACAGAATATTGAATATAGTTCCCTGTGCTATACAGTAGGACCTTGTTATTCATCCATCCCATATATAACAGTTTGTGTCTGCTAGTCCCAAACTCCCAATTATTCCCTCTCCTCCACTCCTCTTTGACAAACACAACCGCTCTCTATGACTGTGAGTCTGCTTCTGTTTATAGATATGTTCATTTGTGTCATATTTTAGATTCCACATACAAGTTATATTATATGGTATTTGTTTTTCTCTTTCTGACTTAATTCACTTAGTTTGATAATCTCTAGGTCCATCCATGTTGCTGCAAATGGTATTATTTCATTCTTTTTATGGTTGAATAATATTCATTCATATTCATTCAATATTCCTATTATATTATATATAACATAATATGAATATATATATATATTCAATGTCAATGGACATTGAAGTTGCTTCCATGGCTTGGCTATTGTAAATACTGCTGCTATGAAAATATGTGTGCATATATCTTTTCGAATTATGGTTTTGTTTGGATATATGTCCAGGAATGGGATTAAAGGATCATATGGTAACTCTATTTTTAGCTTCTTGAGGAACCTCCATACTGTTCTTTATAGTGGCTGCACTGATTTATTCAATACATTCCCACCAAAAGTATTAAGAGGGTTTCCTTTTCTCTACACCTCTCCAGCATCAAAAATATATCTTGTTTAACTCCCTCCCATACTTATCTCCAAAGATCTCTGACTGTTTACCAAGGAGGCTGTGCACTGGGGAAGGAGACACATTCAGACTTTTCAAGGATTCTGGGACACTGAATCTGGATGTGCATGATTTCCTCAAAAGTCTAAAATGTCACCATAGTCCACCAGTCAGAGCAGGAGTTCTATTGACCAAATGACTGATGGAATTCTGGTACAGTTACACTTCATAGGGAGCTCAGTGGGTTCCTGAAATCATCCTGTGGTTACTTGCCCAGATCTGGGCTGCATAGTTGGAATAGACATAGCAGAATCCCTAATCTGTAGAATGAGGACTATTGTGCTAGGAAAGACCAAGGGAAGCCATTAGTACTCTCTATATGCAGGCAAATCACAAACCAAAGGCAGTACCGCATTTCAGGAGAGATTGTGGGGACTGTTGTCACTACTGAGGACTCGAAAGATGTAGGCATGGCGATTACTACCACATGCCACACAACTAGCCTACAATAGTTCGCCTGTGTTGAAAACAGATGGAACTTGAATTACCTTAAACTTAATCAGGTGGTATATTTAGTTGCAGCTGCTCTTCCAGATGTGGTTTTGTTGTTGTAGCAGATCAACACATCCTCTGGCACCTGGTATACAGCTATTGGTCTGTCAAATGCCTCCTTCTTTATACCTATTAATAAGATCGTTAGAAGTAGTTTACTTTCAGCTGGCAAGGCCAGTAATACACCTTCATTGTTCTATTTTAGGGCTATAGAAACTCTCCAGTCCTGTTCCACAATCTAATCCATAGGGACATGACCACCTTTCCATCCCATAAGATACTGTGCTTGTCCATTTCATTGATGATATGATAATTGAACCTGGTGAGCAAACTTCAGGCATATTGCGGTAACATCTAAGTAAGATAAGGGAAATAAATTGCACAAAAACCTTAATGAAATTTCATTGTCTGAGGCACGTTGCGATATCTCTTCCAATGTGAAGGACAAATTGCTATATCTGCCCCATCCTGCATAGTGGTTCTCTGGATTTTGGAAGCAACACATACTCGTTTACCAAGTGATTCAAAAAGCTTCCTGTTTTGAGTGGGTCCCAGAACAAGAAAAGACTTTAAAGCAGGTCTGCCATGCCAGCTGCTCTGACACTTGGACCACAGAACCCACAGGTTCAATCACTCTTGAAGTGGCCATGGCTGGTAGGCATGATGTCTGGAGGCTTTGGAAAGCACTTGTGTGTGATTCACAGGGCAGATTCTTAGGATGTGGGAGCAAAGTCATGCTATCCTCTGCAGATAACTACTTTCCTTTGAGAAACAACAACACCTTTGGGCTTTCTGCTGGGCGCTGATGGAGACAAAATGCTCCTGACCGTAGGACACAATATTATTATATGACTTGAGCTACACATTGTAAACGGGAGGGTGGGGAGTGGGCCGGGTGGGATGTCTGACCCATAACAGCATTCCATCATCATATGGAAGTAGTACATATGAGATCAGAGTCAAGCAGGTTTTAAAGATTCAAGTTGCACAAAGAAATCAGATCCCTATAGTTCCTCTAGGGCTTCCCTCATAGTTCAGTCGCTGAAGAATCTGCCTGCAACGCTGGAGACCCGGGTTTGATTCCTGGGTTGGGAAGAACCCCTGGAGAAGGAAATGGCAACCCACTCCAGTATTCTTGCCTGGAGAATCCCATGGACAGAGGAACCTGGCAGGCTACAATCTGGGGTCACACGAGTCAGACATGACTTAGCGACTAAACCATCACCACCACAGCTCCTCTATTTTCTCATCACTTTCTCTCTTTTAACCCACACCTATGGCCTCATAGGATATTCCCTATGACAATTGGTTGAGGAGAAGAATGAAGAACTTTTGGGTATGGTTCACAGTTGATTCTGTACCTGAAAGCGGGTGGCTGCCTCATTATAGCCTCACTCTTGGATGAGCCAGAAGGACAGTGGAAAAGGGAAATATTCCCAGTGGATATTTATGGAATATTTATGGAATATTATAGAAGAGTAGTCACTTACTCTGGGTATCCCTGCAGGTCTTCTGCCAAAACTACCGTCTTATTTACCTTCCTGGTATTTTAATCTCAATATTTAAAGTAGAGGATGTAAAAGAGGGTGTGTGAAACTTTTAGGGGAAGAAGAAATTTTACCCAAAGACCAAAGAAAGGATTCTATATTCTTTTTTGGAGAAATGGCTAGAGTGTTTCTCGGAGAAGGTAATGGCACCCCACTCCAGTACCCTTGCCTGGAAAATCCCATGGAAGGAGGAGCCTGGTAGGCTGCAGTCCATGGGGTCTCAAAGAGTTGGACACGACTGTGCGACTTCACTTCCACTTTTCACTTTCATGCATTGGAGAAGGAAATGGCAACCCACTCCAGTGTTCTTGCCTGGAGAATCCCAGGGATGGGGGAGCCTGGTGGGCTGCCATCTATGGGGTCGCACTGAGTCGGACACGACTGAAGCAACTTAGCAGCAGCAGCAGCAGAGTGTTTCTGTTTGCACACTAAATAGTCATATATGGTAGGTGGAAGGATGACTTTGCTACTGTCTTTATTTGGAGATTAAAAAGTGTGGTTTCAGGAGTGTGTATGAGTGCCAAATGGTCAGGAAGCAGACTCCAGTATCTGTGTGATGTGTCAGTGTGGTTAAGCTACCCTACATTTGCTAGATTCCTTTTTTGGCTCAGTGGTTCTGGTTAGGATGGGCCACAAGAGATATTCTTGTGGGAGATTGGAGTTGGGGATGGAAGGGAAGTTGCAGATGTTGAAAAGCTCACGCGTGTGCTCATTTATCTGCTGGCTCATCTCTTTGGTGTGAAGAAGTCAGGGCTGCAACTGCTCTGCCTTCTCCTGAACTCTTCTTCAGCTCGTGCAGTTCCTGGACCAGGAGTGTGTTTCACACCCTGATGAAGAGCCTCAGCTTCTTATGGTGGTGGCTCATACCACCCAGGTCAGAGGCAGTGAGAATTGACATGGACTTAAGTTTATCCTCATGAGACCCCACTCATCCTGTGGGTTCCAGCTTGTCCTTTGTTCTCTTCTACTTTACAGTCACATATATAGGCATGTAATGTGTTTCAGAAGTTTGACCTTACCAATAAACAGTGTGAATAGAGACCAATAAATAGTCTCCCCCATATAGTATTATTAGCCAACCACATCTATCTATCTATGATTTGTTGTAGGAATTTGACCTTACCAATAGTAAGAACTATCTATGCAAATATATAAAAGCATTATATTATATATAATACACAGAAATTCTTTGTTGCAGGGATTTGGGATAGATATTCTTTTTTATTAATTTGTTTTGTTTGTTGCTATGCTGGGTCTTCGTAGCTACGCACAGCTTTCTCTAGTTGTGGCAAGTGGGGGCTACTCTCTAGCTGTGGTTTGTGGGCTTCTCATTGTGGGAGCTTCTCTTCCTGTGGAGCACAGGCTATAGGAACACAGACTTCAGCAGTTGCAGCTCATGGGTTCTAGAGCACAGGCTCAGTAGTTGTGGTGCATGGGTTTAGCTGCTTCTCAGCACGTGGAATCCTCCCTGGGATCAAACCTGTTTTCCCTGCATTGGTAGACAGACTCTTATCCACTGTGCCTCCATGGAAGTCCCTGGTATAGATATTCATTGCCAGTGACTCTGCTTCTCTGATTGAATCCTGACCCACATGTTACCAAACCAAACTTGAGTCCACTCACCCTGCTGAAATAAAGCCAGTCTACTGACACCAGGTTGTGGTGAAGGAAAGTGCAGCATTTATTGCAAGGCCAAGCACTGAGTGTGGGCCACTAATGCTCAAAAGGCCCGAACTTCCCCTTCTATGAAAAGATATTTTAAAGACACGGTAAAGGAAAGGGTTTGGGGATGTGTGATCAGCTCTTGGCCATTCTTCTGATTGATTGGTGGTAAGGTAATCGGGAGTCAGCATCATCAACCTTCTGGTTCCAGCTAGTATGGGGTCTATGTGCTTGCGGTCAGCATGCTGTTGATTTCTTCCATCTCATGGAGATTTCAACTCAAGGATATGACTCAGAATATTATCAAGAGCCAATGAGGAGGCACTAAAGGTTCTTGACTTTATTTAATGGCTAAACTATTATTGTTTTGTCTTGCTTAACTGTTTTCCTTTGTTTCTATATTTTCTCATCTCTCTGATTAAATTTGTTCTTTGGAACTCAGGGAAGGCCTAGAAGGCTAAAGTTTTTCATGAAACAAGAAGCAGACAGATCATGGGTGGGGAGTGATGGTCAAGGGGTGAGGGTGAGTCCTGTCCCTAGAAGGTCCCATAGGTTCCTGCTTGGTAGGTCTAGCTCAAAGGATCAGAGACGTGACCACCAGGCACACACACCCTGTGAGACTCTGAAGAGCCCCCAGTCTGCACAATAACCATCCATCATAAAACTCCTAACCCTGGGTCTGGAGAAGTCTTTGTGCCTTTATGGCTTCTTTTCTTTCTAGGCTCATCCTTCCCCCTCTCAGGGAGGGGATTATGACAGGGATGCTTCCAGAGCAAGAATGCTGGAGGAAATGAGAAATGGCTGCCAAGACCCTTGAACAGTGTCCCAGGCCTGGAATAATCACACATCAGCTGTATTCCTCAAGGACTCAGGATTCCTCCCTTATCTCTGTGCATCTTGGGAGGAGGTAATTTCCTGCTCATTCCCAGTGAACTGTGAACCCTCTCCAGTCTTTCACCAAGAAGCACATATTCCTGTCATGTAAAACTGCATGTATTTCTGGTTTCATCCAAGAAGGGTCTACACACTCCCTTTCAAAAGACTTCAGCTCTGCTATCCATTGTCTTAAGAGCTTTCTCTCAAAATCCCACCCCTCCCCCACATAAGCAGTGAATCTGACTTTCCAGGAGGACCAGTAACATTGTTCTCCACATTTAATCATCCTGATAACTTCAGAAGTTTCTATCTGATACCATGCTGATCCCTGTGAGGTTCCTGGGCACAAAGGCCTTTCTATGTCCCCCATTTTTTTGATTATAGCAAACAGCCTTTTTTCATTCTCCATGACCCTCCCTGAGTTCCAACAGGCAGATTCAAACAGTTGTTAATTAGGGAAGGGAGGTGACACAAGACTGGGGAGAAACAGTCAAGAGCAGCCTTGGGGCAAGGTCCTGTTTCCCCATCAATACATACAACAATATCTTTGAGCTATTTTACAGATATTGAAATCCCCTCTAGGTGGGAAAAGTTAATGGTATCCTGTCCACAAGCATGCAGACCCAGACCAGTTGGACTTAAAGGTTGATGCTGACTCCTACTTACCTCACTACTAACCCATCAGAAGAAATGTCCAGAAACTGATCATGCCCTTATTTACTATAAAACTTCTCCTTATGTTTCCAAAGTGGGGACTGATGGTTTTGAAGGCATTAGCCCACTGTGTCCCCCTTTGCCTGGCAAAGCGATAAAGCTATCTTTTTCTACCTCACCTAGGACTCTGTCTCTCGGAGATTTGATTTGGCACTGCTCTACAGAGAAGCTGAGTTTTCAGCATCATATACAAAAGCTGTTTGTTCTCGTGGGTTTCAGGAGCAGAGATGGAGCTAGAAGACTTCCAGTTGAGGGGGTGAAGGGGGAAGCAGGATTCACCCCTGACCACCTGACCTTGGGTGTTCACAGGGATGAATGATAAGAACCCTCTTACCCTCCGGGACATTTATGCTGCTCTGAATTTTTCAAAACATTTTCTTCCTCTGGGAAAATGCCACCCTGAGCGTGACCTGAGGGACCAAGTAAAGGACCCAGAGTTCAGTGATCCACCCTGCAGATAGTACTCAACCCCAAAGGTCCTTGAGACATTGGTGGGAGGGAGGGGTGAGGTCAGGAGTCAAGGTGAGACCAAAGTCAAGAGCCCTATTTGAAGACCGAATCCTTGATACTGACTTGCTTAGCATACAAGTGCCATTAAAAATGTCCTACCTCCCATGGGGGCTTCCCTCATAGCTCAGTTGGTAAAGAATCTGCCTGCAATGCAGGAGACGCCAGTTTGATTCCTGGGTCAGGAAGATCCACTGGAGAAGGAATAGGCTACTGACTCCGGTATTTTGGGGCTTCCCTTGTGACTCAGAATCCACCTGCAATGTGGGAGACCTAGGTTCGATCCCTGGGTTGGGAATCTCCCCTGATGAAGGGAAAGGCTATCCACTCCAGTATTCTGGCCTAGAGAACTCCACGGACTGTATAGTCCATGGGGTCTCAGAGTTGGACACGACTGAGTGACCTTCACTCACTCACTACCTCCCACAGACAAAGACATCTATATTAAGGTGTTCTCAGCATTTTTTAGAATATTGAAAATGCCAAACAATGGGAGTGTTCGATAATAGAATCTTGGAATAGCTAGTGAAAAAAAATCACGTTTTCACTTTTTTTTGTATAAAAGAAGTGGCTACAAAATGCTAAATCTTTTTTAAGAGCAAGTGGCAGAATGATATAAACCCATTTGTTTATTTTCTTTAAACTTTAAATTACTGACTATGCCTGGAATAAAAAGTCTCAAGCTGTTGGCAGTGATTTCTTTTAGGGAATGAATTTAGAGAAGAGAAAATTTCTCTTTTCTACTATATATAATTGTGAATCCTTGGGTTTACTTACTATAATTTTTTGTAATTAAAAAATAAAGATTAAAAATTATGGGTATTTTTTTTGGTCACACCATTTGGCATGTGGGATCCTAGCTCCTTGACCAGGGATCAAACCCATGCCCCCTAGATTGCCAAGGAAATCCCTAAAAGTTATGTTTTTGAAGATTGATGGATGACAGAGAAATGTTTATAATACAAGGTTAATTTTTTGAAGTAGGATACATAATATATAAAGGCTAAAACCCCATAAAATATTCTGCCCCTCCAACACACACACACACGCCCACGCACGTGTGCGCACACACACAAGGTCATAAAAGACACTGAAAGGAAGAAAATAATTCAACATGTAAATGCAGGTAATTTCTGGGTATGAAGGTTGTAGATAACTTATGTCCTTCAGGATACATTTTGTATCCTGAAAAAATGTAAACTAATTTTTAAGTCAGAAAAAAGTAGACATTATTATTTTTTAAAGTCAACTTTTATATTACTATCCTGTGAAGTGTTAGGCCAGAGCAGCTGTGTAAGGATCACATTTCCTTATTTCTTTTCCCAAACTGAAATTCTTCAGGGAAAATTCTTCTCATGGATGCTGCAGTAGCTTGTGTTCCTGTGGAGAACATTAAGGAACAAATCTTGGAAGCAGCCTGCCCGGGAAACAGCCTTGCAGGCCCCCCCCCGGGCTCTCAGCTGCCCAGCACGTCCACTCCCAGTGTCACCAGTGGACACTGCCTCCACCTGATTGATTAGCAGGTGATTAATTCACCTTCTTCCTAGGCAGACTTGTTTTTGTACCCAATTCTTTAATGCATATCTACTGTCAAACACTATTCCGTTCATTTTACCAACAATAGAAATGGATGGGAGAGTATTTAACTCACTGCCAAAAGAACAAAGTGCAATAGCAGGGCCAGGACCAGACATCCACATCAATTATTCTCAAGTTTATTCAAGTACCGTGTGTGTGCCGCTCATTGTGGACAATGGGGATATAAAAACTTCACTGGCATAATCTTTGTCCTTTGGGTGTTCATAATAGGCATGTTGGAGAAAGAAAAGAGGGCCAGGGAAAAGCAAGGAACGGATATAAAATGATTGGAAGTCACAAGTAGTGATGGTAATAAGCAGAGGAAAAGCCTGTGGCCATTGCCGCTGAGACAGAAGGAAAGTGCAGGGCGGTGACCGTGGAGGGAAGCAGGGTCTAAGCCTGTCCCTCTTCTAAGAACACAGGTTTTCCAGGTATGGTCCCCAGACCAGCAGAGTCAGCCTCTCCTGGGGCCTTACTTGACATGCACATTTGAGCTCCCCATCTAGGACCTTCTGGGAATCATAAACCCTGGAGGTGGGGCCACTGCCATCTGCATTTTAACACATCCTTCTTCTCCTTCCCCCTCTTCACCTGCCTGTGACCAGCCCTCACCTCCACTGCCAAGTGACTCTGACGTCTACTGAAGTCTGCTGCTGCTGCTGCTGCTAAGTCGCTTCAGTCGTGTCCAACTCTGTGCAACCCCATAGACGGCAGCCCACCAGGCTCCTCCGTCCCTGGGGTTCTCCAGGCAAGAATACTGGAGTGGGTTGCCATTGAGAACCCCTGACTCAAAGTTCAGCGAGGAGCAGATTCTAAATAACTCAGGAAGGCAGATGCGCAGTAGAAAACTTGACATATATGAGTTACCCATGTCTCCTGAAGAAACCACCAAAAGATACACCTGACAGGGGTGCTCATAAGCCAAGCCCCTAAAATGCCCTCCTCCAGTTGCAAATGGAGATCTAGGACTATTTGTAGCATGCTACTTCCAAAAGTAAGCTAAATGCCTATGCATGCAACTTTGAGGAAGAACTCCCTGCTGATATTTGAGCCATCTCCAGGAGTGCTGAGTGAGAGAGAATCACACAACAACCAAACGCCATAAATCTAAAAAATCATGTAAATATGCACCTGCACAGGTGGTAATGTGTGATAAGGGCTTCATTAGAAGTTTGAACACAATGTGATCAAGTACAGAGGCAGCCAGCATTGCTGACTGCTGATAAAAAAGAAAGGCTTTACCCAACAGACAACATTCATTGTGGAGCTTGAATCACCAGTAGAATTTTACAAGGTAGAGAAACAAGTTGAAACAAAGGTTGGGGGCTCACAAAAGCTTCCTCGAAAGGAGAGAAGGATGGAAAGGTGGATGACCAAGAGCTCCAGGAGCAACCTGAAGAAGATGAATATTCTTCTGTGGAAAGAGGAGACCCTTGGAGGCAGGGGGATGATGTGATGAAATAGATACATAGAAAAACCAATTGGTATGAGTGGGAAGAACCACTCATAATCTTAAAGTTGGAGAGGGGGCCAGTTCAGTGAGATTCTGGTTGATTTTTTAAATTTATTTATATTTTACCCTACTATGAAGGTATTTTACTCAAGACTTCCTTTGAAATTAAGAAGTACAGCCATGAAGAGAGGGAGCAATCCAAGGTGGGAAAGCCCTGGAGACCCAGACTTAAAGACAAGAGCAGTGATCAAGCCCACAGGCAGAAGGGTTAGTACTGGCAAAGAGGAGGGGTCGTTTGTCCTTTGAGATCAACAAGAAGAGGATAAAAATTCATGAAACACCAATTTTTTTCAGATGACTCAGGTTTTATTGGGTACTCAATCAATTAAAAACAATCCAAGGCAAAGTGTTGACGTTGTTTGTCTAATTGTAAAATTAACATACACAGAATATAAGATTTGAACTATAAATATCAATTTTTCAAATGGAACAGAGCTGAGATCATTGGTAGTAGAGGCCTCTATTTCCTCAGTCATGAGACAGCAGCACAGCAACGCCATCGCCAGAGAACACAGCTAACACCTCCATAGTGTGTTGTGTGTCCGGCACTGTCATCAGTGTTTTATATATATTGACTCATTTAATCCTCCCCACAACTCCAGGAGGGAGACGCTATTATCATCATATCCATTTTACAGAAGAGAAAACTGAGGCTTAGAGGTTATGGTCACGTGGGGGAAAGTGGCAAAGCCAGGACTTGAACCCAGGTGGTCACCAAGCAATGTCAGGAGTTAGAGAAGAAATACCCAGAGAATGACTGAGGGATCAGAAAGTAGTATTGAAATCTCAGCTGAGTTTAAAACCCACACATTTGCCATAGAAGTTTGCCATCAGATATCCTACTTCTGCCCATTCTGGCAAACAGAACCTTAGAAGAGCTAGCGTTAAGTTCTCCCAAGGAAGGACTTCTAGGGCTGCCCTCAAAATGTTGCCATGAGTTGCATTCACAGGAGGTGACGTGAGCTCTCTGGTCGTGTGAGAAAGCCTCCTTTGGAGCTTTCCCGCAGAGGATGCCAACTGCGGGCCAGTGCACGCCCTGCTGAGCCCAGGCCACCCGTGTCCTGGTGACTCAGGAAGGCGGCAGTGGGAAGGGGTTTCTTCCCAGCCGCCTCAACTTTGCCTCATCTGACTGTGAAATTGGAAGTTCTTCAAGTATTTGGGGGAAGAGCAGCTGCCAACTAAGGATCTAAAAATAGTTAAAGCAAACACAAAGACAGAATGTGAAAATCAGATTATTTGGGCAGCCAAGCCAAACTTAGAAAAACTACAAGATGGGAGAGAGAGAGAAAAAACAGAACCACAGCCTCACTCCCCAGCAACAATTACACCCCTCCTTGTTGTGGGCTGGCTGAGAAGTGCTCTCTCCCTCCACTATTCCTTCCCGGTAGAAACCATCTCAGGTCACCTGCACCACACATCAAAGCCTTCAGATCAGATAAGCAAACAGCCTTGTCTAGTATTATGCTATCATTAAACAAAGCAAAATCCTGGGGCAGCCAAAGGGTCTCCACACCCTTCTGTCCCATGGGATGGACCCGCCTTATGCACAAGGGAAATAAATTGCAAACCTTTGTGTCTCTAAAAAATGCCCAGCCCCCACACAATATTTTGAGATGCCCCCAGGAAACTCAGCCAAGTTTTGGGTTTGTTCAGACACACCTGGCTGTCACATCTGAAAACCCTCCTAAACAGTGACCTCACCCAGAAGGGTGCGTATGTTTTTGTAATGTAATAAGACAGTTGGGGGAAGCTAGTTCCAGGGTCAGTTCAGGTGCTCTGTGTTGTCAGTACATCAGTCTGTGCAGTTTGGGGAGCCATCCTCGGGGTCTGCCTTCCTATTTGTGTAGAGACAGGCTTGCCTTCTGCTCAGCTGATGTCTTCATGCCCTACCCTTCTCAGGGACAGTAATGTGTTTTCCAGCTATTCGTCTCCCTTGCCTTTTCCATCTTCTGGAGACCAGCAGCATCTTTGGCTCGTGACCTCTTCCTCCATCTATAAAGCACACCACTGCAACTTCTACTAACACCTTCATATCTCGCGCCCTCTTCTCTGATCCTCTCTACATCTTTATGAAGACCATTCCAGTTTCACTGAGCCTGCCTGGACCATCCAGGACAAACTCCTCATTTCAAAATCTTTAACTTACTCACCACAAAGTCCCTATAGCCATGAAAGGTAACACAGTCATAAGTTCTGAGGATTAGGTCGTTGTCATCCTTGTGCTGTGCTGTGCTCAGTCGCTCAGTCATGTCCGACTCTTTGCGACCCAATGGACTGTAGCCCCCCAGGTTCCTCTGTTCATGGGGATTCTCCAGGCAAGAATACTGGAGTGGGTTGCCATGCCCTCCTCCAGGGGATCTTCCCAACCCAGGGATTGAACCCAGGTTTCCCTTATTACAGGTGGATTCTTTACCATCTGAGCCACCAGGGAAGCCTATGGTCATCCTTGCTGCTGCTGCTGCTAAGTCGCTTCAGTCGTGTCTGATTCTGTGCGACCCCATCAACGGCAGCCCACCAGGCCCCGCCGTCCCTGGATTCTCCAGGCAAGAACACTGGAGTGGGTTGCCATTTCTTCCTCCAATGCATGAAAGTGAAAAGTGAAAGTGAAGTCGCTCAGTCGTGTCCAACTCTTTGCGACCCCATGGACTACAGCCTACCAGGCTCCTCCATCCATGGGATTTTCCAGGCAAGAGTGCTGGAGTGGGGTGCCATTGCCTTCTCCAATGGTCATCCTTAGGGAACCATTATTCAGCCTGCTACAAGGCCTCACAAGTGTATCTCTTTGGTGACATCCTCTAAGCGCCCACTCACTCTAAGGAAATGGACCATTCTTTCTAAAGATTTAGTCAGATAATTCTAGAAATTTCCACATGTGTTTCTCAGTTCACTCAGCTTCCCCAGGTGGTTTGGCATGTGTGTGTCATCGCACCATGACAGATGTGATAAGGTTAAAGGTAAACCTTTATTTTGGGCCCCTGTGGTGATGTTTCTGCACAGTTAACAGTTTTTCAAAGCATCATTAGGAGATTAGCTTTAGGTATAGATATAGATATAGATGAAAAGAGTTATTATAAGGAGTTGACACACACAATTCTGGAGTCTAACAAGTGAGTCCAAAATCCAGAATCTGTGGAACCAGGAAGAGTTGACGTCCCAGTTTGAAAGGCACAGGAAGCAGAATTCTCTCTAAAGTTACGGATGCTGCTGCTGCTGCATCACTTTAGTCGTGTCCGACTCTGTGTGGCCCCATAGATGGCAGCCCACCAGGCTTCCCATCCCTGGGATTCTCCAGGCAAGAACACTGGAGTGGGTTGCCATTTCCTCCTCCAATGCAGGAAAGTGAAAAGTGAAAGTGAAGTTGCTCAGTCGTGTCCGACTCTAGCGACCCTGTGGACTGCAGCCTACCAGACTCCTCCATCCATGGGATTTTCTAGGCCAAAGTACTGGAGTGGGGTGCCATTGCCTTCTCTGAAAGTTATGGATAGGTCAGCCTTTTTGTTCAAGTCAGGTCTTCAATTGATTGGCTAAGGCCCACAACACATTAAAAAAAGCAACCTTCTTTTTTTCCAATCTCCCACCATAGCCCAGACAAGTTGACAGCTAAAATTAAGCACCCCGCCCCCAGTGCTAGTGACAGAGGTGGCAGCTGTGCTGCTTATGTGCTGGGGTGGTTGTCCCCCAACACTGACACCACCACTGATGCCACTAAAGCTGCACCAGGGTACACAGAGTCCAGGGATATCCAGCACCATGGCCCACACTTCACAGTCGGTGCATCACCCGGAGCATATGGTGCTGATACAGAGCAGCATGCGGCTTCCACAAAGCAGGCAGGGACACAGCTCATGTGCAGTTGTTACTGTTCAATCACTAAGTCATGTTCGACTCTGCAACTCCATAGACTACAGCATGCCAGGTTACCCTGTCCTTCACTGTCTCCCAGAGTTTGCTCAAACTCATGTCTACTGAGTCATTGATGCCATCCAACCGTCTCATTCTCTGTCTCCCCTGTCTTCTCCTGACCTCAATCTTTCCCAGCATTAAGGTCTTTTTCAATGAGTCAGCTCTTCACACCAGGTGGCCAAAGTATTGGAGTTTCAGCTTTAGCATCAGTCCTTCCAATGAGCACCCAGGACTGATCTCCTTTAGGATTGACTGGTTTGATCTCCTTGCAGTCCAAGGGACTCTCAAGAGTCATCTCCAGCATCACAGTTCAAAGATATCGATTCTTGGTGCTCAGCCTTCTTTATGGTCAACACACACACACACACACACACACACACACACACACACACAGAGCTCATGTGGCTGGCACCAAATCCTTTACCATGGCTGCTTCTTCTGATGGAAAAAGAGCTTGTCCCACCTCACCTTTATCCCCTTCCTTACCCTTTGAACCAAAGTATGGCTTTAACTTTCTCTTCTCTAACCCTAAGATCCTTCCCCACAAACTCCTTTATTTTTCATATAAGCAGCAACCCACCCCCAATCCTCACCAGTGGCCTCTCATGGCACCCCACCATCAGCTCTCCACTTGATTAGCCAAGGCTCAATCCTAAAATAAACACAACCCTAACCCTAAACACAATTCAAATCTATAACTGGGTTGGGAAGCCCGCTGAAGGTCTCACAGGCTTCAAGATGAAAGATATGCGTTTCTGCTATTGGTAGAGTTTCTAGGGTTGGAGACAAGTGGGAAGTTTGAGGGCAGCAAGATAGAACCAGGGGCCTCATGTCACGCCAGAGAGACCCTGTCCTGCCTCTCGACTGAATGATTTGCCTGAGAACAATCCACTGTACCTGCCCTGCCACCCACAGAACCAGCTGGTGGGCAGCCTTTCTGATCCCAAGCTGCCCTCAAAACATGAAGATACTCCAGCCCCTTAATGAAGTGAAAGTGTTTGTCACTCAGTTGTATCCAACTCTTTGGAACCCCATGGACTGTAGCCCACCAGGCTCCCCCGTCCTTGGAATTCTCCAGGCAAGAATCCTGGAGGGGTTAGCCATGCCCGCCTCCAGGGGATCTTCCCGACCCAGGGATCAAACATGGGTCTCCTGCATTGCAGACAGATTCTTTGCCATCTGACTGTTGGTGGAGAACAAACAGCTAAATAAAAAAGTAGCTCTCCTCAGTCTGACTTATCAGCCTGCTCAGCTGATCCTGGCAGACATAGACTTCCCAAAACCATAGGAAAAAGCATACATATTTCATGGAAACCTAATCTAACTGAGCATGTGGAGGTTGGAAAAACAAGCCCTAGGGAGTGTTTCCATCCTGGCTGGGCAGGTCGACCAGTGCAGTGAAGCTGAGAGCGCAAAGGTCCCAGCAGGGAAGCTGATCCTTAGGCCCGGCCTTTGGAGGTAGACGTGGGACTGCAGAGCCAGTGATCAGGCTTCAGGTCCAGGTAGCACAAGCCACTCAGGGGAACTTGGCAGAAACCTTCCAGCTGTATCAGGGAAGGGGCTGACCTCTAGTCCCACCCCAAACAGGCCCCTGTAGAGCTTATTTCCCAAAGGTTGGCCACAAGCACCCTTGGCTCATAGTAGAATGAGGTAGCAGCTAAGAACATAGGTTTGTAATCAGATGGTTCTGAGTCTCAAGTCCTCTTTGGCCTTTTTTAGGAAAAGGATGTGAAGCCAGTTACTTTCTCCCCCACCATCATGCTTCCTTATCTATAAAGACCTGTCTCATACGAGATTTAATAACAGCATCACTAACAGCTCCACACTGGTATTAGGCACCCAGATGTCATATCCTACTGTATCTCCCTAGTACAAGGCTTCCATTCTCAAGGTCACCTAATGATTCAAAATGCCCTTGGAGCTTCTGACTTCTAGGCTAGAAGGAGGAGAAAAGTCAAAATGGCAAAAAAAAAAAAAAAAGAAGAAGAAGAAGAAAGAAAGAGCCTCGTCTGGTTTAATCAGCTCCTTTTAAGCAGACTGTGCTGCCCACATGACATGATGACATGAATTTACACTTCTCTTTCAAGGAGGAGAACTCAGTTTCATGACCAAGCTGTAAGGTATAAGGGCACCAGAGAAATCTTCTTTTATGTGTTTTTATTAAACTAGGTTCATTGCTCACCCCCCTAAATAAAATCAGGCTCCTATTCCTAAGAAGGAAGGAGAAATAAACTTTGAAGGAGGCAACCAACTGTTGCCACAAAAGCCCCCATCCTCCTGAGCTCCTTTCTAGGTCACTCCCATCATAAGGCATCATGCTCAGATTTCTCCTCAGATTAAGAACCTGGGAAAAGCATCCAGAGAGCAGTACTGGGACCAGAGCACAAAATTTAAGGAGGCTCTCACTCTCAGGTTCATGCAGGTGCTAACAGTGTACTTGTGTGAACCTGGGTCTGAGAGCCTCCTTAAATTTTGCATCCTAGGCAGTTTGCGGGCCTAATCCTAATCCCATCTCAACCTTAAACTTGCCAAGTGGAAACACCCAGCCCTTATTTCCCCCTCACCATGTTGTT
Organism: Tragelaphus eurycerus; assembly: GCA_935064755.1. Taxonomy (NCBI): domain Eukaryota; kingdom Metazoa; phylum Chordata; class Mammalia; order Artiodactyla; family Bovidae; genus Tragelaphus; species Tragelaphus eurycerus. The sequence goes on from CAKXYN010000013.1 coordinate 34,418,623, forward strand.
CAGGGCAGTGTCTTCCCATTAGATCTGATTTTCCAAAATGAACAAGCCTAAGTGAGCCTCAGAATTTCAGTCAGCTGGGAGTTCTCAGAAACCTCGGACCTCTTCACACCCTCTATAACACACAGGTCTCACCATCACAGCCATGTCCCCATCACCCCTAGAGAGCAGGTAAACACATCACGATGGTGAGGCTGAATGCCACTTCACCAGGAAGGGCAAAGCCACTCAGCCCCTTGGCACAGCTTCTCCTAGCTTTAGACTTTAGAAATTATGCAGAATAGCTATCATCAAAAAAAACTACAAACAATAAGTGCTAGAGAGCATGTGCAGAAAAGGGAACCCTCCTACACTGTTGGTGGGAATGTAAATGGTACAGTCACTATGGAGAACAATATGGAGATTCTTTAAAAACAAAAAATAGAACTACCATATGAACCAGCAATCCCACTTTGGGCCACGTATCAGAGAAAACCTTAATCTGGAACCATATATGCACCACTATTTACAATAGCTAGAACAAGGACACAATATCAATGTCCATCAACATAGGAATGGATAAAGAAGATGTGGTGCATATATACAATGGAATATTACTCAATCCTAAAAATGGAGAGTAACAGGCAAATTTGGCCTTGGAATACGGAATGAAGCAGGGCAAAGACTAACAGAGTTTTGCCAAGAAAATGCACTGGTCATAGCAAATACCCTCTTCCAACAACACAAGAGAAGACTCTATACATGGACATCACCAGATGGTCACACCGAAATCAGATTGATTATATTCTTTGCAGCCAAAGATGGAGAAGCTCTATACAATCAGCAAAAACAAGACCAGGAGCTGACTGTGGCTCAGACCATGAACTCCTTATTGCCAAATTCAGACTGAAATTGAAGAAAGTAAGGAAAACTACTAGACCATTCAGGTATGACCTAAATCAAATCCCTTATGATTATACAGTGGAAGTGAGAAATAGATTTAAGGGCCTAGATCTGATAGATAGAGTGCCTGATGAACTATGGAATGAGGTTCGTGACATTGTACAAGAGACAGGGATCAAGACCATCCTCATGGAAAAGAAATGCAAAAAAGCAAAATGGCTGTCTGGGGAGGCCTTACAAATAGCTGTGAAAAGAAGAGAAGCAAAAAGCAAAGGAGAAAAGGAGAGATACAAACATCTGAATGCAGAGTTCCAAAGAATAGCAAGAAGAGATAAGAAAGCCTTCTTCAGCGATCAGTGCAAAGAAATAGAGGAAAACAACAGAATGGGAAAGACTAGGCATCTTTTCAAGAAAATCAGAGATACCAAAGGAACATTTCATGCAAAGATGGGCTCGATAAATGACAAAAATGGTATGGACCTAACAGAAGCAGAAGATATTAAGAAGATATGGCAAGAATACACAGAAGAACTGTACAAAAAAGATCTTCACGATCCAGATAATCATGATGGTGTGATCACTGACCTAGAGCCAGACATCCTGGAATGTGAAGTCAAGTGGGCCTTAGAAAGCATCACTACGAACAAAGCTAGTGGAGGTGATGGAATTCCAGTAGAGCTATTCCAAATCCTGAAAGATGATACTGTGAAAGTGCTGCACTCAATATGCCGGCAAATTTGGAAAACTCAGCAGTGGCCACAGGACTGGAAAAGGTCAGCTTTATTTCAATCCCAAAGAAAGGCAATGCCAAAGAATGCTCAAACTACTGCACAATTGTACTCATCTCACATGCTAGTAAAGTAATGCTCAAAATTCTCCAAGCCAGGCTTCAGCAATACATGAACCATGAACTTCCTGATGTTCAAGCTGGTTTTAGAAAAGGCAGAGGAACCAGAGATCAAATTGCCAACATCTGCTGGATCATGGAAAAAGCAAGAGAGTTCCAGAAAAGCATCTATTTCTGCTTTATTGACTATGCCAAAGCCTTTGACTGTGTAGATCACAATAAACTGTGGAAAATTCTGAAAGAGATGGGAATACCACCTGACAGATGGGAATACCATCTGACAAGATGGCAGACCACCTGACCTGCCTCTTGGGAAATCTGTATGCAGGTCAGGAAGCAACAGTTAGAACTGGACATGGAACAACAGACTGGTTCCAAATAGGAAAAGGAGTACATCAAGGCTGTATATTATCACCCTGTTTATTTAACTTATATGCAGAGTACATCATGAGAAACGCTGGACTGGAAGAAACACAAGTTGGAATCAAGATTGCCTGGGAGAAATATCAATAACCTCACATATGCAGATGACACCACCCTTATGGCAGAAAGTGAAGAGGAACTAAAAAGCCTCTAGATGAAAGTGAAAGTGGAGAGGTTGGCTTAAAGCTCAACATTCAGAAAACAAAGATCATGGCATCCGGTCCCATCACTACATGGGAAATAGATGGGGAAACAGTGGAAACAGTGTCAGACTTTATTTTTGGGGGCTCCAAAATCACTGCAGATGGTGACTGCAGCCATGAAATTAAAAGACGCTTACTCCTTGGAAGGAAAGTTATGACCAACCTAGATAGCATGTTCAAAAGCAGAGACATTACTTTGCCAACAAAGGTTCACCTAGTCAAGGCTATAGTCTTTCCTGTGGTCATGTATGGATGTGAGAGCTGGACTGTGAAGAAGGCTGAGCGCCGAAGAATTGATGCTTTTGAACTGTGGTGTTGGAGAAGACTCTTGAGAGTCCCTTGGACTGCAAGGAGATCCAACCAGTCCATTCTGAAGGAGATCAGCCCTGGGATTTCTTTGGAAGGAATGATGCTAAAGCTGAAACTCCAGTATTTTGGCCACCTCATGCGAAGAGTTGACTCATTGGAGAAGACTCTGATGCTGGGAGGGATTGGGGGCAGGAGGAGAAGGGAACAACAGAGGATGAGATGGCTGGATGGCATCACTGACTCGATGGATGTGAGTCTGAATGACCTCCTGGAGTTGGTGATGGACAGGGAGGCCTGGCGTGCTGCAATTCATGGGGTCGCAAAGAGTCGGACACGACTGAGCAACTGATCTGATCTGATCTGATCTGAAAAAATGAGATAGTGCCATTTGCAGAGATATGGATAGAGCCAGAGACTGTCATACAGAGTGAAGTAAGTCAGAAAGAGAAAAGTAAATATCATATAATATTGCTTACATGTGGAATCTAGAAAAATGGTATGCTGCTGCTGCTGCTGCTAAGTCACTTCAGTCGTGTCCAACTCTGTGCGACCCCATACACGGCAGCCCACCAGGCTCCCCTGTCCCTGGGATTCTCCAGGCAAGAACACTGGAGTGGGTTGCCATTTCCTTCTCCACTGCATAAAAGTGAAAAGTGAAAGTGAAGTTGCTCAGCTGTATCCGACTCTAGCGACCTCATGGACCGCAGCCTACCAGGCTCCTCTGTCCATGGGATTTTCCAGGCAAGAGTACTGGAATGGGGTGCCACTGAAAAATGGTATAGATGAACTTATTTGCAAAGCAGGAATAAAGATACAGATATAGAGATCAACTTGAAGGGGATGGGATGAATTGGGAGATAGGGATTTACGCAGATACTCTACTATGTATAAAATAGATGGAGAATGAGAACCTACTGTAGAGCACAGGGAACTCTACTCAGTGCTCTGTAGTGACCTAAATGGGAAGGAAATCTAAAAGAAGGGGGATATATGTATAATTGATTCACTCTGTTTGTACATCAGACACTAACACAACATTGTAAAGCAACTGTACTCCAATAAAAAATAATTAAAAAAGAAAAAGAACTGCTGCAGAGCTTGGAAAAATCAAGGGCTACAGCTGGTACCATCCCTCCCACCCTCTCCTCCTCTGCTTTGAGTTCTTCTAAGAAAACACCAACCACATTAATGCTAGTGTTTTGCAAACCAGCTGGCCTGAAACAAGTGTGGATATGTTGTGGGTTCCATACACAATGGGTTAATTTCCAGTCCAACTATAATAATGGTAATAATTGGCCACACTCAGGCAGCTGGCAATTACCACTATTTTTAACCTGCATCACTAAGGCAAATGGTTTTATGTACAGCTGTTTCCAAGAAGGCTGAGTTTTCTCCAGCTGGGAAAATTATGTACCAGAGTCACTGCCCATCCCTCTTTCCCCTGATGTTCTTCTTCCACTATAGCATCACCTGCAAATCCCAGGCTCCTGGGACCATCAACCTATTTCTTCTTTCTTGCCTATCCTGTCCAACTGGCTCTCCAAACCAACAGAGATCTGATTTATCCTCTTACAATTGGCACATGTTCAGTGGCTTTTCAACCTGAGCCCCACTGAGATCCCCTATCCATACTCCTTCATACCAAGAGAAATGTGTATTCCTAGTTTTATTCTGACAATGTGCTTTCTGAACCCTGGCGTGGGTGTCTTGGCTCTGGATGTTTGTTTTGACATCATTATGGGCTTGACCTCCTCACTCACAACTTTGGCCAAGAGAGAGGAGGTTTTGGCACACCACCAGGAAGACCACACCTATCAGAAGCAGGAGGAAGGGAACAAGTCAAAGGAAACTCTCCCACAGCTCCATCTCCTGTCCTGAGGATGAGAAGGACGAGGTCCAGGGAGTGTTTTGCGAAAGGCCTGGAAGGATCCTTGCAGATGAAAACCTCTGGGGGACCGTGGACCCCACTCTATGCCATCTCTTTCTGTGGTGCTTGTGTCTTTCTCTTGTATCCCCTTCTCACTGCAGAGATTGTGTCTTTCAGCATTGTCACTCAGCACAGTTTTTGACACTGCTCACATCTAGTATTTGTTAAATGAATGAATGAATGCCACTGGGCACATCTATAGCTTGGATATGTTGACCTCACCAACCAGAGGTTCAAATAAAGTTACATTAGTATCAATCATACACCACTGATTTGTGTAATCTAAAAAATGATACAAATGAATTTATTTAGAGCAGAACAGAAACAGACTCACAGACTAGAATCAATATTTAAGGGGGCACACAAAACCTCAGTAGTCAGATAAATACTTTAATGCAATTGTGTTAGTTTCCTAGCACTGCCATAACAAAGTATTACAAACTGAGTGGCTCAAAATAATGGAAATTTATTCTGTCGCAGTTCTGGGCACTAGAAGACAGAAGTCAAGGTGTCAGCAGATCCATGCTCCCCTAAATTCTCCCCTGCCTCTTCCTAGCTTCTGCTGGCTGCAGGCGGTCTTGGGCATCCCTCGGCCTGTAGCTGCGTCCCTCCTCCCTCGGCCTTCACGTGGATGTCTTCCCTTTGTGTCTCTGAATCTCACATAGACGTGGTGGCCTTCTCATAAGGACACCAGCCATTGGTCTTAGAATCAACCCAAGTCTAGTATGATCTTATTGTAACTAATGACATCTGCAGAGACTCTATGGTTTTCCAAATAAGGTCATCTTCTGAGGTTCTGAATTTGAAGGGACACTATTCAACCACAGCAATATTTCTTAGAGCAAAATTTATGCAGAAAAAAAAGAACAAAACTTCCAAATTCTAAGTACAGTATCCACCCCTGCACTGGCACAATGCACTTCATTCACCTCCCCCAGGCCCAGCCCTGATGAGATCATCTCCGTAAAAAACCTCCAGAACAATATCAGGGAGCTGGAAAGACACACTCAACAACGATTCCTTCTACCACTTTGCACTGCACAAGCTCTCGCGAGGAACTATCATCTGTGGCTGGGATTTGACCTCTCAGGTGTCAAGAGGCACAAGCACAGTTGAAAATATTTCTTTTCCCTCTTGCACCCACTGTCCATACTGGCATGACTCCATTCTTTTTTTTTTTTTTTTTCTTTCTTTTCCATTATGGTTTATTACAAGATACTGAATATATTTCCTTGTCTATACAGTATGACCTTGTTGATTATCTATTTCATATATAGTAGTGTGGATCTTTTAATCCCAAGCTCCTACCTTATCCCTACCCTCTCCTTCTCCTTTGGGAACCATAAGTTTGTTTTCTATGTCTCTGGGTCTATTCTATTGTATAGAGAAGTTCATTTGCATTATTTTTAATTCCCTATATAAGTAATATCATATGATATTAGTCTCTCCTTTTCTGACCTGCTTCACTTAGTATGATAATCTCTAGGTCTATCCATGTTGCTGCAAATGGCATAATTTCATCATTTTATATGGCTGGCCATTCATGGAGAATGGCCAGCCATAAAAACCCATAGCCAAAGCTATGGTTTTTCCAGTAGTCAGATATGGATGTGAGAGTTGGACTATAAAGAAGGCTGAGCACTAAAGAACTGATATTTTCGAACTGTGGTTTTGGAGAAGACTCCAGAGAGTCCCTTAGACTGCAAGGAGATTCAACCAGTCCATCCTAAAGGAGATCAGTCCTGGGTATTCATTGGAAGGACTGATGTTGAAGCTGAAGCTCCAATACTTTGGCCACCTGATGTGAAGAACTCTCTCATTGGAAAACACCCTGATGCTGGAAAAGATTGAAGGCAGGAGGAGAAGGGGGATGATAAAGGATGAGATGGTTGGATGGCATCATCGACTCAATGGACATGAGTTTAAACAAGCCCCAGCAGATGGTGAAGGACAGGTAAGCCAGGCATGCTGCAGTCGATGGGGTTGCACACCCCATCAAGAGTGCTGTGTCCAAAGAGTCGGACACAACCGAGGGACTGAACAACAAATTTTCAGTGAAATAATGGTGTTTGAGAGAGAGTCAGAGCCCATCCTTCTGGCCAAATGGGGTCTAATTATTGTCAGTGAGTGTCAGAGAGATGAGCATGTGAGGAGGCAAGAACTTCCCCCAGGCTCACGGGTGCAAGACTGAGAGAGCAGACTTGCATGAGTTTGCATGACAGCCTGTCTCCATCATTCTTGTAGCTTGTGCTGCACACTTGGAAAGGTTTCCAGAATTTCCAGAGAAATTCTACCCACCTCTTTACGGAAAACCACACAGCCTCTGCTTGGACATTGAGTTCTTAGCAAAAGAACGTGAGAAACAGCACTGGTTGGGCTGCAGTGATTCAAAAAGTAGGTCATAAATATCCTTGAATTTAATTACTGGGGCTAATGGCTGACCACGGCCGCCACAGAAAGCAGGTTCTACGTGGTTTATTTTTCTTTCCTTTCTGGAGTTGTAGAGATGAAAGCATTGAAATTTTCATTTCTTTCACTATTAAATAAAAAAATGGCAGAGAATTCAGTGCTTTTAATATCTATGATTTTTTTTAGTATACACAAAATTTCACACACTTTCTATGTGTAATTTCCATGAAATCAAATTGATAAGGCTCATATGGAATCATCCTCATTTTATCTTTTTCCTTTTAAAAAATTTTTTAAATTAGAGTATAATTGCTTTACAATGTTGTGTTAGTTTCTGCTGTACAATGAAGTGAATCAGTTATGAGTACACATATATCCCCTCCCTCTTGGACTCCCTCCCACCCTGCTGCTACTGCTGCTGCTGCTAAGTCGCTTCAGTCGTCTCCGACTCTGCGACCCCATAGATAGCAACCCACCAGGTTCCCCTGTCCCTGGGATTCTCCAGGCAAGAACACTGGAGTGGGTTGCCATTTCCTCCTCCAATGCAGGAAAGTGAAAAGTGAGAGTGAAGTTGCTCAGTCATGTCCTACTCTTAGCGACCCCATGGACTGCAGCCCACCAGGCTCCTCCATCCATGGGATTTTCCAAGCAAGAGTACTGGAGTGGGGTGCCATTTGCTTCTCCACCCTCCCACCCTACCCTATCCCCATCCCAGCCATCTAGATCATCACAGAGCGCTAAGCTGAGAGTCCTGTGCTTCATAGCAAGCTCCCCCCAGCTGGCTCTTTTCCACACAGTGGTGTGTATATGTGTCAGTGCTACTCTCCCAGTTCGTTCCTCCCTCCCCTCCCCTGCTGTGTGCACAAGTCAGTTCTCTACATCTGTGTCTCTATTCCTCCCCTGGAAATAGGTTGCCCAGGTGGTGCTAGTGGTTGAGATCCCACCTGTCAATACACGAGACATAAGAGATGTGGGTTCAATTCCTGGATCGGGAAAAATCCCCTGGAGGAGGGCATGGCAACCCACTCCAGTATTCTTGCCTGGAGAATTCCATGGACAAAAGAGCCTGGCAGGCTACAGTCCATAGGGTCACAAAAAGTCAGACCCAACTGAAATGATTTAATACCACACACAATACCATTTTTCTAGAGTCCACATATATGTGTTATATACAACATTTTTCAACCAGAAAAGTCTCAGACATCTGACTCACTTCAGGTGTCCCAGGCTATGATGTGGTGCCAGAGTCTGAGCCTAGGATGTAGATGCTCCTTCAAACACTAGAATCCTCTGTCTGGTTCACAGACTACATGCAAAGTGCCAGTTCTGATAGACACATGACCCTACAGATGGCTGTTCTTCTATGGAGTTGAAGGACAAAAGCAAAATTGCTCTACATAACATGCCTTTGAAATGAGCATATTATCACCCACGCAATTGCACTTCTAGCATTTTCTCTAAGGATGCAATCAATAATATACCCCAAACTTTATCTATAAGGCTGCTTATAGCAGTGTTATGAATGATAGTGGAAAATGGAGAGGAAAATGCCCAAAATTAGGAAGTGGTTAAATAAGTTATATACACATATGGTTAAAGTGTCCCAGGCTTTCCAACCCTGTGTAGTCACCCTGCTATTTAATTTTCAAATGAATCAACTGGATTTTTTATTCTTTGTGACACTGGGACTCCTGAATGTTTCTAACAAGTCCTAGGAAGTAGCCATAGCAATTGGTGGTGGCTCTCACCCCTTGGTTCATGCTCTCTTGACTTCTAGTATCTTTTGGTGGTATCCTTACCCTCACTCCACCTTACTGCAAACATGGAAATAGCCCCCTTGTTTCATTTCTCAAGGCATCACTTGGGTGTGTGACTGTGAATCTTGACTGGAGAGATCATAGAGTTCAATATCAAAAACACTAAACTTAAATCTCAAAATCAGACACCGATATTCATAAATCCATCTTTGGTGCCTCAATACAAGGATCTCCTTGCTGACCTCACCTCTTTGTCCTGGTCCATCCCGTACTGCACCACTCCCTCCCCATCCTCACCCTCAAAAGTCCACTCTTACATCCATGTTCTTCTCACCTTTTTGTGTCCCAAGCCTGTAACCCTGACCCCAGACCCCCAAAGGAAGCCAAAAATCAATAACTATTAGAACAACTAAAGAGGCATTTTTCACTGCCACTTATTTCTTCCTTGTTACAAACTTTGGCTCCACTGAAGGAATTCGTTCTTAACTTTGCATCATCAAAGGCCCATTGAAATGTTTCTTTTATATCAATTAAAAAAAAAAATCTCCCTCAAATGAATTTTGCTACCACATCCTAGAGAAACCAAGACAAATTGCCAGTGGCTTTTAAAATAGCAATTTATTTTCCTTCCCACCACACATTTAATTGAATTCCTCAGAGTCATTAAAAGTCATGTTGTAGAAAAGTATTTAATGACATGGAAACAGTGTTCATGGCATATGGATAAGTGACACACAAAAAAAAGACCTATCCAAAAGAACGTGCAGTAGAATTCAAATTTTATGGAAGTGGTGTGTATGTTCAATTAGGAGAAGACAGTAAGATTTGGAAACATATTGTTGTGTTTTTCTATTTTGTCTTCCTACTTCCATCTGCCTAGGGGCAAGGCATGATTACAGATGCCAAGGGAAAGAATGACTGTTTAGCTTTTGACATTCAAAAGAGGATTTTACACCTGAGATGGGTTTAAAAGCTGGGAAGTCAATAGCTTTGCATAAGGGATTAGAGAGAATGAAAATGGAGACAGAGCAGGGAAGCTGTCTCTGCTGAGTTCAGGGGAGACAGAATCTTACCCAGGTCTCCTCCTGAAGAGGGCAAGGCCAAGGTGCAAGACAAGTCCATGGTGCACAACTCATAGCAGAGAGACACAGCTGAGCAGAGCAAGTATCCCTGTGGCTGTGGAATCTGAATTAAGATGTGGACAGGTGACAGCACGGTGGATCAAGCCGATCAAGAATAAATAAGAAGAAATGACAGAAACTCAGGGGTCTGCAGCACCTGTAGGAGCCATGGAAGGACCTACGTTGCAGAGGGAGGCTCCCGGCCCCCAAACAAGCTGAGAAAGAATAGGACACATGTCAGCAGTCACACGGTAGAGGCAAATGCCAGTAGGATGTCCAAGATGAGACTTGGCCAGCTGTCTCTTGTTATCAGCAGTCAGCACATGGGGAACACCAACACAGGGCCAGGGGTCCCTCTGGCTATGGGGACATGAAAGCTTAAGCCCTATACTTCCCAAGTGCTACTTTGAGAAGAGCTGGGTAAGAATCTAAAAGACTCAACAATTGCCCCAGGAAGATAAAGGTAAGCCTAAAGAGACTATATAAATTATTAGCTGGATTAAGTTTCAACTCCAGTGAGCTAAGTGGAAGATCTTCTCTAGCAACCCTGTGTAGTTATGGAGGATGTGGTAGGGGTCAGAATGGCAAAGAGGATCAGATTAGTTACAGATATAGAAGTCCTCAGGCTTTAGCGTGCATTAGAATCACCAGAAGGGCTGGTTAAATTACAAATTACTGGACCCACCACCAGAGCTTTGGACTCCTGGGAAGTCTGACATGGGGCCTCATAATTTGCATTTCTAAGAAGTTTCCCCCAAATGTTGCTGGTTCAGGAATGATACCTTGAGAACCACTCTTCTAGATAAGGAACACCATGGTCTGGACATAGCTAAATGTAGTGATGTTAAGGCTTCTCCATCTATCTGTCTGTTTATCTATGACCAGAAGTACAATGTACACCAAATGGTAGTTGTGATTATAACTAGGCTGTAAGATTATGGATAATTTATATTTTTTAACTCTGTCCATTCTGAACTTTTCTAATTACCTAAACCAAGCACTTATTTCTCTTGAAGTTTGAAAAGAATATATAGGACAAATGTTATTCAAAAGACACTTTTATAGGAAACGTATCATTCAAAAGAGACTTGCTGGCTGGGACCTCTCTAATATAATCCTAGAAAATG